>JARUPZ010000027.1:3156568-4429075 GCA_031213475.1 Nereocystis luetkeana | reverse complement strand
CTGGCTCACAGCCACTTCCGATGAGCACGTACACCAGTCGAAACAAGCAACGGCAACGATCATGCTCACAAGGAAAATAATTCCCCCCTCCTTCCCTCTGCGACTCGGCCATGCATGAGATCGAGTACATATCTCCTACCGAGTATCCCCCTCCCCCCCCCCCCCCTCCCCTCCCCTCTCGTCAAAAACCCTGCCCCGCCATCTCTCGCACCTTCACCGTCCCCGATATCTGCGGCAAGTAAGCCTTGGCGCGCAAGCCCAAAGCGTTGACGACGGTGCCGAAGCCGTTAAGCATCGTGTACGTCTCCGACTCCGTCTGCACGTACGTCCGGACAGACACGAGTGGCCAGGAAATGAACGTGGCCCGTAAGGGTGGGGGGGGGGGGGGGGGGGGGGGGGGGGGGGGGTAGCGCTTGCTCGTGCTACAGTAAAAAAATGTCCAAACTATTTTGAAGTATTTTAGTGGGTGCATGCAGCCCTAGAGGGGTTACCGCCGGAGAGAGAGGCGTCGGCGGTGATGAGGGAGTTCCATGAGAGGGGGTGTCAAGTGGGGGCAGGGAGAGTTGGGCCATCGGTGAGGCAGGCAGGCACACATACTGTTATCAGTATGCAGAAATACACCTACTACAGTAGTAGAGAAAGACACACATGAAGCGATACACGTAGAAAGACACACATAAAAGCGATACACGTAAAAACACACGCAACGTATAAACACACGCAGAGACACCCACACAGAAAACACCAACAGGCAGACGCATTACACAAGGATTAAAGGCGGAAGACACCCGCGAAGAGGCAGAAACAGAGAAACACACCAAGGACCACATACACGACGCACACAAAAAAATACACACATGTAGAGACACCGCTTTCACCAGGCACATCTACAAAAAGTCACACACACAAGCACGCGACGCGTTTTGACGCTACACACCGAGGCACACACTCCTACTCAAACGCCGGCCGGGGCGAAACTGTTAGAAAAAAACGCCACAGTATCATGTGTACCCCCCCTCCCCCCCCTTCCGAAACAGGAAGAGGACAAGACAAACAAACCGTTTTCATGCAATATATGGGAAAAAAACAAATCGAGCGCCCAACTGTTGGCGGTGTCTCTATACGAGTACTGGTATTAGGGAGTAGGAACGGTGCTCCGTATAGGAAGGGATGTGTGGTCAATATGGTCAAATGACTAAGGCAAGCAACAAATGAGTACCTCCCCTCCCCTCTCCCCCCCCCCCCCCCCCCGTGTGCCCCGTACCTGTTCCTGGAAGGCAAAGAGGATGCCGTCGATAAGCTGCTCTTCTAGGCGGGTGTCGATATCGGCAGCGCCCAGGTTTTGAATCACCTGTGCGAGGCCGAGATACGTTGGGGGGGGGGGGTCCGTAGGTCAACATGGGGAGCAATATTGTACAGCCGTTCGATTGGAGCCTTTGTCGGGCTGATACAAACGAAACCCATCCGACATGCAGATCGTACAGAAAGAACACGCTTTATCCACAGGTCACACATACCATCTAGATCCTAACATGCCGTTGGGAGATGCCGTGCAATGACTATGTACAGTACATACAACCAAGGAAACCTGTCTTACAGCAGATCATGGCTAGACTACGTATACGGCCCCCACCCAAAAGCAACATGATGCACACGTACATACAGGTCATACAAACATCTGCCTTGAGAAATGTACGAATAGACGATGGAATGAGAATCGATCACCTACCAGTCCGAGGTGTCCAATCATGGCAGGAACTTACCGGTTTACTATACTCGACCTCGGCGCAACGGATGGCACGGGTAGATCAGAACTCAGGACGCGCTACTCGAGCTACAGTAATCTTGCCACGTGGCACCGACAAAGGAGACCGGCGCCACCAACGCACCGCACCCCACGGCACCGCACCGTGCGCTATAGCATAGCATAAGCTAGCGCCTCGCTCAGTACCAGGTATAAATACAACGATACCCTGCTCTACTTAACTATTACGGGGGACCATAGTTAATAGGACCTATGGTATACATGAAAACCTATATATTTAACCATTTTTACCAACAATATTTGGTCCCATTAACTACGGTCCCCCGTAATATAACACCTGGTACTACCTGCAGGTCTACACGTCAGCAACAACAAAAACTTCACCCACGCGAAGCAACAACAAAAACTTCACCCACGCGAACCAAATCATTACAAAACCCAAACGCCTGCAGCATGTATTAAATAGTACACGCTGGGACGAGGTGGGTTCGAATGGACAAGACACCCGCCCCCCTCCTCCCCCATGACGTTTTGTATTTTTTTCTTGCGCTGCCTCGCACACCTATCTACCCCTCTGTCTAGCCATGTTACGACAGTTTAGGGTATGAATTGAATGTAAGGTCCGCTCCGGTGGCAATAGGAACGCCCGAACGGTGTTTATATTTTCGGACAGAGTGGTACCTGGTACTACCGTTATCCGGAATATAAACACCATTCGTGATGCTGCCTGGTACTACTCTGATCCGGAATATAAACACCATTTGGACTCTAATAGTAATGTCAAATGGAGCTTATATTCCCGACACAGATGAAGGAGAATACAATCACCCTTTTGGACTCTGCTACTAATAATAACACCAAACGGAGCTATATTTCGGTCAGAGGTGAGCCAGAATATAAGCACTATTGGGACTCTGACATCAACATCAATCGAAGCTTATATTGCCGGTCAGCGCGGTAAGACATTATGCGGCATTCTCGCGCATGTCCGTTAATCCCTGCCCTTTATCTCGTGAAAAAATAAAATCTCGAAAGAAAAAAAAACTGTTGCAACTCCATCCCCTCCAGACCGCACCCACCCACGTTCTCGGAGACGGCCAAACGCATTGGAAACCCAAGTATGGACCAATTTTTTCGGCAGTAGAGTGTTCAAAGTCTCCGTCCCCACCCGACGACGTGCTCCGTCCCGGCCCTGTAGGGGTGCGAGGGCATTAATGGTCACACCCCACTACGGCCATGCACGGCATGAGTATACCGCCCCCCTTACCACGCCACGTTTCCCCTTCATCTTCCTCCTCCCTCCTCGTATGTACACACACCCACCTGTTCGATTGTTTCCATGACCATGCGGCGGTAAGGCTCGTTGTCGTCCTTGAGGCCCTCGACGATGCGGCTGATCACCTCCGACACGCCAACCTTGTTGGCTATTTCACCGTTGTTTCCACCACCTATAAAACATACCAGGTATATAATATATATACATATATTTTCAAAATCGAGTTTCGCGTCAGAACATTGAGGAAAAAAAAAGGAACACCGTATGAACGAGAAAAAAAAAAACGAACCAGCAGACGAACAATCAAACAAAGCACGCGTCTATCCACAACTATTGATATTGATAGTAAAGCATTGATAGTAAAGCAACACAAATACTAAACAACACCGTCGACCTTCTGAACAAAACAAGAAAATAAATAGAAAACACACAAATGCGAAAGAGAGAGAAAATACAAGAAGAGTTAAAACGGAAAAGAAACTCGTACATATGATAACACACGTACACTAGAACCAAGAAAAAAAATGCCAAACCGTACGTACACAGCCACCATCACGACGACGTCGAACACCCCGCTCCACCCTGATGCAAAAGGCTACGATTCAGATCACCACCATCCGCCAGAAAAAAGGCAGCCCAGTCGTAGGCGGGCTGCCTTATCTTCTCGTAAAAAACGAGGAGCGAGGACAAAAACGGGAAGAAGGAAAACACACCCTTGCAGCAGCATACAGCAAAAAAAAAACCCGACCGCTCGTGCACGGCAAAAAAACAGCCGATGGCGTCGTGCTACCCTGGCACCCTATTATTACGGGGGACCATACTAGATAGGACCTACGGTACACACAAAAAACTCTATATTTCGCTATTTTTGCTATTAACAATATTTTGGTCCTATTAATTATGGTCCCCCCGTTATAGTATACACGATTCGAATCAAAACCAGTTAACCAAAGAAGGCACGTCAAAGTCGCGGGCGCGCTGGGCTTACATATCAAAGCCTGGCGAAACAACGCACCACGACTCACCTCACTCCACCCCACCCTACCCCTCACCAACCTGCTTGTGGTTGCGGCGGTCGAGGGCCATGCGGCGGACCCAGAAGGCCCTGAAGTACTCTGGCAATATCTCCTCCTTCACGTACGCCGCGTCCACGCCGTCCGTACCGACGCACTGCTTTACCACTTTCAGTACGATCTTCTTCATTTCCTCGTCGGGGGACTGGGTTCAGTAACCATCCATCCATCCATCCATTAATATATCAACACATCCGTCCATCATCCATCCATCATTCCATCCATCGATCCACCCATCAATGCATCAATATAGCCATCCACCCGTCCGTCCAAATGCCCATTCATCCATCCATTCCGCCCATCCATTCCATCACCATCCATCCATTCCATCCATCCGTCCATCCATCACCCATGTGTTCATCGACATGGCATGGTACCACCACCACCACCACCACCACCAGCGCCATGACCGACGTAAACGTGCAAGTAGAGACACCCCGAGAAAACACACGGGCAGAGCGGGAGAGGGCGAATGCCGCGGGAGAGGGAAATCACACGAAATTGTTAGTTTACTATTACAGTGCTTCGATATTCTTCATTTTTCATTTTCGGCTTCGTCACAAAGAGTGATTTTCTATACCAGAGGTACATGCCTGGCATCAGGCACCTAGCACAACATGCTGTACTGGTAATTTGCTAAAAAAAATCGTAGCAGGTGGGCGATAAAACCTTCCATGTTATACATGTTACATCACGCCGCGCAACACATCCACTCACGCGCAGCCACATCAACGATGGTGCTACAAGTCTTGGGGGAGCAGCTTGCAACAGGAAATCTCAACTCGAGGCATGACAAGTAGGCACTGGCTCTCGCCCGATACCAACAACCACACGGATCGAAAAAAAAAGAGAAATTAAACAAACAAACCAACAAACCAAACATCCAACCAACCGAACAACCAACCACCCGAGCGACCACCAACGAGACAACCAATCCAAACCGAAGCAAAAACCATCAAACCAACCAATCAAATCATCCAACCAAATAATCAACCAATCAAATCAGCCAACCGAACAACCAACTAACCACCCAACCGATCCAACCAACCAATCAACGCATCAACAGCTAAACACCAAACTATAACCAGTACCAAATCTGCACATCCTCGGTCCTCGTAGCCACGCAGAAAAAATACATGAATGCACGAAACAAAACAAACCACCAATAAACAAACCAAAGCGAAAAGCAGCCAACCTCCCACCCCAGCAACAACAAAAACCACTACAAAAACGAACAACCATAATAATTAAAAAAAAATCAACCCACCCACCCACCCACCCACCCATCCATCCATCCACCCACCCACGTACCTGAAACTCTCGGATGAGGATGACCATAACCTCCCTTGTGTAGTAGTTAGCGTACGTGGCATCCATGAGGGGGATGACGAAGCCGATGGCCTTCAGGAAGGCCGCCAGGCCCTTGCCGCGGTGGGTCCGGATGCCCTTCCACAGCGGCCGGAGCACGCGTCGAAGCTCTCGATACCGTAAGGGTGCGCCGCCTCCGCCAGCGAGGACAGCGCCAGGGCTGTGATTGTGCGGACCTGTTGTACGTACACAGTGCATCACAGCAGTGTGGCACAGTTATTATAGTACAGCGCAGTGTACCGGGAACTGGTTAGCGCGCGGGGGACGGGGGGGGAGGGGGTGTACTCGATAGGAGAGACGTACTCGATCTTATGCATGGCCGTATCATAGTCGTATGATCATATGGCCGTAGTCGTATGACCATAGACGCTCGCATCCCTACAATGCCGGGACGGGGCATATCGGGTTTCACCGACCAGGGGGGGGGGAGGCGGGGGCGTACTCGATAGCATGCATGGCCGTAGTCGTATGGCCAGAGAGGGGGAGGGGGAGGGGGAGGGGGGGGATGCATCAGGAGCCGCCCAACACGACAGGAGAGGAGAGCGGCTAAACCGCTACAGCAGTGTAAGCGCGTCGGTGATAATGTCTTTTGATGGCTATATAAATAAGTGCGATGTGGCTGTCGTTGACGCCCGCTGAAAGCAGTATCCGCTGCGACTGGTGTCGATGTCGCTGCCGGCTCCGAAATGACATAAACCGGTATATAAACAATCGCATCATCACTGGCGGACATGTTCATTCACCCAAAACGAAGAACTTCGTATATACATATACCTCGGCAAACGTCCTCCCTTCCCCTCTCTCAAAAAAAAGAAAAAACAGCACCGTCGGATCGCACTTTTTCAATTGACTTACCCGCGCAGCTCCGCCTTTAGACCATCAACAAAACATTCAGACCATAAAAAAAAAAACAATCGCCTCTCATCCCTCGTCATCGTGGCATGACCGTTCATCGCCATGGTTGAATAATGTAAGAACATCACCATCACCACTCACCATCACCAATGTATACCTACGAGGCACAAACGTTCACATCCCCCTACCCCACCGCCTGCGCCGCAAAAAACGAGAAACACGCAAAATACTTCGTACGCAGGGCAGAAGCAAACGTCACGCGATTCGAACAACAAATGGACACAAAATAGTTCGCAAAGCTCTTGCCTTCTGCTGCTCGTCGACCAGCCCGTGCTCCACGATTTCAACCATCTGACGCAGGTGGGGCAGCACTGCGCAGCCCATCAAGATAGCGATCTGCCGTCAATCATGACGCACCATGTACACAACGTAACAAAGAAGGGGGGGGGCAAGGGAGGGCGGGGGAGGTTTCAGGGACGATCGAGGGTTCGCCAACAAAACAAATACTACAAGTACTCAAACAAGCAAACAAGCAAACATAAAAGCATACGTGCAAAAAATAAAAACAGACGAACACAAACCAACAAAAACGAACCAATCAAGGACAACATTAGCTACAGCACACCAACATCAAGCACAACCAAAACAGCATGAAACACGACGACAAAACACCAACATCAACACCACTACCACTACCACCACCAACCCCAACGACACAATAACCCTGACCCCAATAACAACCCCAACCCCAGCAGCAACAACCCCAACCCCAACAAAACCACCCCAACCCCAAGAACAATCCTAACCCCAACCCCAAGAACAATCCTAACCCCAACACCAAGAACAATCCTAACCCCAACCCCAAGAACAATCCTAACCCCAACCCCAAGAACAATCCTAACCCCACACCAACACCAACACCAATCCAACCCAAAGAACAACAACCCTAACCCCAACAACAACAATCAAATCACCATCAATCACAACAAGAACACCCCCTACCCCAATACCAACAGCCTCAACACCCAACACCAACGAGAAGATAAAAAACCCACCTGCATAACGATCTTGATCCCCGTGTGCCGCGCCTGCCAAGACTTCCGGCTCTGACACACCGCCTTGAGGAAGGGAAGCAAAGCAGGGATGCCCAGCGCCGAGGCCACCACCGCGAAAGCGCGAGCCGTGGTGTTTCGGACGTACTCGTCCAGGTTGTCGATGTCCGCCGCATGGTGGCGATCATCGTCGCGAGCCCCGCCGCCTTCGCCAGGTTGCTGATGATCTCGCGACCTGATTGGTTGGGTTGGGTTGGGTTGGGTTGGGCAGGGTTGGGTCGGTTTGATTTGGGGGGTTGGGTTGGGTTGGGTTGGGCAGGGTTGGGTCGGTTTGATTTGGGGGTTGGGTTGGGTTGGGTTGGGCAGGGTTGGGTCGGTTTGATTTGGGGGGTTGGGTTGGGTAGAGTTGGGTTGGATTCGTTGCGGACGATAGCCAGGAACTGAGCCGACATCGAGTAAATAATCCCCGACGGAAGCGTACCGTATAATGTAAAAATGGCATCTAATCACGACACTATGTACAGGTCGAGCATATGCGGCGGGTTTACTCCGACTACATGGCCTCCCCTGCGTAGAAAAAAAAACCCTGACCTTCTACCCTTGCGTAGTAGTCCTCGTCGATCAGCAGCGGCTCGATCACCACCAGGATCTTGTGCACGTAAGGGCGGACGAGGTCGTCCAGCTTGTACAGGATACGGTCGATCACCTTTAAAACACGACCAGCGCCCACAGTACCAACAGCAGCAGCAGAAGCAGCAGAAGCAGCAGCAGCAGTAGCAGCAGCAGCAGCAGCAGCGGTAGAGAGAAGCCCGTGTGTGGCGTGAGCATCCGCGCAGTTTACACGAAAAGGGACCCAAAACGGCCAGAAAAAAAAAACGTCGATAACCGCAGAACCGAAGGCAACGGCGGCGACAGCGGCATACCCTTCATCGTCGGCCCTGGACACACCACAACACATTTCCTACTCCAGTCACCCTTCCGCGCACGGAAAGCGCTTCCCCCCCCCCCCCTCTGTCCCCCCCTCCTAGACCTGGTACTGTAAGAGAAAACACAACCATCCCTGCCCCTCGTAAAGCAAAGTATGCTCTCCTTTACGAAAAAAAAAACAAGAAAAAACTCCCCCCCGTGCCTCTTCTTTTTTACCCCCCCCCCCCAAAAAAAAAAGCCCTCCCTCCCTTGACAACTGAAAACACACGCTTTTTGTTGGGACAAAACACTTGGACTTACAGTAGTGTGGGTTGGTTTTTGCAGCATATACTAAAAAAAATAAAAACAAAACAAAGGGGAAACAAGTATACCCCCCCCCCCCCCCCCCCGATAAACGACCTTCCCCCCCCCCCCCCTCCCTCCTCCATCGCTGGCCCACCTTAACCAGCAAATGTCGCTCCTGGTCCTCGAGGGTGGGGGACATGAGCAGCGGCAGGATCTGGTTGAAAAGGGGCCCGGCGCCGAAATCTCGGGCCTTGTCCGTGATCTGCCGCAGCGCGGTCTTGCGCTGGGGGGGTGTGCCGTTCTTGATCTTCAGGAGCATGCGGAGGATCTTGCGCTCCTTCGCCTCCTCGGCGTTCAACTCCTCGTCGTCCACCTCGTCCATCAGCTTGCCGAAGTACTGCGAGGCGGTGGAAGGGGGGGTGATGGGTGTGTGGTCAGGTCATGCATGGCCGTAGTCGTATGACCATAGACCCTCGGAGGGGGGGGGGAGGGGGGTTCCGGGTGAGGGCAACGAGAGGAGGCAGGAGGACGAAATCCATGAGCTATTACGGGAGGCCATAGTATATAGGCCCAAATATTGCTAGTGGAAAGAGGGATTTATATAGGTTTTTGTGTCCACCGTAGGTCCTCTTTACTATGGTCCCCCGTAAAAGACATTGCGAATATATGTTCTTCAGATATGTTCAGTTCACTGCATGTTTTGAACCCTTTGATAGATTTCTTTACACTTGACAAAACAAAAAAATCAGGCACAGCCTAAAAAATACCAGGTAACGGTTTTCCGAAACGTGGGGGTGCAGCTTATTCACCCCTTTCGAGCCAAACCGCAATCCCATTCTGGGGGGAAACCACTCAAATTTCAAGTAGACTGTTCCCAGAACGGGACTGCAGTTTTACGCCCAAGAAGGGTCAAAAGCACTCAAGTAATTCCTGAAACCCTTTCGCCTACAAGTACTGTAAAAAAAACACACGCACCAGCATGGACTACTTTATTCGGATGCAAAGGAGTCAAAGCAAACACAGCCGGCAGGTCAAGACGCCAAGACAGACGATCACACGGTCGAGAAAGAAAAATACACACTAAACGATACCGAAAGCCACGCACGCACGCACGCACGCACGCACGCACGCACACGACGCAGACAACAGAAGAGACAGAAACACCAACAAAACGAAAACAAGGAAAAAAATAAAAACTCCACAAACAGGAAGGAGGAGAGAACGCCGACCGGCATTATTGACATTTTTCTATAAAAAACGTTACGGGGGGGGGGGGGGGGCGGGAGTAATCAGAACCCCCAATGGACCCCCAAAACCACGTATCCTCCTACATGTACACGCCACATTTGCTCAAAACCCCCAATGGATTCCAAAAAAACACGTATCCCCCTGATGTATATACGCATCCTCCTATGTATAAACGCCACATTTCGTTCAAAACCCACAATGGATCCCAAGAAACCAGGTACCCCCCTATGCATACACGCCACATTTCGTTCAAAACCCACAATGGACCTAAAAAAAACAGCTATCCCCCTATGTTTACACGCCACATTTGGTTCTGATTGCCATTTTCCCCCGCAACATCTACAACTCGCACATACGAGTTTCGACGACTACGTAAAACTATTCGGTAGGTGCCACCCTTATAGCCGACGAAATCCTCGATCTCACAACTGACCTTTTATATTTGATTTCAGTACACGAACAAAAAATAAGTACTGGTAGGGTCCAGCAGTTGTTGGGATTGTCAGAAACGGAAAAAAACAAAACAAAACAAAACAAAACATGTTCTTCTTCCTTTTTTTTCTTCTTTAATTGGGTTTAGCATACCCCCCCCCCGCCCACCCGTCCGGTGCTCAAAACCCTTGTTGGCTCACCTGATAATCCTCGGGCTTGATGAAGGGCAGCGAGCTCTCTGTCGGCGTTGGCGGCACGCCGTACTCCTCGCGCGCTGGGGTCTGCATCATCTTGAACCCGGGTGTGGACGGCATAGGCGTCGGCGTCGCCAGCAGCCGTCTTGACGGCGTGCGGATGGGCGCGTAGCCCGCTGGCGCATCCAGGATTCGGTACCTATGATGGCGGAGGAGGGGGGTTGGAAAGGGGGGGGGGGGGGGGGTGAGGAGAGGAGGAAGGAGGGGAAGGGGGAGGAGACGGGGAGAGGGGGGGGGAAGGAGAAGAGGGAGAGGGGATGGAGAGGGGAGAAAAGGAGAAGGGGGAGGAGAGGAGAGGAGAGGAGGACAGGGGGGGGGAAGGGGGGAGGGTGAGGGGAGCGTTGCGGGAGGGGGGGGGGGGGGGGGGGCGTACTCATTTGGTGGTTTCCTAAAGTCATTCGATCATTGACCACGCATGCCTTTCTAGACGGTGCGGGTGATCAGCAGTGCGCACAACCGGGTTCACGAAGGGGTGGTGGAGGTGGAGAGGAAAGGGTTGGGGGAAGAGCGTGGACTGACAGTACTCTTCGGGGCGGCGCTTGGAGAGGACCAACGAACGTGATAGATTTTGCGTTGGTATAGAGCAAGTCGAGCCTTTGCTATACCAGGTATGCACGTAATAGACGCCTCGCCGAATATTTCCACGAATCGGACAGGTCATCTACAGATCATCTACAGATATTTCATACAGATCATCTACAGATAGATCATACATATCATTTAGATCCTCAAGCTGCCGATACGAGGTGTTGTGCAGAATCTGTACACGTTAGTGGTACACGTCCAACCCAGGAGACATGTGCTACTGCTGTAGATCATGCAGACTACATGAGCTACATCGTACGGGTCATACAGACCATACATATCATACAGGTCAGGAATCTATGTATCCGCCCAGAACTATCTAGATCAGGAACCTATTTATATGATCTGCCCGAGGTGTGATTTTTCTCATCACCCGAGGTAAGCCGCCACCTCCGACCCAGTTGACCTCGGCCAGACCTCATGTCGTCAAATAAAACACTTAGCGCTACACTGCTCGAAGCGCCAGCCCGCGCTCGCGCGTTCCTACCCACGGGCCGAACCAATATTCCTAAAAAAAACTCGGAAACAGCTAAAACAAAAACCACACACAAGCACCCAACAAACGCAGCGCTAACAAACTGCCACCACCCCCGCCCCTCCCTCCGACATGAGTACCCCCGCCCCCTCCCCCGCCCCTTCCCCGCCCCCTCCCCACCCCCGCCCGCCCCTCGTCCCTCCCGCAGTCACCCCCCCTGCACCCCTCCAGCAGGAACTACAACCCCCCCCCTCCCGCCCCAACACAAACCTCAAAGCCTCCAAAAAGCTCAAATTGCCCTGCGTAAACTTGACTTTCTGCCCACAATCCCAAACCCAAAACCCAAACAGAAAAACCTACGAGTACAGTGCACCCAACTCCGAAACCCAAAAATCCACACACCCGAAACCCAAAACCCACAAACCGAAAAAAAAAACAAAGCCCACCCTCTCGTTTCCTCCATCAACTCACCCCGCCGGCGGGAACATCGCATCCAAGTCCTCGTCCGTCAGAGGCTTGTTCCTCTCGTCCAGCTCCCTCTCCCACCGCATCTGCTGGGCCAGCTCGGGGGTCATGGGCTCCCCGGCCCCGCCCAGCCCGGCCTGAGCCAGGGAAGGGCTGGGCGTCATCATCCCCGACGGTGTCTGGCCCGGGGTCCAGCCGGCCTGGGGCGTCGCGCCGGGGGTCATCATGGCGCCCGCGGTGGGTGTCTGCCCGGGAGTTACACCCGGCTGTGGCGTCTGAGGGTGGGTGGGGGGTGGGTGGGTGAGTGGGAATGGAAACGTGGGGATGATGATGGATTGGTTTGCGAGAACGGGGGGTGGGGGGTGGGGGAACAGCGGCTACAACAATTAATATCAACATCCTCGTTTGGTCTAAACTTACTCCTGACATCTAGCACCCACGATTTCGGCACGCACGTACTTGCATTGCGTCGTCCAGGGTTTCCAGGTGCGCATGGTTTCGCAAAGGGGATGGGTGCCTCGCCGCCCGCCACCCGCAAAATTCCGCACTGTTTCCATCTTTCGAAAGGTCGCAGGGCGCCCTCGCCTGCCCCCCCCCCCCCCTTCCCCGCCCTCCCGGCGCGCGCGCATGCTGTGCGGGGCGGGTCGGCCGCAAACAAGAAACTACCGGATTCGCTCGACCGCAATATAGTTCAGACAGAGGAGTCCCTAGGAACGAACATCCCCCTTTCCTCCCCCTCTCCCCTTCCTCCCGTCTTTCGATCAAGACCCCCTCTTCCAGCCCCACGCGGCCGAGACGAGACATTATCCCCCCTGCATCCCCCCTCTCACCCAAC
Source organism: Nereocystis luetkeana (assembly GCA_031213475.1). Taxonomy (NCBI): domain Eukaryota; class Phaeophyceae; order Laminariales; family Laminariaceae; genus Nereocystis; species Nereocystis luetkeana. The sequence goes on along the minus strand of JARUPZ010000027.1, from coordinate 4,416,180 downwards.
CGACCCACCTACCCACCACACCCGAGTCAGCAACACGCCTCCTTCGAAAGCGTCTCTCACCTGGTCCCACCGGGACTTCTTGCGTCCCGAAGGGGTCTCTCCGACCCCGAAACCCCCCGCCCTTGGCGTCTCGTCGTCCCACTTCGACCCCAGCTTCGGGGTGTCCCCGATTCCCCCTGGAGTCAAGCCTCCCGGAGTCACGCCTCCCCCCGGAGTCATGCCCCCCGCCACGGGCGTGGCGCCGCCGCTCTGATCCCATCTGCTCGACCGACGGCTCACAGGAGTTGCCTGAAGACGCGGGAGGCGAGAAAGAGCACCGGGGGAGCGGGGGAAGCGTGAGGTAACAATCATATTACAGGTAGCGGTGCATCAACGAGCACGGCGGGCTGTCTGCTGCGCCGAGCCGAACAGAGCCGACACCGAGCCGAGCCGAACAGAGCCGACACCGAGCGGAGCCGAACAGAGCCGAGCGGTGCTGTGTCCTGAACCTGTGCCCTGAACTTACCCTGCGGCGCGGAGCCTATGCGCGTACCGAACGAACCATGCCCCGCCATGTTATACGTTGCGGAGCTACCGTGGTGTTCCCCCACCCCCACCCCACCCCTCTCATGCATCGGTAGAGGATGCCAGCACGTGGCATAGAGATGCTAAACCGCCGAGCCGACTACACATCCTCTTCCTTCACCTCGACCGAAAAAAAAACAGCCGACGCGCAAGACCCCGTGGGCTCCATCTCCCCCCCCCCCCCCCCCCGTTTCAGCCAAAAACCTCCCGCAAAACGTCATGGTGCCGCGCAACACACGACACCGACGACGGAATAACACACCAGCTCGACAAGCTGCTCCTAACACAATACACAAAATAACATATAACCTCCCCGCTACAGCTGCAATCGCCCCCTAACACTTCAAACCCTAAAATACCATGGATTCATCATCACACCCGTGGCGTGCCGACACCAGAACCTCCCCCCCCCGGCACCTAACGGCGCCCCCCCTCCCCCCACCCCCCCCTTCCTACCTGACCGTCCCGGCTCGGAGTCTGGTCCCACCGACTGCGCCCGGGCGTCTCCCCCCCACCCCCACCCCCTCCGGGCGTCCTCCCGGGAGTCTCTCCGCCTCCGAGCGACCGGCCGCGCACGGGGGTAGCCACGTCTGCGTCCCAGTCCGACACCGCCTTACCGTTAGCCGCCGGTGTCTCATCCCCGTCCCCGATCGTGCCCGCCGCGGGAGTTCCATCGTCCCACCTGCGTTTCTTGCGGACGGACCCGGCGCCCCCGCCGACGCGGGGCGTGGTGGACGCTGCCGCTGCCGCGGCGGCCGCAGCGGCTGTTGCGCCGGCGCCGGGGCCGTACACGCCGGCTCCGCCGGCAGCAGAGGAGGGAACCGAGCGCTTCAGGCTTTCCTGTTCCTCGGCCTGCTTGGCCGCTTTCCGCAGGATCTGTAAAAAGCGAGGCGGTTAAATAAAATGAGGTGGTGGAGAAAAACAGGGGTCGGGGGCGCGCGGGGGGGGGGTGCGCGTGGCAGGGAACAGACAGGGAGAGAAGGAGGGAAGGAGGGTGGTGCTTGTAGGTCTTGCTCGTTCGTTTGTGCATTCCGTGCTTAGCGGGTGGTTGTTCGGCAAGGAAACTTGCGTACACCTCGAACAGATCACCGCCTCCCAAAATTCCTGATGTTGACATTTCAGGGAAGATCTGTTCCCGATCTGTTCCTGATCTGTATGATCTGTATGATTCAGCTCATGTTGCCGGGTGGGACCCGTGCGATCCGCATGATCTAGCGCCCTGTTTCCTGGGTTGGGCCTGTACTGTGCAGATCCTGCACGACCTCTAACAACGGAACCGGAGGTGAGCAACTAGATCATCCACAGCAGATAGATCATCTAGATCATGATCTGTCCCAGGTATGAACCGGTGTTGACTTAGCGACGGTTCCGATTGGCGCTGGTCGCGAAAGGGCCGGCAATTGGCGACGCGAGCCTCCCGAAGAAGTGACAGGTGAAGAACCAGCGCCTAAAACGGTCGGGAATCCAATTGGATAGGCGTCTTGAACGCTACCCAAAAATGACGATCGGCGCACCGCCAGCTCGTTCAGCCTTCGTCTGCGTCGCGCGCGCTCGCACGCCGTGCTTGTTGAATGAAAAAAGGGAGCGCCGCCCTCTTCTCTTCACGCGAAGAAAGGTCAACTCAAAGGTCCCTCGCACCGCAGCGTTTGCCCAGTAAAGCAAACAGTCACGAACAAAACAAACGTTTTGGTACGATACTCCCCCTCCCCCCCTCCCCCTCCCCCCCCCCCCTCCCCGCCCCCAAAGACAAACAGACAGCTAAGCCACAGCGCCAGAAACCACTATCGCTCTTGCCTCTACCGTAAACACTCAAACCAACGACACTTACGACCAGTACCAGTCTTTTCCATCCGCACAGAAGGTACCCCCCCCCGTCGCCTCCTCTTCTTCCCGCCCCCTCACCCCTCTGTGCCCAACGCCCCATACAGGGGACACCAACCAAGCGGCCACACAGCTCAAAATCGTGTTACTATTACGGGGAACCACAGTAAATAGGGCCAAACATTGTTAGTAAAAATGGGTAGATGTATAGGTTTTTGTGTGTACCGTAGGTCCTATTTACTATGGTTCCCCGTAATAGTCATCCATCAATTCCTTTCCTCGAAAAGGCGATTGGTGTCGACGCCTCCCTTCGCCCTCGGCGCCAATGGTTGCACGGGCGGGCCCTCAGAAGGCAAAAACTCAGGCAGAGAAAAAAGGCAAGAGCGATAAAAACTTTGTGCCCCATGTAATCGGGGGCGTTCTCTGGGCTCGTATCATATGTCGGTTACATTATACCCTTACGAGTATGAAATAGCAGCAGAAGCATGCCTAACCACATCAGTAGTAAACCCGCGAGGACATACCCCAGGTATTTATGTGCGTCGGTTCCGGACGATACGGTTGGGGCAGGAGCACGCATGCCTATACTACAGTAGCTTCCGACGCGCAGCGCGAGGGCAGTTGATCCGGAGCCTGTAGTCCTATCAGCAAGGATCGTCTCGAGCTATACAGGCTGAGGTTACGCCTCTGGAATGACGACCTTGAACACGGATACGGTAGAAAAAAAACACACGAGGATATTCCGGGATGGCCCCAGAGGGTCGCGACGTTCGTCTCACCTGATCCTTTTCCTTGGCCAGCGCCTGCTCCGCCATGATATCCCTGAAGCTTCGGGTCGGTGTCTGCCCGGAGAAAGCGTCGCCACCTCTGATGGGAGATATCTGTTCCGCAAGAAAAACAAGCGCAGACCGAGCAAAGCCCAGCGACGACGGCGTCAAGGGTCAAGGGACGCACACGCAAAGGACACACCAGGCAGCTAAAACAATAGCAGACAGGCTTGAGAGACGCAAGGCATGCGGCGAATGAAAAACGAAGACCCCCCGGAGATGAGAAAAAAACATGCAAACATGCCTGAACAAAGGAGAGGGACAAGAGGCGGAGGAAGAGGGGGCGGGGGGTAACACCAAAAATCGTGCAGAACGCGACACTTCGTCCAACGACGTCACTCCCGCGGAAACACAGAGCAGCAAGAAAACCGATCTACTGTGGCATAAATGCGTCCCAGCACACTGCACCACAAGACACTACGACTACAATACCAACCCCCCCTCGCCCCCCTCCCCCCCCTCCCTCCCGCCCTCCGCCTCCCCCCTACTCAACGCACCATCTGATTCCGCCGACCCTTCGCCTGGTACGCCGACTCGCGCTCCGCGATGACAGTGTTCACCATGCCCGACCCGCCTGCCCGCATGCCGGCGATCGTGCCAACGTCATCATCCCCCTCAGCCCTCTCCTCGCCTCCTTCCAGAAGATGGCGGGGCGCGTTCACGGAAGCGCGGGAGGCCGGGTGAGACGCGCCCCCACCCCTGTGGTGCACTACCTCCTCCTCTTCCTCGGGCTCCTCCTCCTCCACCACCGTTCGGGAAACCCTGCGGCGGCATTTTGAGACAAGGGCGTCGGGGAAGGAAGGAGGGAGGGGGTTGGGGGGCTGTTACATCGTGCGGCTCGTTTCGCTGCTAAACGGAAGGCACAACTGGTTTTTTTTCTGCATGTGGTGCTGTTATCGCTGCCAGTATTGCTGACTCCATCATTAATACATGCTGTGGCTTGTTCTAAAGACCGCCAATTATTTACAGTAAACCATCCACGTTCACGGATACAAGACTGGAGCATAAGATATACGCCGCCATAAAAAGGGCCGAACTGAATGCCATGCGAACCAAGCGCGAGCGGGGGGGAGATGGTGGATGGGTAGTGGATGGTGGGTGATGAGAGCTGGCGAGGGAAATCAATCAAATTGGGAGTTCACATGTTGGCATGCTACTGTAGCAAGTAAAAACGTGCAAGTAGAGCGTGGTGTCGACAGCTTGGGGGAGGGTGACGGTCTCGACGAACCGCTGTATCTGGACCAGGCACGCACCGCGAAGTGACGAACTCAGGCCGAGCGGCGAGTTCAGGTCTCGCCCATCCGCGGTCGCTCTTCGCGAAAAAGACATCACCGGCTCCAAGAACACTTCAAACCAAGACTACAGCAGTAGAATGGTAGACCAATCGTAGTAAATCATGTGGCGGACTTACCCGCCAACACTGGCACCTGCGTTTACAGCTCGTACCACCTCCCACATAACAGCGTTTGCGGCTACGATACGAGGAGCCAGGTATAACTGCTCCTGTGCTTGTACATACCACCTCAAGTTTTAACGGCTACGATACGGATGCGCTCATGCCGCGCACAACACCTGCGCATCCCATCCGAGTGCCGCTAGATAGTACAGGCCAGCCCACCAATTCGGCAACTGGTCGGTGGCATCTTGACCGGATGTAACCGTCCATCTGCCCTCGACGCTCCACACCGTACCAACGCGACGAACCAACCGTGGGATTGAGATTGGCATTGAATGTGATATTTGAGATTGAGAGTGAGACTTGCTGAGATTGAGACTGAGGTTGATGTCGACATGAGACCGAGATCGAGATTGAGATCGAGATTTGAAACGTGAGATTGAGATTTGGATTGAGGGATTGAAAATGAGATTGAGGTCGAGGTTGAGATGAAGATTGGCGCTGAGAGTTGTTGATGTTCAGGTAAGAGTATATGGATGGCGAACTATCGCAGGAGCAGCCTTCCCCACCACAACTGCCGTGGTGGATGGTGCGCTTGTCGGTGGCGACATCTACGAGGGTCATGTACGACTGGCAGTAGTGTCTCACGGGCTCCAACAGCCAAATGGCCGTCCGCTACATACTTACGGATGCTTTAGGTAACCCATCTGCAAAACCACGGAAGGAAGGGGTCCGCTAAGATTTGAGGCAGACGCCGACTTTACTCGTTGGACTGCCAAAGAAACAAGGCGCCAACAAACAAAACGACCAAGTCTGTAGCATACTGGTACCTGGCACCTGGTACAGAGCTTCAAGGCGGCAGGGTGCGCCAATAAGGAGGGAAATCACCAACCAGCACCCGATGCCTTTTTCGAGGCTTGGTTTTAAGTTTCCAGGTATTTTTTATTAAGGATATCTGCACGCGTGATTGCGCACACACACGCAAAACACACACATAAACGTGAGAGAGTCCAAGAAACGTGGTGTCGACCTCATCCCTTCTGGGATGTTTCACTGCTTACTGCTGTATACGAGTGCTCAAAACACGAAAAAAAACAGCAGGACAAGCTGGCGCTAAAGATGGCTGGCGCTAAAGCCGGCGCCGCGATCGCTTGTCTTGCTGCTGCCTTTGGGCGCGCGGCGTGAGGACAGCTGGCGTGACGACAGCTGACCCGGAGTCTGAACTCGTATGAGCAAGTATGCCGGTGATCTAGAGCTATACTGGTTCCTTGTACGCACACACGGTGAGATTTCGTAGAGTACGCTCCTGAAATAACGAACTTGAACATTGACATCGAAATCTACGTACTGTAGTTCTCTCTCACAGGAGCATCCCTCTCAGCAGCGGCAGCAGCAGCGAGCGGAGGTACCAGTGTGTGAAACACTATCATAGTAACTCTCGTCTCTACAGTACCTTCATCGTCACAAGATACATACGATAAGCAGTTTTTCTCGTTCGTGCCTACGCGGCGCAGACGAGGCAGAGGGTAATTGTGCGTCACGCACGCACCTTACCCCCCCCCCCCCCCCCGCCGCGATGCCTGCCTTCGTTCGGGCAAAAAATCAGATAAGGTCAAATCTCGCTTGTGAACCAAAAACCATCTTGAAAAATAAGTAAGTGGGTGCTATCGATGATGGGCCTGCAAAGTGACGGAGAAAAAAGGCGGCCTTCGCTCCCTTGTATTAAATCTTTAATCTTTCGCTTTTGACGCCCAAATAACACAAATAACTCAACCAGTCATCAGAGGGCGTGAGGGGACTATTAATAGATCAAACGGCGCGTTGGTTCTTCCTGCCGCCACTAATCCCCGCCCACGGCCCTGCTCTCCACGTGAGCTTTGCATCCGCTCTAATACAGCAGCAGCGGCATGATATGCATCTCTCACCCGGCGAACTTGTCCCCTCCTCCCCCGTAAATGTCTCGATCGTAGGCGCCCGCTCCCGTGAGGGCCACCTGGCCGGCGGCGTCCGTACCATCCCCTTCCGCGTCGCCATCGCTCTCGCCTTCACCGTCGGCAGCGACGATCCCGTTCTCCCTTTCCTTTTGCAAGGCTTTAATCTCATCATCCACGTTCGCCATACTGCTTGCCTCGTGCGGGAAGGTAGGTCGGTGTCTAAGGGCTACGAGGACTTCTGCTTATTGGTTGTGCTCCCCGAGATATCCACCACCGCTAGACAAAGATTACGCAGTATCGAAGAAAGCAAGGGGACTCGCAGCCCCGGCTGTCCTTCGAAGGGACACTCCTTCCTTTCGCGGAGGCAGGTGAACTGTTCCTTGGCACGACTACTCTCCACGGACTGTGCTTCGGCCTTCTGCCTCTCATAAGTCCTGAGCGTGAGGGCCCCTTGAGTGCGATAGAGGAGAATGCCTTCCAAAAAATCTATAAACTCCATGCATGCCAGGACTCGAGAGAACCCCAAAAACAAACTAAAAGCTGTGCCAGGTCTCGAGAAGAAGGGCACACTTATCGAGGGAGGAGACATACAAAGGAGGCCATAGGTGACTGGACCACAGGTGGCTGGCTAGGCGAGTGGATGTTTTCCGGTTCATAGGTTTTACCATCTAGATGTCAGCATAGCGGGAACCTAGAAGAGGTCGCCGATTTCGTTGGAAGAAAAGTTGAGCCAGTCTCTCTGCAACCGGCTGGAACAAGTCGTCCCTTGCCAAGAACCTGGCTGTTTTCAATCCCGGGCGGCCGTCGAGCGCCCTCTGTGTCGTATGCAGACTTGGTATATGTGCCGTATGCAAAGCTGGTCGAGCATCGTCGGTCCCAATCTCTCAATCTTGTTTGGTGGCACCGTCTCCTGCCAGCCTTCGGGTTGGTTTCGTTCCATCTTGGGTCTCTCCTTTCACTTCCAAAGCTTCACGACGGGGCTCGCACGCAGTTGTGCATTTCGTACCCAGAGGAAGAAAAGGCTGAAATCTTCTCGCGATAAAAAATGAAGGCACGTACCGTAGCGGGAAGGGGGGAGAAGAGCCTGCTATGTGACCCCGGATCTGAGTTACGAGTTGGAAGGAGAGAGAGAAGAAAATGTGCGAAGATAATGAATGGGATGGAAAAAAAAAAAAAAAAAAAAAAAAAAAAGAGGACCAGAAAAACGGTACTGCTCGTACCTTTACGTACCAACCGCATCCGATTGTACACCAATTGAAACTCCCCAGCAACGAATACAGCGAAGGTCAACAGAGCAACGAACACAACGAAGTGAAGTTGTCCGCTGCTGCCTCTGCGGTGGCCCGCCTCGCCGAGTCAAAATCGTCGATAACCCACGAAAGATTACGATTTCGATACGCGATACTCGTACACACCCGAGGTACTACTGTGTAGCATCGTACGCGTCGTGGAGGGAGCGAACAGCGTGGCACGCCCCCCACCCAGCTAGGGGTCGATCAGAGAACAGGGAACCACTTGTGTTTAGGCTGAAAGGGGGCCAGAGGGCTGAGTACAGGGCTGGGGATGACACTGCTTGGAATTTACGAGGTATGATGCCGGTACAGCAGCAGTACGTGTGATAATTACGGCGTTTACAGCTGGCCTGTTGTTTTTCCATGTACTTTCCGGGTTGAAAAGAAAAAGGAAAGGCAAACAGGGGAGGGCAAATAGTTGGGTGCATCAGGCCCATCTGCTGTTACTCTGCTGAGTACAAGCACGCTCTCTAACGCTCGGTCCCCCCCCCCTCAATACAAACATGGCATCCTCTCTCGCGCAGACCGTCGGACCACCGCGGTCAGTGAGTGCGGAGCAGCTCAACAGGACGAGGACGACAGGGCCGTGTCAGCAGGAACACTTTCTGCGCTGACCTTGCCCGCTAATCAGACGCGAAGAGTATCAGCAGGGCAGTCTCATCTTCCATAATCGAAACAGCAGCAGCAGCAGCAGCAGCAGTAGCAGTAGGCTAAAGCCTAAAGCGGGGAGGAGGACCACAGCAGTATTCACGATGGGTGACGCGGGGGCTTGCCAGACATCAAACAAAAAGGAGTACGACGAGGAGGAGGACGAGTCGGCCCCGCCCGCGCTGGACGAGGGGGACATCGCGCTGCTCAAGACCTACGGGCTGGGGCCTTACACGACCTCCATCAAGAATATCGAGAAGGAGATCACTGAGGCCAAGGTAAACGCTTGCCCTCAGTTTTTGTGTGTGCTGTGTGGGTGGGTGGGTGGGTGGGTCGGTGGGTGGGTGGGTTGCGTTACTGTCCCGCCCCCTCGTCGGCCTGGCATATCGGCCCGTGTGCCCGCAAAACCGCGTGGACGTGTTACACCGTACGAGTGTACGTGGTGCTGTACAATCGGGCCGTTTTAGGCACCAACGTAGCCGTCTGATTGTTCACCGGCTAAGGAGGTGGGTGTATGTGGCCCCACGTTGATATCATGACGTGTCACGTGCTGTCTTCTTCCTGTATACCAGGTATTTGTTATGGTTATCTCCGTAAAAGTGCACGGGAGTATCAGACGTGGACCTGAAAACGCGTGAACGCACGCTGGCCGCATCAGAGATCTCGTCATCACGACGTAGGGCGTTTTAGAGAAGATATCGCTCTATGCATATTATTAGAGCTCCTGTGGTGCGAGCGGCATCCTGAGCCGTTGCATTGCTCGTGTGGGCGAGGTTTAGTTCGAATCCGGTCGGCGAACTGATCTTAACGCGGGGATAAACGACGCGAGGCACCAATCCTAGTCGTCGGCGGGTGATGCGCCCAGCGATACCGAGGAACGCCGCAAGAAGTAGAAAACTGACGCGGCCGCGTATTGCTGAAAAGGGTTGCCTCCATGTTTGACTTTGCACCCTAAGGGGGGGACGGGGGTTGCTCATTTGTTGCAGTCATTTGACCATTGACCACGCATTTTAGGGGGCGTACTCATTATCATGCATGGCCGTAATCGTATTACCTAATAGGGGGGGGGGGGGGGGGTGTACTCGATAGGAGAGATGTACTCGTTCTCATGCATGGCCGTAGTCGTATGACCATAGACCCTCGCATCCCTACAATGCCGGGACGGAGCATGTCGGGTTTTCACCGACCAGGCAGACATTGCTTGCACCAAGCGCGAAGCGCCGTGAGGTGTCTGGCGAGTCGCATGAAGGGTGAGCTGCATCCTACCAGGTACTAAGAACCGCTTTTGAGGCGGACTTGCATATGGACGACAGCTTCAATGAGTCGATTTAATTTCCGGTGTAGGCATTTCCACAGACAGCAATGGGAGTACTATGTAACTGCCTCTTGGGTGCCTTACCTTGAACACGACGTACTACGATCATTCCCACTTGTGCGGAGTAAAGGTTCTTTACCTCGCACGAATGATCTAACACGACAACCAGCAGTGGCGACCGCCAAAAGAAAAAAAAAGAAACGGTACCCTGGTTGTCTAGCTCACGTAGTGAGCGACATGTTTTACAGTGTCGTTGCCAACCGACGCCAACCCAACCTATAAAAAATAGGGGGGGGAAGGAAATAAGTGCTTCCCCCCTGACTTTTCATGCGAATGTCGTTCGACACCATCCCCGGCCCGTTCTACTCGTTTTGTTTTTTCAGGAGCAAGTGAAGGAGCTGATCGGCATCAAGGAGTCGGACACGGGACTGTCGCAGCCCAGCCAATGGGATCTCGTTTCGGACAAGCAGATGATGCAGGAAGAGCAGCCGCTGCAGGTCAGGAAACCCTCACCGTGGGTGCTTCCCGGTAGCTCTCTCCTTCTATCCCTATCCGCGCTCAGACGAACTGTCTTTGAAAAACAAAACATGATTGCGAACCTCAAGAACTGTCACATACATAAGTATATATACGAAGTATATACATGTTGGTTTCTTGTGCGCGGTGTACCTCCTGAAGTATTGTACCTCCCGATGTACGGCCGCATGTGCGAAGGCGTGAGTTGGCTGAATTCGATGAATCGACAAGCAATGCGAATGTTAAAACCTTTCTGCGCGCTAAGAATGATGGCATGTATCGAAGCCGGGAAGGGTGAAAGCACCTGTGACCAAGGCTTGCCTGGAAAGTCGCTGAGCGTAGAGCTCCTCCGAGTTGATTTGGAGAGCAAAAGTGAAGAATACAGTGCACAGTAGTAGCTGCAGATTTTCTCGCTTCGACCCCTGTCGAGTGGAGAAGCCCCTCATGCACACAACCTCGCAGGCACACGTACCGGGTAGGCAACAGCGACGTAACTCCCCCCCCCCACGCCCCCGCCCGAACGTAGACCGGTCGTCTGCCGCCGGCAAGCACGATAAATTAAGATGCTCGGTTGCTCATATGTATATGTTCTGTTTTGTATATTCGCGGGCCTTGAAACGCCCCCCCCCCATCCGCTCCCACCGACTGGTCGGTGTGATGGCAGGTGGCGAGATGCACCAAGATCATCAACGCCGGACAGGAGGACGCTAAATACGTAATTAACGTCAGGCAGATCGCAAAGTTCGTCGTGGGGCTTGGCGAAAAGGTCGGTCAACGGTTACGACGGGAGGGAAGGGGAGGATGGAGGAGGGGGGGGGCAGGAGGTGGAGGAGAGAGGGGGCAGGGGGCGGAGATTGGGGGGGGGCGGGGGGAGGGTGTACTCATGTCATGCATTGGAGGGGGGGTGGGGGTACTTATGTCACCCATGGGAGTAGGCGTATGACCGTAGACCTTCGCATCCCTACAATGCCGGGACGGAAGACGTCGGGTTTCACTGACCAGGGGAGGGGGGCACAGTCGTAGTGCGATTCGTGGTATTAGGGCAGTGTGAGAATAGCTGTACTACGATCGTAGACGTAGCGCTCTTGCGTGCTTGTTTTCGTTTCCGTGTTCACCTAGAATTGTGGCGTGCCGTGGATGGCACGGGCGCTTTCCCGCTTCCTTCGCACATCCGATTTTTTTTTGTGGTGCCAAGCAAAAAGCCATGCGCAGCGGATTTTGTGGTGATGTCGTCGGCGGTCGTGTCCCGTGTAGTGTTTTTTTTGTGTATACAGCGTCTGTGTGGTCTGCCGAGCCGTGGATCTGAGAAGAGACGCTTACGCGCTGGTATATACTCATAATACTTGCCGGAGAACGTGAGAGCGATTCATTCCCCTCCGAGCGATGGGAACGATGGTCGATAGCGAAAACATTTTGTTCGCTTGCAGCTCGCCGGTTTGCTCGAATATGTAGTTATACCCACGTGAGGCAGTGCGAAAGCATGTCCGGCCGGTCACATATTGGACTCAATGAGTGCCTGCAAGTCTGCTCGCCTCATGCTGCTTCAAGGACTCTCCGCGTTTCATTCGGGATCGCGGGCGTCATCGTCCACCGATACCCCACGCTTTCTTCCTCCACGAACTACAACCTCCCTATCTTGCTCTTTTTCTTTTTATCGTTCTCCCTCCTTCTCTCCCTCTCGCTCTCTCCACATATATTTTCCGCCCCCCGTCTCTGTCCCTCTCTCCTTTTTTCTCTATCTCTCCCTCTTCCTCTCTCCGCAATGAGTGCCTTGTGTTTGTTCACGTCCTACTTCTGTGTGTGCATATGACCCCGTTAGCTTTCTCTCACCTTTTACCTTCACCACACCAACCTTTCTTGTCGTTTGGCGTTGGCTTGCCCTTGTGTTTGTGTCAGGTGTCGCCCACGGACGTGGAGGAGGGCATGCGCGTAGGCGTAGATCGCACCAAGTACTCCGTCCAGATCCCGTTGCCACCCAAGATTGACCCGACGGTAAGACACTCGCATGCTTTCTTCTCGTGTTTTTGCCCTTATTCACGATCCGCGTCTCTTGCTTTTTTTCTTTTTTTTTTCAAATTTGGCGCTAGGGGTTTGTTTCGCATGGTGATATTTGTGCTGTGGTTTGTTGAAAGCGCGACCGTAAGCTGATGCGGCACATCTGCGAGGCGATGCAGGGGTGGCCGAAATAGACAGAACACACCTGCGTTCTGTGTTTATATTGTGGAGGGGAAAAAGCGCGGTTTTCGCGGTCCTCGTTTCAAAGCACTGATTGGGTGCATGCTTTTTGCCGAGCCCTTCCCTTTTAGGCTACCCTCCATAGCCACCGCGAAAAGGAGCCCACTCTCATTTCGAGTATTTTGTCCCAAAATCGCGGGTGCAGCTGTAATTTTTCAAGGTCGTGCGACAGCCCTCCCCCCTCTTCTCCTCCGGCCACTCCCGCGCTTCCCATCCCGTCTCCCTGCCGTAGGTGAGCCTCATGACTGTGGAGGACAAGCCGGACGTGACCTACGAGGACGTGGGTGGGTGCAAGGATGCGCTGGAAAAGCTTCGGGAGGTGGTTGAACTCCCCCTGCTTCACCCGGAGCGATTCGTGACTCTCGGGATCGACCCGCCCAAGGGGGTGCTTCTCTTCGGGCCTCCGGGTACGGGAAAGACGCTGTCGGCGCGAGCCGTCGCCAACCGGACGGACGCGTGTTTCATCCGGGTTATCGGCAGCGAGCTGGTGCAGAAATACGTGGGGGAGGGGGCGCGGATGGTGCGAGAGCTGTTCACGATGGCGAGGAGCAAGAAGGCGTGCATCGTTTTCTTCGATGAGATCGACGCCATCGGTGAGAGGGGTGGACACAGGTTTTTTTTTTTGCTTCGTATTTTTATTTGTTCATGTGTTTCGTATTTTCGGACGGACGGGCGGACGATGTTGTGGTTGTTTTCGGGGGGGGGGAAGGGAGGGGGGAGGGGAGAGGGATGATACGCGGCGTTTTTCCTTCTTTGAAAGACGGCGTGTGTCGAGAACGTGTGAGGAAGCGTGATGATGTGTCAGAGAGAGCACGACGACGAGGACTGCATGTTGGCCACACTGCTGTCGCGGCATCCGTGTTGTTGTTGGCTTATTTTTTACTGATGTTGGTCCTCGACGCGAAACACCGCGCGCCGCTGGGTTGATTGAAACGTGCGAGCTATTTTGTTGACGGCCCCGCTACGGTGGGCGTTGACTGTCACTATGTTTGCAAGGCGACGTTTTCTGCGGACAATTTTGTTTTCGCACCACCCGTGTGTACAAGGGAGAAGACGCGGTGCAGTCAGCAAGCAGTGGTCGTTGTTGCCCACGCCTTCTTTACCCCAGCTGCTGCGGCTACTCCTGCTGTAGCTACTGCCGTTGCCGCCGCCGCCGCCGCTGCTGCTGCTGCTACTGCTGCTGCACTCGCGTTCCTCTTTAGAGACGATCCCACTTAACGATTAACGCCATCCCTTTGACGCCGCCATGCGTACGAAACGCGGAATTGATCGCGCCAGGGGGGAGCCGGACGGGCGGGGATGACAGTGGCGGGGACAACGAAGTCCAGCGCACCATGCTCCAGATCGTCACGGAGCTCGACGGTTTCGACCCTAGGGGGAACATCAAGGTTCTCATGGCAACCAACCGTCCTGACACTTTGGACCCCGCGCTGCTGCGCCCGGGCCGACTCGACCGAAAGGTGCGTGCGTTGTGGCGGCGTCTTACTGCTGTAGGATAGAGAGAGGCGAGGTGGTAGGGGGAGGCGCTTAGTGTGGGCGTATTATTTGTAGGTTTGTAGGACAGGGAGGGGCGATGGGAGGGGGCGGGGGGGGGGGGTGGGTGGGGGGCAGTGGATTTGTCCGAACAACCACCCGCGCTTCGAAATACGCCACGAAACTGCTATTCATAGTGCGATTAACAAGTGCGCGCCTGTGAGCGCGTTTGGGGTGCTCTCCCGTCCCGTCCCCTCTCCGATGCGTTCATGTCAATGAACATTTAGCTTCGCTTTACATCATGTGTGATTTGTTTTTTCGTCGTGTGTGTGTTTTTTTTCTCTTCAGGTGGAGTTCGGGCTTCCCGACCTCGAGGGGCGGGCGCACATCCTCGCCATCCACTCCAAGTCTATGAACGTCGACCGAGACATCCGCTACGAGCTGATCGCGAGGCTCTGCCCCAACACCACCGGCGCCGAGCTGCGGTCGGTGTGCACCGAGGCGGGGATGTTCGCGATTCGGGCGCGCAAGAAGTCGATATCGGAGAAGGATTTCCTGGACGCGGTGAACAAGGTCATCAAGGGCTACCAGAAGTTCTCGTCAACACCCAAGTACATGGTGTACAATTAGGCGGGGGGGGGCGAGGGGGATTCTGAGTTTTTTGTTTGTTTTGTTTTGGACCGACGGCGTTCTCGTGCTCTCGGTGCACAGCAGTTTCTCCACTCGGTCGGTGTGATTTGCTTTTTGCGGGCACAAGCCGAGGGGGAGGATGTGGACAAGAGAGAAGGCAGGAGGCGAGGTGGGGACGGGCTGTTTCGGGTTCTGACGCTGTTGGTGAGGGGGAAAAGGGTCCTGGTAGTGCTGGGTCGATGCTTCTGCTTCACGGTGACTGAAAATTCTAGATTCCAAGCAGCAGACTTGTTGACGACGACGGGAGTTTGCGATGGGAGTCGCCGTGGGTGACGACGCATTAAACTGACAGCAACGATACCTGGTACTTTTCACTCGCAAGCTGATAAGTGATAAATACGTTGAGCAACAACAACGGTCACGGCCTCTGATCTGAAAAATGTCGCTTCACATGTTTTACGTGTTGGGCGGGTGGGTTACTGCCGTGAAATCGATTTGGCCATTCCTGAGTTGCACCGCGCGACGCGCGTTGGGGGTAAATCTGTGGGCCAAGACAGCGGACGAGAGAAGGCGGCGCGGAGGTATGGGACACGAAAGAGAGGGGGCGGTCGAACGCTCCAGTAGATCGGCGACGTCGAGGGCGATCAATGTCGATACACATCACTCTCCAGCGCGTCTGGCACTTAAGAGAGCAAACATGTCTCCGAAACAAATGACGATTTTACAGCGTAGGTCGCACCAGGCAGTCCAGTCTCTGCTGGATTAGGGAATGGCACATCCAATACTGCCCGAACTTGGCTATACATACGACACGTGCGCCGCATGGTGATGCTAGAGCGGCTGCCCGCCCTCACTACCCGTAGACGGCTGGTGAAATCGTTAGTTGTCAATATTTCGTGCGGTATCACCTGGGGCCCACGAGCTTTGTGTAGTCATCCGCCTTGTTTATTTTTACTTGTGAAGCGGTTTCTCCCGCCCAGACCGGTGCTGCAACCGTCCCGATTACACATCAGTGCCGTATTTACTCGGGAAGCAGTTTCTCTCGCACATGCCCGTGCTGCAACCGTCCCGGTTACACAGCAATGCCAGTTGTGCCTCGACCTCGGCCTGTGGTTGCTCTCTCACTCCCAAGCGAAGCGCAAATAAAATCGACGGTGTGGCAGGGACAGCGAAAATCGGCCGCCTTTTCGGCGCACCACTCCTTTCTAACATCTCCCCCTCCCCTCCCCTCATTGAAGCTGTCATCCGTATGCAAGTCCGCCTCACAAGCGGTTCTTAGTAGGATGCAGCTCACCCTTCATGCGACTCACCGGACACCTCACGCTCCGTCACGGCATTGTAGGGATGCGAGGGTCTATAGTCATACGACTACGGCCATGCCTGAGATCGAGTACATCTCTCCTACCAAGTACACACCCCTCTCCCCTCCCACCCTCTCCAGTTCGGAGCCGCTTGTCGAAACGTTTGTGAAAATCAAAGCGAAACATACCGTTACCAACCGCGTCGCGCGGCCCAAGTAGCAGGCCAGGCCGCGCCACTCCCACCAGAAAACAGTACTTCCGACGGACGTCTCGCGTGCGGCACCCTTTCCCGCTGCAATAATATCTCAACACTACGTAATCCAAAAACGTTGCAGCAGCTAAAGGGGTTTTGACCATACACCTCCTAAACCTCGCTGCCTCGAAAGGATATAAAACGAGCACTCTTATGAGGCAGTTCGTAGTGGAGGCCAGTCTGTACACAGGCGCGCGGCGTGTCTGTGGCGGTGTAGCTCTGTGCAGTATGACCCCGATGGTTCTGCACTTTCTCGCGCACGCGTTTCGTGGGGAAGACGATCACTTTATTCATTCTGCTCACATGCTACGTACACTCTGCACCAACCAACCTTTATGCGTTCAAATAGTCGAACAGTAGTGCTAGCTCTAGAGCTGTGCGCAATTGTGATACGTAGGGGGTTCCGCCGACTATCGCTGCAACTCTTCAAGGCACTGCTGAGCGGCGTCCTCAAGGATGAACAGCCTGAAATGATCAGGTCCTGCGCTGTCTGCGGTGATCGCCGCTCCTCGCAGCTCGCCCAGAAAACCCTGACACGTCATCGGTTCATGTTCAACAAGAGAGCTCGGTCAGCAAAGCATTCATGGACAGCACAGTTTTCGGCATAAGAAAAACAGAGTACGTACGGCAAATTTCCTCGAATAGCCGCGAACATACCGAGGGGTTACTTCAAGCACAGCCGAAACGCAGCTCGCGCCGAGCAATACTACTGCTGTTAGTGTTGACTCACCACAACAAATAGAGAGGTGTCTCGAATGAGCACCCGCACGGGGAGACTTGAAGGGGGTAGGAGCAGTGCTCTTGGCAAGCTGGCGCTACCACGAAAAAAAGCGATGAAACTGCAGTCGAGAGGGCCGAAAACGTAATATTCGGTCGAAGCATCCTGCCCGTGCAACACCGCCGGCGGCACCGAAAATAGGCACCAAATATCGAAACCGTCGACGTGGGCATCGGGTGCAACCCAATCCCACGAGGACAGGGCACAAGCTGTTTGCCGGCGAGTGAAGACCAAATAACGAACGCCGCTTCGACTCACCTCAACAAGACGCTGATTGTCGCGCAATCTCTGCGGTTGGCGCAGCATCAGCCTCTCCCGACGCGTCACCGTGCCCACATTCTCACCATTTCCACCCGCACCGTCCAACGCGTGTGCGTACCGTGCCAACATCAGTCCGCCTGTCCGGCTATCCATGTCCATTAGCATCGACGCCGGCGGGCCCTTTCGACAAGCCCGTCGGAGCTGCTCGCATACAAAGTCCCCCGCGAGCGGGGATGCAAAGGGCGACGCCTCCATACCAACACAGTTCTGGGGCGGCGACGCCCCAGCGGATGTCTCCGCCACCTCCGCCGCTCCCGCTGCCAACATCTCGGCGGCATCGTCCGGGGTGCACGAAGACCCTGGCCCCACTTGCTCCCGCCCTCCAGCCTCCCCAGAATCGCTGCTGTTCTCGGTGGGCGAAGGAAAGCAACCACCACTGTTGATACCGCCGGTGCCGCTGTCTTGAGGAGCCGCGATCAGGGATATCCGCTCCGCAGGCTCGCAGCGCAGGGCCCGATCGACCTCCCTTCGGAAAGCGTCCAGCAGCAGCCCAGCCGCATTTGGCCAAGGGCACCGCTCGATCAGGCGTTTCAGGGCGCGGAAGCGGCTGCCCTCGTCCGCCGCGGCCAAGAACGCCGATATCGCGGCGTGACCCCGCGCGCGAAGGCTGGGCAGCGGGCAGGACACCATCACGTCCACCAGGACCTGCAGGAAGCCGGCGAGGTCCAAGTAGTAGGGGTCGAAGAAGCTCCGCGGACGGCGCCTCACCATGCTAGAGCTAGCGCCACGGCGGGTCCCATGCTTGCACCATGAGAGCGTACAGGGAGGACAGCAACAGGTTGGAGTGCATTCATGCTACGTGTACCTACAGAGCCATTCGACCTTTTTCGGGGCCGGAAATTCAGGGGCAAGTAGAAAAAGAATCAAACGCATGAACACTGAGAGGAATTACACATGACCGTGCCATTTGACGACGGAACAGTTGCCTTGGTTTTGTCTAGAGTACCGAGGCGTGCCCCACAACTTTCCTTCCAGTACGGTGCAGCATTCATGCCGCCCCTTTCGTACTGCACATTCTGGCGGGAATATCACCCGTGCGATCCAGCAGAAGGCATCGCAACAGCGCCGTCAGCCAACCTTCTCACACAAGCGACTACTCAAGGGCGCTCACGAGCCAGGAAGAGCCGCAGGTACCAATCCGGTGGAAACGGCTGCGCTCCTGTATATAGATGAAGCACGAACTACAACCCAGTGACTCTCTGAAGGCCACCCAAGCATGGCTCGATAACCGAACACCCACCGACCCATCCACCCAGGTGCTACGAGTTCTGTAGCACGAACAATCGAAGAGCAACCTCAAATCGTTCGCATAAAACAGAAGCGACCATATGTGTGCCCGTGTAGCACGAGCGAGCCAACTTAAACCTTTGGGTTTCTGACACTCATCCCTTGCCATACACCAACAATCGCCTGCCCACGCCTTCTCTCAGGCAACCTGTTTGCCCGCGTCCTCGCCTTCGCGGAGATAAAATAGCACGTAATAGAAATCCCTCCCCACACACAGTTTCGTGTGAAACATACTGCGACGAAAGCTAGAACCAATCTCGGGCCACTACGTACCTCATCCTTCTCGAACTGAAACAAACCTCGTGGCACACCTCATGCTTCTCGAAAAAAAACAAACGTCGCGCCACACCTCATCCTCCCCGGAAACAAAAAAAAGCATCGCACCATACCTCGTCCTTCTGCCCCAACAGGTCTGCGTCGCCCGTGCCAACCCATGCCCCGTCGACTTTCCCGTCGATTTCGTCGCCGTCCTGCCCCCACTCGAAGCCGAAAGCGCCTGTCTCGTCGGGAAATGTCCCCATGCGCTCCCCCACAAAGCACGCCAGCTCCAGTCCTTTCCTGGCGACGCGCTTGGAACTGCTGCGCATCAGAACCTAGGCTTCGCGAGAACAACGGAGCGAGCAGGTCGGTGAGAGGAGAATATATGTGTGGCGACGGTGTCGGCGGCGGAGAAAACTCTCAGCATGGGCGGGGGGGGGGGGGGTAGTGGATGACGGACGGCACCAGACAGACTGAGCCAGAGGCGGCGAACATACGTGGGGCTGTGGCGGCTCCTCACCCGTTTCCTTGATTTCCACCCCGCGCCGCATGCTATAGCGCTGAACACACGGTCCGACCCGACTGTCTCCAGTGGAGAGGCAGGGGAAACAGGAAACACCAGGCCTGATAGAGAGCTTCTCTTGCGCGGGGACGACGACAACCCGTCTGCACCTCGTCCATCCTCCACGCACCCTTCGCCCAACTCGCACAACATAGAGCACCCCTGATCGACAATACCTACCAGACGAGTGAAAACGGACCTTCGCCACACCGCACTGCACCGCGACTCCACGTACCGCCAAAATCCGATCAACCACACCAAACTACGCCAAGGATGGGGAGGTAAAGGCCTCTCCCGTCTGGTTCACGCAAACATTTGACCAACCGGGGAGACAAGACTAGAGCAGTTGAGCAGTTGGCACACCGGTAGCGGTGGGAGTTCCGGCACGGAGCGCCAAAAGGCGACCGATGGCACGCCACCCACAGCACGCCTAGAAACAATTCCCGGATCCAGCACCACCAGGCGACACGCGCCATTCTCACCTCTGCGTGCGGCAAGAACAGCCTACGTTCCGTCTTTCTCGACCACACCAGGGGAAGCCACCTGTCTCGCAGCCTCGCCTCGCACGCGACCTGTCGATACGAGCGCCAACGTTAACGCTGTCACCTCGGTGCGGTAGGTCGTAATGCGACACACCACAATGCGCTGTTTTTACCAGTTCGGCGTAGGCACAGAGCGTCACTAGCGGCATCGCCTCCGGGCAGTGCGCCTAGTGGAATAAGTTGTGAATTCGATGCGTGTAGCATGGTCGACAACGGGGCGCTGTCAGCGCGCTAACTTTCCGAGCACAAGAATCGTACGAAAAGCGCGACATCCTGCCTTCGAAGCATCGCATGAGTCCCTTCTCCTCACACCCGCCGCGCCTCGCCCACAACTTCCTATGCCAAGAGTCTGCTGAGCAACCATAGGGGTTTTGCCGCCGCCCCCTTTACGTCTCACCAAGTACGCGAAGGATGACACCCCTTGAAGGGTCCACGGCGAAGAGCCAGTAATGGCCAGTTCCGCGAGCCCAGCCAGCCCACCACGACTACCGCAAGACGCCGAACGCTCCGACCCTGCCGTCCCTACACCGCCCTTCCTCCTCGCCTCGACGCGGTTGTCGAATGACAAGCGGTAGACGTGGAGCAGGACAAGCGGCAGGTCAACGGTGGGGCTGCTCATGACGAGTCCCACCAATCGCTCTTCCGCGTTCGTCAGCTTCACCGCGAAGGCGGAACTATTGGATTCCGCAAGGGCTTCCGCAGGGGATACAGCAGCAGTAGCAGCAGGGGCAGTGGCGGCGGCGCCGGCCGACGTTTCCGCAGAAATTTCCAGCGCCGACAGAGCGAAGCCAGTGTACGCCGCCACCGCGAGATCGGACGCGGCCGCGTTTCCAGCGCCAGGGCGAGCGCTCCGCTCACCCTTCTCCGACTGTTTCACCGGATCTCGTGCCGCTGCTGAGGCCTCAAGAGCTGCATCGTCACGAGCTAGCGCCCCCTCCGCACACGCTTGGTCGAGCAAGGGACCGACAAACTCAACGGCAGTCTCGGCAGCGCAGGTAGCGGCTTCGTACACCGCTCGTGGGGGGGGGTCGTCCTCGTCCGGCGGCGGCAGCGGCTGCTGCTGCTGCTGCTTTGCATCCAATCCGTGTGCATGGTTGCCCTCACCCGACGAGGAGCTGTCCTGCTCTTCGTCGTCGTCGTCGCTGCTCGACCCGGGGTCGGTGCTGACTGCACTAGCCGCCAGGCGCTTGGTGGCTTCGATAACTGGTGGTATGGCCGTCTCGAGGAACTTCACCCTCTGGAGAGGTGGCATGCGCTGTGTGCTGCGTCGAAGTGCGGTCAGGACGGCTCGAACTGCCCTAGCATCAATTTCGCGCGCCAAGGGGGCAAGCAAAGCACAACAGTCAGTATCTGCTGTACATCAGATATACCAGGAACCAGGTGCACAACAGGCGACGCGAAAGTCGGAAAGGCGTGGAGAGCATGCGCAGGTCGATACAGCAGTCTAGGGCATGGCGGAAATCATCCAATCGGCATGATCACTGCGGCGCAGGAACCAAGGTCTTTACTCTTGTAATGTGTTATGTATGTCTTGGCAAACTGTTCTCGTTGTGTCTGCGTGCTCTTGACCAAAAAGCAGGAAACCAACCTGTCACCGCTGTAGGCGGGGAGGTGCGCGAGGGCCATTACGTGAAGCTCCTTCGGACTAAAAATCTCCGCCATCTCCAGCACAAGCCTCTCTGAGAGGACAGCGATCTCTGCCGCCTTCACTAGCTCTGACGGAATTCCGCTTCTTCCGCTGCTGCCGCCGTTGACATTGCCGGTACATTTGTCCGTGTTGCTGCCGTCGCCGTCTCCGTTATCGCCGTGGAGTGACGGCGAGGATGCTGCCCCTCCATGTGTGCTTCTCGAGCTGGAGGGCATTGACTCGTCTAGACAAGCCATGACGGCTTCGAAGAGTTCCCAGGAGACCGGGTCGAGAACTTTCGCGACAGAAGCGCGGGCGCCCGTGCCTAAGATGCGACCCGAGGGCGGGGGACGACACGAACGGGCAACAGGGTCGCGTCACCAGATCAACGACTTTTGCGCTTTCGTGCTACAGCAGTAGTGCGAGGAATGACAAATCGGTTACGTTACGTACCTGTTGGTGTATACAGCGTAATATGGGCGAGGCTCACTCCGTTGTCGATCGATTCCCGCACATTTTCTTCCGGACACTGAAGAGCTCCCAGGGTACGCAGGCACTCGCAAAGAGCGGGAGTTGCCATTGCCCTCATAAACAGAGAATAATCGCATGGCACTCGTATGCACCGCAGTCGTACGACGGGCACTCAGGTGTACAGCAATCGTGGTACCTGGCATACAGGTCTGGCTCCCGCACGAAGCTCGTTTGGAAGCAAACTGCAGCTTCAATCCCGTGTCGATGCTCTCGGCCCATACTGCACTCAAAACTCGCACCGACAGGAGCATATGAAACGCTTGGATACAACAAAGTGTCATTTCCGTCCTTACGTTAGCACCGGGTTTGTAGCGGTAGTACTCGTCGGGAGCGCGCGCCGCGCGCGATGTACACATGCAAGTATGCCAGGTATCCAGGTTGGATTAGACATGACAGCTATCCTTATGGAGTTGATCAAAGCGAATGCCACTATAGCTGGAACCCAGCAATGCACAACCTGCCCATCTGGCGAATATGAGGCACTGAAACCAGAACGGATAGGCAACATACTGGCACTGCACTGCCATCATACACGGTGCGAGCGTTCACCAGGCTCCAAAGGTGTACCAAACGGTGGGCACGCCCCAGCTCGTACAATAGTCCGCTTACCGCCGCAAAGCAAATCCAGCAGTCCCCTTAGAGTTTCGACGCGGCGCGACCCCTGCAGATCCCGCTCCAGCTGAGCAGCCAGGGTTTCGCGCGAGATTCCATCCGCCGTCTGCTGAGCGCTTCCAGCCTCCTGTCGGCGATGGAGCGCCAGCATTTGCAACACACTCAAGGCCGTGTCCGTTGGGCCAATGTCCGCCATGATCTCTTGTCGGGATCGGGACGTGAAGGACTTCACTTGCAGGTACTGGTGCGAGGCCTCGAAACTTCAACAGACACCGAACTTACACCACAGCAACAGCACACGCAATCAATCTAGATAATGGGCCGAAACCACTTTACACTCCACGCTTGATGGCCCTAGAGGCGAGCTGACGACTGGTGTGTTGGCGGTGAGGGGTCAGAAAGTCTCAGAGCGTGTCTTCGAGCGCAGTCTCCGACGACTGTCTGCGAGATCTCCGAATTTCGACTCCGTGTTGGGAGTTTACTAGATAATGTTGCTTTGTTTTCTATACAGACTCACCTGGCACAAGCAACAAGGTGTGTCGATCACCGCACGTGTTGCGCTCAGCGAGACAGGGGGTCTATCATGCGTACACACCCCAGAAGTATTTTCCTGGTGATTGTGCAGGCGTGGATCGTCCCGTGCCATGGATTCGCGTACTCGCCGCACTCTCTCGGCAGTGTGAGTCCCACCGCACGTCATGCGTCCTTCGCGGCCCCTCTGCCCTCTCCGCCCGCTGCTGGTGACAGGGGTACCCTCTCCAGCCTTAGTATGAGCGACCAAGGGGGGGATGCATTCGACCCCTACAGAGATGAGGTGTGTAAAACATTCATGTGTACGGTCGCAGCTAAACACTCGCTACGACGTCTATGGTATGCGTTGCAGTACACCGCGAGGGTGCACGTTGAACGCACGACACATATTATACTGCTGCTACAGCAGTAGTACCAGGTACCAGGGTATGCACAGGCTGCTCTCGTTCTGTCTCCGTGTTCATGTGGAATGTTGACGCTTTCCTACTTCTGCTGCTGTAGATGCTGCTGTCGCAGACTGCATAATCTTGATCGCACGTTTGCTTCAATCCTTTTCAAGGTTTCAGAGATTTCTTGGCTGGCCGTTCACGGAGCACAAGGTAGGTTTGCGAGGCATTTATCGTATAGCAGGCACTAACACCAAAGCTCCGTACAGAGCTCTAATGACTTTAGATCACGACGGCAGTATCCCATGAAACCGTTCATGGGTACCTGGTATTGTACGCATACAACATGCAAACGCCCAACCAGGAATTCAATCGCAGTTCGTACTGCCGTACGGCGGTATTGTGCATCCATACCTGGCACTCTACAGCATGACCAGGTAGCTGATAACGGATGAGTGATGCCTGGTATATGATACGATTGGTGCTTGTAGTCGTGCTGGTAGTGCTCACACTCGTTTACATACACAACAGCGTCACCTGGTTATGTCAACAGCAGTGTGAGATAAGAGGAAGCAGAGACATGGGACATGGGTGCGCATCTGTGGTGCGGAAGGATGGCAAGGCGATTCACAATTGGAGGTTGGAGGAACATGCTTCAGCCAGTTGATCGCGCGTCGGTCAGCCGTTCGTTTTTGGTTAATACCAGTGGTAAGTAAGACCGGAACTACTGGAGCAAAAGCAACTCTACGCTCTACCAGTTCTTGATCTTGTCAGATTTACGTATTTACACCGCTTCTCTGTCACTATGACCCTGGTGTACTAAGCCTCTGACGGCATCCTGCCGTTCGTCTCATGGAAGCTCTCCTCCTCCCTCTCTCGCCATCGTGTTGTCACGACCGCGCTGCTGCTGCTGCTGCTGCTGCTACCTCTAACGCAAAACCACGACCACAGGACGAGGACCAGAGTCTGCTTTTTGGGGCGAAAGCCGACGACGACAGAGCACCGAAGGCCCCCGAACCCTTTCGCGAGGAACACACTTCCGGCGGCAGCAGGTTTCGCGAACTGCTCGCCCGAGCGAAAGGCGAGCTCAAGCCCCCTCCCGCAGCCCCGCGCCGCGAACCCCCGCCGCTGGGGGGCCCAAACTACGACAACGACGAAGAGTGGGACGAGCGAGTAATCGGCTCCCCTGACTTGCCGGACCCGCCCCTCAGGAACGAGATGCCCGGTTTGCAACTATCTCCCGAGCTGGAATATGGCGGGCGGGAGGGGCCAGGGGGGCCGGACGGTGGCGGTGGTGGCGGTGGCGAGAGCCGTTTCCAGCGGATGATGAGCCAGGCTCAGACCAACGAGCAGCGTTCGGCGGCAGGCGTTGGCCCGAGGGTGAGCCCCAGGTCTCCGGAAGGGAAGCCGGCCCCGCCGCCCATGAGCCAGGCGGAGAAGGACCGGGCGTTGAGGGCGGCCGTGGACCGGCAACAGAAGCTCATGTCGAAGGCAAGGGGCATCGATTTAGATGACCCGTCGTTGGACGGGCCGGGGCTGGCGAAGAAGAAAGCGCTGAGCCGTATGCAGGCGGAATCAACGTGAGTGTTTCTTTCTTGCTCAAGCTGCTTGTATGTGGCCGGTGGTGGGATGTCTTTTTGCGATCGGATGGAGATGAAAACCTGGTAGGCTCTGATTTTTGTATGGGACGTTGGGCGGTGAAGCAGATAGGCAAAGACGGGGGTGGAGGCTGTCGTCGGAGCTTGTGCCCGCCGAAGGTGCGCGGTGACATGCTGCAATCCACCGATGTTGATAAGTTTTCTTTGCGCCAGGATACAACAGCAGTGTCTCTTGGACGGGTTCGTGTAATACTGATATTTACAGCTGAGGATTCATTGCTGTGAACAACTTCAACACCCTGAACAACGCGATTTTCTGACTTAAGCTCGTCTGTAGCATTTTATCTCTTGTTTTTCTCTACAATGTCGCCTCTTCGTTCGCCGCTCAGCCACGACTCTTGCTCACGCGGCTGACATGCGAATGCTGTTCATACCGAGCTCGCAGCGAAATATTGGTTCAGACCAAGCGCCCGGCGCGATCCTGCTTGGATGCTGGGCAGTGTTGGCCGACGCGGCGTTTGTGTTTTCCTGACATCTTGGCCTGCCCAGCAACTCTTGTTGTCATCGGAGCCTACCCCTCCTCATCCGTACTGCACAAGGCACGGCAAGGACACCGCCCTTGTTGGTACCCCCTCTCCTTCATCAGCACTAACATTGGGTTATTGATGTATTGACCGGCTTCGTTGATTTGCTTGTATACCAGCGCCGGCGGGTATATTCCGAGCTCGAGCGCCGCTGACGACTACATGGCTCAGCTGAAGGGAAATTCCCGGCGAAAAAACAGAGAACAGAGGGCGATGCTGAGCGGACGCGAGATTCCCGCCGAGGGGCCGGGCGCGTCTGGAGACGAGGTGCGCACCCCTCCGGAACTGAAGAAATTTGGCGTGACCTACAATTTTGTGCTGTCCCGTTTGCGGGCTGTTTTGTACGACCGTGGCGGTGTTAGGCGTCATGGAGTTGTCTTCTTCGTGAGGCCCTCAAATTTTTGTTCGGGCCAGAACGGATTTGTGCAGCTCGTGCTGTATTTGCGCTTGCCATGCGGCTGCCCTTCCCAGTTCCATCGGTCGCAGCCGTGCATCCCTCTACCAACCCTTCTCTCCCACACCTTTGCCCCCGTTCGTTGCCCACCCTCCTCGGCCTCAGGACGACGACGATTTCCATGACATGATACCGCAGAAGCGCACAAGCGCTACCTTCAGCGTCACCAACAAGGCAGACGCCTACATGGCTTCCCTGAAGGGGATCAAAGTCGATTTCCCCGACAGCCCGGGAGATCCGGCTAAACAGAACCAAGCTCCATCTCCGCGGCTACTGCCGCCACAGCGGCTGCCGCCGCCCCCTAAGCCTCCGGTTGGCCCTTCTATGACCTACGCGGAGAAGCTCAAGCTAGCCAAGGAAGGGAAGCGCCCAGGAGCTGCTGCTTCACCTGCTGCTGCTGCTGCTCCTTCCGCCCGAGCTGCTGCTGCTGCTGCTCCACAAGCTGCTGCTGTTCCTGCTGCACCTGCAGCCAGTCTTGTGACTGAAACACCGCCGCCTACCCTGAGCTACTCGGAAAGACTGAAGCAGGCTCAAGAAGCCAAGAGCGGCGTAGCTGTCGCACCGGCGCAGCCCGTGCCTGCGCACGCGGCTCGCCCTCCCGTCCAAAAAGTGCCTTCTGCGCCAGTGAGGCTTCTGGAGCAGGAGGTTCCCGAGAGTGAATTGCTGGGGAACGACGCCGCCCAGGCCAAGGTTAGAACGGCGTCTCGAGACGTTTTGTACAGTTTGTGCGAAAAACTGAATGTTGCTGCTTATTTGCGATAAACACTGAATGTTTCTGCTCATTTGTGCGAACAAGGTCAACTCGGACAATTGAACCGCGTCTCTACTTTTTTTTTAGAAAAGGAGGGCAACCGTTGTGGCTAGCGTTGTAACCCCCGTGTGGCGCGGGTCTTGTTCGAGTGATGGTGGGATGTTGTGGGCGAAATCCGCGTTGCGTGGCACAAAGACAAGCTCTGCCGGTAGTTTCGTCCTTCGGTGGCCGCCCCCCCCCCCCTTTTGAGGGTCTGAAAAAACTAATATAACGTGTCGTCTAGGGTACGGATACGTGACTGGATAAGACGTGGTACGCGTTTGGGAGGACTTCCAGAGGCCTCTTCAGCGCGTGGTTTCAGGGTGGCGCCTCCAAGTGATATCGTCGCCTCCTTTTCTTACGTAGATTTGAAACATCTGGTTGCCCCTCCTTTCTCATCCTTGGTGCTCGCTTTCGCAGATGACGCGGGTGGTGAGTATGCTAGCCGAGCAAGAAGCAGCGGGCGTCGTCGGGGAAGGCCGAGCCGGTGAGCTGCGCGGTGCTCTTGCCGACGTCAGAGAAATGCTCAGGGCCGAAATGGAAGCTGCTGCGCCGCAACACGAGGAACCTGAAACTGCCGGGTTGGAGGAAGATGCTGCCCAGGCGAAGGTGAGAAGCGTGTCGGCCATCGCGCTTCGATACGCACTGTTTTTTTTCATGGGGGGAACGCCAGTAAACGGTTTCGGTTTCGGTTTCGAGGTACCCGGGAAGCGTGGCGGTGTGTATGCACAGGAGATACACCCGGAGCAGGCGAAAACATGATCGGAGATACGTATTTATTTGCCAGCAGCTTTACCTGTTGCGAATCCGCGTGAAACGGGCAACGATGCGCATGGTAAATGTCAGAGGTATGCAGACGTGGCCGCCGTGTTGGTCGCCCGCAATGGAATGGTCACCGTGCCAGGCCCGACGAGGAACCGCCAGGATATATCCCTCTCCATAAATACGATCGCGGAGGCTTTCATTCTGCAGTAGTAGCTGTATACGTTGACTTGAAAGTTTGTCCGTCTTGGCGTGCGCTTTTCCCATCCTCGTCCACCGTCTCGTCCCGTCCTGTTGACGTTCTGTTGTGTGTTTTCTCAGCACAAGATAACGCGGGTAATGGACTTGCTGACCGAACACAAGACGTCCGGACTCGTCGGCGAAAAACGAGTCGCCGAGCTGCGCAGCGCCCTTCTTGACACGCGTGAGTTCCTCAGGGCCGAAACTTACGGACAATCGGCGCCGATTGCCGCGGCACCGGCAGGCTTGCAGCAACCTGCGTCGCAGCCGCAGCAGCCGGCACATGCAAGCGCGGAGAACGTAGAGACTCTCCGCCGCTGCAACGCCCTTTTGGCGGCACACATCCACGCGCCGCTGACAGGCCAGGATGTGGAGGCATTGGTTGAGGGTTTGGCGTCCTCTCTTGCCATCGTGAAGGCTCAGGGAGGTGGCGTGACTGCCACTGTCAGCGAGCCAGCAAGCCAAGAAGCGCCCAGTGCGGACGCTGGGGTGGATGCTGTTCCGGCATATGCTGGCGGCATACAGTCGGTGGGGGCAGCCTTAACAGACATGGGAGTGGGCAAGAAGCCCGGGGAATTTGAGCCGGAGAACGACTCGGGTGCTGTCAAGGGGTGGCTGGGCGGGAGCCTTGGCGACTACGAGAAGGGTGTGGCCTCGAAGGCGTTGGGCTATCTGCTCAAGCACCGCGGAGGTAAAGGGTACGGCCGCGGCCGGGTGAAGGGCAGGGAGGCAGAAACGATGGTGTCGCTGCTTGCCGAGGTTGCCGATATTATGGAGGATGAGATGGTCGAGAACTGAAGTGCCGGCTGGCAAGGGGCCGCTGTGGCTGTGTGCTTGTGATGGTTTATGGGGTAGAGGGAACACTGATACCCACGTGCAAGAATAGGAGTGATCCCACACGGCCAGGAGCGGCTTGATACATAGTTTAGCTTGGTGGTATAGCTACGGGGGGTTTAGTGCCTACCGCCATTTTCGTCTCGTCATATTTAGAAGCCCCCGTCCGTGTGTTGTGCGAGGGGGCACGTCAACACTAGAGCTTACAGGGTGGGATGGTATGCGTGTCGCAAGGCTATGAGCGGGAACACAGACTTGAGACATAGGGCTCTACCCCTGCCTCACGTGGTCGCGCGGTTTTTGTTTGTCGGCGCATCACTCTCTGTGTGGGCGTCTTTCCTCGTGGCGCTCTCTATCGCCGCATCACAGCGCAGCCGTATACGTAGCCGATATTCTATTGACGATTAACAGACAGTACCTGGTACATCTATCCGTTGTCCCAGCGCTGGTTTAGAGCTTGGTCTTTTAACATTTTCTCGTTTCAGCCGGTGGTTGTGCTATCAACTGTTTAAGACTCCCTCGTGATGATACTCGTCTTCGAGCGAATGACCTTTCAACTTCCAGAGCGCCGTGACCCATGCGAGCGGTAGGCTGAAATTGGAGAGTAGAAAGCGGCGAGATACTCGTAGGAATAGACGTGGGGTGGCCGATGCGGTCAACGAGTTTACAGTTGTAGCCGCATATACCGTACTCGGCTGTACGTAGCCGAATCGGAAAGTTTCACGGCCGGCAATACGTCAAAGACTGTTGTTCGTGGTTCGCGACGGATTACAGACATAGATGGGGACTGGAAAGTATCAATGAGGCGCTTGCACAATGGCAGATGAGTCCTCATGCTGTGAGTACCTTCACGCAAGCCCATTCTCCGCCGCAAGTGAAAGTTGCTGTCGCCCCGGGAGAGAGCGCACACGCATGAGATAGACTGTCTGTCGCACACGATACAAATCCGCCTCTTGCCCACAAAGGTGTGTCTGATGTATGTGTCGTGAGGTAAATGTCCAAGAACACTGCAAAAATGCACCGTCTTGATGCTGGTTGGGGTTTTACAGTATGCTTGCCAAAAATGGGCATGCTCCTGCTTGCCAACAAGCCCCGATCGCACATGCTTTCCGCTAGCACAGACGTGATACCTGGGTATCAATAGGAGGTGTTGTTTTCTTCACATTAAAACTGTTGCTTTTAACCCAACGACGTCCAGCGCCCCCCGCCGCCCCCAGGGTCTGCGCTGTGATGATTTTTTTTAGAGAGAAACAAGTTCCTCGATCTCAAAAAGGCGCTGGGAGTCCATAGAGGAAAAACAAAAAAATGATTGGCCGAGATTCTAGTGATCGCCATTTTCCCAGCCGGCCACCCAAAAACAAGAACCCCGCGGCATTTGTGGCACAAAATAACACAAATACAAAACAGAATAGGACGCAAAGAGCAGCAACTCGGGAGCAAACCCTACCCTTGACAGCAGGGCTAGATGGACAAACCAGACCCCGCGCGCGCTGTTAGCCTTTGACCGCATCGGTGCTCCCGTATGAGTTATTCGACGTGTCGCCGTTTCTTAAGCGTATCGCGTTCGTACATTATTCCAATTTGAACGTACACGTGCTTCAAAACGGGTGCGCAAACTTTGCTTGCCGAAAGTGGACACGCTCCAGGGGGCTCGGTCGTTCAAGCTTCACCCTACTGTAGAGGTAGGCAATTGCGCCACGCCGCTAGGATGCATGGCATCATTCTTGATGCCAACAAAAAGAGGACCCCCCCCCCCCCCCCCCGGCAACACTCGCCCGGCTTCTTCCGCTTCGTTCCAACGCTCAAGGCCTACTTTACAAACGAATCGACCTCCTGCAACCAATTCATGTATTCCGTTTGCTCCTTTTGGTCGGCATACATGCAGATGAACGCAGCCAGGTCCTCGTCGATATTACGCGCCTTCAAGTAGTCGAGCATCTCATCCTGAAGGATGTGATTGGGCGCGAGAAGGGGCATTGCGCGGGGATGCGTGTGTGATCGCCAATTTTTTTATTTTGTAGTCACCGTCACGCGTCAACACTCTAAAACTTTAATGCACGATCAATAGGGCTAGAGATCAATACTCATGAGTCACGCCGCCTAGGGCATCAAGCCAAGCGCACTTCGGGAGACACCTAAATACCCAGAGGTCAAGCTCCAATAATGACCTTTCGGATACAACGCGTTTGGTTCATGCTGAGTAGTATGGTACGATACAACGGGTGCGGCTAACGACCATCTGTTCAAGCAACTGACCGCTATACCGGCACCCAAAATCACACCGTGCAGCTACAACCTTCTATTCACCGCTGTATGGACCTTCAACCGCCATTCGTCTGTTCGCGCCGAACCCAAAAATACAACAGTGCGAGTCTCCCCTTCGGCTCTCTTTCGTGTACCATCACTGTAGCTCTCGCTATGGGCACACGAACAACCAGGGAGCAGGACAACTCAAAACCGCCTCGAAACCCGTTTCTCGGACCGCTTACCTGCAAATCCGGGTCTAGCTCGTGGAAAGCAGGACCTCTGTAAAGAGACGAGTCCCACTCCACGTTTGCCGGGTTGACGCGAATGCCCGACACAGAGATCTGGCTCGTGGCTGTTCCCGTCAACGTCATCTTCTTCGCCCCCTTGGTGATAGATGCGGTGAAGCGGTAACCTGCAGGGCGGGCCGTTTTCAATCCCATCGAATAAACATCGATCGCGTAAAATCGTTAGCGCAAACGAGTGGCACCGGCTTGCCACGTGTCAGCTATCGTATAGGAGCTACAGCAGCGGCCGTGCCCCTGAC
The DNA here is from genome assembly GCA_031213475.1 of Nereocystis luetkeana. NCBI lineage: Eukaryota > Phaeophyceae > Laminariales > Laminariaceae > Nereocystis > Nereocystis luetkeana. Next base: position 4,384,487 of record JARUPZ010000027.1, on the reverse strand, counting down.
CAAAACAACTTACGTTACGTACCTACCGGTATTAATAGTATAATAGCAGTAAAATAGCCTATGAGTATACGGTGATACTTTTGCCCCTCAAAAGGACATCTCGCTGTTCCATACCAGGACCAATCATATCTTCCTCTTTCTCTTCGTCGCCGCCCTCCCCGTCCGCCTGTTGCAACGCCTGTCCAGGCTCCTGGTCAGATTCGTCTTCCAGATCGTCCTCCCACCCGTCTTCCCCGTCCCCCTCTACGTCGCAATCAAACTCAATCGCCACCTGCACCGATATCGCAGCCACGCAACATATTAGACACACGGGCCGAGAGTTTCAGACGCGTCATGATATCAGGATGGGATTTCTTTGAACGAGGCGAGGCTTTCTCCTATCGCGTCGAAAACTTCTGCGCAAAAGGGGTTAACGACTGATTCCGACCCCCCCCCCTAGCAGAAAGAGCTCTTCCTCGTCCACTCTTCTCGAGGCCTCCAAATTCGACCCTGGTACGATAGTACAGAGTTTTGTACTTTTAAATACTGTTGTTAAACAGAACCTGTAGTCGGAACGCCTGGACTCAAGCAGCATCTCAACTCTCAAAACACATCGCGACAGGAATTTTCGTATGGTGCTCCAAGCTCAATTCTACGAGTGGGGCTCAAGGCTCCGAAGCTCGGTCGGGATATCGTGGACATGCATGCACCTTTTCGTCGCCGACGCCCGGCCCAAACAGACGCACCACCGACACCCCCGGCTCGTCCTTGATGCTTATCCCTTTCTTTTTCAAATCCTTGACCATGGCCGCTACATCTGTGGCGATGGCAACATTGAAACGAACGACGAGAGGTGGGGGGTGAACGGTCTTGGGGGAAGGTATCGAAAGGGTGGTGTTTGGGGAGATGGTTGGGGGTAAGGGTTACTCCGGAGGACAGGAGTGGGACTGGATGAGGTACCTTGAGGAGGACCTCAAGGAGTTCGGCATCAAGCTCGAAGGGTGGCGCGAGGCGGCACAGAAAGCCGCCAGATGGTTCCGACGGGTCGAGGAAGGGGCGGAGGCCTTCATGCGGAAATGGCATACAGATGAGAAGGAGGCATCGGCAGAACGGCATAGAATAGCTGCAACCACGACTACAGCCGTTGACGCCAACGCGAGTGCGCAGAATGGCAGGGAAGAGGGGGGGGGCGAAAGGGGGACGAGGGGGAATGGGGGGGGGAGGGGGGGGGGGGGCGGTCTGCCCAACAGACAGAAGCCTGGCTATGGCCATCATCGTCATGATGCACTCCCTTCTTTGGGACCCAAGTGACTAGCATGGTGCCACCTGGGCAACTTTGCGTGTCTGTATGCTCCAGTGCCTGCCAATCGTTTTTTCTTTCCCCCCCGCCCGTGATAATCGCTTTTTGTCCCTTCTTTTTTCCATCTTTCTTTCATTCCCGTTTGTACCTCTTCGTGTTTCTGTTAGTATGGTCCGTTTTGCCTTTGTTGCGTTTTGCTATCTGTTTCTGTTTTTTTTTTTTTTTTTTTGCTTCGCTTCATACTCTTTTTCAGGTTTTTGTCTGCTAAAAATTATTAGTCTCCTTTTTGCTTCCCTGGTGTCCGCAGTGGTGGAGTGCGTATGCTTGTTTTTTGTTTTTGTCTCTGTTTTACTACCGAGGTATTTCTTCCACTCCAGAGTTATTGGAGCCTGTCCTGCGACCACGGACTGCATTGTATTGTGAGTTAATGTGAGAACAACAACAACAACAACATCGAAAGAAGGACCCTGCTGTACCACCAGGTACCCTGGTACCTGGTACGTGACACCATGCCAGCGCCAGCACTGCTGCTGATGCTGTCGAAGCGTCGTACAAAATATCGAAAAATCGTTGTTTAAAATATGACGTGGATGCGATTATTGCTGGGTGCCGAGGCCCGAAACACCGTAGCTCGACGATGTCATACAAGAACTACCGAACAACTGAACATGCCGTCCTGCGTGCTCGTACTGTTTGCACTTGGCTGGAGCATCTATGATACACGTATGTATATGGCAGGCAGGGTCAACCTGGATCCTCGGTTGTGGACCACCCGTGATTTGAATATCGACACCATACAAACCTGTCAGACAGGGGCATACCATAGATCATGTGCCGGCACGGACGAGGAGATGCAAACGTCTGATTCAGCAGTCAGCAGGTTCCAATCACCCACCAAGCGAGCTTCTCACCTTCGTCAATCGCAACGAGTCGTTCTTCTTCGATCTCAGCACGGAGGACCTTGCTCAGGCTGCTGGCGCATCGCAAGTTTTTAGGCAGAGCAGCACTAGCAGTCGAGGAGGAGACAATCGTGGTTGCTCTACGAATGAGCCCCACCGAGGGTCGCACTGCGGCACGAGCGAGATTCGACAACATGTCTACCGTTTGAGCTGCGATAAGGATATACCCTTCCTCTATCGGGGTGTGGTAGAGCTAGCTAGAGCGAGGCTGTTTTGTGTCTGGGGTCTGGAAGGAGGAAGGAGGTGTCTCTTTCGGCGATTTTGGGCGATATAGTGGTCGAAACATCCCCGGCATAATAACGTAAGGTACCAATTTTGAAACCCTTTATATTACGATGATGGTTGATTATTTTTGTACCTCCTTCCCTCGCCCCTCCTCGTATTTCCTTTTTCCAGCACCCACGTGCTTCAAGCACGAGTAAGTAATGAGGGGATCGAGGAGTCGAGAAGCCAGTCGAATTGGTGCCGGTGAGGCCAGGCCACGGAGCAGAATTTTTGATCCACCAAATAGTCACCATCAGTATCGAAGCCATGTAGCAAGTTCCCCAAGCAGCAGAACGCGAGTCGAAGGGAGGCAGCTGCCTCAGACCGGAGAGGAGCAGCCAGCCGTATCGTCGGACGGATCTACCATATTTGCCTTGAGTGAGTAAATGACAGGGTGATGGTGTTTGGGGTAAAGCTCAGTAGAGGTCAACGCATTGTCCCCTGGGTACTGCATGTCTAAGATCATTTTCAAGTTTTTCAGGTACAGCAGCATGAAGTCGCGATGAGAAGTCAAAGTTCAAGCTTCTCATCATCGAACATGTTTTTTGTTTTCTTTTTTCTGTTTTCTGTTTTCTGTTTGGCACGTGCTATTCAAATAGTGTCTTGTGTCTCGTTTTGGTGGACTTGCATGGTGTTGCTGGTTGTTGTTGCCTTCCGAGGCAAGGATATGACATCATAGCTTACGTCGACTATGCTCCAGGCATACCAGTGCAGAAGAGCAGCTGCTGCCTTAGATTAAATAGCCGGTGTGAGCGGTATGAATAGTTGCTTGCGACCAAGAGCACTAGACCCGTGCGTAGTACCAGACGCAGGCAAATTTTTACTTTAGAGTGAAAGGTAAAATACCCTCTGCGGGCTGCTGGGTACTCCACAACTAAAGTATACCTGGTACCTGGTATCCTGGTTTTGTAGTTACAGGCATCGACTTGCCCAAGGATACCTGTGCTCGGATAGGTTTGAGTGAGTGCATCATGTTCGTCGTATCATGTTTATACTGTGCTCGGATAGGTTTGAGTGAGAGCATCCTGCTCGTCGTATCATGTTTATACTCCTACGTACATACGTGGAGCTCTGTGCTGTGTGACCCTCATGTGTTGTACATACACTCTCTGGTATAAACGAGGTAGGTACGATACGACTACGTTCGTACGAGTATCTGGTACCAGGTGTCAGGCATCAACCCAACGTTAGTACATGCCTGGTAGAGTTTAGCTACGAAGGCAGACATGCAAGGTAATATATTACGTGGAGATACAGAGATGTTTATCAGCACAGCAGCACCGCACACGTCCGTAGTGTGTGGGCCTACTCCATCTACGTAACTACCAGGTACTAACTCTACGTTCACGATTGGGTTCTGTTGCAAGTCGCCTACCGCTATAGCCTGTACGTACGGGTTTCGAGTACTCACAAGGACCCTCGGACATCGATGTTTTTCACAGGAGCGCCAGACGTTGTGTGCTCCGGCGACAAGTCCCGAGGGCGAAAGCTGAGGGTAGTCTGCTTGTCCGACACACACGGAAAGCACCACGCCTTACGGCACACCATACCGGGTAAGTGCCCATGCACGATTCTCCAGAGGCCCTATTGTGGGTAGACCACATGCGCGTTAGAGTATTTTTTTAGACTCGTGGCCAGTAATCTTGCAACAACAGTGCTCGCTCGTTGGGGAAGTGACACCCTGTACTCTGGAGCTGTCAGGACGGTTGGGAACTGGCCGGGAAGCCACCAGCTCTTTTCCCGACCCGCACTCGTTTCGCTTTGCCTTACCCTGGTCCTGTAGTTCGTGGCCCTGATGGTACACTTCATGTTCGGTGCAACGTCTTCGTTCTTCGACCGACCACCCGTATCGTGACTCCTAGGTACAAGGCGTTTTCCCGATGAGCCGCACCGTTCTATCAATACAATGGGCTGCTGCATCATGCGCCACAAAACAAGCCAAATCATTTTCCAGTTGATATTCGTAGTTGTCAAGAGTCTCACCCCCTGTTCTCCTGTCTGGTTTCTGGTCGCAAAATCGATGTTCGTTTTTGTCACAGACGGGGACATCCTGATCCACTGCGGGGATTTTTCTACGAAGCTTCACCAGCGCGACTTCGAAGCAACGGTAGAAGACTTCGATCGTTTTTTAGGCTCCTTAGGGCACCGGCACAAGGTAACTATCCGTCGGCGCAGCCTCCGACGCCTCTGTACATGCGACGGGGCGCGTGGTAATGGCTTTTTTGCATCGATTCCAGTGCGCTCGGTTAGAGGGGCCGTACATTTAAGACCTTTCTGCCTCAGTTGGAGACCGTGTCATCTCTTACCCTCGTCCCTTCCCTGCACGCAACTTGAGCACGCGGAGCCCTCAAGCACGCGGGGCTTGGCCCTGCGGCCAACGTGTTTATGCTGCATGCCGTCATTCCCTCGCCTCTGTTCACACCATGCCCTGCTTACGACGCGTGGCGCCTCAGCTCGTCATCGCCGGCAACCACGAGATCGCGTTTAACTCCTACTCAAGAGAGCAGATACAACGCCGTTTAAGGTGACCAATCAGTCTTGCACGCCCGTGGTCACGGCGGCAGAATTCAGCATCTTTTGAACGAAAAAACTGGCGCCAATCCACCATCCACGACGGGAATGTTTTGCTTCCCGCCAATTCGCTTCTGGGTGGTCTTGAGGTGGCGAGCCACAACAAAAAACTCATGTGCACAGCAGCATGTACAATTAGCCCTGAAACTCCATGAGCGGGACGGGCGCTTCTACTGCTTAAAGTCTGATTAGCGCGTTAGTCGCTCATGTGATCCACAGGATAACTACGTTCTTCTCGCTGAAGCAATTAATGCATCAATTTATTTTTTCGCTTATTTTGATTCTAAGACCGATCCAGGGTCCCGCTACTGATGGCTACGTGAGATCGATCGGTATGGTTGCTGACTCTTGTGAGCTTTGTGGCGTCTCCTGCCAACCATAAAGTGGTGATAGACGAATACGCGCACGGAATCACAGGTTGATGGTGTCCTGTGATTAATTTGCCGCGAGGTTGCGGTGTGAGCCGTCTATATATATGTTTGTGTTCTGGGAGTAACCTGTCGTGAGGTTGTGATGCAGGCCGGCCAGCATGTGGTGTAGTGTTGCAGTACGTAACCTGAACATGAAGCAGCGTACTACTGTAAGAAGGAAGGCGTACTTGGCCTCCCCGTCGCGTGTTGGGGCGGTCCTTGGGGCAGCTGTGTCCTACGCCCGTTTAGGTGCTCCCTGTCAACTCTCCCTGCTTTCGCGTGCTCCCGCCTACTATCTCGCCCGCAGCAACGCAACTTATCTTGAAGACTCTGGCGTGACTGTCGAGGGGCTCAAGTTCTACGGGACTCCGTGGACAAACTCTTCCCACATGGTGAGTTGCTCCGAGTTCTTGGCTCGTCCGACGAGAGTTGCAAGTTCGTAGTCGGTCGTGGTGAGCCGTGTGGAGCCAGTCGTCGCCGCAAGCGATGTTTGGATATTCGTATCGTGATGAGGTGTGTCGAATCATATTTGGATACCTTCCGCCATGGGCTACCATGGGTTCTAAAGAGACTTTCGCTTCCTTGGGCTCGGCGGCACGAAAGCTACCGCATTATTGGCAGCAGAAAACGGAAAAAGTCTTGACTTGACCGCTGTGAGCCTGGGCAATGTGGATGTCCTTGGTATTGAGGTGTTTGCCCCAGGAAAGGGAGAAGGGCCTACGATTGTTACAATTACTAAAACTATCTCGGTAAAGTCGCGACATCTCAGTCATGACTTCAGATCCTGGTCACGCCACTGATGAAATCTAGGTCGTGTGCTGGGTGAATCCTAATTGCCGCCACCCTAGCTAGAAATTATATATTACATATATATATATATTTCAATCATCACTTCAACTTTCCAGCCTGACTTGTAGGAGGTTTTACCCTCGACGACCTTCTGGACAAGTCGTGGTCACAGGTGTCTACCCTTCTCCCCCCCGGTGCGTCTTTATTTTTTGTCGCGCATAGGGTTCAGCATTCCCACTCCTTGTCGATTTTCATCGATTGTAGCTAACTCACGCTCTCGCGCTTTCCGCTAATCAATTTCTTTCATACAAGAAAAAGCCCTTACAAGCATGCACCCGGTGGGACTTGAACCCACGAAATTGATCTTGATAGGCACGCGGACCACCTACCAAGCCACCGGGGACGCCGGCCTATAGGTTGGGTTGGCGTCGGTTGGCAACGACACTGTAAAACATGCCGCTCACTACTTGAGCTACTAGTTTTTCTTGTGTTTTTTTTCGGCGGTCAGTCTCAGCTGGTGATCGAGTTAGATCATTTGTTCGGAGTGAAAAACCTTTCCTCCGCATAAGGGGAATGATCGTATCACGTACCAGGTAGTGCTTATGGTAAGGCACCCAAGAGACAGTTACATAGTACTCCCATTGCTGCCTCTGGAAGTGGCCACACCGGAAATTAACTATTTGGAGCTGCCATCCGTATGCAAGTCCGCGTCACGAGCGGATCCTAGTAGGATCCAGCTCACCCTTAATGCGACTCGCCGGACGTATCACGGCGCTTTGCGCTCGGTACAAGCAATGTCTGCCTGATCGGTGACAACCCGACATGCTCCGTCCTGGCATTGTAGGGATGCGAGGGTCTATGGTCATACGACTACGGCCATGCATGATGTCGAATACACACCCCCTCCCCCCAAACTGGTGGATACCAACACGTGAGTAGCGGGTGGGATAGCGTGAGCGATTGCGCTCGTCTTGTGTCCGTGACGAGGGGAGACGCGCTGGTTGAACTGAAAGGCTAAAATAAACCCAGCGTTAGTGATGGGCCTCGATGCCGATGCCAAGTTGATATGGCACTTATCTCTTGTGTATGTCGTTTCCTGGACGGCGATAATCATATCACCAAACTGCCCCGTTTTTCGACGTCCGTCAGGGATTCAGCTGCAGGGGGGTGGAGCTAGAGGGCGTCTGGTCGGCGATACCGGAGAAGGTGGACATTCTGTTGACCCACATGCCGCCCTACAACAGGCTTGACCTCGCCTTCGATCCTGGCAGCACAGCGAAGGATAACCCTTGCCCGGTGTGCGGGAAAACGCATCGAAGGTACGGGCATGGGGTGCCTAGATACCGTCCGAGTGGGAGGCGCGTGAACTTGCTGCTCGCTCGTATCACGACGGCGCCGGTCACAGTCTTGCCGGTGAAAAACTGTCCATGACTGCTGCCCCCCTCAGCTCATTCTGCTGGTTGTGCTCAAGGTTGATGTGTTAGTTCCCTTGTCGTGGCAGTACTCGGCTAGCTTACGATGATGTACAAAAACTGAGTGCGCTCATCTACGAGATGCTTGCTGTCTTATTCTTCGACCCTACCTGATATTTCACGACTTCCTTCTCTCTCATTTGTGTCTCAAGTCATTTTCCCTTGTTTTGTGATTACGCGCCCTCGTCTTTTTTCATGATGTTTTCGTGGTGTGTGCTGGTGTGCTGCGTAGTTTCGCGCACTGGGGAAGCTGGAGCCTTACGGACCGCGTGGCATTACTGAAACCAAAGGTGTGACCAGGATGCAAGGATCACTCATACCCACGCAGCATTTTTCGTAGCTTACGGTTGGAAAGAGGGTCGTAGCACTCGACCCTAACAGCTGATATAAGCGTCAGAGCAGCGTGACTATTTTGTGAATCCTCTCTTGTTCTATTCGTGATTGATTATTTTACGGCGTCGTTCGCCCTCTCTGAAGAAACAGAGTAAAAATATTCGTGATCTCCACAACAAGATGAAGCGGTAGGCTGCCCGAATCGTGCTCATGGTGGCGACAAGCTTTAGAGTATAGATCCAGCTCCCGGCGCGGTTCACCATGCCTCTTGTGAACTGTTGCCGGTCCCTTAGCGAGATGAGATACACGCACCGTAAGTTTCATTCCTCGTGTAAAGTTTAGGTTGTGGTTCGCAGCTTGGTCCGTGGTCCATGGTAGTGGCCGATGAATGACCCATATTGTGCTTGATCATGAAAGCAGTCCGCTTTTTTTCGTTGCAGCTCATTTGTATGCTTTGTCTTGTTCCCTCCAGGTTCACGTTTTTGGACACGTGCACAACTCCCATGGTATCGTGAGGGGGGACAGCACCGTGTTCATAAACGCTGCCCAGGACGAGAACCCTCAGCCTATTTTCTTCGACATTTGGGTGTGAAAGCGAAGTCACAAGTCACCTGTTTCCTGCTCATTTTTTCCCACGCGTGTCTCGTTATAGTCTAATACGTTTGTTGTGAGTGAATGTCACTTCCGTCTCCTTGTATATGTTTGGCACGCCCGGCCTCGCGTTTTCCGGGGTTTGTGGGCTACACATGAGCAACGCGTGTTGCTTGCACTCGCAGCGTGGGAGAGGGGGGGGGGAAGGATGGAGGGAGGAAGGGAGGGGGTGGGGGGGGGGGCAAAGGATCGAATTTTGTATATATACCTGGTTCGCACTTAAGGTGCAGCTGTATGATTTTGCGCTATACGTGCCAGAAGATCGAGCGAGACTTTGTGAAGGTTGAGCGTGGTGGTATGCGAGAGGGGAAGGTGGTCGGCAATGCCTTGGCCGACAAGACAACAAGTGGGGCTACATTTTTTTTCGTTTTGTGCAAGGTAAACTGCAGGTGTCACGGTTTCAGGCAAGAATATCCTTGCGGGCGAACTTCTCTGTCCGTGTGGTGGGTGCGGTGCAGGTGGGGTTGGTAATACTCTTTTCTCCTAACGCTTGACGAGATAACGTTCTTGAACAAAGCCTGTTGCTACGCATTTGCTTTGTTGAGGGTCGGAGTCGTACATCGCCGGCGGGAAACAGACGTATCAAAAAGGGAGGCAGCCCCTCGGCACCATTGCCGCGGCAAAATCATGCGGGCGAATCGCCGAAGGCAACGTCCTCAGCTGGTTGGTGCATGTCTTGAGGTTAACAGCTCTACTCGCAGAGTCGACATAATAGACGTTGGATCGATGGCGAGAGCCTGGGGGACGTCTTTGAACTCCATCCATCACCCGTTTCTGTTTCGAGTTTTTTCCTTACGCGCGCACGGTCGCAGTGTTGCGAATTGGTTGTGTTCTGGGATGCGTATAGTAGTGCTTGGTGGTACTCTGTCATGGACTGCCCGGGGGGCATTCTATTGCATCAAGGCGTGGGGAACGCCATACACAACCGTGCAACACCACTTATCAATGCGCCTTTTTGGTTGCTGTTGGACATACATTATTGATGCTCCCTGCAGTGAGGGGGCAACGTCATAAACAAGGACCTGGACCGGTTCATTGGGAGCGGTTTTGATCGAGGGGCGTAGGAACACTTTGTAACACATTTAACTGAAACGGCCAGTATTTTTCCCCCCGCTCTTAGGCGACAGCGAGTCTTTTAAATCGACCAAGCAAAGTTTTTCGAAGGTCACCACTCAATTGGGGCTATAGTCAGGTATATGACGTACTCGTACCAGGTATATATATGGAGGTATTCTTGACGGTTTCGTCGATATCATGTGCTGGTACGTCAACATCTGCTGCAACATTTACAGGGAGTATTTCAAACATTTTTCAGTATCTTGGTGTGCTTGTCACGTTTAAACTGTCGAGCCGTGTGGGCTTTTCTTAGAGGCGAGGGGGGACGTTCTGCGATATACAGATATCGGCAGAAGACGTGTTTTCCCGTATACGTCACCGCCGTATGGACCAGGCAAACCACAACCTCTTGATGGCTGTTGGGGGGTGGGGCGTCCTGCTCTCGCCGTGCTATCGTACTGCTGTACAGGTATACCACTGTCCTGTAATATAGTAACCGTGTTTTACAATGAGGCGCGCGAGCGCGAAGCGCGAGCCTTTTGTTCTTGGTTCCAAGGAAGAAAAGCAGACGTTCAGTCTGAGAGCCAAGGTGCCGTCTGTACCGGTGCCGACTGGTCTCTCTCCGCACTCTCACCAACTCCAATTGCAACTTCACATAAAAAATACAAGCAAACTGGGAACAGCGCTCGAATGCATTTCATCGAGGGCAATAACAATACCAGGTACCTGGTATGTAATGTAGGTATTCTTGGCGACGGTTTGGTCGATCTTTGATTTTTTCACCGAATCTGTCTCGTGCCAGCTTGTTAGGTTTTTTTAAAACACGGCAGGTTTCAGGCACGGGTACTCGAGCACCAACGTACATTTATGAAAGGAAGTGAAACAAAGGCATGTTGTAGTCTGCTAGCGGTTATCGAGCGTCACAGCTGCTGAGTGTACGCTAGCACAGTCCGGCTGTAAGACGCTATCAGGGCCCTCCTCGTTTCCGCCGATAAAATCCTTCGGCACTTGCGGTAGTTAGATCCGCCTGCATGGATATCTCTTATCTGAGTATTGGACGATCTGAGGGTGCTTCTCAATATCACTAACCACCTTTTCACCTGAACGGCAAATCGACGTGATGCCCTTCATGCCGTAAAACGAAACTTCGAAGTACTGTTCGCTTGGTATTCCATTGTATCATACATACCGGTGAAAAATGGACGTCAGCGTGGTTACCGTTTGCTTAGCAACGGCAAATGGACATGTGTACGGCAGCGCAAGTCCAACATGAGCACGGTGCGCGCTCGTTACGGTACACGATTTTAACCGAGTAACGTGGCTTTACTGTGTTTTTTCAGGGGGAAAATACGTTTTATATTTATAAGCAAAAATCTTGAAAACAGGCAGTTTGACGGCACACGCGCTCGAGAGTAGAAATGAACGCCCGTGCGAGTTGACACGCTCCCGCTCGTTGGGACAAGAGAAACAAAGCCAACCATCTCTGGAGGGGTATCGCCCCCAGAGCGAGTATCGCAACGAAACAACTTTCCTGAAAGTGGCCCATCGTATATTCTTTTGATATCTCGACAAACAACAATTAACACCCTGGGTGCCCTGGGGGGAAATCGTCCCCAGGGCAATTATTGCAACAAAAAATGATGAAACGAAAGTGGTCTGCAGGGCAAGATGCCGAAAATCTACCCGCCTGATTGATACTGGTGACCCCGGCCACCTCTGTTTTGCCTTGGGGGGTCACTTCGGTGCGTATACAGTACACGTTCTTCAACCAGGGAATGCGACGTACTGGTATATAAATATATGAGTAGCGACACAAAACAAATGTCGACGACTCCTTCGTGAATTCCTGCCGAAACAACCCCTCGCAATTCGTCGCCAGTGCAAGTGCCGACGTCCAAGCATACCGGTTAGGTTGCTTCCTTCTGACTATGAAACACTCCATGGATGAACTAGAGCTCGTCTCATGTGCCACAGGAACACTCTACGAAGGGCTCAACATTCAAGTATTCCACGGTGTAATTCATCCCGTGTCCTTGATTGTGCGGACACCCGGGTCGGAACTTCCGCTCCTCTCAACACAACCAGGTTAAGAGCTTTCCACGCCACATATACGATGGAGGCGAGGGCTCTCTCGTACAGCACATACCTCCAACCTTGCTGCGTGCCGATAGCACATATCACAACTAGTTATGTACCTAATAGGTACTCGAAATAACACTAAGAATACGCGCACTACACTCGTAGCGGTTTAAAGTATGTCTGCTATTTGCCGCGAATTATGTAGCGAAAGCAGTGTGAAAAAAAAAAGTTTTCACGGCGGCTTCCGAGGAATTACTCTATCATACGTGTATCGCTCGCCAGAAGTATCCCATTTACACCAATTCGTCTCAGCCAGCACAACCATAGATCTGCAGGCCCACCCCTCCCAATAACACAACAAAGCACAAGGCACGACATATCAGTCATGAAAAAACACACACCAGACAGCGTCTATCGCCCTCCGTTCAGTCTCTCAAGGGCGTCTATTAGCTGATGACACAATCGCTTCCGGTTCGCATCGACCTCTCCTCCCCTTCCCCGCCCTCGGCTCCTGGCTCGCCCCTACAAGGAACCAGACTTCCGATACGATACTGTCGCCACTGCTTCTTGGCCGCCTTCGAGTGGAAGAAGAAGTCCTCTTCGCAATCCCGTCCTCCGGCGTTCCGCAGCACGGATCGCTTCCCCCCGGGGTGATCCTCCAAGGCACCCGTTACGTCGTAGACCGAACCCTGTGACACGATCCAGCAGGCGCCCGTCAACCTTCGGCGCCGCACCTCGCACAACGTGTAGCTCGCCTTTCTTGTGTAGCGCCGAGACAGGACTGGAGCCAGCTTCATGCCGCTGCTGCCGGCATTGTCGCCCCTGCGATTTCGATTGTCGCCGTAGCTCCCCGAGCCTTCGCCACCGCCGCCGGTCTCTGTCTCCGACAACATCAGCGGCCCATACGACCCTTCGAGCTGCACTCGTTGCTCGTCACAGCCGTTGCACCAGGCCACCTCGCACACATCTTCGCAGTACGGGCACGCATCGCACACTGTCGATCGCTCCACGAAGTACGAGTGCCCCGAGTCCGGGTCGACCGCAATGCGCTGGGCCGCGTCCTCGAGCGACGCGATTGAGCTCACGGTGCCCCCCCAGCCCCCGCTCTTGCCCCCACCCCCCCCCGAGCTGCGAGAAGAGCTCGCGCGCCCGAACGGCGGTGGCGGAGGCGTCGAGGAACATATCGACGCGCTACCGTCATCGTCGATGGGGTTTCCCGGCACAATTTCGTCCGCGACTGCCTCGTCAAAAATGTTGCCGCCGCCGTTGGCGCAGTTGCCATCAGCGCAGCTGCCGCTGGACGCCGAGCGAGCGTGGGTCTGTCGCACGATGTCTCTCGCGCCCCTTCGCTTCAATGTTACGAAGCATTTTCCGGAGTGCTCCCGTCGCGGCGATCGAGCATCGACCTCCCCCGTGGGACTCCTTCCCGTGCCTCCGAGCGGCAGGGGAGTGTGCGCGTTCTCGATGTCGATGGCAGACATATCTGCCGGAGAGGGCAGGCTCATGCGCCTGTCACCTGTGGTAAAGAGCGGTAAAATAGAGGACGCGACGAAAAAAGAGAAAAAAAAACGGGATGAACAAAATATTTCAATGTCGGCCGAGCTACAGATACCACAGCAAATATACCAGAACAGAACTATTGCGCAGCTTGCAAAGTTGGGTGGAGCTGATGCATTATCAGCTTGTAAAACTGAGGGTATATGCAAACTTGTCTGTCAGTCTGTCTGTCTATCTGTCCGCATGGTTTATATTTTCGAACAACTTCCAATGGGCGCTATATATGGTCGTTACAGATGATATTCGTACGACGCATTCGACCCTTACGGACCTTATACACTAAAACATGCCATACCACCAGGCACATTTAGCCATATAATACATCCACGACACCGTACCATAATACCATGCCACCAACATACCATACCACATACCGTGTTTTCCCCATATACAATACCATCAATATACCATACCAGGTATAAAATACCGTGTTTTTTTTCATTTTTGTGTTTCAACCCGTACCTTCACACCATATCTCATAGCGTGTTTTATTCCATCTATTAATAGTACGTCAGTACACAAGAGCACAGGTTGAAGGTGAGCTTGGTCGTCCGAGGCGTACCATAAGGTAAAAAGTGATGAGGTGATAAGTGAGGTGAAGGTCCAACGTGGTGAGGTGATATATGAGGAGGTGAAGGTGCAACGGGAGAGCGATGGCTCCAGGGAGCAGCAGCAGCCGCAACGGCAACAGCAGCCCAAGCAGCCACGTCTGCAACAGCAGCAGCAGGACTAAGTGGGTCCGCTATGCGCTTGCGACGATCGTCCCGAAGAACAGCAGCAGCAGAGCATATGTTGAAGGTGCAAGGTGATAAGGTGATAAGTGAGGTTAAGGTGCAAGGTGATGAGGTGATAGATGAGGAGGCGAAGGTGCAAAGGGAGAGCGATGGCACCAAGGAGCAGCAGCAGCCGCAACGGCAACAGCAGCCCCAGCAGCCACGTCTGCAACAGCAGCAGCAGGACCAGATCGGTCCGCTAAGCGCTTGCGACGATCGCCCCGAAGAACAGCAGTAGCAGGAGGACAAAGTGGGTCCGCTAAGCGCCAGGTAGGTATAAAATATGATGTTCTTCAGAGTATGCACAGGACGCTTAAGGACAGTAGGGAATGGGCTGGAGTGAAATAAAATACTCTGTGTTTGATGGTAAGAAGAGAGGTGCGTTGGATAGATCAGACCATATTATGCTGCTGAACCAGATGTGAATTGTGGAACCTTGAGCTAGACGTCGTGAACCATGGCAATACGCCGAAGGTATGATATTGGTACAGGATAGGCACGGGGTGCTTTTAATCCAGCTGGTATCCCTCACAAGGGAATGCGGGGAGGGGGGGCAACAGGAGGAGTAAAAGGGAAACCGCTGTGGACGAAAATAGGAAGGAGATGGCAGACAGGGTAGCAAGGCACCAGAACGACCAAGCTACCCGTGCCGCCAACTGCTGCATGATTCGAACGTGGTTATTATTCCCCTTGGTTTTTAGTTTTTTACTCTCTTCGTATGTAGTATGTAGTGGCCCTGTATCAGGTAGTACCAGGTATGAAGTTCGTTTTGTGTGCATGCACGAGTTAATTAGACCAGACAATAATATGCTGAACCAGATGTGAATTGTGGCACCTTGAGCTGTATACCGCACGAAGGATCTTTTGATTAATGCAATAGCCATATTACACACATGCATCATATGCTACTACCGGCAGCATACACTGGTTGGATGTCGGATACGTATTATACTAATAATAGACTACCAGGGGGTTGTAGCGAGATTGCATCAATACGCAGGACGGAGACGGTAGACAGGGTAGCAAGGTACCAGACTGCGTAGTAGGGAGAACCTGGCTATGCTACTCATACCACAAACTGCTGCGGCTACCTGGAGGGTGTTTTAATCTTCGGCTTGCTTGTTACTTTCCTTCGTTCTTAGTTTTTTCACTATATATTTAGTGTAGTACGTAGTGGTGCTGTTTTTTTAGCTCGATCTTTTTCAAGTGTCTGCAATCTCCTGAGGGAGGCACGACAGATTTTTCTTTCATCTTTCCTGTTCCTTGATCTTTGATTTTTTTCTTTGTTTCCTGTTTTTTTTGTTCCCTTTTGTTATCTCTAATTTATAGAATGTGTATGCCATGCCTGTCGTATCCAAAATCGTCGCGTCCCTCCTCAGCGACTACTGCGAGATCAAGAGGAATAGTGCGGCTTCCGCCCCGCACGATCAACGATTGATATGTTGTTCGTCGTGCGCCGGTTGCAAGAGCTCGGACGACAGAGTAAAATCCCCATGTACGTTTGTTTCATCGATCTGCAGAAAGCGCACGACTCTGTCGACCGAGAGCTGCTGTGGGAGGTACTCACACGATTTGGCGTACCAACCAAAGACGCTGATAATTATCCGTAATTTACGCGAAAGCATGCTGGCTCGCGTGCGTACGGATGACGGCGAGAACTCGGAATAGTTTGATGTCACGCAGGGGCTGCGGCAAGGCTCCGTGCCATCACCGTGTTCTTCGCTGCTGCGTTACATGTCGTACCAGTACGCTTCAGCCAAGACGAAGCCATCGTGAGGGATTTGGTCCTACTCGGTGATGCTGGAGTAGTCGGAACAGAGGAGCAGGAGCCGTTGGCGTACGTGCAAGGGCTGTATGGGGCATGTTGTACGCCGATGACGAAGGAATTGCTTCCAAGTCGGCTGAAGGGCTCGCGAAAATGGTGACAGTCATCGTGGCGGTCTTCGAAGCAGCAGGCCTCACGGTATCGGAATAGAAGACAGAGACAATGCTTCTACGAACACCAGACCAGACAACCCTCGCACCACCGCTTGTCGTCGAAGAAGCAGGCCAGAGGTATAAACAGACGGCCCAGTTCTTAGACCTAGGCGGCATTATCCACGAAAACGCTGACCTCTCGCTAGAAATCGACCGACGGATCAGTTTCATGCGGGCATGCCTCAAACGTATCGGCTCGGAGTTGTATGATAGGACGACCGGCCCCCTTAGCCTGAAAGTCAATGCTGAAGGCCGAGGTGATTGAGGCCCTGCTGTACGGGTGTATGACGTGGACTCTCAGAGCGGAACACTTTACCAAGCTTCGAACGGCTCACTACCAAGTCCTGTTGCGAGTCATTGGCTTCCAGCGCCGACTTCGTACTGACCATACCACCCTCTCGTACGCGGAGGCCCTCAAGATGACACGTTGCGAGAGCATCGAAACGACTATCCATCCGTAAACGGCGGCTCTTCTTTGCGGGGGCCGTGGCACGGCAAAGCGATTACCCAGTCGGGTAATGTTCGGGACGATGGCTGGTGGGGAGAACCCGATACCTGGCGGGCAGTTCAAGACTTGGCATATATGCAAAGTGGCAGACCTTAGGGAGTTCCGAGCCACCGAAGGGTCAACGGAACTCGCCCCGTTGGTTTTTGGAGTTGAGACCGCGCTGCGGTCCACTGCAGCCAAAAAGACGGGGTATTGCTACCGGGGGGGGCTCGAAGCAGCCAACGGTTCATGGTGAGGTGGCACGAGGATGAGGCTGAGCTGAGTAGGCAGCGCCGCGCATCCGCCGTGGGTGGTGTCCAAGGCAATGGGGGGAGGGGGGGCCTAAAGAAAACATGACCAAGGGAATGCGGGGAAGGGGGGGTAGCAGGAGGAGCAGAAGGGAAACTGCGGTGGATGAAAGTAGGAAGGAGATGGCAGACAGGGTAGTAAGGCACCAGGCCAACGAGGAAGTAGAACATGCCTATGCTACTCGTGCCGCCAACTGGTGCAGCTGGTTCGGACGTGGTCTTATTTTGTCTTATTTTTTTCTTTCTTGAGCTTGATACTCTGTGATTTCCATTTGATTTGTTTCTCTCTCTTTCGTCTATTAATAAGCCTTATGAAAGGAGTCATGTGGCGTGGGTGGATGACGAGCCTGCTTTGCTTGTTTCGTACCAGGTATTGTCTGACGCCGAGGGGCGGGGCATAGTTGACGAATGCAGCATGGAGACGGCAGACAGGGTAGCAAGGCACCAGGCGGACTAGCAGGGAGAACCTAGCTATTATATGCTACTCGTACCACAAACTGCTGCGGCTACCTGGAGGGTGGTTTGCCTGTTATTATCCCTTGGCTCTTAGTATTACTCTGTTTACAAGTAGTTCTCTTTTTTTTCCCTTTCCTTTTTCTTCAGGTCGTTTTTTTCAAGTGTCTGCCACATCCCCTGCCGGGGGGGTACGACAGGTTTTTCTTCTATTTTTTATTTTTCTCTGTCATTTATCTTCGTTGTTTTCTTTCGTTTCTCTATGTCATAGAATGTGTATGTGTGCCTGTCGTATCCAATACGATGGCATGGCATTGCCCTGTCTACTGTGCTTACTGCATACCTGGTACGTGGCAACGTAGTATCTCTGTGGCGTCGTTTTGTGGCAACAGCACTTGTATCCCCATAGGATTGAAGAATCGGCACGGACACTAATTGTGCTGGATGTCGACGGGTAGGAAGAGCGGTTTAATGCGAAGAACACACACAGTTGTTGTTGTTGTTGTTCTCACATTAACTCACAATTCAATGCAGTCCGTGGTCGCAGGACAGGCTCCAATAACTCAGAATGATGGCATGGCATTGCGTTGTGTACCGCATAACAATAGGGCATGGCATTGCGTTGTGTACCGCATAACAATGTAGTATGTCTGTGGCGCAGTTTTGTGACCACAGAACTTGAACTCTCCAGGATTGAAGAATCGGCACGGACACTGGTTGTGCTGGGTGTCGCCGTGTAGCTGGAGAACGGTCCAATGTGAAGGATACACATACCAGGGTGGTACCAGGTATCAAATAATATGTATTTCAGAGTATTCAAATAGTGCGTCGAGCTTCATTGAATGACAACTGGTTCTGTGGCAGATCGAGATATTATGTGTCGTGTGCTATTTATCACCTGGTACTCGTAGCGATTTCGGTATTACATTTCAGACAGGCAGTTGACGCCAGTCTCGGCCAAACCCCGCCTGCTGGGATGCCGTCTGTGCCGGTCCCGACTGGTCTCTCTTGTCACTTTTATCAACTTAACTGCGACGTCACAAAAAAAAAGACAATCGAACTGAGAACAGCTCTCGAATGCATTTAATCGAGCGCAATACAATATCTAATTATTTGATCAAATATCGTGGTACAAGGAACGATTCAAGCTGCACATTGGCAAAGATTGAAGAAAAAACTACGTACGGACTGGTTCAAGCTGAATGACCCAAAAGTTGAGAGCCGGGAACGCCGCTTGCATTATCTACTCGACTGACATGTGCTGGGTATCATAGCGACCGCCATCAACAGCGGAAAATTGCCAGTGTTTTTGTTGAGGACCTACAAATAGGACTGGTGCTAGCAGCAACTATGTGTCCCCATCTCATTTTCGTTTTCCACCATCGGGCTTCGTTCCAGTAGCGCAGTATACTCAACAGGCCTTCGAAAAGGTCAGTTCTTCTTGGGTGTTTGCGTACGTAGCAAATAACTTTTTATTTATGAACCAGCCATCTCCACGTGTTTCCAAAGGCATGCCTGTAAAACAAATTGCGCAAATGAAAGTAAGATCACCATCAAGTAAATTACTACGTCAAAAATGTATCCAACACTGAAACGACGTAATTACAAGGCAAGTTCGTGCACAAATTACGCACGTTTTCGGCACAATACGCCCAAATGTTCCACGCCATTTTTCAAGACAGATCTTGACTTTTTGCACAAGTGTGTGAGACCCTGTCGACCACTATACGAAGGGTGTTTGGTTTTATATATTTTCGCCGGGAATTTGGGATTCCTTAGACCTATGCCTATGGAAAAGCGAAGTATCAATAAACAATTTAATTTCAAAGATACCCTCCAGATTTTTTTAGAACATGCTTCCTATGTGCACGTCTAGAAAAAAAAAAGTTCCAAACTTTTGGAAAAGCCCGAAAAAAGCAAATCTGGGGCCCGATGTTGGGCCAACATCGGCTTGAGAAAAACTCACGCCGATCTTTGAAGCGGCGTCCTTGACAGGTATCATTCGACCAAACCAACGACTGTGTCGTGAATTCTGAACAGAGTGCGCTCGTTAGGGGCTCTGACCCACCGTAGGGTCACCGTCTTCACACCACGACCGGTGTCATGTGGCGAGAGCTGACCAGGCGTATGATAAAGACACAATTGGCCGCTGATGTGCACAAAACAGAAGACAAAACTTTTCCATCCGTCTCGCATGGCAAAAAATAGACCTTTTTTCAGGTTTAGGAAGATACCGTAGGACGCCGCCGGCAAGCTCTCACCCCCTAGATCATGGGCACCCGATATCTTCGAGGCCATCATCTACACTCGTTGGTCTTGTCGGACACCGAGCGGGTTGGCCGTGGGCTGAGTCTATGTCGAGATCGAGCGTCGATGGTCGCACGAGCTCGTTTCTATTAGCGTGTTGACAATTTGCAACCAGAAAAAAAAATTGCGCCGCCTGCAGCCGTTGGGGGGAAAAAAAGAAAAAACCAAACATTTTTTTCTCGTTTTCCCCACAGCGGCAGTACGAGGATTTTTTCGGCTGTTCTTTGAAAGCAATATATTTGAAAACAAACTTCTGAACTTCGCATTTCTATTGGCATAGGTCTAAACGCCCAAATATAAAGAAAAAAAAAAAACAAGACCTATGACAATGGGAACGCAAAGTCTGACAGTTTTCTTTACAAAAAAGATTGCTTAATAGAAACAGCCGAAGATATTCTCACACCGCCGCAGTGGGGACAGAGGGGAAAAACGTGTGTTCTTATTTATTTGTTCAAACGGCTGCAGGCGCCGCAATTTTGTTTCTTCTCGTTGCTAATCGTCAACAAGCTGGGAAAAATCAGCTCGTGCGACGAATACAGACCTTCGATCTCGACATAGACTCAGCCCACGGCCAACCCGCTTGGTGTCGGGCAAGACCAACGAGTGTAGATGACGGCCTCGAAGATATCGTGTGCACCCATGATCTATTAATAGGGGGTGAGAGCTTTTGCCGGCGGCGTCCTACGGTCTTTTACCCGCACCTGAAAAAATACTATTTTTTGCCATTAGATACGGATCGAGAAATTTTGTCATCTGTTTTGTGCAGACCAGCGGTCAACTCTTTTTCATTATACGCCTGGCCGGCGCCCGCCACAATCACCGGCCATTGTGTGAACACGTGACCCTACGTAGCGTGGGTCGGAGCCCCCAACGAGCGCACTCCGTTCAGATTTCATGACGCAGTCGTTGGTTTTGTCGATCGATGTCTGTCGAAGACTGATAATCTCGCCGCTTCGAGTTGAATATCCGCCTGGGTTTTTCTGAAGCCGATCCTGAACCAACGTTGGCCCCAGATTTTTTTTTGTTTGTATAGTGTGGAACTTTCGGTTTGAAGAATCGTGCTCATAGCAAAAGCTGTACCTGCAATTTTCTGGCGGGTTATCTATGGGTTTCACTTTTTGAGGAAACTTTGCGTTTCCTTTGTCATACGTTGTGTGCGCCTTCTCCGTCTCGTGGACTTTTAGGTAGCGGGAAGCGACGTCTTTCCCAGCCGAATTTAGTTTTTCCTTGAATGATTTTTGGGATCTTCCTAGAGCTCCAGCACCTTGGTGTGACCACGGACTCCTAGATTTGAGAGTTAAATGTCAGATAAACAACAATATCTGGCGGAAAAAAACACGCCCCGTGAGCGGGTTGACAGGGGGTCACGTAGGACACGTGCACACCATTACGGGGGACCATAGTTAACAGGACCTATGGTATACATGAAAACCTATATGTTTAACCATTTTTACCAACAATATTTGGTCCTGTTAACTATGGCCCCCCGTAATAGTGCACACAGTCAGGATCTGTCTCCCAAAAATGGCGCGAAGACTCTGAAAAAGCTTGATGGATTGAACTTGAACCAGCCTGTACAACCGAACTATATATACTACGAGTGTAATACTACAGCAGTAGTACCACAGGTCACAGGTACACATTTACACCTGCAAACTCTTCCAGCAAAACATCCTCTGGGTAGAGGGTACGGGTAGGGTTGTGGTTAGGTTGCGTACATGATTGATTTTTTGCGAGTGTCTACCATCGGATAATGCCGGAAAACACGCCAGCCAACTCACAAAAATACATTTCCGTCTCCCACAAAGGAAAGACCAGCGAAAAATAGGCGGATCTCAGGGAACCTTGCGCTTTGCCAAGGGTGTGTCTTGACCCCCCCCACAGGGCATTGGAACGAACCGAATGGAATAATATTCGCCGCATGAATTGGTGTCGATTGGATATATGGGAAACGAATCGATTCAGTGCAGCCCGACAAAACAGTATATCTAGGAAGAGGAAGAAGAAGTGTTGCACCCCTTTTTCTTGTTTGGGAGGACCGAACGGCCCGACCGAACGGGAACAAATACCAGATTATTTGATGTAGACGGCCACCACCGAAGACGGATGTGGACAACAATTTGCCGTGGCATGTCCAGAAGATGCCGTTCGTGCCGATTCGGCTGGCGAGGCCCAGGATTTTGCATGGACCCAAACACGTTCTTTTACATAGGAACGCAACGAATGACCACGAACAGCCTCGTTCCGTTCCGCTCGTTCCAATGCTCTCTGGGGGGGGGGGGGGTACTCATTTGTTGCTTGCCTTAGTCATTTGACCATTGACCACGCATCCCTTTCGAGACGGAGCACCGTTCCTACTCCTAATAGAGACACCTCCAACAATTGGGCGCTCATTACGTTGTTTCCATATATTACATAGACACTTTTTGCTAATCTTATCCCCTTCCTGTTTGGCCGCCTGTGGCCACCATCTATCTCCTAGGATAGCGATCGTTTTCTCGCTGCTATCTAGTGTGTCAAACTCCTCCATGTCACATTCTTCTATTTCCCTCATCTCCTCTTCTAACACATCCCGTTCGTCCTTGTATATTTCACATTCTCCTACTATGTGAGTTCTACTCTCTATTGCTTTGCCACACGGGCACATCTGTGCATCTATTTCCTCCTCCTCCCGGCTACTGGTATACCTCTTTCTTCTTTCTGGCAGGTCCAGGTCGCCTACACGAAACCGCAGCACCAGAGGGGTTAAGACACACTGACTGCTGCTGTGCTGAGCAGGGTACTGGTTGACTGGATCGGGATCGGCCGGATCTTCCCGCCGGGCGACATCTTGGCGGGGGCCCACGTGCTTCGGTCCACACAAGCCGTGAGCAAAAATGACAAAAAAAACATACTCGTGAAGGTATAATGCGAGGATAACATTCATTTACTGTCCTCAAATAGAAGGACCGTTTCTATTCAATGTTAATATACAAAAGTTCATCATATTCAGGGAATAGTGGTATAGGGCTATGATGTAGAATAAGATCCGGATCCAATAGTGAAGCATTGAAACACGTATATCTGGTATACATGATTGTACAAGTTTTCCTTTAGGGATGTGGTTGACTTGAAATTCCGAAAGGGTGTCCTAAGGTGAAAAGGGGGAGCATCATTATCATCAGGAGTCCCTATTTACTCCGAGCACTGGTGTATCATACCGGTATACTGCTGTGTGACAGGACGGGGTTCGACGACGTGTGCTCGACTTTAAAATTGTACGTGGAAATGGGAAATAATCGCCTGTATGTACTACCTCAACTCCTGGCGAACACTGCAAACACGAACACACGCTGCTGTTGTAGTGTGTACAAACAGTGGTTGCGCGGTTGCTTTTGAACTACCGAGGAAGTATGGGTTCGTATCGTCGTTCTGCCCCGTCCGCAACATCCAATCAATCGCGCCTTTCGTGTGTGTGTGTTCGTTCCTATCTCCAAGCTAGGTCGTCAGGAATCACGGCCCACACACACACAAATGCGCCATCCGTTGCGGTCACAAGAGGAAGAGCTTGATGTGCGACTGCTGCTCTTCCGGGGCTGCCGCATTGTAGAAAGTTCGAGGGACGGTGTCATTTTACATTATACAGCAGCACCAGCCAGCAGCCAGCAGCAGAGAAGAAGATTTCAAATTGTGGGGCTTCCATTGTTCTGCTTGGTTCTACCAGATCGGAACGCCTCCCCGTATTTACTTGCCAGAATTCGCGAGTTGAAGGCCCAGAGCACGCGCCTTGGACCTTGGCGGGGGCTCGCAATTGCGCCGTGGTGCACACGCGGCCCCCCTGCGCGCCACGCAACCAAAAGCGCGAGAGAAGACCGGCGGCCGCGCCTGGAGAGAAAACTTTTGTGTTCTGCAAAAAAAGTCTACGAATAAAATACATGAACATATTCGTCAGTATTCATATCGTCACGCCAATAGTGGTTGCCCCCAGATAGTGGATCTTCTCAAGGCAGGCTATTTACGCTCTCTAAGTGGCTAAGGGGTGTTTTGTAAGCGGCCCAACCAAGCTAGAGTTTTTCCACGCCACAGCATCCCGAGCCAGCCAAATCAGCCTAGAGCCTTTCCAAGCACAGGATCCAAGCCGGCCGAATCAACCTAGAGATTTCACAAGCCACAGCATCCAAAGCACTGGTCACCCCATAGCGTTCGGGTGGTCGGGTGGTCGGGTGGTCGACTTTAGGCACCACTGCCGAAAAACCCCGGAAAGATCCACTATCAGGGGTGCAACCACGGCGCCGTTACGCCGCCAGCCGTGAGCTATTCAGACAATAATTCAAACATTCAGACGTTGAGAAACTTCGTGCACCTGACGACTCCGGCTTGGATTTCGCAGACCATGCACGACGGCGTCGTGATCTCGCACAGATCGTTTGCGCACAGCAACCACCAAGGCGAAAATCCCGCTCGCACGAAGTGGGCCACTTTTGTCGGCAGTTTCCTTGGGAATGGTACGGACGAAAAAGCCCATCTCCACCAATCACATCGGCAGCGCGTGCCCCTGTGCCCCACGCGCGTGCCCATGCGCGTGCGCACTTTCGTTTCTATAAGTTATTGGAGATTGGAGAGCACACTGAAAGTCATCGCGTAAACAGGAAACCGTTACAATGTGCGGAATGTCTCCCATATGTATGATACGTATACGTACATGTATACATGGCGTCTGAAGCTCGCCCCGCTCAAGATTCAATATCGTCCACCTCGTACCTGTCATACATCATTCATCATTCATACATACCGCCGTGTGCACAGCAGCAGTGCGAGGATTCATTTGTTTCTAACGACGATCCCCCCTCTCGGTTTGCTTTGATTGCGGTCGTCGGAAAAACTTCCGAAATGTGACAAAAGTGATCCAGTACGCGAAACTCGATAGCAGCAGTATGATTGCTGTTGCACCCCAAGCGCTCTCCATCGTTGAACTTGCAACAACTATTACGGGGGACTATAGTTAATAGGACCAAATATTGTTAGTAAAAATGGTTAAGTATATAGGTTTTTATGTAGACCATAGGTCCTATTAACTATGGCCCCCCGTAAATAATACTCAAGCGGCAGAGGAAACATGACGTCATCGGTGACTGCGAGACTTCTTCGAGAGTAAACACTCGAACCGAAAGCCATGCTTCATACCAGCAGTACCAGGTACAATTAATACTGCCGTTTCTCACATCCGATGAGAAACCGAGAATATCAGCTTTGCTGCTCCCCCTGGAGCCTGCTTGCTGTAGAGTGACAGAAACATACCCAGAGGTAAATCATATCAGCCGCTATATCGAGCCGAAAGCCGAAACAACCAACCACTAGATATTTTTTCCACGAGAAATACTCGACGAAACAAGCTATTCGTAGAACAACAGCAGTGTACGAGTGTTTGCGAAGACCAGACTATGATTTGGTTTGGTTAACATATGTTCTCCCCATCCAAAAAGACACTCAACTTCCCCAAAATCAGGACCCAAAATCGGACGATGTGGCCCGTATCTTCACATGTTTTTTGGATTGGGTTTTGCGTTTTTGGGTTCGGGATGGAACAATGATTCTGTTGGCAAGGAGATTTCGAGTTGCCCTGGGTCAATGAACACGCCGTATGAGCAAGAAAGAGGGCCATGTACGTTACGTACTCATACGCACAGCGTACAGCAGCAGCCAGAAGGAGGGCGGCATGACACATGGGTTGCCTCACACCACCAAGGTATCTAACCAAGCGCACGGCCCCTTCGGCGAGGCCGTGTCAACGCGAGGCCTCCGCGAAGGCCGACAGAGTCATGCGGCCATATGCAGCAGAGGGCTGGCAGGGTGCAGCTTCAACCTCGTTGACGGCGCCGCGTGCGTTGTGGACTGCTGCTGAAGCTGTTGCTCTGTGCTGCTTGTCCTTGCTGCGGGCGCGAGCGGTAAACAAAGTAGCGGTACCCTGGGCTCTTGGACGTGTGTGACCGCACCACACGCAAACGCACAGCACGCCTACGAATGCACTACACAACGTGCCTCGGTCGCATCGATTGGCACTCTTCGCATTACTTTCACAGAGCACAGAAGACACACACAGTAGTGGGCCACGCAGCAGCAGCAGCGAGCAGCATCTCGCACGAAGCCGTTGGTGTTCCGAATTTTCGTGCTTTCCGTTTGTTATTTGTTATTTGTTGCTGTGTTCCAAACTTCTCGAATTTTATTTCCAATTGGAAACCGAAATTATCGTTTTGGGTTCTCGCAAGCAGTTCCAAACCCGATCCTGGTTTGGTTTGGTGAACAGCGTTTGGGTCCAAAACCACCCAGAAGTTGGTCTTCCGCAAACACCCTATTAATAGTAGCAACAGTTGTTGTGTACTGGTAGTTGTCGTATGCGCAGCTGGGCACACACACATACCTGGTACAACATGCGTGGGCGTCGATGAAGTTCGTTCTCTTCCAAAACACGCGATCGAAATATCACACGCAGCTTTCAAAGAGGAGTTTCGGCGAAATCTCGATCTCACAGACAGGTACGGTAGGTGATTACGGGTGAAAACGTAGAAAAGTAAAAAACCGGCTGAGGGGTTAAACACGAACGACTATCATAAAGACTACCGGTACGTGGTACAATCAAAGAAGGGCCGACTGCGCTTGAAAAGACTGCTCAGAACTGCAGGCACACGCACAGGTACACCTGCAGAACAACGATGATAGCTCGTACACCGCAGGGATGAGAACTATCGCAACCCCCTTAGGCCGATTTCGAAGGCCCGATCACTCCTAAACCGGGAGGGGTGCCAATCAACGCGGAAGAAGGATGGTTTTGGAAATATTTTGTTGAGAGCTTTCCTCAAATGAGTCCGTCGATTAGGGTTAGGGGTGGAGGGTTCGAAAATCAAATGACGCGTCGATTGTCGCGGTATCGCATGCATAGCCAGTACCATAGAGGTAGTAGGTAGTAGACGTGAGCGCGTCCTCACGAGGAAGCGGGTCGGTCGCGAGATGAACGAAAGGGGATTGTCCTTGCGCCGTTTTTCTTCACAACAGCAAGAACTACGCGTGTTATTACACGGGTTCACCGCCGCTCTCTAAATTATTTGTGGCAGCGAGGAATGCGCAAATGCGCCACTCCTACTGTGTGCGTGACCACGTGACCACCATGGCCCACCAGAGCTTTCGCTGCGTACTTGCGCATAATGCTGCTGTTACGGAATCGAGTCGGAAGGTAAGTGCCCGACTAGAAACCTACTGTAAAAAGGTCATGAACCGAATATATTTTTTCCACAACCACTCCAATCCTTCACCACAATCCCGAAACAAGAAAAGAAGGCATACATTATAAAATGAGGGTTCTCTACGCCGGCTCCGGCGCGTTCTTGCTGTCCAGTACGCGTCATATGTACGATACCCTAATGTATCGTCATGTACTTTACTGTACCAGGTACGTCGTACGTATACGTAGAGTTCTCCTGTCTTGGGTCTGTGGTCTGGGTTCTCCGGAGAGGTCCGCGAACTTCATGGCGGAAAAGCGGCGTTTACTTCTATCTGACTCCTCGCATCACCAGAAAGGAGAGGAGTGAGGAGGAAAGCCAGGAAGGGCCACGACGCAACGACAGCAGTACACGTATTAATAGTTGCAACTACATCAACATCAACGACGACAACGTCGGCAACATAAACGGCACCAATGAGACCTGCTGGGCACTCTGGTGCTACCGTGTCGTACTCGTAGGCTGCAACGAACACTTCAATAAAAGCTTCTCGTGATAGAAAGCAGGAGGGGTACGCACGTGCATATGATCGTGCAAGAAACTGGAATAAAATGATCAAAATGGGCGGAATTTGAAGTCAATTTCAACTCGATTCCTCCATCTGGCAGTCTGAGTTCAACTTGGCAATATTAATAGTTGAGAGGGCGAAAAGGCTCGGCGCATCAATCAGGGCTACGTACGAGCTACGAGTCGAGTACACGAGTACGCCTGTAGGCTGCAAGCTGCAAGCAGTAGTGGGCGCTCGTTCGTAGCAATCATATTCGCGAGCTCGTCGGGGGGAATAAGCGGGGCGCAAATCCCGGAAGGCAACCCGAGTTTGAAGTATCAAGGTGGTTGGTGCGTTGCTATGTACAATAGTTTGGCCCCGGCTAAACAATTTTTCTTATTTTCTTTGGCGAAGAAATGAACAATAAAAATCATAAAAAAAGTTTACAGACGGTTAAAAAGCTACTCTGTAGGATCATCTCTCAGCGAGGAAGTCGGCAGCAAAAACACTATGCACACGCATCAAGACCTTGCCCAAGACAGCGGGCGTGCTATGATACGAAGGTTTCGTGGCAAAGCTTCCTTGCACACAGCCCGCGATGCTACGATGAAAAGAAGGCGCTGGACTCCTGCTCTGTTGCTGCTGTACTTGTATGGGCAACACGACGACAGAGCCCTTCTGAACTCACCCCGACGATCTCGCCCAGCAGATGACGGAATAACGAAGCATGGACAAGGAGGAAGCTCCCCCTCCTCCACCGGAGAAGGCACATGCATGCCCATCACTCTTCCGCCGAGCCCCGCGGCCTGTCTAGAAGGAAAGTGAGGACGGAGGTGTGTACTTGTGTTTGTGTCAGCAGTCAGCAGCAGTCTCTCACACGCGAAAATCTGGCAACCAGCAAGTTTAGCCGCAATCTGTGAGGCACGCGCCGCGAGTGTTGATTGTAGTAGTTGATTGGACGCTGAATTGCGCCGCTCTTTTGGCGAACTACTGATATACCTGGTATACAGCAGCTGTATATACTGCTTGCTGTGGTTCGTAGATCGACGACGACAACAGCCAGCAGCAGCAGAACAGCAGCATATTGCTGTAGTCTATAGGAGCACAGCCGTACTGAGGGATGGTTACGTCGTCGTATGGCCTCTAGCTGCATCCTTGTTAGATCAGTTAGTAGCTCGGTTTAGATTTGCCCACGTGCATCACCACCCAGGACCCAGGACCCAGGACCTTTTATCTTTAGCTCGAAAATGTCATCGAGTCCGCACGAGGGAGACGGCGACGAAGGTGTCATTGGTGTCATGACAGCGGGGAGATCCAGCGGTCGTCTCGAGAGCGAGCTGGAGAACGTTTGTCGAGAGCTGAACCTAGTCGAGGCCAAGGTTGCCGAGCTCCTCGAACAGCAGAACTCCCTACGAGCTCGACGGGACCAGCTTTCAGGAGAAATACGAGCGCGAAAAAAAAGAAGTGAGTTTTTGGTGGAGGGCTGCTCCTCGCTGCAAGTTACAGTAGTGGGGCAAGGTCAGGGGTAGAAATTCAAATATTGTCCTCTCGAGTACCTGGTATGACGTACGGATATGTTGCGTTGCCAGGCATCATATGCATCATACCTGGTATACGATATATGGCCGGCACGGACGGCATGCATGTGTGTGCAACAGCAGTGCCTGTAGTGCGGTACAATGCAGGATACGTTGGGCGGGTGTTTAGTGCTTAGTTTTCGCTGCGCCCACCACCACAAATTTGTTTCTACATGGGGGGGATGCCTGTCATCTACGAGTGAGTCTGGTACCTACAGCGGTAGTCAGTAGTAAAGTAACACCGAGCTTCAGCTTCGGCAGTCACATGACAATCATCACAACAGCAGCAGAGGCAGAGGTTAGGTTATTGTTGTCGTTCCTGCGACGAGTATGTACGATATAAAACGAGTATTTGTCCCCAACACACCCAACAGGGGTCCGTACTGATTCCATCTACCATATTGCTGTAGGTTCTGTGGTCACAAACTACGCAGTGCTTGTCATGAAGTGTGCTGAGTTTGCGTTGGCAGCGATGAGCTGCGATTTTTCTGTCGTATGAAGACAGGCAGTATCATAGCCATACAGCAGTAGTACCAGATTATGTTGTACCAGGCACATGTTGACGATTTCCTTGTGTCTGCTTCGCATCTTGCAGACGACGGGCCGATGTACTGGCAGAACTTACGAGTACAGGTAAAAAGAGTTCATTGCGTGCTACTTACGCGTAACTGGTACGAGTACAAAATATCGACCCCTTGCCGCATCTGCAATATTGTTGTCTGTACGTATTGCATCCTCGTGGCGCGCTTGTTGGCATCTCGTTTGGCGCGCATCCGTCCAATCGCAAGAAGTCCAAGCAGCATCGCGTGACGGATTCGTTCGTTGTTCGCGCCAAGATCATGTTGATGATGTTTAGTGTTGGAGGAACTCAGCCGCCGACGCATATGTCAACATGCGGAAGGTTTTTCAGCCTCTCGCCCGCAAGAAGGATCGCCACGGTGACCCTGAGCCCCGCGTGAAGGTACAAGTATTGTACGTAAGAGTAGCAGCGGATTTTGAGAGTATATACAGCGTCCACATGAGCTTAGTGTATAAACTCGTATGCGTGTGTTCTTCACGTTCGACCGTTATTCTGTACGATAGGTGGCCTTCGACGGTGTGTTCTATCGCGGAGATGAAATCTCACACAAGCTTCCGAGAACATGTCTGGGCTTCGAAGACGGTAATATAAACAGGCGCCTGCCGCTCCGACTCCCGACTATATCTGATGTGTCAACCTCTCACACGAATACGGCACTCTCACGGCATGTAGTATTTGGTCGGGCCGCGACTTTCCACTTTCGCTGCCTGGGTCGCATCGCAGGCGTGCTGCCTCAATGTGACTGGGCAGGGGACGACTTCGAGTGGTCCAAGCCAATGGCCGAGCTATCGCGGGACACCTTCGGCCTGAACAGCTGGCGAATCAACCAGAAGGAGATCATCAACGCTACTTTATCTAGGCGGGACGTTTTCGTCGTCATGAGGACTGGCGGGGGCAAATCGCTGTGCTACCAGCTGCCGGCTCTGCTCCAGGGGGGCATCACGGTTGGTGGGTTGGTCTTACGTGGGTGTGACACACATGTATGTATTGCTGTCTTAAGGGCGCACTGTATTTTATGGCTTGGGATGTCAGTAGCTTTTTACCACTTATTCGACACGGGTAGAAGCACACGGAGTGTACGTACCTGGAACGAGACAAAGGAACAAGTAATATTGCTTACCAATACCCTGGTACTTGGTAGTACGGGGGACCATGGTTAATAGGACCAAATATTGTTAGTAAAAATGGTTATAAATATAGGATTTTATTTGTACGATAGGTCCTATTAACTATGGTCCCCCGTATTAGTTGATTTTTTTTTTTTTTTTTTTTTTCCATCCCATTCATTATCTTCGCACATCTTCTTCTCTCTCTCCTTCCAACTCGTAACTCAGATCCGGGGTCACATAGCAGGCTCTTTTCCCCCCTTCCCGCTACGGTACGTGCCTTCATTTTTATCGCGAGAAGATTTCAGCCTTTTCTTCCCTCGTCGACTCGCATCGAATTGTGCCTACCCACGCTGCAAGGCGCTCTCAACAATTGAATCCCTTTTTTTATTTTTGCAAATAAAGTCAAAGTCCGACCCTCCTAGGGCTCGAACCCAGGACTCAAACAAGTAGAATTCGAGGTTAACCACTTGAACCACCGGGGCGACCGGCTTGGGTCTGATTGGCTTGGGGCCAGGGTTAGTTATATTCGTGTCGTACACAGTGACCCTCGTGTTAATTTGCTCTGCTATGGCAAGGATGATACGCCCCCAACAGCCGCACTACAGTGTAGGCGGTGAGGATACTGCTGTTGAAGCACAGGGTGAAGATAGTTCAAGATGTCTTTATTATGTCGTCCCGGAAAGATGCACGAGGCATAGCCAAAAAGTGGAAAGGTGGAGTGAGCATGAGGGTCAACTCTCGACAGCTCAGCAACGACTCCTCGTCTTCGCACCCCCTCGTAGTGTCTTCTCGTGCGTGTTCCATCAGACTACCCGTGTAGCCGTCAGACTACTCGTATGTAACCGTCACATATTGTTAGACTGTTCGGCGAGACAAGCTATATCGAACACCTCACCCATAGTGTCAAGTAAGTGGTAAACTTCCCTCTGGGATGTAATGCCTGTTAGCTTTGATGTGTGGAGTGTGGAGGGACGCAGAGGCACCCAGGCGTTTTCAATTATTGTATGAAGGTGTTGCTGCTGCTGTTGTTGCTGGTGCTGGCGCTCTGCTGTTGTTGGTGATGTTACTGGTTTGGTTTACATTGGTGTTGGTGTGCCTGCCGACGGGTAGAGCCTACCACTTATTCGAGAAAACGTCTGTCACAGAGCTTCCACTCACCAGGTGTTCGAGAAAATGGTTGGCACACACTATCTGTGCGCGAGACAAGGAGACTACAATAATGCTGCCCAGTGATTGATTCGATCTGATTGATAGGCTTAGGCTTACAGTAGGGGTAGGGTTAGTTATATTCGTCTTGTACACAGTGACCCTCAACCATTTATCGAATGTGCAATAAGCTACGCTCGTAACCACACGTACCCTGACACCGCGGCGGTTCGTCCAGCCAAGCCCTGAGCATAGGCGATCGATGGGCAGTCCTGCACACCAGGTAGGTTCTGGACCCAGACGAGTTTCTTGCGTGTCGTGGCCACCTTCGCCGCCGCATCTCGGCAGTCTGCCCATTCTTGTCACTCTGTCCTTAACACCCTGTATTCAGTACCTCTCCCCTGAGCGTCTCGCCATTATTTTGTAGGTAACCCGCCGGGTTTGCGCTGTTTGCACCTGGATGGCGTCCACGAGCTGTACCAAATATGCAAACGAACCCCTCGCCCCCGCCCTTCGAAACGTCTACACCCCCTCCCGCGCACGAAGTGGTGTCGCCGTTGCTATCTCTCATCGAAGACCAGATGCGGTACCTGAATGATTTGGTGCCCGGGTCGGCTGCCATGCTGTCTGCCGGTATGGACAAGAGCGAGACGGCCAACGTATATCGGAGGATGCGGGGCGAGAAGGTGGAGGGTGACGCCGAGGGCTCCAGGCTGGTGATGGTTCTAGTCACACCTGAAAAGGTTGGTTGGTGCTCTGGTTGCGTTTCGGGGCGGAGAACTTTCTTCTTCGTCGATTTCGCCGTTAAAGAGGCGGATGGAACCCCTCTCATGCATTTCTTGTGCGTTTGGTGCTGCTCTTCGTTTTACCGCACCCGACTTTTTGCCGGAAGTCACGTTCGATGGAAGGCAGCGGTAGTGCGCGTACGGCATGGCGGTTGCACTTTTCGACACGTTGTGGCATTAACCTCTGAAACAAGATGCCCTGATTGATTTAATATGGTCGGACGGAATTCGATACTACTGTAGTAAGAAACGAACGAACCTTGACCGGAGTCCGATCGCGAGCTGGTTCAAGCTGAACGACCCAAATGTTATTAACCACTTGGATTATCTACTCGAACGACACGTGCTTGGTGTCACAGTGACCGCTACGAATAGTGGAAGAGGGCGACAAAGCCAGTTTTCGTTAACCCTTTTACTGTAGGACTGCAGTCCCGTTATTATGGGGACAAATTTGGTTTGTCTCCGGAACAGGACCGCAGTTCTAAAAGGGTTGAGGGCCTAGGGGTGGCGCTAGCGGCGAAAATGTGTCTTACGTACGTACTGTAGGGAAAAAAAAGTTTTTTTTTTCTGAACCTGCCGGTTCCAGGCACCCCAAGGCATGCCTAGGATAGTGTAGCTGACTACTCCTAGCGCAGCAGGATATTTATAACTGTCGTCAACTTGTGTGCGATGGCGTGTGTTGATGGAAAATGAAAAACGAGAAAGAAGAGCAATAAAACGTTTCAAACTTACTGGATACGAAAAACACAGAAGATGCCATACCTATTCGCACACGAGTCGGCCGATCACACCCCACCGTACCCGCCACGATTGACCTGCCCGCCGTCAATCACACACCACCCTGCCGGCCAGTCGGCAAGCGGTCGCCCCCAGCCTCTCTGCGCTTTGGCGTACCGCTGTGCCGTTCTCGACCCGCTAAACCTCCAATAACCTCCGCCGCCGTAGCGTTGCTCTTGACTGCAACATTAGCTCAATGGCAGATGTTGCTGCAGAAGACATCGAGCAACGGGAACATACACAAAAGACCAACGGTGCACAGGAAGTAGCCCAGCGAGCCGTTTACATACGAAACACTGGGTGCGCACGGCCTCAGCGGCGGCTGTCCTGGTGCTTGGTGCTTTGTGGATGGGACCCTCTGCGCCCTTTGTCGTGCTGATGAAACGAAAAAAAGTGGAACACACGGCAACTACACGCGGCCGCCGATCACACCCCACCCCGCACCAGCCACCCTTGAAACCACACAAAGTAGTTGCAAGGCAGCTATGCAAATCACGCATGTTTTCCGCTCAACAGCCCAACTGTAAGCGCCGTTTTTTAGAGACAGAACCTGAGTTTTTGCATACGTGTTCTGTGACCCCCTGTCGTCCCGTTGACGAAGGGTGTTTTTTTGTTGTTGTTTTCGTCGGGAATTTGGGTTCCCTTAGGCCCGAATTCCCCCCAAAAAATAAACGATCGCTCTCTCAGAAACGGCGTAAAAATACAACTCTTGGGTTTTTTATTGGATTCGCCTTGGGCCAGCCTGTTGAGCTCTCGATAGGCCGGGAAACATGTCAGCATTGTTATACTTCATTTACATTATACCCCCTGGCGTTCGACCAAGATGGGTGGCGTATTTGTGTCGCAAGGAAGGAAACAAACAAGCCTGTTGAGGGCGATTCGCCCCTTGCCTCGTCGTTTCGTTCGTGTCACAGCGCTGCGCTGTGGTTTGCAAACCGATCGCCCGGTATAATTCGCCGCACGTGGGAATTCATAGGTTGCGATGTTGTCGCGCTTACACTGGTTTCGATGTTGTCGTCTCCTCGGTTTTGGTAATGGTTTTGCTGCTTTTGCTGCCTCACCCTTCACTTGCAGGTGGTGAAGTCGAAGATGTTCATGGCGGCTTTGGACAAGACCGCACAGAGCGGTCGCCTCTCGAGGGTGGTGATCGACGAGGCTCACTGCTGCTCGCAGGTGCTGTATTGGAAAAAGGAAGCACATGTCACGTCTCACTGTTCCCAGCATGGCGTCCTGCTGCGCGATGTAACGGGTCGATAACTATTGACATAGAGACGGCATTTTCCTGTTGGAAGTTGGAACACGCCGTGTGTGCCTTCCGTGTAGAAGCTGATGTGAAAACGACACACATTGTCTGTTCGACGGCGTTTGGTGATGACGCACGGCGCCGAGGATCTCGCAGATAGGCACCGTGTGGGGGAGCAAGCACCCTTCCCCGCTCTTCAGCCGAGAAAGCGTACAACAGTCAAAAATGGTCGCCCGTTTCCACAACCCTTACCGTTCTACCTCACCTTCGCGCCCGCCCCCCCCCCGCGCGCTTCCGCCGCTCTCTCCCACCTCTTCCTGTTGTTTCCTTTCGTGTCGTCGCCCCCCTCCTCGATGCTCGTTGGTTGGTTGATTGGTATCCGTGCTTTCTTAGTGGGGGCACGACTTCCGTCCTGAGTACTGCAAGCTCGGCATCCTTAAGAGACAGTTTGGGCATGTGCCCGTCCTTGCCGTAACAGCCACTTGCACCGACTTTATTCGGGATGACGTGAGTGATGCAAATCGGCGTTTTCACCCGGATACTACTCGGGGTCAGAGAATGGGAGGTGGGCGCGCGCGCGGGGGTGGGGGGGGGAGGGGGGGGGTACTTATAATGTCACGCATGGCTGTAGTCGTGCGGCCCTAGACCCTAGCATCGTGATGCCGGAACGGATCAAGTCGGGTTTGCACGAACCAGGCAGACATTGCTTGCTCGAGGGGGGGAGAGGGCAGGACTCGGAAAGCTGCCGCTGTAGTTCCACGCAATACCACGACGCGGAATGATGATTTTCGCTTTGGATAATGGATAGTATCGGTCACCAAAAAAACTGCGCTCAGCAAGTCGAGCGGGGGAGCTTGTTGGCCTTTTTTACGGATAGGCTAGGGCGGGCTTGAGCGGGACGAGCGGTGAAGTGGGGTCAAGCCTTTCGATTGACGGTGCAAGACCGGCATGGTCTTTGCCTGTTTGTGTACCTGTTTGTCGTCCTGTACAGGGGGCGTACAGTGTGTAGTTTGTCAACCAGAAGCAAGCAGGATGTTTTTCTTTGCGGCGACGTTTTCCTACGGAGGAGAGGGGCGTGGAGTCCATGTGCCCGTTTCAGACCGCGGGATGGTTTCGGCACGGGGGTCTCGCGCCTATTCGTGCGCTGACGAAGACACGAAACGACGCTTGCTTCCGTCAGGTTATGAAGATCTTGAACCTGACACCGGGCGATGTGGTATGCTTCAGGAGCAGCTTCAACCGGTCTAACCTTAGGTGCGCCACGGCCGCGCGCGAACCGTTTTTTTTTGTCTGCACACGACCGGTCGCAAAGCTGCAAAGCTGCGAGCGAGCCCGTTCACACTTTACATGCACATGTTCGTAGCGGACAGCGCTTTTGCGCCGTGTAAGCCACCCGCAGTCGTGCAACGTGTTGTCAGCTTCTACCTGGCACCTGGTATATTTTTGTGGTATTTTCATCTTGGTTGCTGCCGGATGCTCTCCCTTGGAGACCAGTACACGGGAGCTGCCCTTGCGGACCGATTTTCTCACACGGAATTCATTCGTGTTGCAAGCTGCACCTCAAAATCTCCACAGCACGAAGCGAGCTCTCTGCAGGGCACGTTCCAGCGGTTTGCGTTCTATTATCTGATGTTTTGGAGTACGTCTACCACGGCCCGAAAAAAGCGCCGCCAACCGTACACTATTTACGGGTGTACGTAGCATTAGCACAGGATAGCAGCATGCGTGTGAATCGCGGCATACCCTCTCTTGCATCGTGCTGGTTATACCATCCCGTCGCGACTGAGCTCATGCCCGTCCCTCCATTGCGGTAAAAGTTCATTTATGCGACCCCCGCGTGCTCCGCAGGTACGAGGTAATGGCGAAACCGGAGGCCGCGAAAGACGCGCTGGACCAGCTGGGGTCGTTCGTGAAGGACAACTACCGCGGCAAAGCGGGCATCGTGTACGCTTTCTCGAGAAAGGAGGCTTCGGACGTTGCGGCCGGGCTGGCCTCTCGGGGCGTTCCTGCCGTGTTTTACCACGCTGGGCAGGAGGTTAGTGCTGCTTTGTGGTCTACTGACGCGTTGGGGTAGCACCTGAGAATGATGAGGCGCTCGCTTGATTATGACACAGGAGCTCGGTACCTCACCGAGCTACCAGCTGTGAGAAAATTTGCGAGTTCAGCCCGATACATCATCTCATGGGCTGCGTAGGTCTACGACTAACAATACTGTAAAAATACACCCCGGGTCCAACTACTTTGGGCACTCTTCGGTTGAGGACAGGACATCAGCCAGGCAGAAATGTTTGGGATTGAACAAATTGCGAGGGGGTACGGTGTTGGTACCTCATCTTTATCAGGTTACTCTTTATAATATCGGGAGCTCTTTAAACCTGAGCCAAAAACGGACCTTAAAATTGGTGGGCGTAGGACCGCGATGAAAAAAACCATGGGGATAGGCATTGATATTGTTGGGGCGGGTTGCGGAGATGTCGGTCGGGTACTGCGCAGTTGAGGAGCTCTTGCCAGTCAGAAAAACACAGGGTCTAAAAACACCCCCCCCCTACTATGGTCATACGACTACGGCCATCCATGACATCGAGTACATCCACACCAAAAAAAATAATCAATTCATTGGCGCTGTCATCCATATGCAAGAAACTCCGCCTCAAAAGCGGTTCTCAGTAGGATGCATCTCACCCTTCATGCGACTCGCCCAACGCCTCACGGCACTTCGCGCTTGGTGCAAGCAAGGTCTGCCTGGTCGGTGAAAACCCGACATGCTCCGTCTCCGGCATTGTAGGGATTTGAGAGTATATGGTCATAGGACTATGGCCAGCATGATAATGAGTACACACCCCTCCACCCCCTACCGTAGTTGTCCCTTGGGCTGCTAACCAAGAAAACTAAGAACATCCACTTTGCCTTACGCAGTCCGAGGTTCTGCGATTTTCCAAGAGCCCCACTGAAGGAGAGAAGCTCAGATCTTGGGAGCGTTCCTGGGAATGGTCTGTGCGCCTCTTCAAACGTTGAGTACTGCATGGCGAACAATTTCTCGCTAGACGTCGTTAGTGGCGGTTTACGTCGAGGTACTGCCCCGTGCCTTCTCCTTGCCCCCCCCCCCCCCCCCCTCCGTGCCGGCGTTGTAGGGATGCGAGGGTATATGGTCAAACTACTACGGCCATGCACGATGGTGAGTACACCCCCCCCCGCCCCCCTCCCGACCGCCCCCCATTGCGTGCACAATTTTTTCTATCGCCGCTACCGTTGCCAACACTAATGCTCGTACAGGAGAAGGAGCGTAGCCGTATTCAGCAAGCGTGGATGAGGGGAGATGTTCCTGTCGTCGTTGCCACGATCGCGTTCGGCATGGGCATCAACCATTTAGAGGTACCTCTCGTTTCGCCGCTTCGATAGGAGAGGGCCCCCTTGCACCTGGTCTGTGCTTTTGAGTAGAACAGCATCCGCGGTTAAGTGTGGAACGTGGCTCTGCTGACGTCGTTTTTTCTCGTTGCTGCGATGATGCCCCACGCTGGTGGACGTACGGTATGTAGGTAGGCGGTGGTGTACTTTTTTTAAGCATCCAGCAGAGTCACGGAAACTGCGCACGTACAATACCGTGATCGTGCCGCGGTCATGTGGGCTGGGTGGGGTAGATAATGCTACTGTGAACGACGACAGCAGTTCTTGCCACACTCTCAGGAAGGCTGGACGGCGGGAATGATCGTCAGACAACGGCAGCTATTACCGGGGAGTCGATAAGCATCGGTAGGGAGGATTGCCTACAGATGCCCACTTTTAGTATAGCCATCACTGGCACGCCTTGGACATGAAACGAAATCCGGCGTCGGAGCAATGTCGTAAGGTCGAGAGTTACCGAACGCTTTTTAGTGGACGTCACGATTGCCGAATGCGGCATGAAGGACGCGAACGCAAGCAGGGTATTCTGGTTCTGATTCGGTCCCCCCGAACAAACGCCCCCTTTTTTTCTCGGGGATTTTTACCTGGTTTCACACTCTAGGTATCCTGCGCACGATGTAGTGTACTAGGCATTGCCTTGCCCCTGCTCGCCTCTGTGAGGTGATGTCGAGCTACAGCAACGAGGACGAAGTACCACTCCCGTTGCAGCAGTGGTTAGGCGGTCTGTATGAGCGTTGCCTCGTCGTTGGCGTGACTCCCACCGACTGTTACTAAAGGTGCACAGTAGTAGTGCCCAACCAAACGGGCCCTTCCCACACCTGCCTATGACAGGTTCGATTCGTGGTGCACTTTTCCCTCAGCAAGAGCGTGGAGAACTACTACCAGGAGAGCGGGAGGGCGGGTAGGGACAGCAAGCCGAGCCGCTGCGTGGTCTTTTACCGCCCATCGGACGTGTCTAGGCAGGCGACCCTCTCTTGTCAGGACCGGGGCAGCCAGCCCCTCGCCACGCTCCACAAGATGGTCGGCTACTGTCAGGTATCTCGTTCTGCCTAGGCCTAGGGGGGGGGGGTGTACTCGATAGGAGAGATGTACTCGATCTCATGCATGGCCGTAGTCGTATGACCGTAGACCCTCGTATCCCTACAAATACCGGGATGGAGAATGTCGGGTTTTCGCCGACCAGGCTGACATTACTTGCACCAAGCGCGAAACGCTGTGAGGTGTTTGTTGGGCGAGTCGCATGAAGGGTGAGCTGCATCCTACTAAGAACCGCTTGTGAGGCGGACTTATGGATGACAGCTTCAATGAGTTTATTTCATTTCCGGTGTGGCCACTTCCAGAGACAGCAATGGGAGTACTATGAATATGTAACTGTTTCTTGGGTGCCTTACCATAAGCACTGCCTGGTACGTGATACGATAATTCTCCTTGTGCGGAGTAAAGGTTCTCTACCCCGCACAAACGATCTAACTCGACCACCAGCTGTGACCGACCGCCAAAAAAAAAAACGGACTCTGGTTGTCTAGCTCAAGAAGTGAACGGCATGTTTTACAGTGTTGTTACCAACCGACGCCAACCCAACCGATATATCACATATTGGGGGGGGAGGGTACTCAGGTCATGCATGGCCGTAGTCGTATGACCATAGACCCTCGCACCCCTACAATGCCAAGACGGAGGATGTCGGGTTGGGTCTCCGTCGATGGTACCGATTTTGCCGCTGAAATGCACCGAGCAAGTCAGTAGCGCTGTGCACATGCTCGCCTTTGCTCCCTTGGGAGGCCGTGAAGGCAGGGAAGCTCTGCAAGGTCGGCACATCTAGGTGTAGCGGCTGACTCTTGCGAGGAGGGTTGTTGCCACTTCTGACCGCGGCCTGACGTGTCATGCTCACCCGGTCGTTTTATGTCACTATGTTTTGGTGTGCACGTACTATGTCCCTGTATTTTTTTTGTGCATGCACTCTGGGGGCTCCCTTTCGATCTCGCGCTCGCCTGCATGTCCATTGCTGCGGTTTACTCTTTCGCTATCTCTACTAAGGCCATGGCTACTTGCCGGAGGAAGATGATCGCGGAAGCTTTGGGCGAGCAAGGCGGGAAGGGGCTGTGCAATGGTGGCTGTGACGTGTGCTCAGGGTGTGCCGGTGCTGCCACCAGTATCGACGCAACTCGACACGCCATCACCCTTGTCAGGTGCGCTTCGGTGCCACCGTTGTTCCACTCCTCGGTAGTACGGGTATGGACGAGTAGCCGGATAAATCAGAGCGCAGGAGCGCAGTGGGAGTAGTGGACGAATAATCTCACCGCCGCTTGGAGAAGTAGCGGGAAAATAGACAGGAAATCAGCTGGCAAGAGGCCGGGGGCTCGAATGCAACACATAGGTCGTATCTGTCTAAAACGGAATGCCACGTACACCGCATTAGTTTGTTTTGGTCGCAAGGCGGAGGATAAGTACGGTTTGTGTGCTCTGTGTCACCACCCAGAGTCAATGTGACCGGTGCTGGTGCGCCCTCTCGTGTGACCCCATCTTAAAGACGCCCCCGTAAATCGCTCGACTCCACGAACAGGATCCTACGGCACCTCGCGTCCAAGGAGCAACGCGTAACCCCACGGCAGCTCGTGGAAGCGTGGCGGGCAAAGAAAGGCGCCAAGGCAATGCCCGACGACATTGTCGGGGAGGCTGGCAGACCGAACGGGCTGTCTCGGTCGACGTGCGAGCGGCTGGTGCTCCAGCTGCTCGGGATGGGGGTGCTGTCGGACGACTTCCACTTCACAGCGTTCGCCGTGGTGCACTACGTCGTCACGGGCGCGCGAGCGCACGCCCTGGAGACCGGGAGAATACCGCAGGTCTTGTTTCAAGTGCCCGGAGATGAAGGTGGGCCTGACGAAGGCAAGGCCAAGAAGAAGGGTTCCGCGGCAACGGCGGCTGGCCATCGGGGCAAAGGAAGGGGAGTGACACAGCGAGAGGAGGAGGACCTCGAGGGGTCAGAAGCGAGCGTCGCCAACGTCTCTGCGACCGGCCAGTTGTCCGGGGGAGGTCGCGGGGCGGGCAGGCCTGGCGGGAAACCAGAGCCGGACAAGAAGGGGGAAGCGCGGGGAGACCAAGTCAAGGCGAGGAAGCGGCCAAGGTCGGAGGCTGACATCAGGGGGGCGCAGGGTGCCGACGGTGCAGGGGTGGTCGACTTGTGCGATAGTGGGGATGACGGCAGTAGCATCGGTTTTCAAGGGGACGGAACGGAGGGCGGGAAGCGCTCGCGGCGAGTCTTGGTTAGACCGGAGGGCGAGCAAGAAGAGGAGGGGGGCTGCGCGAGTTCTGCGGGTGATGAAAATGGCTTGGAAGGCAACGGTGGCGGCCGTTTTGAAGGCGGTTCGAGCGGCTTTGCTTCGTTCGATGTCGACGACGGCGACAGTGATGACTTTGAGCCCGTTCGAAGGAAACGCAAGAGCGACATTCGGGGGAGGGCTGCGGTACAGGAGGACCTTTCTTCATAATGTTTCGGCGTCGATAGATGCTCTGTTAATAGTGTTGCTTGAGGGATTGGGCGCGCAAGAAGAGCGTGAGTAGAGATACTACTGTTGTGTCCGTTTGAAATTCAGATTGTTGTTGGTATTGACTTGTTCACGATACTAACGGAGGATTTCTTCCTAGAAAAAAACGGCTTCGCGAGGGACTCTGTTTTATCCAGCGATTAACAACCAGGTGTGCTCGCGGCATGTTCTCACTCAGGCCAACTTTTCAAAATGGATGCGACCATAAAGAAAATAATGTATCGATCCATGCAAAGATGGGTTTCGAAAACCCCCTCGATTTCATAGCTCAATTCATGTGTATTTCGACGTACGAAATAAATAGTAGCACGAGCTCGAGTGGTAGTGATGACGGATTGGCTGGTGGCGGTAAAATATGCGGACAAGCTAACGTCATGTTGTGCTGGTTGGTCGCAGTATGGGGTTCCTCCCTATTGTCCGCTTAAATTGCATGGGCAACTACGCAATTCATTACTGCTCCCCCGATACAACGGCCTCCTGGTCTCACCGCCCCCACAATGGCTTGTCTTCCGATGTGGCCGTCAACCCCTCATCTTTGCACCACAGCCACACAGGGTTGAGTTCCTCTTCTCCCTTTCATCCGTGCATCCGCGCACCACATCCACACCCTGCCGTGGAAAGAGCAGCCGTTGTTATTTGTTGACCACTCCAGGGTGTCCATGTAGCCTCGCTCCCCAGCCCTTCCTGGCGTCAATGCGTCGTAAGGACTGCAATTTTGACGCAGCCACTCCGTCACAACTATGTCGGTGGCCATGACGTGCGTGTCCTCGTCCAAGGTCATGCCGTTCTCGCGGCAAAAATACTTAGTATCCTAATGTCAGTCATGAATGTAGCGGTGCGGCGAACTACATCCATGTTGCAGCCGTTGAATGGCACCACCGCAACACGCCCTGTTTTTGCCTCCGTAGACGGCGCCGCGCGAGGTTGCGTAGTCCCAGGGGTCGCCGTTTGCCGTGAATCACTGCAACATCGGTAGGTTTCCTTGTGTCGCGGCGCTGGTGCACCACGACGGTTGGCAGCCTGGCCACACCGATTGCCGTACTGGAACACACTCTCGGCCCATCGCTTCCTGTCGTCGTACATGGCTTTGGTGTATCTATCCGCCTCCGGGTACTCGGCGACGAGCGCCTTCACCTTGGCCTCGAACCTCAACTGTGGCAACTGCTGGCGCACCACCTTGAATTCGTCCATAAATGCCTGCGGTGACCACGGACGGGGCAGTTCGGTTGAGGACAACGTTCAGCACGCCGTTACACACCTCAAGTACAGAGTGTGGGAGTAGAATAACAATTTTACTGCGACACCGCCCCGTTTCTGCCAGGTAAGTACGAAGTGCGCCACATATCCACCACGTGCTCGAAGCTAGGCGCCGATGGTCACATTCATCCTTCCGCCGAGGTCTTTGGAGAGAGTTTTGATGATGTTCGGGTAAGAAGTGCCACAAGCAACGCCTCGCCAGCACCTCCGTGAAGACCTGTCGGACTGCCCCGCCATGGCAGCATCCGCATCTTGAATAAAGATTTCCGGTTGCCTACCCCCGCGGGAATCGAGTGCGCACCCCAACAACCACACGAAGGTGTTCGTCATCGTGTCCGCTGTTATGGGCTGGCCAACAACGCGCGTCCGGTAGTCATTGTCGATGACTGCCAAGACACCGATTGGTATACGATACCGGTTTTTCACAGCCGTATCATCGTACAGCGCGACATGCCCGAATCGACTCCAGAGAGACACCTGCGGATGTATTGGAGGGCACAAGTTCTTAGTCCAGCGCTGCCTGCATCTGCCAGGGTTAAATGTAACAGTACATTGTTCGAAATACAAAGGATAGCCCACTGAGCTACTCAGTCAGCGCTGACTGAGTAGCTCAGTGGTTTAACCCAAATATTCCGAACAAAAGAAGTACCTCTTGGCTCGATACGGCCTCTCGCCGATACCATCCTTCGGGGTTGATCAAGCCCCCAATAATCAGCGCCTGTTTTTCCCTTCATATTGCCCCCCTCCCTTGTCGTGTGTTATTTTACCCCACTTTCGACTCTCTGGTCGAGTGTTCTTTTATCGTGGTTCTCTCCGCTTGATTTCC
Source organism: Nereocystis luetkeana (assembly GCA_031213475.1). NCBI lineage: Eukaryota > Phaeophyceae > Laminariales > Laminariaceae > Nereocystis > Nereocystis luetkeana. The sequence goes on along the minus strand of JARUPZ010000027.1, from coordinate 4,340,775 downwards.
CTTATTCTACCCACGGCAGAAAAAACGGAAATACGGCGCCTGGCGGGACTCGATTCCCGGACTTCTTTCAATCGAAATATAAAGAATAGACCACAGAGGTACTTAGTCAGCGCTGACTGCGTAAGTCAGTGGTTTCACTTTAGATAAACGAACTTACATTCATCGGTGGAAGACGGTGGAGCGCAATCTGGCTCAATTTGAATCTGATAAAAACGCAACGAACGCGGCGTGTACCTGCTCTGTACCTGCTCTCTCGTCTGCCAACAGATGTGGCTGAGTTGACCTTGCTCGTCGACCTCGTCGAGTTTGATCTCGCACACTTCGCCGTCCGCCGTGACATTCGGCAAATTGGGGTTGACCCGGCCGGGGTGGCGGCTTTTGGGTACGTGATAGCAGATTGTATTGCAGTGGGCATGCGGCTGCAGTTCGGGTGGAGGGGGAGCCCAGGGTGGTGGGGGGGGGTGGCGAGCGCGATGCAGGACGCGCAGCGAAAAACGACGAGGACGCTATTGGAGGAAGGGATCAGAGCAACATCGCATGTAAAAATTGCGCCTATGACGGGGAAAAAGGTGGAGTCGTTGCCAGTTGGCTGTGAAGTGCCGAAAATGGAGGGGGGGGGGGGAGGGGATGGAGCGGGAGTATCGTTCTTCATGGATGACGCTATCTCGGTGGAGGTGCAGAGGGAAGAAGGAGGGGGGCGGTGCTTGGACTTGTCGAGGTCGTTGGCATCGATACATTTTCAGGAAATGGGCGAAAAGGGAGTGGGGGGGGAGCCGCTCTTGTCGCATAGCAAGGTAATGGACTGGGCACCACAGCAGGAAGTTTTGGGATTTACGTTGGATACGGAGGCGATGACAATCTCGTTACCATAACGGAAGTTGCGGGACCTGCAGGAGAGGTTGGAGGAATGGCCAGCGGCGAGGGAGACGGCAACGGTAAGATAAGTGCTGGTATTGGCGGGGAAGGTACACCATGCGGCTTTTGTAGTCCGGCCCGGGCGGTATTTCGTGCGAAGGCTTCTGCAGCTTATAAAGCTGCATCTTAATGGGGATGAAAGGGCCGGGGGGGGGGAGGCGTGGGGAATACATAGGAAGAGAGCGGAGGCCAACAGAGTATTGAGACCGACGGCAGAGTTTATGGCGGACGTGGGGTGGTGAGATGGTATGTGCAGCAGGAGACCATCAAGGAAGGGGAGAGGATGGCAGCGCCGTTTTACCGGTTCGTGAAACAGACATCGGAGAGGAAGTGGTTCTCAGATGCATCATATGAGGCTATCGGGGGGCTGTGCTTGGAAACGGGGGTGTACTGGAGGTATCAGCTCACGGAAGAAGTGAAAAAGAAGACGGTAAGGAGTAAGCGGAGAAAAGTCGATAGGATATCAGTCAACATCTTAGAGCTGATGGCGATGGTGGTGACGGCGTACGTGATGGTTGTGATGAGGGGAGACAGGCCAGAGAAGAAAGGGGCGACGGTGTTGATGAGAGGGGATAATTCATCGGCAGTGCAGTGGGTGATTAATTGCAAAGGAGGGGGAAGAGAGGAAGTGAGGACAGGGGCACTGATGAGCATGTTGGGGGCATAGGAAACGTAAGGGGGGTGGTGTTTTCAGGCAAAGCGTGTGAGGGGGGTAGACAACAGACTAGGGGATGGAATAACTACGTGGTACCTGGTAGCTGGGAGGGAGAGGAAACCCAAAATAACTAGACAAAAGAGAGCTCCCAAACTGTTTGGCAGGTGCAGGAGCTGGGGGAGGAGGAGCAGTGGATGTGTTCGGAGATTTTGCGAGAGGATACGCCTTCGGACGGGTTGCGACGTCGACTAGAAAGACTTACGAGGCGAATTGGAGGATGTGGGTGAGCGGGAGGAAGTATGAAGTATGCCGGGAAGGGGGTTTGGCTGGAGGAAGAGATGGGGAAGGCGGGGATGGTAGAGGAGCTGGGTAAATACATGGCATTCTGCTGTGCGGTGAAGAAAAAAAAAGAAGCAACGGTGGCTGGGAAACTGGTGGGGGTGAATTTCTACCATGAGCAGTGGGTGGGATTGTCATTGCCCATAAGCCACGTCAGGGTGAAGGCGGTAAAGCAAGCCCATCAAGAGGGCACACGTGGAGATTGGGAGTCTACAGCGGGTGAGAAGACCATTAACGTGGGGGATGCTGGCAGAGATCGAAGGTGGTAGCTACGAGTGGGGAGTGGGGGGGAGAGTGATGTGGATAAGACTGGCGCTAACATACCTGCTGCTGCTGAGGGCGTCGGAGTTGTTCGCGGAGGAGAATGGAGTGTTTCACGAAGTATACTGCCTATGGAGGGGGGATGTGGCATTTTTCCGGGAGGGGCGGCAGTTGAGAAGAGGGAGAGAAGCGAGGCGGATGAGGTGGAAATCATATTTAAAGGGTCGAAAGGGAATCAAGGAAGGAAAGGAGCGGTAATGGTAAGGACGAGAAACGTTCGAAACGAGGGGGGGGGGGGGGGGGGTCAGGAGAAGGAGGGGCAGCGGAGCTGCTGGGGGAACTGTTCGGGATGTTCAAAGGAGGGGGGATGCCAGAAGCAGCGCCACTGATGACCTTCTGGAACGGAACCAAATAGGGTGAGTGAACGAGGGGGTAAGCGACTTACTCTCTGAGGAGCGGAATAGCAGGAGTTTCAGCTAAGTAGAGCCATGGAAAACGACGGGGAGGGGGGGTGAGCCTGATTCCTGAGGAGTTCGCGCTGCATTCGGGGAAAATCGGGGGAGCGACCAAGCTGGCGGCGGGAGGAGCGAGCGATGCGGTGATTCAGAGGGAGGGACGGTGGGCGTCGAAAACGTTTATGAGATACGTGAGGGCGAACATGGAAGGTCCGATTTGGGTGTCAGCAGCCCTAGTAGAAGGGAGAGGGTGGGATCGCCACAGCCGGGGCAAGGGACAAGGTGAGGGGGGGGGGGGGGGTGTACTCGATAGGAGAGATGTACTCGATCTCATGCATGGCCGTAGTCGTATGGCCATAGACAAGGTGATGGGGGGGGTGTTATGAGGCTTAGATTGGGTAGGTGATTGGTTAACCTTTTACCTTTAGCCCAACGGACTTGGACCTTCACAGGGGGTAGGAGGTAGAGCTGGACATTAATAGTAGGGCTAAGAAACGCGCCTTCTTGATGGGAGTGAATAATGATTGTGGGCGAGTGTAGCCTGGGAGGCGTGTCAGTCGCGTTGGTTATTTTTCTTGTGGGAGGAGGCATGTGTGGAGCGGGGCGCAGAGGCCGGCGGCGGGGGTATGTACACCCCCCCCCTCGCGTGTTTACCGCTCCACGCGAAGAGGCATTAATACAAGCAAATATTTCGTGAATCGGGGACCAAAGTGTAGGGTTGTTAGACAACCTGGTGTTTGGGCATAGATGGGAGAAATATGTAGTAAGATATGGAAGTAAGGATGCAGGAAGACATGGACATAAATATGCAATAGGATGGACGTACGTATATAACAGGGAAAAGAAAACACTTTAGGACATAGGAATGAGACGGAAGGGTGGATGGTTCCAGAGATTGGTATTCGTGGGAATTTTTGTTTTTTTGATCGGGATGGGAGCACGCGGTCGCAGAAAGCTGTTTTTCGTGGAGAGAGAGAAGAAGACGACGAGACGGAGAGGGCAGACAGCAGTAGAGGCAAGCAACAACAAAGCACAGACAGCAGCGGGTGAGCATCAGGCTCAAATTCCCTCCCACCCTCCCGTAATTTTCACGAACGGAGGGGCTAAAGGGGGGGGGGGTGAGTGAAGACTGATTGTGGGCGAGTGTAGCCTGGGAGGCGTGCCAGTCGCGTTTGTCCTTTTTCTTGTGGGAGGAGGCATGTGTGGAGCGGGGCGTAGGGGGCGGCGGCGGGGGGTATGTACACCCCCCCCCCCTCGCGTTTTTACCGCTCCACGCGAAGAGACGCCTTAATACAAGCGAATATTTCGTGAATCGGGGACCAAACTCTTTTTTACTTCCCTGGTGTTCTCTTTTAGCGGCGAAGTGCGTATGCTTTTTTTTTGCTCTTTGATCTCTGTTCTGCACACCCCTCGCGAAGCGTGCGAGCCTGCAATCTGCGAAAAATTGCGCATTCTCTTGTGTTTCCTTTCTTGATTTCTTGCTTTCTATTGCTTCCTTGCCTGACTTGAACTTTTTTTCTCCTCTTTTGGATGTGTGATTTTTTCGACTTTGATTTCGACTTTTCGACGTGGTCGAGTGAGGTCAAGTTGTTGTTTGTTATTTTCATCCAGTTTTTTTTTTCTTGGTGGTATGTGGTCTTCTCGGTTTCTGTGGCGGCCTGTACAGCGTACCGCATGTACCAGGTATCTGATACGTACGTGCGCGGACCTCCCTTTTTATGTTTTGTCTGAGGTGTAGATGTGCTTCAGTTATCATGTGACTACGAGTACTCTTTGCTTGTTTTATACTTTTCACCGAGATATTTCTTTAACCCTTTTAGGACCCCAGTCCCGTTTTGGGGACAAACTATTTATATTTAGAGTGAATTGTCCCCACATATGGGAGTGCGGTTCTAAAAGGGTTAACTCCTGTCCAGAGTTATTGGAGCCTGGTCCTGCGAAACCATGGACTGCTTTCGCTTTGTATTGTTTTTATTTTATTTTATTAGTACGTAAGAAACTCAAAGAGTACGTCAGCTGTGAGTTCAACCGATCGGCAGATCGATCGATGCTCAAATTTGCAAGCTGCGCGAACCGATCGCGCGTTTTCCATTATTTCCCTAGCGATTGACTACTACTACTGGCCTCCCCTGTTTGTGGCGAGAACAACAACATGGTTCACGCGCGGTTTTATATTTTATAAGAAACTAAAAGAGTACGTCAGCTGTGAGTTGAACCGATCGGCAGACCGATCGATACCCAACTTTGCAAGCTGCGTGAACCGATCGCGCGTTTTCCATTATTTCCCTAGCGATTGACTACTGGCCGGTGACTCCCCTGAATGCTACCAGGGTCGACGAGACGATAATACTTGTACCATTTCGTACACTGGAACAGCAGATCAACACGCGAAGGTCGGGGTACAAAATAGAATCGAAAGTTGGTTGACAACACAGACGGGCACACCGACACCATGAAAATTGTTCAATATACTCCCTGGAAATGTTGCAGCAGATCTTGACGAACCAGTTCACGAGTACGCACGTGTTTGTTGGTGAGTCTCACTATCGTACATGTTCTTGGCCTCTTCTGCTCTTGATATATGAAACACACAGCAGTATGCACACACCTGTGAGATTGCAGAGGGTGGTCCAACAGCGCAGGAGGTGATGTTCGTGATTTCTGTAGGCAGGCTAGCGAGTGGCACATTCTGATCCTACAGCTCTTTGTTCCGTCTCAAGCGTCCTACCAGCCAATACGATCACTATTAATAGAGCTGGATCCCAAAGCTCGCCCTGCACACGATGCCAAGAAGATGGAAACAAAAGCTAAAACTGAACATGAGCGCCACTCTTACAACCGTAATAACTTCCCTGTTTATTTCGTCGAGGGCTATCACAATTTCAAAATATGCGGTGTAATTTGGTTGGCCGCGATGGGAGGACGGAGCATGCTTTGGCGTGCTCCCACACGCTTGCCACACAGCAGTGGGCATTTATCATCGACATGACTATCGTTGGCCGCCCCCACCACCCACGGGTGGAGACTGTCCGGTCGTGGAGAACACCCTATGGCGTGTCGAAGCAACGCCGGAGACAGACGTGCTTGACTCGAAGCAGTGGCCTGCATCGTCAGTTTCATCTGAGAATCTCGGATTTCTGCATGTCAACCCTCCTGTTTTTCTGAGGACACGCCGAGTCGAAGGGGAGCACTATTAGCTTCGTCGAAGGAGGGGACCTTCCCGTGCACCTTCGGAAGACTTGCTGCCTGCCACATACCTATTCCGAGGCAAGGGCAGGCGCGGAAGAGTTTCATACGGCCTATTGTGCTGGACGCTTCGTTCCGTCTTCGCTACCGCGTGAGTCCAAGAGAGACTTGAAGAACCTCTATCAGCTATGCGAAGCTGCGTACGCACCTCCTCGAGCAAGAAGAGGGTGGTCTACAGTAGGTCGCAACGTCACGGTGGCCGGGGAATGGACGCTCGCTGGGGCTTTGCGATGGCTTGCCGGGGGGGACATCTACGAGGTGATTGACGGGCCGCGCATTATTAGAAGCACGGTGTATGTATGCGAAGGTTCGCCTCATGTTTAGACGCCATCCTTGGTCGCATATTGCAATAGGCTGCGGCAATTTTTGTTGGGATTTATCTTGAAATCTTGAAATTCTTGAAACTTCGACCATGTAGCCCCAATCACAGACAGATGAGCTTTGTAGGGATTTTGATGGGACAAACGTCGGTGATTGGCACCACGGTCGCGCCGCCTTTGTCAGACGAGACGAGAGGTGGTGCGCGCGAGGAAGAGAAAGACCTCTGTTGCAGCTCGTAGCCTCAGACAATGGACGCAGCTGAGGGCGGCCCCAACACCATGCTGGTGTGGCGGTGTCGCCCCCCTATATAGTATGTGCCTTGTTGTGCGTCTCGGAGTCTACGCTCTGTCTCTGTGAGAGGGTAGAAAGTCGGCGCCTGCGCAGCCTGCTGTCCCTTTACCCTTTACCCTCATCCGCGCTGAGGCCACTGGTGCAAGTTTTGAGTGGGTGCGCGTAGCCAGAACCACAGCAACACCTGCACCAGAATACAATACCAGCAGCAGTAGCTTCGTCTCCGTCAATCCGAGCTCTGGCCCTTGCCCGCAGGTGCGGACAAACCCCGTGCTTGCACGTGGCTAGGACGCCTTTCCCGTCAAATTTCAAACTGCAACTGTTTTCTTACAGGACAGCAGAAATTTTTCCACCCTGTCCGGATTTTTTTTTTTTTTTTTTTTTTGCTTGCTAAGCCGTTGGGCGTTGCCCGCGTGAGTTCGAATCTCATCGTCGACGCCAATATGGGGTCCCTACTGTCGTAGAACTACAAAGGGTCCCAAGTGAAGTGGCAGCGTTTTCCCCACGCTGCCAAGGGTCCTTTTCTTCCGTGCGATGTGGGGCAAGGAGAGAGCCTTCCTTCGCTTTATCAGCGAAGGATGAGAGAGAGATCGAGTGAAGTTCGGTCGGGCAAACAAGGCTCGACTCGACTTCAAGGAGGCTCGGGTTGTTAAGCCGAGTTCTCCTAAATCTCGGGGAGATTCTCAGATGTGGTAACACGTCTGTTGAATCTTCCATGGGTACATGTGCGGCGACCATTCTACGAACCTTTCCCAAAACCTGTCCTCCACATCATCCCATTTTTTATCTTCGCACATCGTCTACTCTCTCTCCTTCCAACTCGTAACTCAGATCCGGGGTCACATAGAAGGCTCTTCTCCCCCCTTCCCGCTACGGTACGTGCCTTCATTTTTATCGCGAGAAGATTTCAGCCTTTTCTTCCCTCGTCGACTAGCATCGAATTGTGCCTACCCACGCTGCAAGGCGCTCTCAACAATTGAATCCTTTTTTTTTTTTTTTGGCAAATAAAGTCAAAGTCCGACCCACCTGGGGCTCGAACCCAGGACTCAAACAAGTAGAATTCGAGGTTAACTACTTGAACCACCGGGGCGACCGGCCGAAATGTAAGAGAGTTTCGATACCAGGTACCAGTACCAGGTATACTCGTAACCAGTGTTGTGCACCGAGAGTGAAAAGTGGCTCGGTCGGTTTTTCGGTTTTTCCCCAAAATGTCGGTCGTTTCGGTCGGTTTAAACCGCGAACAAAACCGGAACCGAAACCGAAGGTTTCTCGGTCGACCGAAGGTTTCTCGGTCGGTTTCCCGGTCGATTTCTCGTCAAACCCAATTCAATGATCAGTGTTTCGAAGGGTTCGATGTGCATGTGTTGGCATAATGACACATATGATCGTATGGTGTCAAATGGGCCTTCTGCAGTACCTGCGTCTGCTATGTACGTGTTATGAGGCTTATTAGATTGGGTAGGCGATTGGTTACCCTTTTACCTTTATAGCCCTCAGGGGGTCATTCTTATCGGAGAGTTTTTTTTCCAAATTTTCGACATTTTTTTCGCGCAAATTCATAATCTTCCATATTTTCCTGTTTTTTTTTCCAAATATTGGAATGTTAAGACCTATGCCAATGGTACAGCGAAGTTGCAATAAAAAGTTTGAATTTCAAAGATACCCGTCAAAAAAAATCAGAACACGCTTCCTATGGGCCACCTAAAAAAAAAAAAAAGTTCCTAACTTTTGGAAAAGCCCACAAAAAGCAAATCTGGGGCCGATGTTGGGCCAACATCGGCTAGAGAAAAACTCAGGCCGATCTTTGGTTCGAAGCGGCGAGATTCCGAGTCCTCGACAGACATCGATCAACAAAACCAACGATTGCGTCACGAATTCTGAACGGAGTGCGCTCGTTAGGGGCTCCGACCCACCCTAGGGTCACCGTCTTCACGCCATGGCCGGTGTCATGTGGCGGGAGCTGACCAGGCGTGTGATAAAAAAACATTTGGCCGCTGGTTTGCCCAAACAGAAGACAAAACTTCTCCATCCGTCTCGAATGGCAAAAAATAGTCTTTTTTTCAGGTTTGGGAGGATACCGTACGACGCCGCCGGCAAGCTCTCGCCCCCTAGACCATGGATCCGCCTGATATCTTCGAGGCCGTTCATCTATACTCGTTTGGCTTGCCAGATACCGAGTGGGTTGGCCGTGGGCTGAGTCTATGTCGAGATCGAGGGTCGATCGTCGCACGAGCTGGTTTCGATCACCGTGTTGACAATTTGAGACCAGAAAAACACAAATTGCGCCGCCTGCAGCCGTTGGGGAAAAAAAAAGAAAAATCAAACATTTTCTCTTTTTTTCCCACAGCGGCGGTACGAGAAAATTTTCGGCTGTTTTTTGAAAGCCATATATTTGAAAAAAACTTTTGAACTTCGCGTTTCCATTGGCATAGGTCTAACGAACTTGATATTTTTGCTTCTGGAGAATTTCACGAATAGTGGCAGAACGCCTCCGTATATCGATACATATCTCCAATTATTTCCAAACTTTGGAAATTTTGGAAAAATAGCTCTCCGATAAGAATGAGCCTATAAGACCTATGCCAATGGAAACGCGAAGTTCAAAAGTTTTTTTTCAAATATATCGCTTTCAAAAAACAGCCGAGAATTTTTTCGTACCGCCGCTGTGGGAAAAATAGAGAAAAATGTTTGATTTTTTCTTTTTTTTCCCCCAACGGCTGCAGGCGGCGCAATTTATGTTTTTCTGGTCGCAAATTGTCAACACGGTGATAGAAACCAGCTCGTGCGACGATCGACGCTCGATCTCGACATAGACTCAGCCCACGGCCAACCCACTCGGTATCTGGCAAGCCAAACGAGTATAGATGACGGCCTCGAAGATATCAGGTGAATCCATGGTCTAGGGGGCGAGAGCTTGCCGGCGGCGTCCTACGGTATCCTCCCAAACCTGAAAAAAAGTCTATTTTTTGCCATTCGAGACGGATGGAGAAGTTTTGTCTTCTGTTTTGTGCAAACCAGCGGCCAAATGTTTTTTTATCACACGCCTGGTCAGCTCCCGCCACATGACACCGGCCATGGTGTGAAGACGGTGACCCTAGGGTGGGTCGGAGCCCCTAACGAGCGCACTCCGTTCAGAATTCATGACGCAATCGTTGGTTTTGTTGATCGATGTCTGTCGAGGACTCGGAATCTCGCCGCTTCGAATCAAAGATCGGCCTGAGTTTTTTTCTAGCCGATGTTGGCCCAACGTCGGCCCCAGATTTGCTTTTTTCCGGGCTTTTCCAAAAGTTAGGAACTTTTTTGTTTTTGTTTACGTGGCCCATAGGAAGCGTGTTCTGACTTTTTTTGGCGGGTATCTTTGAAATTCAAACTTTTTATTGCAACTTCGCTGTACCATTGGCATAGTTCTAAGACCCTCACAAATGGCGACGTCGGCATAACATGGGTTGTTGGTCGTGAGTTCGAATCTCACGTCCACCATGAAATCGCTTTTTCAAAGATCAAGTGAGTTTCCTCATGTCAAGAACCTGAAAAATGCTTCTGGATCCCCAGAAATTGGAACCGCGTGTGGTGGCGCGTCGACCCGTTAAAATCCGGTCCGTTCCAGGGGGGGAGAGTGGTATGAGGCTTAGATTGGGTAGGTGATTGGTTAACCTTTTACCTTTAGCCCAACGGACTAAGACCCTCACATACGCCAGTGACCGAAGCTATTACACTGGTACGTCAGACGGGGCCGTCAGGCGTGCCAATATTTTGCAGCAAACTCTAATTACAGATACGGCAGTTTTTTTAGTTGCTGCAATAAAACTTTTTTTTTAGGATTGTGAAGACACAACTTGCAGCATACAGCTAACGCCATGAGCCATGAGCCTACGTTGCTCAAGGGGGGGCTGTGAAGACGAAGAAGCATTACTATTGTAGGCAGAGGGCAACTGTCGCTGTGCGACAGCAGTGCAGCAAACGAAGAAGCCCGCACTGCCGCCGTCTGCATTCGACATGATTTATCCCTCGCAGTCTCGCGGCGCACAGTGCCCTGAGCCCTGTGCGACAGCTGCTGCCGGCTGCCACTGCTGTGCTTCTGTGTGCCGTGCTGCTAGACGTACTGCTATGCTGTTGCGAGATGTGGGCTGCGTGCTGGCTATCGGCTGCGTGCTGGCTATGGGCTGTGTGCTGGTTGTGTCGCGTGTGGCGCATGCATCCTAATATCAAGGCTTATCACAGTGACTGAGAATCGTGGCGGGACGGGACGGGACAGATTTTTCTTGTTTGGCGGGAAAAAAAATGATAACGGGACGGTAAAATGGAGACATAAAAAGTTGGCGGGACGGGACGGCGGGTGCACAATTTCTCGACAGGACGGGACGGTAAAATTCAACGGGACAGATTTTCACGACGGGACGGGGCGGTAATTATTTTTTTCTCCGGCGGGACGGGACGGTTATTATTTTTTTCCTCGGCGGGACGGGACGGTAAATATTTTTTCCCTCGGCTGGACGGGACGGTAAACATTTTTTCCCTCGGCGGGACGGGACGGTGAATATTTTTCTCACGGCGGGACGGGACGGTAATTTTATTTTTCTTCGACGGGGCGGGACGGTAATTTTTTCCCGTCGGCTGCAAGGTCGGCGCGGTTGTACGTGAAGACTTTCCCGCACTGCTGATTGCGCGCGAAGGGAGCCGGCCCGACGCAGGCGTTGTTCTTCTCGACCCGCGGCCCACAAGCTCCGAGAAGTTCTACCACTACACGGGCGACGTTTTTTCTGATTTTTTCCGACCCCTGCCCCAAGTACTCTTCTGTTGCGGTGCCAGCTCATGGTGGCTGTTCTGATGATTATTGTGCTTGCGCTGGGTTACTGGTGGTTGTTGTGGAGGTAGGTGGTGGTGGAGGTGGTGGCGGCGGCGGTGATTCTAGTGCCGCTCGCTGCTGATCGATCGACCCCGCCCGTGAGATAAACATCCATGGCGTCCGTACCGGTCTACCAAAGATGCTAGGAGACAGCATTTTTACCCCTTGACAGACAGCAAGTTTGCCTTGTGACACATACATACATATTTTGACTGACACGAAACTACTAGGTTTAGTGTGGAACACTCGGCCCCACATCGTTGACGGCGCACGTTTTGCGTCTCGCTTGATGACATGTCACCTGACATCTTTTTGGGCCACACCAGTATATACTGGTGGTGGTGTGGCCGTGAGTTGAGTGTGGTCTCTGTTCTATTCGTGTGTAGTGGCGAGCTTGTGGCTACTAACTGCTGTGGCAGTACTTACTTTCATTTCAACATACTGGTATAAATATAAAGTCCGGCCATACAGCAGCTCTGCTGAGTGTTACTAATTTTAGGTTCCGCCGCATTCGGAATTTGACCTCGTTTGTCGATGGTGCGCGAGCTACGGCCGTCACCTTTGGCTGATACCAGGACGACGAGGTAGCTGTGAGCATGGGGGTGCACGTGGCGCCAAAAAAAACAGCAGTACGCTGACGTCCTTTGAAGCACGATTGATTATGTTGCCCAGAAAAGTACCAGTCATGAGGTGATGGGGTTTCCAACAATATCCCCCTGTTTTTTTTATGGGAATCCATCCGAAACCTCCCCCCTCGCCTTGTCATCAAACACAGTTATCGTCATAGCAGAGGCACCTCTACGTGAAATCCATCCATACTTGGAAGAGAGATGCCGACCATCAAGCCAGTGGTGCCTGGCCTGTTTTTTCCTCTGTGAGCGTCCGCTGACGATCATTTCTGCTGTCCCGACTTGTCGACGAAAAATGGGGTCGTCTTCTGGGAATAGTGCCTCGGAACGCCTCGCCATTTCAGTCGAGCACCCAACGAGGCCAAGCGCGAGGCAGACCGGGTAGGCACGGTCCCAAGCTTTCCGTAGGTACTTGGAGCTTCGACGTTCATGCTAGTTTCGAAGAGATATTCGTGATCAAGATCGCCCCTAAAAATTGATATATTTGCTATGCCGAGGGGTGCAAACGGAGCCTGCGGGCTGGTCGAGCATGGGCGACGCAACCCCCAGGCAGGAGAACTTCCACTCTGCTATGCTTGTGGACGACCTGGCGTTCGTGATCGGTCAAATGTCGGCTGGAGACACGTGGGGAGTGGTGATACCTGGTCGGGGCTGCAGCTATGGGCTGATAGCGTTGGACCTGCATGGGTGCACTCTCGCGACATCACGACGGAGCGGTTGGTTGCTGGCGAATGCGTTTGTGCTCGTACTGACTGTGTGACCTCTCTGTTCAAGAAGTTCAGGACGCAGCAGGAGAAGGCCGAGAAGGGTTCGCTGGAGATCATGGCTAAGGGTCAGTCCTCTCCTCTTGGACGTTACCCCTCGACCTCATTTCAGGTGTGTGTAGGTTGTTCATTGTGTGGTGTGTGTCTGTTTGTGTATTATATGTGTGTACGTGATTCGCAGCACGTGCAGCCTGTGAGGTAACATACATGCGCCGTTGTATTTTTCAAGCCTAGACCACTACACATATAGCAGGTACCTGGTACCAGGTATGCCTTTGGGGTGTACTCGCGTCTCGTACCATGTCACATACTAAGACCTATGCCAATGGTACAGCGAAGTTCAAAAGTTTTTTTAAAAATATATGGCTTTAAAAAAACAGCCGGAAAATTTCTCGTACCGCCGCTGTGGGAAAAAAAGAGATTTATCTTTTATTTTTTATTTTTTTTCCCCCCAACAGCTGCAGGCGGCGCAATTTGTTTTTTCCAGGGCTTTTCGCGGGTCATGACCCGACCCGCGGGTCGGGTCACTCGATGTTCAAAATGTCACGGGTCGGGTCGGGTCGGGTCAGGAAGTGTTCAAAATCTCACGGGTCGGGTCGGGTCGGGTCGGGTCAAGAATTTTTCAAAGCTCGCGGGTCGGGTCAGGTCGGGTCAAGAGTTTTTCAAATCTCACGGGTCGGGTCGGGTCGGGTCAAGAGGTGATGAAAAGCTTACGGGTCGGGTCAGGTCATGACCCGCGAGAAGCGGGTCACTCGCGGGTCGGGCCAGCATGACCCGCGAGTTGTTTTTTGCTGACCCGCGGATCGGACCCGCGCATTCGGCTCGCGGACCCGACACTTGAATAACTTCCCGCTCTTACCCAAAGGCTTATCTCGTACCAATACTCCATAACACCCCTTTGGTATCATACTCAGACATTAAAACACCGCCAAATTCATATACGCATGCCTGCATCCATTCGTTCCCACTACAGCCAGGTCATATATCGCTTCGGGGCACTAAAATGAACATTAAATTGTTTTTGAAGTGCCCACGCACGGGCCAGATCCGCGGGTCGAACCTTCGGGTCAAGATAAATGGTCTCGCGGGTCAAGGTGACCCGACCCGCATGAAACCCGTGTCTCACGGGTCAGTCGGAAAGTGGCGGGTCGGGTCGGGTCAGGAGGTTTCGAAATCTCGCGGGTCGGGTCGGGTCGGGTCAAGAGATTTTCAAATCTCACGGGTCGGGTCGGGTCGGGTCAAGAGGCTTCCAAAATCTCGCGGGTCGGGTCGGGTCAAGTCAACATACCTAAAACAAATCGCGGGTCGGGTCGGGTCGGGTCAGCTGACCCGACCCGACCCGACCCGACCCGTGAGGTTTGACCTGACCCGCGAAAAGCCCTGTTTTTTTCTGGTTGCAAATTGTCAACACGGTGATAGAAACCAGTTCGTGCGACGATCGACGCTCGATCTCGACGGAGACTCAGCCCACGGCAACCCGCTCGGGATCTGGCAAGGCCAACGAATATAGAAGACGGCCTCGAAGATATCAGGTGGACCCATGGTCTAGGGGGCGAGAGCTTGCCGGCGGCGTCCTACGGTATCCTCCCAAACCTGAAAAAAAGTCTATTTTTTGCCATTCGAGACGGATGGAGAAGTTTTGTCTTCTGTTTTGTGCAAACCAGCGGCCAAATGTTTTTTTATGATACGCCTGGTCAGCTCCCGCCACATGACCCCGGCCATGGTGTGGAGACATTGACCCTAGGGTGGGTCGGAGCCCCTAACGAGCGCACTCCGTTTAGAATTCATGACGCAATCGTTGGTTTTGTTGATCGATGTCTGTCGAGGACTCGGAATCTCGCCGCTTCGAACCAAAGATCGGCCTGAGTTTTTCTCAAGCCGATGTTGGGCCAACATCGGCCCCAGATTTGCTTTTTTCCGGGCTTTTCCAAAAGTTAGGAACTTTTTTGTTTTTGTTTACGTGGCCCATAGGAAGCGTGTTCTGAAAAAAATTGGCTGGTATCTTTGAAATTCAAACTTTTTATTGAAACTTCGCTGTACCATTGGCATAGGTAAAAAAAAAAAGAAAAAAAAAGTACAACACTTTTGAATATACTTGTGATGTATCAGATTACCAAGCACACGGGAGCGTTGTGCAGCAGAACTGCTGTTGATGAGGCCTCGACCAGTTGAACCTTCCTGTTACAGCTGCAGCTCACCATTTCAGTTGTAAATAGCGTTGCCGACAGTGTTAGCACAGCTGGCCTGTTGTGTTTTTTTCGGGGTCAGTGTGTTGGCAATTTGGTGTTGGGGAGTGCTGATGCCTTTAACCAGTAACAGTCAAGTGCCCCGCTTCTGTCTGCTGTATATTCGTACTGCTGTACACTCGTAATTGTTGTTGTCTTCACATTAAATCGTCCTTTCTACCCAGCTTCATCAGTACACCCAGTGTCCGTCCTGATTCCCTATCCTAGAGAGATACTGATTCTGTGGTCACAGACTGTGAGACAGAGGAAGACCAAAAATAGAACTAAATCGCAAATTCAAGTGTCAAGCAAGTGAAGTGTCAGCGTACCGGGTACGAGGACACAACAACACAAGCAAAACCGGAAAAATAAGAGCAAAAAGACAATAGAACAAAAAAAATGGTAACGAATTTACTGCTGTGAAGGTTGCACAGCAGGGCAATTCGATCAGCATTGAAGTACAAGGCACCTATTTGTTTCGTCAATCCGTGTGTCACTGATCAAGAGTGTTCCGAAATATCCACCCTCTTCCCTATGTTTGTCCCGGCGTGCTTGATAATTGTGGCAACGTGAAGTTAAGATATCAAAACCTAACCCATGTTTTTTTGCTTCGGCTGTGTGAAGTGCGCGCTCTTTTGGAGCACGTGAATGTTAAGGGACCGGTACTTGACATCTGCGGTGCGACTGGAGACGCTGTTCAAATGGTGCTGACAGAACAAGGCCTGCGCGTGCTTACAAACGACCTGAATCGATGGTGAGGGAAGGTGTTGAGATAACGTCGGGACCGCGACGGCGTGTTGATTCGCGGTTGTTTTTTGTTGTGTGAGTGCCTAACAATATGTACGTGTGGAATGCGTGTTTATACATCATGTATACGTAGGTGCAAAGGGTGAGGGCAGTATGCTGTACCACGTGACTAATCTTGGTGGGATTGTACATTGTACAGGTGTACTTCTCAACTGCTGCAGACCTTAGCTGCACTAGCGAACATATATCATCTCGTATACTCGTACCGAGTACGACCCCACCACGCACGCACGCCTGACATATTAAACAATGCCCGTCAAGTGTGCGCATAAAATCCATAACCTCACAGCCGACCATTTCGTTTTATTTACTCGTATAATATATACCAAGGTATCACACTTCTACTTGTCAAACAAAAATGAGGTGTGTACACCTCTCGAGTTACACAGCAGTCAGCAGTTCCGTTCTACACTAGCTGGGCCAGCCAAGGTGTTGACAAATCGGTTCATTGCCCACGGCCCGCTCAATACCACGTATTTAGATGTGATTTTGCGACACGATGTTAAGTTGATCCAGTTCATGCATCAACCTACAAATAGAAAGCTATCGATTTTCTTTTTTATGTTGTTCAAGAGATAAGACCGATACGAAGATCCGGAGGCATACCACAGCAACCGCAACACGTCTGAAACAAAAGGGCTCGCTTTAATTTCGCTTGTTTGCATGTATGTATGTCGTGTCAATCCGAGATTTAATTTTCAGGTCCAAACTCGTAAATTTGAACGTGGCATCGCAGAAAAACATGGAAGGATCGTACTTGTGTTATGATGAATAGCAATCGTGATTTGGCGATATCTCTTGATGGGTGGCGAATTGGTCACTGGGACTATGCATAATATCGGTCCTCTCATTGAGGCTTCGGGCACGTCTCCCGCAATTTTCGCCTGGATCGGGAACGACGATTTTATTTCGAATTTTGTGTTAAAAAAATTGTGTTTGTGAGTTTTCGCCGATACCTCGCCGACATCGAGTCGACTTTGCCTTCTATCTTTATTTTTTGCGTGTGCAGAGTTGTGTCAGTGTTAGTGTCTCCAAATTTGAAGTTTTATTTCGTAGTGGTTCGCGAGATACGACGTCCCGATGGTTTATCATTTTTTTGGGGGTTGCCCAGCTCGTACTTGTAACAACTATATACCAGGTACCTGGTATCCTTTATCGTGGCATATCAAACACCTAGTATCAAATAGTGGGTTAGTCGAAATGCTCGATCTCACAGCTGGAATTTTGTTTTCAACCACTAGGACCCCATGTACGAGTAATGGTGAGACCAAAGGCGGCGTTCTATTTCTTGCATTTGTCTTGGATTATCGAACTGAAATAACGACGATTCGTCTGTAGCGGAGGCGCATTTGTGGTTAAAAATAGTCTCCCCCCCCCTCCCCCCTTCCTAATTCTTATGGACGCCCGCCGCAAATTGTCCAGTTTGCAGGCGGACACACAATACGATGCATCCTCAAAGGAATGCTTCGGGGCCTTCACGGACAAATCACGCCGCGTGGACTGGATAGTTACGAGCCCCCCGTACAAGAACGTCTTTGGAATTATTGGTGTTGCTTTACGGTTAGCGCGTGTAGGAGTGGCATTGAAGCTGAGGCTGACGTTCCTCGAGCCCACCAAAACACGTGGTAATTGGCTCAAGGAGAATCCCCCTAGCGCGGTTGTAGTACTCCCGCGGGCAACATACCGCGGTAGACAGTGCAATTCGCCGGAGGCGTGGCTTGTTTGGCATACTAGGGGGGGTGCTGACGTGAAACCCATTGGTCAGGCATTTTTTTTGCGGTACAGACGAGTGCATCGGGGCGTTTTTTCTTGACGGGACGGGTGCATCGGGGGTTGTTGTAGGGATAAGAATTCTGCGCTGGACGTCCTCACAGTCGTCCGTCCGTGTATAGAAGTTCCACAGTTACGGCGATGAACCTAAAGGTGCTGGCGATAAACCTAGAAGTGCTGGTTAATATTTCATGCAAATCCCCACTTCTGCTGATCGGATACGCCACGAGAAGAATGCATACCGTTGTTGGTATCACCACCGCTGTTATTTTTGTTGGTGCCTGACCACATCATCTCCATCATTTCAGAAACGTATTCTCTCCCGGAAGTCGCGACGAACAGCGCACACCCTCGCCGGTTAGTGCAAAACACGCCTCAAGCAACGAGTCTTCTCTTCTTTTGTGCCTTCTGCTCCTCGAAGCGGCGCTAAAACTACAAGTGATACAGCAGTCGTGGATAGTACACGGAGTCTCAGTTGCCTACGTACCCCAACGCATTACAAATTCGAAGATATACCATCTTCTCTTTTTCAAGCTACATCAAGGATATTGCGAAAGACACCGGCTGCAACAGCCTCCTTGAAGTCCTCATCCTCCAGGTAGAAAGAGCTGCGTTGATGTTGGGTCTGCATTCATCGTGTGTGCAGGGGTAAATAAACAGCAGACGCATTTTGCGATGAGTACATGAATGCTGGCATTGTCTCGTTTGTGTGTTTCCACAGACCATGTCGAGCGTAATAAACTTAAGATATACCTGGTAGTGCAGCCGATGAGGAAAAAATACGGAGGTATCCAAGAAACGTGCTACAGTACTGTAGTACAAGGGGTGCGACTGTACTGCTGTATTCCGTGCAAATTTATTGGTTTGTGGATGTGATATGTCGCATCTGCACGTAGGGAAGTCCCGGTTCGCTTCGCGACACACGGTCACGGTCGACCACGTTGGTAGACGCCATCGGCGCACAGAACCAGGTCGGACGTGACTAAGGTAAGATATCGTTATCTTCCAGCAACTACTTGGAAATAATATTGCAGCTGATACGCCCGTAGACAACAAAATGCGGAGGTATTAAAGAAACGTACAGTTCAATACAGTACTACGGGGCTCGATTTACGTACGAGTGTACTGCTGTACTCCGTTCAAATATACCAGGGTTATACGTTTGTGCTGTTGCATCAAGGAAGCCCCGGCTCGCTTGACTGGGGTATACCTACGACCAGGTTCGTGGATGCCATCGGCGCACAGCGTCCTGTGTAAGATACGTGCTTGCACGTGGTGCTCATATTATCATTATGGGAAATACTTGCAAATAATACACGTCATAGGAGAAAAAAATGCTGAGGTATCACACGTTACTTGCACAAGCTAAGCAGAACGAGGATCGCATATCGTTTACGTACGACTGCACTGCTGTCTTCCGTCAACATAAATATACTGCTGTAGATTCGTTCGCGCAAGCGTCGCATCTGCACGTAAGGAAGCCCCGCCTCACCTGACTGGAGCATACCTCCATGACGTGTGTACTTCGTTGGACGAGGTTGATCTCATCAAAAGCACGAGCATATCTTGTGGTTTACTTGGAAATAGAACAGACAGCAGAGAGGAAAAAGTCTTGCACATCTTTCAAGTACAAGTGTGCTGCTGTGTGCCGGCTGTGCTTCGTTTCTGCAAGCGACGCATCTGCTCGCTTGACTGGAGCATACCTACGTGCAGCCATCGATGCGCAGCATCGCACCTAAAAAATAGAGTAGGTGCCATGTCTTGTTGCTGTACCTGGTACAGCAGTGTAAGATGTCATGTTGTCACAGACTACTAAACAGTAGCAGTCCTTATACGTACGTGGTTTCTGGGGATATCTGAGAAGGCTCGAACTTTGGGCGCTGAACAACTAAGTCGATCGATATAAATTAACCTAACAACGTGCTCACCTTTACAAGAAAGTCCTCTTGAGCACAACTTCTCGAAGGGGCGCCACGTTCATGGACTCTAGGCGGAGCTCTGTTCCATCTTTTGTCTCGTTTGTTCCGTGACCCGTGAGGGTCCCTTCGCCACTGGTTTGTAGTGTTTTTGGCGGCATGTTTTGTGAGGGGCTGAAAAACTTGTCGGATAAAAAACACGGTCCAATTGCACCTTTTTTGCTAAAAAAAGAACAAAAGGTGGTGCGGAGCAATTTCATATTTTCCAAGATTTGTTTTTTTTAGTGATAAAAATACGAAAATACGTCTTCATCATCAGTCAGGGTGTGTCTTAACCCCTTTAGAACCGTAGTCCCGATTTGGGGACAAAGTACTTGAAATTAGAGTGGATTGTCCCCAAAACGGGACTGCGGTTCTAAAGGGCCCAGAGAGCATTTTTTTTTTTTTTTTTTTTTTTTTTTTTTTTTTTTTTTTTTCTTCCCATTCATTATCTTCGCACATCTTCTCTCTCTCCTTCCAACTCGTAACTCAGATCCGGGGTCACATAGCAGGCTCTTCTCCCCCCTTCCCGCTACGGTACGTGCCTTCATTTTTATCGCGAGAAGATTTCAGCCTTTTCTTCCCTCGTCGACTCGCATCGAATTGTGCCTACCCACGCTGCAAGGCGCTCTCAACAATTGAATCCCTTTTTTTATTTTTGCAAATAAAGTCAAAGTCCGACCCTCCTGGGGCTCGAACCCAGGACTCAAACAAGTAGAATTCGAGGTTAACCACTTGAACCACCGGGGCGACCGGCGTCTGCATTGGAACGAGCCGAATGGAATATTATTTGCCGAATGAATTGGTGTTGATTGGTTGTGGGAAACGAATAGATGAATAGATTCAGTGCAGCCCGAGAAAAACAGTATATCTAGGAAGAGGAAGAAGAAGTGTTGCACCCCTTTTTCTTGTTTGGGAGGACCGAACGGCCCGACCGAACGGGAACAAATAGCAGATTATTTGAGGTGTGTGTGTGTGTTCTTCACATTAAACCGTTCTTTCTACCCGTCGACATCCAGCACAACCAGTGTCCGTGCCGATTCTTCAATCCTAGAAGAGATACAAGTTCTGTGGTCACAAAGCTACGCCACAGAGATACTACGTTGCCACGTGTGCAGTGTGCACTGCAGTGGGCAATGCAAAGCCTTCTCATCATACTAGATACGACAGAGGCACGACATACGCAATCTATGAAATAGTGAAACGCAAAGAAACAATCAAAGAGAAAACAAAAACAAGGTAGACAAATCGAAAAAGAAAAAGAAGAAAAATGTACACCACCGAAGATTATTATGTGGATACCAATTAATTGGTCTTGGCATGTGCAAAAGATACCGTTCGTGCCGATTCGGCTGGCGGGGCCCAGGATTATGCGTGGACCCAAACACGTTTTTTTAGATAGGAACGGAACGAATGACCGCGAGCAGCCTCGTTCCGTTCCGCTCGTTCCCATGCTCTCTGGGAGGGTCAAGACACACCCTCATCGCTGTGAGTTGTGAGTTCGACTGGTTATTAATTCTACAGTTTAGTAGTTGATACTGTTACTGTCAGGTCCCCTGTACCAACATGCCACACATATGTGTGGAAACCCCTTGGCCGTCCATAAAACAAAGAATTATCGGACTTCCTGCTCGATAACGACATCAGGCTCATTTTTTTTATGAAACCGTCAAAACGAACGCCTCGCAACTCTGTAAGCGGAATCAAAAGAGGTGTTTTTCATAGCAAAAAACACAAAAGTCTCTCACAACAACGCCGCCAGCTTGGTCTCCAAACAGCCACAGGTGAGCCCCTACAGCCGTGTGCGGGTGTCCCGACACAAGGTAGAGGTAATACTGTAGCTGTCTTGCCCGGCGAGGCTCCACATGGTCCGCTTTCAGTAGTGCAAGTAAAAAGTTTGGCGTGTGTTTTTTTGCCCTCATCATCCCACCTGTCACAGGTTTATGTCCCGAACGGCACGAAGCAACAAGCAGCACAGAACAGTCTACAGTACGGCACCCACCTGCGGCAAACGCAAGGTGGCAGGCAGGGCAGCACCACCCCAAAAAACGCTTAGCTCGTTTTTACATCTGCATGGCTGCCCGTCGTCAATAGCTGGTGTCTGTGACCCACCGCGACCTCTCTCCTTCTTCTTGTCCTGATGTAAGTTACCGTTTTTTTGTTGTTTCATTTTTTTTTTTTCGCGCCGCGCGAGGTACTTTGGGTTGGGCGTCAGTACTGCTACTACAGCAGTTCGTAGTATATACTCGTATTAATAGTAGTAATGACACGAGGTAGCACTATTCATAGTCGTACTTGGCAACAAGCAGTCCTACGGCAGTACCCCAACGCAAAGCTGATTCCTGGCGAGTTATAGTAGGGGGCGAAACTATTATGAGCTCGTCGTGCACGACCATCCAGGTAAGAATAATTGAACGGGGAGAGAAGAATATCCATGATGATTACGTTATGTTGCTACACATTTACATTTGTACAGCAGTACATACATACATCCAGTACTCGTACGAGTATACCAAATACGATGTTTTTTTTTATTTGTGAGAACGTAACAACAGCAACGAAAGCAAGGAGCAACAGCGGCAACCGCAGCAGCTTCGTGAAGTCCTATGATACGTACTTGTAACCCGTTGAACTCTGTAACAATGTACCAAGCAGTAGTATAGTTGCCCCTGTAAAACGTAGTAAATAATGTCATAGCGCAACCAGCGCATCTCTGTGAGAGCTCATCGAGGAATTCAGCACTACTAGACTGTATACTGTAGGCAAGTGGTTAATGCGCTGCGCTCACAGGGCTCCAAATGCAGCAAAGTTGAAATGTTGAAATTGTGCTGTCAAACCGGCCAAGAATGGCTCCCCGTTCGGTCTTAACCCCTTAAGAACGGACCCACGTTTTGGGGACAGGACTACTTGAAATTAACGTGGGGTACGTTTTTTTAGTTCTGAATGGGTTAAGTGATAAGAACTCTAATACAATTATTTTGAACGCAGAACAACAGAAGCTGCGTTGCCGTGTTTTTCCCTACTTTTTTTTTTACGTACGGTATAATTATTGAGTTCGAGTCGTGGGTTTAAATGGTAATTCTCCACCCTACGCGTACGTATATAAGTTTCCCTTCTTTTTGTGGTCTGTTGTTTTTCTTCGATTTATCCTCTGGTGCTCCTTCTGCTTATGCCGCTACTGCTGCAACTGCTGCTGCTGCTTTCGCTGTTGGCGCTAGAAGCATGTATGCGATATCCTTTACTGGGTAAGTCAGGACGACGGTCCCCTTCTACCCTAATATTATACGAAGTATACTCTTGCGTAGTAGAATCGTTTATGTACTCCAAAACTAAGTATTTTTTACTAATAGAATCCCCGCTAAATAGCTTTAGCTCTCCCGAACGCCACCCGACCCCCTGCGGCCACGCGATCAAGCCACGCCCGTCCCACACCACAACCCTCGGTTCTCCCGGCGAAAGAACCGGCGCCGCGGCCGAACTCGGACAGGGGGGTGCGTCTATAATAGGAGCCCTTCTGAGGGACGGGATGTTCTCTCTCCGGGATGGCCGGGGGTCATACATAGGGTGGTAATCTCTGTATTTGATGACAACAAATTGGGTCTACTCACTTACGGTCAACTTAAAGTACTGTGTCCATGAAGTTACACCCTTGATACATACTTGTACGTAGCACGAACGCTCACACAACATCCCTTTATTGCGTGTATTTCTTTGTCGTTGGCAGCGTATCTCACAGTCTACGAGTGGGACCACGGCAAGATTAATTTCCAAGCATTGAGCTCTTTTGGACCCGACGATATCCAACGCCAGACCAAGGACGGGGTTTGAGACCACAGCGTGCCGATGCATGGAGTACGAAGCGTTGGCTTTGAATATTATGATCGACTCTCCTATTTACTAGGAAGCGAGTGCGTGCTGTGGAACTCCTCGCTTTATATGGCCTGTGCGCATGTTAGCGAAAACGGTGGTGTGGAAGAAATGACAGCTAGTATAGTGGCGTTACCGGTGGGACCGTGACGACGTTCGTAAGTCAGTCTGTAGCTTCGCACATATATACTGAGGGGAGGTTGTTGGAATAGGTGTATTTCGTTATCCCTCCTCCCACAGGAATCTTCCTGTGGCATAATTCTTGGCTAGCTTGTTCACGCGTAGCCGATGAAGGCAAAGTTTTTTGTGAAGTAGACGGTTCATTAAATCGGTCTGTGTTGGATTCCGTTGACCCGTCAATTGCTGGTGTCCCCATTAGGAACATCCGGCAGTTGAAGAGCCAACTGGGAGACGGGAACCGCGAGTATTGTGGCCCCGACTATCGCGTTCAGAATGTGGGTTGAGATCCCCCTTCCTCCCCTGTTTAATTGTTTTTTGCATGGTTAGTGTGGGCCGAATGTGTCTGTGGTTCCGCTTGCTTGCTGGTGGGTTGGGATCGTAGATTGGTTGTGGGCCAGCGTTGGCTTCACCCCCACTTCTTCTGGGTTTGAAGTCATATTTTTGGGTGTGGGGTGGGTCGTGGGTAGGTGTGATTGTTGTTTGTTAGCGTTGATAGCGTGGTTTCAAACCCCAATTCCTCTTGTTTTCATGTTTCCCCTATATTTTGGCGGATGGAATATTAAGTTAGTTGCGTAACACTACTACTTTTGTGTTTTTAGTCGCGGGTAGCTGGATGGGTAGTGGGTAAGCGTGGGCAGGTGGGTGTAGGCTGCGTTACGCATACATGATACCTGGGACGTAACATACACAGTTAGTTTAGGGTTTTCCGCTTGTGTCGCAGCCGGCTGGTGTAGCAGCGTGCCACGTGCACATGTCGTACATAATACTGCATTTTTAGATGTGTTCTGAGCGCCGTGTTCCTGTCTTGTCGAAATGTATTTCAGGGCCAAAGCCAAAGACAGGTACTACACCTGTTGTGTTTTAGCCAAAATATAATTCATATTTAAGCCAAGGAAAAATAATACGCCACGAACTGTGTTTTCGGTCATGAGAAGTCATAAATGTTTCATTGTTTGCGTCTAAACAGTGATTGTACGGCGTACAAAATCTGAATACTTTAGTTTCCATGGGGGTGTAGGCACCATGCGCTCCACTCGGACCTGCGTTAGTCCACCAGGCTTTGATTTTTCAACCACGGCGGGCGCGTCAAGAGTACGTTTGCTGTGCCCCCCCGTCGCCAGTTTTGAAAGCCTCTTGGCCATCAGTAAGCTTCCTGTAGCGAAGTAAGTACTACCAGGTACCAATTGTTTACTACCGGTATTATTGTGTTAGCTTGTACAACATTGGGCACGGAATGACTCCAACGCCAATGATCACAACCAAAGTTCCAAGTAATGGGTATCATCGTATGCTATACCGATTGTTTATTATGTAGTATACTCAGAGCCTCGCTGCTGGTGACCTTTATACGTCGTACCAAGGAGTCTTAATGTATATGAAGATTGGTTGTGTTTCTCGTGATATGTTTTAAACTGTCGTAAGGAATCAGTGCACTGGTGAACACCACTACACAACGGAAATCTGTGTCGCTATTCTACAGCACATCTTGTTTTAGTCATCTGATAGTTGCGCGCTAAACTACCTTGCTTGGTGTTCGAAAACTGTAACAATGACAAGTTCCTCAATATTTTTGCAGGCGAACCACCTGCGTACCATTTTTCATTTTTGAAACCGTGGTCGTCGCACTCAGTCGCGTCACCCAATACACGGGGGAAAACGTAAATTGCCATCCATTGCGAGTGAGGCGGCGGGCGAGCGGCACAACTACAAACCTCAGACCACAGGTATATCAGGTGATCTCGACTGCTGGCGTATCTCCCGGATTGAGACGTGTCAGACTTATCATCACCCAAACAAAAAACAAAAAAAAACGGCGTATGGAATACGTGTACGTATACATGTAATACGTTTTTGTGGAAAACACATCATGAGCGCCAACATTATAAAGGAGTTGCTACTAATAATAGTAGGAACGGTGCTCCATCTCGAAAGGGTTGCGTGGTCAAGGTAAAAACGAAGACACAACTCACAAAAGAGTGCGCCCCCCCCCCCCCGCCTTCCCTCCTCAAGCCGTCTCCTTACACTTCCCCTTTCCATCCTCCTCCTCCTTGCACCTCCTATAACTATGCAAACCTACCTGGTATTGAACAAGCTATCACATACCACCGCTCAATCACTCACCTGGGTGCCGCGACACACCCCGGCTCTTTCCGACCCAGCCCACGCAGGTGTCACGGCAACGACCTACCATTCAAGGTTCAGACCACAACTTCTTCGGTCTGTGTCCCCGACTGCTAAGACGACTCCTAGCCTGAGAAGTTTCGGATTTATCGTTACCTCCCCCCCCACCCCGCCTGCCGGAAGCCGCCTCCCCACACCCTGGTCTAATATCGCCGTCGACCCCCCCCCCCCCCCCCCTCCCCCTCGTCGCCCTTCCGCTTTTCTTCTTCTTCTTCTTCCGCTTGCTCGTCGTCGTCCTCGTCCTCGTCGTCCTCGTCTTCATCCTCGTCGTCCTCGTCGTCCTCGTCGTCCTCGTTGTTCTCCTCGCCCTCCCCGTCCTCCCCGTCCTCCTCGTCCTCCTCGTCCTCCTCGTCCTCCTCGTCCTCCTCCTCCTTGTCATCGTTGAGTGGAGATCGTGCCCTCCTTCTCCGCCCTTCACCTCTGTCACCCCTGTCATCGTCTCCTCCTCCGGATTGGGGTTGGCTTTCCATGGCATCCTTGAGGGTTTGTTTGACCTGGGCAGGGACCTTTTTTCCACCCCCGATCAAAGCGGGACACGTAGCTACGATTCCGCACACGGGCTCCCATGAGACGTCTTTCAGATACAGTTTTTGACGCGATCCCGGACGGCTCCCGCCTTGGGGAGCCACCTCGATTTCGTACGCCGCATTGAACGTCGCCTTTG
Organism: Nereocystis luetkeana; assembly: GCA_031213475.1. Classification (NCBI taxonomy): domain Eukaryota; class Phaeophyceae; order Laminariales; family Laminariaceae; genus Nereocystis; species Nereocystis luetkeana. Next base: position 4,314,404 of record JARUPZ010000027.1, on the reverse strand, counting down.
CATAAGCTTCAAATGAAGTAGTCGCCGCGTCGTCGATCAACGCCTTACTAGGGGTGTACCAGTGAAGAGATACCTCCTTCTGCCCGTCTGTGCCTACCCGTGTGTCTTGCACTTTCCCCATCAGGAATGGTGCGTCTACCGGCATAAAAAAGGCGAAACTGCCTACTGCGCCATGCTCGCAGTCCTCTGCATCCTTCTGCTGGCGCACTCGGCTGGCGCCAGGGGCTTGTCGCTGCTGCTGCAGGTTTTTGTCGCCATCGAAACATTCTTCGTCCGAGCTGTTGTGTTCGTCGCTAGGGTGTCCTTTCCCTCTAGTGTCGTCTCCGCTGTCACTGCTGTCGGAGTCGCCTTCGTCGTCCCCTATTAAGTTGTGGTCTACAGGCAGCCATGTGGTGTCCAGGTCGAACATGCGGTCACCTGTCGAGTTTAGAATTCGCAAGCTGTCGGCGTGCTCGTCCTTGACTCTGTGTTGCCTCTCCTCGTCTGTTACGGGTACGTAGGCAAACGGATGATGTATTGGTTGAAAAAACACAAACTATGAAGTGGTCGTCTCATGCCTAAACTATATACGCAAGCATCACCATCATAACCTGCTAAACACCGGCAAAAGTTGCTGTAGCTACTACTAGTCAGCAGGTATGTGCAACGTGCATCGACAAGAGGGCATGGACAAAACAAGGACAATATTCATTACGCAACCATTGGGCCGTGATGACATGTGACACGACCATATCACCATCGGCGATATCGTCAGTACTCAGCTATGACGCCATCGTCAGTACTCAGCTATGACGCCCTTCCTCGGTACTCACCACCAGGAAATGCGGCGGCGAGTTTCCTCCATGATGCACGTTGTCGCTGTTCGATCAGGTGGATGACATTAGGGTGGACCACCTTGAGGGAATACGGCGGCGCACCTTCCAGGCGCACGGAACCAGCACGCATGATGCGCCAGCCTTTGAAGCCTTCTCCGGCCCCCACCGTCTTTCCGTCCGCACTAAAGCCTAGCCAGTTGGAATCGTGCATTTTTACCTTCACCTTGACCAACATGTCAGACCCCTCCTTGTATATTTGGAATGCCTGGAACTTGGTGATGTTGGGAACCCGGTGTGTGACGGGAGATACGAGGTCCTTGAAGTTCCCAAGATTTTCCAGCGTGCGGCACTTCACTGAAAGCGTTAAGTACGCACTCGCGAAGATCTCGGCAAGGTGCTCTCGTGAAAAGACGTTGCGCCCGCTCACTGCTCTTGCAAAACTTCGGGGATAAAGATAAAAGCAAATAGTGCAAGGAATGTCGTTGTCGAGGGCAGAGGCTTCAACTACATACATGTATGTGTATTCCATGAAGACGTCAGAGTGAATAAACCACCCCAAAAAGCAATGCGTGGAAGCAAGCAACTTATGATGGCCATCTGTCGTCTTTTATTTTGTACATTATGAAACTGAAACTGCGATTCTGAATCGTTCTTTCTGATGCCTTCCATGTCTGCAGATTCTGACACGTACATAATGTGTATGGGTTGATTGACGTCACCACAGCAAACAATACTCGCGATTCGTGTCTGCTACTTACTACGTGGGGAAAGAGTAGCACAGGATATGTTTTTTAATGTATTGCTCAGAACCTAAGGCATGTAACGTCATTGGGTATTTTCTACGTACTAACCCCTGTTCCACGCAGTGAACATTGTTTTTACAATCGCAGCCCGTCGCTACCCTGATTGACGAAACAATGGCGAGACTATCAACTAGCGCCTACCTGCCGACTTCGATATACATGAAGACAAATCATGGGCATGCAAACAGCTTCTTCTACTGGTATGTACTCGTTTGCAGTGTTCATAGGGCAATGCTCACCAGGAGAAAATCTGGTCGATCAGGATGTGAGTGTGGCCGACCATCATGAAGCAGAGGGTGACTGTCCTCATGGTCCCCCTAGCAACCATCGCGGCCAAGAAGCCCATGATGTGGTTGTTCTTGTTCTCTGACACGGTATTGTCCATCTGGATGAACACATCCCCAAGGGGGCTGTTCCACTGCAAGCAGAGCTCCATGAACTGCATGTACAGCGCCGTGCACACTAGGTTGCTGCCTGGAAACATGAACACCAAGTAAGTGCAGGAACGATAAATAACTGAGTGAGTCTAGGTGGGCTGATTGACGCATTAAACGCTTGCACGAGCGGGACTCGCAAGTCATTGCGTCATATATAACAAAGTAAAACATGTACTGGTGTGCCATTTTGAGGGGAAGAAGTGCACCCCGCTAGAGGAATGCGCGCACTGACATTACTGCATACATACCACGCACTGACATAAAAATAACCCTTAATTAAGCAAAAAAACGCACAGTGAGCACGCATTCGTTAACTGGCTGCCCGCTCGCCTATCTGCCCCCTAATTGACGAAACCTCAGCAAGGACAACTACACATTCCTATGAACCGATATTGTACGTACAGCAGTAGTGCTGTGACCGTGGGCAGTCGGCCGCACGTCATGCTGAAGCATGGACGGTCACTCGTGATACAATGGACATCATCATGAATTGATACTCGGCGACGAACGACTGGCGTCGCACCTGTGCCAAGTATCTGAGGGGTCATGAAAATGTTCATCATCACGCCTGTCACAAGCACGCCGTAGATCTTCTGTCGCTCAGCGTAGCCCCTGGAACGCCGGTGGACAGGGTGCACGACAGACGACGTGTGTGTGTGGTATATAATAGGTGCGTCCTGATCAAATAGCATTGAGGGGTGTCATAATGATGAAGTCGCGCGTCATACAATACAATCAACAGTGAGCTTACTGTTGTTGTAGTGTCTGGAGCAGTAGTACCATACATATCGTGGAGCAATCGGTTGTTACTTACTTGTCATCAATGCCGTGAGCATTGTGGGCAGACAGAGGGGTCGCAAAGTTGCTCTGGTTCGCAGCATCGACCATGATATATACCAGCTTCTCCGGTTCACCGTTCGCCCTGGCGTTCTCCGCGTTCGCTTTGATTCGGGCGATGCAGTCACGGTCGTTGGAAACATCCTGCCGCAGACGACAGGGACAATACGGATAAGTGGTTCGGGTAGAGAACGATATCCACAGCAAATTAAAATAAAGCATGGCTCTCGCCTATTTTCAAGCTCATGGCACTATTTCGTTTGTAACGCCCGAACATCAATGTCCATACATACAATCGCCTTTGACCATATAAGTCCGAAACTGCGAATTAATGTTACACGCTAAAAAACATAACAGATCGAAATTGTTGTAAAACATGGGCTACACGACTACGGGGAGTATCAGGCTACATCCAGAAAAGCTGGGCAGCTTACCTCAATGTGGGCATTGTACTCTCGCCAGATCTGTTCCCTCTCCACTTCGTTCTGTGTGCCCCTGGAACCGGCCTGTCCGTGGAGTTTTTCCTTCAAGAGCGTGCAGGTCTGACAGAGCATGAAATCGCCGTGTGGCTTCAACTTCAGGTGCGGGAAGCGGGACCTCCACACCTTGTTGAAGTAGTCGGACGTAGCCAGAGCTTCGGTTAGACCGGCTGGGTCTTTGGCGAAGACTCGGCGTTGCTCTTTGTGGTATTCGTCGTACAGCTCCTGCGGCAGTTAAGATGAAACATACAAGCAAGGTACAACGAGACCTTTATTATTTTATTACGAAGATTCGGCGCATATTGCATATCAGGATGCAAGAGGGGTGATAATAGTAGTATGGAGGTTGATTCGTCAGCTACCTGGGATACTACGTAGTGCCGCGTTGTCAAATCAAGCAGATAGGAGGGGTGCGGTGGCAACAAGGGGGCCGTATATGTTTGGGTTGATATTATACAACCTGGGTGGTGGACCGCGTGGCACCTACGGCTCGCATGCAACGCGCTACAGTCCGAGGTTGAGGTGCAGGTGATGGTGCAGAAAAGGACATAAGTAAGGTTCTTTGAGGACGGGCGACTATATGCGATCGTGGTTCCATTAATAATTATACTTGTTGTGTTGGCTACACTACGAATTGATTTTAAGTTCGCCGATAATAAAGCAAACGAAACAAATCACCAACCAAAAAGTACAGGTCCACCACTCACAGGCACGGAAGCAGTCACCCACGTATCAACCGACCGACCCACCCACCAACACTCACCTACGCACCAACCGACCCACACACTCTTTCACCCACCCACCCAAACACCATCGATCACCACCACCATCACTACTACGTACAGTACCGAGCAACAACAATTAAATAGGATGGTGTGCTGTGTGTATCATCATCATACGTACGGCGTGTATGTCGAGTTGTATCCTTACTGTAGTGAGTTCTATGAACACACGTCGTACACATATATATATATATATATATGCCCAGGATGTACATAAGTATCAACACAGCAATTTCAGCTACGTACCCACATATTTCTTGTTTGTTGTAGGTAGCATGCAATAACGCCGTAATTCTGAGTATTTCAACCGTCAATGTGTAGTATCCGGCATCAGGTATCAAATACAGCAGTAATTTAGTTGCTTGCTGTAGTATGGGCTCACGTTCTTCTTGTGGAGATATAGGCAGCTGTCGCCCGAATTCGGCATTTTCTGCGCAAAAACATCCTCAAAGCGAGCGAGGAAGCCGACGATGCGGTCCAACTTTGGATGGTCTCGTGTCGCACGAACCTTCATCCTTAGAAAACAACACAAGACAGGACGGAGCAGCACCATAACAGTAGTAAGTAGCATGTTTTACATCCCTTTCATCGATAGGTGTGACTGGTCTATCCATATAAATACATTCAGCAGTTTATAAGCCAGCTACAACAGGTATCTCTATAAATTTGTACGTGCTCGTTCGTACCAGTATTTAATTTATAACAAGTACGAGTACGTATCATACGTATATACCAGGTATCCGAAAGGGTATGTACGCCAATAATAGCAATCTAATGGACACGATCAATAAAAAATACTCGAATCATCGTGGCTGACCGATGGTTGTCGTACCTGCTATCCGACGAATTAGATGCCTTGCACTTGCTGATGAGGCTCTCGGACACCCCGAATAACCCTCGGAATGCTATGTTGCATACAGGCGTGTTCGCGGCCAGCATGCTACCCTTCCCGAGCTTCGCCAAAGGAACGTGGTCGTTCACAAAACGTCGTCGATCCTTTTCCGTCAAAAACCCGCGAAAGATCTCTTGCTCCCTTCTCAGTAACTCTGGGTTGTGCAGAGGGCTATCATCGCCTGTCGAGCAAAACAGGGACGCGCAGTTAAGCCCACAGCACCGCGCTTCCTTTCCTTTCTTCTTCCCAGTCCCCTTTCCCACCTCTTCGTTGTGTAGCTTCTCCGCCTTGAGCTTCTCTTCCAGGCGCGCCGCGGGTAAAGGAGGGGGCCAATTACGTTTGGAGCGCTTCGGCGCGGTCGGGAGGTCGTTGTTGTTGTTGTTGCCTCCCGGTTTGAATAGTGGGGACCGCTTCTTCCCCCTCCTCTCCTCCTCCCTTCGACGCTGCTGTTGTTCCTGTTTTGCTTCTTTCTCGGGCGTGGGTGGGCCAAATAAGTACTTCGCCCACGCCGCCAGCGGCATCCTTGGAGCTGGGTTTTTTTGCTGCTGGCTCCCTTGTTGTTGTTGTTGTTGTTGTTGTGGTTGTGCTACCTTGCTGCGAAGTTGGTGCATAGCCACGAGCGTTCGTTCATGGAAAGAGCACTGAGCACACACGACATACATACATATATATGTCAACATACATACTGGTACTAAATAATGATGTTCGGTACCCTGTACTTTTGTTGTCTTTCGATTCGAAAACACACCAGTGCGATTTCTAATTGTATCGTCGGCGAAGAGGATGTAGATCTCGTCGGAGATATAGCGGAGGGTCGTAGGTGTCCGGTAAAACATTTATTAATTCAACTGAAACTACAAAAAGAGGGAGATATTTTCGGCATCCGTGGTGGTGGCACAACACGCAAAGATTCAGGAAAATTCCCCGCGTGATATCCTGTTCAACTACGATGGTGTATGTTCAAGATGGCCTCTCAACAACCTGTTTTATTTTCCCGCGTGCATCGATGCGTTGTTTAATTGAAGCCGGCCTAAACAAGGTAGGAGTAGATTATCGAATCGGGGCAGAGGTGAGAAATGCAACCGTGGTCTACCATTGCAGTATTGAGAAGGCGGGCCTGAAAGGGCGATCTGATTAGGCTGCACACTGTTGGTCGGCATTCCAGAGAGGCGGCCGGGATGGCGATGACGTGGTTTTCGCTCATTTTTAGTCTTCTTATTTGTAAACAAAAAAAAACACAATGACATACACACGCTCGTACTGACTTCCCTTCCTTCTCCTCCAACCAACCGAACAGAGTACTACCACTGCAGCACTCCTACTACTACTACTTCTACTACTACTGGCGCTGCAGGTGGTTGTGGTTCGCGGTGCTGGTGCTGGTGCTAGTCTGTGCTGGTGGTGGTGGTGGTGGGGGGGGGTCTTGTTGTGGTGGTGTTGGTACTGTGTGTAGTAGTAGTCCTGGACAGGAAGGAGCGGGTTCTTCTGGCGGTGGTTCACGTGGTGGCTGTTCGTTTCTCCCCGAGCGTTGTGTTCAGCCCCTCATGGCCGCCCGCAATGACACGAGGACGCGGGCCAGGAAGGGCGTGGGTTCTTCGGCCTCTCGGGGTGGCTCTCCACCTGTTGTCGTTGACGCTGTTGCAGATGCTCTCCGTAATCGTGGACTCCACGAGTGGGCTATACCCCTGAAGAACATCACGTGCACCGAGCACTGCGGGCCAACGAATCCCGGCTCTGTACAAGATCTCGTGGCCCGAATCGGTCAAGTCGGCTGGATGCCGACAGCTTTGCCGCAGGTAACAGTTCCTGGCGTCCCCGAAGGTGAAGAAATGACCGACGAGCTCGCAGCAACGCTGGAAGTCTTCGTGTTGGACGGTAACCATCGTGTCAAGGCGGCACAGCAGGTCTATGCCAACGACCCGGACAAGACCATCCGGTGCTCGTGCTATCGTGATATCGACTGCACTTTCACGAAGAAGATCATCTCGGATGGTGAGAAAAATCCCATACATACATACCATACATCATGTTGAAATATATAATGGTGGCACACAGCAGTAGTAGAAAGCAGTAGTCGGGGTATTGTAGTACAACAATAGCAGTAGTAGTAGTACAACAACAACAGCAGTAGTAGTACTGTAGTAGTAGTAGTACTGCTGTAGTAGTACGTACTACTGCTGTATGTAGTACCTCGATATGATGTGACGTATCATTCGTACGTCGTACATATATATATTATAACACAAACAAGAAGCTGCTATTAATACGTACGTATCACGAGTATATTGAGCAGACCGATAGTATATTGCTAATAATAGTAATAATGGTGGATGTGCAACCGCCTGCCTGGTCGTCCACGGAAGACGCCCCAGTCAACCAACAACAACAACCACCACAGCAGAACGTGTTGTTGTCGTTTCCCATCACTCGGAGAATTTATTTACAGTAGTAGTACTGTAGTAGCACCATACCTGGTGCGTATCGCACCAGTTACATATACCCAGTAGTCAGGGAGTGCTGCAACAACACAGTACAACAACTAACTGTTTAGCAGCAGCTGGAGTACTACAGGCAGTATCTGTAGTAAGTACTGTAGTAAACTAGAACAAAACTTCTGGTACGTATTTCCTTTCGATGCAAGGGGGCTTGTCTCCCGCGTGCAAGATTGAACGTAACGTGGATAATGTAGGAAATCTGGAGTACCTCGAGAACGATACTTACTTGTTTGTCTGTATGCAAGGCGTATTTGTATGAGTACAACAGTGAATGAAAATAGAGTTATGTTCGTATGCAAGGCGCTTCGCCCGGGGGACGGTGCTATCTCACTAAAAGAAAAAAGCACAAAGTGAGAAAACCTAAACGATGAGACATGCTGGGGTAGATGTAACGAGGTCTGCGGTTGAGGCGTGGACGGCGCCTGTTAGCTGTGTCATATGCTCATTTTGTTTCGTACAAAAATCTTCGCCTCGTATACGTATGAAATATACGTGGCTGACACACGTTTTCGTTTATTGTTTTTTTTTGTGTTCCACAGCATGCAACCTTGTACAGGAGACGCACGCGAAGCGCACAACCTACGATCAGGTGTTCTTCTTCTCAACCATGATTACGGAGGTCGAGCGGCAGTGGAGCGCGGACTCCCGCCGCAAGAAAGAGGTTAAATGCGCGGATTTAAAAGCCTGCTGGAAGCGGGTGAGCGTGTATGGTTGTTGCCTGCTGTGCGTTAACAGACAGGCATATATACATGTTATCGTCTGTGTCTGCCTAGTTAATACGGAGAGGGTGTACATATATCTCATTATTATGCGTGGTGGGTAGGGTGCTAGTAGTACGGCGCCTTGCCGTCAGGCATACGTAAACTTACATGCGGATATATTAATAAACGTCAAAGGCATGTGTACCAGTATGTTGAATACAGTCAGTACATGTCTCCTACGAAGAACTTCCTTCTGCATATTACTGTTTGGTTGACGAAATGAGATAAGGGCGTGTACAACGTGTATTGTTCTGTTTTGTTGGTGGTGATTCGGATATCGATCCGGATCCGTTGTAGACTTCTGGGGAGTGACATATTATGGATGGTGGCTTTTATGTTGCCGACGTCGGATTGAGTGGCGGGGATTCTATTCCGCCGCTTAGCTTTCTGGTATAATATGATGTGGCGCAAGCGGAAGCATCTTATCGTTGTACATTATAATCGATATTTGTGTGTCCTTCCTGTAAGCTTGTGTGCTCTCCTCTTGACCGTCCTCGACTGATACCTGCCCGAGCCTAGACACTTCCAACATTTTATATTCAGATTGTCTGACAACTTCGTCAAATTCGGAAAAGAGCGACCGAACGATAATGCGAGCGGGCGACCTAACCACACAGTGAACGGGCACTACAGTAGCTTCAGCCCGACAGCCCAAACCCGACTTTTAAATGGTAGAAGAGGTGCCATATTCCGCGCTCGAGCCTCGACAAGCGCGGGCCGAATCGGCGCGAGAAAGCGGCGCCCCCCGTACGATCCCCGCCCCACCCGCCCAGCCGCCTGACCCACATCGAACACCGTGGCCGAAATGCAACAGGACGGGCATGTTTTCGTGTCCACACCGTTTGAAGTAAGCCTCTGGCATACAACCCATGGCCAACAAGAAAGACAACGACGATTTTCGCTTTTTTTCGTATATTGTTTTTACCATTACTACGATTACTATAATACTATATATATGCAGTAGATGTCTTTCAAAATGAGGGAGCCCATCCTTAGTATATTCCCTGTCAACCAATGATGTTGGTATTTGTCCATAAAACACTGACATGTATTCTTTCAATATTTCAGGTAGGATCACCGCCAAGCGACTCTTCGCTGCGCCAATGGCTTGAAGTTATCCGATCGTGCAGCTCGGAAGCTCTGCTGTCGCTAAGGACCATGACAGAAAAAGCGGTACCCGGGTTCGATCGCATCACCAAGAACTTTCTGCACGACTCTTTGTTCCGACAGCTGACGCCAGAGCCACGGAAGCAAGCGCTGGTTCTCGAAATTGTGGCCAGGTAAGTTTGAGCTACCCACCCTCACAACGCCCGTTGTGGTACGAGTAGATGCATTCGAAGCAGATAACTGGTATAATAAACTGTTGGCGCAATACACATATTTTGGAGTCAGTCTTGACCGCCGTCTTCTACCGCTAATTAGCAAATGTAAGACTGGCTGGAATCACATTAAAACATAGTTTAGTTAACATACAGGTAGTGGTTTGTCGTACGCCATCAACTTTATCCCATAGGTACACAAATGTATGGCGATGCCGTCAAACACGTAACGCTCTAGTAAACACTAATCGAACGAAATCTGCTCGTCGTATGATGTTATGTTTTTTACAGGTACCCCAAGAGTGGCGCGGGCAAGGTCGATCTCAAGCCAGTTTTGCGACAGGCGGAGGACGTAGCGAAGTGGATCCGGGGCATCGAGCTCATCGTGCCTAGGGAACAGTGGTCGACAGGCCTGACGGAGTAAGTGTGCGTGTATGTATGTATCCTAGTATACTATTTGTAAAGGATGTATCGCGCATTGTCATCCCGTTCAGGCAGCGGATCGGATGGCGTTTGCTTTCCCTTTTCCATTTATGTGTAATACGCCCTGCTAGATTATAAGGTATATCGTACCCACCCCACACCCCCTCCTTAGGTTAATAGTGCAGATTGAGTGGGCGTCGGTGCTTCGCGCTTGGTGCAAGCAATGCCTACCTGGTGGATGAAAACCCAACGTGAAACCCAACGTGCTCTGGCCCGGTTTTGTAGGAATGCGAGGGTCTATGGCCATACAACTACGGCCGTGTACGGCATGAGTACACCCCCCGCCCTCCCTGCCCCACCCCCCCCGCCCTCTTCTGCGTATTACCTTCCTGAATGTCCCGGTGCGAAACACACAACTTTCTCACATTGTTTCCTGGACCATGCTCGCTCCGCACCAGTGCGGTCAACAAATTTGCAATTGACGAGCCCGGCCACTACGCGAACTACATCAAACCTCACCAGCAGCACGTGGACACTGACCTGCAAAAACTGCAGAAAGGGCTTCCGGCGCACGCACCAGAACTCGACGATGCTGACGCCGACATCATTCGAGCGGATCCACTTCCACAGATCCGTACAGTGAGTCCGCGCTCCAGCTATCTCACGTTCGAACGCAGTAGTAGCGTTAGGTTGAGGAGGAAATACTCGGCACGATGATGTTGGGCATGCATGCAGAATGTTAAAATCAATCACACGTGAAGTCTCTTCGAGTACGCCTCCAAATGACCACATCTTGTTCAGTCGCTCTAACACCTGGCCCATAATATTTTCGCCGTTCTGTTTATTATGGTGTCTTCCTGCGGGTATCAGGCGCTTCGGAGTGATGCCAGCCTAAGACCGTTTCTGGACGCGTACGACAAGAGATACGAGGACACCAAGAACACCGTCAACGCCCTCAAGCTTCAAATAGTCCCCCCTGCCCTCCCTCGCGCTGCGAAGGGTAAGAGGGGCGGCGAAGGCAAAGGCAAAGGCAAGGGCGATGACGTGGGCGACGACGACAAGGGCGACGACAAGGACGACCACAATAGCGACGATGATGACGACGACACCTATGTTCCGTGTGCTTTTTGCCGAGTGCCCGATACTACGAGGTAACACGAAACGTCCGAACTGGAGGTACTTTCGCAACCTAGCTGTACATTAGTGCCAACAACACCTGAGGCTTACTCTTAAGCTTGTTTATCGTCTGATTTACGTAAAACAGGTACATGCACCCTTCGGTCTACAGCACCTCCGGTGTTCGTGCTGCGCTTGTCTCCTACTACGATAGAGAAACACGAGCTTCGTGGTCATAAACAAGGATACAGATTTATTTGCGAATCCAAGCTATAACGAGAATGTTCGTTCGATTATTGTCTTACCGACGTAATGGACCCGAAACGATACCAACCAACATCCCAGTTTTTTCTGTGTAGCCTTCTTCACGTTTGTATGGTTGCCCCCTCCGAACGACCTTACACCCCCTCCGCTATCCCCGAGCCTCTCAAACAGACGCACACAACGTGGGCAGCGCGTAATATCGGCAACAAAAATACATGAATGAGTGTACGTCATATCCCTGGATTATGTGCTTGACCCGCACTCGTGGACGTACAGGTATAAATGCGTGAATTGCAACGCACACCACGCCGGCGATTGCAAGGGCGCCACTATCGTCGGTGAAGATGAACGAGATCCTAGACGGCAATGCATTGACTGCAGTAAGACCAGGGGCAAAACTTCCAACAAACGAAAAGGTAAAAGTACGGGCGATGACGACGAAGCTGGACTGTCCAGTTCTTCGGGGAAGGGGGCGGGAAAGGAGAGGGGGAAGCGGAGCAAGACTGGCGCTACACCCGGGTCTCCGAAAAAGATTCCCAAACTGCCGTCGGCAACTGGATTGGAGGGCGACCTCAAAATCGAGCGCAGGTACGTGAATACTACAAACAGGAGGTAGTGGTAGTGCGCTGCTTACGCCGTACCAGGTATATACGTCCTGGCCGCTATGAGTGCGGCGTAGTAAACCTTGCGTTTGCGTGAAACAACTGTTGTTTCTAGTTTCCCCTTGTGTTCGTTGTGTACAGTATCTGTTCTATGTACAGAACAACAACGTGTTTCCTTTGCTAGCCATTACTTACTGACTGAAACAGACATTGTTTTGTTGTGGTAGTGATTGTATATATATAGACGTGCGTCCCAACTACGCCCTTGGTTTGCACAGGTCGGAGAACACGTGCCTACACGAGCTCACGCCGCTGAGTGCGGACTTCCCGGAAAAAGACATGTTCAACATCAAGGTCCGGAGGCATGCCATGTTGATGTTCGTCTCCCTCAGCCACAACAACCAGGAACATCTTCTTCAGGACAACACTGCCTCCTCAAGCCACCTGAAGAGGCTTCTGTACCACGTCTGCAAGGAGCTCTTGCACCCCAAGGGGACCGTCATCGTGTCTTTGCCCGTCCCGTACTACAAGCACGTAGGCCGCATTGCCGGTGAGCTCGCGTGATCTGTACACTATGATGGTTGCTAATTGCCTGAGACGGTTGCCTATTTTTTTCTGTATGCGTTAGCATCATTGTTTTGGTTGGTTATTGCTTTCGCTGTTCGTAGTTCCACCGAGAGGGATGCCGATTTACTTCGGCGTGGGTTACGTATCCCCCTGATATTGCGGCCCGCGGTACACTCACCGATTTTATGTGGTTCTTGTATATTTCCCGCGTGCAGAGTATCTCAAGCAGTCCGGACTCGGGCTTGTGGTAGAGGACAACGGGTTGGTGGTGGAGTACGGTTCGAGGGGAGGGGGGCTCACCGCTGAATACAAGAAGAAGCACCTCGCTGGTTCCCTCGACTTCTACCTCGTCGCTCACCACAGTACCACGAACAAGGACGGTCAATCGGAATTCAAGTGCAACACGCAGGTGACGCCGCAGAACTTCCCTGGCAGAGCGACTGCAACACAGCCTGGGAGTTCAGCGTCTGGTACACCACGTTCTACACAGGCGTTGATGTATGATGTGCCATACCGGGGGTCAACACGCGCTTTCCACAACAACGTGGCAAGCTTCGGAATACAGCGGTATGTTAGCAATACTACAAACGCAATACACCGTGACGCGGAGGGAGGGTTGTATTAATGGTGAAGTTCTGTGTGACAGGAGCGCGTCGTGGCAACTCTGACCCGGCGTACCTCTCATACACTTTTGTAGTTACAGGTCGGGGTTGAATATTAGCCATTATTTGTCAACCGGTCCGGCTGATAAGGACTCAGGTCAATATTTGCATGTAGTATCCGTGCGAACCTATACCGTTCGAGCCCCCGTCGCACCGTCGTGTGTTCTCCTCGCAACCTTTAGTTTCACTTCTCAGGGGGATACCGTCGTGACGTTCAGCGCGGAAACGGATGGCGTGATCGAATGTGCGCTGCACTACGGGAGGAAGTTAGAGGTTTTCGTTGCAGTTGGCGACAAAGTGGAAGAGGTGGCAAACAGGATGGAGGAAGCATGGGAAGCGCCATGGAGGGAGGGGAAGTTTACTGTGAGTACGACTGAATAGATACATTGTTTTTCATGGTATTTAAATGCAAGGTTCTTCTGTCTACGTAATGCCTTTTCTTATCTGATATCTAGCTTCTCGCCCAAGTTAACCATACGTATGGGTGAGGGGGGGGGGGTGTTTTGTGTGAGTTTCGAGTACACCCTAGCGACGAAATTGTACGTGAATATTAAAGTAGCATATATATGCTCGAGAGGCAGTTGCGTGTGAATATTTTCTTACCATATGTATTCCCATTCGTCTTGACGCGCGCAGCGGAACGCGTCGAACAGCAGTTTCAAATACATCGCCCCTGGCTCTCTCCCGGAGGGTATCCCGCTTGACACGACGCCAAGACGAGTTGCCTCCGGTGCTGGCGCTGATAAGTCCCCCGAACATCTGCTGGAATATGCCAAAGAGCTTGCTTCTTCCTTTGGATGGGAAATCAAGGTGTGTTCACCGGTGGATAATAGCGCAGACTGCGGTTTATCGCTGTTTCTGAGGCTTGACGCGAAAATACGACCCATCATATCGGAATCTGTTTGTGTGCAAAATAAAAATAATTGGCAGTTATATACCAGCCTGAGTTCGATCGGCATGATCCCTTGAACCGTGTCCCATTGTTAATAGGCCCGGCGAATTTGCTTTTATTTATATCGTCCCATTTGCTTTTTTGTGGCTATTTCTTTCGTTTTTTAATGAAATAAACCACAAGTACATCATCATAATCTGGACGAATAAGCAAACAGACGCAAACAGGTGCCCAAAAACCCTCGGTTGGGTTCCACGGATAGCTGTCCACTCCATCTGTCCAACGATGCCACATGAAGCCGGAAGTATGGGGTTGCAAACGAGGTACCAGATTAACGCGGGGGGTTGGTGTACCGCTCTTGGGGGCGCTGGTATTTCATGAACAAAGTATATTAATTGTCGCAAAAGTTAAATCAGACTTTCACAGCCCGAAAGGTGAGCTTCCCAGTGATGCCAAATACGCATATTTCCTAGCAGGTTGTGGGTCGGAACGCGCTCCCCCGTGCTCAATGGAATGTTTTTAAGGAAAAGAGTTTACCCACCTAGTCCTCTCTTACAACCTCATTATTTCGGCAATACGCGGGATCGTTTCAAAGCTAAAGTCGTTAGGTTGCTGTTATCGAACCTGCCCACCTGGTTTTCGTATCCCCAAATGTGTAGGTGTGGCGATTTATCCGCTCAGCTGCAAGTACGTTCCTGAAAAAAACATAGTGGACATAGTAGGACAAAAATAACGATCCCGACGCCAATAAATTCACGTATCAGGGCTTATTAACAATGGGCCACCGTCATAATAGTACGCGAAGCACCAGGCGTTATTAAAAACGCTGACGGGATTATTTATTATTAGTTCTTCAACGCCAGATGCTGTAGGCTCCCTGACGTTATAGTGATGGTGTACCACTTCGGCGACGCATTGGTCACTCTCCGAAACTCCCTCCCTTTTGCCGTTCTCGGAACTGTGGGACAGACGAGCGCCGATGACAACTTGGTCTGCCTGCACACAGCCGACGGCGTCCACTACAAGATTGGCAGCATGGATATTCCCATTTGGGGTAGCACGGTCATCTTTAACACACCCCAGGATGCCCTCCAGTCACTTGACCCCGACAAGGACGACTTGTCCCTTCAGTTCGTGCGGCTCGTACTGGTCGCAGACTACCATCTACTGCAGAGTTTGTGCGTCCACGGCAAGGAAGGTGTGCGGTCCACCGAAGCCGGGCTCTACATTAAAGTGTCGCCGACCTGCCCGGCGTACTACGCCATGTGGGACGACTCGACAGAAAAAACATCACACGAGGTTGCCAGCTATCTCGGGCGAAGCGAGAAACGCGCCGCGTGGATGGACTCCTTCAACGACTCATCTGGGAAGACACCAGCTCCCGTTAAGCTCAAGGTCTGCAACACCATTCAAATATGTGAGAATGGAACACCGGTCAAGGTCAGGCCTGGTGTGAGTGTCGTCCGTAGTGGGTGGTGCGTTGAAGGCGGCGCCGGCGCTCTGCTTGAAGGTGTGGGGACTGGGGGAGCCCAACAAGTGGATATCCCGGAGGGCGCTGTCTCGGCGGTGGAATAAGCGCGGGAGGGGCTGTGGGTCGACAAACTGGTCAGCTCCATCAGCGACGTGGCCTGTGGGGAAACCGGCTCCCGTGAAGCTGGACGTCTGCAATAAACATTATTCAAGCGAAGCGAATATGGTGCAGTGGTCAAGGTCAACCCTGGCGTGAGTGGCGACCACCGTGGGGGTGTGACCACGCCGACGCCGGCACCCTAAAGTGCTGGGGGCGGGGGGAGGATAACATGAGGGCGCCGTGGATAACGTCTCGGCGGCGGAATAAGCGCGCGGGGGGTAATGCGGTGATGGGGAGGTGGCGCTGATGGACAACCGTAAGTAGTACCTTGTCCCCTTTTCACATAGATTACATACACGACAGATCCGTGTGTCCGTGTTCTTTGATTAATTTTTAGTTTCCTATTGAGACTTCTTGGACGATGAATTTGTGAAGACACAACGGGTGTGCATGCTTGATTTGATGTTGCGTGCACATCAGGAGCGATTCATGTAGGTGTAAACTTTATTTGATCCGAAAATGGCTTCTCGATTAGTTGGCGTAGAAATAACACTGTTGTGAGAAACATATTTAGCGGAGTGCCCTCCTGAACGTAAGCTTTTACTTGTAAGTCATACTCGTACATGTATGTGAATGCAACACGTGACAGCTAATTTGAAGGGACAACCTACTGTTTCGCTTCGCATTACGTCGTCTTGTTTCTGGAGGAATAATAGCAAACAGCAGCAAAGTGCTGCTTTATTTGGTCTTGGTACCGCCGTGTACGTTTGTTTGCCGTGGTAGGCGATAGGTTATTAAATAATGAACAATACAAGGTGGAGGAGGATGTCAGGGGAGGAAGCGCGGGAGCGAGAAACACCCGATCGAAAAGGTGCGGTGTGTGTGTGGGGGGGGCTGTTAACGACATGCGTTGCCTGAGAGAGTCGTGCCAACGGGCGAGGGCACCAACACAACAAGGTCCCGTGTGTGATCTGAGGCATCATCGAGGGGAGTAGTTCGTCGAGGAAACTGCAGGGTTTGTCGCGCCTGAACGACTAGGGTTGTGTCGCACGCCAGTCATCTCTCTCGCAGCACTTGCCCGTCTTTTGGGTGACGCGACAAACTTTGAGGACCACGGCCTTTCTTAATACATACATACATCAATGGTGGGTTTTTTAAAAAATCAATACATACATGCATGTGAATGAAATATCCTTGTTCTTTTTCGGTCGTCAAGGTAGTCTTACGCGCAACTTCCAGCTCCAACAGCACGTTATATAAATATATTATGTACTGTTGAGCAGCGACAGCGACAATAGTCGCCATGATGTAGCCCAGTGTACTGCTTCATTTTTAGAGTTCAACATATACCACGAGGAAGCCCAACCGATCCTTACATTTACTTCTGTACTAAGCGCGTAGAAAACCAGGTTCTACTGCGAACATTACGATACGAGTACACCGGAAGCAAGGCTCTGAGCATAGTACATACGGTATGTTGCTGCTATTCGCTTGTCGAGTTGTTTTATGTGGTATTTAGAGTCTGCAACTTTAAGGCCATTCGGTGTTCAATATATTCTTCAAGTCGCAAATCGGTCACGAACTCTACTATTAATACAACAAAAAACAAAAGTGAAAGCCAACACGACAACAAAGGGGCACGCCAGTCACAACAATCCTCAAACTTACTGTAGTGCATACTAGCCATACGCAACAGCACCCGCGGCCTAAACGAAACAGTAATTATTGGAAATACGCAACGTAACACCAACACCAAGCCGCTCAATCATGCTGATCCACCACCAATTCACCAACAATCGGCGAAAAACAAAGCGTTTTATAACCCTACACTACCAGGTGCTGCACACACGAAACCACTCCCCCACTACGAATAATCCACGTAGCCACCCGATGCAACAAAAATAAATTAGAGGGAGCGGGGTTCGAACCAAAGGTCACTCTTAACTGTGGAATAACGTAAGCCAAGGGAACGTTCACTCAAACACCCAACTACTCTGCCACTACCAATCCACTTCCTACCCACCTACCCATTAACACACACTACACTAACAAAAAATCAAAAGCACGAAAAACGACAGGAAGCGGGGGTTGACCTCACGCTGACCCACTACCGATCAACCTACCCCCCCACCCAGCCGACAAGCCCTCGGGAAAAAAAGGAAGGAAGGGGGACTTGAACCCACGCTGACCCACTACAGTTCCAACTACACTCAAACAAAATTGATACGTAATGTTTCCCCTAAATCCCCACACACGACCAACCACTCATTCTCTACCACCTTAACGAACCCCAACCCACCCACTGACGCCACCGAAAAAAATAAAAAAATAAAAATAACGAAACAAAATATGAAAGGAAGGGGGCTTGGAACACACACGGACCCACTCCCAATCCACCCACCCAGGAGCCAGACTGTACGTGTGACACCAACTATCAACGAGCCACCCACTTACACCACCCAAAAAGGAAACAAAAAAACAACAAAAAAAGACTACAGAGAAAAAATGGGATTCGAACCCACGAGTACCCTCTAACAATAAAAAACCTCAGTCCAGACACGGAATTAAACCACGCACGCGCTCACCCCGATCGAAAATAGGACAGAAAACAAAAGCAGGGGAACAAGGGGGGTCTTGGCTCACTTTTTAACCCACAGAGTCGAGGCCCATCTAATCGCAGTTCCCGTCTTCCCGTTTGCGCTTCGAAGGACGGCTCTGGTAAAGCTCTGCGGTTTCGCCTACGTTTCTCTCTGATTCTCCACACAAAAGCTTCAACTGTTGAGTACTCGCAACACGAAGGAGTCGAACGAACTCCCCGGCATGACCTTTACCCACACTGTCAAGATAGCCCCTGTAGGCGCGTGCCGCATCGCTTGCTGTCGCTTCTTCGCGGCTGTTGAACACGAGCAGCGAACCCTAAATTGGGACAACGCCAGGGCTCGACGCCTGACCCTTCATCGTGCGCAGTGTGTCGCAGCTTTGACCCTGCAGAATAATCGGTGGTGCGAAACATAACGGAGTGGTCGTAGTTATGAATGGCTTCCTGCATCAGTATACTTACAACAGTGGAGACCGAAGCCGCACTGCAGACATTACAAAAACAGTTAAACGCACATACTAAGTGCCAATACATAAATAGATACCTGGTAAAGACAGACGATCTATACCTACCAGCAGAGATATGCCATGTAGAGTACATGTTGCACCACTTACTTGCAGCTATTGTATTCTTTATATGGTCATCACATACATGGTCATGTACCCAACTCACCTCAAATTACTGCAATGATACGTTTCGGGTCCATTCGTCAGCCTACCATACAGTGTGCTACTACTAAAAAACCAAACACGTTGATCAGCTGCACCTGTAGACGGTCGATGGCGTACCCGATGTCACGCGCGAAGTCTTTCGCGACCCTTAAAGCTGCAGATCCCCGAGGTTGGGGATCGTCTGAAACTGCGCGGTACTTCCGGTGCACGCTGTACTTCAAAAGAATGATCGGCGGGGTGATATCGGAGATGGGTACACCCCGCTTGCTATTTGGGCAGGACGTGGTGACCATCTTTGACTCGTCGTACCAAGGATAATTAGTCCACTGCAGTACATCGTGTTCACCGCCGTCATGCCCTTGGTGTCGTATGGTGACGCGTCCGTCCTTTTCCCTCAACCTTCTCCACTTCACCCCATCCGTGTCGTAAGGTACTACTACCTTGCCTTTGGCGCTGTTAATGCCCTCCAGTGGACGCGCGACTACATCGATGCATCTCACACCCCGTTCACGAAAGGTAAAGTGCAGCAAAGCATTATCCCCCTCCTGTTGTATCCGGGCGGCAGACGCCATTTCGTCTGCAGCATCAATGCTACCGCACCGATCGCCTGTAGTTTGTTGTGCTTGGCGCTTGATGCGTTGCGGTAGAAGAAAAATGGAGTTTTACAACCGATGGAAAATGCTTCTTCTATTGAGCACCTTAGAGAGAAAGAACGACAGAGAGACAGCAAACACAAGTTGAACGGGTTACCATCAGGACATACTATGTGTCACACACAGCTTGCAAAGATGAGCATCAGGATCATTTAGATCTAACAGCTGATGCTTTATTATTTTGTTCATACCAGGTGCAATGTAAATAGATAGAAATGTAGCGGGAGCAAGTAGCAACCAGCTAATGATGGGCAAACTACAGCAGTACTATTAATAGGTAGTATTTATCCTGACGGAGAATTGGGGTGCTGTTTTGTTCAAAAAAACATATACGTGCAAACACTCTTCAAACGATAACAAGGCTGGTGGCTGCAAAGCCTTGATAACTGCACGGAGCTGAACAATTTTTTCGGGGACATACATTTTGGGGACACACTACGTTCTTGGAATGTGAATGGCACCTGGTACTTATTTGAAGCAAGAAAAGGGCTGTACGAGTAATATATACATGCACGCAAACAGAGCCTGTGATGGGTGTACAATTCAATAATGCTGTGGGATCAGGACGACAAGAGTCAATGAAAAAATGTTGTCGTGGACACGCTACCGCCGCATTCACGAAACAAGGGAAGGCGTCACATTCATGCACTTCTTGGACGTCCTGCACCGCGGCCAAATGACGCCAACAACAAACTTCAAAGTTGTCACTGCCGCCATTTCTATCCTGGTGGACACCGTGTGTAATGGTTTTCTGCCGATGTAAGAGGCATATCTCTTACGTCGGTCATCCAACTATTAATAGAGGAACAGGGTACATATATGCGAGTATAACAGAAAGGTGGAAGTAGAGTGACACACCCCTCTGTTGTACCCGTATGTCGGTGCACCACTGCTGTACGATGTACAGCAGTGTACTATGTACATGATATTGGTATCTGTGAGGGTAGGTTCCCCGGTTCGACTCGACATCTATGGCACTCTCCCTGGCAGCGTGTAGCACACGCAAGGTTTTGGTATATATATATAGGATCGGTATCATACGGACCATCCCACGACGTACATGACTTACTCGATAATTAGTCCGCCTGGGTAAAGAGGGGAAACAACAACAAAAAGACAGCGCGGGCGGCAAAACAAATCGGTAGTACTCACAGCAGCTGTGACGAATTTTGTTTTTATAAAAATACTTGGACAAGTCGTCATCGTCTGGTGATGATCAGGGCTGAGGACAACTGCAATGAGATATATATAGAGGTTAAACAGATCCAATACGAAGCTGGGCAAGGGGCTGAGTGTGCTGCCCTGGCTTCGGGGTGTCGATGCCCTGACTGCCTTCGTGCGTTCCAATGGTCCCGCGCGATCGATTTTGCTTCTTGATCATTAGCAAGGGACACACCACGAGAAGAAAGAAGGGAGCCGAAAACAGAAAAAAAAGCACACCAACTTTTTATTTGCACTACGTACTGAAAGCGGACCAGAGCCTCGCTGGGCAAGACAGCTACAGTTTTACTTCTACCTTGTGTCGGGACACCCGCACACGGCTGTAGGGGCTCACCTGTGGCTGTTTGGAGACCAAGCTGGCGGTGTTGTTGTGAGAGACTTTTGTGTTTTTAGCTATGAAAAACACCTCTTTTGATTCCGCTTACAGAGTTGCGAGGCGTTCGTTTTGACGGTTTCATAGAAAAAATGAGCCTGATGTCGTTATCGAGCAGGAAGTCCGATAATTCTTTGTTATAACTTCAAGGCGTCTGTCCCCTCAAAGGGGACTCCCGTACCCCCACAGGGCTAGCACCCCGAGGGGCTTTTGTCCTTGTCTCTTTAACCGCTTACTTAGGGCGTAGTGTCCCCTACTATACCGCGGACCACCATGTCGACAGTGAGTTGGCGGTTGGCGGGTGGGTGTGCTTGATCACCCACCCGGGCTACTCGTTTTGTCTGTCTCGTCCCGTTGGTTGTCCAAGTTACACCGCGTGCCCATCCTTTTGCTGTTTACACGTGTGTTGCTCTCGACGCGTATCGCCGAAGACCGTGGTGCTCGTAACACCCGCGCAGCAGATAGAAGCTTAGGCCCTACTAAGATTGGCGTCGACGGCAGGACGGTAGTACGCTGAGCCTGCTTGTGACGACCGGACGTGTGGTGGGCGTACTGGGCCAGGCGTTCCATCAACAGCTCCGTTTGCGGGGACAGCCGCTCGATGTCATCCGCCATGAGCTTGTCCAGCTCCCTGTTGCCCAGCTTATCTATCTGGACAAGCTCATGGCGGGTGACATCGAGCGGCTGTCCCCGCAAACGGAGCTGTTGATGGAACGCCTGGCCCAGTACGCCCACCACACGTCCGGCCGTCACAAGCAGGCTCAGCGTACTACCCGCCAACCCTCCAACCCCGGCGGAGCCGGTGAAACATGGTGGTCCGTGGAAGATAGTACTACCACGTACGTACTATACGTACTGCTTTGTACCACTGGTACGCCGTAGTGGGCGCATCTCAATATTTTTTGTAAATGTTCTTGGCCTCTCCTGCTCTTGATATATGAAAAAGTACTGGATTTTGTCGGGTGTATCCTGGTTTCCACCTCGAATCCGGCATATTAATTTGAAGACGAAATCTGCACTGCTGTGACCACAGAACTTGTATCTCTCCGGGATTGAGGAATCGGCACCGACACTGCTGTGTGGTGCTGGATGTCGACGGGTAGAAAGAGTCAAGAACACACAACACTTGCCATGTTTTGTCCAGCAATGTTTTCTGGTTGAAATTCATCACAACACAACAGTAATTTGAGAACGAAAAATCTGCGTATAACATGTTTTGTCCAACAGAAAGAGCTTCTGTTTAGTAACAGGTGCCACCACAATTTTACTTGGACTGATGTACGACATCTACAGCAGCAATGCGCCTCCCGCACCATAGCAGCAGCAGCAGCAGCAGTAGGAGTAGGACACACGAGGCCAGGGTCAGCGTCGCCGTACGCTCGGCTTGTCGGTCTAACCCTTGCACCCTTTGTACGCGTTCATATACACATTCGTAGTACGTACCCTGCACTCGTTTTTTTTATATGTTTCCTGCTTCCCACCTCGAAAGTCGGGATAATATTTTCGAGACGACAACACGAACATCGCATGCCCAACAAGAGCTTCTCGTAGCAGGTGCCACAACTACTGCAGCTGTGCAACATCTACGTCAGAGCTTCTCCAGCAGCAAAACAGCAGCAGCAGTAGCAGTAGGACCCACGAGGCCAGGGTCAGCGTCGCAGTACGCTCGGCTTGTGTCGGTTTAACCCTTGAGTCCTTTGCACACCGTACTCGATGTTGTGTGTGTGGTTCCTGATTCCACACTCGTAATTTGAAGACGAAATATCTACAACCTGACATGACATACATGTATCCAACAGAGGTTCTCGTAGCAGGTGCCACCACTACTACTGACTGCTGTACAACATCTACAGCAGATTTTCTCCTGTTTCTCCGTCCCCTCATCAGTAGGAGGGTAGGCCTGACAATATCACCTGCAGCACATGGCCGGAACGTTGCTGTGGACAGACAGGCGAAGTCTGCCTATGACTACTCGTAGTTGGGTTTCGTTATTAATAGTTGTTACCTGGTACGTAGGTAGAAGACAGAGCTGAACAAAGCCGTCTGCCTGCTGTGGACAGGCCCAGTCTCCCTGCTGTGGAGTGCTGCGGACAGGCTTAATCTGCCTGCTGTGGATAGACCCAGTCTGCCTACTGTGGACAGGCCCAGTCTGCCTGCTGTGGACAAGCATAGTCTGCGTGCTGTGGGCAGGCACAGTGTGCATGCTGTGGACAGGCACAGTCTGCCTGCTGTTGGCAGGCATAAAAAAACCGTTATGATTTTGTATTTTGGAAAACGGCCCAGCACAGACATGTGCCTACACGCGTTGCCGCACCTATTTCATAGCTCGACGAACTGCGAACGATTTTCCACCCCACCAGGACGAGAAAGTGTCTTGCGTGTGTGTGCATGCACAGAGCCCGCGGGGACTGGATTTGGTGGCGTGTGCGTCGAGCGCGGTGGTGAAAGGTGGACCAAAAAAATGTTGAATCACACACACCAACTCACACACACATAAAACACACACACAGACCACTGCATTGTATTGTGAGTTAATGTGAGAACAACAACAACAACAACAACAACAACAGAAAAACTCAAAACAAGGCACCCTACCCTCGTATCCGAGCCACTATGGAGAGGCTTTTTTTTACTTTGTTAAAAACCAAGCTGCAAGTAAAAAAAGGCTCGCTTCGCTCGCGCGCCTCATTATGAAATACCTGGTACGTCAGCTGTGAGGGGACCTCGCTGTGAGGTCGACTGATTAAATAGTTGATTGATACTGCTTTGCAACCTACGTAATACGTTCGTCTATTATTATAGGTCTATACCCCATTTTTTACTGAATTTACAAATTGTATGATAAGACGTTCGTAGTTTGCGGTCTTCTTCCCGGTTCCCGGTTTCTGTCGACTTGTACAGCGTATCTCATGTATCTGGTACCTGGTACGAACGTGCGCGGACCTCACTTTTGTGTCTGAGGTGTAGAATAGTAGATAAATGTACGTTACATATTATTATTATTAGGCTTGCCATCCGGCAAGCAACGTTGATCAATGGAAACATTCCTGGCTTTAGTTATCATGTGTACTACTCTTTGCTCGTTTTTGTTTTCCCGAGGTATTTCTTCCACTCAGAGTTATTGGAGCCTGTCATGCGACCACGGACTGCAGTGTACCAGGTATCATATTGTGGCGATGGGTTCATGGGAACAACAACACACACAAACAGAAAAACTCAACGCAAGGTACCGTCGTATGCGAGACGTTATGAAGAGGCTTTTTTTCCTTTAAAAACCTAGAGGATCAAAAGGCTCGCGCTTCGCGCTTACGCGCCTTATTTTAAAACCAAGTTACCCCTTTTAGAACCGCAGTCCCGTTTCTGGGACGAACCACTCAAATTCCGAGTAGTTTGTCCCAGAGCGGGACTGACTGCAGTCCTGTAAGGGTTGAACAAACTCTCCCCGAGGAAAACATCCCAATAATTCAATGCCTTGGAAAATGTTGCCCCGGTATAGGATCGGAGCCTCAGTTCTCAGTTAATTTATGCTCCCTCTCTCATAGAGGACCTGGATATTATGCGGCTGCTCGACCCGATCGCGTTAGAATGGTGGCTTCCGGCAGGATATATATTGATTGCAGCCCTGGTGGAGGTCTTGCGGAAAGCTCGGGCTGAGCAGAGTCTCAACTCTAGCAAGCGCCACGACGATGATGATGCGCCGGACCCAACCGGAAATCTGCGAGCTCCGCTGTTGCAAGAGTCAGGTGGTGAGGACAGCAGTAACTTGTGCTGCATGACAACCCACCCTGAACAAGCGCGGAGTGGGGATCGGATGTGGTTGAGGATTAGAGCGTGCTGCGCTGCGTGAAACAATACGCGTCTATCCTGGTAGATTCGTGTGTGCAGACTCTCTCCCGAATGTCGTACCCAAGGTACTCTGTTGCTCTCTCTTGCTGGAACATGCGGGATACCGACCCTCGTATCCTTCGGCTGATTCGTTTTTGTTCTTCTGCTCCGCCTCGAGCCTGTTGTTGGTTTGTGTAAACCCATCACGTCGCACGTGTGTCGCGCGCGTAGAAGTTCCACATATAGCATGTATGTACTGCAGTAAAAAAAAAAAGAAGTACTGCTGCCGTAAATCTAATGTTCGTACACAATCATGGTATACTGGTACAGCAGTAGTTAAATCTCTCGTACTTGTCCCGCAAATGCCCGCGCAGGAGAGACCAGCGAGGATTTTTTACAGCCCAAGCACAGCATTACCGCCACGGGGTTGCTGTGGGCCGCGCTCACCTTCTCGTGGGGGTTGTGCATCTACCAGGTGCATATACATACCGGACAACCTGCTACTAACTAGAAAAAAAATAGTCCTCGATACTCAGTGCGTGCAACAGGCCCTAAAAAATAGTGAATGCAGGCGAATCTGGCCACGAGCGAATGAAGCACGCGCCTGTAGCCTCGAGCGAGCGACTCCTCCTCGAAATAGTGACAAATTACTCGTGGAACCCCCCAGTGTGCATGTAAAGAATTGCATACACCGGAAGTACAGGTACAGCCGAAGTTCCTTGCTGCCATGCAGTAGCTCGACCGATTGTGTCGTCTCACGGTATCATGATCTCTCTTACGGGGGGACATGTATGATAGCCGGTCGCCCCGGTGGTTCAAGTGGTTAACCTCGAATTCTACTTTGAGTCCTGGGTTCGAGCCCCAGGAGGGTCGGACTTTGACTTTATTTGCAAAAATAAAAAAAAGGGATTCAATTGTTGAGAGCGCCTTGCAGCGTGGGTAGGCACAATTCGATGCGAGTCGACGAGGGAAGAAAAGGCTGAAATCTTCTCGCGATAAAAAATGAAGGCACGTACCGTAGCGGGAAGGGGGGAGAAGAGCCTGCTATGTGACCCCGGATCTGAGTTACGAGTTGGAAGGAGAGAGAGAAGATGTGCGAAGATAATGAATGGGATGAAAAAAAAAAAAAAAAAAAAATAGTAAATAGGACGCACAAAAACCTAGATATATCGGTATTTTTACTGTTAATAACAATATTTGGTCCTATTTACTACCATGGTCTCCCGTAAATAGGCAATACCTGGTACCTGGTATACCGCTGTAGTCAGCAGCCACGAGGTGGTTAGTGGTGGGAACGGGGGTACTCTTCTATATTATAGTTGAGAGGATATACCCGCGGCCATGTTAGTTCAGTTTTGCACATTGGTTTTATCTTGTGTGCGCTTTTTCCGTCTCGTGTATTTTGAGGCAGCCGAATTTTCGATTTTTTTTGTTTTTGGATCTTCCTAGGGCTCCAGCACCTTTGTGTGACCACGGACTCCTTCGTCAGAGAGTTAATGTGAGAACAACAACAACAACAACAACAATATATGCACCTCTTTGTGTCTTTGTTAGTATTGTCTGTTTTGCCTTTTTTTGCGTTTTGCTATCTGCTTCTGTTTTTGTTTTGTTTTGTTTTTTTGCTTAGCTTCATTTTCTTTTTTAGGTTTTTGTCTGCTATTAATAGTCTCATTTTCGCTTCCCTGGTGTCCGCAGTGGTGGAGTGCGTATGGTTGTTTTTTGTTTTTGCCTCTGTTTTTACTTGAGGTATTTCTTCCACTCCAGAGCTATTGGAGCCTGTCCTGCGACCACGGACTGCATTGTATTGTGAGTTAATGTGAGAACAACAACAATATAATATAGGTGTGCACGGAATTATGTTGGCGAAATTCAAGAACCCGGGTGGTGTGTCTTCTTAATCCCTCGATCAGCAGCTGCTTCTTTTGATCGCAGTATGTAGCATGTTTAGTTTTCGATATTTCTGACGCACGCCACGAGCCACGAAGTTTTAAACTTCGTACCTGGTAGTATACAAGGCTTATCACAGTGACTGAGAATCGTGGCGGGACGGGACGGGACAGATTTTTCTTGTTTGGCGGGAAAAAAAATGACAACGGGACGGGACCTGACGGTAAAATGAAGACATAAAAAGTTGGCGGGACGGGACAGCGGGTGCACATTTTCTCGACGGGACGGGACGGTAGAATTCAACGGGACAGATTTTCACGACGGGACGGGACGGTAATTTTTTTTTCTCTCGGCGCGACGGGACGGCAAATATGTTTTCCCTCGGCGGGACGGGACGGTTAATATTTTTCCCCACGGCGGGACGGGACGGCATTTTTTTTTTCTTTTCGACGGGGCGGGACGCTATTTTTTTTTCCTCGGCTAAACGGGACGGTAACTACTATTATATATATACCAGGTATTTCTTCTTTCCTGCTGCAAGTCGGCGCGGTTGTACGTGAAGACTTTCCCGCACTGCTGGTTGCGCGAAGGGAGCCGGCCCGACGCAGGCGTTTTTCTTCTCGACCCGCGGCCCACAAGCTCCGAGAAGTGCCACGCTACCACTACACGGGCGACGTTTTTTTTTCTGATTTCTTCCCACCCCTGCCCCAAGTACTCTTCCTTGTTGCCGTGCCAGCTCATATATAACACTGCACACGTGGCAACGTAGTATCTCTGTGGCGTAGCTTTGTGACCACAGAACTTGTATCTCTTCTAGGATGGAAGAATCGGCACGGACACTGGTTGTGCTGGATGTCGACGGGTAGAAAGAACGGTTTAATGTGAAGAACACACACACACACACATATGGTGGCTGTGTTTTGATGATTATTATTGTGCTTGCGCTGTTTTACTGGTGGTTGTGGAGGTAGGTGGCGATAGGTGGTGGTGGAGGTGGTGGCGGCGGCGGTGATTCTGGTGCCGCTCGCTGCTGGTCGATCGACCCCGCCCGTGAGATAGGCATCCATGGCGTCCGTACTGGTCACACCAAAGATGCTAGGAGACAGCATTTTTACCCCTTGACAGAGAGCAACTTTGCGTTGTGACATATTTACATGCTTTGACTGACACCAAACTACTAGGTATAGTGTGGAACACTCGGCCCTACATCGTTGGCAGCGCACGTTTTGCGTCTCGCTTTTGATGATATGTCACCTGACATCTTTTTGGGCCAAACCCGTGTACCAGGTATACTGGTGGTGTGGCCGTGAGTTGAGTGGTTTCTGTTCTATGTGTTGTTGTTGTTGTTCTCACACTCTCTGACGAAGGAGCCCGTGGTGCTGGAGCCCTATTACGGGGGGGGGCATAGTTAACAGGACCAAATATTGTTAGTAAAAATGGTTAAACATATAGGTTTTTATGTATAGCATAGGTCCTGATAACTATGATCCCCCGTAATAGGCAGATCCGAAAAACTCCAAAGCATCGAAATTCGGCTGCCTAAAAAACAAAAAAAATACAAGAGACGAAGAAGGCGGCACACAAGATGAAGTCAACGAGATGAAATCAAAGTGCAAATTGTGTGTGTGTGTGTGTTCTTCACATTAAACCGTTCTTTCTACCCGTCGACACCCAGCACAACCAGTGTCCGTGCCGATTCTTCAATCCTAGAAGAGATACAAGTTCTGTGGTCACAAAGCCACGCCACAGAGATACTACGTTGCCACGTGTGCAGTGTGAACTGCAGTGGGCAATGCAAAGCCATGTCATCATACTAGATACGACAGGCACGACATACGCAATCTATGAAATAGTGAAACGAAAAGAAACAATCAAAGAGAAAACAAAAACAAGGTAGACAAATCGAAAAAGAAAAAGAAGAAAAATGAAAGCAAAATCTAAGAGAAACAATCTGTCGTGCCCCCCCCCCCGCAGGCGAGGTGGCCAACACTTGAAAAAGAACGAGCTGGAAAAAAGAAGAAATAACAAAAAACACCACTGCTTGTGAACAGAGTAAGACAAAGAACCAAGGAGAAAGTAACAAGGAAAAATAACAAAGGGGAAATAACAGGCAGACCAAAGCCCAAAGCACCTTCCAGGTGGCGGCAGCAGCTTGTGGTACGAGTAATATAGCCAGGTTCTCCCTGCTAATCCGCCTGGTACCTTGCTACCCAGACTGCCGTCTCCGCCCTGCGTTCGTCAACTATGCCCAGCCCCTTGGCGTCAGACAATACGAGCCGAGCAGAGCAGGTTCGTCTTCCAACCACGCCACACGGCTCCTTGAGTACGGCTTATCAATCAGAAAAGGAAGAGGAAGAGAAAAAATGAAATGAAAATCACGGAGAGTCAGCGCAAGAAGAACTATTGTAATGATGTGAAGTTTGTTTATTGCGTTTGGGGCTGCCTGCGAACCGATGGGATAACTGGTACCTGGTACCTGGTATGTATATACGTACGTTCTTCGTCTTGGGGCCCTTTACATTATGCTGAGTGGCCACCGTTGATTGTACTGGAGTATTGCTGACTCCGGGGTCACCGACGATCCGACGATGGCTCCCAACTCCCAACTTTACGATTTTTCACGTATGGTTGGTCGGTACGTAGTCAACACTTACTGATATTTTTTGATACGCTTCAGCAAATATGAAGCCATCGTAGGGGATTTGGTGAATCTCAATGAATTCCGGAGTAGTCGGAACTGAGGAGCAGGAGCCGTTGGCATGCGTGCGAAGGACTGGGGCAAGTTGCGTCGATGACGCAGGAATTGTCTTGAAGTCAGCTGGAGGACATCTATTACTACAGTAGTAGTAGGTAAAATAATGACAGTCATCGTGACTATCTTCGAAGCAGCAGGGCTCACGGTATCGGAATATACGACAGAGACAATGCTGCTACGAACACCGGACCAGACAACGGTCGCCCCACCGCTCGTCATCGAAGCAGCACGCCAGAGGTATAAACAGACGGTCAAGTTTTTATACCTGGGCGGCGTTATCCACGACAACGCTGACCTCTCGCTCGAAATCGACCGACGGATCCGTCTCATGCGGGCATGCCTCGAACGGTTTGGCCCGGAGTTGTTTTTGAGAATGACCGCCCCGCCTAGTCTGAAAGTCCGAAGGCTGAAGGCCGAGGTGACTGAGACCCTGCTGTACGGGTGTGCGACGTGAACACTCAGAGCAGAACAGTTTGCCAAGCTTCGAACGGCTCACCACCAAGTCCTCTTGCGAGTCAATTACTTCCAGCGCCGACTTCGTACCGACCACACCACCCTCTCGTAAGCGAAGACCCTCAAGATGACACGTTGCGAGAGCATTGAAATGACCATCCGCAAACGGCGGCTCCTTTTTGCGGGGGCCGTGGCGTGGCAAAGCAAGGAGAAATTACCCAGTCGGGTAATGTTGGGGACGATTGCTGGCGTGGAGAATCCGAGACCTGACGGACAGTTGAAACGTAGCATAGATGCATAGTCGAAGGCCTTAGGGAGTTCCGAGCCGCCGAAGGATTAACGAAACACTCCCTCTTGGTGTTTGGAGTTGAGACCGCGCGGTGGTCCACGGCAGCAAAAAAGGCGGGGAAGTGGTACCGGGGGGTCCTTGAAGCCGCCGAACGGTTGATGATGAAGCGGCCCGAGGATCAGGCACAGCTGAGTAGGAAGCGCCGTGCATCCGCCGTGGATGGTGCCCAAGGGAATGGGGGGATGAAGAACCACAGGAGGAGTGGAAGGAAACCCGACCAAGGGGATGGGTGCAGCGGGCGGCAACAGGAGGAGTATAAGGGAAACCACGGTGGACGAAAGTAGGAAGGAGACAGCAGACAGGGTATGCTACTCGTGCCCCCAATTTCTGCAGCTATTAATATTAATAGTTCGAACATGATGTTCCTTCGTTTAGTTATCTTTGCGCTTTGATCCTCCGTGATTGTAACTTTTTTCTATCTTCCTTCCGTCGCGTCCTTATGAAAGGAGTCTTGTGGCTTGGGTGGATGACGAGCCCGCTCTGTTTATTTCGTATTGTCTGACGCACCCTCCCCGGGGGTGGGACATGGTGGGCGAAAGCAGGACGGCAGACTGCAGACAGGGCAGCAAGGTACCAGACCGACTAGTAGGTAGAAGTTGTTTATGCTATTCGTGCCACAAACTGCTGCGACTGCCTGGAGGGTGCTTTTCGCTTCTTCTTTTTTGTTGTGCTTCGGTGTGTCTGTTGTTTCCCTCGGTTCTTAGTCTCACGCCGTTCATGTGTAGTGGTATTGTTCTCTTTAGCTCGTTCTGTATTGCCTGCCACATACCCTACGGGGGGGCACGACACATTTTCCTCTTCCTTGTTCTCATTTCTTTCGATTTGTTGTTTGTGTTTCTTTCGTTTTCTCTCTGTCATTGATGTGTACATCGTGTCTGTCGTATCCAGTACGATGACATGGCATTACGTTGTCTACTCTTGCGTACTGTAAAACAATGTAGTATCTCTGTGGCGTATTTGTATGACCACAAAGCTTTTTTCTCTCGAGGATTTAAGAATCGGCCCGGACACTGGTTGTGCTGGATGTCGACGGGTAGACGCGACGGTTCAATGTGAAGAATACACACACAGAAGACACACCCTGGTAAGTTGTAGCGGTACGACAGGCGTTCTCCGATGCGAGTCGAGTCAGTTTCGTGGTCGAAAGCACTCTTCGGCTTTTTTTTTCTCCCTCTTTTTCTACCGTTTTTGTCGATTGAATGTGACGATTTCAAAATTTTGGCCGGCTTGAAACGTGCCTGGTACATGCTTTGCAAGACCTAGAGTATGATATATGTAAACCTCGGCATTTCGATTATTTTTAAGTCCGGGCTGTATGCTCGGTGGGCGGGAGAATCCATCGCAAACACCACGCCATTACCCCACACCACACACAGGGCAGTAGACCAAATACATCAAAGTCGCACATCTACTACATCCAGCCACACATCCTCCCCCTGTGGTAGGATTGACAGGAACGCACAGGCTGAAGCCTGGGAACCCAGACAACGCCATGGGCAGGCTAGGCTTTCTCTGCGGCTGGGTTTCCCCGCTCATTGAGTGAAGCATTCGAGAGTTATACCCAAAGACGGCTACATACAAAATAAGCGCCCAAATTCCAAGGATGCTGGGGCTTCGGGCCAGCCTTGCCCGAGGAACCAGTCATGAAAGTAACATCTGGACCATGTTGCACTTTTGGAGGTGGTTTGTTGGAATATGGAAGACTCTACTACCAGCTGTTGGTTGGGAACCTATTGTTCAATAGCATTACGGGGGACCATAGTTAGTAGGACCGATGGTATACATAAAAACCTATATATTTAACCACTTTTACCAACAATATTTGGTCCTATTAACTATGATCCCCCGTAATAGCAATCAGTACCGAACGTGGTGTGTGAACATACAGGGATGTTGTCTTTTCGAGCCCGTCGTTGGTTGCGAAGAATATACGTAGCCCCTCGTAGTATGAGTGAAAACACGAACATGTTATACTAGGCGAGGGTTCATATTTTGTGGTTCATGCTTAGCGTTGTCATCTCATGTATGGGCATTGCACCCCTTGCCCTATGGTACGTTGTAAGCGCATGAGGTTACGTGTTGTTCTAAGTTATCTCACGCATACTAGTACCAACTTACGATGTGAGGAGCTCCCCGCATCATTCACGCATACTAGTACCAAATAACGATGTGAGGATCTCCCCACATCAGTATGTTACGTAGCCGAAACGCTTTGTGCACAGCAGTCGGTGTTATCATATCATACACACGTACTGTTGATAATACCTGGAAACGCTTTGATGTACGACCAAATGTATCGTTTTTCTATCGTGTTGTGCGCCGCAGGGAGCGAGAGCGATCGTGGAGGCGGTGAGGCGTGGAGTCGACACCTCCGTCTTCATCTCGTCTGCGGTGTTGTGCGTAGCTTGGGCGTTGGCTGCCGTTCTGCGGAGTCGAGACCACTGGCGACAGGCGGCCATGCCGCCCAAGATGGACGCACATGGGCTGCCTGCGAACCGTCGCATGTGGTGGGGCCTGTGGCCTTTCTTCAATCTGGCTTTCATCACCGCGACTGTGGCTATCGTCAACGATATCAACGCAGGGAAGTCTTGGTCGGGCCTCGTCAGCATTGCGGCAGACGACAGGGTGTGGTAAGTGGCAGACGCGGGGGAGAGCCGAGGGAAAAAGAGAAGGGCCTGAAGTCTCCCCAAGGATCAAACAACCGATGCATTTGTTTCGTTGTTGCTTTCCTGTGATGCTGCGGTAGTTGCACCGGCAAATATCGTACCGCCGGACCCTAGCTACCCAAGTCCGGCTCGCCCAGTTAAATCTCAATTCGTGTTTTTTTTTTGTTCTCGGTCACGGGCACGTGTTCCGCGTGCACACGCCCCACACGAATGCCATGCACATCGTTTTTTTCTCTCTCCCCTTTCGCTAGTTTTCGCTCTTGGTTTTCACGCGTTGCACGGTGATTCGCAGGAATGTGGTGGCGCTGGCGATCAACCTGGTGTTCGTGTCGTGCTCCGTGTTGAGTGGGGCGGGAGTGACGCTGTGCACTTTCAAGCCGAACTCGGAGTTCACGGCGGGATTACTTTCGGCCGCCATGTTCTCGTGGTTCTCTCCCATCATTGACGTGGGGCAGACGAAGCAGCTCGACCTCAACGATCTCCCTGTGCAGGTTTGTCTTTTGTTTTCTTTTTCTTTTTACGTTGTACGGTGTTGTTGGATTTCGAGATATAATCGAAAGTTTGATACACCAGAAAAATAAACTAGCGGATGAGATTTCGATCTTTGATACCAGGTACATGGAAGCTTTCGTTTCAGTGTCAGCATGAAATTGATGGGGATGCCAGGGGATGGGAGGGCAAAACACGTTCGACATACTCGTATACGATATGCCGAAAGCCTCGATATTTCGATATGTTGAAAGTTTCGACACGACATCCCAACACTATCGTAAATGGCGTTGTCTTCGTGCTACGCATATAATCTAAAGTCAGTCGGATAAGAATCCTGCAACCATGTATGCTTCGAAAAGGTGGGCGCACTCGCTCGCTGTCTACCTACAGTTCTGGCGTCATTTTGTTTTTTGCGGGGTAATGTCGACGACATTTTCTGTTTGTTATGTTTTGTTTTTTTACCGGTGCTCCCAACCAACCAACCAACCACCTTATGACACCGCGCAGATTGATGACGATCTGTCGGACGTGGTTTGGGAAAAAATGGACAAGGCGGATCCGCGGAGCCCCCTTCCGTCCCTCTCCCTGCCCTGCGGAAAGAAGACCACGCGAAGCGCCGGCGCCGGCGGAGGCTACACCCGCGTGGAACAGGAGCAGGCCGACGCCGACGCAGCTGCCGCGGAGGAGGCGGCGGCGGCTGATCAGTCCAGGCTGCTGTGGCGCATGTGGAGGGTGACAAAGCCGCTGGTGATATCGCAGGGGCTGTGGCAGCTGGTGGCGACCCTCACCGAGTTCGTGCCGTCCCTCGCCATGCAGCAGATCATCGACTTCGTGTCTGCATACCACAAGGGAGAGGGGGGGGTGACGGGGAGGATCACGCTATTCGTGGTTCTGCTGTTCGTGGGCCCGCTTCTGCAGGGCGTGGCCGACGGAAGGAACTTCCACATCGGGCGGCGGATCGGCTGCAGGGTGAGTTGGGCGGCGACGGGTGGTGGGTGGGTGGATGGGTGGGTGGATGGGTGGGTGGGTGGGGCAAGCTCGTGAACTGCTTATCCCGGTTGCTCAACGCCAAAGGACAAAGCTTGGAAGTCTTAGCTACAGTACTCGTACGTGTCCGTATATAGTGTTGCGTGGTGGTTTGGGCAGGGAAGTGACTTTCTCCACGAAGACGAGGAGGTGGCATATCGCCAAGGGACGCAATACTTGTTAGGTGAACCTCCCATTTCGCCTTGTTGAAATGTATGGTATGCTTGCGTGTGTGTGAGCTTGTCCCATCCCTGCCGCGGCTGCCGTAGCATGCGATATGCTGTGCTCGTCGCGTGGTTGCTGTGGAGCGGAGGAAGACAAGCATGAAGAGCTACAGTAGCTCACCCTCGAGACGTAACGGTTCGCGATTTCCTTTCAATACCGCAGGTGCGCGGTGCGGTGGTAGGGTCGGTTTTCCGCAAGATGCTCAAGATGGACACCGCCTCCTCCACGTATAGCTCGGGAGAGCTCACCAACCTCGTGTCCGTGGACGCACAGAACGTTCTGGAGTTCGGCTGCTACATTCACTTCATCTGGGCGACCATTCTCCAGGTTTGCTTTGAGTCCTTCAAATGGATGCATGCAGTAAAGGAGGGTGACTGCTTTTTGTTTTGCTGTGTGATGATCTAGCTACGCTTCATGGCACGCCCTGGGTGTTCGTCGTATGCAGCCCCTCCCGATCATCCCCTTGTTGTAGAGGTGTACGTACCCCGGATGATCGAAATCCGGGTACTCGGCGGGTACAACCCGGACGGGCAAAACCCGTGACGGGTTCGGGCTTGACTTGAATCCCGCGGGTATCGGGAGTGACCAAAACCCGGGTACTCGGCGGGTTCGAGTACGCGGGTACCCGTGTGTTTGACATGTCCCCCGTATTGTATGTCCCACAATATATCTAGAAACCTCTCAAATCGACACAAAGGGGTCCCCAGGCCCCAGGGGTACTGTGAATATCCATTTTTCAGAGCTGAATTCCCATGCCTTATTTACGGTTTTCACGGAGGATCCTCACTGTTTCATACTTGTTTTTCATACGCGTGTCTGTTTTGCTAATATCTTCGGTATCCGAGGGGGTTATTAATAGTATTAATACTACCGATGTATGCTCGTAGGCATTCATGCCTTTACTCGCACCATGACGCCTTCTCGCCATGGAGACCTGGGAACGCCACCTTCGATTGATAGTTGTCGACATATAATACTAATTTGTCTTTCGCCACCTGAATGTGCTCCGTGCAGGGGCATACGTAAGTGTGGGTATCTGCTTCTTCGTGTGCAACCATAAATATTTGCCGCTCACTACTCATATCATACGACATTTCTTCAGCTGCCGTGCAAACAATTATCAGGTAGATACGATTACGTGTGTATCAGGTATACCCAACATGCAATATGCACCCACAAACACCTAGAGTCAAACCGATTGCATTTATTTCTCCTGCTAGCTTTTTTTATTTTTGAGTACCCGGGGCACTGTTGCTATTGGTGTTTGATGGATATTTTAGTTGTCGTCCCGACATCAAGTCGTAGAGGGCGCCGTCGTCCGTTTGCGATACCCCTCGATGACCGTGAACGAAAACGGGTTGTCCTAGTACCCGGGTTTATCCAAGCACTCGTTGAACCCGTTCGATTTCGTCTGAAAACCCGGGTTATCTGCGACGGGTTCGGGCTTCACTTTCAGAATTATCCGAGTACCCGTTTGTGACGGGTACTCGCCGGGGTACACCTCTACTTTGTTGGTTCTCCAGATCCATGAAATAGTTGCATCCAGAAGGAGGGGTGAATATTTTCCCCCCTACAGTAATCGTTTATGTACCGTCTCCTTACGCCTTATCGCCCTGGTTCTTCGTCGTGAGCGCCCCCGCCCATCGCCGTTTGTTGACACTCCGGGCCCACTGGGCCGCTGAGGCCTACCCACCTCTTTGCCCCCCTTGCCCCCCATGTCCTTTGACAAACTCGCCCATGTTTCTCTACAAACCCGACTTACTGTAGGTGATGGTGTCGGTGGCCTTTCTGTTTTACGTGTTGGGGGTCTCCGCCATCGGAGGCGTGATCTTCATGGTTTTGAGCGTGCCCATTGCCAAGTGGACGACGAAGCGGATGCAGGATTACCAGAAGGTCCTCATGAAGCGCAAAGACGACCGCATGTCTGTGGTCGGAGAAGCGATGCAGGCGAGAGGTGGTTGGCTCCGTGTAGTACAGTAGGGGTTACTGTGGTGGCAGACCCCTACAGGGCGAGAGGAGGTGGTTGGCTCCGTGTGGTACATACAATATTGGCTACTGTGGCGGCAGATCCCTTCGGGGCGGAAAAATGTGCCACTGTTCGGGCGCGAAGTAACTAGGCGCGTGCGTGCGTGCGCAAGCAGTGTGTGTGTCTAGCGTGGACCGACTAGAGCCGCGGCTGTTGAGAGAAGGATTTTGATGCTACTCCGCCGCTTTTGACGTTGGGGTGAAGTTGTGTTTTTTTTCCGTCTTTTTTTGGTAGTGCTTGTGTTTTAAGGCGACCTAGATATACTCCTTTTGTCGAAACTTCTGCTGTGCAGGGGGTGTGGACTGATACCTACGAGCGTGCAGCCCTAGACCTTCACGTCAATTTTGGGGTAGAAATGGATGCGTAGCGATGACAAGTGTCGCGAAATGTCGTCCCTGATGCTTGTGTGTCGCGGGTCCTGTGTCTTGCCCCTTCGTTTTCCAACTGCGCAGGGAATTCGAATCATCAAGCTCTTCGCTTGGGAAAAAGACTTTGTGTCAAAGATCGACAAGAGCCGTCACAAGGAGATGAGGTCTCTCCGCGGCTACATGGTGAGTTTTTCGCGTTGCGGTTTGCTTGTTTGTTCGGTGGTCTGCTTCGTTATTGAATGAACTCTTGCCTGTTCACATTTGCATTCAATTTGTTCCTGTCGTATGTACTGTTTTGTTTGTTTGTTTGCTGTTTTTTATTTGTTATCTCCGTGCTGCGCGTCGGTTTGCTTGGGTAAGGAAGGCACACGGGGCCAGCCGCAATGTCTTCTCGGCGATACTGTGCGTTCGTCACGGAGTATGCGATGACTATTCCGCGAGACCATCTTAATAGTGATCAGAACCCACAATGAACGAAAAAAACATGGATCTCCGTAGTAATTCGTAGCACACCGTTTTTGGTTCTAAATACTATATTACCGTATTACGAAGTGGCTCGAACCAATTCCCGATTCCTGCTTGGCTGTTCCTGGCATGTCGTGCGGTCGATCCATCGCAAAGGACTCGTCATGTTCCCCTCCCAGAGCTCTCACAACCCGCCGCCCGTCCTCCCCTGTGTCGTGGGTGCGTGTCGTAGATAATGATGGTCGGTGTGGTGACTCAATGGAACTCGGTGACGACGCTGGTGGGTATGTGCACGTTCTTGGTGCACACGAGGCTGCTGGGCCGCACGCTCACCGCTTCGCAGGGCTTCACCTCGCTAAGTTTGTTCGGCATGCTCCGCTTCCCGCTGCTAGTGATTCCGGATATGGGCAACTTTTACCTCCAGGTAAACGAAGTGACTGAATGAAACGTTTGCTTCGCTGTGGCACTGCTGCCGGAGTACTGAATAGGTGGCTTTTGCTGTACTATTCATAGGTGGATGTTGGTGTACCAGTGGGAGGTCGCTGTGGGGGTAGTATTAGTTGGCTGTTGGTGTACCAATAGCTGACTGTTGGTGTACCAATAGATGCCTGTTGGTGTGTCAATAGGTTGCCGTTGGTGTACCAATAGGTGGCTGTTGGTGTATCAATAAGTTGCCGTTGGTGTGCCAAAAGGTGGCTGTTGGTGTATTAGGTTGCTGTTGGCATAACAATAGGTGATGGGAGAAAGGTACGCGCGCGAAGCATTCTACACTAGTACGCAAGACGCTTGTTTGTCATCTTCTTAGTTTTGCTCTTCGACGATATTTTACGCAGCGGCACCACAACGAACCACGTCACCGCTATCATCAGTTGGTTGATTACGCTCAAGGTTGCTTAGCAGCTGAATAATCATGCTCAAGGAGTACGTCCTGCACCCCGCGCCCTGTGTGCTCACGACAACACCCCCAAAACTTACGTTCCTGTTGCTCGTTTGGTCTTCCTCTTTGGCTTGGCTCGCACGGAAGTCTCGAGTGTCTCTGACCCGTATAGAGGTGTTCCTGGGAAGAGGCAGCATTGAGGGCCAGCCTATGGGTGCCGAGGCCGAGGGGAACGTGGGCGGGAACGGCGACGGGAACGGTAGCCCTAAGGCCCCTGTTGGCGGCCTCCTTGTCCAAAACGGAACTTTCGCCTGGCCCCCCACGGTACGCTTTTTATGACGCCCGGCACATTGGCGTGTTTGTGATTTTCATCCCGTGAGGGGTCGAGGGGCTTCCCCCGCAGAATACACACATGCCTGTTGTTCGTCATGCAGTAGTCTCGGTTTTAGCTGTGTGTTGTTGCCGTAGGTTTCCCGCGAACGCGGTCCGTGTGGGGCCGTGGTTGGGGTGGTTCGGTAGGTTTGTTTTTTGGCGGTGATGGGAGCCAGGAGCAAGAGACGGTGAGATTCCTCTATCCGGAGAAAAACACCCACATTTTTTCCGCCTGGTATACAACCAAAGAAGGTTGCTGCAAATATTAATTACACACGCCGGACAGGTCGCGTTTCCCAACTTGAATGATATAATACAAATCAGAGCAGACATCTTCCTGGTCTGTATAATTTAGCTCATGTTACCCGGTAGGAGGAACTGTACCGTCTGCGTGATCTAGCACATGTCCCCTGGGTTTGATGCCACTCCGGGCATAAATATGGCCAGCTTGAACCGGGGGACCTCCTTGGAACCTCCTCTTCTCCACTGTTGCAAGTGTCAATTTCCACCCTGTCCGATCCTTCCCTGGAGCCCCCTCCGCCCCTCCCCGCCCCCGACGTCCATGCCCTCCACGACAACATTCCTGTGACAAACGGCGGCCCAACCTCAGCAGACCCCCCCCTCCACCGCCGAAGACGCCGTGCCCCGACCTCCTTGCACGCCTCCACGCCGATCAACAAGCGGGTTTCCTGCGCCTTTGGGGCCGTCTGCCACATACACCTCGGTCTTGGTCTTGGTGCTGGTGTCTAAAAGGTCCTTGTATTTCGGCCCAGAGTGATGCGTGCTGAGCAGACCCTACGCAACACCTCGTAACAGCAGGTTAGGAGCGACATGAGACGATTTGTCGGATCTATCTGTTGTGGATTTAGCTGATATATCTGTAGATGATCTATTTGATCTGTCTGTAGATGATCTATTTGATCTGTCTGTAGATGATCTATCTATCTGTAGATGGTCTATCTCATATATCTGTAGATGATCTATCTGATCTATCTTTAGATGATCTATCTGATCTATCTGTACATGATACATCTTATCTATTTGTAGGTGATCTATCTGACCTGTCCGATGTGTGGAACATTTTGTGATGGAGTTGCTTTCGAGAAGATGACAGTTCGCGGATGGGTACATTTTCCGCTGACGCGCAGCGTTCCGTAAATAGCGTGCTGTTTCCCGCACGTTTTTTTCAAAGTAGCGGTGAACGCGTGTGACGCACATACCAACCGGACCTCATCGGGTAAACAAAACACTGCCGCTCAATCCTGCTGACGCGAAACACAGGGCCATTGCCAGAGCGGGGATGAGTCGGGCGGAGACGGCCAAGGCGATGGACGGGAGGAGCAAAAGAACCACCAGACGGACGCCCCAACTACGGTGCCGCCTCTCCCCCCTGCGCTCCCGACCCTGAGGGAGGTAACGCTGGAGGTTAGCCCTGGGGAGCTGGTTTGCGTGTACGGGCCGACCGGGTGCGGCAAGTCGAGCCTGTTGATGTCGCTCTTGGGGGAGGTGCGGCGCGTCGAGGGCACCGTCGAGGTGAGAAAAGAGAGTTGCGCGGGTGTCATCACTAATACCTGGTATACCTGATGCCACTCTATGTAGCCGGAAAAATAGCCACCGTTTGATGTTGACATCATATTCCGTATGGTCACTATATTACCGGCCAGAATGGTGAACACATTTTCCACCTATGGTGTGCTTGCTCCTTCGGTGCTGTAAGTTGACGTTTTTTTTTTTTTTGAAGCGCACCTTACCCCCCTTTTTTCTCCAAAGCAATCCATTTCCTTTTTTTTCCCCCATCTTTTTTCTCTTTTTTGTTGTTCAGTCCCCATGATAATGTTTTGAGGCGACCTCGCGATCACGGAATTTGGTTTATGACGACGGGTGAACGCTAGAAAACGACAACAATGTGGATGGGAGGGGGGCTGTGATCGGTGGGCAGAGCCACGGTTTACGATTTCACGAATGTGTTGCGTCTGTATGTAGTAAAAAAAGACAGAACTGAACACTCTGGGCCTCACATAGGCCGGCCAGGCCGCCGCAGGCCACCGCCCGATCAACGTACGTGGTATACATTTGTTTCATGTCTCCACGTGTGCCACACTCTTTGTCCGCCTTGTGTTAGTTGACCCAAGCAGCGCACTCCCCTAATTCATGGCTTTTTGCATGCCTGTCGTCCGCTCGGCACACCCTTTCCTTCCGCTCGTTGTGTGTTCTCCCTTCTGGACGTTCTCTTGTGCGCTCGTCCGATTTCTTGTCCTCGGACGGAAGATCAACGGCACCGTCGCCTACGCCGCCCAGCGCGCTTGGATCCAGAACGCGACCCTGCGGGACAACGTCCTCTTCGGTTCTCCGATGGACCCCGAGCGCTACGCGCGCGTCTTGTCCGCGTGTGCCCTCACGTCCGATCTCGAAATTCTGGAGGCTGGAGATCAGACCGAAATTGGCGAGAAAGGGTACGTGCCCCCCCCCCCCCCCCGCCCCTGTGAAATTGGCGAGAGAGTGTACGTTGTTTCGTCTCGTGCTTGTTTATGTCCCGCAGGCTGCGTGTACAGATTGCAGTATTTTATAGGGGCACTTTTTGTTCCGTGGTTGGAATTGTCAGTTGGGTTCCGTGTAAACTGTATGTGACATCTCGTGTTGTCCCTTTTTTTCTTCCGAGGGTGTTGCAGGAAGCCCGAAGCATGCTTCGTTTTGTAAGGTAGCCCTTTGTTGGGGGTTTCGTCCCGAGGGTCGCACGCAGGCTCGGCCTGGCTTGCTGCAGCCTTTTAAGGACGCGCGGTAACGTGTGTGTGAATCCCCAACAGCGCACGAGGATTTTCAAGCCTTCACATTTTTCCCGAGGCGTGTAGGTTGTGGTCCAGCCGGACTGGTCGTCTATAGGCAGGTGAAAAATCCGAGTACCCCCCCCCCCCGTCTCAAGCAATGTTTGCCTTGTCGGTGGAAACCCGACGTGCTCCGTCGCGGCATTCTAGGGGTGCGAGGGGCTGTGGTCATACGACTACGGCCATCCATTATATGAGTACAACCCCCGCCCCCCCAATATATATACATAGATTGGGGTTAGCGTTGGTTGGCAACGACACTGTAAAATATGCCGCTCACTACGTGAACTAAATAACCAGGGTACCGCTTCTTCTTTTTTTCTTTTTTTTTTGGCGGTCGGTCACAGCTGGTTGTCGAGTTTGGTCGTTTGTGCGAGGTGAACAAGCTTTACTCCGCACAAGTGGGAATGGTAGTATAGCGTAGTGTTTATGGTAAGGCACCCAAGAGGCAGTTACATAGTACTGCCATTGCTTCTGGAAGTGCCTACACCGGAAATTAAATCAACTCATTGAAGCTGTCATCCATATGCAAGTCCGCCTCACAAGCGGTTCTTAGTAGGATGCAGTTCACCCTTCATGCGACTCGCCAGACACCTCACGGCGCTTCGCGCTTGGTGCAAGCAAAGTCTGCCTGGTCGATGAAAATCCGACATGCTGCGTCCCGGCATTGTAGGGATGCGAGGGTCTATGGTCATACGACTACGGCCATGCATGAGATCGAGTACATCTCTCCTATCGAGTACACCCTCCCCCCCCCTTCTGTTCCTGGCCTCGGGTACACGCCGCCGCGTTCGCGTTGGCCCTGTGTTTGTAATTTCGTGCATTCAAATGCCTTTTCTTCGGCCGACGGACGCTCCCGTACGTGTGCCGCATTAACAGCATAAACCTTTCCGGTGGGCAGCAGCAGCGGGTGTCCCTGGCCCGCGCGGTGTACGCGCAGGCGGACGTGTATCTCCTGGATGATGTGCTCTCGGCCGTGGATGCTCACGTCGGCGAGCACATCTTCAAGCACTGCGTCCGCGGGATGCTTCGAGACAAGGCCGTGATCATGGTCACCCACCAGGTACTTGGCAGTTTTGTTTTTGGAAACGAAGCGCACCACCTGTTTTGAGTGTTGGATTGTGTAACCTAGGTTCGGTTTGGAAAGTCGTCGCCCGCTCTTCCCCCCCCTCTCAACCGCCACCACCACCACCTCAAACACCTCAAACACCTAACACCCAAAACCAACACTGACACCAATACTACCAACACCAACATCAACGCCATCAGAACAGCCCCCTCCAACAACAACACCACCACCACCACCACCACCCCACCGTGTCTACCGATCTGCCGACAGTACTAACGCTTCGGCGGGATTTTTCGTTTTGCTTACGCTCGTCTCGCTTCGCCAGGTCCCCATGACCGCGCGCTATGCGGACCGGGTGGCGCTGATGAGCCCTGACGGCCGCATGGCGGAGATGGGCGATCCCCGGCAGCTCATGGAAGACGAAGGCTCGCGTCTGTGGGCGCTGATCAACAAGGTAAAGAGCGAAAACGTCCTTTTTGCTTTGCCTTGAATATGCACGAAAGGTGTGGTGTCGTTTGGTTGCTACCGACCCGCTCGAATGGAAGGCGTTTTTTTTCCGGGGTATGTTTTTTTTGTTCGTTGATTAGTGTGGCGTATTGTTGCTACCGTCCTATTTTGTGTAGCCAGTCAAAGGAACAAAACTAACGGTCGCAGCTTATCAAGTACATGCACAAACGAACGAACGGCCTCCAACCGATGGAAGGGACGAACGAACGAACGAACAACGTCCAACCAATCGAATGCACGAACAAACGAACGAACGAACGAACGAATGAACGGCCTGAAGGTGGGAGGCGGTGAGAGGCTCAAGAGGCACCGCAGCGCAGACGAGGAGTCGGGCAGCTTCAAGGCGGAAGCCGCGGGGTCGAAGACAGGGATGGACCGCGAGAAGAACGAGCTTGTCAAGGAGGAGGGCAGGTCAGGAGAAGGCACCGCACCTCGGACAAACAGCTCATGATCTACAGTAGTAGACCACCCTCAGCAGCTGTTGCCATTGTGAATGCTTGTAAAGGACCCGCACAGTACAGATCCAACCCACGGGAAACATGTGCGACAGAAGATCTTGCGGACTATCAGATATAGCATGAACCAGATCACACAAACCAGGAATGTGGCTTCCATGAAGCATCTGTTCGAGGTGTGGAAGGAAGGGATTGGGGTGTTGTTGGAGTCGGCGGGGCATTTATGCAGCGTCGCGTGTTTTGTTTAGTTTTTTTCAGTTTTTAGCGGTTACGTACTTGTAGCAAGCCGTCGTTCCATATGTGCCATCCTGTGTTTTATTCCCGTACGTACACGCTTCTTGTTTGGTCAGTTCACGCCTGGAAGAGGGTTACGTAGCTACTGATACTGGCCTTTTTTATCAAGTGACCTTTCTATTATGGGGCACCTCGACTCGTGCTTACCACAGGCAGCACGGCTCTCCCGGCACCGGCATCTACATCTCCTACATCAGGGCCGCGGGGGGTATCTGCTTGTTCCTCGTGAGTGATTCAGCCCGCGTCGTACATGCAAGACAAAAAAAACAACATATGCTGTGAGATCGAAAGTTTGCTCAAAACGCACCATCGCAAGCTTGGTGTGATCATTCGATCACGCCTTCTGCGGGGTGTGTACTGGTAGCTTTTCAGATTTGTCTGCAAATTGTTCCGGGTTTGAAAACAACTTATATATACCACTCTGTCCTTAAATGGTAAGACCGCTTGCTGTGGTTTCAATAATAATGTAAGCATGGCTCCTACATTCCGGAACATATATGCATGCAATATATAGATGTATGTATTACTATGATTTTGTTGCGGCTCACCACAGGCGACTATTTCCTTTACTTTGCTCTCCGTGGTCGGGGCGTCCTGGCCGTCGAGTCCTGGTGTCCGTGCCTGTCAGGACGTTTGCGAAATTTCGGTATCGCGTGTCGTTGCGTGTCATGCGTG
Organism: Nereocystis luetkeana; assembly: GCA_031213475.1. Taxonomy (NCBI): domain Eukaryota; class Phaeophyceae; order Laminariales; family Laminariaceae; genus Nereocystis; species Nereocystis luetkeana. The sequence goes on along the minus strand of JARUPZ010000027.1, from coordinate 4,269,563 downwards.
CTGCTGTTGTCCGACCACTGCTGTTTCATCGTCGTCTTCTCAGAGTGGTGCGTGGTGTTCTCAGAGTGGTGCTGTTACCGTCACCTCGCTCGAGTGCACGTCTTGTCTCCTGTGTGTGCTTCGCCACATGCCTCGTTGGACCGGTGCATACCTGAGTACCGCTGCAATAGCTGTCGTACATACATGCGTACGTACTGCTTCGTAATATGTGTCACGTTCCTTTGATGCCTGCGTCTTTTTTTTTGGGGGGGGGGGAGACTAACCCTTAGGTACTGCAGTCCCGTTTTGGGGACAAATTATTCAAGTTTCATGTGGTGGTAGCGCAGTCCCGTTTTGGGGACAAATTATTCTAGTTTCATGTGGTGGTAGCGCAGTCCCGTTCTGGAGAAAACCCACATGACATTAGAGTGGTTTGCCCCCAAAACGGGACTGCAGTACCTAAAGGGTGTAATGGCATCACGTTCGAGCAGCCATAAAGCGGTGCAATGCCTACCAGTACGAGAGCACGTGACGTGCTACTACCGGAAACGTCTGCGTAGATTGTGTCAGTATGAGGAGACAGGCAGTTATTTATAGGTACTATTAATACGAGCATGAGAGCACGAGCCGTACTACTGTAGTAACGGAGACGTGTAGTAGATGCACATGTATGAAGATACATGGTTCAGGGGACAGTCTGGCACTCGACTGCCCCCCTCTATCGCACGCGCCTCAGTACGAGGTGTGGGGTATATTTATAGCTTCATGTAGTTTGTTTTGAATAGCCGAATCTTCGACTCCCCTTTCCAATTTCTGGGATGACATGGTGGTCATCCTTTGATCGTGGTGTGGTCTGCATCTACGACTATTCAGGGTGGGCTAATGTGATGGTATCACGCACCAGTAGCATTAAATTGGTGCAATACCTACCAGTACGGGAGCACGTGACGTGTTACTAACGGAAACGTCTACGTAGATTGTATCAGTATGAGGAGACAGGAAGTTAGGTACGACGAGGATGAGAGCACGTGGCGTACTACCCTGTAGTAACGGAAACGTGTAGTAGATGTACATGTATGAAGATACATGGTTCAGGGGACAGTCTGGCACTCGACTGCCCCCCTCTATCGCACTCTGTACCTGTACCCTAATTATTTGAGCTCTCCATGAGATAAGCGACAATAATTTTACCAAGAAGAAGCGTGCCCGGGCCAGCATCGACGTCCCTGTGTCCTCCCCTCTATGGGCCATCTATGACAAGGGGTTCATTCTTCCGAGGGACCACGCAAATATAATAATATGAATGTTCATCACTGCAATAAAATAAACTTGGTCGCAAATGTGTTCAGTTGCCTGCCAGATGTACGGGGAGTTTTTTGGTGCCTCATCTGGGTGGACCACCAGCGTAAAACCGTTTGGGATACCAACACAGGCTTGCTTGCGTTCTGATTTTATGAAATTGTTGAACAAGCTGACCAGATGTATTTTTATCGCACACACACTGCTGTGCTCGACATTTTTCAACGGAGTGACCTACAATTGATATCTGTCCTTTGACTCCCCCTTCTGTCCTGTACAAGTTGTGGCTGTAATAGGAGGTATGTACCATACATCCAGTATGAACGTGTTTTAGGCCGGGCACATCGAGTTTTTTATTTTCTTATCCTCCGGCGGATTGGTAAAAATAAAGCTTAAGCTCACCACATTTCCACGTTACCGTGTCGTGTGTCAATTTAACCTATAGCTCCCGTTGCAACATCAGCACAATCATGCCACCATAATTTCGTGGACAAAACAAATACGAACATGCATCCATAATTTGAGTTCGCAAGATGTACGGCGGCTCATTTAGAGAAGTTTCGAGTCGAGTTCCGTTACCGGTTCGGGTCCTTTCAGGATTATCATCACTATTACATTGAATATAATACTTTTAATACACAAACCTCGTACCGAGAAGGATTAAACAATCCGTTAAACAAAAAAAAATGTGATGCCAATAATTTTATTTTGGTTTTAAATTCAACGAGTCCTCCCACGGTCCTCCTTTTTGACGGCAAACACAAAATACCATTATAAACTTAACTCGGAAAAAATAGAAAAAGATGAAGGAGTCGCCCCTCCCCCCCCCAAACCCAGCCCTTTCTTTGTTGTTGCACTGTCTCTCACATTCGTTCTGGCGGTAAGGGTTGCTTCGTTCGATGCTCAAAAATACTATTCTCGCAACAGAGTGATTGAATCGACTGTGTTGCAACCTGCCCGGCTACGTTCGCTTCTCATGTCTCGAGCTTTTTAGTTGTCGGTCTTTCCTTTACGATGTTGTACGGGCAGGGTGCAGCATGGGTCGCCATATTTAGACATTTTTTAGTGTAGTCGCATCGTCGTTCTCAAACAAGATGGGGTCTCACGCTAGTCTAATTGAGACGATCTTGCTTCCGCCTCCTATATAGTACGGTTGACCTCTCATGAAAAATGCGCGCGGTTGACATGGGCATAGCTACGTAGCTGCCGTGAGTTCTTGCCCCGAGTTCATGATATATATATGATGTTGGTCGATTGGCCTGTTTTCATTTACACTGGGGCGGTGAAACGTTGTTGAAGATATTGAAAGAGGGTTGTATTTTGTGCGTCCGACTTATTTAATGGTTTCTGAATTGAGTTGTCCGCGGTGTGTTGCTCGAGACTAGAGAAGGAGTCGGTTGGGCTAAATATCGCTCCCTGATTTTGGCGGCTAAGGTGTTACTAGAAGTATTTTTTGTTCCCCTTGTCAAGTGCTGTGTTTGTTTGTCGATCGATGTGGATCGAGGTTTTCTCTTTGTTGGCGTTATTATCGCTGAAGAGCGCCGTGGGTTGCGTTGAGAAGACAGGGAGTATCATAGTTTCGCTGGGTCTTATTTCGCTTTATTGTCGCAGAGCATATAGATTATTTCTCCATTCTTACCTGTCGTGGGCTGTACGGGACGAGAACACATAACACTTTCCCCACGAACAGTTTGTGACATCTTCTCTATGGCTTTGGCCTTCTTCGATTTGGTTTGTCGAGGTTGATTGAGGTTTCCTCTTTTTTGTCGGTGTTGCTGAAGAGTGCTGTGGGTTGGGTTTTGTGGGACAAGAGAAAATCATGCACACACCGTGGTTTTTCTGTTTTGCTTTGCTTTAGTGCCTCAGAGCGTAGATTATGTATGTACCCATCAACAATTACCTGTGGGCTGTACGGGAGGAGTAAATATCATACTTTCCCCACGAACGTGTACAGCACTACGGGCAACCTCACATTAAAAAAGCGCGCGGTAGTCAGATCCTGCAGATCGTACAGGCCCCATCCCGTACAGGTCATACAGATCACACAGATTCCACTCGGGTAGATCATACAGATCCTGCAGATCATATAGATACTCCATACATATCCTGCAGATCATAGAGATTCCGCCCGGTAAAGAAGTACAAGTCACACAGATCCCAATCAGGTACATACCTGTGAATCATCTACCTCATACAGACCCCATCCCGGCTAAACATGCTGTGAACAAGTGTGAAGTATCCAGATTATCCAGATTCTGCAGATCATGGACACCCACCGATAAACATATGTAGATCATGCAGATCGTACAGACCCCATCTCGCCAAAGATACACAGATCAGGCAGATCGGACAGACCCCATCCCGGTCAAAATGTACAGATCGTACAGATCACGCAGAGTCCACTCGGGTAAACATCTATGAAAATTGTAACCAGACAGATCCCATTCTGGCTAAACATGTGCATGTTGTTGACATCAACCAGATCCCACGTGGCACACAAGTGCAATAGTACGGAACATACATATCTCCTCGGGCAAACCAGTTGGAGTGTGTAGATAATAGTTCCTTTACATCCTGCAGATACTCCACATCATGCACAGATGACATTCAGATCATACAGATCTCACCCGGCACGCAAGTGCAATCATAAAAAATCAAACAGATCTCGCTCAGCCGAAAAAAGGGTGATACATCTACATTATGCAGATCCTACAAATCGTACAGATCCTTCAGATCATGCAGGACCACCCACGTAAAGCTATTCATCAGTTAATCATGGTACATGTATGTTCGATTAACATGTGCAGATCGTGCAGACCCCACCCGGTAGAGGTGTTCAGATCATCAAAGATCACACATATATCGATGATACAGATCCCACCCAGGCGACAGATATCTGGATGATACAAATCCCATCAATACAGATCACATCTATACATCGTATCTAAATAATACACATCATGCAGACCCCACCCACGCAAAAACATTTGCGAAGGTTCTAGATCATACAGAGCTTGTTATCAGTTAACCACGGTACAGCTGCTGCTGCAGGTTGACATAAAAAGACATGCAGCGAACGAACATCCCACCCAGACACACATGTATTACCTACGAATACCCCATACAGTCCCCTTCTCGGTAAAAGATGTTGATGTCATAAAAGATGTCACAGATCCCACCCGGCAAACATGTACATCATAACATTGGTACAGATCACACAGATTCCACCTATGCAAACAAATGTGGAGCCTCTGGATTATACAGATCACACCCAGGCAAACGTGTGTAAGATCTAACTCATACAGATCCCGTAGGACATATCATCTGAAACTACGTTGCTGCTGAGTGCTACGCTCCTTTGAACAATACAATAGTCCATGCCTCCTACGTGCCGAGACATGCGAGAGCATCCATGACTAGACTACTACTCTTCGCTTTCAGCAATAAAGTAGCCCATCACTCATTTTACTCCAAGATCGTTTGTACTCCTAAAAAAGTGGCGCAAGGGTTTTACCTGCGTCTCCCTTTTCAACTTGCGACACCCCCCGGATTTCACGCCACCCACATTTCGAAGGGGAACCTTGTAAATTTTACGAATTATGTCGCGCAGCCGTTACGCCCTCTTGCCAGAAAGTACGGCCGCGCTGACAGACAGGTGACAGCGTAACCGCCTGAAGCCGGCGACAAAAAAAAAAAAACGCAATGCGCTGGAGGTGAGACGAAGCACGTGCCAATCTTACGACGTTCCCGCCGTGAGAAAAACAAGCCTCGCATAAAGAAAGAATGACCAGCAAGGGCCCAAACAACAGCTAGATCAAAATACCAGACAAAAAAAAACGACAGGAGGAGAGGGCCGCATCACTTCGCAGCCGGAAGCCCAACACCGCGTTGCGACGCCACCCCCCCCCCCCCCCCGTCGTCCCCCCTACTACTCCGCAGCGACGCGAATGCAAACACGCTGTTGAGATGGTAAATTTTTGCGATACTTGGTATCGCGTTTGTCGCTTTATGATCCAAGGTCGAGTTGTTGTGGGGGTCGCTGTTTTTTTGTGTCGTTTTCTCCCCGTACTTGTTTTTTCAACGGTTGCATGCGTCGGCGTTCTTGTAACTTTTGGCTGCAGCTGGTGGTATAATGAAGTAGTGAACGATGCTCTACGCTTCAAACTCCGAAGCCTTCATGGCGTCTGCGTCTTGTTTTGGGCCTGCGAGTGGTGAAAATCTTACGCCTCCCCCCCGCGTCATTTCTGACAACGGCTGTGCATGACATGACTACCCCCCCCCCCCCCCCCTCCCCCACTGCGCCGGCTATGTGCCTGCCACCCGCTCCTGACTGCTCCCGTCATTTTTTCTTGCGACAACACTGGCAGGTTCCTTACCTGGCCTGCCACGTGATGTTTAACGGGCTGCAGTTCGGCCAAAGTCTGCTCTTGTCCCGCTGGGTGGATAGGCTGGAGATCGACGCCAATGACACGCCTGCTATGTGGCAATACATCGCTGTAAGCTTCGCCGTCATCATGGCCGTGTTCTGCCGGCAAGTATATGGTCACATACTTGCGCACCATGACGATGTTAATCGGTTTGATATTCCAATTATGTGTTTTGGGGACGCATCATTTCGCCGCTCCAATTTTCTCTTTTTTGTAACATTATCTCCTGTCGACGTTGTTTTTGAGAGTTGAGTGTTTTGGTGTTGTTGTTTTTTTATACCGCTGCTGCTGCTCTGGCGCTTGTTCGATGCAAGAAAAAACATGAAATTTTACATGTGTTCTCCCCTTTTCACCGTAATCTACTATTACGGGGGGCCATAGTTAACAGGACCTATGGTACACATAAAAACCTATATGTTTAACAATTTTTATTAACAATATTTGGTCCTGCTAACTATGGCCCCCCGTAATAATACACCTCTTCTTCCGTTTTGCGTGAAAAGCCAAAAGTATCTAATCAACCAACCCTCTCCTCTCCTTGCACTGATATGTTTGTACTGCTTCGCCCTTGGTTTTTTTCCGTTCCGTTGCGGTGTGTCTTTTTCCCCTGGTGTCGAGGAAATGAAGTGTCCTCTCTGCTGTACGTATCGGCGACAACATACTGTACATACGAGTGACGCAATACCCGTAGATATCCAAGTCCGCACCGCTGTTACGGCGGAGTGCTTGTAAGAAGGCGTGCAGAGCACGGCTTACCCCCCCCTCCCATCCCCTTCCTCCCCACTCCCCCCCGCCAACCATCCTGGCCCGTGCGCGCCATCAATTCACCGTCCGTTTGTTTTCAAACGCGAAGGGCACTCTTCGAGAGCTTGGCCTCTCTCAAGGCCTCCACTACCATGCACGACGCCATGACCGCGAGGGTCATGCGTGCTCCGGTAGGGTGGTTCGAGAGAACGCCGCTTGGGCGCATCCTGAACCGCTTCAGCTCCGACATACACGAGCTGGACAAGGACGTGATGGAAGGGCTGGGTTCCACGCTCGTCTGCGCGTCCTCTGCGGCATCGATCGTCATCGTTATCTGCTACACCGTGAGACTTTTTTTTTTTTTTCTCTTCTTCGCACATATTGGTGCGCTGGCGTCCTCTATTTTCCTGTTGTTGTGACGCCACGGCGGTAATTTGCATCTATGTACGTACGATTGGTGATTATGTAGCACCACCTGCTAGACCACTCAGTCAGCCAGCGCCACGGCGGTCGTTTGCGTCTATATACGTACGATTGGTATTACCTGCTATATATTTCAACTAAATGTGCGACGTATGAAGCGCTCCACCTCCGCTCCGCTTCCGATGTTGAATCAGAATTCACGATATACCTGATGCAGAATTCACGAATTCCTGGCCCAGCGAGCGACCGCTGTCCAGGTGCAAGCCACGGGCCCTTAACTGTTCGCATGTTCTACTAGTCTGCCAGCACCATTCCGTGCGGTATCCGCCTGGTACTTCCACACGCGCGATCAACCAAACAGCGCCCGCTGCTGCTGTCGAAGCGATTATGTACTAAATATACGTACCCAGCCAAGGAATATGAACCATAACGCCCAATTATCTCAAACAACAAATTGCAGATTATTATCATATCGGTTCCCGATCCCTAATAATATGGTGTTTGCGAAGTTCAGATTATGGGGTGGTTTGGCCTATTTCTATTCTCCCGATCGCAAAAAATAACCAGCTTCCCAAAATCAGGACTCAAAATCGGCTCATATGACCCATGTCTTCAGAAAATGGTCGGGTTCGGGTTGGGTTTGGCGTCTTGGGTTTCTATCAGGATCAAGTTATTGGCCTGGACAACCCGGAATTATCCCGGACGAAGGAAAACATGAATTTGGCATGAAATCATAATCGTCTACGTCACGTACGCATACGCACAGCGTACAACAGCAGCCAGAAGGAAGGAGGCATGATACATGGGTTGCCTCTCACCACCAAACTATCTAACCAAGCGCACGGCCCATTCGGCGAATCCGTGTCAACGCGAAGCCCTCGTGAAGGCCGGCAACGGCATGCAGCCATATGCGGCGGAGGGCTGGCAGGGTGCAGCTTCAACATCGTTGACGGCGTCGTGTGCGTTGTGGACGGCTGCTGAAGTTGTTGCTCTGCTGCGCTGCTTGTTGTTGCTGCGGCAACAAAGTAGCGGTACTCTGGGCTCTGGCGCGTGTTACCGCACCACAGGCACACCCACAGCACGCCTACGCACACACTGCACAACAGGCCCCGGTCGGATCGATTGGCACTCTTCGCATGGCTGCCATAGAGCACATAGAGCAGACACAAACGCAGCGAGCCACGCAGCAGCAGCAGCAGGGAGTAGCATCTCGTACGAAGCCGTTGGTGTTCCATATTTTGTACTTTTATTTCGTTATTTATAATTTATTTGTTGCTGTATTCTAAATTCCTAGAATTTCGTTCCCAGTTCAAAACCGAAAGGATCGTTTTGGGTTCTCGCAAGCAGTTTCAAACCCGATTATGTTTTGGTTTGGTGAGTAGCCTGTGGTTCTCAACCCAACCATAATCGTTTTTTTCGCAAACACCCTAATATTTTCCTTTTAGAGTTCTTGGAATCTCGTCGACTTAAGAACAGTGATCTCCGGGGCCCTCCCCTTGCCAAACGCAACTAGGTATAGAGTCACACTATCATGATCATTCGTATTCTCTCCAGCGCGCCCGAAAATAACAATTCACGAAATCGGCGAGATTTGAACTCATGATACTTCCTTTGCGATTATGTAGCACTACCTGCTAGACCACCTAGTGAGCATCGTATTGTATGCGTGTGTGCGTGTTTTTTCGTGCTGGAGTGTATTTATTTTTAGTCTACGAGTATAGTTTGAAGCGTGTTTATGCCTCGGGTGGTTTCCGTCGCCCCTCCTGTTTGTTTTTTTTCGGGAATTGAGCGTATGATACCGTGCGCTTGTTATGCACCAGTACCACTCTGTCTGGAAATGTAAGGACCGTCTGTGTATTACAGGGAATACCGCAGCGATCCTTACTTTATCGGATAGTGTGAGTTTGTATGAACACACTGTATGCATATGTCCGGACAGGGTTGTGCCTGGTAAGGGGTTGGATGCAACGCTAATGTATTGGACATACCCTGGGAGACCTCCCACGCGCCCGCACGCCGAAGACCCCCCCCCCCCCCCCCCCCTATTTTATATAGGTTGGGTTCGCGTCGGTTGGCAACGACACTGTAAAACATGCCGCTCACTACGTGAGCTAGACAACCAGGGTACCGTTTTTTTTTTGTTTTTTTTTTTGGGCGGTTACCCACAGCTGGTTGTCGAGTTAGATCACCTGTGCGAGGTAAATAACCCTTACTCCGTACAAGTGGGAATGATCGTATCTCGTAGTGTTCAAGGTAAGGCATCTAAGAGGCAGTTACGTAGTACTCCCATTGCTGTTTCTGGAAATGCCTACACCGGAAATTAAATCAATTCATTGAAGCTGTCGTTCATATGCAAGTCCGCCTCACAAGCGGTTCTAAGTAGGATGCAGCTCACCCTTCATGCGACTCGCCAGACACCTCACGGCGCTTCGCGCTTGGTGCAAGCAATGTCTGCCTGGTCGGTGGAAACCCGACATGCTCCGTCCCGGCATTGTAGGGATGCGAGGGTCTATGGTCATACGACTACGGCCATGCATGAGATCGAGTACATCTCTCCTATCGAGTACACCCCCCCCTCCCTGCTGACATGGAGGAGTTTGATACACTAGATAGCAGCTAGGAAACGATCGCTATCCTAGGAGATAGATGGTGGCCACAGACGGCCAAACAGGAAGGGGATACAATCAGCAAGAAAAAAATGTGCAGTATATGGAAACAACGTGATGAACGGCCAATTGTTGGAGGTGTCTCTATTAGGAGTAGGAACGGTGCTTCGTCTCGAAAGAGATGCGTGGTCAATGGCCAAATGACTAAGGCAAGCAAAGAAATGAGTACCCCCCTCCCCCCCGGGGCAGGATGAAGCAGATGTCGGTAGGGATAAAAGGGACACTGGGCAAATAAGCAGGAGAGGCAGACACGGAAGTAGCTACCTTGAAAGCACAGAATGGTAAAATGGTTGGTAGTTCGAAGGGAAAAGGGAAGTACCAGTAGAGCATTACCGTAAGCTAGGAACACCCATAGCCAACGAAACGTTCGACGCGGATTTCAAGAAGGAAATCTACGCGTGGGCAGAGGCGAACGTGGATGCATCAGAAAGGGAAAACAGTGGTTCGGAAGGGTTACAGAGAGAGTTCACAAGGGAAAAAGTATAAAAGTTTATAGATAAACTTCAGAATATAAAGGCAGCAGGGGCAGACCAAATAGTGAATGAATTTATGAAGTACGGGGAGAAGGACAAGCTTACCATGATGGTTATGTGGTTTAACTTTTATGGAAAAACGAGTACGCACCTAGGAGGTGGAGAGAGGGAGTAGTAGCAAACTTTTTTCAAGAAAGGAGATAAGGCTGACCCGGGGGACTATAGAGGGATAACGCTACTAAGCACAGTAGGCAAAACATTTTGTAAGATTTTGAACGATATAATGGAAACGATGATGGAGAAGAAAGACAAAACAAAGCGAAGGGCAAGCAGGGTTTAGGCCAAACCGTAGCTGCGTAGACCATGTGTACACCTTAGGTAAGATAACCCAAGATAGGAAAGACGCGGGACTAACAACGTACTGTTTCCAACGTACTGTTTCTTTCTATATGTACATGTACAGAAGGCCTACGCCACAGCAGTATGGAGAAATGGATTGTGGAAAAAAATATGGGAAATAGGATTCAGAGAATGATGAAAAATATGACGGAATGTGCGAGAAGTGCTGTGATGCTGGACGGGGAAATATCGAAGTATGTTGATATTTTACAAGGAGTTCCACAGGGATGTACGTTGTCACCCAACCTTCAAGATATATTATATATATACAAGGCGCTTCGCTCCGCGGGCGGCCTACGCCGCCCGCTACGCTCGCTCAGGAAGGAAAAAAGTACATCAAATTATGCGAAGCGAACAGAGGTCCACGATTGAATTTAGTTTTTTCAAGGATCGTAATTGCAAACCGGCGACTTGATAATGCCAAGAGTCCCGCCGCCATGCTTCAGGAAAAAACAGCTCCGACGTCAGCTTGGATGCCACATACCAGGTATACGCTTCGCGTCGCGGATGTCGTACGTACGTACATACAGCCCGGGTAAGGTACTACTACTGTCTGTACTTATTTTCTTCTTTCGATATGCTCTACTAGGCGCTTCGCTCCTCGGGCGGCCTACGCCGCCCGCTACGCTCGCTCAGGAAGGAAAAAAGTACATCAAATTATGCGAAGCGAACAGAGGTCCACGATTGAGTTTAGGTCGTAATTGCAAACCAGCGACTTGATAAGAGTCCCGCTGCCATGCTTCAGGAAAAAGCAGCTCCGACGCCAGCTCGGATGCACATACGCTTCGCGTCGCGAATGTCGTACGTACGTACATACCCCAGGTAGGATACTACTGCTGTCTGTACTTATTTTCTTCTTTCGATATGCTCTTTGTCTGTACTCGTATGTTCGAAGAAAGCGAAAGCACAGCACGGCACAGCAGCAAAAACCATGAAAATGAAACCGAAAACTCGGAGAGGAAAAAATCCCGTCCCCTCGCGTGTAATACTTTTCTGCCTGATTGGAACACCTTACACCCGGTCGAAAGAAGAAAAGAAAAAATCGCACAGAAGAGCTTCTCTCTCAGCCTCGTACGCCGCCGGCCCCTCTCGCGACCACCTCGCTACCGATTCGGTCCGGGTAAAGCTTTTATCACTCTCTGCCACAATCAGCCCCGTCGTTCGCCAGCTCGATAACGTTGGTGTTCAAACTGCACACCTCCCTCTTTCAACGTCAACGTGGTCGCAAAAATAAGCACCGCTTGCATATTATCTTGCAGTCCCGAACATCCCTTATAACTCGTACATACTCTATCAACAATCGTAAATGGAAGCCAGACAAAGCCCGTTCATGCATCCCTCGTGTCTCGAGGCACACGCGACGCGTAGGCACGAAAGCGGCGACCGCGCTCCTTGCAAGCCCCCCTCTACCCGCCAGCACCCGCTGACACCCGTGACGGTGCCGGGTGCTCCCGCGATGCCGTGCTCGGAGTACACGCACGCACACGAAACGAAAGAAGAAAGAAGGTAGAAAGGACCGAGAAAACAAAGAACTGCTGGAACGGTCCGGCAAGTAATGAAAGGAGGCGGTTTGGAAGTGGGAGCTCTGAGAGGCCAGGGATGTACCAACCGAGCACGCTCAGGGGTTGTGATCTAAGTATGTAGTTCTATGTCTGTACTGTATGTACGAAGAAAGCGAAAGCACAGCACGGCACAGCAGCAAAAACAATGAAAATGAAACCGAAAACTCGGGAAGGAAAAAAAATCCCCATCCCCTCTCGTGTAATATTTTTCTGCCTGATTGGAACACCTTACACCCGGTCGAAAGAAGAAAAGAAAAAATCGCACAGAAGAGCTTCTCTCTCAGCCTCGTACGCCGCCGGCCCCTCTCGCGACCACCTCGCTACCGATTCGGTCCGGGTAAAGCTTTTATCACTCTCTGCCACAATCAGCCCCGTCGTTCGCCAGCTCGATAACGTTGGTGTTCAAACTGCACACCTCCCTCTTTCAACTTCAACGTGGTCGCAAAAATAAGCACCGCTTGAATATTATCTTGCCCTCCCGAATGACCTTTGTAACTCGTACATACTCTCTCAACAATCATAAATGGAAGCCAGACAAAGCCCGTTCATGCATCCCTCGTGTCTCGAGGCACACGCGACGCCTAGGCACGAAAGCGGCGACCGCGCTCCTTGTAACCCCCCCTCTACCCGCTGGCACCCGCGACGGTGCCGGGTGCTCCCGCGATGCCGTGCTCGGAGTACACACACGCACACGAAGCGAAAGAAGAAAAAAGGAAGAAATGACCGAGAAAACAAAGAACTGCTGGAAAGGTCCGGCAGGTAATGAAAGGAGGCGGTTTGGAAGTGGGAGCTCTGAGAGGCCAGGGATGCACCAACCGAGCACGCTCAGGGGTTGTGATCTAAGTATGTAGTTCTATATATATTAACGGCCTGATAGTAGCAGTCGAAGCAGCAAGACAGGGAGTCACGGTAGGGGAAGATACTGTGTCGGGATTGATGTTTGCGGATGACTTTGTGGGGATATCAGAAACACCAGAAGGATTGCAGAAAGAAGTAGAAAAGGTGCTATAATACACTAGGAAATGGAGGGTGACGACGAACGTCAAGAAATGCACAGTAGTTGTTTGTAACGAAGATAAGGTGAACCCGATAAATTTCAGTTGGAAGTGGGCAGAAGATGAATCGCCGATCGTAGACAAGCATACGTACCTTGGCGTAGATATCTCAAAAGACTGCTCTTGGGATACACACATAGCAAAAGTCATAGGAAAGGGTAAATCGCACGTAGGCAAGATGGATGCGATCCTAGCAAACTCGCACCTTGGCACCGGGATTAAGAGATGTATCCTGATGAATGTGATAGTACCAAAGCTAGCATATGCAGGAGAAGTAAGGGAAGGGAACGCGAAACTCTTAAAACAGTTGGAAACAGTACGGATGACAGCAGCTAAAAAAGTCCGAAGATGCTCAAGTACGACTAGTAATAAAGTATTAAGAGCAGAACTGGGAATGCACCCACTCAAGACAAATAGAGACATGAGAAAGTTATAATTGCAATATAACGTAAGGAACATGCCAAAAAAGAGGTTGCGGGCCAAAGTTGATAGGGCTGTATGGGAGAAAGTAACAAAAGGGCGAGCTGGAATAAGGTGGGATAGCGTCGTTAAGAAAGTATGGAAGGATATAGGGGGAAACCAAGAAGAGATGATGTCCGCCGGGACGTTTGGGAAGTACAAGGCAGACGTAGAAGAAAGGACAGAAAGAAGGGAAAGGCTAGCGCTACGAAACAAGGTGGAATCGGAATAACACCTCGAGATATACGGGGGATTGAGGGAAGGAATAGGAATGAAAACGTATCTGCACGGCCCAATGGACTTCGCGAAAACGCTGAAGCTGCACTTTCGGGTAGGTGACGTGGACCTGCCAGAAAGAAGAAAGAGGTATACCAGTAGCCGGGAGGAGGAAAAATAGATGCACAGATGTGCCCGTGTGGCACAGCAATAGAGAGTAGAACTCATATAGTAGGAGAATGTGAAATATACAAGGAGGAACGGGATATGTTAGAAGAGGAGATGAGGGAAATAGACGAATGTGACATGGAGGAGTTTGATACACTAGATAGCAGCGAGAAAACGATCGCTATCCTAGGCGATAGATGGTGGCCACAGGCGGCCAAACAGGAAGGGTATCAGATTAGCAAAAAGTGTCTATGTAATATATGGAAACAACGAAATGAGCGCCCAATTGTTGGTGTCTAATAGGAGTAGGAACGGTGTTCCGTCTCGAAAGGGATGCGTGGTCAATGGTCAAATGATTAAGGCAAGCAACACATGAGTACGCCCCCCCCCCCCCCCCCGCCCTCCCCCCCCCTATTTATATAGGTTGGGTTGGCGTCGGTTGGCAACGACACTGTAAATCATGCCGCTAACTACGTGAGCTAGACAACCAGGGCCATGTTTTTTTTTTGATGGTCGGTCACAGCTGGTTGTCGAGTTGGATCGTTTGCGCGAGGTGAACATCCTTTACTCCGCAGAAGTGAGAATTATCGTATTACGTACCAGGTAGTGTTTATGGTAAGGCACCCAAGACGTAGTTACAGAGTACTCCCATTGCTATCCCTGGAAGTGGCTACACCGGAAATTCAATCAACTCATTACAGCCGTCATCCATATGCAAGTCCGCCTCACAAGCGGTTCTTCGTAGGATGCAGCTCACCCTTCATGCGACTCGCCGGACACCTCACGGCGCTTCGCGCTTGGTGCAAACAATTTCTGCCTGGTCGGTGGAAACCCGACATGCTCCGTCCCGGCGTTGTATGGGTGCGAGGGTCCATGGTCATACGACTACGGCCATGCTTGAGATCGAGTGCATATCTCCTATCAAGTACACTCCCCCCCTTATCGCCGCCCCCCCCCTCCCCCCTTGCCCCGGTCATGGATGGCATAAATACACCCCCTCCTTATCGCGTCGCCTCCCGGGTCCTGTGTGTCCTTGGGTTTTTTAATCCTTTCTTTTTTTAATTTCTCGGAGCAGGTGCCGTTCTTGGTGGTGGCCCTGTTGCCGATATCTGCCATCGCGTTCGTGATGGGCACGCGTTACCTCAACGCCAGCAGGGAGCTGAAGCGCCTCGACAGCGTCTCCAAGTCCCCCATCTACGCCCACTTCTCAGAGTCCGTCAACGGCGTGTCGACCATGTGAGGGTGCAGAAAAGAACGAGCAATGAAAGCTGTGTGGTCTGTGACGCATTTTCAAGTGCTTAACCGCTGATCGCTTACCTTGCTCTGTTTGCAAGGGAAACCGATTTTTCCTGCAGAGTGGGTTTCGATTGAAGTCGTAGGCTGTCGGTGTGGCTGTTGCACTTAGGCTGTTGCTGATTTACCGTGGGAGTTTTTTTTTGGGTCGCGTGTTTGGCGAAAGACGGCGTCAGAATGTTGAGAATGGGGTAATGGTCGCCTCTTAGTCTGCCACAGGGGCCGGGGCAGGGACGTATACCCTGGCGCTTCCTTCCTCTTGTGGTCGTTTGTTGCGGGTGTGCGGTTTCTTTTTGCTGGCGCGTGTGAGTTTTGAGGTCTGGCGTGGCGACGAGAGCTTGTGCAACTTGTTTTTTGCTCTCGAGGTCAGGACATTTTTCTCTTCAAATTAGATTTATTGTAGTGTTCGGAGAGCGTAGTCGATGCTTGACGGACGGGTCGTGAAGAGGTCAACAAGGAAAAACGAGACTACTCGTGCGAGCTTTCGGCCGTGCGTACTGGAGACATTTGGGGGGTTTGACAACACGGCGTATGCACGCGCGCGAGCGTTTGCACTGTTTCCGTGCTTTTGTGACGCGGGTGTTCTGAATATACTTTCGGGATAAACGTGTTCAAGATCGACCCATGGCGCCGCGCGTTGGTGTATCACGTAGGTACAACTTAGCTTTATTTTTTTAGCCCTTCCCCTTTTTCAACTGCCAAATGACCGGCACTACAGTAGTGTAGTTCCAAGTGTATCCAAAGACGTACGTGCAGTTCTACAGGGGTCGAGAGATGGGCTGCGATGATGTTGAGTTTTGTTCGGCGACATTTTTGTTGATGTTGTCGTGGATGCTGTCTGTAACCTGACCGACTGTCGGCCTTTTCTGTTTTTACCTCTATCCATCGCTGCCTGGCTTTGTTGTCTGCTTCTCTAGCCGTGCGTTTGGCGCCCAAGATAGATTCGTGAAGGAGAGCTGCCGCCGCGTGGACGCGTGCAACCGAGCCCATTTCTACCTCTGGGTCAGCAACCGGTGCGCTTTTCGTAGCAGTTTTTATAATATAAAACATTCCTGATGTATACGATAGGCGCGAGCGCGGTCTTCCGTGCTCGTGGTCCAAAGCCTGGATTGAAATGATTTCGATGCACGCGGAAAATTCGGAAGACTCGAACTCCTACTGGGCTGCAAAAGCTAGGCTGCTGTTGCTGGTCCAAGCGTGACGTGATGGGGTTGGAGCACTTGGGAAGGGACCACCCATTTCTGGACCGCATGAGTCAGGCATTCAGCCGTCTTCTACTTGCGCCCCCGCCAACCCGCCCCCACCCGCCCGCCTCCAGTTCAGCAACCTCCGGACGCCGTGCGCCTTCCTGGCCGACCAACCCGTTCTGATGCGTGCGCCCTTTCTCGCGTCCAGGTGGTTCAATGTCCGCATCCAGCTTGTGGGGGCGACGGTGGCCGTTCTTGCGGGGGCTTTCGTGGTCTGGTGGGGCAAGGACCATATCGAGGCCACGAAGGCAGGCCTGGCGCTTTTGTACGCGCTGCAGTTTACGGACGCGGTCAAGTTTCTGGTCCGGCAGCACGCCCTGCTGGAGATGCAGATGAACTCGGTGAGAGCGGGAGCGGGAGCAGGAGCGGGCGACCGTCCTGCCTGCCTGCCTACCTGCCTGCCTACCTGCTGCCTGCCGTCCTCGAACGTGTCTGCCGTGTAGCCTCGGACGTTCCTGCTAGCCTCGGACGTTGCTGCTGTCTCGAACGTTGCTACCGTCGTGACTCCGGTGCTCGTTTTTCTCTCGTGCCGCTTCTGTGTCGACTGCATGAACCTTCCCTTTTTGTTATGTTCGAACGTTTTCGAAGTTTCCTGGCACAAGATAAGATGCGCAATTAGTTTGTAGTGAACACCCCCCCCCCCCTCGCTTCCCTATCGCGCTATACATGTCCTCTCCCCGCCGCGTTTTTTTCAACTGCGAACCACAGGTGGAGCGCATCCTGGAGTACACCAGGGATGTGCCCCAGGAGGCGGCCGCGATTGTGCAGGGCCGCCGCCCAGCGCCGACGTGGCCTGAGGCGGGCGCGATCTCGGTCGAGAACCTGACGGTGCAGTACCCCAACACGGAGGCGCCGGTGATCCGCGGCATGACGTTCGAGGTGGCGCCGCGGACCCGCGTCGGCATCGTGGGCAGGACGGGGGCGGGCAAGTCTTCCCTGACGGCGGCGCTGTTCCGCTTGGTGGAGCCATCCCCCGGGTCGGTGGTGACGATTGATGGGGTGGACGCGTTGTCGCTGGGACTGGAAGATCTCCGCTCCCGTCTTGCCATCGTGCCTCAGGTATGGCAGGGGGGGGGTGGGGGGTCCGGACTTCGTCGAGGGCGGGGGGACGTACTCATTTCTTGCTTGACTTTGTCCACTAGACCGTTGACCGCGCCCCCGTTTCGAGACGGAGCTGCTCTTGGGGGGGAGGGTATGCTCATGTCATACGTGGACCTCGTCGTATGATCATAGACCGTCGCATCCCTACAATGCCGGGGGGGTTGCTAGTATGTTGCTGTGCCGCAGTCGTTTGACCATTGGCCACGAGTCCCTTTTGAGGCGAAAGGAGAGGGATATCGTATTGGTTGGGTGGAGCGGGCGGCTGGGTTTCGTTTTTCCGCGCCCTCGATCCCAGGGTGTGTTATGTTACCGTGGGTATGGTACATTCTTTTGTTGACTTAGGTACAAACTACAGTATATGTAAGTACCCGAGGGTAAGTTGCACCCGGGTAGGGAGGGTACCTCAAAGCTCATGCCTGGTACCTACGAAACACACCGTTCGAATGCTGGTGGTGCGACCCTGATCACGAAGGGATGGCAGGAAGGGAGGGAACCTAGAGGTGGTGCACGAAAAACCCAACCAACTTGGGGCGTTTGGGCATTGGGAAGGGGTGGTCTTTGCCGTGCCGAATCCTAATTAGTCGGGGTCCGCACACACGAAATAAACTTGATTTTAAGTGAGCGCTTGTGGAGGCTGCCACGATCCGAGCGGTTTTCCGTTTCGCTCGAGTCGATAGGAAAACCGCATTGGAAAAGCACGGCGGAATGCGATGCGTTTCTTGGGGCGGAGGCGGCATGCGATGCGTTTCTTCTGCTCGGAATGTGATGTACGCTCTCCCTTAGATTTCTGTTTGAGTGTTGAGCTGTGCGGTTTTTCTTCTCTCTCGGTCAACTTCTGTCGTATCTTCCCGCGGATCACACCTTGCGCATTTGCACATTCTTGATTTTGCGGCGGAGCAGGATCCTATTTGCTTCCGTGGATCCGTTCGGTCCAACCTGGACCCTTTCTTGGAGCACAGCGACGCTGCCATGGTGAGGATGTTTGGTATGGTGGTGGACCTGTGTGCCAGCGCGTAGCTGATGTGTACGTCGAGACTCGATTGCCGATGGCCGGTCAATACACAGTCAAAATGTTCGAGGCAAACGTATAGCCACTGTCAGGTGA
The DNA here is from genome assembly GCA_031213475.1 of Nereocystis luetkeana. NCBI lineage: Eukaryota > Phaeophyceae > Laminariales > Laminariaceae > Nereocystis > Nereocystis luetkeana. The sequence continues at coordinate 4,250,947 of JARUPZ010000027.1, read as the reverse complement.
CTCGTACGAGAAGCTTCAATAGAAAAGAAAAAGAAGATGGTGTGGTAAACCCCAAGCCACAGCGTTGATTGATTCGCTCAGCTGGAAGCTGATGGTGAGCAAAAGTAGAGTGAGCTCAAAGGGGAGCGGTGCGCGTGTGTGCTCACGGCTCGAAACAAAGGACGATCCTTACACTTCGTCCAAACGAAAAACAACAAAAGGGAAATACGCTCGAAGTCAGTTCAATAAAAAACAACACGGAGACCCCGGTTTTACTGCAACGATCGTTATATATCTCTTGGGCCACGCAGTCGTGACCTATGGTGTTACTTCAATCATGACAAAATACTCTGCTACGACTGGTCCCGGAGGGATACTGAAGATATCTTCTGTATGATTAACCAGTACCCGCACCCACACACTACGTGTGCTGCCGTAGATTATGTAGATCCACGATACTACTTGTTGCTGATACTTATTGTGCGTACGAGCGCACAGCAGTAGATGTAGAGTGTAAAAAAACAGCTGCTGCGTTGTACTGCTGCATAAAACAAACTATAAGGCACAGACTGGAAAACTGTCTGTTGTACCTGGGACTGCGTAGATGTATACCAGATGACATAAGTGTTATTGAGTAACGACTATGATGGCTACTGACAAGTATCATCCTCGAATACCTCATCCCGTTGAGCATACACTTTCTTACTCTGCGTTACGTGCTAAAACTTCTCAAAAAGAAACATATGCAACAGCAAATAGCGATGTTATTGGGAACGAAACACGTGTACGGAATGTACCTTTATGAGTTCCAAGGATAATCAATTGTACATGATGTACCTACCGTATGTGATCCAAGGAGTGAATTCAACCCATACAGGACAACAAAATAGCCGAACATATAATCGTTCTGTTTCTACTGTAATGCTTGTATGAGATGGGTGTGTACCTAAACTATGGTTGCTACAGGAGTACCTAGTAACCCTGTGTTATGCAGGAGCAACTATAAATAGATGATACTATTAATAGCTACTGCTGTAAAAAATAGGTGTCATCCCTAATAGAGCAAGCTCTTTCTTATAGGTAACTTCACCAACATCGGTTGGATTCGAGCGTGCAGTGACGCGCACCGGCTGGCAGACCCGCTGTGTATTGTGGCGAGGTTTGGGCGCAACGAGACTTGCGGAGTGGGATCCTGAGGAAGCACTGTTGGGTTCTTCACGAAGTTCGGTCGGCTTGTTTTAGCTTTGCTCTCCAGGGGTGGTACGCTTCGGGTCTCGTGCAAACCGCCGTGCTCTGTCCGCGAAACTACTGTGTTTTAGTCTCGTAGCTGGTACATATCTGCTACAGTTCCATTGTCACCCTCGAGACGTGAACATACCAGGTATATGGTAAGATAATTTGTTGTCGTAGCTTCTGTGAGCTGCAAGCATAGCCTTGTGATCGAGTGTGACTCGAAAAACAACGAATGTACGCAAGTCTATATATGTGTCGCTACTGTAGGAACTCGCGCTGCAGGTCGTTTGTATCCGTCTCGTCAACTTTGTGTGCGTTCGTTGAATGCTAGATCGCAGTGTCGTTGACCCGAAGAGCTTCTTCCGAGAATTTTGATCGTAGATCCCGGTCGATCCCGGCTTGGTCGATCGCTACAGCCGCGTCTCGAAAGGGGGTTCCTTTTACAGCATTGCAGCTGTCATTTTTCCTTGCTGTGTGATTCACGCTCACTAGATAGTACTCTCCACGCTTACGCTTGCCCACACACCCCTGCTCGTATCATAGTGGGACGCACTCCGCCAGGCCCACTTGGACACTTCTATCCGGAATGGGGGAGGGCTGGACGCCCGGGTGGATGAGAACGGAGGCAACCTTAGCGTGGGGGAGCGGCAGCTGATGTGTATGGCTCGGGCGCTATTGCGGAAATCGGCAGTGCTGGTTATGGACGAGGCTACCGCGAACGTGAGAAGCTGGCATATTCTCTTTCTCGTCTCGTTTCGTTCATTTGGTTGCAGCGGCGATGGCTGCTGCTGCTGCTGAACGGAATGAGTGGAGTGGCCGATGGATTTTCATTTTTTTTTTTGTTTTTTTTTGGGTGTGTGAGTCGCCATAGTTGTTTTTCGTTGATTGATCGCCTTCGTCCATTTGGCGGTTGCCAGCTCCGCCAGCTGCCTCATAGGCAAAAGTAAAGGGTGCAGTCCGTTTGAAGGGCGCATAGATGTTTGTGTTGGCGAGCTGCTGTTGTACGAACGGTAGTCTGTGCATGAGTTGTCACGTGGTTGAGTCGGTGAAGCGCAACGTTTTTTTATCTCAGCTTATTACTATGTAACAGATGCGCGAGGGGGGCACTGCTGTGCGGCGACACATAACGTTCGCGCTTCCAACGCTTGCACTCGTATGCTCACGCGCGTGCCCACCGTTGTCGTGCGTTGATCCTGGATCCCTCACACGACCCTTCTACCGCTTGGCAAACGGAACAGGTGGATCCGGAGACGGACCTCCTTATCCAGGTGAGGTTTGAAACGTAGGGATTGTGATGCATACATAGCATCAACATTGAATGCCGTCCTCGCTGAGGCTAACGATTGTCAGGGTGTCCTCGGTAAAAATTGCGGTGCGGCTTGTCTCCGGGGGGGGGGGCGAAACCGCGATGCCTTGTGTCCGCAGTGTCCGCAGTGTTACAAGACGTATGAACAAACGTACGTGTGTCCCATTTTCCAGCAGTGTTTAGATGTATGAAAACGAATGTGTGTATAGCGTTACGTCCCACGGTTTCTGCGCTCATACCCGACTCGACGCTATCGCGTGTCGAAGTCCGAGTCATACGATTCGGTGGGTGACCTGCACATATATTGCAGGGGCAGTGGCTTTCATCATACAAAAGCCGCCCTATGCTTTGAAACCCTCTCGAGCAATGCCGCCCAAGTTTCGGGGACCAAGTTGTTGGAACTCACTCCCACTCCGTCTCTTGATATAAGGGCTGTAAAGTAGTAATGTAGTAAAATTGGCCTTCTTTTTAGGGACAGAGGGGTATGGATTTGTTTTTCAGTGGTACAGTTCGGAGTAATCTCTTGTCTGAGGACCCATCCCCTTCAGTCGCCCGTCCCTCTTGTCCCGTCGGCGGCTGTTGGTGCGTTTTGCGCTGCAGTCTACCATGCGAGAGGAGTTCCGAAACTGCACCGTGCTCTGCATCGCCCACCGGTTGCACACAATCATCTACTATGACAGGTTGGTTTCGTTTTGTGCTGCCCTTTTTTTGTGTCATTTGTCGATAAGGGGTGTTTGGTGCGATACCATCGTTGACGGCTTGTTTGGACGATGTTGATCGGTGATGGTTGTCGTCGAAGACTGCGGGGCGAAGGGGGGAGGCACCGCACGAAAGCCTGGCGTTTTCCGTCCCGGCATTGTAGGGATGCGAGGGTCTTATGTCATACCTGGTACGACTACGACCATGCATGACATGAGTACACCCCGTGTGTGTGGCGTGGCGTGGCTGACTTTCCTCTGTGTACGTGGCTGCTTGGCATGAAGTACGTCGACACGGGCGGGCAAATATTCGAACCTAAAACGCCTTCCACGCCGTTATTTTCGCGCTGTGATTGATCATTTTATACTTGCTGTGGCGTCTCTCTAAATGGGCAACCACATTGTTACAGTTTTTAACTTGTCGGCCCATGGCATCATATGGCATCGCACTGCTGTCGACGTCTCGTCGAAGATCGGGAAATTGTTCCAACATGTGCAGTCAATGTACTCCTGCCCGCGGTTTTCCTGTTCGGAAAATGATTTTTGCATGGAAGTTCATAGCTTGTGGTAAATTCCGTGTTGTCACGCACACGGTATTTATTATATGCTAGAGTCGTCGCGTTTTATTTTCCCTTCAAGTTGGCCTCGGATGCTGACATGTAAACCCTTTTTTGCTAAGGTCACGAAGTTATCTATTTATTTATCCTCCTTACCACAACAACAATGAAGACAGGGTCGGTCACGTTTTTTCTTTTTTCTTTAAATTTGGCCTCGGATGCTGACGTCATCATTTTTTGTTTTAGGTCACTCGAAGTTTTTTTTTTTTTTGTCTAGTTTTCTCTTAAACGCCAAGAAAGAAGAGAGGTTATTTTCCTGAAATGAAAAATCTGCCGTCCTCCTCCGTGCACGTTTATCGTCGCCGTTCGTTTCGTGCTGACTTTTTGTCAACTTGTTGTGCGCGTCTGGTGTTTGCGCTAACGATATCGTTTTTCGGCGACAGGGTAATGATTCTTGAGCGGGGGAAGCTGATGGAGTACGCCTCTCCGCTTGAGCTCCTGAATGACCCCAACAGCCTGTTCTACGCCCTGTGCAAGAAAACGGGTGCACTAGAGCAGCTCAAGGAGACCGCCAGGGGCGAGGAAAACGAAAAAATCGCGAGAGAAGTGGGCGAAGGAGGAAAATACGAAGTAGGACTATCGCTATCGGGAGGCGAGGAAGAAGCGGCCGGAGGAGCAACCGGCGGGCCGAAAGGAAGCCACACGAAGTGATAGCTGCCGTAGTGGCCCCTCTGTGGTGCCGGTCTGAGTAGTGCCGGCTGCCCCTCTCGTATAGGGCTTGTGAATTCGCTTGGCGTTAGATGGGAGTAGCCAGTGTGGTGGTGGTTGGCTGCCCCTCTCGTATAGGGCTTGTGAAATCGCTTGGCGTTAGGTGGGAGTAGCCAGTGTGGTGGTGGCTGCCCCTCTCGTATAGGGCTTGTGAAATCGCTGGGCGTTAGATGGGAGTAACCAGTGTGGTGGTGTGCGGAGTAGTGGTGGTATTTTTTGGCTGGCGCTTACCGGCACTAGAGAGGGACCATTACTGTGATGCTTTGTCGAGTGTGCCGAGGTGCAACTAGGACTGGGATGTCTATTCGTGTTTGATGTTTTCAGTCAACAGCCCTGGTATGCGGGGGTGGATAGGGTTATTTTAGGTGTCGATTGTTCATGGCTCGTTTTTGGCAGTGGGGAAAAAATATGGGGGAAGGGGAGGGGCCTCCGTTTTTGAGGGTACACGCGCGAGCGGGATTTAAAAGAGCGAGCGCGAACGTGACGCCCCGCTAAAACTCAAACGAGGACATGGGTCCGACGTATTATACGGAGATATGCGACCATAAGCGCTGGTGAAGGATTTTGGGCGTTTCAAGGGCGCAAAGAACGGCGCTGACGTACGAGTAGCAGCGTATACTTTCATACTTTCGGGCGCTTCCTGTTTGTCCATTGTACTCTCGTGTACCTGGTACATGGTATGGTAGACTATAATGAACAACCAACAGCAGTACGAAGGAGTCTTGTATTCTATTGGTGAAGTGATGAGTTTCGGCCATGTCCATCGATCATACGAGGCCAGAACACAGGAGCAGCACGGATCCCGCCATTGCCCAGGGAAATAAATGAGGGGCGATTTACATAGATCGAGGCTAGGCCTATGGCCCAGGCGATTTAGTATCTTCATATTTCCCTCGTATCTTACTGGTATTTATCAATATTTTGGGTAGTAGCCGTGGGGGTCTATGATACGTTTTTTTTGTTTTTAGTGTTTTTTATGAAAGAAGCACAGCATCAGCCGTCGACTTTTGTTTTTTTCGTCGAAAAGTGCTATTAATATTAAATACGAGTGGTGTACGATACCCGGTGCATGTCGGTTATGAGCCACGTCTACTTTTTCGGCCTCGAATTGTGTTGCCTTTTTTCGAGCAACGCTGCGCTTTGCTGCCAACAGGCCTACTTGCTGGGAGCTCTCTTTATGTTGGAGCAATTAGTGACCCGTCAGGTACACACTTAGGTGCTCTACCGGCATACGCATTGCGTCTGCGGAACGCGTTATTGTTTTCGGTGGCGGGGATAAACAAACGGGTAATAAATCATGCTAAGACGATGTAACCCGGCGGGGAATATAAACTGTAGAGCCAGAATAGAATATGCCCGTTCGTCTTTCCAAGAGTGCAGGAAAAATGACAGCTTGTCTTCGGTTCCCCGCGTGCAAACGCCGTGTAATAGTAACCGCATAGAAGATCGTTCCCAAACGCACTTTTTATTTACAGTCATGTATTTGCTTCCTCGATGACGACCTAAAATACGCAGCAGCTACAGTAAAACAAACCCCGCCCCCCCCCCGCTTCTGTGTTGAGGTTCGTGCTGGGTGGTGTTGTGACTTCTGAAGAGAGAGAGAGATAGAGAGAGAGAGAAATAGGGTGGAGATACCACGAAGGCACCCCGCCCATGTCCTTAGCACCCGAACTCTTCTCGTCGCCTGACTGGAAGAGTCCTGCACCAGTGTATTTGCTGCTTTCTAACTCATGCTGGTGGGAAGCGTCGCTCTAGTCCTCGCGTCCCAAAGCGGTGCGTCCCGCCGCCGCCGAATAAGTTTATAATGCGAAGCTCACCCCTTACATGTGAAGCATGACCACACTTGCACAAATTTCAATACAACTCCAATTAATGCGTACACATACACGTATACTACAGACAGCAACAAAGAGCTTCGTAACCACAACCACGACTGGCTGCAAGCGTTGTGCCAACCATTATCGAACCGTAGGACGAGGTCAGCATGGTCACGAACCGAAGACGCAGGGGTGACGTATCCCCTGCTTCCCAACTCATGTGAAACATTACTTTGCGTACAGTCCTTGCGTCCCAGAGCGGTGCGCCCCGCCGGCCAAGCCTCTGATGCGAACCACACCCCATAATACGTATCATACGTACCAGTACACAGCTCAACTCTGTGAAATTATACCTGGTAAGTGTGAAGAAAAAAATGCGCAAACAAGTGCAAACAATGCGACGTGCTTCTCACGACCAGGGATGGTTGTGTCGGTACCAACTATTTCTTAAACGGTAGGACTTGAGGCAGCATGCCCACGAAACTAAGCCACAGGAGCATGCATAGTTCCTGTTTCCGAAACATGTGGAACACTGCTCAATTTACTGCCGTCGCGTCCCAGAGCGGCGCGCCCCGCCGCTCAAGCCTCTGATCTGGAACACGCCCAATTATCAGTTTGTAAAACTGAGTACTTTGGTAATTACAAATCTGTGTGCCTGTTTGTTTGCCCGTCTGCCCGCATGCCTTTTATTTTCCAACTTTTTGTACATTCCAATGATCTTTCTAAAACGTCGTTGCAGATGATTTTGGTACGACGTATTCGACTCTTACGGACCTTATAGACTGATACACGCCATACCACCAGACAATATTCAGCCATATAGTACATATACCGCACCGTACTATGCCAATACCAACATACCATGTGTTTTTCGATATACCATACCGTTTCACATACCATGTTTTTCATCAAGTATATCAAACCGTACCATCATACCATAGATATAACCACTTACTTAGATCTCACTCTCTGAGCGTGCTCGGTTGGTACATCCCTGGCCTCTCAGAGCTCCCACTTGGGAACCGCCGCCCTTTATTACTCGGCGGACCTTTCCAGCGGTTCTTTGTTTTCTCCATCTCTCTTGGTACTTTCGGTACTTTCTTCCTGTTTTCTTCTTTCGCTTCGTGTGCGCGCGTGTACTCCTAGCACCGCACCGTGGGTGAGCCCGGCGCCGTCGCGGGTGTCAGCGGGTGCTGGCGGGTAGAGGGAGGGTTGCAAGGAGCGCGGTCGCCGCTTTCGTGCCTAGGTGTCGCGTGTGCTTCGAGACACGAAGGATGCATGAATGGGCTCTGTCTGACCTCCATTTATTTGTGTTTTTATATAGAGTATGTACGAGTTTTAAGGCTCGTTCATGATTGCAAGATACCATTCAAGCGGTGCTTATTTTGGCGACCACGCTGAAGTTGAAACAGAGAGCTGCGCAGTCTGAGTACCAACATATTCGACCTGGCGAACGACGGCCACGATGAGCACAGGGCTTCACGCCAGGCGGGCGACGGGGCTGACAGTGGCAGAGAGTGAGAAAAGCTTTACCCAGACCGAATCGGTGGCGAGGTGGTCGCGAGAGGGGCGGGCGGCGTAAGCTCTGTTGTCCATTTTTTTTCTTTTTAGACCGGTGCAAGGTGTTCCAATCAGGCAGAAAATTCTTTCAGGAGAGGGACGAGGATTTTTTTTCTTCCCGAATGTTTCGGTTTCATTTTTTATTGTTTTTGCGGTGCTGTTGTGCCGTGCTTTGCTTTCTCTTTCGTACAGCAGTACATACAGCAAGCACATCAAAATAAGAAAATAAACATCCTGCTTGGGGTATGTACGTACATACGGCATGTGAGCGAGCGTATGTGGCGTCCGAGCTGTTTTTTCCTGAAGCATGGCGACGGGACTCTTGGCATTATCAAGTCGCCAGTTTGCTATTACTACAATCATAAAAACTAAATTCAATCATGGACCTCTGTCTGCTTCGCGTAATTTGATGTACTTTTTACCTCCCTGAGCGAGCGTAGCGGGCGGCCTACGCCGCCCGCGGAGCGAAGCGCCTTGTACCCACATACGATATCACATACCGTACCACACCGCACACCATGCCACACCGTACCGTACCACACCGTACCCATACTGTACCAACACCACCCGAGAGGCTCAACCATACGAGGACTGAACGAGTATAAATACAATCATACTGCTGTACCAACGCCACAACAAGTGCATAAAAGCCTGCCTTCGGGGCGACAGAGCAGGAGCGAGTATAGATACCATATAGAACCACTTACTCAGAGCAAAATCCCTGAGCGTGCTCGGTTGGTACATCCCTGGCCTCTCAGAGCTCCGACTTCGAAACCACCTCTTTTTATTACTTACCGGACCTTTCCAGCGGTTCGTTGTTTTCTCCATTTCTTTTGGCACTCTCGGTCCTTTCTTCCTTTTTTCTTCTTTCGTTTCATGTGCGTGTGCGTGTACTCCAAGCACGGCGCGGCGGAAGAGCCCGGCGCCGTCGCGAGTGTCAGCGGGTGCTGACGGGGAGAGGGAGGGTTGCAAGGAGCGCGGTCGCCGCTTTCGTGCTTACGCGTCGCGTGTGCCTCGAAACACGAGGGATGCATGAACGGGCTCTGTCTGGCCTCATTTTGTGATTTTGGATAGTGTTATGATCTGCTTTGTATGAGGTTGAAAGCCCGGTAATTAGCTGGGTTCTGGCACTGGGATCGTATTTGTGTCGTTCGAGAGGGGGTTGGAGGGGGCGTGGGCCTGACCCGAGCCCTGTCCGACGTCCGGGAGCCGTTGTCCCTGGGCGCCGAGGTCGGCCTGACGCTTGCAGTGGCGCCCATACTCCGTCGGGGTTGGCCAAAAAACGGTGGTGGAGCACAAGTCGTGGGTCTGCCGCAGGCTTATCACGAGAGCCATGGTGTGCTCCCGGCGTTGCTGAGCCTTCCAACTGTCGCCCGCCATGACAAGCCAAGCGTCGTGAACGGAGAGGTCGTCCTCGGGCATGTCCAGTCGGAGTTCGCGAGCGGCAGAGACAACCCTCGAAGCCGCCTCCAGGGGAAAGCACGAATTTGGGCCGGCGGCCATGCAGGCGACACTCCCCTGGAAGAAATCCAGATCCCCGGTACGCTTGATCCGGGCGTCGACCGCGATGGCGCCAGGAGGGAGCGTGGCGGAGGAGCCAAAACCGGGGGCTGGAGTGGCGGTTGTCGCGGCCTCGGCGAGGGGAAGGCGCTCCCCTGAGTTTCTTGTCTCGGCAACACGACGGGGCTTCGTACTGCTGTCCGCCCGCGCCGCCCGCAGAGCTTCCCTGGCGCGGGATATGGAGTCCTGGGCGCCGGAGGCGGAGCGTGCGGCGTCCTCCGAGGCCACGGCGGCCTCCTTCGAAGCGTTGTTTGCGGCCTCCGAAGCAATGATAGCGTCGGCGGCGGTGCGAGCGGCCGCTGATGCCACAGTCTCGGCCACCTTGAGCGCCTGCGCCCGCCGGCGGGCGGTTTCCGCCGAGGTCGCTCCGAGGGTCTCGGCGGCAGTCAAGGCTCGTTCGGCCGCCGCGACATCGGGGTGATCGTCGGCTGCAAGAGGCCGTGATCCCCCCGCCGAGGTCCGGCACGTCTGACCAGCGCCGGATGAGGGCCGCCTGGGCCTCGACCGAGAGGGAGGTCCAGGCCTCTGGTTGTTGGGGGGGGCGGGGCTTGATCCCCGCCCAGCGCTGTCTCCCTAGCGGCGCCTTGCATCGTCGTCCGCTCTTTGTCCTCGGAACTGCGGGCCTCGTAGTCCACAGCGTCGTCCAAACCCGTCCGGCCCGGACGCTGGGGTGTCCGCTCTCCCGACGAGGGAGAGGAGCCGTAAGTCCTCAGGCCGCTGGCAGACCTCGCGGGGCTGGGGGACTCCTCCTGCGTCTTTGGTGTCCATGGCATGCTGAGTCGGGGATCAGGCCCACGCCCCCTCTAACCCCCTCTCGGACGACAGGACTCATCGACCCCGGGCCATCAACACCGGGGAGTCCCCGACGGCTCTGGGGCCCGTGACCGCCCCTACCGCCGCGATGACGCCCGGGACCGCCGGCGTCCAAGCACGGGGGGAGCCTCGACAGGCCAAGACGGCAAGGCCCGCCGCGGACAGGGTTCAGACCATGGCAGGAGCACGTTTCGGCGAAATGGGGCTGGTCGGCGGCGGAACCGGGGCCAGGGGAAGGACAGCTCGAGCGACGGGCGAAATTGGAGCTACCGCCCGCGGGGAGACGCGTCTCAGGCCAACTCTTCGAGGTCCTCCACGGACGGCAGCGGCGAAAGCCCCGTTCCCGAAGTCACCACCGGCTCCAAGAGGCAAGTGGTTCCCTCGTTGGCGGAAGTTGCTTCCTCCGCCGCGCTTCTTGGTCGCCTGACCATGTCCGAGGACCGCGCCATGCCCGTGTCGTCTAACCTGGCCCACGCTCGCACGGCGGCGATCGACTCTGCCGCCGCCGCGAAAAAGCACACCGCAGACGTCCAACGGGCGTACAAACACCTGGGACTGAAGGATATTTCACGCATTTCTGTTCTACCTTTTCCCTCCTCGATCAACCCTTCTGACGCCGCGCAGCAACTAACTCGTTCGGTTAAGACCTCCACGTCTGATATTCTCATGATGTGCAACGATGGCAGCCACGAAGGCCTCAGTTCTACCGATTGGATCCCCGGTTGGGAGTACCCCCTCAAGAAATCCTTCGCGCGCGCCATCGCACCTGACAGGCCCACGACCGCCCCCCTCACTACCTTGATGGATCGTTTCTTTGGGCAGGTGTCGCGCGCCCTCGCAGCTGGATCGACGGGACCGGAAGCGTTCACGCTCCTCCTGAGGCTGCTGAGCAACCACTTCGATCGCACCGACACGGGGGCCAGCTACACCAAGTTGCATAATTTTGGCGTACCTAACGGGACCCCCTTTTGCGATTTTGGGCGTGCTTTTCGTGGAGTGGTGTCGGCAGCGACGGGGACTGAGCGTGTTTTGACTCCGGGGGTGGAGGTTGTTTTGGAGGTTGTTCGGATGGCAGTGAACGAGCAGTTCCCCAGCTTGATGCCCACGCTGTACCCGGGAGTTTTGGCTACCGTGTCGAGGCCGTTTGGTACTTTGGACGCCATGTGGCTGGCTTTTGAGACTCTCGCGAATAATAAGACACCTGCCATCAACGGCGAAAAATGTTTTTTTTTTGCCTGCTTCTTCGACGGGTGTGCGGTCATCCGCCCCGTCGGGGCCCCGGCCCGCCGGTAATGGTCGCGGCCAGGGCCGGACGCTTCCCCAGTCGCCTGTTTGGCAGACGGGGTCGCGCAATAATCCGCTTGTGCTGAACGTCCACAAATCCATCCCTGACTGCCTCGACCCGTGGCTTGACACCGCTTCCAGCTGCTGGCCCCTAGAAGAACACCACTATGCCGAAGTTCACGCTGTTTGCATGCCCATCCAGACCGAGGACCCCCCTCTCTGGAGCGGTCTACTTTCATTGTCCGCCCGCGCGGCCGCCCTCAGCGAAAACCGAGGCCGCTGTTTGAACTGCCACGGAGACTCACACTCCCTCAGACAGTGTAGGCATCCCTTTCAAAACCTCAGCGGTATTCTCAGCCCCGACCTCGGAACTCTCGGCGACGATGGAGTGGCGTTCCGTCGTTGGCAAGAACGCATGACCCGACACCGCCGCGAAAATAACTCACGGCCGAACGAGTACAACCACAAGAAAAACAGGCGACGTTCAGTCCATTCGCGTGGACAGCATCACGGCCAGGGCCACAGACAAGGTGACGGCTACAACACACACGCGGAACGAGGGCACCGACAGTCTAACTCCGGCTACCACGGTGGTGGTTCGACCAACTCTGCCTCTTCCACCGCGGCTCCCGCGTCGGGGGTTCGCTACGGTGCATCGCATAATTCGGACGGTAACCCCATCGGACGCCATCCAGGCGCCTTCCGCGCCGGTAACTGACAGGTCGACGGCGGCTCGGCTCCTCCTGCCCGCCCGCCGCCAGCATTTCCGGCAGAAAATACATTGATTTCACAAGAAACACGCGTCCCAGGCTCGCTCAGCACTCAGCGTCGCCCTGCGCCGCTCCCCCCCCGCGCGTTGCTCCGTACTTCGGACCGACGCAGCGACTCAGCTCCACCGGTTCTACCGGGGAGTCCCCGGGCGTCTTCGCCGACGTCGGGAGCCCGCGCCTCGAACGCCGCTCCCCTCACCCTGGGCATGAGAGCAGGCGAGATAAACGCCCCTCTCCCGAACCACGCACCGCGCGGCATCACGCGTTTCGCGCCGTTGCATCGTTCTTTTCAGCGAGGGTGTGCCCCTCTTTCACCTCCCGGCCATGCGGTGGCGGTCGGTTTGAGGTGCGGGAAGGTAAACACCGAAACCCCGAGATCTCGGTTGAAGCTCGACTCGGCGTTTCCTCGCAATACCGGTGGCCGTTCAATCCTTTTTCCTATTAAGGAAGAGTCGATAAGATTAGCTACCTCGTCCCCCTTCCTCACCAGGTCTACAGGACGGAAGCCCTCTCCGGTGGACCCTTTGTTGCCCCCCACCGGAGCACCGTTCTTGAAGTCGTCTACAGGGTCTGCAGGCCCTCTTTCGTCTTCGCGCACGCCACTCCACGTGCGCCGCGCTCCTTCGGCTCCAGTGGAACAGGAAAAACCTGGTACTGCCCGTCGAGCCAGTGGTGACTCCACAGCCTCCGGTCAGATCAACCGGACTGTATACCCGTTAAATTCGGAAGAATCGCAGCTCTCGTCAAGCAGAACGGGCTCAGAGCCTCCTGCCCCCTTTGGTCCAGGACAGAGATCATCGGGCGCAGTAAGAGAACCTTCTGGCGATTTTTTGCCTACGGGCAATGGTGACACTGAGCCAGTATACGTGGAACCGGACTCGCCTCGTGCACCAGAAGCTCAGTGTTCTCAGAGAATAACACTCCCCCAAACACACACCGCAACGGCGGCCACCGACGACTCGACATCTTCGGTCTTAGACCCTACTCTCGAGTGTTCAACGGAGCGGGTGGTACTTTTCTGGCACCCCCCCTCCTAGTTTTCGCAGTGGTCCCCCTCGGTTTTTGTCATTGACGGAGTGACATATTCCTGCGCGGAGCAGTATATGATGGCTGAAAAGGCTCGCCTTTTTCTGGATCACGACACAGCGGAGCGGATTATGGCCTCGCCAGACCCTCGCGAACAGAAACGCCTCAGTCGAGGCGTGCATAACTTCGGCTGCGCTACTTGGGACCGCGTTCGGGAAGACGCCGTCCTTGCTGGTTCCTTTGCCAAATTCGCGCAGAACCCGGTCATGAAGCAGCACCTATTGGGCACTGGCAACAAAATTTTGGCTGGAGCCAGCCCTTTTGACTCCGTGTAGGGCATCGGTCTCCGGGCAGACGACCCCGAGGCTCAAGACCCCTCTCGGTGGCGTGGCAACAATTTGCTCGGGAAAGCTCTTTCCGCCGTTCGCGACACCCTCCGCTCAAGTGAGGCCGGGTTGGCACCCCCCGCCTCCTCTCATCAATTTTGCACTCCGATCACGACTGACAGAATTCATGAGATTTCCCCAGCGCCGTACTCTGACGCCTGCCTCGACTGGTTTGGTGCCGTGCTTGAACAAGAACAACTGGACGGCTCGGTACGGCTCATTGCTTATATCAGCCGCGCTACTCTCGATTCCGAAAGGCATTGGAAGCTGGCAGCATTGTCTGGGCTATCAAGCGACTCCGCGGCTACCTAGGGGGGACAAAGTTTCGCATATTTTCGGACCACAAGGCACTTGAGAGCATCGGCAAAGTAGGGGATCACAACGCGCGAGTTCAGCGGTGGCTCGAGTTCCTCACAGCGTTCGACTACACCCTCGAGTACCGCCAGGGCAGCGCCAACGGCAATGCTGATTTTCTCTCTCGCTTGCCAGAGCCCGCCATAGAACACGACCGCTGTGGGTCCAGCAGCCTCACCCCGTCGAGGACGGGGGTATCTTCCTCATCCAGGCCCGCGGGCTTCGCACTCGCTCTCCCCCGACGCACCGAAAGTGCCGTCTTGGGTGGGCTGCCTTTCACCTCTTCGGATTTTCGCGATTTTCGCACACACGGGCCACGTATGAGGATTGACGACCTCTCTGCTCTTTCGGGGAGATTCGTCGCTCGTGTCTCTGCTTCCGTCGCCACCGTCGATCGCCGTCCTGGCTTGAGGGTTTTGTCAACTGCCGCCAACGCCACTTTCGCTTCGGTTTTTGTCGTACCCCCCGGGGGCGACCGGGGCTCTGCAAAAGCCCCCGCTGCAGCGACGATTGTCGCCCAGCGCGCTCCTCCCCCGACGAGCATTTTACAGGGACAAGATTCCGCCGTGAGCACTGCTCCGGCCGCGTCTGACCCTTCAGGCCAGGGCAACGCAGAAGCCCCCGCTGTAGCGACGATTGTCGCCCAGCACGCTCCTCCCCCGACGAGCATTTTACAGGGAGAAGATTCCGCCGTGAGCACTGCGCAGGCCGCGTCTGGCCCTCCAGGCCAGGGCAATGCAGAAGCCCCCGCTGTAGCGACGATTGTCGCCAAGCACGCTCCTCCCCCGACGAGCACTTTACAGGGAGAAGATTCCGCCGTGAGCACTGCTCAGGCCGCGTCTGACCCTTCAGGCCAGGGCAATGCCGAAGCCCCCGCTGTAGCGACGATTGTCGCCCAGCACGCTCCTCCCCCGACGAGCATTTTTACAGGGACAAGATTCCGCCGTGAGCACTGCGCAGGCCGCGTCTGCCCCTCCCGGCCAGGGCAATGCCGAAGCCCCCGCTGCAGCGACGATTGTCGCCCAGCGCGCTCCTCCCCCGACGAGCATTTTTACAGGGAGAAGATTCCGCTGTGATCACTGCTCAGGCCGCGTCTGCCCCTCCCGGCCAGGGCAATGCCGAAACCCCCGCTGCAGCGACGATTGTCGCCCAGCGCGCTCCTCCCCCGACGAGCATTTCACAGGGAGAAGATTTCACTGTGATCACTGATCCGGCCGCGTCTACCCCATCGCCGCCTGGCACCCCGGCGCCTCCGACCGTTCTGCCGTCTTCCGGCCGCATCTCCACTCGGACGCGCCGACGAACAACCGCCACCGCTGGCTCCGCGCCGCCTGCTGTTGATAATGGCTTCGGGCCCGGCGGGGCCCCTAGACCATCAGCCCGGCGCGCTATCACCCCGCCGCGAGCCCCACGGCCGCGACCGACCGCACCAGTCGTGTTGGCCCCGGCTCCTGCCGCTTCGTTGGTCCCGACGGTACCCATCCCGTCCGAACGCGACAGCGCCGAACCCGTGGGAACCCCTCTTTTACGGCTTCCGCTGCCAACTGACGCACCGCCCGTCCCCACGAATGACTTGGACGCCCTCGGCGCAGCTGCCGAATTTCAGTTCGCCCTCGGCTGCCACGCCTCCCCCTCACGATTTTCGAGCGTGCTGGAGTCGCCGGCCACCAAAGCTTGGCCCGGGACCACCTCGCCTTTTGCGACTTGGCGATGGACCGCCAGCAGCGCGCGTACGATATCGTTCGCGAACACCACGCCCTCACTGTTGCCCGTGTGAACCGCCGCAACCCCGCCCTCGCCGACGCTCTGCGTCCGGTCCATAGGTTTGACGTCGGCGGCTGGGCATGGGTGTACAATACGGCGGCCATCATCCGCCAGGGGGCAAAACCCGACACGGACGCCAAGGACCTCAAGGCCAAACTCTCACTCAACTGGACAGGCCCCTACAAAGTTCTCGCAGTTGGCCCCTGCTCCGCAGCAGACACCCCGGACGGATCTCCTCTTGGGGCAAAGCTCCTGTATTTGGATCTCCCCTCCGATATGCCCTGCGCGGATGCTCGTCGGCGCGTTTCAGTTCAACGCTGCAAGCCCTGTGCCAACCCCCACGACCGTGGCGACATGCCGAAGTATTTGCCAGCGGGGTTGACGCAGTACGTGCTCAACAACTTCTCCAAGAAATCTCCCCCGTACCACGCCACCCAGGACGACGTCTCGACACCTCTTCACCGACTCGAAATGGAAAAGATTACCGGACACCAATCGGTTCGAGGTCGAGGTGGCGTCATCGCAGTGATGTACGAGACGCACTGGACTGGACTCTCCCGTCCATCCTGGGAACGGGAAATGGACCTTCAGCTTTCTCGCCACACAATTTTGCGCTACTGGGCCGGCACCCCGAACCAGCATCGTCAAACCAACCGCCTGTACCGCCCAATGAGAATCGGCGCGGCACAACGGGAGTTCTCTCGGAGTAAGGGCGAGCGGTTTCTGGCACCCGGCTATGGCTGCGTCTCGCACGTCGACTGGCTTCGCCGACACTGCAACACCGTGCTTCTCAAGGCGGCCCATTTGTGGTACAAGGGCGGCGACGGACTGCGGTGACTCGGGAAAATCAGCCCGACTACGCCCACGGGTGGAGTATATTTGGTTCGATTTTTGGACGACCCGGGACCGATCAAGCTTCCTCTTTCTCCGGCGCGCTATACGACTTCGACGAGAGCTGTACGAGGCTCTTGGTGTCTGCAACTTCACTTGGCTAGCGCGTTTGCACGGGGGGTCCAGCGTAACGTAGACGAATCTCGAGGCGCCGCCGTGGATAGCTGATTTTCGCTTCTTGGCTGCGCTCGAATTTGTTTCTTGACGTTTTCCTGGATTTAGGCGGTGGTCTTTCTCGTTGTTGACGTTTTCCGACTTTTCGGGTCGATTTTTTTTTTTGCAGGTGTGTTCCTGGGTTGTTTGTTTGAGTGTTTTTCTTGGGCTTGGTTAGGGATGTTTTTCGCGTATTCTGCCTGCCTACCCCCCCGCTCAGTGTCGGGGCTGGTTTGGGTAATCGTGCCACTCACTGTGGCACAGGACACGTTTCCCGAGTAGTAGGCTGGGTTTTCGATGTCTCTTGATATCTTCCTTGATATTTTTCTTCTCGTCTTTAGTTTTTTATGTTCCCTTTTCACTTTCCCTGCATCTTCCTCGCCCCCCTCGTGGCGGGTGACATGACGATGATTTTTCGTTGACGATTTCTTCCTGCCACTTGAGGCTACGCTTCCTTTCACTCTTTTTTACGTACTTTGCCGGCTTCGTTGCCTTGCCGTTCAGAGGTGTGTGGGAGTGGGTTTTGAGGAGCCGCATCTTCGACTCATGTTCTAGTTGTGGAATCGGGGTTTCCATGAATTTCCCATAATTCTGCATATACGGCTCATCAGAGTGGGCTAGTGTTATGATACTGCTTTGTATAAGGTTGAAAGCCCGGTAATTACCTGGGTTCTGGCACTGGGATCGTATTTGTAGTACTTGGAAGGCGTATCTTAGGTGGAAAACCAGGGGTTTTCCAGAGAGGCACGAGCGTGGTCCCAGTCTCTGTCGTGCACGAAAGGAATGAAGTGGCTCTTCTATCTCTAAGCGAACATCAACGTGAGTACCAATGAGTACCGGCTTAATAGGCAGACCTGCCCAGGGATACAAAGTGTCCCGCTGTCCGTGATCTTAACAATAGAGTATGTACGAGTCTATAAGGGTCGTTCGACATTGCAAGACATAATTCAAGCGGTGCTTATTGAGCAACCATGCTGAAGTTGAAAGAGGGAACTCCCAGTCTGAGTACCAATACTGTCGAGCTGGCGAACGACGGCCACAGCCACAGTGAGCACCGGACTTCACGCGAGGCGGGCAACGGGGCTGACTGTGGCAGAGAGTGAGGAAAGCTTTACCCGGACCGAATCGGTGGCGAGGTGGTCGCGAGAGGGGCGGGTGGCGTACGAGGCTAAGAGAGAAGCTTTGCTGTTGTTTTTTTTTCTTTTTTGACCGGTGCAAGGTGTTCCAATCAGGCAGAAAAATATTTCAGGGGAGGGACGGGATATAGCATATCAAAGTAATTACTGAAGTACCCTACCTGGGGTATGTACGTACGTGCGGCAACCGCCCGCCATGCGATGCGTATGTGGCGTCCGAGTTTCTTTCTCCTGAAGCATGGCGGCAGGACTCTTGGCATTATCAAGTCGCCAGTTTGCAACTACGATCGATCATGAAAAACTATTTTGCTGTATATCTTTCGAATTGTCATGTTATTATTATTCTCTGCGACGTCGGGGGGGGGGATCCACTTGCGTGGTACGAGAGCCGCGACACCGGCCGCTGACTCTCGTTGCCTATCGTACTGCCAGTACCAGGGAGTTCCCCCCCCCATCCGACTGGCCGGGGCTCTAACAAACGCAGTCTCGGACGACCGAGAACCCCAATGGTAGTAAACCATTGACATACCCCACTCACCTAGTGAGATCCCCGAATCGAAACCAGTTAATCACAAACAACAATAAAGTATATTACGGTGTGGCCAGCACCATGTGGCCGCTCCGTTCCACCCACCTTCAAAAGAAGAAAGGGTCGGGTGGGCGGGAGAAACCACAACATTAGGCCTAGCCACTAGGCCTATCAATCAGCAGCGAGCAGTGCCGTGCTCTACTCGTGCACCTATCACGAGAAACTAAGAGGGGGCACGGGGCGAGTATGGTCGTACTTCTCTTCTCTCTGCTTCTGAATATATTAAGCCATTTAGTTCCCGTCGGTAGAGCCCATGACTATAAATAATTAATTCCGTCGGCTGCGAACAAAACAGGCATCTCACGTGAACTTAGAGATACTGCGCTGTGTTGTATATCCTTCGAATTGTCATGTAATTA
This sequence comes from Nereocystis luetkeana, assembly GCA_031213475.1. Classification (NCBI taxonomy): domain Eukaryota; class Phaeophyceae; order Laminariales; family Laminariaceae; genus Nereocystis; species Nereocystis luetkeana. Next base: position 4,231,944 of record JARUPZ010000027.1, on the reverse strand, counting down.
TTATTCTCTGCGACGTCGGGGGGGGGGATCCACTGGCGTGGTACGAGAGCCGCGACACCGGCCGCTGACTCTCGTTGCCTATCGTACTACCAGTACCCCCGGGAGTTCCCCCGCCCCAGCCGACTGGCCGGGGCTCTAACGAACGCAGTCTCGGACGACAGAGACCCCCAGTGGTAGTAAACCATTGACATACCCCAACTTCGAGGTCGCGTCGATACTACGGTGTTAGGCCCCTAACAGTATCCTGGCCTGGCTGCCTCTGCCCTCCCGTCTCTGCTAGTTTATGAGATACAATACCCGCGCCCTCTGGGTTATTGCGGATATATATACGTACTAGGAAAGCTCTGAAGACTTCTATCCACCTTCTCTCTGGGTCGCCCTCTGCGGCACTTCACCCCGGCCGCCAGCGTATTGGTTGCGCCAATACGCAATGAGTGGAGGCCGATTTCGCTTGGATCGTCTCCTGCTTCCGGTACCACTTATTGAAGTGCCCCGGCCTGCTCCCCCCCCCCCAACTCTGACCTCAATACCGTACCGATACGACGACAGGGGGGCGCTTTTTAATAGCGTCGGATATCCCGACAACAACGTCACCATGAGAGCGATGGCACCGCCGCCTGCTCCTACCCCGGAACGCGCCCCGAAGGCGTCGTCGCGTGTGCGCACGATACCCGATCCTTGCGAATCGCGGTCGTCTTTATGGCCTCCAAACAGGACCTCGATGCTGGTGGCCTGATGCCACTGCGACGAAGTCAACCACCGCTCCTCCGCGAACAACGCTACGTCATCCCTCGTCAAGCAATGCGCGGGGTGTACAACTCCGGGCGAACAGGCGAATATTTCGTCAGACCTCGCCATGAAATACATAAATAAAATGGCCCAATGCCAACGACAGTCAAGGAACTCGGCCACCCGGGCTCCACGACACGGATAGGCCCTGTCCTCCCAACAACATGTCCCACGAAATAGGGCGACGAACTCTTCATATGGGGTACCGGCGGCAATGTGCGACGGTCTTTCGATGCCCGTTTAACAAACCGCGACGACGTGGGCAACTACATTTGCAAGTTTACGCCGTGCGAGTGTAACACGGCTGATAGTTCACTGGCAACAGTACCGGCTTGGTTGCCCTCCAACGCACACCATGCTACGAACCCAAGCAACGCCTAAATCTTATCCGTATTGGAGGCTGGCGTGTCAAAATATGCAGCCACCCTTATTAACCCCCGAAAAAACAAAAATGTTTCGAGACCGGAAACCTGACGTACATGCTCGGTGAGATGACGGTGCAACCGACTGGCGGATGAGCTGGCTACCAGCACTCCTGAGCATAGCGCGACACCCGCTGGCCCCAATACCTGGGCTCCCAACGGACGCCGACCCCGGACGTACCAGCTGTGCGACTCGCGCTGCTGCTTCCGTACGCCCTACGATCGGCCTCGCCCCCACTGAGAGGTGAGACCCGTCCCCCTATTCGTCAGCCTTGGCCGCCGCCGAGCGAGTGACGCCCCTCCCACTCGGCGCCCCGCTGCCGCTGCCGCTGGTGCTGCCGCTACCGGGACCATTGCCACTGCCGCTGCCACTGCCGCCGCTGCTGCTCCCGTTGCTTGCACCGCCACCCCCAGCCCCCGCCTGCCCTTACCCTCGGCCCTCTTGGCCAGGGTTCCCCGGATACAGCGCCGCTGGCTGCGACGCCGCTATCGGCCAACCCCCTCCGCCGGTAGCCGCCTTGCGCTAATTGCCGCTGCCCGTCTGGCGAGTGGGCCGACGTGGGTGAACACGCAGGTGTCACCGAAGCGGCACCTGTCGTGTCTCCCCCCCCTGCTGGCATTCGCCACCACCGGCCCCGGTCACCAGGGTGGAGGTAAGGCGAGGTTGCTGGACTTCGGCGTTGACAAAGCCGCCGAGGGCGACGTAGCCGAAAAGGCGGGGTCAGTGCACCCCGGAAATGCGGGGAAGGGACTCCTACCACCAGTGCACTGTTGTTCGGGTCCAGTGTACTGGCATATGACGCAGCCAGTACATACTGTATTGGCTAGAGCTACCAGGGCCCAGCCCCATTGTTATATGTCTGGCAATTACTTGCGAATTTTATTTTGCCCCGTCACAATGAGTGAGTCCAATAGCCTTTTGGAAGAATGCAGAATGTCGACTATTAATGGTAGACGTGTTGTCACCGTTTGTCTCTGGTTCCATTGCTTTCGAGTCTTAGTGGAGTTGGAGCTCTATCACCACTATAACTTGGGGGTGATGTGGATACCATGTCCCCGGAACCAACACGCCTACTCATATAGTCGAAACCTCAGTGTGGTGTGTAGGGATTGTAGACTAAAAATGTTACGTAACAAACGCTACTCGAATTTAAGGCTTCTAAACTCGCTTTCCGCCATATTCTCCCTCACTAAACCTGACTTATCTCTCCTTGCGAGTAAGTCAGGAACCCCGATGAGACTCTGAGTATCCAAGGTTTACCTCCGACTTTTCGGTACTGGACTCAGTATGCAATGATCGCATTGCTGTCATCGTTCCTTCCTGGGTGTTTTCCAAGTGAGTGAGTTTTACAGGTTCTTGAATACGAGATATTCCCCTTTTTTTCCCTTTTTTCGGGGGGTCAAGGCGAGGGTCGAACCACGGACCTCACTCTTCATAATCTCACGCCCTGCCTGCGACGCCATTTTAGGGAATGTAGACGAAAAATGTGACGTAACAAACACTATACTCGAATTTAAGGCTTCAAAAAAAGCGAGTTTATAAGCCTTAAATTGGTAAGATTTTTAGTCTACATTCCCTACAATGGCGTCTCAGGCAGGGCGTGAGATTATGAAGAGTGAGGTCCGTGGTTCGATTCTCGCATCCCCCGAGAAAAAGGAAAAAGAGGGAATATCTGATGTTCATGAACATCTCATCATGATGTTCAAGAACAACGGTAAAGCTCACTCACTTCGAAAACACCCAGGAAGGAGCGATGAGAGCAAAGCGATCATTGCATACTGAGTCCAGTACCGAAAAGTCGGAAGTAAAACTTGGATACTCAATCAGTGTTTCATCGAGGTTCCGGACTTATTCGCAACAAGAAGAGATAAGTCAGGTTTAGTGAGGGAGAATGTGTGTGGTGGAAGCGAAGTTAGCGTTTGTTACGTAACAGTTTTAGTCTACATTCCCTACACCTTCGAGAAAGCTCTAGAAGCTTTTTGCTCGGGGAACTCGGGGGATTTTCATGTCTGGATCTCGCCACGGAACCTTCTGCTCCACGTTCCGCTGACGGATCCTCAGCGGCGGCTATTCTCCCTGGCAGATTCTCCGCAGCGGGACTTAGCAAGGCCCCGCTGAAATGTCCTTTCACTCGAGCGCCACGAGGAGAGCAACGATGATTATCTATTGCTCGCCCCCTCGGCTCTCACTCATCACATCTCCCTGTCTCATCCTCTGTCGTCGGACTGCTGCCTCAGCCCGACGAGTTGTCCTACACTCTAGCCGTCATAGTTCAACAGCAAGAACACTCTGCTAACGCAGCAGAGAGACGTGGGATCACGACCCACCGGCGGCATCGACTACGAAGCAAAAATTAAAATTTACTCCGTCGGAGGAAAGAAACGACGCGCATCAATGACTAAATAAAGGAATTACTATTTTATGCTTGCCTTCTGACAATATACGAGATGCCATTCCAAACCGAATATCCCGACCCCAGTCCCGTTTTGGGGACAAACTACTTATAGTTAGAGTGTTTTGTCCCCACATATGGGAGTGCGGTTCTAAAAGGGTTAAGTCAGCAGTATTCCTCATACGCTTTTCTGCCAGCCGTTTGCCAATCTCCATTCCCCTCCTTTATTAGACGAGAGCCACAGACAGAAGAGAGAGGTTTTAGAGGCTAGCGGGCTAAATAAGCGAGGTATTTCTCCTCCGCGCTCTACGTTTGCGCATAATTCCGACGAGCGGGAAAAAGTGGGGGGAAAGCGCCCCGTAGGATCGCAGAACAAAAAACATTCTGCAAGCTCTTTTGGGCTACTGATCCAAGGTGTGATGCAAAGTGCAAACCTCGTTTCAAATATCAAAATCTTCGAGGAATCTTGCTGTAATTATTTATTTTCCGATTTGGAGATGCTTTCTGACCAAAACAATTAAATAAATTGACCTCGATTTCATTTTAATTATTTCGTACGGGAATTAAAGGTAATCATTTATTTTCCGTCTTCGGGCACACGAAAAAATGGTTGCCCCTAGATAGTGAACCTTCCCAAGCTATATTCATGAATTCATAGGCTATTTACGCACTCTGATTCAATTTGGCTAAGGGGTGTTTTCTGAGCGGCCCAACCAACCTAGAGTATTTCCAAGCCGGCCAAATCAGAGCCTTTGTCCAAGCACACCATCCAAGCCGGTTAGACATTTCACAACCCACAACATCCAAGCACTACTGTGTCACCCCATAGCGTTCGGTTTAGGGTTCGGGTCGGGTGGTCGACTTTAGGAACCACGGCCAAAACCCCCTGAAAGATTCACTATGATATCAGGGTATCAGGGTGAATCTAGGATCCATGGGTCCTAGTGGTGGTGGATACCTGTGTTGCACTATGTGCCCACGAAAAAAAGCTGATATTATTATTGCCAAAAGTCCCGACAACAAAGCCAATGGAAGCACGTCTGCCGCCGTTTTTTTTCCGAGGACCTTTCGTTTTTCTGCTCTAGCTCGACCGTTTCTTGAGAGCAAAAAATTGGCAGACAGGGTATGAGCTCCTTGGTGCACTCCCGTGAGTGTGCCAAAGCGACAGCACTTTTCGTGTCCTCCTTCATACCGGACCTTGTCGCTGAAGGTTGAAAATGTGGTTCCAGGCGCTTGAATTTTCGGTTTCTTGTATACAGTAGTATTGTAGTCAAGTATTTTTTTCTGTGTAGAACGAGAAGGAGGAACGTACTCGTTACGACTTCTGGGTTCCTCCGTTCCTCCAGCTCTCGTTCTACACAGAAAAAAATACTTGACTGACAGTAAAAGAAACCGAAAATTCAAGCGCCTGGAACCACATTTTCAACCTTCAGCGACAAGGTCCGGTATGAAGGAGGACAGGAAAAGTGCTGTCGCTTTGGCACACTCACGGGAGTGCACCAAGGAGCTCATATCCGGTCTGCCAATTTTTTGCTCGCAAGGAACGGTCGAGCTAGAGTAGAAAAACGAAATATCCTCAGAAAAAAAACGGTGGCAGACGTGCTTCCATTGGCTTTGTTGTCGGGTATTTTTTGTGGTTTATGTGGGTGGTGGGCAGTGCAACACACAGGCGTGGAACTGGGGAAAAAAACTTGAGGGGCCACGCCCCCTTTCCCCTTATTGGATGGCCTCCAACCACCAAATTGAACACCAGCAAGGATGCCGGTTCCCCTGCTGGTTCTCAGTTGAATATACCCCCTCTCTGTCATAGAGGACCTGGGCGTTATGCGGCTGCTCGACCCGATCGCGTTAGAATGGTGGCTTCCGGCAGGGTATATATTGCTTGCAGCCCTGGTGGAGGTCTTGTGGAAAGCTCGGGCTGAGCAGAGTCTCAACTCTATCAAGCGCCACGACGACGATGATGCGCCGGACTCAACCGGAAGTCTTCGAGCTCCGCTGTTGCAAGAGTCAAGTGGTGAGTACAGCAGTAACTCGTGCCGCATGACAACCCACCCTGAACGAGCGCTGTGTGGTGATCGTGTGTCGTCATGCGGTTGAGGTTTAGAGCGTGCTGCGCTGCGTGAAAAAATACGCGTCTTTCCTGGTAGATTCGTGTGTGCTGACTCTCTCCCGAATGTGGTACCTAAAAGGCACTCTGTTCTCGCTCTCTCCGTCTCTTGCTCGAACATGCGGGGGATACCGACCCTGGTGTCGTTTCGCTGGTTGTTTTTTGTTTTTTTGCTCCGCCTCGAGCCTGTTGTTGGTTTGTGTACCCATCACGTCTCACGTATATGGCGTGCGTCGAAGTTCCACATGTAGCATGTACTGCAGTACAGCTGCCGTAAATCCATTGTTCGTACACAATCATACTGGTACAGCGAGGATACACTTCGTGGTGAGCAATGAAATCCCCCGTACTTGTCCCGCAAATGCCCGCGCAGGAGAGACCGGCGAGAGTTTTCAACAGCCTAAGCACAGCATTACCGCCACGGGGATGCTGTGGGCCGCGCTCACCTTCTCGGGGGGGTTGTGCATCTACCAGGTACATACCCGACCACCTGCTACTAACTGAAAAAATGAGTCCTCGATACTCTGCTGTCTGTGCGCACAACAGGCCCTAAAAAATGGTAACCACTAGCCGAATCTGGCCACGAGCGAAAGGAGCACGTGCCTGTAGCCTCGAGCGATCGACGTCTCCTCGAGATAGTGACAGATTACTCGTGTAACCCACTTGTGTGCGATGTAGTCAAGAAAGACATATACCGAAAGTACAGGTACAGCCGAACTTACTATTAATATATCGTGTCATGGTATCATAATCTCTAGCCAACACCTGGTATATAGGTGTGCACGGAATTATGTACCAGGTACATAAATATAGGAAATCCAGTAAGCGTGTGATGACTTCTCAATCCCGCGATCATCATTTGATCGCAGTAATAAGAAACATGTTCAGTTTCCGATATTTCTGACACAGCACGCGCCACGAGCCACGAGGTCGCATAACATCTACCAGGTACCTGGTACCTGGTGCCAGGTATACCTTTATTAATAGTAACCCAAGCCTTTGGCAGATTATATTCAACCCTGTTGTTTTTAGGCAGCATTGGGCTGCGGATGCTGCGAATCGTACTCCTATATCGTACCTGGTACGTCGTACGTCGTACGTAACTCTGCATGATAGCATACCAGACAGCCAACACTGCTCTTCTTGTGGCGATGAGGATGTGTTGGAAGCTGTGCGTGGTATGATATCGTAGCTGCGTTATGCGCCATGTCCCAGTAGAGAGTGACTCTTTGGTTTGTTGTCCCGGACGTTGTGCTGTAGGTATTTTCTACTAGACCAATCCCTTTTTCCACCGCGAACCGAACCTTGCTTACGGAGAAGTACCACGGCTTCGATGGGACGGGATTGATGTGAAGCTTGTTTCTCGCCTTTGGGGCTGACTTCCAAACGAGATAACCGATATGTACATAATTAGTCTTGCGGCACTTTACATTCTGCTGAGTGGCGACCATTGATGATAATGGTGTATTGCTGACTCCGGGATCACCGACGATGGCTCCCAACTATACGATTTTCTCGTATGGTTGGTTGGCACGTAGTCAATACCTATAGTACTCTGGGCTTCAGCAAAGACGAAGCCATCGTAGGGGATTTGGTTCAACTCAATGATGCTGGAGTAGTCGGAATAGAGGAGCAGGAGCCGTTGGCGTGCGTGCGAGGGGCTGTATGGGGCATGTTGTACGCCGATGACGCACGAATTGTCTCGAAGTCAGTTGAAGGACATGCTGGGTAAAATGACGAGAGTCATCGTGACTGTCTTCGAAGCAGCAGGCCTCCCGGTATCGGAGTAGAAGACAGCTGCTACGAACACCGGACCAGACAACCCTCGCCCCACAGTTCGTCATCGAAGCAGCAGGCCAGAGGTATAAACAGACGGCCCAGATCTTATACCTGGGCGGCGTTGCCCACGAAAACGCTGTCCTCTCGCTCGAAACGAACGGACGGATCCGTCTCATGCGGGCATGCCTCAAACGGTTCGGCCCGGATTTGTATGAGAGATTGACCGCCCCGCTTAGTCCGAAAGTTCGAATGCTGAAGGCCGAGGTGATTGAGACCCTGCTGTATGGGTATGCGACCTGAACCCTCAGAGCAGAACACTTTGCCAAGCTTCGAACGGCTCACCACCAAGTCCTCTTGCGAGTCAATGGCTTCCAGCGCCGACTTCGTACCGACCACACCACCCTCTCGTATGCAAAGGCCCTCAAGATGACACGTTGCGAGAGCATCGAAACGATCGGCGGCTGTTTTTTGCGGGTGCCGTGGCGTGGCAAAGCAAGGAGCGATTACCCAGTCGGGTAATATTGGGGGCGATGGTTGGTGGGGAGAATCCGAGACCAGGCGGACAGTTTAAACTTAGCATAGATGCACAGTCGAAGGCCTTAAGGAGTTCCGAGCCACCGAATGATCAATGGAACACTCCCCCTTGGTGTTTGGAGTTGAAACCACTCTGTGGTCCACTGCAGCAAAAAAGGCGGGGAAGGGAAGTGGTACCGGGCGGTCTTTGAAGCCGCCGAATGGTTCATGGTGAAGTGGCACGAGGATCAGGCACAGCTGAATAGGAAGCGCCATGCATCCGCCGTGTATGGTGCCGAAGGGAATGGGGGGATGAGGGACCACAGGAGGAGTGGAAGGAAACCCGACCAGGGGAATGGGAGCAGGGGGGGCAACAGGAGGAGTATAAGGGAAGCCACGGCGGACGAAAGTAGGAAGGAGACAGCAGACAGAGTAGCAAGGCACCAGGCCGATTAGTAGGTGGAACATGTCTATGCTACTCGTGCCCCCATTTGCTGCAGCTACGTAGTTCGAACGTGATCTTTCTCTGTGCTTTTTTACGTTTGCGCTTTGATCCTCCGTGATTTTGTTATTGTATATTTTTTTCTATATTTCTTCCTTCTTGTCCTTATGAAAGGAGTCTTGTGGCGTGGGTGGATGACGAGCCCGCTTTGTTTGTTTCGTATTGTCTGACGCACCCTCTCGGGGGGTGGGACATGGTGGGCGAAAGCAGGACGGCAGACTGCCGACTGGGTAGCAGGGTACCAGACCGACTATTAATAGTAGGTAGAAGCTGTCTATTGTATTCGTACCACAAACTGCTGCGACTGCCTGGAGGGTGCTTTTTGCTCCGTCTTTTTTGTTGTCTTCGGTTTGTCTGTTATTTCCCTTGGTTTTTAGTCTCACTCTGTTTATATATATAGTGGTATTGTTTCTTTAGCTCGTTCTGTATTGTCTGCCACATCCTGTACGGAGGGGCACGACGAACTTTTCGTCCCTTTTTTTCGATTTGTTTTTTTAGTTTATTTCGTTTTCTCTCTTACATGGGATGTGTATATCGTGCCTGTCGTATCCAGTACGATGGCATGGTATTTCATTGTCTACTCTGCGTACCGAACAATGTAGTATCTGTGTGGCGTAGTTTTGTGACCACAGAGCTTGTACCTCTCCAGGATTTAAGAATCGGCCCGGACACTGGTTGTGCTGGATGTCGACGGGGAGAAATAATGGTTTAATGTGAAGAACACACACGGAAGACACACTGGTAGGTTGTAGCGGTGGGACGGGCGACCTTTGATGCGAGTCGAGATAGTTTCGTGGTCGAAATCACTGTTGGCTGTTTCCCCCCCCCCCGCTTTTTCTCTCGTTTTTGCCGATTGAACGTGATGATTCCTCAATTTTGGCCGGCTCGAAACGTGCCTGGTGTATTCTCTGCAAGGCCTAGAGAATGGTATATGTGAACCTCGGTATTAATATTCCTTGCAGTCAAGGCTGTATGTTCGGGTGGACGGGCGAACCCACCGCAAATACCGCACCTTACACCACACCACACACAGGGCAGTAGATGGCCGAATACATCAAAATCGCACATATACATCCTGCCACACATGCCCCCCCTGTTGTTGGATTAGCAGGAACGCCCAGGCTGAATCCTGTGAGCCCAGACAACCGCATGGATAGGCGAGGCTTTCTCTGCGGCTTGCTGGGTGTCGCCGCTCATCGAAGCATTCGAAAGCTGTGCCCAAAGCATTCGAAGGTTATGCCAAAAGACGGCTACATACGAAATAAGCGCCCAAATTCCAAGGATGCTTGGGCTTTTGGCCAACTTTGCCCAATGAACCAGTCATGAGAGCAACATCTGGGCTATGTTACTCTTTTGGAGGTGGTCTGTTGGAATATCGAAGACTCCGCTACCGACTATTGCGGGGAAACCTATACCTGGTATAATTTAATACTGGCAATCAGAACCAAACATGGTTTATGAACATACGAGATTTTTGTTTTTGGGGCCCATCGTTGGTTCTGAACAATATACCTAGCCCCTCGTAGTTTGAGTGAAAACACGAACATGTTATACTAGGCGAGGGTTCGTGTTTTGCGGTTCATGCTTAGCGTTGTCATCTCAAGTATGGGCATCGCACCCGTTGCCCCATGGTAAGTTGTACGCGCATATTATTATACTTCGTATCACCCATACCGGTACCAAATTACGGCGTGTATCTCCGCGCATCAGTATGTTACGTAGCCGAAACGCTTTGTGTACAGCGGTCAGTGTTATCATATCATACGAAGTACACACGTACTGTTGATAATACCTGGAAACGCTTTGACGCACGACCTCATGTATCGTTTTTCTATCGTGTTGTGCGCCGCAGGGAGCGAGAGCGGTCGTGGAGGCGGTGAGGCATGGAGTCGACACGACCGTCTTCATCTCGTCTGCGGTGCTGTGCGTAGCTTGGGCGTTGGCTGCCGTCCTGCGGAGTCGAGACCACTGGCGACAGGCGGCCATGCCGCCCAAGATGGACGCACATGGGCTGCCTGCGAACCGTCGCATGTGGTGGGTCCTGTGGCCTTTCTTCAATCTGGCTTTCATCACCGCGACTATGGCTATCGTGAACGATCCCAACACAGGGAAGTCCTGGTCGAGCCTCGTCAGCATCGCGGCAAACGACAGGCTGTGGTAAGTGGCAGAGGCGGGAGGACCAGGGGGAAAAAGAGACGGGCCTGACGTCTCCCCAAGAAAGCAAATAACCAACACTTTAGCTTCGGTGTTGTTTTCCTGTGATGTTGCGGTAGCTGCACCGGCTAATATCGCACCGCCGGACCCTAGCTACCCAAGTCCGGCTTGCCCAGTTATTTCTCAGTTTGTGTTTTTTTTTCTTGGCCACGGCCACGTCGTATTCCGAGCCCCACACGAATGCCGTACATATCGGGGGTTTTCCCCTCCCGTTCTCGCTCGTCTTCGCTCTTGGTTTTTCACGCGTTACGCGGTGGTTCGCAGGAATGTGGTGGCGCTGGCGATCAACCTGGTGTTCGTGTCGTCCTCCGTGTTGAGTGGGGCGGGAGTGACGCTGTGCACTTTCAAGCCGAACTCGGAGTTCACGGCTGGATTCCTCTCGGCCGCCATGTTCTCGTGGTTCTCTCCCGTCATTGACGTGGGGCAGACGAAGCAGCTCGACCTCAACGATCTCCCCGTGCAGGTTTGTCTTCTTTTTTTGTTCTTGCTTTTTTTTTTTTTTTTTTGCGTTGTACGTTAGTGTTGGATTTCGAGATTGAATCGAGAGTTTGATACGACACCAATAGACAAAGATACTAGCGAATAAGATTTCGATCTTTGATACCAGGTACATGGAAGCTTTCGTTTCAGTGTCAGCATGGAATTAACGGGGATGCCAGGGGATGGGAGGGCAAAACACGTTCGACATATACGATATGTGGAAAGCCTCGATATTTCGATAAGTTGAAAGTTTCGACACGATATCCCAACACTATCTTAAGATGCTTTGCCGGATAATGAAACGCTCAGTCCCAAATCCTCCAACCAGGTCTGCTACGAGGAGGAGGGTGCACTCGCTCGCTGTCTACCTATACTGCTGGCCTCGTTTTTTTTTGCGAAATATCGTTGGCGACATTCTTTTGTTCGTTATATTTTGTTTTTTTACCACCGCTCTCAACCAACCAACCACCTTACGACACCACGCAGGTTGATGACGATCTGTCGAACGTGGTATGGGAAAAAATGGACAAGGCAGACCCGCGGAGCCCCCTTCCGTCCCTCTCCCTGCCCTGCGGAAAGAAGACCACGCGAAGCGCCGGCGCCGGCGGAGGCTACACCCGCGTGGAACAGGAGCAGGCCGACGCCGACGCAGCTGCCGCCGAGGAGGCGGCGGCGGCTGACCAGTACAGGCTACTGTGGCGCATGTGGAGGGTGACAAAGCCGCTGGTGATATCGCAGGGGCTGTGGCAGCTGGTGGCGACCCTCACCGAGTTCGTGCCGTCCCTCGCCATGCAGCAGATCATCGACTTCGTGTCTGCATACCATAAGGGAGAGGGGGGGGTGACGGGGAGGATCACGCTGTTCGTGGTTCTGCTGTTCGTGGGCCCGCTTCTGCAGGGCGTGGCCGACGGAAGGAACTTCCACATCGGGCGGCGGATCGGCTGCAGGGTGAGTTGAGCGGCGACGGGTGGTGGGTGGGTGGATGGGTGGGTGGATGGGTGGGTGGGGCAAGCTCGTGAACCGCTTATCCCGGTTGCTCAACGCCAAAGGACAAAGCTTGGAAGTCTTAGCTACATTACTCGTACGAAAGTTGTGTCCGTATATAGTGTTGCATGGTGGTTTGGGCAGGGAAGTGACTTTCTCCACGAAGACAAGGAGGTGGCATATCACCAAGGGACGCAATACTTGTTAGGTGAACCTCCCATCTCGCCTTGTTGAAATGTATGGTATGCTTGTGTGTGAGCTTGTCCCATCCCTGCCGCGGCTGCCATAGCATGCGATATGCTGTGCTCGTCGCGTGGTTGCTGTGGAGCGGAGGAAGACAAGCATGAAGAGCTACAGTAGCTCACCCTCGGGTCGTAACGATTCGCGATTTCCTTTCAACACCGCAGGTGCGCGGTGCGCTGGTAGGGTCGGTTTTCCGCAAGATGCTCAAGATGGACACCGCCTCTTCCACGTATAGCTCGGGAGAGCTCACCAACCTCATGTCCGTAGACGCACAGAGCGTTCTGGAGTACAGCTGCTACACGCACTTCATCTGGGCGACCAGTCTTCAGGTTTGCTTTGAGTCCGTCACATGACTGCATGCACTAGAGAGGGGTGGCTGCTTTTTGTTCAGTTTTTTTATGATCTATCTACGCTTCATGGCTCGCCCTGGTTCTTGGTCGTGTGCAGCCCCTGCCAACCACCCCTTTGCTGGTTCTCCGAATCCACGAAATTACATACAGTAGGAGGGGTGAACGTTTTTCCCCCTGCAGTAGTTGTGTGCCATCTCTTTACGTGGTATCGCCCTGGTTTGTCGTCGTGAGGGGCCCCGTCCATCGCCGTTTGCTGTCACTTCGGGCCCACTGGGCCGCTGAAGCCTACCCACCTATTTGCCCCCCTTGCCCCCCATGTCCTTTGATCAACTCGCCCATGTTTCTCTACAAACCCGACTTACTGTAGGTAATCGTGTCGGTGGCTTTTCTGTTCTACGTGCTGGGGGTCTCCGCCATCGGAGGCGTGATCTTCATGGTTTTAAGCGTGCCCATTGGCAAGTGGACGACGAAACGGACGCAAGCTTACCAGAAGATCCTCATGAAGCGCAAAGACGACCGCATGTCTGTGGTCGGAGAAACGATGCAGGCGAGAGGTGGTTGGCTCCGTGTAGTACAGTAGGGGCTACTGTGGCGGCAGACCCCGACAGGGTGAAATCCTGCCACTGTTCGGGCGCGAAGTAAGTAGGCGCGTGCGTGCGTGCGCAAGCAGTGTGTGTGTCTAGCGTGGACCGACAAGAGCCGCGGCTGTTGAGAGAAGGATTTTGATGCTACTCCGGCTGTTTTTGACGACGTTATGGTGAGGTTGTGTCTGTGTTTTTTCCCCCGTCTTTTTTTGGTAGGTTTTGTGTTTTGAGGCGACCTAGCCGGCATATATGTTTTGTCGAAACTTCTACTGTGCATGGCGTGTGGACTGATACCTACGAGTGTGGAGCCCTAGACCTTCACAATATTTTTGGGGGGAAAATGGTACGTACTCGTAGCGATGATAAGTGTCACGATAGGTCGTCCCTGACGTTTCCGTGTCGCGCGGCCTGCGTCTTGTCCCTTGGCTCTCCAACTGCGCAGGGAATTCGAATAATCAAGCTCTTCGCTTGGGAAAAGGACTTTGTGTCAAAGATCGACAAGAGCCGTCACGATGAGATGAGGTCTCTCCGCGGCTACATGGTGAGTTTCTGGCGTTGTGGTGTGTTTGTTTTGTTCGGTGGTCTGCTTTGTTTTTGAATAAACTCTTGCCTGCTTACATTTGCATTCAGTTTGTTCGTGTCCTACGTCATATGTACTGTATTTGTTTGTTTGTTTGTTTGCTGTTTTTTTCTGGCTGTTATCCGTTCTGCGTGCCCGTTTTCTTGGGCAAGGAAGGCGCACGGGATCGGCCGCGATGCCTTCTCGGCGATACTGTGCGTTCGTCACGTAGTATGCGATAACTCTTCGGGGAGACCATAATAGCACGCCGTTTTTTGTTCTGAATACTATGTTCCCCCCGGATTACGAAGTGGCTCGAACTAATTCACGATTTCTGCCCGGCTTTTTCTGGCATGCCGTGCGGTCGATCCATCGCGAAGGGCTCGTCATGTTCCTCCCCCAGACCTCTCGAAACCCGCCGCCCGTCCTCCCCTATGTCGTGGGCGCGTGTCGCAGATGATGATGGTCGGTGTGGTGACTCAGTGGAACTCGGTGACGACGCTGGTGGGCCTGTGCACGTTCTTGGTGCACACGAGGCTGCTGGGCCGCACGCTCACCGCTTCGCAGGGCTTCACGTCGCTAAGTTTGTTCGGCATCCTCCGCTTCCCGCTGCTCGTGCTGCCGGATGTGGTCAACTTTTACCTCCAGGTAAATTAAGTGAATGAATGAAGCCTTCCCTTGCTGTGGCGTTGCTGTCGATGTACCATATAGGTGGTTGTTGCTATACTAGGAGGTGGATGTTGGTGTACCAATAGGTCGCGGTTGGTGTATTACTGTAGAGCAGGGAAATCGTTGCCCTGCTGTTCCCTAGGTGTTACCATGTACCTGGTAGTGTTTTCGGAGTTTTGAGTTGTTGTATTTGTTAAACCTACATAATACAGCAGCGCGGATAGTAGACTCGTCGAACAAGGACACGACGGTCACCACTACCTCTCTATTAATACTCGAAATCTACTACATAAAGCAGCCTAACACAGGGAAAGAAACATCACGAGCCGATCGAAAGGTGCTGTGGCACGGTATAGGAAGAGTCAACGCACATGACACTGCTTGTGAAGGCGTAGAAAAACGCTGCACCTATTTTACGCGGGGCCGTTTACTCTAGCCCCCCCCCGGCACCACAGCCCCTAACGCAACGCAACGCAACGCAACGCAACGCAACGCAACGCAAACCAACCCAACCAAAGATGCCGCGGCACGTTTCCTACACCAAACCCAATGCCGATGCAGAGAGGCAGGTTGGACAAAACGAATCCGATTAGAAACGCGCTGCATCTAAATAAACTACGCGGGGCCATTTTCCCTAACCCCCTCGGACACAAGGGCCCCTAGCGGTCCGGGGTTGCAGCCGCGTTCACGAGATACCCTGCGCCCTGAATCGGTCCACCGTCTCTCGCGACAGCCGGTGGAGTCGTCGGCTTCGCGCTCGCGACCGAAACCGAAATCGCGCCGGCGGCCGAAACCGCGATTGCTACCAAAACCGCTCTCGCGGATGAACCTGCGCTTGCGGGCAACCGCACCGTGCTGTTTGCGCTGTATGGCGAACGAACGCTCGCGCTAGCGGGAGACCCCACCGTGCTGTATGCCCTGTTTAGCAAACGAACGCTCTCACTTGCGCCCCGATACGTGGATGACGTGCGCACGCGCGATCTGTTCTGTGGTAAGAGCATATCAGCGGGAGCGGACAACGTCCGCGCTCTGGTCATAAAAACAATATTCGAAGAAGCAGGACTCTGTCTCACCCTGACCCGACAGGCCAAAGACGGCTGAGCGGTCGTATTTGTAGCACTCGAACGGGGTGGTGTCCGTGATGGTAGGACGCACGCAAGCCTCCCCATCACCGTGAAAGTACTCCCGGCAACCACGCCCGAAGGATGGTCACCCGCCAAGACAGGAGCTGCCTTGACGATGGGAGAACAGGGTACCCATTTGCGACGACTCCTGCAAGACCCGCAGTAGCAAAGATAAGAAGCCAGAGAACGGGCAGTCAAGCGGAAACCATCAGAATCGTACGAGGGCTTATAAACAGAAGTCCATACGAATACCACTGAAGCAGAAAGCTGCTGCTGCTGGCTGCAGAGAGTGTTCTTGGTTGTCCAAAGAAAAAAATCCTCTTCGAAACGAGTCGTACGAAAGTAGCGTGCCTCGTCTATAGTTTCTCTGTAAGTGTGTTTATCGCTGTGACATCGTGTGTGATCCAACCTTTTTTTCGGCGACGTTTGTCTGCTGCGCTCAACGCAGACGGCACCAATGCCAGTCCCGGCGGGCTCTGTGCGCGCACACACGAACGAAACCTTCTCGTGCTAGTGCGGTTTTAAGCGTAATATGTCAAACTTTTTTTTTTTCTGAGTTTTACCCAACGAAACCCATCTCTACGAGTAATTGTTGGCAGACTGCCTGTCCACAGTCCACAGCAACGTTCGGCCCGTGTCCCTAAGACATGCCGCAGGTGGTGTTGTCAGGCCCACCCTCCTACCGATCAGGGAACCCAGAAGCAGGAGAAGATCTGCTGTAGATGTCGTACAGCAGTACTTGTGGTGGCACCTGTCACAACTGTTTTTGTTTTTTGAGTTCCACCTAACGAAACCCAACTCTACGAGTACTCGTAGGCAGAATGTGACTGCCCACAGCAACGTTTGGGCGGTGTCCCTAAGACATGCTGCACGTGCGGTATTGTCAGGCCCACCCTCCTACTGATGAGGGGACGGAGAAGCGGGTGAAGCTCTGCTGGAAATGTCGTACAATAGTGGTGGCAGCAACTGCTACGAGAAGCTCTCTTGGACATTCAGCGCAACACTGCCGTGTTTCCCTCGGAACAATTGTTGGCCTATGCTAATCGGGGAACGGTAATAGGGGGCGTTTGGCACACCTTCTCGCAGCAGCAGCGTCCTTCCGACCGTTGCTGCGCGCGGCGTGCTTCCGAGAGGAAGTTGGTGCCCGTGCGTCCGTAACTCTTGGTGCGCGGGCTTCCATGCTTGTGAGTCTTTCCGATCGGGCAGCGATTGCTCTGGGATCTTTCACGGCGTCAAGAACTTCCGAATTGCTGCTGTTGTTGTCACAGGTTTTTGATAAGTACTTTGATTTACTGTGGAGCAGGAAGCGACCCTGCCATAAAACGCCACAGAATATATCGCACACCCTATGAGGTCAGGACCCTGCGGCCAGATGCGACCTTGCACGGCCGTTTGCGAGCGGCGAGCAACGACCTCGTTAACGCCGTTAACCAATCGCGCTGAGCGAGCCATGCTTCTACAAGATGAGCTCACTTTTGTTACGGTCGATGCGCTGTAGCCAATTTGCGAAATATTTCGCTGCTCGTACCGACTCTGGCACAAGCGATTGCCTACAAGCGATTTTCCTGCAGGTGGGGCTGGGTCGCGTAGCTCAAGGCGCAGGGCTCGTTGAAAGTTGGCCCAGACTGCTTGTATGTGTGTACGCTATCTATTCGCGCGGTATACACGTCAACGTCGGGGGCGGTTTGAGACCAGATTTTGCGAGAATTGGAGTTTTCCTCTTGAGGGGGACAGACAGACAAGTTTCCGAATTTCCGCTATAGAACCCCTAGGTAAACCTAGGAAATTAGTTTGTTGTTGCTGTACCAATAGGTGGCTGTCGGTGTATCAATAGGTTGCGGTTGGTGTACCAATAGGTGGTTGTCGGTGTACAGGTAGGTGGCTGTTGGTGTACTATCAGGTGGCTGTTGGTTTACCAATAGGTGATGGAGAAAGGTGCGCGCGCATAGCGTGCTGCACTGCCTCGGAAGACGCCTGTTTGTCATCTTCTTGGTTCTGCCCCTCGACGTTGTTTACGCAGCGGCACCACAACGCACCACGTCACCGTTTTCATCAGCTAGTTGATTACGCTGAAGATCATTTATCAGATTACTATGCGCAACGAGTATTTCTTGCACCCCGCGTGCTGTGTGCTCACGACAACACCCCAAAACTTATGTCCTGCTGCTCGTTTGTTCTTCCTCTTTGGCTTGGGTCGCACGGTAGGCTCGAGTGTCTCTGACCCGTATCGAGGTGTTCCTGGGAAGAGGCAACGTTGAGGGTCAACCTATGGGTGCCGAGGCCGAGGGGAACGTGGGCGGGAACGGCGACGGGAACGGTGGCCCTAGGGCCCCTGTTGGCGGCCTCCTTGTCCAAAACGGAACTTTCGCCTGGCCCCCCACGGTAGGCTTTTTATGACGCCCAGCACATTGGCGTGTTTGTGATTTTCATCCCGTGAGGGGTCGAGGGGCTTCCCCCGCAGAATACACACATGCCTGTTGTTCGTCATGCAGTAGTCTCGGTTTTAGCTGTGTGTTGTTGCCGTAGGTTTCCCGCGAACGCGGTCCGTGTGGGGCCGTGCTTTGGGTGGTTCGGTAGGTTTGGTTTTCGGCAGTGGTGGGAGCCAGGAGTAAGGGACGATTGTATTCCTCAATTCGGAGAAAAACACCCACATTTTTCCCGCCTGGTAAACAACCCAAGAAGAGTGCGAATATTAGTTACACACGCCGGACAGATCGCGTTTCCCTACTTGAATGATACATTACAATCAGAACGGACATCTTCCTGGTCAGTATGATCTAGCCCATGTTACCCGGTAGGTGGGAACCGTACCGTCTGCGTGATCTAGCACATGTCTCTTGGGTTTGATGCCACTCCGGGCATAAATATGAGGACCGCTTGGTCTTCGTGCTGGTGTCTAAACGATTTCTGTATTTCGGCCCAGAGTGATACGTACTGAGCAGATCCTACGCAACACCTCGCAACAGCAGGTTAGGATCTACAGGAGAGGGTCTGTCTGATCTATCTGTAGTTGATCTATCTGATATATCTGTAGCTTATCTATTTGATCTATCTGTAGCTTATCTATTTGATCTATCTGTACATGATCTGTCCGATCTTTCTGTAGATGGTCTATCTGTTCTAGCTGTAGACGGTTTATCTGATCTATCTGTAGATGATGTATCTGATCTATCTATAGATGATCTATATGATCTATCTGTAGATGATACATCTGATCTATCTGTAGGTGATTTATCTGACCTGTCCGATGTGTGATTCTTTTTGTGATGGGAGTTGCTTTCGAGAGGATGGCAGTTCGCGAGTGGGTGCATTTTCCGCTGACACGCAGCGTTTCGTGTATATCGTGCTCTTTTCTGTACGTTTTTTAGAATGTAGCCCCCCGTGAATCTGTGTGACGCACCTATCGACGTGACCTCATCGTGCAAACACTGC
Source organism: Nereocystis luetkeana (assembly GCA_031213475.1). Classification (NCBI taxonomy): domain Eukaryota; class Phaeophyceae; order Laminariales; family Laminariaceae; genus Nereocystis; species Nereocystis luetkeana. Next base: position 4,212,800 of record JARUPZ010000027.1, on the reverse strand, counting down.
TGCTCAATCCTGCTGGCTCGAAACACAGGACAACAGCCAGAGCGGGGATGAGTCGGGTGGAGACAGCCAGGGCGATGGGCGGGAGGAGCAAAAGAGCCACCAGACGCACGCCCCAACTACGGTGCCGCCTCTCCCCCCCGCGCTCCCCACCCTGAGGGGGGTAACGCTGGAGGTTAACCCTGGGGAGCTGGTTTGCGTGTACGGGCCGACCGGGTGCGGCAAGTCGAGCCTGCTGATGTCGCTCTTGGGGGAGGTGCGGCGCGTCGAGGGCACCGTCGAGGTGAGAAAGAGAGTTGCGCGGGTGCCATCAATCACTTCATGAGTACCTGGTCTACCTGATGCCACTCTATATGGCCGAAAAAATAGCCACCGTTTGATGCTGACATCAGAGTCCGTATGGTCAATAAATTACCGGCCAGCGATGGAACTCATTTTCTACTTTTGGTGTTCTTGCTCCTTCGGTGCTGTAAGTTGACGTGTTTTTTTTTCGTGGTGCGCACCTTACCCCCCTTTTTTCTCCAAAGCAATCCATTTCCGCTTTTTTTTTCTTCTTTCTCTTTTTCGCTGTTTCGTCCCCATGATAGTTTTTTAAGGCGACCTCGCGATCACGGAATTTGGTTTATGACGACGGGTGCACGCTAGAAAACGACAACAATATGGAGGGGAGAGGGGCTGTGATCGGTGGACAGAGCCACGGTTGACTGTTTCAAGGATGTGTTGCGTCTGTATGTAGGCAACGAAGACAGAACCGAACACTTGTGTGCCTGACATAGGCCTGTCAGGCAGCCGCAGGCCACCGCCCAATCAACGTATGCATTTACAAGGCGCTTCGCTCCGCGGGCGGCGTACGCCGCCCGCTACGTTCGCGCAGGAAGGAAAAGTACATAAAATTATGCAAAGCGAACAGAAGGTCGATATTGAACCTTTATTTTTTTTTATGATTGTTGTAGTTTCAAACTGGCGACTTGATAGTGCCGAGAGTCTCGCCGCCATGCTTCAGGAGGAAACAGCCCGGACGCCACATACGCTTCGCGTCGTAGGCGGTTCCTCCCGCTACGCTCGCTCACATGCCGTACGTACGTACATACCCCAGTTAGGGTACCTATTTTATTATTTTGGTATGCTGTATGTACCTGGTATGTACGAAAGAGAAAACACAGCACGGCACAGCAGCAGCTACGCAAACACAATAAAAATGAAACCGGAAAATTCGGAAAGAAAAAAAATCCTCGTCCCCTCTCATGTATTAATTTTCTGCCTGATTGGAACATCTTGCACCAGTCAAAAAATAATAAAATCGAGCAGCAGAGCTTCTCTCTGAGCCTCGTACGCCGCCCGCCTCTCTCGCGACCACCTCGCACCGATTCGGTCCGGGTAAAGCTTTCCTCCCTCTCTGTCACAGTGAGCCCCGTCGCCCGCCCCGCGTGAAGACCGGTGCTCACCGTCACCCTCGTTCGCCAGCTCGACAATGTTGGTGCTCAGACTGCGTACGCCTCTCGGTAAACTTCAGCTTGGCGCGCAAAAATAAGCACCGCTTGAATCGTATCTTGCAATCCCGAACGACCCTTATGGACTCGTACATATTCGATTTAATTCTTCAAATGGCGGCCAGACGAAGCCCATTCATGCTTCCCTCGTGTCTCGAGGCACACACGACGCCTAACCACGAAAACGGCGACCGCGCTCCTTGCAACCCCCCCTCTATCCGCCAGCATCCGCTGACACCCGCGGTGCCGTTCTCCGAGTACACGCACGCACCCGAAACGAAATAAGAAGGACAAAATAACTGAGAGTGCAAAATAAATTTCAACGAGCCGGTGAAAAACAGCGAAAGAGAACCTGCCAAACCATTGACAAAACAATATACCAGGTAGACTTGTTCTTTTTCCGAGTTTTTTTTATTTATTTTTCCGGGAAAAAAGTGTGGCACGATAAGCAAGCACGCAAATAAACCAAAGAACACGAAGAAACCAAATATCGTAGAAGCGACAAAAAATCGTGGTAGACTCGCTGAGCGTGAGGCAGGTTGTTAAAATCAAGTAATTATAAAGGATGAACGTAGTCTCCATGGGTGCCACACTTTTTGTCCGCCTCGTGTTAGTTGACCCAAGCAGCGCACTCCTCGTGATTACACTCTAATTCATAGCTGTTGCTTGCCTGCCGTTCGCTCGCTCTCTTTCGCTCGTTTGCTCGTTGTGTGTTCTCCCTTCTGGACGTTCTCTTGTGCGCTCGCCCGATTTCTTGTCCTCGGACGGAAGATCAACGGCACCGTCGCCTACGCCGCCCAGCGCGCTTGGATCCAGAACGCGACCCTGCGGGACAACGTCCTCTTCGGGTCTCCGATGGACCCCGAGCGCTACGCGCGCGTCTTGTCCGCGTGTGCCCTTACGTCCGATCTCGACCTTCTGGAGGCTGGAGATCAGACCGAAATTGGCGAGAAAGGGTACGTTTTTTTTCCCCCTTGAAATTGGCGAGAGAGTGTACGTTGTTTTGTCCCGTTCTTGCAAACGTGCCGTAGGTTTAGTGTACAGAGTGCAGTATTTTTTAGAGGTACGTTTTGTTCCGTGGTTGGAATTGTCCGATGGGTTGCGCATTTACTCTATGTGATATCTCGTGTTGTCCCTTTTTTCTTTTTCTTTTTTTGAGGGTGTTGCAGGATATTTGGAAGCATGCTTCGTTTCATTTTGTAGCCCTTTGTTGGGGTTCCGTCCCGAGGGTCGCAGGCAGGCTCAGCTTGACTTGCTCCAGCCTTTTAAGGACGTGCGACAACGTGTGTGTAAATTCCCAACAGCGCACGAGGATTTCAAGCCTCCACCCGTTTCGCGGCGCGTGTAGCTCGTGGTCCAGCCGGACTGGTCGTATATAGACGGGTGAGAATTCGAGTACCCCCCCCCCACCCTCCGCCTCAAGCAACGTCTGCCTTGTCGGTGGAAACCCGACGTGCTCCGTCGCGTTACTATAGGGGTGCGAGGGTCTGTGGTCATAACGCCTACGGCATCCATGATATGAGTACGACGCCCCCCCTCCCTCTGTTCCTGGCCTTGGATACACGGCCGCCGCCGCGTTCGCGTTGGTCCTGTGTGTGTAATTTCGTGCGTTCAAACGCCTTTTCTTCGGCCGACGGACGCTCCCGTACGTGTGTCGCATTAACAGCATAAACCTTTCAGGTGGGCAGCAGCAGCGGGTGTCCCTGGCCCGCGCGGTGTACGCGCAGGCGGACGTGTATCTCCTGGACGATGTGCTCTCGGCCGTGGATGCCCACGTCGGCGAGCACATCTTCAAGCACTGCGTCCGTGGGATGCTTCGAGACAAGGCCGTGATCATGGTCACCCACCAGGTATTGGGCAAAAACATTTTTTTGGAAACGGATCGCACCGCCTGTTTCGGGTGTTGGACTGCGCAACTTGCCTAGGCTCGGTTTGGAAAGTCGCCGGTCGCTCCCCCTCCCCGCCCCCGTCCACCGCCACCACCACTACCAACACGGAACACCAACACCGATACCAACACCAACACCATTACTACCAACACCAACACCAACGCCGCCACAAACGCCCCTACCAACACAAACACCAATACCACCTCACCGTTTCTACCGGTCTGTCGGCAGTACTAACGCTTCGGCGGGATTTTTCGTTTTGCTTTCGCTCGTCTCGCTTCGCCAGGTCCCCATGACCGCGCGCTATGCGGACCGGGTGGCGCTGATGAGCCCTGACGGCCGCATGGCGGAGATGGGGGATCCCCGGCAGCTCATGGAAGACGAAGGTTCACGTCTTTGGGCGCTGATCAACAAGGTATAGAGCGAAAACGTCCTCTTTGCTTTGCCGTGATTACGTACGAAAGGGTGGTGGCGTATGGTTGCTACCGACCCGCTCGAATGGAAGGCGTTTTTTTCCGGGGTGTGTGTGTGTTTTTTTTCTTGATGAATGTGGCGTATTGTTGCTACCGTCCTACCAGGTATGTTGTATAGTCAGTCAAATGAACGAACCTGACGGCCGCAACTTGTCAAGTGAATACACAAATGAACGAACGGCCTTCGACCGATCGAAGGGAACAACGAACGAACAACCTCCAACCGATCAAATGCACGAACAAATAAACGAACGAACGAACGAACGAACGAACGAACGAACGAACGGCCTGAAGGTGGGAGGCGGTGAGAGGCTCAAGAGGCAGCGCAGCATAGACGAGGAGTCGGGAAGCTTCAAGGCGGAGGCCGCGGGGTCGAAGCCAGCGATGGACCGCGAGAAGAACGAGCTTGTCAAGGAGGAGGGCAGGTTAGGAGAAGGCACCGCACCTCGGACAGACAGCTCATGATCTACAGTAGTGCTGTAGATAATCCTTAGCATTTCCTCTCGCCTGTCGTTGTCGCAGGGTCTGCAAAGTACAGATCCGACCCAGGAACCATGTGCCACTGTAGATCTTAGCGGACTAGCAGGTAGCAGGTATAGCATGAGCCAGATCACACAGACCAGGAATGTAGCTTCCCTGACGTATCTGTTCGAGATGTGGAAGGAAGCAATTGGGGTGTTGTTGGAGTCGGCGAGGCGTTTATGCAGCATGCCGCGTTTTTTGTTTTGTTTTTCAGTTTTTGAGCGGTTACCGGTTTATATATGGTAAGCCGTCGCTCCATATATGCTTTGTCTTGTGTTTTTTTCGCGTACGTGCACGCTTCTTGTTTGGTCAGTTCACGCCGAAAGGAAAGTCACTTAGAAACTGATACCGTCTTTGTTTTTATCAACTGACCTTTTTTATTGTGGGGTGCCTCGACTTGTGCTTACCACAGGCAGCACGGCTCTCCCGGCTTCGGCATCTACATTTCCTACATCAAGGCCGCTGGGGGTATCTGCTTGTTCCTCGTGAGTGTTCTAGCTCGCGTCCGTCCGTACATGTAAAAAAAAAAACGTACGAGCTGTGAGATCGAAAAATTACTCAAAGCGCACCATTGCAAGCTTGGTCTGGTGATCCGATCGCTCCTTCTACGGGGTGTGTACTGGTAGGTTTTAAGAGTTGTCTACAAGTTGTTACAGGTTTGAAAACAGCTGAAATATACCACTCTGTCCTCAAATATGAAGATCGCTTTATTTCAATATGAATATAAGTATGGCCCCTACATTCCGGAAGTTATGTGTATGCAGTACGAGTATGTATACGTATGTTTGTTAAATTTTCGCACTTTTGCCAACTTTTCTCTTCGTACGAGCACTTTTCGGCAAAACAGGCAGTAAATACTCGGACACATGAAGCCCAACCGGACACATTGGTCGAGGTCTCGGCGCCATCCGTGCGCTCTGGAGCGCGTGGCAGGCGCTCATTTTTTTTTTTCTTCCGGCGGGAGTGGATAAAACAATTTCCCTGGTTTCAGTACGGGAGGCCTTATTTTGTACATACGTATAGGTAAATGTTGCCGGTTTTCTCCCCTATGTGAGCATACAGCTCAGACATATACCAGGTACATAACAGACAACATGCACAGATCCCATCGTTCCAACGCTGCCGCCCACATGCATGCACATATCCCATCGTTCCAACGCTGCTGCCCACACGCCGTGCGTGTACGACACACCCATATGCGCAGTGTTGCTGCGGCGGGTTGTGTTTGTCGGAGTATTCCACCGTCTGCCAGTTTTTTTTTTTCGTACGTATGTACCCAGGCTGACGTACATCCCTGTACATTTTTTTTGTGTTGTTGCACGGAGCACGGACCACCGCCCAGACAACTCTAGCGACATAGTCCACAGAGCGTGCTTACCTCCAGCTTCCTGCAGGACCACAACCCTGCTGCCCAGCAGCAGCAGCAGTGGGCACACGTTGCGCGTATCGATGATCGTACTGCGCATATTGCTGTGTGTGATCCAACATTGTCACTGCTCCAGCTGTGCTCAGCACAGTGCGCCAACAGCAGCAGCAGGCAGGGTACTATGCGCATGCGGAAGATCCGCGCTGTACGCTCGGTACTACTGTAGTGTTCTTTGTTGTTGTCAGCGGCATTGGCCTATGCACGCGTACCTTCCGCAATGTGTGACCGACATTTTTTGCTCGGTACCGATCATGCCCGATACGTTCGTCGACTCGAGTACAACGAAAACAAATCGTTCGTACAAGCATCGTGTACACACAGCAGCGTTCGTACAAAACATGCTGACAGTAGTAGTTAGTGATTGCAGTGTGCCGTACACTGCTGACCGATAGATCCTAGAGCCAGCTGAAAGGGGATCAGTACACGTACGTTCCTTTGTCGCAGCACGCGTATCTTCTGCTGTCGTACAGGTATCAGACCACATGGCATTTTACAGCAGTACTGCTGTAGACTCAGACGTACCTGTACACGCTACTCTACCGCTGTAGGAGATCCTGCAATGTGTTTTAGATTGGGTAAAAAACACGATGTGTAAGCTGTACGAGCACTGCTCCAGCGCAGGTGTCATCCTGCTGTCGATCAAACACGTGTTTCGGAGGTTCGGAGGGTCGACTCGCAGCATCCGCGTTTTTTTTTTTCGTTGCACTTTTGTTTTTTTTTGTACCAGTACGCCCACCTTGCTTTTCTGAACGTATGGTATAATACAAGTTGTGTGTTTTTACCCAAGGCAAAGAGTTTGGGCGCGCTTATGTGTGACGTGCGTTCATACCTCAACATTCCACAGCTACTCCCAATGCTTGGGAGTAAACCAAAGTATGTTCCGAGAAAATGCTGCTGTAGGTCCTTCCTACACTCCACTCGCAGTATTTCCGGAGTTTTGTACTCCAGGTATACTGCGAGTACTCGCAGTATTTTGAGGTTCTGTACTACTACTTCAGATACCACTGCGTATACTTTCGGGCTCGCACTACTTCGGAGCTCTGGCTGGTGCTGCTGTCGTGGATACTGCCTGTTGTGCTTCAAGATCTCGGGTTCTGTACCACGGGTACTGCGAGTACTTTATTCTTCTATTAATAGCAGCATTTCGTTCGTTGGTAGCGTTCGTATTACTTCTTCTGCGTGTACTCGCAGTATATTCCGACATACCCTCAATATGCCCAGTATATACTTCGAGTATGGCGTGTACTTCGACCGTCTGTGCACCGTCCCGACAAATTCTCAGGCCCGTTGTTCGGCACAAAACACTCCCTGACAGTCCCACGAGTGGGAGTTGAAGCGAATTACTTTCGCTGGGGACAACTCGAGTACTTACAGCAATGGCAGTATTTTGAGATGTTATGCACTGCGAGGAATAGTGTTTCGATACTGCGGGTACATACCTGCCTGCGCTCTCGGGGTTCGGGACTGCTCATACTCTCATTACTCTCAGCATTTGGGCCTTCTCAGTACTCGCAATATTTTGGCCGCCAGTACTCCAATACTCTCAGTAATCGGACTACGATTTGTTCTCGAGCATTTATCTGTGAAACCTTTACCAGGTACCAGGTATGTTTTACCCTGAGCACCAAGGAACATTTTTTGGGGGGGAGTATATATTGTATTTGCTGTACCTTACTCAGCCTAATCATATATTTCGGGGGGCCATAGTTAATACTAGGTAGGACCCCCTGGTATGGTATACCAGGTATATATTTTACCATTTTTACTAACAATATTTGGTCCTATTAACTATGGTCCCCCGTAATACTATTATTGTTGTATGATGATCCCACACTAATTCCGCAAACAGTATAGTCTGTCCTCAAAATTTTGCGTGTGTCCTTCACGTTAATGATGGGTGGATACAGCTACTACTTCTAAACAGGTGGGCAGGATTTCATACGAACGAATATTATTTCGCTCTTGCGCCACTCCCCGAGGCACCTCCCGGAGGGGAACCTTGTATAGAACTACATACTTAGATCACAACCCCTGAGCGTGCTCGGTTGGTGCATCCCTGGCCTCTCAGAGCTCCCACTTCCAAACCGCCTCATTTCATTACTTGCCGGACCTTTCCAGCAGTTCTTTGTTTTCTCGGTCCTTTCTTCCTTTTTTCTTCTTTCGTTTCGTGTGCGTGCGTGTTCTCCGAGCACGGCATCGCGGGAGGACCCGGCACCGTCGCGGGTGTCAGCGGGTGCTGGCGGGTAGAGGGGGGGTTGCAAGGAGCGCGGTCGCTGCTTTCGTGCCTAGGCGTCGCGTGTGCCTCGAGACACGAGGGATGCATGAACGGGCTTTGTCTGGCTTCGATTGATGATTGTTGATAGAGTATGTACGAGTTATGAAGGTCGTTCGGGAGGGCAAGATAATATTCAAGCGGTGCTTATTTTTGCGACCACGCTAAAGTTGAAAGAGGGAGGTGTGCAGTTTGAACACCAACGTTATCGAGCTGGCGAACGACGGCCACGGTGAGCACCGGGCTTCACGCGAGGTGGGCGACGGGGCTGATTGTGGCAGAGAGTGATAAAAGCTTTACCCGGACCGAATCGGTAGCGAGGTGGTCGCGAGAGGGGCGGGCGGCGTACGAGGCTGAGAGAGAAGCTAATGTGCGATTTTTTTCTTTTCTTCTTTTCGACCGGGTGTCAGGTGTTCCACTCAGGCAGAAAAATATTACACGAGAGGGGACGGGGATTTTTTTTCCTTTCCGAGTTTTCGGTTTCATTTTCATTGTTTCTGCTGTGCCGTGCTGTGCTTTCGCTTTCTTCGTACATACCGTAATACAGACATAAAGCATATCGAAAGAAGAAAATAAGTACAGACAGTAGTACCTTACCTGGGGTATGTACGTACGTACGAAATCCGCGACGCGAAGCGTATATGTGCCATCCAAGCTGACTTCGGAGCTCTTTTTTCATGAAGCATGGCGGCGGGACTCTTGGCATTATCAAGTCGCCGGTCTGCAATTACGATCCTTGCAAAAACTAAACTCAATCGTGGACCTCTGTTTGCTTCGCATAATTTGATGTACTTTTTTCCTTCCTGAGCGAGCGTAGCGGGCGGCGTAGGCCGCCCGCGGAGCGAAGCGCCTTGTATATATTACTTGTTTCAAATTGACTTTTTTCCCGGAATGCTTTACTTTTCTCGTCCGGCCGCGGGCCTTCTCTCGTACTCTAGGCTGCGTGGCACACGGGGAGCCCGCGTGTACACCACGGCGCAGATGCGAGCCCCGGCCAAGGTCCGCGGTGCGTGCTCTGGGCCTCCGAAGTCGCGAATTCTGGCAAATAACTACGGGGAATCATTCCGACCTGCTAGAGCCAATCAGGACAATGGAGACCCCACAATTTCTAAGATTTTTGTCTGCTACTGGCTACTGCTGTATCATGTCTTATCATACCGTCCTTCGAGCTCTCTACAGAGGCATTCACGGTACAGCAACAATCGTTCATCAAGCTCTCCCTTTTGTGACGGCCACGGATAGCTCATTTTTTGTGTGTGCGTGTGTGAGCCGTGATTCCTGTCAACCTAGGAAGTAGGAACGAACACATACATTATCTCGAGATAGGTGCGATTAATTGGATGCTGCCCAGGGGCAGGACGACGATTCGTACGAACTCACATTTCCTCCGTATAACCTCCGTATTTCAAAAGCAACGCGCATCCACGGTGCGCACTACGACAGCAGCAGCAATACGACAGCAGTCTTCGTGTAGCATGTTGTTTTCAGTGTTCACCAGTTCGAGCAATCGAGTGATCGGGGTCTCGTGTTTTTTTTTTCAGTGCAATAGGCTTGGAAACCTACTCGTAAGCTCGCGAGTCGTGGCGAGCAGTCAACAATAACCAACCCCGCACGAGCACGAGCACGACAATTTTCTCTGCTGAATTTTCTTTCGTTGAAAATCTAAAACAAAATGAAAAATCGCCCGTTTTTGATCAAGAACCTCAGCACCAGGAGCAGCAGATATAGCACCAGATACAACACACGTCTGTCGAGCGTCATGTATGTTTCACCTAGCCCTTTGACGTACACCACACACCTCACACCGAGCACGTACGTGACCACAAAACTGGCTCCCTGGGTCCGTCTACCTCTGCATGCTGCTTCTACCTGGCCAACAGCAGTAGATGCCCTCAACCGTATGTAGTACCTGTTCGTAGCCTGCACATTTACAAAATCATTGTTAGGCCAAGTATTATGGGAAATTTTTGAGACGTTATTTCTGTCTTTTTATTTTGTGAGTTTTCGGGCTACAGAAAAGTGTGGGTGAAAATATATAACGTGTATTATGGGTTCTGATTTTTAAAAGTGGTTTTGTATAGTATTGGTTGGGTCCAACAGCTTGGCTTCGGCCTGTAGCATCTTCATCCAAGTTGATTTTCTGTAGTCTGGGCGTGGCTTGGCACGTCGCGAGCGTTTTACGGCAGGCGTCTCAGCGTCCTCCTCGTCGTCTTCAAACGTTGCGAAGGCAGCGGCGGCCGCGAGCGTGGTTTCAGCATCCAAACACGGGAGGATTAGCGCCGGCGACATCGAGTCGCCATCGCTGCTGCTGCTGCTGCTGCTGCTGTTGCTGCTGCTGCTGCTGCTGGTGCTGCTGTTGCTGCTGCTGCTGCTGGCGGTGCTGCTGCTGCTTCTGCTACTGCTGGTGCCGCTGTTGCAGCTGCTGCTGCCACCGCTAATATTGCTTCCATGTGAAGGAGAAGCCATCTCTCTTTACACAAGCGCCGTAGTTACCGCCCGCTGTCGGCTTGATGCTTTCGCGTGGTGGGTGACGGGTGGCAGGTGCGCAGGTAGATAGGTGGGCTGGCAGTAGTAGTGAGATGTAGCACCCAAAATACGAAAAATCTCAGTTCTCAGAAATCAGCAAAACCTCTCAGAACTGAGCTCAGTTCTGAGAGGTTTTGCTGATTTTTGCCCCCTCCAGGAACTGAGATCAAAAATATCGATGATTTCCTGTCCCATAATAGATGGTTCTGATTTTTGGGCTTCGGAGATCGCTGAAAAAGCCAGAAATAACGTCTCAAAAATTTCCCATAATACTTGGCCTTATTATTATTATTATTATTATTATTATTATTATTATTATTATTATTATTATTATTATTATTATTATTATTATTATTATTATTATTATTATTATTATTATTATTATTATTATTATTATTATTATTATTATTATTATTATTATTATTATTATTATTATTATTATTACTAGTAGTAGTAGTAGTAGTAGTAGTATTACGGGGGATCATAGTTAACAGGACCTATGGTATACATAAAAACCTATATGTTTAACCATTTTTGCTAACGATATTTGGTCCTGTTAACTATGGCCCCCCGTAATAGTAGAGTATCAGGTAGTTTGTGGCGTGCATGATGCTTTGATAGCATGCCCGCTTTATAGGCTGATTGCCGGATAACAAAAGGGGACAGCACCTCTCGCTCTTACACGGAAAAAGTGTCAAAAGTCTCGCGACGGTTGCGGAACACAACCCCCGAGTTCAGCGGTGGCTTGAATTCCCCACGGCGTACCGTTATACTCTGGAATACGGCAAAGGCACCGCCAACGGTAATGCGTTTTTTTTCATCACCATGACACTGCTTCTACCTTTACTACAGTACATCTATCTGCGTGGCAGTGGTGGTGGTTTACGTTAAGAGTAACAGTATACCAGGGTAGTCGTCATGCCCCCAACTCATGGTACCGCTCACATGCTACACCGCCGTTGTATGGAAGTTTTAGTACTATAGGAGCAGCAGTAGTGGGAAGTATTGTAGTGTACCAGGTATGTAAAATATTTATTCATGCTGCTCCTACCTGCACTGCCTCTACATATTTTACTGGTGGTGGTGTGTAGTATAAAGCAGTATAGCAGTCATGCCCCAACCCATGGTACCGCGTCGTTATTTGACATCTCTGTTTACCGTGAGGTTGTCTGTATATTGTATGAACGTAGTAGTGTACCAGGTAGTGTTTCGTAGAGTGCATACTGCATCCACCTGCACTACATGAGCGTAGTGGTATTAATAGTGGTGTACAGTGACGGTATATCAGTCAACCCATGGTACCGCGTGCATGTAGTCGTGTAGTATCCACCACAGAAAGAGTAGCACTCAATTCCTGCCGACCACTATTAGTATTTCTCTTTCCTTCGAGCAATACGCTAACTCATGCCTCCCGTTTCCGCCAAGAACAGCTATACGTGTGTCATCTGTGACTCCCTGTTCGCCTGGCGACGCCCCCGGGAGTTCGCGTTACCCGCATCCCGAAGGGGAACCTTGGATGCGTATATATTATGCGACTTATGTCGCGCAGCCGTTACGCCCTCTCGCCAGATAGGCGGCCGCTCTGTCAACAGACAGGTGACGGCGTAACCGCCTGACGCCGGCGACCAAAAGCGAAAACGCAATGCGCTGGAGGCTACAAAGTACGTGCCCATCTTACGGCGTTCCCGCCGCGAGAAGAGCAAACGTAGCATAAAGGATAAATAATCAGCAAGAGCGCAAACAACAGCTGGATCAAATTACCGAAACAAACCTCCAACAGGAGGATAGGGCCGCATCGTTTCGCCGCCGGAAACCAACACCGCGCTGCGACGCCATCCCCCCCCCCCGTCCCCCCTACTACGCCACCCCTGGTGTCCGCAGCGACGCAAATGCAAACACGCTGTTGAGGTGGTCAATTTTTGCGATAGTTGGTATGGCGTTTGTCGCTTTATGATCCAAGGTCGATTTTTCGTGGGGGTCGCTGTTTTTTGTGTCGTATTTTCCCTCACTTTTTCTGTCAACAATGCGTCGGCGTTCTTGTAACTTTTGGCTGCAGCTGGTGGTATAATAAAGTAGTGAACGATGCCCTACGCTTCAGAATTCAAGTCTACATGGCGTCCGCGTCTTGTTTTGGGCCTGCGAGTGGTGAAAATCTTACGCCTCCCCCCCGCGTCATTTCTGACAACGGCTGTGCATGACATGACTACACCCCCTCCCCCACTGCGCCGGCTGTGTGCCTGCCACCCGCTCCTGACTGCGCCCGCCACCATTTTTTCTTGCGACAACACTGGCAGGTTCCTTACCTGGCCTGCCACCTGATGTTTAACGGGCTGCAGTTCGGCCAAAATCTGCTCTTGTCCCGCTGGGTGGATAGGCTGGAGGCCGACGCCAATGACACGCCTGCTATGTGGCAATACATCGCTATAAGCTTCGCCGTCATCATGGCCGTAGTCTGCCGGCAAGTATATACAGTAGTTATATACCTGGTACTTGCGTACCATGACAATGTTATTCGCTTTTGAGAATCCCGTTACAAGGTGTTTCGGGGACGCATTCTTTTGCCGCTCCAATTTTCTGTTTTTTGTAACACTATTTCCTGTCGACGTTGTTTTTGAGAGTTGATTTGTTTTTGGTGTTGTTTTTTCCTTTTTACCGCTGCTGCTATAGCTGCTGCTGCTTCTCTGGAGCTTGTTCGACGAAGAACAAAAAAGTGATCTTCTACATGTGTTTTTCCTCTTTTACCGAAATCTGCTCATATACTTCTCCTTCCGTTTTCCGTGAAAAGCCAGAAGTACCTGATCAACCAACCCTCTCCTCCCCTTGTACTGATATGCTTGTACTGCTTTGCCTTAGGTTTCCTTCCGTTTCGTCGCGGTGTGTCCTTTTTCCCTGGTGTAGAGGAAGTTGATTGTCCTCTCTGCTGTACATATCGGCGACAACTTGTTGTACTTGGTGACGCAATATCCGCTCCGCTGTTACGGCGGAATGCTTGTAAGGAGGCGTGAAGAGCATGGCTTACCCCCCCCCCGCCCTCTCATCCCCTTCTTCCTCCCAACCATCCTCGCCTGTGCGAACCATCCTGTCCCGTTTGTTTTCAAATGCGAAGGGCACTCTTCGAGAGCTTGGCCTCTCTCAAGGCCTCCACTACCATGCACGACGCCATGACCGCGAGGGTCATGCGTGCTCCGGTGGGGTGGTTCGAGAAAACCCCGCTTGGGCGCATCCTGAACCGCTTCAGCTCCGACATACAGGAACTGGACAAGGACGTGATGGATGGGCTGGGTTCCACGCTGGTCTGCGGGTTCTCTGCGGCATCGATCGTCATCGTCATAAGCTACACCGTGAGAGTTTTTTTTTTTCTTCATGTTTGTTGTTTTCTCCGCACATATTGGTATATGCCGGCGCCCTCTGTTTTCCTGCTGTTGTTGGGTTCTTCTTGTGCGCAGAAGCACAGCACCACGGCCGTAATATGCGTTTATGTACGTGTTGTGTGCGTTTGTGTGCGTGGTTTTCTTTGTCGGGGAGGAGTGTATTTATAGTCTATAGTTTGAAGCGTGTTTATGCAAACCTCGGGTGGTTTCCGTCGCTCCTGTTGTTTTTCGGACATTAAGCGCATGGTACCGTGCGCTTGTCATGTACCAGTACCACTCTGTCCGGAAATGTAAGGATCGTATGTGTATTACTGGGAATACCGTAACGATCCTTATTTTTTCGGACATGGTGAGCTTATATGAACACACTTACTGTATATGTCCTGACAGAGTGGTGCCTGGTAAGGGGTTGGATGCAACGCTATTGTACGTATTTGACATCCCGTGGGAGACCTCCCACCCGCAAACACGCCGAAGACCCCCCCCCCCCCTCCCTGCTCCGTCCCGATCGGGATGCGTGGTCAATGGGTCAAATGACTAAGGCAAGCAGCAAATGAGACCCCCCCCCCCCGGCCACCTTTTTCTAGACATTCGACGCAGTCATCTACATGCAAGGGAGTACGCACAGGGTGCCGAAGTAGTCCGTCTCATGAGCGGTTCTTGGTAAGATGCGGATCGCCCCTTTGTGCGACTCGCTCAACACCTCACGGCAATTCGCAAAGCTTGGTGCAAGCAATGTCTGCCTCGCCGGTGAAAGCCCGACGCCCTCCGTCCCGGCATATTGTGGGGATGCGAGGCTCTACCGCCATTCGACTACGGCCAGGCATGGTAGTTAATACACACACACCCCATGGAGAAATTTGGTACACTATTAACATATATTAGCGAGAAGACGATCGCTATCCTAGGAGATAGATGGTGGCCACAGACCGTGAAACAGGAAGGGGATAAGATGGACAGAAAAATCCATGTATATCTATATTTCAAACGTGATGAGCGCCCAAATGTTGGAGGCGTTTCTATTAGGACTAGGAGCGGTGCTCCGTCTCGAAAAGTATGCGTGATCAATGGTCGAATGACGACGGCAAGCGACAAATAAGTACTTCCCCCCCCCGCCGTCAAAGATGACATGAATCCCCCCCCCTCCCCACTTCTTCCATCCCCCCCCCCCCGTCATGGATGGCATAAATACACCCCCGCCTTATCACGTCGCCTCCCGGGTCCTGTGTGTCCTTGTTTTTTTGTTATCCTTGTTCGTTTTTTTAATCCTTGCGGCAGGTGCCGTTCCTGATAGTGGCTCTGTTGCCGATATCTGCCATCGCGTTCGTGATGGGCACGCGCTACCTCAACGCCAGCAGGGAGCTGAAGCGCCTTGACAGCGTCTCCAAGTCCCCCATCTACGCCCACTTCTCAGAGTCCGTCAACGGCGTGTCGACCATGTGAGGGAGCAGAAAGAA
Organism: Nereocystis luetkeana; assembly: GCA_031213475.1. Classification (NCBI taxonomy): domain Eukaryota; class Phaeophyceae; order Laminariales; family Laminariaceae; genus Nereocystis; species Nereocystis luetkeana. The sequence goes on along the minus strand of JARUPZ010000027.1, from coordinate 4,197,377 downwards.
TGAACAATGAGAGCTGCGTGGTCTGTGACGTTTTTCAAGTGCTTGACCGCTGATACGCTCACCCTGCTCTGTTCGCAATCGAACAATTTTTTTCCCTCAGAGTGAGTTTCGATCGTGGTCGTTGGCTGTCACCGCTGATCGTTCACCCTGCTCTGTTGCAAGGTGAAACCAAGTTTTTCTGCTGAGTGGGTTTCGACTGTGGTCGGTGGCTGTTGCTGTGGCTCTTGCAGGGAGGCTGTTCTCAATGTTTTGGTCGCATTTTTTGCGAAAGACGGCTTGGGAAAGTTGAGAATGGGATACTGGTTGCCTCGTAAGTCTGCCACAGGGGCAGGGGCAGGAACGTATACCCTGGCGCTTCCTCCCTTTTGTGGTCGTTTCTAGCTTATGTGCGGTTTCTTTTTGCTGGCGCGTGTGAGTTTTGAGATCGAGCGTGGCGACGAGAGCTTGTGCAATTTTATTCTTGCTCTCGAGACCACAACATTTTTCTTCTGAGATAACATTTATTGCAGTGTGTGTAGAGCGTATTCGATGCTCGACAAACGGGTCGTGGAAAGGTCAACATGATAAAAGCAAGGCTACTCGTACGAGCTTTTGGCCGTGCGTAGTGGAGACGTTTTGAGGGTTTGTACAATCTCAGTGGCGTTTTGGCGCTGGTGTTCTGAATATAATTGTGATCGCTCTGAATTCGGGATAAACGTGTTCAAGATCGACCCACGTCGCCTCGCGTTGGTGTATAACGTACGTACGGAGTGGCGTTATTTTCTTAGCCCTTCCCCCTTTTCAACTGCCAAACGACCCATACTAGTGTAGGTCCAAGTGTGTCCAAAAACGTGCGTGCGGTTCTACAGGGACCAAGACATGGTTTGCGATAATGTTGACGTTTCTTCGGCTACATTTTTGTTGTTGTTGTCGTTGATGCTGTATATAACCTGACCGACTGTCGGCCTTTTCTGTTTCTACATCTATCCATCGCTGCCTGGCTTTTTCTTCTGTTTCTCTATAGCCGTGCATTTGGCGCTCAAGACAGGTTCGTGAAGGAGAGCTGCCGCCGCGTGGACGCGTGCAACCGAGCCCATTTTTACCTCTGGGTCAGCAACCGGTGCGTTTTTCGTAGCAGTATTTATAATAAAAAACATTCCTGGTGTATACGATAGGCGCGAACGCGGTCTTGCGTGCTCGTGGTCAAAGCCTGGATTGAAATGATTTCGATGCACGTGGAAAATTCGGAAGACTCGAACTCATACTGGGCTGCAAAACCCAGGCTGCTGTTGTTAGTCCAAGCGTGACTCGATGGAAGTGGAGCACTTGGGAAGGGACCACCCATTTCTGGACCGCATGAGTCAGGCATTCAGCCGTCTTCTATTTGCGCCCCCGCCAACCCGCCCCCACCCGCCCGCCCCTCGGTTCAGCAACTTCCGTACGCCGTGTGCCTTCCTGGCCGACCAACCCGTTTTGATGCGTGCGCCCTTTCTCGCGTTCAGGTGGTTCAATGTGCGCATCCAGCTTGTGGGGGCGACGGTGGCCGTTCTTGCGGGGGCTTTCGTGGTCTGGTGGGGCAAGGACCATATCGAGGCCACGGTGGCAGGCCTGGCGCTTTTGTACGCGCTGCAGTTTACGGACGCGGTCAAGTATCTGGTCCGGCAGCACGCCCTGCTGGAGATGCAAATGAACTCGGTGAGAGCCGGGATCGGGAGCAGGAGCGGGCGACCGTCCTCGAACGTGTCTGCCGTGTAGCCTCGGACGTTCCTGCTAGCCTCGAACGTTCCTGTTAGCCTCGGACGCTGCTGCTGGTCTCGAACGTTGCTACCGCCGTGACTCCGGTGCTCGTTTTTCTCTCGTGCCGCTTCTGTGTCGACATGAACCTCCCCTCTTTTTCATGCTCGAACGTTTTCGAAGTTTCCCGGCACAAGATAAGATGCGCAATTATTTTATAATGAATCACCCCCCCCCCCCCTCCCTTCCTTATCGCGCTATACATGTCCTCTTCCCGCCGCGTTTTTTTGCAACTACGAACCACAGGTGGAGCGCATCCTGGAGTACACCAGGGACGTGCCCCAGGAGGCGGCCGCGATTGTGCAGGGCCGCCGCCCAGCGCCGACGTGGCCTGAGGCGGGCGCGATCTCGGTCGAGAACCTGACGGTGCAGTACCCCAACACGGAGGCGCCGGTGATCCGCGGCATGACGTTCGAGGTGGCGCCGCGAACCCGCGTCGGCATCGTGGGCAGGACGGGGGCGGGCAAGTCGTCCCTGACGGCGGCGCTGTTCCGCCTGGTGGAGCCATCCCCCGGGTCGGTGGTGACGATTGATGGGGTGGACGCGTTGTCGCTGGGACTGGAAGATCTCCGCTCCCGTCTTGCCATCGTGCCTCAGGTATGGCAGGGGGGGGGTGGGGGGTCCGGACTTCGTCGAGGGCGGGGGGACGTACTCATTTCTTGCTTGACTTTGTCCACTAGACCGTTGACCGCGCCCCCGTTTCGAGACGGAGCTGCTCTTGGGGGGGAGGGTATACTCATGTCATACATAGACGTCGTCGTGTGATCATAGACCGTCGCATCCCTACAATGCCGGGGGGGTTACTGATTTGTTGCTGTGCCGTAGTCGTTTAGCCATTGACCACGAGTCCCTTTCGAGGCGGAGCACCGCCCCTACGCCTAAGAGAGACACCTCCAACAATTGGGCGCTCACTACGTTGTTTCCATATATTACATACAGTAGTTATTTTTTGCCAATCTTATTCCCTTCCTGTTTGGCCGCCTGTGGGCACCATCTGTCTCCTCAGATAGCGATCGTTTTCTCGCTATGTAGTGTGTCGAACTCCTCCTTGTCACATTAGTCTATTCCCTTCATCTCTTCTGACACATCCCGTTCCTCCTGGTACATTCCACGTACTCCTACTATTTGAGTTCTACTCTCTATTGCTTTGCCACACGGGCACGTCTGTGCATCTATTTCCTCCTCCTCCCGGCTACTGGTATACCTCTTTCTTCTTTCTGGCCGGTCCAGGTCACCTACACGAAAGCGCAGTTTCAGCGTTTTCGCGAAGTCCATTGGGCCGTGCAAAGACGTTTTCATTCCTATTCCTTCCCTCAATCCGTATATCTCTAGGTGTTTTCCTGATTCCACCTTGTTTTGTAGTGCTAGCCTTTCCTTTCTTTTTATCCTTTCTTCTACTTCTGCCTTGTACTTCCCAAACTTGAACTTCCCGGCAGACATCACCTCTTCTTAATTTCCCCCTATACCCTTCCATACTTTCTCAACTACGCCATCCCACCTTGTTCCAGCTCGCTCTTTTGTTTCTTTATCTCATACAGCTCTGTCAACTATGGCTGGCAACCTCTTGTTTGGCATGTTCCTACTTTATATTGCCATTTCAACTTTCTCATGTCATATTTGTCTTAAGTGAGTGCATTGCCAGTTCTGTTCTTAATACTGTATTACTACTCGTACTTTTCGGACTCTTTTAGCTGTTGTCATCTGTATTGTTTCCAACTGTTTTACGAGTTTCGCGTTCCCTTCCCAAACTTCTCCCGCATATTCCAGCTTTGGTACTATCACATTCATCAGGATACATCTCTCAATCCTGGTGTCAAGGTGTGAGTTCGCTAGGATCGCATCCATCTTGCCTATGTGTGCTTTACCCTTTCCTATCACTTTTGCTATATGTTTATCCCAAGAGCAGTCTTTTGAGATCTCTACGCCAAGGTACGTATACTGGTCTACGATCGGCAATTCATCTTCTCCCCACTTCCAACTGAAATTTATCGGTTCACCTTATCTTCGTTACAAACAACTACTGCGCGTTTCTCGACGTTCGCCGTCACCTCCGTTTCCTATTAATCGTGTTTTCCAGCGCCTTCTCTATTTGTTTCTGCAATCCTTCGGGTGTTTCTGATATCCCCACGAAGTCATCCGCAAACATCAATCCCGACACCGCATCTTCCCCTACCGTAACTCCCTGCCTTGCTGCTTCGACTGCTACTATCAGGTCGTTAATATATACCTGGTATCTTGAATACGTTGGGTGACAACGTACATCCCTGTGCAACTACTTGTGAAATATCAACATACTTCGATATTTCCCCGTCCAGCATCACATCACTTCTCGCAAATTCCGTAATTTTTTTCATCATTCTCTACATCTTTCCTCTGATTCCTATATTCCATAGTTTTGTCCACAATCCATTTCTCCGTACTGTGTCGTAGGCCTTCTGTACGTGGGAGGGGGGGAGGGGAAGGCTATTGTATTGGTTGGATGGAGCGGACGGCCGGGTTTTGTTTTCGCGCACCCTCGATCCCAGGGTGTGTTTTGTTACCGTGAGCATGGTATATTACTCGTTGACTTGGGTACTAATTACCGTATATGTAAGTACCCGTGGGTAGGTTGCACCCGGGTAGGTTATCAGGGTACATCAAAGCTCATACCTGGTACCTACGAAACACACCGTCGAATGCTGGTGATGGGACCATGACCACGTAGGGGACGCAGGAAGGGAGTAGGAAGGAAACCTCAGAGAGATGATCCACGGAAACGCAACGAGCTTGGAGCGTTTGGACTTGGACGCGCCATGCGATGCGTTTCTTCTACAAATAACGTGATATACGCTCTCGCTTAGATTTCTGTTTGAGATGTTGAGCTGTGCGGTTTTTGCTTCTCTCTCTTTTGTCAAATTCTGACCTATATTCCCGCGGATCACACCTTGCGCATTTGCACATTCTCGATTTTGCGGCGGAGCAGGACCCTATCTGCTTCCGTGGATCCGTTCGGTCCAACCTGGACCCTTTCATGGAGTACAGCGACGCTGCCATGGTGAGGGAAGTTCTCTCTTGTACGATAACTTCGACAACATCGGTTGGATTCGAGCGTGCAGTAACCCGCACCGGCTGGCAGACCCGCTGTGTATTGCGGCGAGGCTTGGACGAGACTTGCGGGGGGGGATCCCGAGGAAGCACTGTCGGGTTCTTCACGAAGTTCGGTCGGCTTGATTTAGTTTTGCTCTCCAAGGGTGGTACGCTTCGGGTCTCGTGCAATCCGCCGTGCTCTGTCCGTGAAACTGCTGTAATTCAGTCTCGTAGCTGGTACGTATCTGCTACAGTTCCAATGTCACCCTCGACACGTGAACATACCGGGTACATGGTAAGATAATGTGTCGTCGTAGCTTCTCTGAGCTGCAAGCATGGCCTTGTGATCGAGTGTGACTCGAAAAACGACGAATGTACGCAAGTCTTTATAGGTGTCGCTAGGAATTCGCGCTGCAGGCTGTTTGTAAGCGTCTCATCAATTTTGTGCGCGTTTCGTGAAATGGTAGATCGTAGTATCGTAGACCCCATGAATTTCCCCGGGAATTATGATCGTAGATCCCGGTCGGCCCCGGTTTCGGTCGATCGCTTCAGCCGCGTCTCGAAAGGGGCTTCTTTTGCAGCATTACAGCTGTCATTTTTCGCTGCTGTGCGATTCACGCTCACTAGATAGTACTCTCCACGCTTACGCTTGCCCACACACCCCTGCTCGTATCATAGTGGGAGGCTCTCCGCCAGGCCCACTTGGACACCTCCATCCGGAATGGGGGAGGGCTGGACGCCCCTGTGGATGAGAACGGAGGCAACCTGAGCGTGGGGGAGCGGCAGCTGATGTGTATGGCTCGGGCGCTGTTGCGGAAATCGGCAGTGCTGGTGATGGACGAGGCTACCGCGAACGTGAGGCGCTCCCGTAATCTCTTTCTTGCCTCGTTTCATTCATGTGGCTGCAGCGGCGATGGCTGTTGCTGCTGCTGCTGTTGAACGGAATGAATGGAGTGGCCGATGGGTTGTGTGTGTGTGTGTTTTTTTTTCTCTCGTGGGTGTCGCCATACCAGGTATATGTAGTCGTTGTTCTTTGATTGACCGCCTGCGTCTAATTTGGTGGTTGCCAGCTCCGCCAGCTGCCTCGCAGGCAAAGATAAAGGGTGCAGTCCGTTTGAAGGTCGCATGGATGTTTGTGTTGGCCAGCTGATATTGTATGTACAGTAGTCTGTGCATGAGTTGTCACTTGGTTGAGTTGCGGGAGCTTCAGTCAAGGACAACGTTTTTTTTTTGTCTTGGCGTGTTACTATGTAACAGACGCGCGAGGGAGACACTGCTATGCGGCGACTCATAACGTTCGCGTTTCCAACGCTTGCACTCGTATGCTCACGCGCGTGCCCACCGTTCTCTTGTGTTGATCCTGCATCCCTCACACGACCCTTCTGCCGCTTGTCAAATGGAACAGGTGGATCCGGAGACGGACCTCCTTATTCAGGTAAGTTTTGAAACGTAGGGACTGTGATGTATACATAGCATCAACGTTCAAAGCCGTCCTTGCTGAGGCTAACGATTGTCAGGGTGTCCTTGGTAATTTTTTCGGTGCGGCTTGTCTCCGGAGGGGGCGAAACACGCTACTTTGTGTCTGTAGCGTTCAAGGTGTATGAAGATACGTACGGGTGTCCATTTTCCAGCAGTAGGTAGGCGCACGTAAAATAACTTGTCTGTAGCGTTCCGTCCCACGGCGTTTGTGCTCATACCCGACCAGACGCTGTCACGTTTCGAAGTCCGATTCGTCCGATTCGGTGGCGGGACTTTATTATTTCGCTTGTGTGGCATGTACCTGGTACCTGGTAACCTGCTACTATATATTGCAGGAGCTGTGGGGTTGATCATACAGAAGCCTCCCTATGCTTTGAAGCCTTTGATAAATGCCGCCCAAGTTTTGCGGACGAAGTTGTTGGAACGTGCTCCCACTCAGTCTCTTCATTTAATGACTGTATGATAATACAAGGCGCTTCGCTCCGCGGGCGGAGGCCGCCCGCTGCGCTCGCTCAGGAAGGAAAAGTACGCGAAGCGGACAGAAGGTCGATGATTGAATATAGACTTTATGAATGTTGTAGTTGCAAATTGGCGACTTGATAATGCCAAGAGTAACATGCCGTACGTACGTACATACCCCAGATAGGGTACTGATTTTCTTCTTTTGATATGTTGCATGCACCTGGTATGTACGGACGAGAACGCACAGCATGGCACAGCAGGAGCACCGCAAAAACAATGAAAATGAAACCGAAAAAATCGGAAAGAGAAAAAAATCCCCGTCCCCTCTCATGTAATAATTGTCTGACCCTGGAACAACTTGCACCAGTCAACATAATAAAAATAAAATAAAAATGAACAGCAGAGCTTCTCTCTCAGCCTCGTACGCCGCCCGCTCTCTCAACCACCTCGCCACCGATTCGGTCCGGGTAAAGCTTTCCTCCCTCCCTGTCACAGTGATCCCCGTTGCCCGGCCCGCGTGAAGCCCGGTGCTCTCACCGAGACCCTCGTTCGCCAGCTTGACGATGTCGGTGGTCAGACGGCGTTCGCCTCTTTGTATAGTTCAGCGTGGTCGCAAAAATAAGCACCGCTTGAATCGTATCTTGCAATCCCGACCGACCCTTATGGACTCGTACACACTCTGTCTAATATTTCAGATGGAGGCAAAAGAGAGCCCATTCATGCTTCCCTTGTGTCTCGAGGCACACACGACGCCTAGCCACGAATACCGCGCGCGCTCCTTGCAACCCCCCCTCTACCCGCCAGCATCCGCCGACACCCGCGACGGCGCCGGGCTCGCCCGCGTCGCCGTGCTCCGACTACACACACGCACACGAAACGGAAGAAGAAAGAAGGAAAAAATAACTGATGAAATTGCAAAAGAAATTTCAACCAGGCGGTGAAAAACTGCGAAAGAGAGCCTCCCAAACCGCTGAAAAAGCCCAATCAACTTTTTTTCTTTTTCGGAGATTTTTTCCCCATTTTTCCGGGAAAAAATTGTGGCACGAGAAGCAAGCACGCAAAGAAAGCAAAGAACGCGAAGAAAGCGAAGATCGTAGAAGCGACAAAAAATCGTGGGAGACTCGCTCAGCGTAAGGCAGGTTCTTATAATCAAGTGATTGTAGGAAAATGGTAAACGTAAGTATGTGTATTGTATAAAAATAACCTTCTCTTTAGGGACAGAGAGGGGTATTGTTTTTTTTTGCAGTGGTGCAAGGGTTCGTCGTGATTATTGGCTGAGGACTCATCTTCCCCCGTCGTCCGCCCCTCTTATGCTGTCTGTCATCGGCCGTGTGTTTGTTTCCCGTGCAGTCTACCATGCGAGAGGAGTTCCGAAACTGCACCGTGCTCTGCATCGCGCACCGGTTGCACACAATCATCTACTATGACAGGTTGGTTTCGTTTCGTGCTGCCCATTTTTTGTGTCATTTGTCGGTGAGAGGATTTTGGTGCGATATAATCTGTTGACGGCTTGCTTGGACGATGTTGATCGGTGATGGTTGTCGTCGGAGACTGCGGGGCGAAGGGGGGAGGCATCACACGAAAACCCGACGTTCTCCGTGCCGGCATTGTAGTGATGCGAGGGTCTTGTGTCGTGCGACTACGGCCATGCATGACATGAGTACACCCCGTGTGTGTGGCGTGGCTGAGTTTCTTTCGTGTACGTAGCTCCTTGGCATGGCGTACATCGACACGGGTGAGCAAGCATTCGAATCGAAAACGCCTTCCGTGTCGTTTTTATCGCCGTGATCAATCATTTTATACTTGCTGTGGCGTCTCTGTAAATGGGCGACAACATTGTTACAATTTTAGCTTGTCGGCCCATGACATCATGTGGCATCGCACTGCTGTCTACGTCTCGCCGAACATCGGAATATTGTTCCAACATGTGCAATCAAGCTACTCTTGCCCGCGGCTTTCCCGTTGGTAAAATGATTTTTGCTTGGGAGTTCATGGCTTGTGGAAAATTCGGTGGTGTGACGCACAGGGTATTATATGCTACAGTAGAGTCGTCGCGTTTCCTATCAACTTGGCCTCGGATGCTGACATGTAAACCCTTTTCTCGTTAAGGTCACGAATTTATGTATTTAGTTACCAGGTATTGTTCTTCCTGCTAAAAGTATAAATACACGGTCGGTCACGTTTTTGTTTTGTTCTCAACTTGGCTTCAGATGCGGACGTCATCCTTTTTTGTTCTAGGTCACACGAAGTCACTTTTTTTGTGTTTAGTTTTTCTTTTTAACCACCGGAAAAAAAAGAGTTTGTCTTCTTGAAAGGAAAAAAAACTAATCGTCGCCGTTTGTTTCGTGCTGTGTTTTTTTTTTAACTTGTGCGCGTCTGGTGTTGCGCTAACGATATCGTTTTTCCGCGACAGGGTAATGGTGCTTGAGCGGGGGAAGCTGATGGAGTACGCCTCTCCGCTTGAGCTCCTGAATGACCCCAACAGCCTGTTCTACGCCCTGTGCAAGAAAACAGGTGCGCTGGAGCAGCTCAAGGAGACCGCCAGGGGCGAGCAAAACGAAAAAAACGCGAGAGAAGGGGGTGGAAGAGGAAACGACCAAGGGGGTGGAGGAGGAAACGACCAAGGGGGTGGAGGAGGAAACGACCAAGTGGGGCTATCGCTCTCGGGAGGCGAGCAAGACGCGGCCGGAGGAGCAACCGGCGGGCCGAAAGGAAGCCATACGAAGTAATAGCTGTATGCAGTACTGGCCCCTTGGTAGTGCCGGCTGTACGCTCGTATAGGGCCTGTAAAATCTCTTGGCATTCGTAGATGGGAGTAACCAGTGTGGTGGTGTGCAAAGCAGTGGCGGTATTTGTTGCCTGGCGCATACCGACACCTGAGAGGGACCATTGCTGTGAGGCTTTTGTCGAGTGTGCCGAGGTGCAAGCAGGACTGGGATATTTATTCGTATGTGATGTTTTCAATCAACAACCATGGTATGCAGGGGTGGATAGAGTTATTTTAGGTGTTGATTGTTCATGGCTCGTTCTCGGCAGTCGGGAAAAAATATGGGGAAGGGGAGGGGACTCCGTTTTTGAGGGTATACGCGTGAGCGAGATTTTTGAAAGAGCGAGCGCGAACGTGACGCCCCGCTAAAACTCAAACGAGGACATGGGTCCGACGTATTATACGAAGAAATGCGACCGTAAGCGCTGGTAAAGGATTTTGGGCCTTTCAAGGGCGCAAAGAACGGCTCTGACGTACAAGTACCAGCGTATATTTTCAGCGCTTCTTGTCTGTCCATTGTACTCTCGTAAACCTTGTACATCGTATGGTAGACTATTTTGGTGTTTTTTATGAAAGAAACACAGTATCACCTTCGATGTTTTTTTTCTTTTCGTCGAAGAGTACTGTTACTTCTCAGTTTGTAGAACTGAGTCTCTGTTTTGGTAATTACAAACTTTTTGTCTCTCTGTCTCTCTGTCTGTCCGCATGGCTTATACTATCGAACACTTTCCAATGGTGGATATATAAGGTCGTTGCAGATGATATTCGCACGACGTATTCGACCCGTGCATACCTTATATGCTGAAACATACCATACCACCAGGAAAATTTGCCATATAATATATCCACGACACCGCACCATCGTACCATACCGCCAACATACCATACCACATACTGTGTCTTTCCCGTACCATACCGCCAACAATACCATCGTACCACATGCGTACGGTGTTTTTCCCATATACCATAAACATAATTACGTTTGCCCTTTTCCTAAAATCACTTGATCATAAGCACCTGCCTCACGCTCAGCGAGTCTCCCACGATTTTTTGTCGTTTCTACGATCCTCGCTTTCTTCGCGTTCTTTGCTTTCTTTGCGTGCTTGCTTCTCGTGCCACAATTTTTTCCCCGGAACAACAGAAAGAAAACTCGGAAAAAGAAAAAGTCGATTTTGTTTTTTCAGCGGTTTGGGAGGCTCTCTTTCGCTTTTTTTCACCGCCTGGTTGAAATTTCTTTTGCACTTTCATCAGTTATTTTTTCCTTCTTTCTTCTTCCGTTTCGTGTGCGTGTGTGTAGACGGAGCACGGCGACGCGGGCGAGCCCGGCGCCGTCGCGGGTGTCGGCGGATGCTGGCGGGTAGAGGGGGGGTTGCAAGGAGCGCGGTCGCGGTATTCGTGGCTAGGCGTCGTGTGTGCCTCGAGACACAAGGGAAGCATGAATGGGCTCTCTTTTGCCTCCATCTGAAATATTAGACAGAGTATGTACGAGTCCATAAGGGTCGGTCGGGATTGCAAGATACGATTCAAGCGGTGCTTATTTTTGCGACCACGCTGAACTATACAAAGAGGCGAACGCCGTCTGACCACTGACATCGTCAAGCTGGCGAACGAGGGCCACGGTGAGAGCACCGGGCTTTACGCGGGGCGGGTAACGGGGATCACTGTGACAGAGAGGGAGGATAGCTTTACCCGGACCGAATCGGTGGCAAGGTGGTCGAGAGAGGGGCGGGCGGCGTACGAGGCTGAGAGAGAAGCTCTGCTGTTCATTTTTATTTTATTTTTATTATGTTGACTGGTGCAAGTTGTTCCAGGGTCAGACAATTATTACATGAGAGGGGACGGGGATTTTTTTCTCTTTCCGATTTTTTCGGTTTCATATTGTTTTTGCGGTGCTGCTGTGCTGTGCCATGCAGTGCTTTCTCGTGCGTACATACCAGGTACATATCATACATCATATCGAAAGAAGAAAATCAGTACCCTACCTGGGGTATGTACGTACGTACGTACGTACGTACGTACGGCATGTGACTCTTGGCATTATCAAGTCACCAATTTGCAACTACATAAAAATATATGTTCAATCATCGACCTTCTGTCCGCTTCGCGTAATTCGATGTACTTTCTTCCAGAGCGAGCGTAGCGGGCGGCGTAGGCCGCCCGCGGAGCGAAGCGCCTTGTACCACCTACATACCAGTTATTCAATATCCCATAACGCGTTTTTTCCGTATAGTATATCAAACCGTAGTATCATACCAGGTACCATATACAAACATAGGATATCACATCAGGTGAAGTATGAGGAGGTGAAAGTACAAAGGGATACCGATGGCACCAGGAAGCAGACTGCTGTTTTCGCCCGCGAACATCCAGGACATCCAGTGCCCATGCCTTGTCCTAGACACAGAATCCGAAGACTTGGGTGATCAGTTTTTCGTATCGAAAAATGGCAAGCTCTCCGAATTCAGGATGTTTGACGACAAACAGCAGCAGAACGATAGATGAGTTGGATGGCGAGACAACTGTATAGCGTCGTTGCTTCGCGCCCGACGCGCGGTCAGCGGACGCCGCATCTCTCCGTGGCCAGACTACAGTCAGCCAGCGCGGGTTTGGGCCTAGATACCAAGAGAAGCGCACTCGGCGCGCACCTCCCGGTGGATGCGTACTCGTAGGCAGCAGCAGCGCGCGGTCAGCGGACGGCGCATCTCTCCGTGGCCAGACTACAGTCAGTTAGCGCAGGTTTGGGCCTAGAGACCAAGAGTAGCGCAGTCGGCGCGCACCTCTCGGTGGATACGTACTTGTAGACTACAGCAGCGGCAGAGCAGCAGCAGACAGTCACATTTTTATTTTTTTTAATCATCACATTTACTTTCCAGTCTAACTCGTAGGCGGTTTTACCCTCAACGGGTTTCTGGACAAGCCATGGTCACAGGTGTCTACCCTCCCCCCCCCCGGTACGTGCCTTTGTTTTTTGTCGCGCATAGGGTTCAGCATTCCCACTGCTCGTCAATTTTCATCGAATGTAGCTAACTCACCCTCTCGCGCTATATTTTTTTTAATGCAAGAGTAAAACCCTACTATTAATACTACAGTACGAGCATGTTCTCGGTGAGACTTGAACCCACGAAAACGATCCTGTGGTAAGGCACCCAGACCACCTACCAAGCCACCGGGGACGCCGGCACATTGTGAGTGACAAAATACCAAGATGTTGAGTGTAAGGTAGTATGGACCTAGGGACCGACTACTGCTAATCGGTTGATGCCTTTGGCTCTGTTCTGGTCACTCACACGAATTGCTTGACGATGGGATAATCTCTTGTATTATTATTGCGGTTTGCCTCGCCAGATGTCTTCGGAACGAAGGGGCGAGGCGCTCATCAGAAAAGCAGGCGATAACGCCTGCCAGGTATGATGAGGGGACGGTTGCTACAAACCATAACGCCGCAACAGGGGAACAGGGATACCATAACACTTGCCCACCCTGAAGGATCGTATATGCAGATTCATAGAAAACTCAGGCATGAACAAAAACAGTCCGAAGATTTCGGAGAATGGATCGAAGATGCGGCACACCACAACACAACCCACTCCCGCACCTTTAACTTGCAAGGCTGTGGCCGATTGCCCGTGGACACTGCGAATTCAGACAACAACAAATCTGGAAGTACCGATGTTACAGCTGCCTCCTCTTGTGTGCCGCTATCGGCTCGGTCTCACCTCGATAGCCAGCTGTTGTCGTTCGTTGAGAGAGTCCTCATGGGGATTTCCTCCGTACCTCGCTCCTAAATCCTCTCTGGCCACGGGGTGGCCAGACGCCACGAGAGTTGAGTGTTGGTATTGCTCAGCGAAGGCGACGTGGGATTAACTGACATGCACGTTATGGGCAACTGACATGAACGTGGTGGGCAAGACTCATGCACGGTGTGTGAACAGGATATGGTTTGACTTGTTTCTTTCGTTCTTTGGTGGGATTGACTAACCCCAGGTAGGGCCAGAGAGCACCCGCATCGACCATTACAGCCGATACGGGGTTTCCATGACCCAGACAATGGCCTCCCCCGCCGGGGGCACTCCATTGTATACCTACATCGATATGACAGCGAGCCATCCTACGGCTTTATCGCTGCCTTACACGATGCACCCTGCGTGCGTCACTGGTCAGGTCAGTCAACGTACATCACAGAATACCCTGTCGCCCACCTGGGCGACTCCTGAAGCCCGTAGCGCTGCAACACCCCCCCTGCCCGACGCATAACTATCGTCGGTGCACAGCGGGTATCCCGGCCACTACCCGGTAACAGCGTGGGCAACTCCTCCTCCATATCCCCGACGAACCGGCTGCCGCGTCCTTCCTTATCCGTTCGACGATTAACGAGCTTCGGCCACGTACGGACATCCCCGATGCTCGTGACGCGGCTCCTACGCCTTCCGCTTCTCCTTCTGACGGTCACTGCTGCTGTTTCGGCTTCTGCGGCGGCTGCAGTTGCTGCTGCTGCTGACGACACAGTTGCTGCGCCTGATGCTGTTCCACCTCTTCCTCCTTCTCCTGCTGGGCCGGCTGTTTACGCCCCCTCCGCGGCGGCGGAGGTGGTGGACCTGATTGCCCCCCCGTCCTGCGGGTTCCCGTTGCCGTGCTCGGTTGCTGCTACTGCGGTTGCGCTCTTGCGTGGCACTCCTGCTACGGCGGTGGTGGCTGCTACGGCGGTCACGACTGCAACTTCGGCTCCGTGCATCTAACTTGAAAATGGTACGATGCTTTAGCATCCTTTGCCGCTTATGCAACGGGGTACACACAAACCTACCCGACCCCTGATCCGGCGTCCTCTCATAGACGCTTGATAGCTCAGACCGGGCTGTTCGACGGAAGTGATTCGCTACCCCCCGGTCCAATGCTCGTGCGCCCGATTCGCGTGGATGCCTTCCCTTCCTGGTTTGCTGGCCGCCTCCTTGATCAAGACCCTGTTATCCCCCCAGCGTCTGCTCACCCGAGGAACTCCTCTGAGTTGCCGCGTCGTCCCGCGCTCTTCTGGGGCTCTTTTCCCCCTGATGTCTCTTGAGTATCCCTCTCAGCCTCCAGAACATCTGCTGCCTCTCCACCACGAAATTGGACGAATTCGAGCCTCATGTGGTTCGGCCGCTCATGGAAGATCTTGAGTTTGGCTGCCAATACCCCAAGACCAGCTGTGCAATCGAGGATTTCGTCGAAACTCATCTTTGCAAGCTCTGTGTAAAACTTCGCTCAGGAACGTTTGGTGCACCCCTAGTGTGGTCTTTTGAAGATACTGACGTTTGACTCCAAGAAAGTAAGTCGTTTGAAGGTTCAGACGTTCACGCCACCCCCTCAAGTACTGACGTGACTCCGAGTAAGCAGATCGTTTGAGGGCACTGACATTCACGCCACGTTTGAAGGTACTGATGTGATTCCGAGTATGTAAGTTGTTTGAAGGCACTGACGTTCCCGCCACGTTTGAAGGTACTGACGTGACTCCAAGGAAGGAAGTGGTTTGAAGGTTCAGACGTTCACGCCACCCCCTCAAGTACTGACGTGACTCCGAGCAAGCAAGTCGTTTGAAGGCCCTGACATTCACGCCACGTTTGAACGTACTGACGTGATTCCGAGTATGTAAGTCGTTTGAAGGCACCGACGTTCACGCCACGTTTGAAGGTACAGACATGACTCCGAGTAAGTAAGTCGTTTGAGGGCACTGACGTTCACGCCACCTTCACTGACGTGCCTCCGAGTAAGTAAGTCGTTTGAAGGCACTGACGTTCACGCCACCTTCACTGACGTGCCTCCGAGTAAGTAAGTCGTTTGAAGGCACTGACGTTCACGCCACCTTCACTGACGTGCCTCCGAGTAAGTAAGTCGTTTGAAGGCACTGACGTGCCTCCGAGTAAGTAAGTCGTTTGAAGGCACTGACGTTCACGCCACGTTTGAAGGTACTGACATGACTCCGAGTAAGTAAGTCGTTTCAAGGCACTGACGTTCACGCCACCTTCACGCCACCCCCCCAAGTACTGACGTGACTCCGCGTAAGTAAGCCGTTTGAAGGCACTGCCGTTCACACCACGTTTAATAGTACAGACATGACTCCGAGTAAGTAAGCCGTTTGAAGGCATTGACGTTCACGCCACCTTTACGCCACCCCCCCAGCCCGAACAGTGTCCACTGGTGAGACCCTTTCGTGCTAAAACTAATTAATGAGTCCTCAAACGTCATTCATCCACCACCACTTCAAGATCGTACCCCTTGTATAACGGTTTTCGTGAAAGTAGTTGTAGAAAGGTGGTGGCAAACACCCCCCCAGCACGGAAACTACCTACTGCCTATTGGCATCCCAATCGCACCTTTCGCTTCGTGTCTCCAACACTGGGCCACTAATCTTGGAGAGTCAAATAGGAAGGTATCCTGCTCGGTTACACCATGCCTACATAATGTTTTCCAGCATTAGTCATGCAATTTAGAATTCCTACAACCGTTCTTCTCCGATCAGGCGGATCGCCCGATGCTTGGAGACGGACGACACAACAGGTGCGTGGTACGCTCAACCTCTTCACGATCGCGTTCGCAAATGAAGGGAACCTTTAGTTTGGGCATTGGGCATATGTGGCCTCGCCTTTATAGAACTGCCCTCCCCATGCGGGGACGAAGCACTTGGAAATTAGGGTCAACCTTATGTACATGTACAGCAGTGCAGTACTCAAACGGTGAAGATGCCCAATCGTCATTGGGAACCATGTCAGATACTTGAACAAAGCCAAGCTCGTTTGATTCTCCGTTCACTGCGTCAGCGACTAAGACGGCGTGTGAGTATGCGCGCTAGGGAGGGGCTTTGTTTTCCTATCGGAAACTACCAGGTTTTCTCTCCTCAGTTTGATTTGCATTGTGTATCTCGTATCCACTGCTTAGGATGCATGTATTTGCTCTGGAAGAGCAGACACCCTTGCTACAGGCAAAGCGCTCCCGATAGAGGCCAGCGCTCCGAGGTCCTTTCAGCACGAATGTAAAACAAACGCCTGTTTTCACGGTTTTCAAATATTCGTGCATGATACTATCAAGTAACTGTTCACGCATCCCCCAGTATTCGGGCGCTGGGATCACGGGATTGCAACTATTTATGTGTGTGATCCCCGATTCTGTGACACAAACTGCTTTGTCGACATCCTGGTAGTCGATAATCTAGTGCCGGGTGGTTTGTAACTACCAGTACTAATATGCCCGGTGCCACTAGGTTGATAGGTTTTATTGATTCGTTGGTGTCGCACTGCTATCTCTCTCTGTTCTTGGACGGAATGCGTGCGTCGTGCCTGCCGTATCCAATGTGATGTGATACCAGCTCGGTATGCTGAATGAAGATAATATACATACTCTACAGCAGTCGGGATGAATAAGGTAATGCAGCCGTATGTGTTCGACTCGTACTCTGCACGTATTGTGTATGTGTTCTTCGTCTTAAACCATTCTTTCTACCCGTCGACATCCAGCACAACCAGTGTCCGTGCCCTTTATTTGATCCTAGAGAGAGATTTTTCCTGTGGTCACAAACTACACCACAGTCATCATAATATACGTGGATTTCTCGAAAGTTCCATGTTTGCCAGCCGACAATGCACGTTGTTGTCCGGGGGTTCATCGTTCTAAAGGGTGGATATGTACGCCCAAACAGCGTAAGGCTCGACATTGTTAGTTTCCGTTATCACTTAACCGAGCACACGGTCCACGAGAGCATGCGTGTATTAATAGTACGTACGGCACGTATGGCTTGTATCGACACCTGTCGGTCGCATTTCGTCTTGAAGACATTATGTGGTCAATCGCATGCAGACATTTATTAACGAACATGCATGTGTGTGCGATCATGAAAAACGAGCGAACATACGAGCACGAGCACGAGCAACGAATATGCCTGCATGCATTGACCAGACAAATATCTTCAAAGCCTTACGAAACAACAGGCAGAGCACCATCGGCAGCGTGAATACATAACAACAGCGTATCACACGAATCACCGTCCTACAAGGCAGGCAACACCGAAAACATGTGGATATATGCATATAATAACGAGTATCCCATAACATAGTATGCAAGATGGAACGTGGGATTATAGAAAGAACACGATCACCTCATATCACAGTTTTGCAAACATTCCCATCGCCTGGGTTGTCTGTTCTTATTTCTTATAATTGACGGACTAATTATGTGCGCGGAAGCTAGAACATAGTATGCAAAATAGAACTTGGGATTATACAAAGAGCACGATCACCTCATATCACAGTTTTGCAAACATTCCCATCGCCTGGGTTGTCCGTTCTTCTTTCTTATAATTGACGGACTAATTATGTGCGCGAAAGCTAATGAGGATGGTTATTTCCTATGGCCACGTACCGGGTCAAAAGACCAGGGAAAGCCAGTGAAATGCCAACGTACCGGGTGAGAAGACCCGAACGGGTGAAACAAGTGGAATTCCAGTGTATCGGGTACTTGGAGACCATAACAACCCGCTATGACTCTCGTTGTGTGCCGTCAGTTGTTTCAACATAGCTTTCATCTACCCCCGAATAGTACCATGCCGTACACTGCACAGCTGAACGGCTTCCCAACAACATTACTTTGCTCCGGCAGTAGGGGACACTCATCCCGTACGTGTGTAGGGATGTGTGGGGCCAAAGTTAAACGACTCCACGCTTGTGAAAGCAAGAGGAGCGATGGACCCAAGGATCTAGAGAGCTTTTGCCGTGCGACCTTCAGTCCCATGAACGGTTATATTGATAGTGGTATGAATACTGTATATTATACTGTGGATACATCCTCCACGTATGATATGTGGCCTTCGACTAAAACTCGTCATTTCTACCCAGCTTCCTCACCGTAGTATGCCCCGTATGAATCCCAGATACCTGGTACTCGTGTGCATACGGTGTGTGTGGTACATCCTGACATGTCGCTTTTCAACGCGTTATCATGACTCGAAAAGATGGGAAGAGAGATGTACAAAATGGTCCCTAAGGATTTTGCCATACGGCCTACCAGGTACCTGGTACAGTTTTACGGGAGTGTGTAGTATTATACATAGCCCATAAACGCCCTTTATTGACGTCGTCAAAAGCTTACTTACTGCGAGCCACCCCCCCTGTATGCTTAACCGTGTATCAAGAGCTCACCCTGTTCGGGGTAGAAAAAATAAATAAAAAACTGCAGGTACAGAGTAGAGCAGTAGTAGTAGGAGTATGGTTTCCTATCTTTTTTCCACATTACATGTACTATCGTTAATATTCATATTCTTAGTCGTGTACGCACGGTAATGCAACTCGTCGTATAATATACCCAGGTATACCATCTTCTCATCTTTTTGAGCATCGTGTGAAACTGCGTACCAGGTAGTGTATAGACTACTGATGGTATTGTAGACGGGGATACGGCTTTTCTGTGTAATTTTCAAGTTGAGGCGCCTTTGCTCCAGGCAGCTATTACTCAGTGCTCGGGGCATGGTAGGTTATCGGTTCCTGCGTACAACTTCAAACTTAGAACCATTTACGGAAAGCGCTCCTCCCGCAACGATATTCAAAAGTACTCCCTGTTTCGATACCAGCAGCGAGATATACTTCAACAAACAGCAGTTACATGTGACATGTGACCACGAAAATACTGCTGTCGCTCAGGTTGGGCTGATTATTAGAGTCGTACGCATACGTATTGCCATGGTAGTCTAAACGAATACAGCCGACCCCCCCCATTTTTTTCCTCGAGGAGTACCGCACAGCAAGAAAAAAAACCGGCCGCACCAAAAAACACAGAGATGTGCGGGGCCGAAAACAAAAAAAATCGAGAGTGACGCCTGAGGCGGAGAACGGCCGCAAAAATACGAGAGTTACACCTGAGGCGAAGGCCGGCCGCAAACAATCATCAAGGCGTGCGCGGGAACAAAAAACAAATCGAGGGTCAGGACGGAGAGATTTGTGGCCTTCTTTTTTTTTGGTGCTGCCTTATCGCGAGTATGCGATGGTGGCTACCTGCCGTGACTACTGTTTCCTGATACGTTATGCATGGTCACTGCTATAAACAGCAGTAGTGCTACCCGAATATATGTATACTCTATCGTAGTTTCTACGTGTATCCCTCGCCGCTGGTACCCATTAGACTCCATCATCCCGGACAGAACTCGGGGCTCGATACTTGGCCACCCATCAGATTCCATCCCGGAAAAGCTCGGGCAGAGACACTGATCCTACCCAGGGAAAACTCGGGCCCCGATGTTTGGGCCTCATTCCGCCCAGGAGGACTCTCGGGCCCAGTTATTCGGGCCCTCGTTCCGCCCGGGAGAAAACTCGGGCCCAGATGCTCGGGGCCGAACAAATTCCCTGGGTACAGATCTCTCGTGTCCCCGCCAGAGCTCATGACCTTGCACTCCAATCTCCCCCTCTCTCTGTCATCTCCCTGGGTTCACCATGTTACAGCTGCCTCCTCTTGTGTGCCGCTATCGGCTCGGTCTCACTTCGATAGCCAGCTGTTGTCGTTCGTTGAGAGAGTCCTCATGGGGATTCCCTCCGTACCTCGCTCCTAAATCCTTTCTGGCCACGGGGTGGCCAGACGCCACGAGAGTTGAGTGTTGGTATTGCTCAGCGAATGCGACGTGGGATTAACTGACATGCACGTTATGGGCAACTGACATGAACGTGGTGGGCAAGACTCATGCACGGTGTGTGAACAGGATATGGTTTGACTTGTTTCTTTCGTTCTTTGGTGGGATTGACTAACCCCAGGTAGGGCAAGAGAGCACCCGCATCGACCATTACAGCCGATACGGGGTTTCCATGACCCAGACAATGGCCTCCCCCGCCGGGGACACTCCATTGTATACCTACATCGATATGACAGCGAGCCATCCTACGGCTTTATCGCTGCCTTACACGATGCACCCTCCGTGCGTCACTGGTCAGGTCAGTCAACGTACATCACAGAATACCCTGTCGCCCACCTGGGCGACTCCTGAAGCCCGTAGCGCTGCAACACCGATACGCGAAGGCAGGCAGAACAAGCTACTGTAGAACTACCCGGACGCTAAATCGAGGACTTAACTCGAGAAAGCGGTGTGGCTCGCGTAGCCAGGAGCGACATAATAAGCTAACCTGAGAGCGAGACACAAGCAGTAATAACAAAAAAAAAACGTTACACTAACGAATGCGAAGGCACGGAGTGCGTCGAGAATTAAAACGAACGGGGTGGGACCGCAACGAAACAAGTGCTGGCGCGACGGAGCTCACTACGTCGGAAAACAGGAAATCATGCAATGAGAAAACCCAAGGCAGTCAAGACCCGATCCCATAAAAGAGGGCAGAAAGGGCGCGTGCGAGATTTCGCCAATAATACGGGGCGCGCTAAAACACAAAAATACAATGAGCAGACATCGTTACGGCCTATAGTTAAGGTCTAAGACCTATGCCAATGGAAACGCGAAGTTCAAAAGTTTTTTTTTCAAATGTATTGCTTTAAAAAAACAGCCGAAAAAATTCTCGTACCGCCGCTGTGGGGAAAAAAGAGAAAAATGTTTCACCAGGTATACATTTTTTCCCCCCCCCGACGGCTGCAGGCGGCGCAATTTGCTTTTTCTGGTTGCAAATTGGCAACATGGGGATAGAAACCAGCTCGTGCGACGGTCGACGCTCGATCTCGACATAGACTCGGCCCACGGCCAACCCGCTCGGTATCTGGCAAGGCCAACGAATATAGATGACGACCTCGAAGATATCAGGTGGATCCATGGTCTAGGGGGTGAGAGCTTGCCGGCGGCGTCCTACGGTATCCTCCCAAACCTGAAAAAAAGTCTATTTTTTGTCGTTCGAGACGGATGGAGAAGTTTTGTCCTCTGTTTTGTGTAAACCAGCGGCCAAAGGTTTTTTATCATACACCTGGTCAGCTCCCGCCACATGACACCGGCCATGGTGTGAAGACGGTGACCCTAGGGTGGGTCGGAGCCCCTAACGAGCGCACTCCGTTCAGAATTAATGACGGAATCGTTGGTTTTGTTGATCGATGTCTGTCGAGGACTCGGAATCTCGCCGCTTCGAAACAAAGATCGGCCTGAGTTTTTCTCAAGCCGATATTGGCCCAACATCGGCCCCAGATTTGCCTTTTTCGGGCTTTTCCCAAAGTTAGGAACTTTTTTTTTTTACGTGGCCCATAGGAAGCGTGTTCCGAAAATGTTTGGCGGGTATCTTTGAAGTTCAAACTTTTTATTGAAACTTTGCTGTCCCATTGACATAGGTCTAAGTCCGTTGGGTTATCGGTAAAAGGTTAACCAATCGTCTACTACCCAATCTAAACCAGTTAACACTCTGCAATAGCGCGTGGGAGAGGGGGGAATGCAACCGGTCGCCAAGGAACGAAATTTATCACCTCGGCCTGCTCGGGGATATTGACAAGGCGGAGGGGGAACGCATGAACGGCAAATGTGGTCAAACCTAAACCTAGGGCAACCCGTACGATGCGTATAAAAGGCTCACGAACATGGCCTCGGGAAACCAAAGAGGGGCTAAGGGATACAAGAAAAACAACAAGAAATACTGGTACGACTGAAGAAATCGAAATGAATCGAACCCCGAACGAACGTTTCCGCCGCTCTCGAAGAGGGGGCGAAAACAATCGTATGTATGTATGTACGGAACGCAAGAGACGCACGGCCGAATGGCAAGGAGGCAGAAGTTAATCCAACCGCTAGCCCAATCGGCGCAAAAACACAGCAGCCAGCTGCCGTGAAGCAGGCCATCGGCTGGAGAGTTCGAGAAAAGTCAAACAAACAGTACACCTACAGCACAACGAAACAAAGAAACCACACAGTGACCCGATACCAAACCCAGCCCCGGTGACTGCAGAAGACACGCATGCAAAAACACTGAAATTGGCTACGGAGACGTATTCAAGCCGGCAGAGCCAGCTATTTCGGATCCGCGGGACTCGTCAACGTTACGCTCAATACCACTCATGAGAGAGCTTCCTTGGTGCACTTGCAGACACCACGAGCCGCGAACGGCTCTATCAACCGTAGTATACCGAGCAGAATATAGCGCGAGCTTGACCGGTCCGGGGTCGTCCAAGAAGCGAACGACATACTGTCTAGGAGTTGAAGTGTAGGCGGAAATGTTTCCGAGCCACCAAAGATGATCTTGACCCTTGTACCAAAAACGAGAGCCGATAGGTAAGGTGGTGCCACTGAACCGGCGAGTCCACGTTTGCTGGTTGACGTAGCTGTATCCAGGAGGCAGAAAACGGGCACCTTTGTCGCGGGCGAGCTCGCGTTGAGCGGCACCCACGCGCATACGGCGGTACGCCCTGTTTGCCTGTCGAAGTTGCAGGGGCGCGCCGGCCCAGTAGTTGAGGATGTGTTGATGAGAGTGAAGGAGGTCCGATTCACGTTCCCAAGACGGCCGGAGGAGGCCTTTCCAGTGTGTTTCGTAGAGAACAGCGATGACTCCGCCCCGGCCTCGTACTGACCGGTGGCTTGGAAATCTTGTCGACCTCCAAACGCTCAATGGGCACGGAAACGTCGTCGGCGGTGACGTGGAACGGGGGGGACTTAGTGATATGGTTGTTGAGGACGTATTGCGTTAGTCCAGCGGGGAGGTATCGGGGGAGGTCGGTTGTGCCATGTAGGTTGGTGCAAGGTTTGCAGCGGGCTACCGACACGCGACAGTCGGCGTCGGCGCCCGGCATGTCGTTAGGAAGGTCCAAGTATATAAATTTGGCGGCCAAAGGGCGGCCGCCCGGCGTCGAGTCGGAAGGCGCGGGGCCGACAGCTAATATCTTGAATGGACCTGCCCAGTTGAGCGATAGCTTCGCCTTGAGAACCTTGGCGTCTGTGCCAAATTTCGCACCCTGGCGAATGGTGGCAGCGGTGTAGTAGACCCATACCCAGTTATCGATGGTGTAGGTAGGACGCAAGGTCGCTCCTAGTAGCAAGGTCTCGACCCCATGGGGTTTGCAATATATTCGGTGGCGTTTTTCGGCAGGGTCGCTTCCTGCTCAACAGTAAATCGGAGTAGTTCAGTGACGAAATGAGCCCCGACTGGGAAAGGGACGGCAGAGCCGTCTGTGAAGATGAAGGCAGCAGAGGTGGACCCACGGGCACAACCGAAACTCGATCACCGTTGGTCCGGGCGACACGCGAGGCTGAATGAGACACAGCAGAGGGCTCCTGAGGACCTGAATCCGTTGGGTGCTCGGCTGAGTCGTGCTGGACAGGCCGAGCAGGAGGGAGGGTTTCCGACGCTGCTTTGTCGAGGGTGGCCGTGGATGGGACGGGGGTCGCTGCCGGGCTAGAGTCCGGTGCGTCGCCGTTGATGGGTGAAGGAGAAGGCTCGGAGGAAGTGGCGCGTCGGCCGGTGTCCGTTCCTTCGGTTGACGCGGGCAGAGGTGCAGGAGGGGCTGCGAACACAGAAGCGGCGAGGTAATCGCTGGTATATGTGTTGGCAGAAAGGGCCCAGTTGGGACCTCGCGAAGTGACGTAAGGTGGGGCACGGGCAACGAACTCTCCAGTTGGAGCATCGAGGTCGTCAACCCTCGTTCGGGGCCCGTGTTGGCGAAAATGGCGGAAATCGTGTGGGGAGAGCGGGAGCCCACCCAAGCCTGAGCTCGGGTCGGAGGACACCAGCCCACCCAAACCGACACGCACGGCGGAAGGTCCACCCTCGAGTCGGCCGTGAGAGCGGATGAGAAAGACGCGTTCTTCGTCGGACGGAGTGAGACTGCTGGGGCCGTCGTGGTCGCGCTTCGTCGCGGGTAAAGGCAAACGGGGCAGGAAGTCAGCGTTCCCGTTGGCACTGCCTTTGCGATATTCCAGAGTGTGATTGTACGCCGTGAGGAATTCCAGCCATCGCTGTACCCGCGGGTTATGCTCAGCGATCTTGTCGAGACTTTCGAGCGCCTTATGACCCGAACAAATTCGGAATTTCGTACCCCAAAGGTAGCCGCGAAGGCGCTTGATGCTCCAGCCGATGCTACCCGCTTCCAGATTGAGCGGAGTCCAGTGACGTTCAGACTCGACGGTAGCGCGGATGATGAACACGATGGGACGAATGGTGTGGCCGTCCTGTTCTTGTTCGAGGGTGGCACCGAAACCGTCCACACTAGCATCGCAGTAGAGGAGGAAAGGGCGGGAGTTATCATTGACGGCGTCCCAGTTTGGATAGACGAGGACCGGGGGCGTGGTCAATACGGCCAGGAGCTTCCGCACGATGACTTCCATTTCTGGGGTAAAGATGAACTTGACGCCTTGTTTCACAAGGGAAGTGATGGACCGAATGCGCTTCACCATATCGTGAAGGAATTTCCTGTAGTAGGAAAGTGCGCCCAAAAGAGAGCGTAGCTGTTTCAGGTCTTTCGGCATGAGCATTTTCGTCAGTGCTTCCACTTTCTGCGCGTTCGGCATAACGACGGCTGGAGAGATGGTGTGGCCGAGGAAATCCGCGTCCGTTTCGCCGCAGGGGTAAGAGATGCCTTCAACCGTAACACGGGAAGGCGTCCATTTCGAAAAGCAAGAGGGGGACTGCCAGAAGAACACGATGTCGCGCTTGCAGTACTCTTGGGTAGGATCAAACGCGTCGGTATCCATCGTCTTGCGAGAAGAAGCGGGGGGGGGTCAGAGACATCCCCGGAAAAGCAGTTGGGGGTCTCTCTCTCTGGAAGACGGGTCCCAGCCTGCTTCCTGCCTTGCCAGGGCCTCGTCATCGAGGCCGGGGAGGGAGGCACATTCGCCTGGACCGGTCGTGTCTGCGGTCCCCGAGACATTTCGGGGAGGGGCAGGGGGCTCCCGACCGGTCCACCTTGACTGGGTGGGCAAAACCCCCGCCATGTAGGGGGGAGGCATTTGAAGTGGGTCCACAGCAAATGGTGTTGTCAGCACGGCCCGGGCGGCACGCGGAGTCTATTTTCTCAGATCACCTCGTCGTAACTCGTCTGGATAAGAAGGGGCGCAGTTTGGCGCCAAGGGCGTAGCGGCGTTTAAGCCCTATGGGGGACATGTATTGTCCTGTCGGGGACACTTGTTGCCCACCAGCTCAGTGGCCTCCGACGAAAAGCCGTGGCCCAAAGAAGAATCGTCCACTACGCTCTGGTCAGGATGAAAATCAGAGCTGACTACACTCCGATCGTCTTCGATAATAGTGCGCAGTGGGAGATTCCGACTGGTCTTGCGTGAGGACCTCGAGCGGAGCGCCCGTGTTGTTTTCGAGCGGCCTGTGTTCTTGTACCCGCACTTCAAGGCGACCCTCACATGCTTGGGAGTTACTGCTGGATATGGTGGTTGCCTCAAAATATGAAGTCGGGAAGGCGCACGCGGAAATTTACGACTAGTGTCGTTTACGCGGGGACCAAGAGTGCCGGGCACTCCTGGTGCTCGCGGCGGATAGGCTACGGCGGCAATCATGCAGTCGTCTTCGCCAGGACCAGGTGTGACAAGCTGGTCTGGTGCCGGCGGGTAAGTGCCTACGGCAGCCAAAAGGCGGCCGTCTTGGCGGAGACCAGGGGCGGTACGCAAACCTGGTGCCGGTGGTGATGAAAATGTAGTACCTACGGTCTTAACTAGAGGACCGTCTTCGCGGGAACCAGGAGCGGTATGCATACCTGGTGCCCACGGTGAAGAATATGTAGTACCTACGGTCTCAACCAGAGGACCGTCTTCGTGGGGACCAGGAGCGGTACGCATACCTGGTGCCGGCGGTGAAGGGGCAATGCTGTCGCCGGGGGGGCAATGATCAGTGCCTGGGTCAGACGTACTTCCCGTGAGTGCTATCGGCGGGATGGGAAGTGCAAACTTGCCGCCGTTGGACAATCAATTGGTGCGAAAGGTCCCTGGCTGATGTCCATTGGGGTTGGAGTCGGCACCAGATCCGTAGCGCATACCCGGGGCCTGGGGGCCAGAGAAGGCGCCGGAGGAACGCCGTGCTGGGGTTGGAAAACCGTCAACGAAGTGGCCGTCTGGCCACCGCTTTGAGTGCCTCCAGCATTACCTGTTGTTGCGCGCCACCGTGACGAGACTGACCAGAGTTGGAGGGCCCGTTGTAGTTACGGCCGTTGTTCCCGTAGCGGCGAGACGAATTGTTGTTGCGATGCGACGAAGGCGACGAGCGTGTGTTTTCGCCGCCAACGTGGGTAGGACGGCGGTATGACTGCATGCGGCGCTGCCAACGGCGGTAGGTTTCGCCGATATCACCAAGCCTGCTTAGCTCGGGGTTGAGACAGTGAAGGGGGCAGCGCAGGTCTTAAATGAATGATCCGTGCCATGGCAGTTGAGACAGTGGCCCTTGATCTCCTAAGACTTGGCGCCTTTCTTCGGGAGTGGTAAAGGGCGTCCACAATGGAAGGCCATTGGTTGAGAACGATTCGGGTACCTGAAGTACCTCGTCCTACGCAGTCGAATGAGCAGGCCATTCGGCCGCGGACGGCAAAACAATATCAGGGGAACGAGCTAATGCAGTGACATTCATCACGATTGGGTTGCGAGATGACCCTGATGAGCCTTTAAAAGGCTGCGGCGCGGCCGGTCGGCCTTGTGTGCGACCGCTTGCATGTGAGTGCAAAGAAAGACTCGCGAGGGGTGGAAGCGTGAAGTGTTTTTCTCCGTCCATGGCGGGAGTTTTGTTAGTGGAAAGTCCACTAAACGCCAATCACATGTCGTCGGTAGGCCTGAAAGGCCTCGACGCCGTCGCTAAATCACCCAGGTACAAGACCGGTATAAACCTCAGGTGCTGCTCGCTATCGCTATTACGAGCAACCTCTAGCACAACCTTAACGCCGGGGGCCAAGACCTGGTCACTGTCCGAAATGGACGCTATCAAAAAGCGAAAAACCCGAGAATAGTCCGCGAAAGGCGTCTTGGTGGCTAACCTAAACGAATGGAGCTTGGCCATGGCTGCACTCCGATCGCCATGGTCACGTGGGAGCTGATGAGGCGGAGTAGCAGCTTAAAGGCGTCCGGGCCGCTGGCTCCTTTCAGGAGGCTCCGTTTCACCTGCCGAGAACAATCGTCGAAGGTGTTAGTGAGGTCGAAGGTCGAAGGTTTGTCGGGTGTGATGGCTCTCTGAACGCACTTGCGAAGCGAGACTTCCCACCCAGGGACCCAAGACTGGGAGTCTAGTCCGTCGAAGCATTTGTCGTCACATCGTATGAGTATGTCTGCTGCTGCGAGTTTAACACTACGTGTCAACTGGTGTGCCACGTCGGTTTCGTCGAGAGCTGCTTGAAACGTCATAGGTGTAGTGGTATGGTATCCCCTTTCCCCTGTTGCGGCGTTATGGTTTGTAGCAATCGTCCCCTCATCATACCTGGCAGGCGATATCGCCTGCTTTTATGATGAGCGCCTCGCCCCTTCGTTCCGAAGACATCTGGCGAGGCAAACCGCAATAATACAAGAGCTTATACCATCGTCAAGCACCTCGTGTGAGTGACCAGAGCAGGGCCAAATGCATCAACCTGCTAGCAGTAGTAGTCGGTCCCTAGGTTCATACTGCCTTACACTTAGCACTGGCGTCGTCGGCAGGACTCGAACCTGCGCGTGACATCACAATGGTACCGCCGGTGGCAACAAAAAGATCGGTACTCAGTGCAACATGAAAATCACTGCACGGTGGTTCAGTGATGAAAGCTGACGGCCCTGCTGCTGTAATAAAAATGTCGTTATCGGTTGTGGCATCAATGCTGTAAGACGGCACGTCGGTGGTTCGATGGACGTGTAGTGTAGGAAAAAATGCACTAAAAAAATCGGTGCTCGGTGCAACATGAAGATAACGGATTGGGGACCACGACTCTCAACCACGACCCTGAAATGATAGGAGTAAGGAGTAGTAGTAGCAGTAGCATAGAAGCAGTAGTAGTATCAATAGTAGGATTAGTAGCAGTAGCAGTAACAGTAGTAGTATCAATAGTAGGATTAGTAGCAGTAGCAGTAGCAGTAGTAGTAATATTAGTAGTATAATAATAGTAGTGGTAGTAGTAACAGCAGTAGTAGTATTAACAGTAGCTTGCAGTATTTTTCTACTATGAATTATACTGAAGTATCATTGTACCGGGAGTACACCAGGCAGACCTCAGACTTAATCTGGATCTGTAGATTGGTTCGTGGGCATGTTCGCGGGGCCCCTTATTACTCGCTGAGTTTGCTAAAAAAAACTTCGATGATTTTTGTATCGTTTTAATAATCAAAGGGTTCGATTCGAACGTGTTTTGCCCTCTTCATCCCCTGGTTTTGGCATCGTGTAATGGATCGATGCTTTTTTCTCTAAACTTACCCAAATAGTAAGTACGTACCCTGGTATTCAGTTCGTAGTCTTACGTAAATGTGTCTATTATTACAGTACGAACACGAGTATAGTGCTGGTTACTTTGTAACCGTCGTGCGTACAAGCGCAATACATGTCAAGAAACCCCACCGCAGACCTGGTTTTCCAAGAAAAATAAAACAGACGTTCTGTCTGAGAGCCAAACCCCGCCTGCTGGGGTGCCGTCGGTGCCGGTGCCGACTGTGGTCCCTGTCCACACTCGCACCAACTCCAACTGCGACGTCACAAAAAAAAAGACAAGTAAATTGAGAACAGCGCTCGAATGCATTTCATCGAGGGCAATGAGTTGGTGAGAGAGACGAGAGAGACCAGTCGGCACCGTGATCCCCAACAAGCAGCTGCGCAACAAGAGGATGCACTTTTTGGGCAGGTACACATTCTGCATACGAGTACTCGCAGAGTTGAGTTTCGTTAGGTAAAACTGAACAAACAGGGCCGCTATGACAAGCACTACTACTACAGAACTACATACTTAGATCACAACCCCTGAGCGTGCTCGGTTGGTGCATCCCTGGCCTCTCAGAGCTCCCACTTCAAAACCACCTCCTTTCATTACTTGCCGGACCTTTCCAGCAGTTCTTTGTTTTTTCGGTCCTTTCTTCCTTTTTTCTTCTTTCGTTTCGTGTGCGTGCGTGTTCTCCGAGCACCGCATCGCGGGACGACCTGGCACCGTCGCGGATGTCAGCGGGTGCTGGCGGGTAGAGGGGGGGTTGCAAGAAGCGCGGTCGCCGCTTTCGTGCCTAGGCGTCGCGTGTGCCTCGATACCCGAGGGATGCATGAACGGGCTTTGTCTGGCTTCGATTTATGATTGTTGATAGAGTATGTACGAGTTATGAAGGTCGTTCGGGAGGGCAAGATAATATTCAAGCAGTGCTTATTTTTGAGACCACGCCAAAGTTGAAAGAGGGAGGTGTGCAGTTTGAACACCAACGTTATCGAGCTGGCGAACGATGGCCACGGTGAGCACCGGGCTTCACGCGAGGCGGGCGACGGGGCTGATTGTGGCAGAGAGTGATAAAAGCTATACCCGGACCGAATCGGTAGCGAGGTGGTCGCGAGAGGGGCGGGCGGCGTACGAGGCTGAGAGAGAAGCTCTTCTGTGCGGTTTGTTTATTTTCTTCTTTTCGACCGGGCTGCGGGTGTAAGTTGTTCCAATCAGGCAGAAAAATATTACACGAGAGGGAACGGGGATTTTATTTTTCCTTTCCGAGTTTTCGGTTTCCTTCTCATTGTTTTTGCTGCTGTGCCGTGCTGTGCTTTCGCTTTCTTCGTACATACAGTACAGACATAGAGCATATCGAAAGACGAAAATAAGTACAGACAGTAGTACCCTACCTGGGGTGTATGTACGTACGTACGTACGACATCCGCGACGCGAAGCGTATATATGTGGCATCCAAGCTGACGTCGGAGCTGTTTTTTCCTGAGGCATAGCGGCGGGACTCTTGGCATTATCAATTCGCCGGTTTGCAATTACGATCCTTGAAAACACTAAACTCAATCGTGGACATCTGTTCGCTTCGCATAATAATTTGATGTACTTTTTCCCTTCCTGAGCGAGCGTAGCGGGCGGCATAGGCCGCCCGCGGAGCGAAGCGCCTTGTAGAACTACATACTTAGATCACAACCCCTGAGCGTGCTCGGTTGGTGCATCCCTGGCCTCTCAGAGCTCCCGCTTCCAAACCGCCTCCTTTCATTACTTGCCGGACCTTTCCAGCAGTTCTTCGTTTTTTCGGTCCTTTCTTCCTTTTTTCTTCTTTCGTTTCGTGTGCGTGCGTGTTCTCCGAGCACCGCATCGCGGGACGACCTGGCACCGTCGCGGATGTCAGCGGGTGCTGGCGGGTAGAGGGGGGGTTGCAAGAAGCGCGGTCGCCGCTTTCGTGCCTAGGCGTCGCGTGTGCCTCGAGACACGAGGGATGCATGAACGGGCTTTGTCTGGCTTCGATTTATGATTGTTGATAGAGTGTGTACGAGTTTATAAAGGTCGTTCGGGAGGGCAAGATAATATACAAGCGGTGCTTATTTTTGCGACCACGCTGAAGTTGAAAGAGGGAAGTGTGCAGTTTGAACACCAACGTTATCGAGCTGGCGAACGACGGCCACGGTGAGCACCGGGCTTCACGCGGGGCGGGCGACGGGGCTGATTGTGGCGGAGAGTGATAAAAGCTATACCCGGACCGAATCGGTAGAGAGGTGGTCGCGAGAGGGGCGAGCGGCGTACGAGGCTGAGAGAGAAGCTCTTCTGTGCGATTTGTTTATTTTCTTCTTTTCGACCGGGCTGCGGGTGTAAGGTGTTCCAATCAGGCAGAAAAATATTACACGAGAGGGAACGGGGATTTTATTTTTCCTTTCCGAGTTTTCGGTGTCCTTCTCATTGTTTTTGCTGCTGTGCCGTGCTGTGCTTTCGCTTTCTTCGTACATACAGTACAGACATAGAGCATATCGAAAGAAGAAAATAAGTACAGACAGTAGTACCCTACCTGGGGTGTATGTACGTACGTACGACATCCGCCACGCGAAGCATATATGTGGCATCCAAGCTGACGTCGGAGCTGTTTTTTCCTTTAGCATGGCGGCGGGACTCTTGGCATTATCAATTCGCCGGTTTGCAATTACGATCCTTGAAAACACTAAACTCAATCGTGGACATCTGTTCGCTTCGCATAATAATTTGATGTACTTTTTCCCTTCCTGAGCGAGCGTAGCGGGCGGCGTAGGCCGTCCGCGGAGCGAAGCGCCTTGTAGTATACTCCGGAGTACTATTAATACTACGACTACTGCTACTACTGCTATTACTACAACCTGTACCTACAGCAAGCACCATCTAGCTATAGTATAGAACGAATCTCACCCCCACTTCCGCGATCGCGCGTCCAAGGTGTGTGAGCAGTAGCTTCTATTATGATACTGCTTTGTATGAGGTTGAAAGCCCGGTAATTACCTGGGTTCTGGCACTGGGATCGTATCTTAGGAGGAAAACCAAGGGTTTTCCAGAGAGGCACGAGCGTGGTTTCAGTCTCCTTCGTGCACGAAAGGAATAAGGTGACTCCTCTATCTCTAAGCGAACAAACATCAACGTGAGTACCAACGAGTGCCGGCTTTTAATAAGCAGACCTGTCCAGGGATACAAAGTGTCCCGCTCCCCGCGATCTTAACAAGTGGCGTCGTCGGCGGGGCGCGCCTGCAGGACCAAACACAAATAACGAGTAGCAGTATTGTACCACTATGTCTAAATATATAATGTTTGTTTATTTTCTGAATTCGGGGAGACAAAATACGACCTCAGCGTGAAATATGTTTTTTCCTAAAATAAGTACATGCGCACTTTTCCGACCAAGCACATACAACAAGCACTATATACTCGCGATATTTTTTGGTAGTCATATAGCTTTCTGGGCATTTTTTTTCATAGTGTGGCACATCGTACAGCACACAGACACAGCACACAGCACAGCTCTGCCGCAAAAAGTAATCCACTGCTGTTGTAAAAGACCTGCCATAGTATACGAATGGAAACGCGAAGTACAAAAGTTTTCTTTCAGCTTATGCGACGATAGACGCTCGATCTGGACATAGACTCAGCCCACGGCCAACCCTCTTGGTGACGGGCAAGGTCAACTAGTATAGATGACGGGATCGAAGAAATTAGATGAATCCATGTTCTAGGGGGCAAGAGCTTGCCGGCGGCGTCCTACGGTATCCTCCCAAACCTGAAAAAAAAACACTTTTTGCCATTCGAGACGGATACAGTACTCGGACGTAGATATTTTTTTTCATCTATTTTGAACGCACCAGCAACCAAATGTTTTTTATCATACGCCTGGCCAGTGCCCGCCCCACGTTACCGGCCACTGTGTGTTGTTGTTGCTCGGGTTTACTGTGCGTGCAAAGACGCGAGCAAACGCCGAGACCAAATGCTCTTATTATTGTGGTCTGGTGCCGCGAAGAGACGCGCTGGGTGCGCTGCACTGTGCGTAGGACCCAAGCGTCCGAGCCAACTCTGACTGCCTTTCTTTGGTCTGGCGGCTGAGAGACGTGCCGAGTCAACTCGTCTTGTTATTTTGTACTTCACAATGTGATCGACTGCTGCTGCTGCTGCTGCTGCTGGTGTTGCTGCTGTGCCACTGCTGCTGTAGTCTATACGAGTACGTATCCACCGAGAGGTGCGCGCCGAGTGCGCTTCTCTTGGTCTCTAGCTCAAACTCGCGCGAGCTGTTGTAGTCTGGCCACGGAAAGATGCGCCGCCCGCTGATCGCGCGTCGGGCGCGAAGCAACGACGCTATACAGTTGTGTCACCATCCAACTCATCGATCGTTCTGCTGCTGTTTGTTGTAGTGGAGAACATCTTGAATTCATATTGCTTGCTCTTCTTGTGTACTTGGTGTGATATCATATGTTGGTACATGGTATAATGGTGCTACACGGCTTGAAATACATTTTGGAACAAACACGGTGGTATGGGAGATGGGATGTGTTGGTATGGTATGTATTGACGGCATGGTACGGGAAACACACAGTATATAGTATGGTACGTTTGCGGTATGGTATGGTATGTATCGACGGTATGGGAAAAGCACAGTATATGGTATGGTACGTTTGCGGTATGGTACCATGGTACGGTGTCGTGGATGCATTATATGGTTAAATTTGCCTGGTGGTATGGTATTTTTTAGTATATAAGGTCCGTAAGGGTCGAATACGTCGTACGAACATCATCTGTAACGAGCTTATATATCGACCATTGGAATGTGTGTGAAAACATAAGTCATGCGGACAGACAGACAGTCAGACAGAGAGACAGACAGACAAGTTTGCATTTCCCAAAACAGAGACTCAGTTCTACAAACTGAGAATTAGATACGATTGGTGTACCGGGTGCAAATCGATTATGAGCTACGTTCACTTTTTCGGCCTCGAATTGTGTTGTTTCTTTTTTCGAGCAACGCTGCGCTTTGCTGCCGACAGGCCAAATACTTGCTGGGAGCTCTCTTGATGTTGGAGTAATTACAGTAGTACCTGCCCTGTCTGGTGCACGCTTGGCGCTTTACCGGCATACGCATTGCGTCTGCGGAACGGGTTATTGTTTTCGGTGGCGAGGATAAACAAGCGGGCACTACATCATGCCAAGATGTTGTGACCCGGCGGACAATAACAACAACGGTAGAGCCAGAATGTGCCCGTTCGTCCTTCGAAGAGTGCTGGAAAGAAAGCGGCTTGTCTTGGGTTTCCCGCGTGCAAGTACCGTGTAATAGTAAACCGCAAAGCATATAATTCCCAAACGTCTTTTTTATTCACAGTCATTTATTTGCTTCCTCGATGGCGGCCTAAAATCCCCGGCAGTTCCAATAAAACAAACCCCGCCCCCCCTCCGCTTCTGCGTTGAGGTTCGTGCCGGGTGGTGTTGTGCCTTCTGAAGAGAGAGAGGGGGATACCACGGAGGCACCCAACCCGTGTCTTAGCATCCGAACTCTTCTCGTCGCCTGACTTTAAGAGTACTACACCAGTACATCTGCTGTTTTCTAACTCATGCTGGTGAGAAGCGTTGCTTTAGTCCTCGCGTCCCAAAGCGGTGCATCCCGCTGCCTACAAATAGGTCTCTGATGCGAAGCTCACCCCAAACATGTGAAGCATGACCACACTTCCACAAATTTCAATACAACTCCAATTAATGCGTACACATACAATACAAGTATACTACGGACAGCAACGAAGCGCCTCGTAACCACAACCATGACTGGCTGCAGGCATTTTGGCTGCAGGTAAAATTGGCGATGGCAACAGAGGAATGATTTGGCACAAATCATGGACTAGGTATACCATCAGAAATGTCTTGAATTTGTATTGTGGAGAGGTCGCATACGATCACTCGTCGTTTTCGTTCCCAAAACCTCGTGAGCAGAGGTGGGCACGAAATATTCATTTGAGGTAGAACGAGATGCCTCGGACCACGCGGTCGACACCGACCCCACCGCCTCCGGAGGACGCGACGGCTCCGGTCCCAGCGGCGCCCGCGGTGCGTTTCCCCTACCCAAACCCCGATCGGGCGTCTGCTACGTTGGTGCACTCGGTGACCCTGCTGGAAGACCTCCCTTGCTTCATCCCGGGTGCCTTGGGGGCGGGTATTGTCCTGGTTTCCAAGTATCGTGCGCCCTAGGCTGGGCCCGGCAGTAGCGAGCGCTGGTAGGGCGGTTGTCTTGGACGCGACGGAGTCGAGGCAGCCTGACGACCAGACACAGGCCGGCAAGGACCAGCTCGGGCTGATCACCGAGACACACTCCCCCGAGGTACGCACGGTTGTGCGAGTACTGCTCTGCGGTATCATTGTGTGTTTACATTTCATCTGCTTTGTATTGTTCCTTTTTATACGAACATTATTCTTGTACTACTACTGCTGTGCGTACTGATTTAAACGGGCAAACCTTGATTTCATACGAGAACTCTCTCGCTCTGAGTCGAGGAGAGGCTTTGTCCGTGGCGGCTGCTTCCTCGGGCGTGCTGCTGTTGTTCGGAGTATACGAGGCACAGAGGAACTTTGTCCGTCGGTGTTGTCGCTGGCCCGCTTGGGGATATATGATCCCCATAGCCGGGGGCGTGTGCACAGCAGTGGCCTTGTCCGTTGCGGCCGCTTTCTCGTACGTGCTGCTGTTTGGTGTATACGAGATACACGTATCTGGCCCGCGGTGTGCCCTCCATTTCACTTGTTTCATATCTATGCGTCACTGGGTGATTTGTCCGTCCGGCTGCGTAGAGGATGCGAGGGACTCGAATCTGGCCCGCTCGTCCTCTACAAAATTTCACCCGCCGGTGCTGCTGTTTGCTGTATACGAGGCACTTGCGGTATACGAGGCTCTTGAATCTCGCCCGCGGCGGGCTCTCCATGTCACGTGTTTCGTATGCGTCAATGCTCATTTGTCCGTACTGCTGTTTGGAGGATACGAGGTACTCGAATCTGTTTCGTATACGTCACTGCTCGTGTGTTTGTACTGCTGTTTGGAGGATACGAGGTACTTGAATCTGGCCCGCTCGTCCTCTGCTAGTTTCCACACGCCGGCGTGTACTCGACTGTCTGTGGCTGAGGTATCGGAAAAATGAATAAAAAATTGGAGAAGTGCTTGATGAGATCTCCTACGCACGCAGTGGGTATGTGAGTGCCGCCAGAATTTATGGAGAAGCACGTCATGAGATATCGTCCACACGCCGTGGGTACATGAGTATCTCGTGAGTGTCGGGCGCTGAGGTATCTGGTACCGGATACCCGCTCGTCTCTCGTCTGATTTCTCGCTATTATTTATGGAAAAATACTACCAGGGTACATAATAAGCTTTCGTACGCACACCGTGGGTACGTGAGGGTCGGATGCTTGAGCCGTGTGTGCGTGAGTATTGGACGCTAAGTATCTGCACGCCTTATTTCCGCTTGAATCTTATGGAGAAGCACATTAGGAGATTTCGTATGCACGCCGCGGGTACGCGAGTGTCTGATGCTGAGGTGTCTGGTACTGGGTACCCACTCGTTTCTCGTCTAAATTTCACTAATTTCTCTTCTGATCTTCACTACAATTTCATGGAGAAGTACTTCATGAGATCTCGTACACACGCCGTGGGTACGTGAGCGTCTGAGGCCGAAGTGCCCGGTACCGGGGTATCCGCTTGTTTCTCGTAAAAAAAATCGCTAAAATGTTATGAGAAGTACTTAATGAGATTTCGTGAGTGTCGGATGCTGAGGTATCGGGTACCGGATACCCGCTCGCTTCTCGTCTGATTTCTCGCTATTAATAATATCCATGGACAAGTACTTCATGAGCTCTCGTACGCACGACATGGGTACGTGAGGGTCGGATGCTTGAGCCGTGTGCGCGTGAGTATCTGACGCTGAGGTATCGGTTGTTTCTCGTCTACATTTTTCTTCTGATCTCCCCTAGAATTTTATGGAGAAGTACTGCATGAGGTCTCGTACCCAGTGGGTACGTGAG
The DNA here is from genome assembly GCA_031213475.1 of Nereocystis luetkeana. Classification (NCBI taxonomy): domain Eukaryota; class Phaeophyceae; order Laminariales; family Laminariaceae; genus Nereocystis; species Nereocystis luetkeana. Next base: position 4,160,530 of record JARUPZ010000027.1, on the reverse strand, counting down.
TGCCGCTAGAGGCGTATTGAGAGACACTTCATGAGATATTGTACGCACGCCGTGGGTACGTGAACGTCTGAGGTTGAGTTGCCCGGTACCGGGGTACCCGCTCGTTTCTCGTCAAAATCTGCTAAAGTGTTATGATAAGTATTTCATGAGCTCTCGTACGCATGAGATATCGTACGCACACCGTGGGTACGTGAGCGTCTGAGGCTGAAGTGCCCGGTACCGGGGTACCCGCTCGTTTCTCGTCTAATTTTTCGCTAAAATACTATGAGAAGTACTTCATGAGACCTCGTGCGCATGAGATATGGTACGCACGCCGTGGGTACGTGAGCGTCTGAGGCCGAAGTGCCCGGTACCGGGGTACCCGCTCGTTTCTCGTCAAAATTTGCTATAGTGTTATGAGAAGTACTTCATGAATCTCGTACGCATGAGATATCGTACGCACGCCGTGGGTACGTGAGCGTTTGAAACTGAAGTGCCCGGTACCGGGGTACCCGCTCGTTTCGCGTATAAAATTTCGCTAAAATGCGGTGAGAAATACTTCGTGAAATCTCGTACGCATGAGATATGGTACGCACGCCGTGGGTACGTGAGCGTCTGAGGCTGAAGTGCCCCGTACCGGGGTACCCGCTCGTTTCTCGTCAAAATTTGCTATAGCGTTATGAGAAGCACTTCATGAATCTCGTACGCATGAGATATCGTACTCACGCCGTGGGTACGTGAGCGTTTGAAGCTGAAGTGCCCGGTACCGGGGTACCCGCTCGTTTCGCGTCTAAAATTTCGCTAAAATGCGGTGAGAAGTTCTTCATGAGATCTCGTACGCATGAGATATGGTACGCACGCCGTGGGTACGTGAGCGTCTGAGGCTGAAGTGCCCGGCACCGGGGTACCCGCTCATTTTCTCGTCCAAAGTTTCGCTAAAATGCTATGAGAAGTAAATAATGAGATCGCATACACCCGCCGTGGGTACGTGAGTGTCGCTAGGGGCGTATTGATAGACGCTTCATGAGCTATCGTACGCACGCCGCGGGTAGATGAGCGTCTGAGGCTGAAGTGCCCGGTACCGGGGTGCCCGCTCGTTCCTCGTCTGAAATTTCGCTACAGTGCTATGAGAAGTACTTCATGAGATCTCGTACGCATGATATCTCGTACGCACGCCGTGCGTATGTGAGCGTCTGAGGCTGAAGTGCCCGCTACCGGGGTACCCGCTCGTTTCTCGTCTAAAAATTCGCTAAAATGTTATGAGAAGTACTTCATGAAACCTCGTACGTACGCCGTGGGAACGTGGGCGTCTGAGGCTGAGATAAATTCGCTAAAAAACAGGAAGAACAACACGGAGTGCCCGTTTTCTGCCCCCCTGACCTTCACTAGAACTTTATGGAGAAGTTCATGAGATCTCGTACACCCGCCGTGGGTACGTGAGTGTCGCTAGAGGCGTATTGATGAACACTTCATGAGATATCGTACTCACACCGTGGGCACGTGAGCGTTTGAGGCTGAGGTGCCCGGTACCGGGGTACCCGCCCTTTTCTCGTCTGAAATTTCGCTACAATGTTATGAGAAGTACTTCGTGAGATCTCGTACGCACGCCGTGGGTACATGAGGGCCTGAGGCTGAGGTATCGGGTTCCGGGGGACCCGTTCATTTCTCGTCTAAGCTTCACTAGATTTTTTTGGAGGAGTACTTCATGAGATATCTCGTACACACGCCGTGTGTACGTGAGCGTCTGAGGCTAAGGTGCCCGGTACCGGGGTACCCGCTCGTTTCTCGTCTAAAAATTCGCTACAATGTTATGAGAAGTACTTCGTGAGATCTTGTACGCACGCCGTGGGTACGTGAGGGTCTGAGGCTGAGATATCGGGTTCCGGGGGACCCGCTCGTTTCTCGTCTGAGCTTCACTAGAATTTAATGGAGGAGTACTTCATGAGATCTCGTACACACGCCGTGGGTACGTAAGGGTCGCTCGAAGCGTATTGAGCGAACTTCATGCGATCGTACACACGCCGGGGGTATATGAGCGTCTGAGGCTGAGGTGTCTGGTACCGGGGTACCCGCTCGTTTCTCGTCTAAATTTCGCAAGCATGTAGGGAGAGGTGCTTCAGGAGATCTCGTACGCACGCCGTGGGTACGTGAGGGTTTGATGCTGAGGTTCCTGGTGCCGGGGTGCCCGCTCGCTTCTCCCCTAATTTGCTGCTGAGGTTTTTGGTACCCGGGTACCCGCTCGTTTCTCGACTATCTTGGGTACCGTGGTGCCCGCTCGCTTCTCCCCTAATGTCATGATGCTGAGGTGTCTGGTACCGGGGTACCCGCTCGTTTCTCGACTATGTTGGCGCCCACGCCGTTGTGTATGCGATGTTGCCGTATGATGCTGGATCTGGTACGGCGGGGCCCACCTTCTTATATATCTCTCTCCCCTCTCGCCTTTTGTTGTTGTTGTTGTTCGGCGGCAGTTCCAGCAGTGCATCGTCGACATGGCAAAAAAAAAGAAGCGCAATTCGTACGGGACCCATAATTGGTTCTTTTTTCGAGCACGCCGTGCGCAGGGCGGCCGATCTGGCAAAACGATTTGGGGCGCGCAATCCAGAAGGCCCAGCGCCCGGGGGGCAAGGTTGGGGCGGCGCCCTCTCCGGGCGGCACCCGGGGGCGAGGTCCCATGGCGGCCCGTGTTTCGCGGCCACGCAGCGTCCTCTGGGGGCTCTTGGCAGCGGGCGCCGCCCGCCGGCTTTGCTTCGCTGCCGGCGGGGGGGTGGCGTTCGGCCACCCCCGCTACGCAGCCGGTCATGCTCTTGTTTCCCCCGGGGACGGGGGGGGCCATAAAGGGCAATAGTGGGAAGGTATTCCGCAAAGAGGGCGGCGGCGGCAGCGGGGGTAGTGGAGAGGGTGGCAGCCTCCCGCTGCCATCGCCGTCGAACCGTGCGCTATCGGCGATCTCCAGCTTCAATGGAATATTACAAGAGGAACAGAAGCACTTTCAGCCGGTTCCGGGAAATCCTACTTGCGACAGGTGTACGGCGGCCGGGAGGAACCCCAACCAAGATCACCGGAACTGCGCGTTCTCTGCCTGCTCCCGTTGAAAGCGCGTATGACACCGTGCGGCGGCATGCCCGTACTGATGGGCTCATCTCCGAGATACGAGACAAGGATCGGGGGGGTGGGTTTTCTTGCGCGATTCGGATAGTGGCTTTCGGTTGATGTTGACTTTAGGGTCAGCTCGGGGTGTGCTCGTTACCCGACATGCGTCGACAAGGCCTCACGAACATCGTATCGGATTTCATCTGGTTTGTTTCAGTACAATAGTTGGTTTCACCCAGTCACACCGCGGCCGCGGGGGCTCAGCGAGGTCGAGACAAGGCTAGGTTTGAGCCAGGACAACCTTCTCAGATCAACATTGCTGCACGTTCATGTTAGAGTGTGGGTGCATATTTACGTTGTGCATTCACGCAGTCACCGCGATGCCGCGGTTCTCCGTTAGGTTAAGGCAAGGGACCGAGTTGGCCCAGGACTTAGCGGGGTGGGTTCCACTCGTCTCGCGTCAATATGGATTCACGATCAGCTTGCCTAACTGTATGGCACATGTGTAGCGTGGTCGCGATCGCCGGGCCGCTCCGTCAGTGTAAAAAATAAATAAAATGTTTCACGCAGTCGCCGCGCGGCCGCGGGGGTTCCGTTATGTCGAGCCAAAGCCAGGGTTGTTCCAGGGCAACCGACTCAGGTCAACATCGATTCACGATCATGATATACATTTATTTTATTTTATTGCTTTGTTTATGTTCACGCAGTCACCGCGCTGTCGCGGAGCTCCCGTAGGTTGAGGCAAGGGGCCGGTTTGGCCCAGGTCTTACCGGAGGCTTTCACTCGTCTCACGTCAATAAGGGTTCACGATCATCTTGCCTAACTGTATGATACATGGTTAGTGTGGTCGCAACACCCGGGCTACCCTGTCAGCGTCGTAGGATTGGGTGACGGACCAAAACGTACTCAGACACCAACGCAACTCGTTATCCACAAATTCCATGCTTGCTATAATTATAACACACCTGTAGATTCGCCAGGAGTTGCGTTGCCAGCGTCTGTGCAATTTTCATGTTTTCTTGACAACCCGCCTGGATGTACAGCCTCGCTTCGCCGTTCAGCACGTATATACGTATATACCAGGTATATATTAAAACAAAAACTCGGATGCACAGCATCGCCTCGTCGTTTGGCACGAATAGTTGCAGATATACCAGGTATATCGTATACCAGTATATACTTTCAAAAAAAGAAAACTCCGCTGCGTGGAACCGATTTACGCCACCGAGGGGTACACGAAAAAAAATCGCGCTCGCCTCGTAAAGCTATACGAAAGAAAGTGGGAGGTCGGTGACCGACGTCCGCACGTCGATTCGTTTTCGGGACCCAACAGAACGCAGCGCCCTTATCGGCAGTGACATTCCTGTAAGTGTACAAAAGGGGTTTATATATATATCCGTACACCCCCCCCTTTTATCGCCACGTGGTGCCGTTGGCGGGGGCTGACGGTTGGCTCCAGCGCCTCGATAGGCGCCACGTCCACGTGCGGCCCCTCATTCTGCCCGCGCCGCCGCTGGGCGCCGTTGAACATGAGTGGTTGCGCTCGGGGGCGCCGCCCGCCGTTCCCGAGCGGTTGCCATCTGTGGCGGACGTCGCCCGTGATCCCATGCATGGCCCGCGGCGACGTATGCCGTGGGATGCACCGGTATGGGACGAGGGGGGCGGCGGGGATCAGTTCGTGCCGGGCTTTGTCCGCCGACATGTTAATTTCTGGCAGGACATCATCCTGCAGGACCACCCGCCTCGGCACACGTTGGTGTCGTACTTACGCGACGGGGTGGGCCTTTCACGACCTTCTCCTCAAGGAATATAGAGGCCCGTCGATCGACCGCCCGTGTAGCGTGGGCCGGTTCCCTCGGGTGGGGTTCAAAAGCAAAAAAAACGCATCCCGCCTGCCTTCGCCAGTTTATAGACGCCGAGATGCAGGCCCTCGTCGATCGGAGGGGTGTCGCGAAGTGGGCGGACGTCCGGGGCCCCGGGGGGCCGCCGCGGCCCCGTTTGGTCATGGTGCTGGCGGTAGAAGAGACCCCATTTGATTTACTACGCGAGGCCGTTAAACAAGCGGCGCAAGAAGATCCCGTTTTCGATGGATACGGTGGCGTGGGTGGCTAGTGTTGCCTCACAAGGGTATTTCACGACCTCGCTGGATGACGCCTCCGCCTTTCACCACGTCCTCCTGCACCCGTCTTCCTGGACATTCTTTGGTTCATCGTACGGCCGCATCAATTACCGTCGGTTGGGGGGCATCGCAAGGCGGCCTGCTCACACACTTCCGCCCACCCGCTGGGTGTCGTGGTCCTTTCGGTTGTTTGACTGTACACAGAGCGCCCCGAGGGAGACCCGTTCAGGGCACTGCAGCCCGCGGAGGGTTCGCGACGACCCGGGACTTGGTGCGGTTCGCGTTTCGCTCCGCATGCCACGAAGAGAACCTTGCGCAATTGACTTTCTGTTGCAATTGCGGCGTGGAGCCGGTTCGGGTTCTACCGGCCCTGCGGTACCCACAGCGGTCGCCAGTCGTCGTGGATGTCCAGAAGCTCCAGGTACGGCGACGCAACGTATTGGCGGCGATGGAAGGACACCCCGGGCACGTACGAAAATAAATAATAAATAGGGTAGCCGATGAGTTTGACGCGTTCTTCCTCGTCATTTCGGCCGGATCCCGCGGTTGGACGACAGCAACGCCGGATGATGTCTTCGCTTTTCTCTGCTACCTTGACACTCAGGGAAAAGGCACCAAGTTGGTGCATGCGACGTCTTGCCAAGGCGTAGGCCGGGAGGCCGACGACGCGTGTCTGGCGGGGTCCTCATCACAAGACGCTACGCGGCAGAGACAAAAACCGAAAGGGGCTTGCCTCTAAGCTGAAAATGGCCATGAAATAACACGGCAAAGGGAAGAGTGGGACCCTACCCGCCGGGTAGGCAACCCTTGCGCGAGTACATTTGGTAGATTTGTATATCACATTTGTGTCCGACGAGCAAAACCAGGTCGGGGTCCCAGTAAATCAGGCAGCTCCAATGTTGGAGCATACATTCACCCATGGACCTGCTGAGCGACATGAGGTCGCGGGCGCAGGTAGCTACTTCGCTAGCGGAGCATATCTCTCTGACGAGAGATTGTCCTGTATGCACTGGCCTTATTCTCGATGCGCAGGGGATACGACCTCTTCTTTACTCCGGGGTCGCAAATTCTGAGGCTCCCAGAGTCTGGAGGCTTGATTTTTAATTTTCAGTTTGGTACGACGCTTTGTGCTTCTAGCGAGGCGGTAGTAGTGTCGGCAGACCGGGTCCGCCCGGAGACGTGCGCGAGCCGGGCGGTTACGGCGTACATATCAGCCGCGCAGCGGATTGGGTGGGATTTAACCGTCGGGCATTTTTCCCCCGTGGTTACGACGGGGGGGGGGCGGGGTTCTCGGCCCCTCTCCGTAGCCCGTATGACCGCTTCCCTGCAGGCCCATTTGCGAGAGGCGGGCCTTCCAGACCATTTCACGATGCACTCCAATCGAGTGGGTGGCTCCCTCACCCGATCCCTGGCCGGGACGGTGGTGGACGAGATCATGAAAATCGGTGGTTAGAAGACGGAGGCAATAGCGAAGTACTAATTCGGGGCTATTTCTAGTGGCCGGGTCCAGGGTGGCAAGAGAAAACGCGGCCAGCGCTACGCGGACGCTAGCCGGCTTCCTCGGTCGCCCGAGTTCGAGAAAGATGTCGCAGCATGTGCGAGACAGGGTTGAGGCAGGCGTAAAGAAGTTTGGATGAGACTACTACGCATCCGGCCAGTGGTCTTTTAAGAGAAAACACAACAAGATACTATCCAATGACGCAACGAAGTATGGGCGAGACCACGGGTCGACGCAGGAGGCCTCATCCAAAAATCCAATACTTACATCAAATGATCCAGGACATCGAGTCAGAATACTACAGAAAAAAATGCGCAAACAAAGGCAAACAATGCGAAGTGCTTCTCACGACTTGGGATTTGGTTGTGCCGGTACCAATTATTTCTCAAAACGGCAGGGCTTGAGTCGGCATGCCCCCGAAACTAAGCCGCAGGAGCAGTATAGTTCCTGCTTCCGAACCCATGTGGAACGCTGCTCAATAATAGTTCCTGTTCCCGAACCCATGTGGAACGCTGCTCAATAAGTGCCTTTGCGTACCAGAGCAGCGCGCCCCGCCACCCTAGCCTCTGATGCGAAACACGCCCAATTCATACATCATGTTTGCGGTAACCGTATCATACGTATCGTACAGTAGCTCATTTCCACAAACTACAGATTTGAATAAAACCATGCGTGAACAAGTGCGAACAATGCGAAGCGCTTCCCGCGACCAGGAATGGCTGCACGTATGCAGTAATCCTCAAACCGTTTGACGAAGAAAACAACGGTGCTCACGAAACAACGCCGCAGGAGCAGCGTGTTTCCTGCTTCCTAACTCGTGTGGAACATTGCCCAATAATCAGTCGTCGCATCCCGGAGCGTTGGTCCCCGCCGCTCGAGTCTCGAATAAAATCACACCCCTTACATACACGCAGCCACAACTACGAATATAGAAAGTGCATCACAAAAATACAATGCGAAGCGTTTCCCACAATCCAGGAATGGCTGCACGGTAGGACGAAGTCAACATACTCACGAAACGAAGCCCCGGGGGTATTCTTCCTGCGGCCCAACTCATATGGAACGTTGCTCTAGTCTTTGCGTAGTAGAGCGGCGCGCCCACCGATCAAGTCTTTGATGCGAAGAACATCTGGCCCCTTGATGAATACAAATGTTGATATAACCACTGCTGTAATGCGTGTGTGCAAATACGAACGATGCGAAGCTTCCCACAACCAGGAATGGCCAAGTACACGTACCAACTACCAGGTACAACACATCTCGAAACCGTCGGGGAAAGGCAGCATGCTCACGAAACAAATCCGCAGGGGCGTTATGTTTTCTGCTTCCCAACTCATATGAAGCACTGCTCTAGTCCTCGCTTCCCAGAGTGGTGCGCCCCGTCGCCCAAGTATCTTGATGTGAATCACACCCCTTACATGCCCACAATTCCACAAATTATCAACACGAAAAAAACAACGCGTACGAAATAACACACAAACAAAGCGAAGCGCTTCCCGCGACCAGGAATGGATACACGTATCGACTACTTCTCAAACGGCAAGAAGGTTCAACATGCTTACGAGACAAAACGCCGCAGGAGCAGTACATTCCTGCTTCCCAACTTTTGTGAAAAATTGCCCTGTTTTAGTCCTCGCGTGCCAGAACTTCGCCCCCCGCCGCTCATGTCTCTGATGCGAATCAGTTCCGACCCCCCCCCCCCCCCCCCAATTAATAATAATATCACGAAACAGAAAACGCGGGAACTTACAAACAGTGCGATGCGCTTCCCGCGATCAGGAATGTAAAAACGAATAAAACATTTCTCCAACGACAAGAGGATCCAGCATGTTCACGAGATCAAGCCGCAAGAGCAGTACGTTTCCTGCTTCGCACCTCGTATGAAACATTTGGTCTTAGTAGTGTCCTCGCCTCCCAGAGCGGCGCGCCCCGTCGCCCAAGTCTCAGATGTGAAACACACTCCCGTGCAGAAGTCAATTTCCATAAATTACAAATACCACTATTAAAACAAACAACGCCCATAAATACAAACAGTGCGAAGCACTTTCCACAACCATAAATGGTTGCACGTACCAAGTATATCTCAAAACAGTCGGAGGAAATCAACATGCCCACGAAACACAGTCGTAGAAGTACTACATTTCCTGCGTTCCAACTCATACCACACGTTGCTCTAGTCCTCGCGTCCCAACGCGGTGAGCCCGCCGCCCGAGTGCTTGACGCGAATCATACTCACTACGCACCACGTTTCCACAAATCATAAGTACGAAAAAAGAAAACCGCGTCGAAAACAAGTTACGTACTGAGAAGCACTTCCCGCAACCAGGAATGGCTAGGATGTACCAACTATTGGTCAAACGGCGGGACGAAGTTAATATGCACACGAAACAAAACCGCAAGAGTAATGCATTTCTTGCTTCCCTACCCATATGAAACATTGTTACTCCATGAACGGTTCTTGCGTCCCAAAGAGCGGTGCGCCCCGCCGACCAGGTCTCTGATGCGAAGCACACCCCTTACATACAAACACAATCCCACAACTACTCAAAATCACAAATACAAACAATGCGAAGCACTTGTCGCAATCAGGGGTGGCTACACGCACCAGATATTCCTCACACGGTCGGAGGAAGTCAATATATTAACATCGTTTGGGCTCCCAATAACGCCTCACACCGCCAATCAATGATGCTACAGTAATTGCTCTTCCCCGTCAAAGAGCGCAGCCCCCAGCCCCCCCCCGTTGCGATCGTAGCCGCTACTGTGGTGCGCGAGCTGTGCTTTTCACAGTTCTAAACGCCTCCGCCAACCTCCATCTCCGTCGACAGTCTTGCGTGTATTTCTTCGTCCTGAAAAATAAAATCTCTCCCTCCAACAAAAATGCGCTAAATTTGATGTCCCCGTCACCGCCAGGCGCGCTACAGATTCCGCACAAGTCTGACTACAACGCGGGGGCTGCCTACTTGGCTTATGCTTCGAATAAACGTCCCCTGTCGTACGGACGAGGAAACATATATTTGATACTGTCACCTCCTACCATATATTTATACTGCACCAAGCTTAGCCCAGCAAGGGCAACCATTTGAATCCGTCCTGCGGAGCGTCGACACCAAGCATGATCACTGCTTGAGCACCATGAACGTAACAGTGTACGTGGAGTTTACAACACACTCGCTGGACGTGCTTACCCCAATATCAACTTGCCCCGAGGTAATAGTTGTAGCAGTTACGGCCATTGGTTCGTCAGTGCCGCACGCCGTCGTCACCATCGCCATCACCATGTCGCCGACTGCGATTTGGCTGTTCGACACCGCAACAGTATCAGTTCCAGAGGTAGTGGCAGCTGTACTGAACTCTCGGGTGTACTGCCCCACTGTTTTGTTACTTGTAACGGTATACGCGCCTCGGGGTCCAGATTGAGTAGAAGGGGTTCCGACGTTCCATCCCTGCAAAGGAGCACCTCCCAACGAGACAAATGAACCAGAATCTGCGGCCAGGGTAATACTACTTGCAGAAGTAAAAACGATTGCAGCTGAGCCTGTAGTTGAGAGCCCGATGTTTCCACTGCTCGTCAGGTCAAACGTCGACGCAAGGGTCGCAATGGTGGTGCTGTCGCCACTCTTAAGAGTAAGCGTCCCCGGATTGGTCGCCCCCCCCGCGGTGTTGGTCCCAGTCTTGATGCTAACTTCCCCGCCGACAGTGTCGGTGGTATCACCCGCTGTGATTGACACAGCTCCACCAACACCACTATCCCCGTTTCCGACCGTAAGGCTCACCGCTCCACCTTCCCCAGTCGTTGCCGCCCCCGACCCGATGTTAACAGCCCCCGTATTTCCGTTACTAGATGTCCCAGAGCTGAAGACCACCGAACCGCTTATTCCTCCCGTGCCAGCGTTGGCACTTCGGATCACGATGTCTCCGCTAGATGTTGCCGAACCTATTCCCGAAGAAATATTTATTTCTCCGCCGGTGCTTGTCGAGCCGGTGCCGCCGGATATCTCGACAACGCCACCAGCGCTCACGCCTGTGCTCGTGCCTGCCCCTCCCGCAATTTTGATAGACCCTCCAGTTCCCGCCGTGAAACTTGATGCCCCAGCGGTGATTGAAAGCGTCCCGCCCGCACCGCTTGTACCGGAACCTACGGATAACGTTAGCTGGCCACCCGCACCATCAGTCGCTACCCCACTGCCGATGTGCACTGTTCCGCTGTTACCGGAGCTGCTGGTGCCCGAGCTGAAGACCAGACCGCCGCTCGTGCCTGACGTTCCGGCATTCGGTGATTGTATCGTGATAGCTCCACTCGACGACGAAGTGCCTGAGCCGCTCGTGATCGACACGGCGCCCCCCACGTTGTCAGCGGAGTCCCCGGCGTCGATGCTGACGGTACCGCCAACGCCCATCGTGCCAGTGCCCACTGTGAGGCTCAGCATACCGCCGGCCCCACCCGTGGCTGCACCGCTGCCGATCATGACGGCGCCGGTGGCACCACCCGTGCTTGTGCCTGAGCTGAACGATACAAGGCCACTTCCAGCACTCGTCCCAGCGTTGGCGGACGTGACAACGACGGTGCCACTGGCGCCCGCCGTCGTGGTTCCACTGCTGATGGACACCGCACCACCTCCGGTCTTGGCGCCACCTCCTCCTGCAATGGTCAGGTCACCTCCTGTCCCCGAGGTGCTCAGCCCGCCGGCGATACTCGCGGCTCCCCCAAAGTCTGTGCCCCCGCCTCCTCCTTTGATGATGAGGGCTCCTCCGGTGGTGGCTCCGGCTCCTCCTTGGAGGCTGGTTTGGCCTCCAAAGTTCGCTGTTCCCGACCCACCGGCAATACTCAGAGCCCCGCCAGTGGTGGATCCGACTCCCGCGAGAAACGTTGCAGCGCCACCGACGCCGGCTGTGCCTTCTCCAGCAGTGATGCTTAGAGCTCCGCCGGTTGCCCCTTCGCCAGCCGCTACGTCCAAAGCTCCGCCTGTCGTGGTACCCAGTCCGACGGTCAGACTGACTGCTCCACCTTTTCCTGCGGTCGCTTCCCCACTGCCGATGTGCACTGTTCCACTGTTACCGGAGCTGCTGGTGCCCGAGCTGAAGACCAGACCGCCGCTCGTGCCTGACGTACCGGCATTCGGTGATTGTATCGTGATAGCTCCACTCGACGACGAAGTGCCGGAGCCGCTCGTGATCGACACGGCGCCCCCCACGTTGTCAGCGGAGTCCCCGGCGTCGATGCTGACGGTACCGCCAACGCCCGTCGTGCCAGTGCCCACTGTGAGGCTCAACTCGCCTCCTGCCCCATTCGTAGCTGCACCGCTGCCGATCATGACACCTCCGCTGGCGATTGTGCCGGTTCCGGAGCTGAGGGTGATAGTTCCACTCGACCCTGCCGTGCCAGTAGCTGATTGTATATTGATTGCCCCACTAGGCCCGCTAGTACCCACGCCACTGAATACGGCGACAAGCCCACCAGTAGCCCCCCCGCCGGCAGCTATACTTACTGCCCCACCTGTAGCACTTGTGCTTGCCCCCGCTGAACTCAGAATTGCGCCTCCTTCGCCAGACGTGCCGCTGCCGATCGTAACCGACAGTGTTCCCCCGGTAGTGCCCGCCCCGGTTGCAATGTTTACGCCACCACCGCTTCCTGTAGTACCGCCCCCCCCGGATATAGACATGACTCCACCCGTCAAGCCAGATCCGCCTGCAATATTGAAGGCTCCACCGTCACTTGATGTACCTACCCCTCCCTCGATGCTGCATGCCCCACCGGTGGATCCGTCTCCAGCAAATATGGAAACAGAGCCTCCTGTCGTGGTGCCCAGTCCGACGGTCAGGCTGACTGCTCCACCGCTTCCTGCGGTCGCTGCCCCACTGCCGATGTGGACCGTGCCGCTGTTGCCGGAGCTGCTGGTGCCCGAGCTGAAGACCAGACCGCCGCTCGTGCCTGACGTACCGGCATTCGGTGATTGTATCGTGATAGCTCCACTCGACGACGAAGTGCCTGAGCCGCTCGTGATCGACACGGCGCCCCCCACGTTGTCAGCGGAGTCCCCGGCGTCGATGCTGACGGTACCTCCAACGCCCGTCGTGCCAGTGCCCACTGTGAGGCTCAACATACCGCCGGCCCCACCCGTGGCTGCACCGCTGCCGATCATGACGGCGCCGGTGGCACCACCCGTGCTTGTGCCTGAGCTGAACGATACAAGGCCACTTCCCGCACTCGTCCCAGCGTTGGCGGACGTGACAACGACGGTGCCACTGGCGCCCGCCGTCGTGGTTCCACTGCTGATGGACACCGCACCACCTCCGGTCTTGGCGCCACCTCCTCCTGCAATGGTCAGGTCACCTCCTGTCCCCGAGGTGCTCAGCCCACCGGCGATACTCGCGGCTCCCCCAAAGTCTGTGCCCCCGCCTCCTCCTTTGATGATGAGGGCTCCTCCGGTGGTGGCTCCGGCTCCTCCTTGGAGGCTGGTTTGGCCTCCAAAGTTCGCTGTTCCCGACCCACCGGCAATACTCAGAGCCCCGCCAGTGGTGGATCCGACTCCCGCGAGAAACGTTGCCGCGCCACCGACGCCGGCTGTGCCTTCTCCAGCAGTGATGCTTAGAGCTCCGCCGGTTGCCCCTTCGCCAGCCGCTACGTCCAAAGCTCCGCCTGTCGTGGTACCCAGTCCGACGGTCAGACTGACTGCTCCACCTTTTCCTGCGGTCGCTTCCCCACTGCCGATGTGCACTGTTCCGCTGTTACCGGAGCTGCTGGTGCCCGAGCTGAAGACCAGACCGCCGCTCGTGCCTGACGTACCGGCATTCGGTGATTGTATCGTGATAGCTCCACTCGACGACGAAGTGCCTGAGCCGCTCGTGATCGACACGGCGCCCCCCACGTTGTCAGCGGAGTCCCCGGCGTCGATGCTGACGGTACCGCCAACGCCCGTCGTGCCAGTGCCCACTGTGAGGCTCAGCGTACCGCCGGCCCCACCCGTGGCTGCACCGCTGCCGATCATGACGGCGCCGGTGGCACCACCCGTGCTTGTGCCTGAGCTGAACGATACAAGGCCACTTCCAGCACTCGTCCCAGCGTTGGCGGACGTGACAACGACGGTGCCACTGGCGCCCGCTGTTGTGGTTCCACTGCTGATGGACACCGCACCACCTCCGGTCTTGGCGCCACCTCCTCCTGCAATGGTCAGGTCACCTCCTGTCCCCGAGGTGCTCAGCCCACCGGCGATACTCGCGGCTCCCCCAAAGTCTGTGCCCCCGCCTCCTCCTTTGATGATGAGGGCTCCTCCGGTGGTGGCTCCGGCTCCTCCTTGGAGGCTGGTTTGGCCTCCAAAGTTCGCTGTTCCCGACCCACCGGCAATACTCAGAGCCCCGCCAGTGGTGGATCCGACTCCCGCGAGAAACGTTGCCGCGCCACCGACGCCGGCTGTGCCTTCTCCAGCAGTGATGCTTAGAGCTCCGCCGGTTGACCCTTCGCCAGCCGCTACGTCCAAAGCTCCGCCTGTCGTGGTACCCAGTCCGACGGTCAGACTGACTGCTCCACCTACTCCTGCGGTCGCTTCCCCACTGCCGATGTGCACTGTTCCACTGTTACCGGAGCTGCTGGTGCCCGAGCTGAAGACCAGACCACCGCTCGTGCCTGACGTACCGGCATTCGGTGATTGTATCGTGATAGCTCCACTCGACGACGAAGTGCCTGAGCCGCTCGTGATCGACACGGCGCCCCCCACGTTGTCAGCGGAGTCCCCGGCGTCGATGCTGACGGTACCGCCAACGCCCGTCGTGCCACTGCCCACTGTGAGGCTCAACATACCGCCGGCCCCACCCGTGGCTGCACCGCTGCCGATCATGACGGCGCCGGTGGCACCACCCGTGCTTGTGCCTGAGCTGAACGATACAAGGCCACTTCCAGCACTCGTCCCAGCGTTGGCGGACGTGACAACGACGGTGCCACTGGCGCCCGCCGTCGTGGTTCCACTGCTGATGGACACCGCACCACCTCCGGTCTTGGCGCCACCTCCTCCTGCAATGGTCAGGTCACCTCCTGTCCCCGAGGTGCTCAGCCCACCGGCGATACTCGCGGCTCCCCCAAAGTCTGTGCCCCCGCCTCCTCCTTTGATGATGAGGGCTCCTCCGGTGGTGGCTCCGGCTCCTCCTTGGAGGCTGGTTTGGCCTCCAAAGTTCGCTGTTCCCGACCCACCGGCAATACTCAGAGCCCCGCCAGTGGTGGATCCGACTCCCGCGAGAAACGTTGCCGCGCCACCGACGCCGGCTGTGCCTTCTCCAGCAGTGATGCTTAGAGCTCCGCCGGTTGCCCCTTCGCCAGCCGCTACGTCCAAAGCTCCGCCTGTCGTGGTACCCAGTCCGACGGTCAGACTGACTGCTCCACCTTTTCCTGCGGTCGCTTCCCCACTGCCGATGTGCACTGTTCCGCTGTTACCGGAGCTGCTGGTGCCCGAGCTGAAGACCAGACCGCCGCTCGTGCCTGACGTACCGGCATTCGGTGATTGTATCGTGATAGCTCCACTCGACGACGAAGTGCCTGAGCCGCTCGTGATCGACACGGCGCCCCCCACGTTGTCAGCGGAGTCCCCGGCGTCGATGCTGACGGTACCGCCAACGCCCGTCGTGCCAGTGCCCACTGTGAGGCTCAGCATACCGCCGGCCCCACCCGTGGCTGCACCGCTGCCGATCATGACGGCGCCGGTGGCACCACCCGTGCTTGTGCCTGAGCTGAACGATACAAGGCCACTTCCCGCACTCGTCCCAGCGTTGGCGGACGTGACAACGACGGTGCCACTGGCGCCCGCCGTCGTGGTTCCACTGCTGATGGACACCGCACCACCTCCGGTCTTGGCGCCACCTCCTCCTGCAATGGTCAGGTCACCTCCTGTCCCCAAGGTGCTCAGCCCACCGGCGATACTCGCGGCTCCCCCAAAGTCTGTGCCCCCGCCTCCTCCTTTGATGATGAGGGCTCCTCCGGTGGTGGCTCCGGCTCCTCCTTGGAGGCTGGTTTGGCCTCCAAAGTTCGCTGTTCCCGACCCACCGGCAATACTCAGAGCCCCGCCAGTGGTGGATCCGACTCCCGCGAGAAACGTTGCCGCGCCACCGACGCCGGCTGTGCCTTCTCCAGCAGTGATGCTTAGAATTCCGCCGGTTGCCCCTTCGCCAGCCGCTACGTCCAAAGCTCCGCCTGTCGTGGTACCCAGTCCGACGGTCAGACTGACTGCTCCACCTACTCCTGCGGTCGCTTCCCCACTGCCGATGTGGACCGTGCCGCTGTTGCCGGAGCTGCTGGTGCCCGAGCTGAAGACCAGACCGCCGCTCGTGCCTGACGTACCGGCATTCGGTGATTGTATCGTGATAGCTCCACTCGACGACGAAGTGCCTGAGCCGCTCGTGATCGACACGGCGCCCCCCACGTTGTCAGCGGAGTCCCCGGCGTCGATGCTGACGGTACCGCCAACGCCCATCGTGCCAGTGCCCACTGTGAGGCTCAGCATGCCACCGACCCCATTCGTAGCTGCACCGCTGCCGATCATGACGGCGCCGGTGTTGCCAGATGTGGTAGATCCTGATTCGAAGGTCATGATGCCGCTGTTGCCCGTGGTCCCAGCGGCGGAAGAATATATGTTAACGGGCCCGCTGTCTCCGTTGGTGACGGCCCCGCTCGTGACAGCGACTACACCGCCAGCCGCGGCACCGGTTCCTGCCGTCACGGTAAGATCACCGCCAACGGTCGCTCCTTGACCCGCTGTGATGGTTGTATCACCGCCTGCGCTTGCTGTTCCCTCTCCCGCTATGACGGTGATCGTACCTCCGGTGTTACCAAGACCCGCCTCGATACGTGTTCCACCGCCAGTGGCTGTAGTACCGGTGCCCGCCGCCATTGACACGGATCCACCAGTCACACCCGTGCCTGCTGCCAACGTCAACAACCCTCCTTTTCCCGATGTGCTTGTCCCTACCGTCAAGCTCACTGCCCCACCTTCTCCCGACGTGGCCGCACCGCTGCCGATCAATACGCTGCCACTGTTGCCAGAGCCGCTGGTCCCCGAGCTGAACACTAAATCTCCGCTCACGCCCCCTGCGCCAGCGTTTGGTGATTGGATTATGATAGGCCCACTCGATGTCAATGTGCCTGATCCGCTCGTAATTGACACGGCGCCGCCCACGTTGTCACCGGAGGTCCCGGCGTCGATGTTGACGGTACCGCCAACCCCTGTGGTGCTAACCCCCACCGTCAGACTCAGCATGCCACCGGCCCCATCCGTGGCTGCGCCGCTGCCGATCATGACGGCGCCGGTGTTGCCCGAGTCGGTGGTGCCCGAGCTGATGGTCATCGCCCCGCTGTTGCCTGCATTTGTAACTGCGCCGGACGCTATCGTGACAAGCCCGCTGTCTCCCGTGGTGGCGGCTCCGCTCGTGACGGCCACAAGACCGCCACCGGTGTTTCCGCTGCCACCAACCATGGTCAGCGGGCCACCGTTGGTCGAAGTGCTTTGACCGGCCGATACACTCACAGCTCCTCCTGCGCCTGTGCCACCGGAACCGGCAGCGATGCTGAGAGCCCCGCCAATCGCTGTGCCTTGTCCCGACGTGACGGTGATCGCCCCACCCGTAACGGTGGTGCCCTTTCCAGCAACGACGGAGACGCCACCACCGGTGTAGCCTTGGCCCGCCGCGATGCTCACGGCTCCGCCGGTTTCCGATGTACTGGTTCCCGCTTCCATCGACACCAATCCGCCTGTCTCAGCCGTACCAGCTGCCAACGTCAGAGACCCCCCGTCGCCAGATGTTCCTGTGCCTACCGTCAAGCTCACGGCCCCGCCTGCACCCGACGTGGCAGTACCGCTGCCGATGTGCACCGTGCCGCTGTCGCCGGAGGTGCTGGTGCCGGAGCTGAACACCAGGTCACCGCTGTTTAATGTACCAGCACCTGGCGATTGGATGGTCACCGATCCACTCGTTGTGCCCGATCCACTTGTGATCGACACATCACCGCCCAGGTTATCGTCAGAGGTTCCGGCCTTCAAACTCAGGGCCCCGCCTACTCCCGTTGTACCAGTGCCAACGGTCAGACTTAACATACCACCGGCTCCATCCGTGGCTACACCACTGCCGATCATGACGGCGCCGGTGTTGCCCGAGTAGGTGGTACCCGAGCTGATGGTCATCGCCCCGCTGTTGCCTGCATTTGTAACTGCGCCGGACGCTATCGTGACGACCCCGCTGTCTCCCGTGGTGGCGGCTCCGCTCGTGACGGCCACAAGGCCCCCACCGGTGCTTCCACTGCCACCAACCATGGTCAGCGGGCCACCGTTGGTCGAAGTGCTTTGACCGGCCGATACACTCACAGCTCCTCCTGCGCCTGTGCCACCGAGACCGGCAGCGATGCTGAGAGCCCCGCCGGTCGCGGCGCCTTGCCCCGACGTGACGGTGATCGCCCCACCCGTAACGGTGGTGCCTTGTCCAGCAACGACGGAGAAGGCACCACCGGTGTAGCCTTCGCCGGTCGCAATGCTCACGGCTCCACCGGTTTCCGATGTACTGGTTCCCGCCTCGATCGACACCAATCCGCCTGTCTCAGCCGTACCAGCTGCCAACGTCAGAGCCCCTCCCTGGCCAGATGTGCCTGTGCCTACCGTCAAGCTTACGGCTCCGCCTGCTCCCGACGTTGTAGTACCGCTGCCGATGCGCACCGTACCGCTGTCGCCGGAGGTGCTGGTGCCGGAGCTGAACACCAGGTCACCGCTGTTTAATGTGCCAGCATCCGGCGATCGGATGGTCACCGATCCACTCGTTGTTCCCGATCCGCTGGTGATCGACACGGCGCCGCCCACGTTGTCAGCGGAGTCCCCGGCGTCGATAGTCACGGTACCGCCAACACCAGTCGTGCCACCACCCACCGTAAGGCTCAACAGACCGCCTGCTCCACCCGTCGCTGCACTGCTGCCAATCATGACAGCGCCGGTGTTGCCAGATGTGGTAGTTCCTGAACCGAATGTCAAGATACCGCTGTTGCCCGTGGTTCCAGCGGCAGCGGACATAAACGTGAGGACCCCGCTGTCTCCAGTGGAGACGGCCCCGCTCGTGACAGATACTAGACCACCAGCCGTAGCGCCGGTTCCTGCCTTCATGGCGAGAGCACCGCCAACGGTCGCTCCTTGGCCCGCTCTGATGGCCATATCACCGCCTGCGCTTGCTGTTCCCTCTCCCGCTATGACGGTGACTGCACCTCCTGTGTTACCAAGACCCGCCTCGATACGTGTGCCACCTCCGGTAGATGTAGTTCCAGTGCCTGCCATCATGGACACCGACCCACCTGTCTCCCCTGTACCTGCTGACAACGTTAGCGCCCCTCCGTCGGCGGATGTGCCTGTGCCTACTGTCAAGCTCACTGACCCGCCTGCTCCCGATGTGGCCGCACCGCTGCCGATCGAAATGCTGCCACTTTTACCGGAGCTACTGCTTCCTGAGCTGAACACTAAATCTCCGCTCACGCCTCCAGTAGTACCCGCATTCGGTGTTTGAATCGTCATAGATCCACTCGATGTCAATGTGCCTGATCCGCTTGTAATCGATACGGCGCCGCCCACGTTGTCACCGGAGGCCCCGGCGTCGATATTGACGGTACCGCCGACTCCTGTCGTACTACCGCCCACCGTCAGACTCAGCATACCACCGGCTCCATCCGTGGCTACACCACTGCCGATCATAACGGCGCCCGTATTGCCCGAGTCGGTGGTACCCGAGCTGAAGGTCATCGCCCCGCTGTTGCCTGCATTTGTAACTGCACCAGACGCTATCGTGACGATCCCGCTGTCTCCCGTGGTGGCGGCTCCGCTCGTGACGGCCACAAGACCGCCACCGGTGCTTCCGCTGCCACCAACCATATCCAGCGTGCCACCGTTGGTCGAGGTGCTGAGACCAGCCGATAAACTCACAGCTCCTCCTGCGCCTGTGCCACCGAGACCGGCAGCGATGCTGAGAGCCCCGCCAATCGCTGTGCCTTGCCCCGACGTGACGGTGATCGCCCCACCCGTAACGGTGGTGCCCTTTCCAGCAACGACGGAGACGCCACCACCGGTGTAGCCTTGGCCCGCCGCGATGCTCACGGCTCCACCGGTTTTCGACGTGCCGATGCCCGCCTCCATGGAAACCAATCCGCCTGTCTCAGCCGTACCAGCTGCCAACGTCAGAGACCCTCCGTCGCCAGATGTGCCTGTGCCTACCGTCAAGCTCACGGCCCCGCCTGTACCCGACGTGGCAGTACCGCTGCCGATGTGCACCGTGCCGCTGTCGCCGGAGGTGCTAGTGCCCGAGCTGAACACCAGGTCACCGCTGTTTAATGTACCAGCACCTGGCGATTGGATGGTCACCGATCCACTCGTTGTTCCCGATCCGCTTGTGATCGACACGGCGCCGCCCACGTTGTCGTCAGAGTCTCCAGCCGTCAAACTCGCAGACCCGCCGACTCCCGTCGTACCACCGCCCACCACCAGACTCAGCATACCACCGGCCCCACCCGTGGCTACACCACTGCCGATCATGACCGCGCCGGTATTGCCGGAGTCGGTGGTGCCCGAGCTGATGGTCATCGCTCCGCTGTTGCCTGCATTTGTCACTTCGCCGGACGCTATCGTGACGACCCCGCTGTCTCCCGTGGTGGCGGCTCCGCTCGTGACGGCCACAAGACCCCCACCGGTGCTTCCACTGCCACCAACCATGGTCAGCGTACCACCGTTGGTCGAAGTGCTTTGACCGGCCGATACATCTACAGCTCCTCCTGAGCCTGTGCCACCGGGACCGGCAGCGATGCTGAGAGCCCCGCCGGTCGCGGTGCTTTGCCCCGACGTGACGGTGATCGCCCCACCCGTAACGGTGGTGCCTTGTCCAGCAACGACGGAGACGGCACCACCGGTGTAGCCTTCGCCGGCCGCGATGCTCACGGCGCCACCGGTTTCCGAGGTGCTGGTTCCCGCCTTCATCGACACCAATCCGCCTGTCTCAGCCGTACCAGCTGCCAACGTCAGAGCCCCTCCCTGGCCAGATGTGCCTGTGCCTACCGTCAAGCTCACGGCCCCGCCTGCACCAGACGTTGTAGTACCGCTGCCGATGTGCACCGTACCGCTGTCGCCAGAGGTGCTGGTGCCCGAGCTGAACACCAGGTCACCGCTGTTTAATGTACCAGCATCCGGAGATCGGATGGTCACTGCCCCACTCGTTGTTCCCGATCCGCTGGTGATCGACACGGCGCCACCGACGTCGTTGCCAGAATCTCCAGCCGTCAAACTCGCAGACCCACCGACTCCCGATGTGCCACCACCCACCGCCAGACTCAGCATACCACCCGTTCCATCCGTGGCTGCACCGCTGCCGATCACGACGGCGCCAGTGTTGCCCGACGCCGTGGAGCCAGAGCTAAATGTCATGATGCCGCTATTACCTGTGGTTCCAACCGCGGCGGACATGATGGTGACGATGCCACTGTCGCCATTGGCGACGACGGCCCCGCTCGTGATGGCCACAAGACCGCCAGCAGAGCTGCCGGTTCCTGCCACAAGGCGTAGGGATCCTCCATTCGCTGAGGTACTCGCGCCGGCCGAGACGCTGAAATCTCCTCCATCTCCCGTGCTGCCGAGTCCGGCAGCGATGCTCAGTGCTCCTCCAGACTGCTCACCTTCACCTGCTACAATGGTCATGCCTCCTCCTGTGTTTTGCACTCCTTTTCCGGATTCAATATTTACTGTTCCGCCTACAGTATCGCCTTGCCCCGCTGTGACGGTGACCGCCCCGCCGGTATCCGTCGTCCCTTCTCCAGCAACGACGGAGAAGGATCCACCGGTGTACCCGAGGCCGGCCTTGATGGTCACGGCACCGCCGCTTTCTGTAGTTCCCGTGCCTGCCATCATGGACACCGACCCACCTGTCTCCCCTGTACCTGCTGACAACGTTAGCGCCCCTCCGTCGGCGGATGTGCCTGTGCCTACTGTCAAGCTCACTGACCCGCCTGCTCCCGATGTGGCCGCACCGCTGCCGATCGAAACGCTGCCACTTTTACCGGAGCTACTGCTTCCTGAGCTGAACACTAAATCTCCGCTCACGCCTCCAGTAGTACCCGCATTCGGTGTTTGAATCGTCATAGATCCACTCGATGTCAATGTGCCTGATCCGCTTGTAATCGATACGGCGCCGCCCACGTTGTCACCGGAGGTCCCGGCGTCGATATTGACGGTACCGCCGACTCCTGTCGTACTACCGCCCACAGTCAGACTCAGCATACCACCGGCTCCATCCGTGGCTACACCACTGCCGATCATGACCGCGCCCGTATTGCCCGAGTCGGTGGTACCCGAGCTGAAGGCCATCGCCCCGCTGTTGCCTGCATTTGTTACTGCACCAGACGCTATCGTGACGATCCCGCTGTCCCCCGTGGTGGCGGCTCCGCTCGTGACAGCCACAAGACCGCCACCGGTGCTTCCGCTGCCACCAACCATGGTCAGTGGGCCACCGTTATCCGAGGTGCTTTGACCGGCCGATACACTCGCAGCTCCTCCTGCGCCTGTGCCACCGGGACCGGCAGCGATGCTGAGAGCCCCGCCAATCGCTGTGCCTTGCCCCGACGTGACGGTGATCGCCCCACCCGTAACGGTGGTGCCCTTTCCAGCAACGACGGAGACGCCACCACCGGTGTAGCCTTGGCCCGCCGCGATGCTCACGGCTCCACCGGTTTTCGACGTGCCGGTGCCCGCCTCCATGGAAACCAATCCACCTGTCTCAGCCGTACCGGCTGCCAACGTCAGAGACCCTCCGTCGCCAGATGTGCCTGTGCCTACCGTCAAGCTCACGGCCCCGCCTGTACCCGACGTGGCAGTACCGCTGCCGATGTGCACCGTACCGCTGTCGCCGGAGGTGCTGGTGCCCGAGCTGAACACCAGGTCACCGCTGTTTAAAGTGCCAGCATCCGGCGATTGGATGGTCACCGATCCACTCGTTGTTCCCGATCCGCTTGTGATCGACACGGCGCCGCCCACGTTGTCGTCGGAGTCTCCAGCCGTCAAACTCGCAGACCCGCCGACTCCCGCTGTGGCCCCGCCCACAGTCAGACTCAACATGCCACCGGCCCCACCCGTGGCTACACCACTGCCGATCATGACGGCGCCCGTATTGCCCGAGTAGGTGGTACCCGAGCTGAAGGTCATCGCCCCGCTGTTGCCTACATTTGTAACTGCGCCGGACGCTATCGTGACGACCCCGCTGTCTCCCGTGGTGGCGGCTCCGCTCGTGACGGCCACAAGACCCCCACCGGTGCTTCCACTGCCACCAACCATGGTCAGCGTACCACCGTTGGTCGAAGTGCTTTGACCGGCCGATACATCTACAGCTCCTCCTGTGCCTGTGCCACCGAGACCGGCAGCGATGCTGAGAGCCCCGCCAATCGCTGTGCCTTGCCCTGACGTGACGGTGATCGCCCCACCCGTAACGGTGGTGCCTTGTCCAGCAACGACGGAGACGGCACCACCGGTGTAGCCTTCGCCGGCCGCGATGCTCACGGCGCCACCGGTTTCCGAGGTGCTGGTTCCCGCCTTCATCGACACCAATCCGCCTGTCTCAGCCGTACCAGCTGCCAACGTCAGAGCCCCTCCCTGGCCAGATGTGCCTGTGCCTACCGTCAAGCTCACGGCCCCGCCTGCACCAGACGTTGTAGTACCGCTGCCGATGTGCACCGTACCGCTGTCGCCGGAGGTGCTGGTGCCCGAGCTGAACACCAGGTCACCGCTGTTTAATGTACCAGCATCCGGAGATCGGATGGTCACTGCCCCACTCGTTGTGCCCGATCCGCTGGTGATCGACACGGCGCCACCGACGTCGTTGCCAGAATCTCCAGCCGTCAAACTCGCAGACCCACCGACTCCCGATGTGCCACCACCCACCGCCAGACTCAGCATACCACCCGTTCCATCCGTGGCTGCACCGCTGCCGATCACGACGGCGCCAGTGTTGCCCGACGCCGTGGAGCCAGAGCTAAATGTCATGATGCCGCTATTACCTGTGGTTCCAACCGCGGCGGACATGATGGTGACGATGCCACTGTCGCCATTGGCGACGACGGCCCCGCTCGTGATGGCCACAAGACCGCCAGCAGAGCTGCCGGTTCCTGCCACAAGGCGTAGGGATCCTCCATTCGCTGAGGTACTCGCGCCGGCCGAGACGCTGAAATCTCCTCCATCTCCCGTGCTGCCGAGTCCGGCAGCGATGCTCAGTGCTCCTCCAGACTGCTCACCTTCACCTGCTACAATGGTCATGCCTCCTCCTGTGTTTTGCACTCCTTTTCCGGATTCAATATTTACTGTTCCGCCTACAGTATCGCCTTGCCCCGCTGTGACGGTGACCGCCCCGCCGGTATTCGTCGTCCCTTCTCCAGCAACGACGGAGAAGGATCCACCGGTGTACCCGAGGCCGGCCTTGATGGTCACGGCACCGCCGCTTTCTGTAGTTCCAGTGCCTGCCATCATGGACACCGACCCACCTGTCTCCCCTGTACCTGCTGACAACGTTAGCGCCCCTCCGTCGGCGGATGTGCCTGTGCCTACTGTCAAGCTCACTGACCCGCCTGCTCCCGATGTGGCCGCACCGCTGCCGATCGAAACGCTGCCACTTTTACCGGAGCTACTGCTTCCTGAGCTGAACACTAAATCTCCGCTCACGCCTCCAGTAGTACCCGCATTCGGTGTTTGAATCGTCATAGATCCACTCGATGTCAATGTGCCTGATCCGCTTGTAATCGATACGGCGCCGCCCACGTTGTCACCGGAGGTCCCGGCGTCGATATTGACGGTACCGCCGACTCCTGTCGTACTACCGCCCACAGTCAGACTCAGCATACCACCGGCTCCATCCGTGGCTACACCACTGCCGATCATGACCGCGCCCGTATTGCCCGAGTCAGTGGTGCCCGAGCTGAAGGCCATCGCCCCGCTGTTGCCTACATTTGTTACTGCGCCGGACGCTATCGTGACGAGCCCGCTGTCCCCCGTGGTGGCGGCTCCGCTCGTGACAGCCACAAGACCGCCACCGGTGCTTCCGCTGCCGCCAACCATGGTCAGCGAGCCACCGTTGGTCGAAGTGCTTTGACCGGCCGATACATCTACAGCTCCTCCTGCGCCTGTGCCACCGAGACCGGCAGCGATGCTGAGAGCCCCGCCAATCGCTGTGCCTTGCCCCGACGTGACGGTGATCGCCCCACCCGTAACGGTGGTGCCCTTTCCAGCAACGACGGAGACGCCACCACCGGTGTAGCCTTGGCCCGCCGCGATGCTCACGGCTCCACCGGTTTTCGACGTGCCGGTGCCCGCCTCCATGGAAACCAATCCACCTGTCTCAGCCGTACCGGCTGCCAACGTCAGAGACCCTCCGTCGCCAGATGTGCCTGTGCCTACCGTCAAGCTCACGGCCCCGCCTGTACCCGACGTGGCAGTACCGCTGCCGATGTGCACCGTACCGCTGTCGCCGGAGGTGCTGGTGCCCGAGCTGAACACCAGGTCACCGCTGTTTAAAGTGCCAGCATCCGGCGATTGGATGGTCACCGATCCACTCGTTGTTCCCGATCCGCTTGTGATCGACACGGCGCCGCCCACGTTGTCGTCGGAGTCTCCAGCCGTCAAACTCGCAGACCCACCGACTCCCGCTGTGGCCCCGCCCACAGTCAGACTCAACATGCCACCGGCCCCACCCGTGGCTACACCACTGCCGATCATGACGGCGCCCGTATTGCCCGAGTCGGTGGTACCCGAGCTGATGGTCATCGCCCCGCTGTTGCCTACATTTGTAACTGCGCCGGACGCTATCGTGACGATCCCGCTGTCCCCCGCGGTGGCGGCTCCGCTCGTGACGGCCACAAGACCGCCACCGGTGCTTCCACTGCCACCAACCATGGTCAGCGTACCACCATTGGTCGAAGTGCTTTGACCGGCCGATACACTCACAGCTCCTCCTACGCCTGTGCCACCGAGACCGGCAGCGATGCTGAGAGCCCCGCCGGTCGCGGCGCCTTGCCCCGACGTGACGGTGATCGCCCCACCCGTAAGAGTGGTGCCTTGTCCAGCAACGACGGAGACGGCACCACCGGTGTAGCCTTCGCCGGCCGCGATGCTCACGGCTCCACCGGTTTCCGAGGTGCTGGTTCCCGCCTTCATCGACACCAATCCGCCTGTCTCAGCCGTACCAGCTGCCAACGTCAGAGCCCCTCCCTGGCCAGATGTGCCTGTGC
Source organism: Nereocystis luetkeana (assembly GCA_031213475.1). Taxonomy (NCBI): domain Eukaryota; class Phaeophyceae; order Laminariales; family Laminariaceae; genus Nereocystis; species Nereocystis luetkeana. The sequence goes on along the minus strand of JARUPZ010000027.1, from coordinate 4,134,586 downwards.
CTACCGTCAAGCTCACGGCCCCGCCTGCACCAGACGTTGTAGTACCGCTGCCGATGTGCACCGTGCCGCTGTCGCCGGAGGTGCTGGTGCCCGAGCTGAACACCAGGTCACCGCTGTTTAATGTACCAGCATCCGGCGATTGGATGGTCACCGATCCACTCGTTGTTCCCGATCCACTGGTGATCGACACATCACCGCCCAGGTTATCGTCAGAGGTTCCGGCCTTCAAACTCAGGGCCCCGCCTACTCCCGTTGTACCAGTGCCAACGGTCAGACTTAACATACCACCGGCTCCATCGACGGCTGCACCGCTGCCGATCATGACTGCACCGGTGTTACCTGACGTGGTAGAGCCCGAGCTGAAGGTCATAATCCCGCTGGTTCCCGTTGTGCCCGCTGCGGCCGACATGATGGTGACTTCCCCGCTGTCACCTGCAGTACCCGTGGTGGCGGATCCGCTCGTTACGGCCACAGACCCACCTTCCGTTCCTCCAATCCCAGCCAACATATTTAGGGCACCACCAATATTGGCGCCTTCACCGCCCGAAACAGTTACATCGCCACCGCTATTCGCGGAGCCTTTGCCCGCCGTGACCATCACTGAACCTCCCGTACTGCCGAGCCCCGCCTCGACTGTTGCACTACCTCCCGTCGACGATATACCTATTCCCGCCTCTACCACAACCGCTCCACCAGCCACGCCCGTGCCGGCAGCCAACGTCAGCGCGCCTCCCTGAGTGAATGTGCTTGTACCAACGGTCAAGCTCACCGCCCCGCCAGCTCCCGATGTTGCTGCCCCACTGCCGATCAGAATACTGCCGCTGTTTCCAGAGGCGCTGGAGCCCGAGCTGAACACCAGGTCACCGCTGCTCAATGTGCTAGCATCTGGCGATTGGATGGTCACCGCCCCACTCGTTGTACCCAATCCACCGGTGATCGACACGGCGCCGCCCACGTCGTCGCCAGAGTCTCCTGCCGTCAAACTTGCAGACCCACCGACTCCCGCCGTACCACCGCCGACCGCCAGACTCAGCATGCCACCGGCTCCATCCGTGGCTACACCACTGCCGATCATGACGGCGCCCGTATTGCCCGAGTCGGTGGTTCCCGAGCTGAAGGTCATCGCCCCGCTGTTGCCTACATTTGTAACTGCACCAGACGCTATCGTGACGATCCCGCTGTCCCCCGTGGTGGCGGCTCCGCTCGTGACGGCCACAAGACCGCCACCGGTGCTTCCGCTGCCACCAACCATGGTCAGCGGGCCACCGTTGGTCGAGGTGCTTTGACCGGCCGATACACTCACAGCTCCTCCTGCACCTGTGCCACCGAGACCGGCAGCGATGCTGAGAGCCCCGCCAATCGCTGTGCCTTGCCCCGACGTGACGGTGATCGCCCCACCCGTATCGGTGGTGCCTTGTCCAGCAACGACGGAGACGGCACCACCGGTGTAGCCTTGGCCCGCCGCGATGCTCACGGCGCCACCAGTTTTCGACGTGCCGGTGCCCGCCTCCATGGAAACCAATCCGCCTGTCTCAGCCGTACCGGCTGCCAACGTCAGAGACCCTCCGTCGCCAGATGTGCCTGTGCCTACCGTCAAGCTCACGGCCCCGCCTGTACCCGACGTGGTAGTACCACTGCCGATGTGCACCGTACCGCTGTCGCCGGAGGTGCTGGTGCCCGAGCTGAACACCAGGTCACCGCTGTTTAAAGTGCCAGCATCCGGCGATTGGATGGTCACCGATCCACTCGTTGTGCCCGATCCGCTTGTAATCGACACGGCGCCGCCCACGTTGTCGTCGGAGTCTCCAGCCGTCAAACTCGCAGACCCGCCGACTCCCGCTGTGCCCCCGCCCACTACCAGACTCAACATGCCACCGGCCCCACCCGTGGCTACACCACTGCCGATCATGACGGCGCCGGTGTTGCCCGAGTCGGTGGTACCCGAGCTGAAGGTCATCGCCCCGCTGTTGCCTGCATTTGACACCGCACCAGACGTTATCGTGACGACCCCGCTGTCCCCCGCGGTGGCGGCTCCGCTCGTGACGGCCACAAGACCCCCACCGGTGCTTCCACTGCCACCAACCATGGTCAGCGTACCACCATTGGTCGAAGTGCTTTGACCGGCCGATACACGTACAGCTCCTCCTGCGCCTGTATCACCGGGACCGGCAGCGATGCTGAGAGCCCCGCCGGTCGCGGCGCCTTGCCCCGACGTGACGGTGATCGCCCCACCCGTAAGAGTGGTGCCTTGTCCAGCAACGACGGAGACGGCACCACCGGTGTAGCCTTCGCCGGCCGCGATGCTCACGGCGCCACCGGTTTCCGAGGTGCTGGTTCCCGCCTCAATCGACACCAACCCGCCTGTCTCAGCCGTACCAGCTGCCAACGTCAGAGCCCCTCCCTGGCCAGATGTGCCTGTGCCTACCGTCAAGCTCACGGCCCCGCCTGCACCAGACGTTGTAGTACCGCTGCCGATGTCCACCGTGCCGCTGTCGCCGGAGGTGCTGGTGCCCGAGCTGAACACCAGGTCACCGCTGTTTAATGTACCAGCATCCGGCGATTGGATGGTCACCGATCCACTCGTTGTTCCCGATCCGCTGGTGATCGACACATCACCGCCCAGGTTATCGTCAGAGGTTCCGGCCTTCAAACTCAGGGCCCCGCCTACTCCCGTTGTACCAGTGCCAACGGTCAGACTTAACATACCACCGGCTCCATCGACGGCTGCACCGCTGCCGATCATGACTGCACCGGTGTTACCTGACGTGGTAGAGCCCGAGCTGAAGGTCATAATCCCGCTGGTTCCCGTTGTGCCCGCTGCGGCCGACATGATGGTGACTTCCCCGCTGTCACCTGCAGTACCCGTGGTGGCGGATCCACTCGTTACGGCCACAGACCCACCTTCCGTTCCTCCAATCCCAGCCAACATATTTAGGGCACCACCAATATTGGCGCCTTCACCGCCCGAAACAGTTACATCGCCACCGCTATTCGCGGAGCCTTTGCCCGCCGTGACCATCACTGAACCTCCCGTACTGCCGAGCCCCGCCTCGACTGTTGCACTACCTCCCGTCGACGATATACCTATTCCCGCCTCTACCACAACCGCTCCACCAGCCACGCCCGTGCCGGCAGCCAACGTCAGCGCGCCTCCCTGAGTGAATGTGCTTGTACCAACGGTCAAGCTTACCGCCCCGCCAGCTCCCGATGTTGCTGCCCCACTGCCGATCAGAATACTGCCGCTGTTTCCAGAGGCGCTGGAGCCCGAGCTGAACACCAGGTCACCGCTGCTCAATGTGCTAGCATCTGGCGATTGGATGGTCACCGCCCCACTCGTTGTACCCAATCCACCGGTGATCGACACGGCGCCGCCCACGTCGTCGCCAGAGTCTCCTGCCGTCAAACTTGCAGACCCACCGACTCCCGCCGTACCACCGCCGACCGCCAGACTCAGCATGCCACCGGCTCCATCCGTGGCTACACCACTGCCGATCATGACGGCGCCCGTATTGCCCGAGTCAGTGGTGCCCGAGCTGAAGGTCATCGCCCCGCTGTTGCCTACATTTGTAACTGCGCCGGACGCTATCGTGACGAGCCCGCTGTCCCCCGTGGTGACGGCTCCGCTCGTGACAGCCACAAGACCGCCACCGGTGCTTCCGCTGCCGCCAACCATGGTCAGCGAGCCACCGTTGGTCGAGGTGCTTTGACCGGCCGATACACTCACAGCTCCTCCTGCGCCTGTGCCACCGGGACCGGCAGCGATGCTGAGAGCCCCGCCAATCGCTGTGCCTTGCCCCGACGTGACGGTGATCGCCCCACCCGTATCGGTGGTGCCTTGTCCAGCAACGACGGAGACGGCACCACCGGTGTAGCCTTGGCCCGCCGCGATGCTCACGGCGCCACCGGTTTTCGACGTGCCGGTGCCCGCCTCCATGGACACCAATCCGCCTGTCTCAGCCGTACCGGCTGCCAACGTCAGAGACCCTCCGTCGCCAGATGTGCCTGTGCCTACCGTCAAGCTCACGGCCCCGCCTGTACCCGACGTGGTAGTACCACTGCCGATGTGCACCGTACCGCTGTCGCCGGAGGTGCTGGTGCCCGAGCTGAACACCAGGTCACCGCTGTTTAAAGTGCCAGCATCCGGCGATTGGATGGTCACCGATCCACTCGTTGTGCCCGATCCGCTTGTGATCGACACGGCGCCGCCCACCTCGTTGCCAGAGTCTCCAGCCGTCAAACTCGCTGACCCACCGACTCCCGCTGTGCCACCGCCCACCACCAGACTCAACATGCCACCGGCCCCATCCGTGGCTACACCACTGCCGATCATGACGGCGCCCGTATTGCCCGAGTCGGTGGTACCCGAGCTGAAGGTCATCGCCCCGCTGTTGCCTGCATTTGTCACCGCACCAGACGTTATCGTGACGACCCCGCTGTCCCCCGTGGTGGCGGCTCCGCTCGTGACGGCCACAAGACCCCCACCGGTGCTTCCACTGCCACCAACCATGGTCAGCGTACCACCGTTGGTCGAAGTGCTTTGACCGGCCGATACACGTACAGCTCCTCCTGCGCCTGTATCACCGGGACCGGCAGCGATGCTGAGAGCCCCGCCGGTCGCGGCGCCTTGCCCCGACGTGACGGTGATCGCCCCACCCGTAAGAGTGGTGCCTTGTCCAGCAACGACGGAGACGGCACCACCGGTGTAGCCTTCGCCGGCCGCGATGCTCACGGCTCCACCGGTTTCCGAGGTGCTGGTTCCCGCCTTCATCGACACCAATCCGCCTGTCTCAGCCGTACCAGCTGCCAACGTCAGAGCCCCTCCCTGGCCAGATGTGCCTGTGCCTACCGTCAAGCTCACGGCCCCGCCTGCACCAGACGTTGTAGTACCGCTGCCGATGTGCACCGTGCCGCTGTCGCCGGAGGTGCTGGTGCCCGAGCTGAACACCAGGTCACCGCTGTTTAATGTACCAGCATCCGGCGATTGGATGGTCACCGATCCACTCGTTGTTCCCGATCCGCTGGTGATCGACACATCACCGCCCAGGTTATCGTCAGAGGTTCCGGCCTTCAAACTCAGGGCCCCGCCTACTCCCGTTGTACCAGTGCCAACGGTCAGACTTAACATACCACCGGCTCCATCGACGGCTGCACCGCTGCCGATCATGACTGCACCGGTGTTACCTGACGTGGTAGAGCCCGAGCTGAAGGTCATAATCCCGCTGGTTCCCGTTGTGCCCGCTGCGGCCGACATGATGGTGACTTCCCCGCTGTCACCTGCAGTACCCGTGGTGGCGGATCCACTCGTTACGGCCACAGACCCACCTTCCGTTCCTCCAATCCCAGCCAACATATTTAGGGCACCACCAATATTGGCGCCTTCACCGCCCGAAACAGTTACATCGCCACCGCTATTCGCGGAGCCTTTGCCCGCCGTGACCATCACTGAACCTCCCGTACTGCCGAGCCCCGCCTCGACTGTTGCACTACCTCCCGTCGACGATATACCTATTCCCGCCTCTACCACAACCGCTCCACCAGCCACGCCCGTGCCGGCAGCCAACGTCAGCGCGCCTCCCTGAGTGAATGTGCTTGTACCAACGGTCAAGCTCACCGCCCCGCCAGCTCCCGATGTTGCTGCCCCACTGCCGATCAGAATACTGCCGCTGTTTCCAGAGGCGCTGGAGCCCGAGCTGAACACCAGGTCACCGCTGCTCAATGTGCTAGCATCTGGCGATTGGATGGTCACCGCCCCACTCGTTGTACCCAATCCACCGGTGATCGACACGGCGCCGCCCACGTCGTCGCCAGAGTCTCCTGCCGTCAAACTTGCAGACCCACCGACTCCCGCCGTACCACCGCCGACCGCCAGACTCAGCATGCCACCGGCTCCATCCGTGGCTACACCACTGCCGATCATGACGGCGCCCGTGTTGCCCGAGTCAGTGGTGCCCGAGCTGAAGGTCATCGCCCCGCTGTTGCCTGCATTTGTAACTGCACCAGACGCTATCGTGACGAGCCCGCTGTCTCCTGTGGTGGCGGCTCCGCTCGTGACAGCCACAAGACCGCCACCGGTGCTTCCGCTGCCGCCAACCATGGTCAGCGGGCCACCGTTGGTCGAGGTGCTTTGACCGGCCGATACACTCGCAGCTCCTCCTGCGCCTGTGCCACCGAGACCGGCAGCGATGCTGAGAGCCCCGCCAATCGCTGTGCCTTGCCCCGACGTGACGGTGATCGCCCCACCCGTATCGGTGGTGCCTTGTCCAGCAACGACGGAGACGGCACCACCGGTGTAGCCTTGGCCCGCCGCGATGCTCACGGCGCCACCGGTTTTCGACGTGCCGGTGCCCGCCTCCATGGAAACCAATCCACCTGTCTCAGCCGTACCGGCTGCCAACGTCAGAGACCCTCCGTCGCCAGATGTGCCTGTGCCTACCGTCAAGCTCACGGCCCCGCCTGTACCCGACGTGGTAGTACCACTGCCGATGTGCACCGTACCGCTGTCGCCGGAGGTGCTGGTGCCCGAGCTGAACACCAGGTCACCGCTGTTTAATGTACCAGCACCTGGTGATTGGATGGTCACCGATCCACTCGTTGTTCCCGATCCGCTTGTGATCGACACGGCGCCGCCCACGTTGTCGTCAGAGTCTCCAGCCGTCAAACTCGCTGACCCGCCGACTCCCGTCGTACCACCGCCCACCACCAGACTCAGCATACCACCGGCCCCACCCGTGGCTACACCACTGCCGATCATGACCGCGCCGGTGTTGCCGGAGTCGGTGGTGCCCGAGCTGAAGGTCATCGCCCCGCTGTTGCCTGCATTTGTCACCGCACCAGACGCTATCGTGACGACCCCGCTGTCCCCCGTGGTGGCGGCTCCGCTCGTGACGGCCACAAGACCGCCACCGGTGCTTCCACTGCCACCAACCATGGTCAGCGTACCACCGTTGGTCGAAGTGCTTTGACCGGCCGATACACGTACAGCTCCTCCTGCGCCTGTATCACCGGGACCGGCAGCGATGCTGAGAGCCCCGCCGGTCGCGGCGCCTTGCCCCGACGTGACGGTGATCGCCCCACCCGTAACGGTGGTGCCTTGTCCAGCAACGACGGAGACGGCACCACCGGTGTAGCCTTCGCCGGCCGCGATGCTCACGGCTCCACCGGTTTCCGAGGTGCTGGTTCCCGCCTTCATCGACACCAATCCGCCTGTCTCAGCCGTACCAGCTGCCAACGTCAGAGCCCCTCCCTGGCCAGATGTGCCTGTGCCTACCGTCAAGCTCACGGCCCCGCCTGCTCCTGACGTGGCAGAACCGCTGCCGATCAGAATGCTGCCGCTGTCACCGGAGGTGCTGGTGCCCGAGCTGAACACCAAGTCACCGCTCACACCACCTGTGCCAGCATTCGGCGATCGGATGGTCACCAATCCGCTGGACGATGTTGCGCCAAACCCGCTTGTGATTGACACCGCGCCTCCCAATCCACTTGCAGAATCTCCAGCTGCTAAGCTCGCCGCGCCACCGATTCCCCCGGTACCACCCCCCACTATTAGACTCAGTGCACCCCCGGCTCCATCGACGGCTGCACCACTCCCGATCATAACGGTTCCAGTGTTACCAGAAACGGTGGAACCCGAGCTGAACGCCATTGCACCGCTGTTGCCTGTTGTTCCCGCCGTGGCGGACGCGATGGAAACAGTTCCGCTTTCACCAGTGGTAACGCCCCCGCTGGTGACGGCCACAGAACCACCACCATTACCCCCTGTTCCTGCCGTCAAAGTAAGGGCACCACCATTGGTGGCACCGTCTCCTCCTGTAGCAACAACATCACCACCTTCGTTCGATGTCCCTCCTCCAGCAACCATGGTCATTGCTCCACCAGTGTGCCCGATACCAGCCGCGATGCTCACGGCACCACCGGTTGCCGTCGTGCCGGTGCCCGCCGCGATCGACACTGCACCGCCTGTCACACCTGAGCCTGCAGCCAACGTGAGCACCCCTCCCTCAGCGGATGCGCCCGTGCCCACCGTCAAGCTGACTGCTCCGCCAGCACCCGACGCAGCGGCACCACTGCCTATCTGCACTGCCCCACTGTTGCCAGAGCTACTGGTGCCTGAGCTGAACGCCAGGTCGCCGCTTGCACCTGCTGCTCCGGCGTTCGGTGACCGAATCGTCAGCGATCCGCTCGTTGATGTGGAGGAACCAGAGCCGCTTGCGATCGACACCGTGCCACCCATATTGTCACTGGAGTCCCCAGCTACAAGACTTATCGCGCCACCCACCCCTGTCGTACCACTGCCCACCATTAGACTCAGTTCACCTCCGGCACCGCTAGTAGCTGCACCGCTGCCGATCCTGACGGCACCGGTGTCACCCGACGTGGTAGAGCCTGAGCTGAAGGTCATGATGCCACTATTACCGGTGGTACCTGCCGAAGCGGACGTGATGGAAACGGCTCCGCTATTCCCATTGGTGCCGACCGCCCCGCTGGTTACGGTCACGAGACCACCACCCGTGTCACCGCTGCCACCTACCATGCTCAGCGAACCTCCGACAGTGGATGTGCTGAATCCGGCGGAGACGCTCAAATCACCTCCTGCACCTGTGCCGCCGAGTCCAGCAGCGATGCTGAGGGATCCACCTATTGTATCTCCTTCTCCTGCCGTTACGACGATAGCCCCACCTGTATCCGTGGTACCCTTTCCAGCAACCATGGTCATTGCTCCACCAGTGTGCCCGATACCAGCCGCGATGCTCACGGCACCACCGGTTGCCGTCGTGCCGGTGCCCGCCGCGATCGACACTGCACCGCCTGTCACACCTGAGCCTGCAGCCAACGTGAGCACCCCTCCCTCAGCGGATGCGCCCGTGCCCACCGTCAAGCTGACTGCTCCGCCAGCACCCGACGCAGCGGCACCACTGCCTATCTGCACTGCCCCACTGTTGCCAGAGCTACTGGTGCCTGAGCTGAACGCCAGGTCGCCGCTTGCACCTGCTGCTCCGGCGTTCGGTGACCGAATCGTCAGCGATCCGCTCGTTGATGTGGAGGAACCAGAGCCGCTTGCGATCGACACCGTGCCACCCACATTGTCACTGGAGTCCCCAGCTACAAGACTTATCGCGCCACCCACCCCTGTCGTACCACTGCCCACCATTAGACTCAGTTCACCTCCGGCACCGCTAGTAGCTGCACCGCTGCCGATCCTGACGGCACCGGTGTCACCCGATGTGGTAGAGCCTGAGCTGAAGGTCATGATGCCACTATTACCGGTGGTACCTGCCGAAGCGGACGTGATGGAAACGGCTCCGCTATTCCCATTGGTGCCGACCGCCCCGCTGGTTACGGTCACGAGACCACCACCCGTGTCACCGCTGCCACCTACCATGCTCAGCGAACCTCCGACAGTGGATGTGCTGAATCCGGCGGAGACGCTCAAATCACCTCCTGCACCTGTGCCGCCAAGTCCAGCAGCGATGCTGAGGGAGCCACCTATTGTATCTCCTTCTCCTGCCGTTACGACGATAGCCCCACCTGTATCCGTGGTACCCTTTCCAGCAACCATGGTCATTGCTCCACCAGTGTGCCCGATACCAGCCGCGATGCTCACGGCACCACCGGTTGCCGTCGTGCCAGTGCCCGCCGCGATCGACATTGCACCGCCTGTCACACCTGAGCCTGCAGCCAACGTGAGCACCCCTCCCTCAGCGGATGCGCCCGTGCCCACCGTCAAGCTGACTGCTCCGCCAGCACCCGACGCAGCGGCACCACTGCCTATCTGCACTGCCCCACTGTTGCCAGAGCTACTGGTGCCTGAGCTGAACGCCAGGTCGCCGCTTGCACCTGCTGCTCCGGCGTTCGGTGACCGAATCGTCAGCGATCCGCTCGTTGATGTGGAGGAACCAGAGCCGCTTGCGATCGACACCGTGCCACCCACATTGTCACTGGAGTCCCCAGCTACAAGACTTATCGCGCCACCCACCCCTGTCGTACCACTGCCCACCATTAGACTCAGTTCACCTCCGGCACCGCTAGTAGCTGCACCGCTGCCGATCCTGACGGCACCGGTGTCACCCGATGTGGTAGAACCCGAGCTGAAGGTCATGATGCCACTATTACCGGTGGTACCTGCCGAAGCGGATGAGATGGAAACGGCTCCGCTATTCCCATTGGTGCCGACCGCCCCGCTGGTTACGGTCACGAGACCACCACCCGTGTCACCGCTGCCACCTACCATGCTCAGCATCCCACCGCCGGCACTAGTGCTTGTGCCCGCAATTATAACCGTGTCCCCTCCCGCACCGGTGCCACCAAGACCAGCAGCAATACTAAGTGCCCCGCCTGTCACCCCCCCGTCACCGGCAACCAATGTCAGCCCACCCCCAAGGTTAGACGTTCCTTCGCCTGCATTGAGGCTAAGAGCCCCGCCAGTTGTTGTTCCCTGCCCTGCCGTGACCGTCATTGGTCCACCAATGTCTGTTGTGCCTCGGCCGGCTACCACGGAAAATGCCCCACCGGCATGCCCAAGACCTGCTGCCATGCTCACGGCACCACCGGTTGCGGTCGTGCCGGTGCCAGCCAACATAGACACTGATCCTCCGGCAATACCCGTTCCGGCTGCCATCAAGAGTAAGCCGCCCTCATCAGATGTGCCCGTTCCTACCGTCAAGCTAACTGTTCCGCCTGCTCCCGATGTTGCGGAACCGCTACCAATTAAAATGCTGCCGGTATTGCCGGAGCTACTGGTGCCCGAGCTAAACACCAAGTCGCCACTTGCTCCAGCGGTGCCAGCATTGGGCGATATAATTGTCACCGATCCGCTCGACGATCCTGTACCTGACCCACTCGCAATTGATACTTCCCCGCCGAAGTCGTTACTGGAGTCTCCAGCCGTTAGCCTCACCTTTCCGCCGACTCCTGTCGTTCCACCGCCCACCGTCAGACTCAACATGCCACCGGCCCCATTCGTGGCTACACCACTGCCGACCATGACGGCGCCGGAGTTGCCCGACGTGGTGGTTCCCGAGCTGAAGGCCATCACCCCGCTGTTGCCCGTGGTTCCTGCTGCGGCGGATACGATCGTGACAGCCCCACTGTCACCGTCAGTAACGGCCCCGCTAGTAACGGCCACAAGACCACCACCGGTGCTTCCACTGCCACCGACCATGGTCAGCGAGCCACCGTTGCCTGAAGTGCTGAGGCCGGCCGATACACTCACAGCTCCTCCTGCGCCTGTACCACCAATTCCGGCTGCGATGCTGAGAGCCCCACCAATCACGGTGCCTTGCCCCGACGTGACGGTGATCGCTCCACCCGTACCGGTGGTGCCCTGTCCAGCAACGACAGAGAAGGCACCACCTGTGTGACCTTGGCCCGCCGCGATACTCACGGCGCCACCGGTTTCCGATGTGCCGATACCAGCCTCCATCGACACCAATCCGCCTGTCTCAGCCGTGCCGGCTGCCAACGTCAACGCCCCTCCGTCACCAGAGGTGCCTGTGCCTACCGTCACGCTTACGGTCCCGCCTGCTCCCGACGTGGCAGCACCACTGCCGATATGCACTGTGCCGCTGTCACCGGAGGTGCTTGCGCCCGAGCTGAGCACCAAGTCACCGCTCACACCACCTGTGCCAGCATCCGGTGATCGGATGGTCACCGATCCGCTAGATGTTGTCGTACCTGACCCGCTTGTGATCGACACCGCTCCACCCATGTCATTGTCAGAGTCTCCGGCCGTCAAACTCGCAGACCCACCGACTCCACTTGTACCAGTGCCAACGGTCAAACTCAGCATGCCACCAGCGCCATTCGTGGCTGCACCACTGCCGATCATGATGGCGCCGGTGTTACCCGACGTGGTGGTTCCCGAACTAAAGGTCATCATCCCGCTGTTGCCTGTAGCTCCTGCTGCGGCAGACAGGACCGTGACAGTCCCACTGTTACCGTCAGTGACCGTACCGCTCGCGATGTTCACAAGACCACCACCGGTGCTTCCACTGCCACCGACCATGGTCAGCGAGCCACCGTTGCCCGAAGTGCTGAGGCCGGCCGATACACTCACAGTTCCTCCTGCGCCTGTACCACCAATTCCGGCTGCGATGCTGAGAGCCCCGCCGATCACGGCGCCTTGCCCCGACGTGACGGTGATCGCCCCACCCGTACCGGTGGTGCCCTGTCCAGCAACGACAGAGAAGGCACCACCTGTGTGACCTTGGCCCGCCGCGATACTCACGGCGCCACCGGTTTCCGATGTGCCGATACCAGCCTCTATCGACACCAATCCGCCTGTCTCGGCCGTACCGGCTGCCAGCGTCAACGCCCCTCCGTCGCCAGAGGTGCCTGTGCCTACCGTCACGCTTACGGCCCCGCCTGCTCCCGACGTGGCAGCACCACTGCCGATATGCACTGTGCCGCTGTCACCGGAGGTGCTTGTGCCCGTGCTGAACACCATATCACCACTGGCGCCTGAGGTCCCAGCATCCGGTGATCGGATGGTCACCGATCCACTCGTCGAGGTGGTGCCTGACCCACTTGTGATCGACAGCGCGCCCCCCGAGCCACCTGCAGAGTCACCAGCTGCTACGCTCACAGTGCCACCGTCACCCGTGGTACCACCGCCTACAGAAAGACTTAGGGCCCCTCCGGCTCCATCCGTGGCTACACCGCTGGCGATCATGACCGCGCCGGTGTTGCCTGACGTCGTGGATCCCGAGCTAAAGGTCAAAGCACCGCTATTTCCTGTGGTTCCTGCTGCGGCGGACAAGATGGTGACAGATCCGCTGCCTCCACTGGTGCCAGCCCCACTCGCAACGGTCACTGCACCCCCATCTGTGAGCCCACCACCTGCAGCTAAGGATAGCGATCCCCCAACGGCAAATGTACTGACGCCGGCCAACATACTAGCATCTCCTCCTACTCCTGTGCCACCGAGCCCACCAGCGATGGTAAGTGAGCCACCTGACAGGCCACCTCCACCAGCTTGAATATCCGTGTCACCACCAACGCTTGACGTTCCGTACCCGGCTTCAAAGTGAAGGACTCCGCCATCTGTCGACCCTTGCCCCGCCGTAACTGTTACTTTCCCACCAGTGTAGGTCGTACCCTTTCCAGCGACCACGTCAAATGCGCCACCAGTAAAACCGAGGCCCGCTGCAATGCTGACATCACCACCGGTTTCCAATGTTCCGATGCCCGCCGCCATCGAAACAGCACCTCCTGTCTCCCCCGCTCCTGCTGCTAGGGTAAGCATCCCCCCTGCCGAGTCTGCGCTCGTACCCACCGTTAAACTCACCGCCCCGCCTGCACCCAATGTGGCGGCCCCGCTTCCGATCAGTACTGAGCCACTGTTGCCGGAGCTGCTTGCCCCTGAGCTGAACACCACATTGCCGCTAGTACCAGTGGTGCCGGCGTCTGGCGATCGGATTGTGAGCGCCCCACTGGTGGAACCAGTACCCGACCCGCTTGCGATCGACACCGCGCCGCCGACGTCATCGTCGGAGTCCCCAGCAACGATACTTACTTTCCCGCCTACGCCCGTTGTGCCACTACCCACCGTCAGACTAAGCATACCGCCCGATCCGCTCGTGGCTGCACCGCTGCCGATCATGACGGCACCAGTGTCACCCGACGTAGTGGAGCCCGAGCTGAGGGTCATGGTACCGCTCTTTCCCGTGGTTCCCGCTGCGGCGGACAAAATTGTGACTGATCCGCTGTCTCCGTTGGTGCCAGCCCCACTCGTAACGTCTACGAGGCCCCCATCGGTGAGCCCACCACCCGCGGCCATGGAAATCGATCCCCCGGCGGCAGATGTACTAGTGCCAGCGGAAACAGTAACATCCCCTCCCACGCCCGTACCACCGAGTCCAGCTGCGAGGCTGAGCGCTCCTCCCATAGCTGTTCCTTGTCCCGATGTTACAGTGACCGCCCCACCCGTGTCTGAGGTACCCTGTCCGGCCTCGACGGACAAGGCACCACCAGTAGGTCCGAGACCCGCCGCGATGTCGACATCGCCACCGGTCGCCGATGTGCCGGTGCCTGCCACCATTGACACAGCTCCTCCAGTGACGCCTGTACCTGCAGCCAACGTCAGCGCTCCTCCTTTGGCCGATGTGCTTGCACCCACGGTCAAGCTCACCGCCCCGCCTGCTCCGGACGTGGCAGCACCACTTCCAATCAGCACCGTGCCACTGTCCCCCGAGCTGCTTGTACCCGAGCTGAAGACCATATCTCCACTAGCGCCAGTAGTGCCAGCGTTCGGTGATCGAATTGTCACCGACCCACTGGTCGAGGCAGTACCTGACCCGCTTGCGATCGATATCGAGCCACCAACATTGTCATCGGAGTCCCCAGCAACGAGATTTGCGGCGCCGCCGACTCCCGACGTGCCGGTGCCCACTGTCAGGCTCAGCATACCGCCCGCTCCGTCTATAGCTGCACCGCTGCCAATCATGACGGCGCCGGTGTTGCCCGACGCGGTGGTACCAGAGCTGAAAGCCATGGTGCCACTGTTCCCCGTGGATCCCGCAGTGGACGAGAAGATGTCGATGTATCCGCTGTTTCCCGTGGTAGAAGCCCCGCTCTTGATGGTAACAAACCCCCCGCCGCTGCCTCCACTGCCACCGACCATGATCAGCGAACCCCCGTCGGTTACCGTGCTATCGCCTGCAGATACACTTACATCGCCTCCTGCACCTGTGCCACCCAATCCTGCTGCGACGCTGACGGCCCCTCCGATGACGTCACCTTGCCCGGCCATGGCAGTGATTCCTCCACCGGTATCGGTGGTGCCTTGTCCCGCCACGATAGAAAAGGCCCCACCGGTGTCGCCGACGCCTGCCTCCATGGTCACCGCACCACCTGTCGCCGACGCGCCGGCGCCCGCCGCCATCGAAATTGCTCCACCAGCGATACCAGTACCTGCCACCATCGTGAGCTTCCCACCGTCGGCAGACGAGCTTGTACCTACGGTCAAGCTCACCGCCCCGCCGGCACCCGACGTGGCGGCACCACTACCAATCAACACGGTGCCACTGTTGCCAGAGCTACTGGTCCCTGAGCTGAAGACCAGGTTACCGCTCACGCCAGTTGCTCCCGCATTCGGTGACCGGATCGTCACCGAACCACTTGACGAAGTTGTGCCCGACCCACTTACTATCGACACCGCGCCGCCGACGTTGCTGACGGAGTCCCCGGCCGCTAGATAGGCTTCTCCACCAACTGCTGATGTGCCGCCACCCACAGTTAGGCTGAGCATACCACCGGCTCCGTCGACCGCTACACCGCTACCGATCATGACGGCCCCAGTGTTTCCCGAGGTAGTGGAGCCCGAGCTGAAGGTCATGATACCGCTGTTGCCCGTTGTTCCCGCCGCAGCAGACATGATGCTAACTGCTCCGCTGTTGCCCGTGGTGACGGTTCCACTGGTTACGCTCAAGAGCCCACCACCGGTTCCCCCGCTTCCCGCGACAAATGTCAGCGCACCACCCACGGTAGTACCCGCACCAGCCGCAACACGCACCGCGCCTCCTACACTCGCAGTGCCTTCGCCAGCAAGTATCGACATCGCCCCGCCAGTGTTGCCAAGACCCGCTTCCAATACTGCTGAACCTCCCACCGCAGATGTGCCCGATCCAGCTGCAATAGAGATAGTACCACCTGTCACACCCGTTCCTGCCGCCAACGTGAGTATCCCTCCGGTGGAGTCTGGGCTCGCACCCACCGTTAAACTCACCGCCCCGCCTGCACCCAACGTGGCGGCCCCGCTTCCGATCAGTACTGAGCCACTGTTGCCGGAGCTGCTTGCCCCTGAGCTGAACACCACATTGCCGCTAGTACCAGTGGTGCCGGCGTCTGGCGATCGGATTGTGAGCGCCCCACTGGTGGAACCAGTACCCGACCCGCTTGCGATCGACACCGCGCCGCCGACGTCATCGTCAGAGTCTCCAGCAACGATACTTACTTTCCCGCCTACGCCCGTTGTGCCACTACCCACCGTCAGACTAAGCATACCGCCCGATCCGCTCGTGGCTGCACCGCTGCCGATCATGACGGCACCAGTGTCACCCGACGTAGTGGAGCCCGAGCTGAGGGTCATGGTACCGCTCTTTCCCGTGGTTCCCGCTGCGGCGGACAAAATTGTGACTGATCCGCTGTCTCCGTTGGTGCCAGCCCCACTCGTAACGTCTACGAGGCCCCCATCGGTGAGCCCACCACCCGCGGCCATGGAAATCGATCCCCCGGCGGCAGATGTACTGGTACCCGCGGAAACAGTAACATCTCCTCCCACGCCCGTACCACCGAGTCCAGCTGCGAGGCTGAGCGCTCCTCCCATAGCTGTTCCTTGTCCCGATGTTACGGTGATCGCCCCACCCGTGTCTGAGGTACCCTGTCCGGCCTCGACGGACAAGGCACCACCAGTAGGTCCGAGACCCGCCGCGATGTCGACATCGCCACCGGTCGCCGATGTGCCGGTGCCTGCCACCATTGACACAGCTCCTCCAGTGACGCCTGTACCTGCAGCCAACGTCAGCGCTCCTCCTTTGGCCGATGTGCTTGTACCCACGGTCAAGCTCACCGCCCCGCCTGCTCCGGACGTGGCAGCACCACTTCCAATCAGCACCGTGCCACTGTCCCCCGAGCTGCTTGTACCCGAGCTGAAGACCATATCTCCACTAGCGCCAGTAGTGCCAGCGTTCGGTGATCGAATTGTCACCGACCCACTGGTCGAGGCAGTACCTGACCCGCTTGCGATCGATATCGAGCCACCAACATTGTCATCGGAGTCCCCAGCAACGAGATTTGCGGCGCCGCCGACTCCCGACGTGCCGGTGCCCACTGTCAGGCTCAGCATACCGCCCGCTCCGTCTATAGCTGCACCGCTGCCAATCATGACGGCGCCGGTGTTACCCGACGCGGTGGTGCCAGAGCTGAAAGCCATGGTGCCACTGTTCCCCGTGGATCCCGCAGTGGACGAGAAGATGTCGATGTATCCGCTGTTTCCCGTGGTAGAAGCCCCGCTCTTGATGGTAACAAACCCCCCGCCGCTGCCTCCACTGCCACCGACCATGATCAGCGAACCCCCGTCGGTTACCGTGCTATCGCCTGCAGATACACTTACATCGCCTCCTGCACCTGTGCCACCCAATCCTGCAGCGACGCTGACGGCCCCTCCGATGACGTCACCTTGCCCGGCCGTGGCAGTGATTCCTCCACCGCTATCGGTGGTGCCTTGTCCAGCCACGATAGAAAAGGCCCCACCGGTATCGCCGACGCCTGCCTCCATGGTCACCGCACCACCTGTCGCCGACGCGCCGGCGCCCGCCGCCATCGAAATTGCTCCACCAGCGATACCAGTACCTGCCACCATCGTGAGCTTCCCACCGTCGGCAGACGAGCTTGTACCTACGGTCAAGCTCACCGCCCCGCCGGCACCCGACGTGGCGGCACCACTACCAATCAACACGGTGCCACTGTTGCCGGAGCTACTGGTCCCTGAGCTGAAGACCAGGTTACCGCTCACGCCAGTTGTTCCCGCATTCGGTGACCGGATCGTCACCGAACCACTTGACGAAGTTGTGCCCGACCCACTTACTATCGACACCGCGCCGCCGACGTTGCTGACGGAGTCCCCGGCCGCTAGATAGGCTTCTCCACCAACTGCCGTTGTGCCGCCACCCACAGTTAGGCTGAGCATACCACCGGCTCCGTCGGTGGCTACACCGCTACCGATCATGACGGCCCCAGTGTTTCCCGAGGTAGTGGAGCCCGAGCTGAAGGTCATGATACCGCTGTTGCCCGTTGTTCCCGCCGCAGCAGACATGATGCTAACTGCTCCGCTGTTGCCCGTGGTGACGGTTCCACTGGTCACGCTCAAGAGCCCACCACCGGTTGCCCCGCTTCCCGCAACCAATGTCAGCGCGCCACCCACGGTAGTACCCGCACCAGCCGCAACACGCACCGCGCCTCCTACACTCGCAGTGCCTTCGCCAGCAAGTATCGACATCGCCCCGCCAGTGTTGCCAAGACCCGCTTCCAATACTGCTGAACCTCCCACCGCAGATGTGCCCGATCCAGCTGCAATAGAGATAGTACCACCTGTCACACCCGTTCCTGCCGCCAACGTGAGTATCCCTCCTGTGGAGTCTGGGCTCGTACCCACCGTTAAACTCACCGCCCCGCCTGCACCCAACGTGGCCGCCCCGCTTCCGATCAGTACTGAGCCGCTGTTGCCGGAGCTGCTTGCCCCTGAGCTGAACACCACATTGCCGCTAGTACCAGTGGTGCCGGCGTCTGGCGATCGGATTGTGAGCGCCCCACTGGTGGAACCAGTACCCGACCCGCTTGCGATCGACACCGCGCCGCCGACGTCATCGTCGGAGTCCCCAGCAACGATACTTACTTTCCCGCCTACGCCCGTTGTGCCACTACCCACCGTCAGACTAAGCATACCGCCCGATCCGCTCGTGGCTGCACCGCTGCCGATCATGACGGCACCAGTGTCACCCGACGTAGTGGAGCCCGAGCTGAGGGTCATGGTACCGCTCTTTCCCGTGGTTCCCGCTGCGGCGGACAAAATTGTGACTGATCCGCTGTCTCCGTTGGTGCCAGCCCCACTCGTAATGTCTACGAGGCCCCCATCGGTGAGCCCACCACCCGCGGCCATGGAAATCGATCCCCCGGCGGCAGATGTACTGGTACCCGCGGAAACAGTAACATCCCCTCCCACGCCCGTACCACCGAGTCCAGCTGCGAGGCTGAGCGCTCCTCCCATAGCTGTTCCTTGTCCCGATGTTACGGTGATCGCCCCACCCGTGTCTGAGGTACCCTGTCCGGCCTCGACGGACAAGGCACCACCAGTAGGTCCGAGACCCGCCGCGATGTCGACATCGCCACCGGTCGCCGATGTGCCGGTGCCTGCCACCATTGACACAGCTCCTCCAGTGACGCCTGTACCTGCAGCCAACGTCAGCGCTCCTCCTTTGGCCGATGTGCTTGTACCCACGGTCAAGCTCACCGCTCCGCCTGCTCCGGACGTGGCAGCACCACTTCCAATCAGCACCGTGCCACTGTCCCCCGAGCTGCTTGTACCCGAGCTGAAGACCATATCTCCACTAGCGCCAGTAGTGCCAGCGTTCGGTGATCGAATTGTCACCGACCCACTGGTCGAGGCAGTACCTGACCCGCTTGCGATCGATATCGAGCCACCAACATTGTCATCGGAGTCCCCAGCAACGAGATTTGCGGCGCCGCCGACTCCCGACGTGCCGGTGCCCACTGTCAGGCTCAGCATACCGCCCGCTCCGTCTATAGCTGCACCGCTGCCAATCATGACGGCGCCGGTGTTGCCCGACGCGGTGGTACCAGAGCTGAAAGCCATGGTGCCACTGTTCCCCGTGGATCCCGCAGTGGACGAGAAGATGTCGATGTATCCGCTGTTTCCCGTGGTAGAAGCCCCGCTCTTGATGGTAACAAACCCCCCGCCGCTGCCTCCACTGCCACCGACCATGATCAGCGAACCCCCGTCGGTTACCGTGCTATCGCCTGCAGATACACTTACATCGCCTCCTGCACCTGTGCCACCCAATCCTGCAGCGACGCTGACGGCCCCTCCGATGACGTCACCTTGCCCGGCCGTGGCAGTGATTCCTCCACCGCTATCGGTGGTGCCTTGTCCCGCCACGATTGAAAAGGCCCCACCGGTGTCGCCGACGCCTGCCTCCATGGTCACCGCACCACCTGTCGCCGACGCGCCGGCGCCCGCCGCCATCGAAATTGCTCCACCAGCGATACCAGTACCTGCCACCATCGTGAGCTTCCCACCGTCGGCAGACGAGCTTGTACCTACGGTCAAGCTCACCGCCCCGCCGGCACCCGACGTGGCGGCACCACTACCAATCAACACGGTGCCACTGTTGCCAGAGCTACTGGTCCCTGAGCTGAAGACCAGGTTACCGCTCACGCCAGTTGTTCCCGCATTCGGTGACCGGATCGTCACCGAACCACTTGACGAAGTTGTGCCCGACCCACTTACTATCGACACCGCGCCGCCGACGTTGCTGACGGAGTCCCCGGCCGCTAGATAGGCTTCTCCACCAACTGCTGATGTGCCGCCACCCACAGTTAGGCTGAGCATACCACCGGCTCCGTCGGTGGCTACACCGCTACCGATCATGACGGCCCCAGTGTTTCCCGACGTAGTGGAGCCCGAGCTGAAGGTCATGATACCGCTATTGCCCGTTGTTCCCGCCGCAGCAGACATGATGCTAACTGCTCCGCTGTTGCCCGTGGTGACGGTTCCACTGGTCACGCTCAAGAGCCCACCACCGGTTGCCCCGCTTCCCGCAACCAATGTCAGCGCGCCACCCACGGTAGTACCCGCACCAGCCGCAACACGCACCGCGCCTCCTACACTCGCAGTGCCTTCGCCAGCAAGTATCGACATCGCCCCGCCAGTGTTGCCAAGACCCGCTTCCAATACTGCTGAACCTCCCACCGCAGATGTGCCCGATCCAGCTGCAATAGAGATAGTACCACCTGTCACACCTGTGCCTGCCGCCAACGTGAGTATCCCTCCGGTGGAGTCTGGGCTCGTACCCACCGTTAAACTCACCGCCCCGCCTGCACCCAACGTGGCCGCCCCGCTTCCGATCAGTACTGAGCCGCTGTTGCCGGAGCTGCTGGCCCCTGAGCTGAACACCACATTGCCGCTAGTACCAGTGGTGCCGGCGTCTGGCGATCGGATTGTGAGCGCCCCACTGGTGGAACCAGTACCCGACCCGCTTGCGATCGACACCGCGCCGCCGACGTCATCGTCAGAGTCTCCAGCAACGATACTTACTTTCCCGCCTACGCCCGTTGTGCCACTACCCACCGTCAGACTAAGCATACCGCCCGATCCGCTCGTGGCTGCACCGCTGCCGATCATGACGGCACCAGTGTCACCCGACGTAGTGGAGCCCGAGCTGAGGGTCATGGTACCGCTCTTTCCCGTGGTTCCCGCTGCGGCGGACAAAATTGTGACTGATCCGCTGTCTCCGTTGGTGCCAGCCCCACTCGTAACGTCTACGAGGCCCCCATCGGTGAGCCCACCACCCGCGGCCATGGAAATCGATCCCCCGGCGGCAGATGTACTGGTACCCGCGGAAACAGTAACATCTCCTCCCACGCCCGTACCACCGAGTCCAGCTGCGAGGCTGAGCGCTCCTCCCATAGCTGTTCCTTGTCCCGATGTTACGGTGATCGCCCCACCCGTGTCTGAGGTACCCTGTCCGGCCTCGACGGACAAGGCACCACCAGTAGGTCCGAGACCCGCCGCGATGTCGACATCGCCACCGGTCGCCGATGTGCCGGTGCCTGCCACCATTGACACAGCTCCTCCAGTGACGCCTGTACCTGCAGCCAACGTCAGCGCTCCTCCTTTGGCCGATGTGCTTGTACCCACGGTCAAGCTCACCGCCCCGCCTGCTCCGGACGTGGCAGCACCACTTCCAATCAGCACCGTGCCACTGTCCCCCGAGCTGCTTGTACCCGAGCTGAAGACCATATCTCCACTAGCGCCAGTAGTGCCAGCGTTCGGTGATCGAATTGTCACCGATCCACTGGTCGAGGCAGTACCTGACCCGCTTGCGATCGATATCGAGCCACCAACATTGTCATCGGAGTCCCCAGCAACGAGATTTGCGGCGCCGCCGACTCCCGACGTGCCGGTGCCCACTGTCAGGCTCAGCATACCGCCCGCTCCGTCTATAGCTGCACCGCTGCCAATCAAGACGGCGCCGGTGTTACCCGACGCGGTGGTGCCAGAGCTGAAAGCCATGGTGCCACTGTTCCCCGTGGATCCCGCAGTGGACGAGAAGATGTCGATGTATCCGCTGTTTCCCGTGGTAGAAGCCCCGCTCTTGATGGCCACAAATCCCCCGCCGCTGCCTCCACTGCCACCGACCATGATCAGCGAACCCCCGTCGGTTACCGTGCTATCGCCTGCAGATACACTTACATCGCCTCCTGCACCTGTGCCACCCAATCCTGCAGCGACGCTGACGGCCCCTCCGATGACGTCACCTTGCCCGGCCGTGGCAGTGATTCCTCCACCGCTATCGGTGGTGCCTTGTCCCGCCACGATTGAAAAGGCCCCACCGGTGTCGCCGACGCCTGCCTCCATGGTCACCGCACCACCTGTCGCCGACGCGCCGGCGCCCGCCGCCATCGAAATTGCTCCACCAGCGATACCAGTACCTGCCACCATCGTGAGCTTCCCACCGTCGGCAGACGAGCTTGTACCTACGGTCAAGCTCACCGCCCCGCCGGCACCCGACGTGGCGGCACCACTACCAATCAACACGGTGCCACTGTTGCCAGAGCTACTGGTCCCTGAGCTGAAGACCAGGTTACCGCTCACGCCAGTTGCTCCCGCATTCGGTGACCGGATCGTCACCGAACCACTTGACGAAGTTGTGCCCGACCCACTTACTATCGACACCGCGCCGCCGACGTTGCTGACGGAGTCCCCGGCCGCTAGATAGGCTTCTCCACCAACTGCTGATGTGCCGCCACCCACAGTTAGGCTGAGCATACCACCGGCTCCGTCGGTGGCTACACCGCTACCGATCATGACGGCCCCAGTGTTTCCCGAGGTAGTGGAGCCCGAGCTGAAGGTCATGATACCGCTATTGCCCGTTGTTCCCGCCGCAGCAGACATGATGCTAACTGCTCCGCTGTTGCCCGTGGTGACGGTTCCACTGGTCACGCTCAAGAGCCCACCACCGGTTGCCCCGCTTCCCGCGACCAATGTCAGCGCGCCACCCACGGTAGTACCCGCACCAGCCGCAACACGCACCGCGCCTCCTACACTCGCAGTGCCTTCGCCAGCAAGTATCGACATCGCCCCGCCAGTGTTGCCAAGACCCGCTTCCAATACTGCTGAACCTCCTACCGCGGATGTGCCCGATCCAGCTGCGATAGAGATAGTACCACCTGTCACACCCGTTCCTGCCGCCAACGTGAGTATCCCTCCGGTGGAGTCTGGGCTCGTACCCACCGTTAAACTCACCGCCCCGCCTGCACCCAACGTGGCCGCCCCGCTTCCGATCAGTACTGAGCCGCTGTTGCCGGAGCTGCTTGCCCCTGAGCTGAACACCACATTGCCGCTAGTACCAGTGGTGCCGGCGTCTGGCGATCGGATTGTGAGCGCCCCACTGGTGGAACCAGTACCCGACCCGCTTGCGATCGACACCGCGCCGCCGACGTCATCGTCGGAGTCCCCAGCAACGATACTTACTTTCCCGCCTACGCCCGTTGTGCCACTACCCACCGTCAGACTAAGCATACCGCCCGATCCGCTCGTGGCTGCACCGCTGCCGATCATGACGGCACCAGTGTCACCCGACGTAGTGGAGCCCGAGCTGAGGGTCATGGTACCGCTCTTTCCCGTGGTTCCCGCTGCGGCGGACAAAATTGTGACTGATCCGCTGTCTCCGTTGGTGCCAGCCCCACTCGTAACGTCTACGAGGCCCCCATCGGTGAGCCCACCACCCGCTGCCATGGAAATCGATCCCCCGGCGGCAGATGTACTGGTACCCGCGGAAACAGTAACATCTCCTCCCACGCCCGTACCACCGAGTCCAGCTGCGAGGCTGAGCGCTCCTCCCATAGCTGTTCCTTGTCCCGATGTTACGGTGATCGCCCCACCCGTGTCTGAGGTACCCTGTCCGGCCTCGACGGACAAGGCACCACCAGTAGGTCCGAGACCCGCCGCGATGTCGACATCGCCACCGGTCGCCGATGTGCCGGTGCCTGCCACCATTGACACAGCTCCTCCAGTGACACCTGTACCTGCAGCCAACGTCAGCGCTCCTCCTTTGGCCGATGTGCTTGTACCCACGGTCAAGCTCACCGCCCCGCCTGCTCCGGACGTGGCAGCACCACTTCCAATCAGCACCGTGCCACTGTCCCCCGAGCTGCTTGTACCCGAGCTGAAGACCATATCTCCACTAGCGCCAGTAGTGCCAGCGTTCGGTGATCGAATTGTCACCGATCCACTGGTCGAGGCAGTACCTGACCCGCTTGCGATCGATATCGAGCCACCAACATTGTCATCGGAGTCCCCAGCAACGAGATTTGCGGCGCCGCCGACTCCCGACGTGCCGGTGCCCACTGTCAGGCTCAGCATACCGCCCGCTCCGTCTATAGCTGCACCGCTGCCAATCATGATGGCGCCGGTGTTGCCCGACGTGGTAGAACCCGAGCTGAGGGTCATGGTGCCACTGTTCCCCGTGGTCCCCGCTGCAGCGGACAAGATAGTGACCGCTCCACTGTATCCGGTTGTGGAAGTCCCGCTTGTAACATGGACGAGACCGCCAACGGTGGATCCGTCGCCGCCGGTTAAAGTTAGTGAGCCCCCGTTCGCAAGTGAGCTCGTGCCTGCCGTAATACTTGCGTCTCCTCCTGCGCCTGTACCACCGGGGCCGGCAGCGAGGCTGAGTGCGCCTCCGATAGCTGCTCCTTGTCCCGATGTTACAGTGATCGCCCCACCTGTATCTGCGGTTCCCCGTCCGCCCTCGACGGACAAGGCACCACCAGTAGGTCCGAGACCCGCCGCGACGTCGACATCACCACCTGTAGCTGATGTGCCGGTGCCTGCCACCATTGACACAGATCCTCCAGTAACACCTGTACCTGCAGCTAGTGTCAGCGCTCCTCCTTTGGCAGATATGCTTGTGCCTACCGTCAAGCTCACCTCCCCGCCTGCTCCCGACGTGGCAGCACCACTACCAATCAGCACCGTGCCGCTGTCGCCCGAGCTACTGGTCCCCGAGCTGAATACCATGCCACCGCTTACACCCGTACTTCCGGCATTCCGCGATTGTATCGTCACCGATCCGCTCGACGATGTTGTGCCTGACCCGCTGGCGATCGATATCGAGCCACCGACAATGTCACTGGAGTCCCCGGCCATCAGTGTAACGGAGCCGCCGACTCCCGACGTGCCGCTACCTACAGTTAAGCTCAACATACCGCCCGCTCCGTTCGTGGCTGCACCGCTACCGATCATGACGGCGCCGGTATTGCCCGAAGTTGTTGTGCCAGAACTGAAAATCATAGTCCCACTATTACCCGTGGATCCCGCTGTGGACGATAGTATGGCGACAGATCCACTGTCTCCGGTGGTGACAGCTCCGCTCGTAACGGCCACGGAACCACCGGCCGTGGCCCCACTGCCGCCGACCATGGTCAGCGTGCCCCCGTTGGTAGAGGTACTATCACCCGCAGATATACTTACATCCCCCCCTAAACCGGTGCCACCGAGCCCGGCAGCAAAGGTTAGCGCCCCACCTGTTACGCCACCGTCACCGGCTACGATAGTCAATGTCCCACCAAGGTCAGAAACTCCGTTTCCCGCCGCAATTCCAAGCGTACCACCGCTTGTGGCTCCCTGCCCTGCCGATACAATGATTGCTCCACCCGTGTCCGTCGTGCCTTGTCCAGCCACGACCGACAAGTCCCCCCCAGTGGGCCCCAAGGCCGCTGCAATGCTGACAGCACCACCTGTCCCTGTCGTGCCAGTGCCGGCAGTCATCGACATAGGTCCTCCAGTGGTCCCCGTACCAGCTGCTAACGTGAGCGAACCGCCTACGGCAGATGTGCTCGTACCCACCGTCAGACTTACCGCCCCACCAGCTCCGGACGTGGCGGCGCCACTGCCGATCAGCACCGTACCGCTGTTACCCGCACTACTGGTCCCGGAGCTGAAAACCAAGTTACCACTTGCACCCGAAGTGCCGGCGTTAGGTGATTGGATTGTCACCGGTCCGCTCGACGAGCCTGTGCCCGACCCACTAGCAATTGCTACTGCACCGCCGACGTTGTCGTCAGAGTCTCCGGCCATCATGTTCATGGCCCCACCGACTCCTGTAGTGCCGCTCCCCACCGTCAAACTCAGCATACCTCCCGCTCCGTCCGTGGCTGCACCGCTGCCGATCATGATTGCACCAGTATTGCCCGATGTGGTTGATCCCGAGCTGAAGGCCAGTTCACCGCTGTTACCCGTGGATCCCGCTATGGCGGATGAGATAGTAACGGTCCCACTGTCTCCGGTGGTGACCCCCCCGCTCTTGATAGCGACAAGACCACTTCCTGTTGCCCCGCTCCCCCCGATCATTGTCAGCGAACCTCCACCAACTGAGGTACTAGCACCCGCCGAGATACTCATGTCACCCCCCCCCCCCCGTGCCGCCGAGCCCTGCTGCGACACTGAGCGCACCTCCAATCGCGGCTCCTTGCCCCGCCGTGACGGAAATGGACCCACCAGTATCGATGGTGCCCTTTCCTGCCGCGATAGAGAGACCACCCCCTGTGGATCCCAACCCTGCCGAAATGCTAACGGCTCCTCCAGTAGACGATGTGCCGGTGCCGGCCTCCATCAACAGCGGACCACCAGTTATGCCGGCACCAGCAGCCAATGTGAGTACCCCTCCTCCAGCGGATGTGCTCGTACCTATCGTCAAACTCACCGCTCCGCCAGCCCCCGACGTTGCCGCCCCACTACCGATCAGCACCGTGCCACTATTGCCCGAGCTGCTGATGCCCGAGCTGAGCACTATGTCACCACTCACGCCTGACGTTCCGGCATCCACCGATCTGATTGTCACTGATCCGCTGGAAGATGTGGTGCCCGATCCGCTTTCGATTGACACTGCACCGCCCACGTTATTACCGGAGTTCCCGGCCGCCAAACTGATAGCACCGCCAATTCCCGTCGTGCCGCTACCCACAGTCAGACTTAGCGTACCACCCGCTCCGCCCGTGGCTACACCACTACCGATCATGATTGCACCGGTATTTCCTGACGCGCTGGATCCCGAGCTAAAATATATGTCCCCGCTGTTTCCCGTCGACCCCGTTGCGGCGGACGAGACGGTGACCGTTCCGCTGTCTCCACTGGCAACAGCTCCACTTGTGATAGTCACCAGACCGCCACCCGTGTCTCCGCTGCCACCGACCATGGTCAGCGAGCCTCCGTTCGCAGAGGTGCTTGTGCCCGCAGATACACTAATATCTCCTCCTGCGCCCGTGCCACCGAGCCCAGCAGTCATACTGAGGGCCCCACCGATCACGTCTCCTTGTCCCGCCGTAACGGTGACTGCCCCACCTGTATCCGTGGTTCCCTCACCAGCCACTATGGAAACGGCACCTCCACTGTATCCGAGGCCCGCTGCTATACTTACAGCACCACCAGTAGCAGCCGTGCCAGTGCCTGCCGCCATCAAGATAGTACCACCTGTCACGCCCGTGCCTGCCGCCAACGTGAGTATCCCTCCTGTGGAGTCTGCACTCGTACCCACCGTTAAACTCACCGCCCCGCCTGCACCCAACGTGGCGGCCCCGCTTCCGATCAGTACTGAGCCGCTGTTGCCGGAGCTGCTGGCCCCTGAGCTGAACACCACACTGCCGCTAGTGCCAGTGGTGCCGGCGTCTGGCGATCGGATTGTGAGCGCCCCACTGGTGGAACCAGTACCCGACCCGCTTGCGATCGACACCGCGCCGCCGACGTCATCGTCGGAGTCCCCAGCAACGATACTTACTTTTCCGCCTACGCCCGTTGTGCCACTACCCACCGTCAGACTAAGCATACCGCCCGATCCGCTCGTGGCTGCACCGCTGCCGATCATGACGGCACCAGTGTCACCCGACGTAGTGGAGCCCGAGCTGAGGGTCATAGTGCCACTATTTCCCGTGGTTCCCGCTGCGGCAGATGCAATGGTGATAGCCCCACTATCGCCAGTGGCAACGGTTCCACTTACGACGGCCACGAAACCACCGCCAAGTGACCCGCTACCACCTGAAAGGGATAGCGTACCACCAGTTGCGCTTGTGCTTGCTCCGGCAGACACGCGTAGGTCTCCTCCCAGACTTGTGCCACCCTGTCCAGATGCTATATCAAGTGCCCCACCGGTTTGGCTCCCTTCGCCCGCCTTCATCGTTAGCACCCCGCCATAGTCCAGTAAACCTTCCCCGGCGGCCACCTTGAGAGCTCCACCGCTCGAAGCTCCTTGCCCCGCCGTGACGGTGATCATACCACCCGTGTCCGCTGTGCCCTGCCCTCCCTCGACATATAGGTCTCCACCGGTATGTCCGAAGCCCGCCGCCATACTCAAAGAACCGCCCTTTGCTGTCGTGCCGGCACCCGCCTCCATTGATATTGAACCCCCCGCAACACCCGTGCCAGCTGCCAATGTTAGTAAACCTCCTTCGGAATATGTGCTTGTTCCTACCGTCAGACTCACCGCCCCTCCAGCTCCCGACGTGGCGGCGCCACTGCCGATCAACACACTCCCGCTGTTGCCCGAGCCGCTCGTGCCCGAGCTGAACACTAGGCCGCCGCTCACGCCGGCGGCGCCAGCATCGGGCGATCGGATTGAGATGGATCCACTTGTCGAGGCAGTGCCCGACCCGCTCGCGATTGAAAGCGAGCCGCCGATGTTATCGCCAGAATCTCCAGCCACGAGGTTCACAGAGCCACCGACTCCCGTTGTCCCGCTCCCGACGGTCAGACTCAGCATACCACCCGCTCCGGCTGTGGCTGCACCGCTGCCGATCATGACGGCACCGGTGTTACCCGACGTGGTGGAACCCGAGCTGAAGGCCACGGTACCGCTGTTTCCTGTTGTTCCGGCAGCAGCTGACTCAATCGTAACAGTTCCGCTGTCTCCAGTGGCGACGTCTCCGCTTGTGATGGACACGAGTCCACCACTCGTGTCTCCACTGCCCCCAACCATTGTCAGCGAGCCACCGGCGGATGACGTGCTTGTGCCCGCCGAGACACTCACGCTTCCTCCGGCACCCGTACCACCGAGTCCAGCTGCCAGATCTAGCGCCCCTCCCATCACCGCTCCCTGCCCCGCTTTGATGGAAATCTCACCTCCGGCGTCACTCGTGCCCTGACCAGCCACCGCTAATATGGCCCCTCCGGTGTGTCCGAGACCCGCCTCCATACTCATGGCACCACCGGTAGACGTCGTGCCGATGCCTGCTGCTATAGACGCCAATCCTCCGGTCTTACCTGTGCCAGCTGTCATGGTGAGCGCCCCTCCCTCGGCAAAGGTGCTCGCACCTACCGTCAGACTCACCGCTCCGCCGACTCCCGACGTGGCAGCGCCACTGCCGATCAGCACACTCCCGCTGTTGCCCGAGCCGCTCGTGCCCGAGCTGAACACTAGGCCGCCGCTCACGCCGGCGGCACCAGCATCGGGCGATCGGATTGAGATGGATCCACTTGTCGAGGCAGTGCCCGACCCGCTCGCGATTGAAAGCGAGCCGCCGATGTTATCGCCAGAATCTCCAGCCACGAGGTTCACAGCGCCACCGACTCCCGTCGTGCCGCTCCCGACGGTCAGACTCAGCATACCACCCGCTCCGGCTGTGGCTGCACCGCTGCCGATCATGACGGCACCGGTGTTACCCGACGTGGTGGAACCCGAGCTGAAGGCCACCGTGCCGCTGTTTCCTGTTGTTCCGGCAGCAGCTGACTCAATCGTAACAGTTCCGCTGTCTCCAGTGGCGACGTCTCCGCTTGTGATGGACACGAGTCCACCACCCGTGTCTCCACTGCCCCCAACCATTGTCAGCGAGCCACCGGCGGATGACGTGCTTGTGCCCGCCGAGACACTCACGCTTCCTCCGGCACCCGTACCACCGAGTCCAGCTGCCAGATCTAGCGCCCCTCCCATCACCGCTCCCTGCCCCGCTTTGATGGAAATCTCACCTCCGGCGTCACTCGTGCCCTGACCAGCCACCGCTAATATGGCCCCTCCGGTGTGTCCGAGACCCGCCTCCATACTCATGGCACCACCGGTAGACGTCGTGCCGATGCCTGCTGCTATAGACGCCAATCCTCCGGTCTTACCTGTGCCAGCTGTCATGGTGAGCGCCCCTCCCTCGGCAAAGGTGCTCGCACCTACCGTCAGACTCACCGCTCCGCCGACTCCCGACGTGGCGGCGCCACTGCCGATCAACACACTCCCGCTGTTGCCCGAGCCGCTCGTGCCCGAGCTGAACACTAGGCCACCGCTCACGCCGTCGGCACCAGCATCGGGCGATCGGATTGAGATGGATCCACTTGTCGAGGCAGTGCCCGACCCGCTCGCGATTGAAAGCGAGCCGCCGATGTTATCGCCAGAATCTCCAGCCACGAGGTTCACAGCGCCACCGACTCCCGTCGTGCCGCTCCCGACGGTCAGACTCAGCATACCACCCGCTCCGGCTGTGGCTGCACCGCTGCCGATCATGACGGCACCGGTGTTACCCGACGTGGTGGAACCCGAGCTGAAGGCCACCGTGCCGCTGTTTCCTGTTGTTCCGGCAGCAGCTGACTCAATCGTAACAGTTCCGCTGTCTCCAATGGTGACAACCCCGCTTGTAACAGTCACAGGCCCTCCGCCTGAAGCTCCATTTCCCGCTTTGATGACAAAAGCACCGCCAGTTGTCGCCCCTTGACCGGCCGTAACCGTGAAATCACCACCTCCATTTGTCGTACCTTCTCCGGCCGAAATTGATACTGCACCCCCCGTGACACCGACACCTGCTGCCACAGACATGTCCCCACCGATGTCTGCGGTACCCTCTCCAGCCGATATCGCAACCACGCCGCCGATTACACCAGTGCCAGCTCCCAATGTGAGAGCCCCTCCCTCTGCAAGAGTGCTTGTGCCTACCGTCAAGCTTACTGCCCCACCCGCGCCTGACATGGACGTACCACTGCCTATCATCACCGTGCCACTGTTGCCGGAGCTGCTGGTGCCTGAGCTAAACACTAGGCTGCCACTCACTCCCGCCGCTCCGGCATCCGGCGATCGAATCATCACCCAGCCGCTCGATGACCCTGTTCCCGCCCCGCTTGTGATCGACACGGAGCCACCCGTGTCGTCGACGGAGTCCCCAGCTACCAGGATAGCAGCACCTCCGACTCCCGTCGTGCCGCTACCAACTGACAGGCTTAGCATACCACCGGCTCCATCTATTGCTGCACCACTCCCAATCATGATGGCGCCGGTGTTTCCCGATGTAGTAGATCCTGAGCTGAACTCCATGACTCCGCTGTTACCTGTGGTTCCCGCCGGAGCAGATAGGATACTAACAATTCCACTGTCGCCCAAAGTAACTCCTCCACTGGTGATAGCCACGACACCACCCTCCGAAGCCCCACTGCCTCCGACTATTCTCACGCCACCACCTGTCAGGGCATTGCTTGCGCCTGCTGTGACACTCACATCTCCTCCCGCGCCCGTGCCACCAAGCCCGGCCCCGACGAGCACACCCCCTCCTGCACTTACGCCCTCCCCTGCTGTGAATATGATGGAACCACCGACGTCGAACGTACCTTGTCCTGCCACAAGTGCAACATTGCCACCTGCGTGCCCGGAACCTGCAGACACGCTCACAGCTCCGCCGTTTGACGATGTACCAGTGCCCGCTGCCATGCTCACAGCCCCGCCTGTAACGCCTGTACCAGCTGCAAGCGTGAGTGCCCCTCCCTCGGCTAACGTGCCCGTGCCCACAGTCAGACTCACCGCCCCGCCAGATCCAGACGTGGCGGCGCCACTGCCGATCAGCACAGTGCCGCTGTTGCCTGAGCTGCTGGCGCCCGAGCTGAACACAAGGTCGCCGCTCACGCCGGTCGTGCCGGCATCGGGCGATCGGATTGCGATCGATCCGCTCGTCGAGCCAGTGCCCGACCCGCTAGCGATCGATACTGCGCCGCCTACGTCGCCAGATGAGTCCCCGGCCACCAGGTTCACCTTCCCTCCGACTCCTGTCGTGCCACTGCCCACCGTCAGACTGAGCATACCGCCAGCTCCGCCCGTGGCTGCACCGCTGCCGACCATGACAGCACCAGTGTTGCCTGACGTGGTGGAGCCCGAGCTGAAGGTCATCGTGCCGCTGTTACCCGTGGCTCCCGCTGCAGCAGATTCGATGGTCACAGCCCCGCTATTACCCGTGGTAACTACTCCGCTAGCCACTCTCACGAGACCGCTACTGGTGTCTCCGCTGCCTCCGAGCATAATCAGCGACCCACCGTCGGCTGCGGTACTTTCGCCTGCTGAGACACTCATATCTCCTCCCACACCCGTACCACCGAGTCCTGCTGCGAGGCTGAATGACCCTCCTGCCACCTCTCCTTGCCCCGCCGCTGCTGTCATCGCACCACCGGCGCCGGCCGTGCCCTTCCCGGATACAACGGAAAACGCCCCGCCTGTGTAACCGAGACCCGCGGCGATGCCAACCGTACCTCCTGTCGATGATGTGCCTGTACCCGCTGCCATGCTCATAGGCCCTCCGGTCACACCCGTTCCAGCCGCCAGCGTGAGCGACCCTCCTGTGGTAAACGAGCTCGTACCCACCGTCAGACTCACCGCTCCGCCAGCTCCAGACGTGGCGGCGCCACTGCCGATCAGCACAGCACCGCTGTTTCCCGAGCTGCTCGAGCCCGAGCTGAACACAAGGCCCCCGCTCACACCGGTCGTCCCGGCATCGGGCGATCGGATTGCGATCGGCCCGCTCGTCGAGCCAGTGCCCGACCCGCTAGCGATAGATACCGCGCCGCCTACATCACCAGATGAGTCCCCGGCCACCAGGTTCACGGCCCCGCCGATTCCCGTCGTGCCACTTCCCACCGTCAGACTGAGCATACCACCCGCTCCACCCTTGGCTGCACCGCTGCCGATCATGACGGCTCCAGTGTTGCCCGACGTGGTAGAGCCCGAGCTAAAGGCCAATACACCGCTGTTACCCGTGGTTCCCGCTGCGGCGGACAAGATGGTGACCGAGCCACTGTTACCCGTGGTGACGGTTCCGCTCGTGACGGCAACGAGACCCCCACTTACGCCCCCGCCCCCGGCCGTGACTGTCACCGCACCACCATCGGTAGCGCCTTGTCCCGCAAGTAAAGACATTGCACCTCCTTCTTCATCCGTTCCCTCTCCAGCTTCAATCGTAATCGCTCCGCCGGTGTAACCGAGGCCTGCCGAAATGCTGTTACTCCCACCGGTGGCCGAATCGCCAGTTCCGCTCGATATGGTCACTGCCCCTCCCGTCATACCCGTACCAGCTGCCAATGTTAGCACGCCCCCTTCGGCAGAGGTGCTCGTGCCTACCGTCAGACTGACTGCTCCGCCAGCCCCGGACGTTGCGGCGCCGCTTCCGATAAGCACTGTCCCGCTATCTCCCGAGGTGCTGGCGCCCGAACTGAACACCATATTACCGCTTACGCCTGCTGTGCCGGCATCCGGCGACCTAATATTGACTGATCCACTTGTCGACGTAGTGCCCGATCCGCTAGCAATTGACACTGAACCGCCCGCGTTGTCGTCGGTGTCACCAGCCACGAGGCTTACAGCCCCACCCACTCCTGTCGTGCCGCTCCCCACCGTCAGACTCAACATACCACCGGCTCCATCTATGGCCGAACCGCTGCCAATCATGACGGCGCCAGTATTTCCTGATGTGGTTGAGCCAGAGCTGAACTCCATGACCCCGCTGTTGCCCGTAGCTCCCGCTGCTTCTGATATAATGGTGACAGTCCCACTATCGCCTGTAGCGCCGGCCCCACTGGTGACTGTCACGACGCCACCATTCGTAGCACCATGGCCACCGATCAAAGTAAGGGATCCTCCGCTAACTGAGGAACTTGTTCCGGCTGATATACTAGCATCCCCTCCAACACCCGTAACACCAAGTCCTGCCGAGATGCTGAGTGCACCTCCTATCGACGCTCCTTGCCCACCCGTAAAAACTAACTTACCGCCAATGCTACTGGTTCCCTGACCGGCTACCAAGATAACATCCCCGCCTGTAAAGCCGAGGCCTGCAGACACGCTCACAGCTCCGCCGTTTGACGATGTACCAGTGCCCGCTGCCATGCTCACAGCCCCGCCTGTAACGCCTGTACCAGCTGCAAGCGTGAGTGCCCCTCCCTCGGCTAACGTGCCCGTGCCCACCGTCAGACTCACCGCCCCGCCAGATCCAGACGTGGCGGCGCCACTGCCGATCAGCACAGTGCCGCTGTTGCCTGAGCTGCTGGCGCCCGAGCTGAACACAAGGTCGCCGCTCACGCCGGTCGTGCCGGCATCGGGCGATCGGATTGCGATCGATCCGCTCGTCGAGCCAGTGCCCGACCCGCTAGCGATCGATACTGCGCCGCCTACGTCGCCAGATGAGTCCCCGGCCACCAGGTTCACCTTCCCTCCGACTCCTGTCGTGCCACTGCCCACCGTCAGACTGAGCATACCGCCAGCTCCGCCCGTGGCTGCACCGCTGCCGACCATGACAGCACCAGTGTTGCCTGACGTGGTGGAGCCCGAGCTGAAGGTTATCGTGCCGCTGTTACCCGTGGCTCCCGCTGCAGCAGATTCGATGGTCACAGCCCCGCTATTACCCGTGGTAACTACTCCGCTAGCCACTCTCACGAGACCGCTACTGGTGTCTCCGCTGCCTCCGAGCATAATCAGCGACCCACCGTCGGCTGCGGTACTTTCGCCTGCTGAGACACTCATATCTCCTCCCACACCCGTACCACCGAGTCCTGCTGCGAGGCTGAATGACCCTCCTGCCACCTCTCCTTGCCCCGCCGCTGCTGTCATCGCACCACCGGCGCCGGCCGTGCCCTTCCCGGATACAACGGAAAACGCCCCGCCTGTGTAACCGAGACCCGCGGCGATGCCAACCGTACCTCCTGTCGATGATGTGCCCGTACCCGCTGCCATGCTCATAGGCCCTCCGGTCACACCCGTTCCAGCCGCCAGCGTGAGCGACCCTCCTGTGGTAAACGAGCTCGTACCCACCGTCAGACTCACCGCTCCGCCAGCTCCAGACGTGGCGGCGCCACTGCCGATCAGCACAGCACCGCTGTTTCCCGAGCTGCTCGAGCCCGAGCTGAACACAAGACCCCCGCTCACACCGGTCGTCCCGGCATCGGGCGATCGGATTGCGATCGGCCCGCTCGTCGAGCCAGTGCCCGACCCGCTAGCGATAGATACCGCGCCGCCTACATCACCAGATGAGTCCCCGGCCACCAGGTTCACGGCCCCGCCGATTCCCGTCGTGCCACTTCCCACCGTCAGACTGAGCATACCACCCGCTCCACCCGTGGCTGCACCGCTGCCGATCATGACGGCTCCAGTGTTGCCCGACGTGGTAGAGCCCGAGCTAAAGGCCAATACACCGCTGTTACCCGTGGTTCCCGCTGCGGCGGACGAGATGGTGACCGAGCCACTGTTACCCGTGGTGACGGTTCCGCTTGTGACGGCAACGAGACCCCCACTTACGCCCCCGCCCCCGGCCGTGACTGTCACCGCACCACCATCGGTAGCGCCTTGTCCCGCAAGTAAAGACATTGCACCTCCTTCTTCATCCGTTCCCTCTCCAGCTTCAATCGTAATCGCCCCGCCGGTGTAACCGAGGCCTGCCGAAATGCTGTTACTCCCACCGGTGGCCGAATCGCCAGTTCCGCTCGATATGGTCACTGCCCCTCCCGTCATACCCGTACCAGCTGCCAATGTTAGCACGCCCCCTTCGGCAGAGGTGCTCGTGCCTACCGTCAGACTGACTGCTCCGCCAGCCCCGGACGTTGCGGCGCCGCTCCCGATAAGCACTGTCCCGCTATCTCCCGAGGTGCTGGCGCCCGAACTGAACACCATATTACCGCTTACGCCTGCTGTGCCGGCATCCGGCGACCTAATATTGACTGATCCACTTGTCGACGTAGTGCCCGATCCGCTAGTAATTGACACTGAACCGCCCACGTTGTCGTCGGTGTCACCAGCGATGAGGTTGACACCACCACCCACTCCTGTCGTGCCGCTCCCCACCGTCAGACTCAACATACCACCCGCTCCATTTGTGGCTATACCACTACCAATCATGATGGCGCCGGTGTTGCCCGATGTGGTTGAGCCTGAGCTAAACTCCAAGATACCACTATTTCCCGTTGTTCCCGCAATGGCGGACGTAATAGAAACGACCCCGCTCTCTCCGGTGGAAACCCCCCCGCTTGTGATGGTCACAACCCCACCACCAGTAGATCCACTACCTCCAACAATCGTCAGTGACCCTCCGTCGGCTGATGTACTATCACCAGCTGAGATGCTTACATCTCCTCCAAAGCCGGTTCCTCCGAGACCGGCTTCAATGCTGAGCGCTCCTCCGGTAATAGCCCCTTGCCCGGCCGTCACCATGACATACCCCCCAGCGTCGAACGTACCTTGTCCAGCTGTAACCAAGGCGTTGCCGCCTGTATAGCCGAGACCTGCAGACACGCTCACAGCTCCGCCGTTTGACGATGTACCGCTACCTGCTGCCATGCTCACAGCCCCGCCTGTAACGCCTGTACCAGCTGCAAGCGTGAGTGCCCCTCCCTCGGCTAGCGTGCCCGTGCCCACCGTCAGACTCACCGCCCCGCCAGATCCAGACGTGGCGGCGCCACTGCCGATCAGCACAGTGCCGCTGTTGCCCGAGCTGCTGGCGCCCGAGCTGAACACAAGGTCGCCGCTCACGCCGGTCGTGCCGGCATCGGGCGATCGGATTGCGATCGATCCGCTCGTCGAGCCAGTGCCCGACCCGCTAGCGATCGATACTGCGCCGCCTACGTCGCCAGATGAGTCCCCGGCCACCAGGTTCACCTTCCCTCCGACTCCTGTCGTGCCACTGCCCACCGTCAGACTGAGCATACCGCCAGCTCCGCCCGTGGCTGCACCGCTGCCGACCATGACAGCACCAGTGTTGCCTGACGTGGTGGAGCCCGAGCTGAAGGTCATCGTGCCGCTGTTACCCGTGGCTCCGGCTGCAGCAGATTCGATGGTCACAGCCCCGCTATTACCCGTGGTAACTACTCCGCTGGCCACTCTCACGAGACCGCTACTGGTGTCTCCGCTGCCTCCGAGCATAATCAGCGACCCACCGTCGGCTGCGGTACTTTCACCTGCTGAGACACTCATATCTCCTCCCACACCCGTACCACCGAGTCCTGCTGCGAGGCTGAATGACCCTCCTGCCACCTCTCCTTGCCCCGCCGCTGCTGTCATCGCACCACCGGCGCCGGCCGTGCCCTTCCCGGATACAACGGAAAACGCCCCGCCTGTGTAACCGAGACCCGCGGCGATGCCAACCGTACCTCCTGTCGATGATGTGCCCGTACCCGCTGCCATGCTCATAGGCCCTCCGGTCACACCCGTTCCAGCCGCCAGCGTGAGCGACCCTCCTGTGGTAAACGAGCTCGTACCCACCGTCAGACTCACCCCTCCACCAGCTCCAGACGTGGCGGCGCCACTGCCGATCAGCACAGCACCGCTGTTTCCCAAGCTGCTCGAGCCCGAGCTGAACACAAGACCCCCGCTCACACCGGTCGTCCCGGCATCGGGCGATCGGATTGCGATCGGCCCGCTCGTCGAGCCAGTGCCCGACCCGCTAGCGATAGATACCGCGCCGCCTACATCACCAGATGAGTCCCCGGCCACCAGGTTCACGGCCCCGCCGACTCCCGTCGTGCCGCTTCCCACCGTCAGACTGAGCATACCGCCTGCTCCACCCGTGGCTGCACCGCTGCCGATCATGACGGCTCCAGTGTTGCTCGACGTGGTAGAGCCCGAGCTAAAGGCCAATACACCGCTGTTACCCGTGGTTCCCGCTGCGGCGGACGAGATGGTGACCGAGCCACTGTTACCCGTGGTGACGGTTCCGCTTGTGACGGCAACGAGTCCCCCACTTACGCCCCCGCCCCCGGCCGTGACTGTCACCGCACCACCATGGGTAGCGCCTTGTCCCGCAAGTAAAGACATTGCACCTCCTTCTTCATCCGTTCCCTCTCCAGCCTCAATCGTAATCGCCCCGCCGGTGTAACCGAGGCCTGCCGAAATGCTGTTACTCCCACCGGTGGCCGAATCGCCAGTTCCGCTCGATATGGTCACTGCCCCTCCCGTCATACCCGTACCAGCTGCCAATGTTAGCACGCCCCCTTCGGCAGAGGTGCTCGTGCCTACCGTCAGACTGACTGCTCCGCCAGCCCCGGACGTTGCGGCGCCGCTCCCGATAAGCACTGTCCCGCTATCTCCCGAGGTGCTGGCGCCCGAACTGAACACCATATTACCGCTTACGCCTGCTGTGCCGGCATCCGGCGACCTAATATTGACTGATCCACTTGTCGACGTAGTGCCCGATCCGCTAGTAATTGACACTGAACCGCCCACGTTGTCGTCGGTGTCACCAGCGATGAGGTTGACACCACCACCCACTCCTGTCGTGCCACTCCCCACCGTCAGACTCAACATACCACCCGCTCCATTTGTGGCTATACCACTACCAATCATGATGGCGCCGGTGTTGCCCGATGTGGTTGAGCCTGAGCTAAACTCCAAGATACCACTATTTCCCGTTGTTCCCGCAATGGCGGACGTAATAGAAACGACCCCGCTCTCTCCGGTGGAAACCCCCCCGCTTGTGATGGTCACAACCCCACCACCAGTAGATCCACTACCTCCAACAATCGTCAGTGACCCTCCGTCGGCTGATGTACTATCACCAGCTGAGATGCTTACATCTCCTCCAAAGCCGGTTCCTCCGAGACCGGCTTCAATGCTGAGCGCTCCTCCGGTAATAGCCCCTTGCCCGGCCGTCACCATGACATACCCCCCAGCGTCGAACGTACCTTGTCCAGCTGTAACCAAGGCGTTGCCGCCTGTATAGCCGAGACCTGCAGACACGCTCACAGCTCCGCCGTTTGACGATGTACCGCTACCTGCTGCCATGCTCACAGCCCCGCCTGTAACGCCTGTACCAGCTGCAAGCGTGAGTGCCCCTCCCTCGGCTAGCGTGCCCGTGCCCACCGTCAGACTCACCGCCCCGCCAGATCCAGACGTGGCGGCGCCACTGCCGATCAGCACAGTGCCGCTGTTGCCCGAGCTGCTTGAGCCCGAGCTGAACACAAGGTCGCCGCTCACGCCGGTCGTGCCGGCATCGGGCGATCGGATTGCGATCGATCCGCTCGTCGAGCCAGTGCCCGACCCGCTAGCGATCGATACTGCGCCGCCTACGTCGCCAGATGAGTCCCCGGCCACCAGGTTAACCATCCCCCCGGCTCCTGTCGTGCCACTGCCCACCGTCAGACTGAGCATACCGCCCGCTCCACCCGTGGCTGCACCGCTGCCGACCATGACAGCGCCGGTGTTGCCTGACGTCGTGGAGCCCGAACTGAAGACCATGGCACCACTATTGCCCGTGGTACCTGCGGCGGCAGACAAGATTTGAACGGTCCCGCTGTCTCCGGTGGTGACGCCCCCGCTTGTGATGGACACGAGTCCACCACCTGTATCTCCGCTGCCTCCAACCATGGTCAGCGATCCACCGTCAGAAAATGTGCTTGTTCCTGCCGAGACACTCACATCTCCTCCGGCACCCGAACCACCTAGTCCCGCTCCTAGACTTACTGACCCTCCGATGACGGCTCCCTCCCCCGCCGTGATAGTGACCGTCCCACCCGTGTCGGCTGTGCCCCGTCCAGCCATGATACGCAGGGCCCCGCCAGTATTTCCAAGGCCCGCTGCGATACTAAGATCCCCCCCTGTCGCGGTGGAACCTGTTCCAGCCGCCAATGACACAGGTCCCCCGGCGACCCCTGTACCCGCAGCCAACGTGAGTGCTCCTCCTTCCGCAACTGTGCTCGTGCCTACTGTCAAGCTAATTGCCCCCCCAGCTCCTAACGTGGCGGCGCCAGTACCGATAAGCACTTCGCCGCTGTTACCGGAGCTGCTGCTGCCCGAGCTGAATACCAGGTCACCGCTTACGCCCATGGTTCCGGCATTTGGTGATCTGATACGGATTGACCCGCTCGTGGAGGACACGCCCGATCCGCTTGCAATCGATATGGCGCCCCCGATGTCGTCATCTGAGTCTCCAGCCGCCAAATTCAATTCCCCGCCGACTCCTGTTGTACCGCTGCCCACCGTCATACTCATCATACCGCCGGCTCCATTTGCAGCTGCACCGCTGCCGATCATGACTGCGCCCGTATTTCCGGACGTGGTAGATCCCGAACTAAGGACCATGGTGCCGCTGTTGCCTATGGTTCCCGCTACAGCGGACAAAATGGTGACGGCCCCGCTGTCTCCGGTGATAACGGCACCACTGGTGACGGACACGGAGCCACCACCGGTGTTTCCGCTGCCGCCGATAACACTTATCGAGCCCCCATTTGCCCCGCTGCTATCCCCGGCGGCGACACTAGCGTCTCCTCCGGCACTAGTGCCACCGAGCCCAGCCATGATGCTTAGATCCCCGCCGGTTTGACCGCCATCGCCGGCTGTCATGCTGAGCGCCCCACCAAGGGTAGAGGCCCCGTCTCCAGCTGAAATGCTGACTGCTCCTCCATCATTCCCTCCTTGACCGGCGATGACGGTAACCACCCCACCGGCATCAGTTGTACCCTGGCCGGCAACAACAGAGATATCTCCGCCTGTATAGCCGAGCCCTGATGCCATGCTCATTCCACCTCCTGCTGCTGTCGTGCCAGTACCCGCTTCGACCGAGATTAGACCACCTGTCACGCCCGTTCCAGCAGCCAACGTCAGATATCCACCTTCGGCAAATGTGCTCGTCCCTACCGTCATGCTCACCGCCCCGCCAGCTCCAGATGTTGCCGCCCCACTTCCGATCAATACCGCCCCACTGTTGCCGGAGCTACTGCTGCCCGAGCTGAATGCTAAGTCACCACTTGCACCGGCCGTGCCAGCTTCTGGCGATCGAATTGTCACCGATCCACTTGTTGAGGTGGTACCTGACCCACTCACGATCGACACCGCGCCGCCCACATCATTGTCGGAGTCTCCAGCTACCATGTTCACAGCACCACCGACTCCTGCCGTGCCGGCGCCCACCGTTAGACTCAGTATCCCTCCAGCCCCATTTATGGCTGAACCACTACCAATCATTACGGCACCTGTGTTTCCCGTCGTGGTGGATCCCGAACTGAAGGCCATGATACCACTGTTACCCGTGGTTCCTGCCGCGGCAGACAATATGGTGACGGCCCCGCTATCTCCCGTGGTGACGGCCCCGCTCGTGACAGATAGTAAACCACCGCTCGTGGCTCCACTGCCACCAACTATGTTCAGAGTGCCCCCATCGGCGTTAGTACTAATTCCGGCGGAGATGCTGACATCTCCTCCTGTCTCCGTTCCACCAAGTCCTGCTGCAATGCTGAAGGATCCACCGGCCGTTTCCCCCTGCCCCGCGATTACAGTAATCACCCCGCCGATATCTGTAGTGCCTTCTCCCGCTACCATGAAAAGGTCCCCGCCTGTGTGGCCGGCCCCCGCCGCCACGTCTATGGTCCCACCCACAGCTGAGGAGCCAGTGCCAGCCATCAATGACACATATCCTCCCGTCACACCGGTGCCAGCTGCTAATGTGAGCCCCCCACCTTCGGAAAATGTGCTCGTGCCCACCGTCAGACTCACCGCCCCGCCCGCTCCAGATGTGGCGGCGCCACTGCCGATCAGCACAGTGCCGCTGTCACCGGACGTGCTTGTGCCCGAGCTGAACACCAAGCCACCGCTCACGCCTGTCGTGCCGGCATCTGGCGATCGGATTGCGATCGATCCGCTCGTTGAGCCGGTGCCCGACCCGCTCGCGATCGATATTGCACCGCCTACATCACCAGATGAGTCCCCGGCCACCAGGTTAACGGCCCCGCCTACTCCCGTCGTGCCACTGCCCA
Source organism: Nereocystis luetkeana (assembly GCA_031213475.1). Taxonomy (NCBI): domain Eukaryota; class Phaeophyceae; order Laminariales; family Laminariaceae; genus Nereocystis; species Nereocystis luetkeana. The sequence continues at coordinate 4,092,840 of JARUPZ010000027.1, read as the reverse complement.
CCGTCAGACTCAGCAAACCACCCGCTCCACCCGTGGCTGAACCACTACCGATCATAACAGCGCCGGTGTTGCCGGACGTCGTGGAGCCCGAGCTGAAGGTCATAACACCACTATTACCCGTGGTGCCTGCGGCGGCAGACAAGATTTGAACCGTCCCGCTGTCTCCGGTGGTGACGTCTCCGCTTGTGATGGACACGAGTCCACCACCCGTGTCTCCGCTGCCTCCAACCATGGTCAGCGATCCACCGTTAGAAAATGTACTTGTTCCTGCCGAGACACTCACATCTCCTCCGGCACCCGAACCACCTAGTCCCGCTCCTAGACTTACTGCCCCTCCCGTCACGGCTCCCTGCCCCGCCGTGACAGAAATTTCACCTCCGGCGTAGGTGGTGCCCTTTCCGGCCACGACAACGAAGGCCCCACCGGTGTGTCCGAGGCCTGCCGCTATGCTCACGGCACCACCGGTGGCTGTCATGCCAGTACCTGCAGATATTAACACAGGGCCTCCAGTTACACCCGTACCAGCTGCCAATGTGAGCCTCCCCCCCTCCGAGAATGTGCTCGTTCCTACCGTCAGACTCACTGCTCCTCCAGCTCCTGACGTGGCCGCGCCACTGCCGATCAGTATTGCGCCACTGTTGCCGGACGTACTTGCGCCCGAGCTGAAAAGCAGGTCACCGCTCACGCCAGCTGTTCCAGCATCTGGTGATCGAATCATCACCGACCCACTCGAAGAGGTAGCCCCCGACCCACTTGAGACCGAAACCGAACCGCCTACGTTGTCGCCGGAGTTTCCGCCCACCACGTTCAACTCACCGCCCACACCGATCGTACCGCCACCCACCGTCAGGCTAACCATACCGCCGGCTCCGTCCGTGGCTGCACCGCTTCCGAGCATGATGGCACCGGTGTTTCCGGACGTGGTGGAACCGGAACTGAAGACCATGGTACCACTACTACCCGTTGATCCTGCTGCGGCGGACAAGATGGTGACCGTTCCGCTATCCCCGGTGGTGGTGGCCCCACTTGTGACGGCTACGAGCCCACCACCGATATCTCCGCTGCCACCGACCATGGTCAGTGAACCACCTGTTACTGTTGTACTCGAGCCCGCGGTGATGCTTACATCTCCCCCCGGACCTGTGCCGCCTATCCCGGCTTCAATACTAAGAGCTCCACCAGTTTGACTGCCCTTGCCGGCCTCAATGGTAAACTCCCCGCCGACAGTTGATATACCTTCCCCAGCTGCGATGTTGAAAAATCCACCTGACGTATCACCCTGCCCCGCCGTGGCAGTAATTCCCCCACCGACATCGGTTGTACCCTGTCCTGCGGTTACCAAGACATCGCCACCGGAGAAGCCGAGTCCCGCGGCTACACTGACAGCGCCACCTGTCGCTGTGGAGCCGGTGCCGGCCAACACTGATACAAGACCTCCCGTGACGCCTGTACCAGCTGCCAATGTGAGTGCCCCGCCCAATGAAGACGTGCTGGTACCTACCGTCAAACTTACAGCCCCACCAGCCCCCGAGGTGGCAGCGCCGCTGCCGATCATCACCATACCGCTGTTGCCAGAGCTGCTGCTACCCGAACTGAACACCAACTCGCCGCTAGATCCCGCGGTGCCGGCATCGGGGGATCGGATTGTCACTGGCCCACTCGACGATAGTGTACCCGCCCCGCTCTCGATAAAAACGGCACCACCAATATCATCGCCAGAGTCACCGGCGACCACGTTCACACCACCACCGACTCCCGTTGTGCCACTGCCGACAGTGAAACTTAGCAACCCCCCTGACCCACCAGTCGCCAAACCGCTGCCGATCATGACACTACCGGTGTTTCCGGACGTGGTAGAACCCGAGCTGAAGGCCATGATACCACTGTTGCCTGTGGTGCCGGCGGCGGCCGACATGATGGTGACCGTCCCGCTGTTGCCGGTGGTGACGGCCCCGCTTGTCACGTCCACGACACCACCACCAATATCACCGCTGCCGCCAACAATCGTCACGGAGCCCCCGTCAGACGAGGTGCTCTCTCCGGCCGAAACGCTCACGTCACCTCCGTCACCTAAGCCCCCAAGACCGGCTTTGATACTAACAGCTCCGCCCACCGTGGCTCCTTCGCCCGCGTCGACGGTGACTGCGCCACCCGCAGCGGTCGTGCCTTGTCCAGCCACCACAGCGAATGCCCCACCAGTGGACCCAAGGCCCGCCGCCGTGCTCACGGCGCCACCGGTCGATGTAGAACCAGTCCCGGCTGCCACCGACACCAGTCCGCCTGTGACTCCGGTACCGGCGGCGAGCGTGAGCGACCCTCCTGTAGTAAACGTGCTCGTACCCACCGTCAGACTCACCGCTCCTCCGGCCCCCGACGTGGCCGCACCACTACCGATCAGTACAGTGCCGCTGTCGCCGGAGCTACTGCTGCCCGAGCTGAACACCAAGTCCCCGCTCACACCTGCAGTCCCGGCGTCTGGCGATCGGATGGACACAGCCCCACTGCTCGTTGCTGTACCCGCTCCGCTTGATATCGACACAGCACCTCCTGTGGTATCGGTTGATAACCCGGCGGCTATCTGCACAAGACCACCAGCCCCGCTGTCAGTGTCGCCCACGCTCAGACTCAGCAGACCAGCCCGCCCGCCAGTGGCTGAACCACTGCCAATCATTACGCTACCGGTGTTTCCAGATGTGGTGGAACCCGAGCTGAAGGCCAGGATGCCGCTATTGCCCGTACTTCCCGCTGCGGCTGACAAGATGGTGACCGTCCCACTGTTGCCGGTGGTGACGGCCCCGCTCGTCACGTCCACGCGACCACCACCAATATCACCGCTGCCGCCAACAATCGTCACGGATCCCCCGTCAGACGAGGTGCTCCCTCCGGCCGACACGCTCACGTCACCTCCGTCACCTAAGCCCCCAAGACCGGCTTTGATACTAACAGCTCCGCCCACCGTGGCTCCTTCGCCCGCGTCGACGGTGACTGCGCCACCCGCAGCGGTCGTGCCTTGTCCAGCCACCACAGCGAATGCCCCGCCAGTGGACCCAAGGCCCGCCGCCGTGCTCACGGCGCCACCGGTCGATGTAGACCCAGTCCCGGCTGCCACTGACACCAATCCGCCTGTGACTCCGGTACCGGCGGCGAGCGTGAGCGACCCTCCTGTAGTAAACGTGCTCGTACCCACCGTCAGACTCACCGCTCCTCCGGCGCCCGACGTGGCCGCACCACTGCCGATCAGTACAGTGCCACTGTCGCCTGAGCTGCTGCTGCCCGAGCTGAACACCAAGTCACCGCTCACACCTGCAGTCCCGGCGTCTGGCGATCGGATGGACACAGCCCCACTGCTCGTTGCTGTACCCGCTCCGCTTGAGATCGACACAGCACCTCCCGTGGTATCGGTTGACAACCCGGCCGTCAACTGCACAAGACCACCAGCCCCGCTGTCAGTGTCGCCTACCGTCAGGCTCAGGAGCCCAGCCTGCCCGTCAGTTGCTTTACCACTGCCGATCATGACGCTTCCGGTGTTTCCGGATGTGGTGGAACCCGAACTGAAGGCCAGGATGCCGCTATTGCCCGTACTTCCCGCTGCGGCTGAAAAGATCGTGACGGTCCCACTGTCTCCGGTGGTGACCGCCCCACTCGTTACGGTGACGAGGCCACCCCTAGACACTCCGTGCCCTGCCATAATAGTCACCATGCCTCCGGTAGTAGCGCCTTGCCCTGCAGCGAGTGAAATCTCTCCACCCGCAGAGACGGTTCCGTGTCCTGCCGTGATATCAACCTCACCACCTGCAGTTCCGAGACCAGCTGCAACGCTTACACTACCACCCATCGATGTAGAACCAGTACCAGCTGCCACTGACACCAGTCCACCCGTGATTCCGGTACCGGCAGCGAGCGTGAGCGACCCTCCTGTAGTAAACGTGCTCGTACCCACCGTCAGACTCACCGCTCCTCCAGCTCCCGACGTGGCCGCACCACTACCAATCGACACCGCGCCGCTGTTGCCGGAGCTGCTGCTGCCCGAGCTGAACACCAAATCGCCGCTCACACCTGCAGTCCCGGCGTCTGGCGATCGGATGGACACAGCCCCACTGCTCGTCGCTGTACCCGCTCCACTTGAGAGTGTCACGGCACCTCCCGTGGTATCCGTTGACAGCCCAGCCGTCAACTGCACAAGACCACCAGCTCCGCTGTCAGTATCGCCCACGGTCAGACTCAGCAAGCCGGCCTGTCCATTAGAGGCTGCACCACTTCCGATCATGACGCCGCCGGTGTTTCCGGATGAGGTGGAACCCGAGCTGAAGGCCATGATACCACTATTGCCTGTGGTGCCGGCGGCAGCGGACAGGATGGTAACCGCCCCGCTGTTGCCGGTGGTGACGGCCCCGCTCGTCACATCGACTACTCCACCACCAGTACCACCGCTGCCACCAACAATCGTCACGGAGCCCCCGTCAGACGAAGTGCTCCCTCCGGCCGACACGCTCACGTCTCCTCCGTCGCCTGAGTCCCCACGACCACCCTTGACGCTGAGAGCTCCGCCCATCGTCGCTCCTTCGCCCGCGGCGAGCGTGACAGCGCCACCAGCATCGGTCGTGCCTTGTCCAGCCACCACAGCGAATGCCCCACCAGTGGACCCAAGGCCCGCCGCCGTTTTTACAGCACCCCCAGTTGATGTAGAGCCAGTCCCGGCTGCCACCGACACCAGTCCGCCTGTGACTCCGGTACCGGCAGCAAGCGTGAGCGACCCTCCTGTAGTAAACGTGCTCGTACCCACCGTCAGACTAACCGCTCCTCCGGCGCCCGACGTGGCCGCACCACTACCGATCAGTACCGTGCCGCTGTCGCCTGAGCTGCTGCTGCCCGAGCTGAACACCAAGTCACCGCTCACACCTGCAGTCCCGGCGTCTGGCGATCGGATGGACACAGCCCCACTGCTCGTCGCTGTACCCGATCCACTTGAGATCGTCACGGCACCTCCCGTGGTATCCGTGGACAGGCCGGCCGTCAACTGCACAAGACCACCAGCCCCGCTGTCAGTGTCGCCCACGGTCAGGCTCAGGAGCCCAGCCTGCCCGTCAGTTGCTTTACCACTGCCGATCATGACGCTTCCGGTGTTTCCGGACGTGGTAGAACCCGAGCTGAAGGACATGATACCACTGTTGCCTGTGGTGCCGGCGGCGGCCGACAAGATGGTGACCGTCCCGCTGTTGCCGGTGGTGACGGCCCCGCTCGTCACGTCCACTACACCACCGCCGATATTGCCGCTGCCACCAACAATCGTCACGGATCCCCCGTCAGATGAAGTGCTCCCTCCGGCCGACACGCTCACGTCACCTCCAAGGCCTGAACCCCCAAGACCGGCTTTGATGCTGACGGCTCCACCCACCGTGGCTCCTTCGCCCGCGTCGACGGTGATTGCGCCACCAGCATTGGTCGTGCCTTGTCCAGCCACCACAGCGAATGCCCCACCAGTGGATCCAAGGCCCGCCGCCGTGCGCACGGCGCCCCCAGTCGATGTAGAGCCAGTCCCGGCTGCCACCGACACCAGTCCGCCTGTGACTCCGGTACCGGCGGCGAGCGTGAGCGATCCTCCTGTAGTAAACGTGCTCGTACCCACCGTCAGACTCACCGCTCCTCCGGCGCCCGACGTGGCCGCACCACTACCCATCAGTATCGTGCCGCTGTCGCCGGAGCTACTGCTGCCCGAGCTGAACACCAAGTCACCGCTCACACCTGCAGTCCCGGCGTCTGGCGATCGGATGGACACAGTCCCACTGCTCGTTGCTGTACCCGATCCACTTGAGATCGTCACGGCACCTCCTGTGGTATCTGTTGACAGCCCGGCAGCCATCTGCACAAGACCACCAGCCCCGCTGTCAGTGTCGCCCACGGTCAGGCTCAGGAGGCCGGCCTGTCCATTCGAGGCTGCACCGCTGCCAATCATGACACTGCCGGTATTTCCGGACGTGGTGGAACCCGAGCTGAAGGTCAGTATGCCACTATTGCCTGTGGTGCCCGCTGCGGCGGACAGGATGTTGACCGTCCCACTATTTCCGACGGCAACGCCCCCACTCGTGAGGGCAACGACGCCACCACCTGTAGCTCCGTGGCCCGCCGTGATGGATACAGCGCCTCCAATAGTAGCGCCCTGCCCTGCGGCGAGTGAAATCTCTCCACCCACAGAGACGGTCCCCATGCCTGCTATCAATCCAACTTCACCACCTGCAGTTCCGAGACCAGCCGCAATGCTTACACTACCACCCATCGATGTAGAGCCAGTTCCGGCTGCCACCGACACCGGTCCACCCGTGATTCCGGTACCGGCAGCGAGTGTGAGCGACCCTCCTGTGGTAAACGTGCTCGTACCCACCGTTAAACTCACCGCACCTCCAGCCCCTGACGAGCCCGCACCACTACCAATCGACACCGCGCCGCTGTTGCCGGAGCTGCTGCTGCCCGAGCTAAACACCAGGTCACCGCTCACACCAGTAGCCCCGGCGTCTGGCGATCGGATGGACACAGCCCCACTGCTCGTCGATGTACCCGATCCACTTGAGATCGTCACGGCACCTCCCGTGGTATCCGTTGACAGCCCGGACGTCAATTGCACAAGACCACCAGCCCCGCTGTCAGTGTCGCCCACGGTCAGACTCAGCAAGCCGGCCTGTCCATTCGTGGCTGCACCACTGCCGATCATGACACTGCCGGTGTTGCCGGATGTAGTGGAACCCGAGCTGAAGGCCATGATACCACTGTTGCCTGTGGTGCCGGCGGCGGCCGACATGATGGTGACCATCCCGCTGTTGCCGGTGGTGACGGCCCCGCTTGTCACGTCCACTACACCACCGCCGGTATTGCCGCTGCCACCAACAATCGTCACGGAGCCCCCGTCAGACGAAGTGCTCCCTCCGGCCGACACGCTCACGTCTCCTCCAAGGCCTGAGCCCCCGAGACCGGCTTTGATGCTGACGGCCCCACCTATCGTCGCGCCTTCGCCCGCGTCGACGGTGACAGCGCCACCAGCATTGCTCGTGCCTTGTCCAGCTACCACAGCGAATGCCCCACCAGTGGACCCAAGGCCCGCCGCCGTGCTCACGGCACCGCCGGTCGATGTAGAACCAGTCCCGGCTGCCACCGACACCAATCCGCCTGTGACTCCGGTACCGGCGGCGAGTGTGAGCGACCCTCCTGTAGTAAATGTGCTCGTACCCACCGTCAGACTCACCGCTCCTCCGGCGCCCGACGTGGCCGCACCACTGCCGATCAGTACCATGCCGCTGTCGCCTGAGCTGCTGCTGCCCGAGCTGAACACCAAGTCACCGCTCACACCTGCAGTCCCGGCGTCTGGCGATCGGATGGACACAGCCCCACTGCTCGTCGCTGTACCCGATCCACTTGAGATCGTCACGGCACCTCCCGTGGTATCCGTTGACAGCCCGGCCGTCAATTGCACAAGACCACCAGCCCCGCTGTCAGTGTCTCCCACGGTCAGGCTTAGCAAGCCGGCCTGCCCGTCAGTTGCTTTACCGCTGCCGATCATGACACTGCCGGTGTTTCCGGACGTGGTAGACCCCGAGCTGAAGGCCATGATACCACTGTTGCCTGTGGTGCCGGCGGCCGCCGACAAGATGGTGACCGTCCCGCTGTTGCCGGTGGTGACGGCCCCGCTCGTCACGTCCACGCGACCACCGCCGGTATTGCCGCTTCCACCAACAATCGTCACGGATCCCCCGTCAGACGAGGTGCTCCCTCCGGCCGACACGCTCACGTCTCCTCCAAGGCCTGAGCCCCCAAGACCGGCTTTGATGCTGACGGCCCCACCTATCGTCGCGCCTTCGCCCGCGTCGACGGTGACAGCGCCACCAGCATTGCTCGTGCCTTGTCCAGCTACCACAGCGAATGCCCCACCAGTGGACCCAAGGCCCGCCGCCGTGCTCACGGCACCGCCGGTCGATGTAGAACCAGTCCCGGCTGCCACCGACACCAATCCGCCTGTGACTCCGGTACCGGCGGCGAGTGTGAGCGACCCTCCTGTAGTAAATGTGCTCGTACCCACCGTCAGACTCACCGCTCCTCCGGCGCCCGACGTGGCCGCACCACTGCCGATCAGTATCATGCCGCTGTCGCCTGAGCTGCTGCTGCCCGAGCTGAACACCAAGTCCCCGCTCACACCTGCAGTCCCAGCGTCTGGCGATCGGATGGACACAGCCCCACTGCTCGTCGATGTACCCGATCCACTCGCGATTATCACGGCACCTCCCGTGGTATCCGTGGACAGCCCGGCCGTCAATTGCACAAGACCACCAGCTCCGCTGTCAGTGTCACCCACGGCCAGACTCAGAAGCCCGGCCTGTCCATTCGAGGCTGCGCCGCTGCCAATCATGACACTGCCCGTGTTTCCGGACGTGGTGGGGCCTGAGCTGAAGGTCATAATACCGCTATTGCCTGTGCTTCCAGCAGCTGCCGATTTGATGTCGATAGTTCCGCTGTTGCCGAGACCGACGTCTCCACTCGTCACGGCTACAAGCCCACCTTCGGTAGACCCGTCCCCGGCAGTAATGATAACTTTGCCTCCGGTGGTAGCCCCTTCGCCTGCAACAAATGAAATATCCCCACCCACAGAGAGGGTTCCGCGTCCTGCCGTGATATCAACCTCACCACCTGCACTTCCGAGACCAGCCGCAACGCTTACACTACCACCCATCGATGTAGAGCCAGTACCAGCTGCCACCGACACCAGCCCGCCTGTGACTCCGGTACCGGCAGCAAGCGTGAGCGACCCTCCTGTGGTAAACGTGCTCGTACCCACCGTCAGACTCACCGCTCCTCCAGCCCCCGACGTGGCCGCACCACTACCGATCAGTACAGTGCCACTGTTGCCTGAGCTGCTGCTGCCCGAGCTGAACACTAAGTCCCCGCTCACACCTGCAGTCCCGGCGTCTGGCGATCGGATGGACACAGCCCCACTGCTCGTCGCTGTACCCGATCCACTTGAGATCGTCACGGCACCTCCCGTGGTATCCGTTGACTGCCCGGACGTCAACTGCACAAGACCACCAGCCCCGCTGTCAGTGTCGCCCACGGTCAGACTCAGAAACCCGGCCTGTCCATTCGTGGCTGCACCACTGCCGATCATGACACTGCCGGTGTTTCCGGACGTGGTGGAACCTGAGCTAAAGGATATGATACCACTGTTGCCTGTGGTGCCGGCGGCGGCCGACAAGATGGTGACGGTCCCGCTGTTGCCGGTGGTGACGGCCCCGCTCGTCACGTCCACGCGACCACCGCCGGTATCGCCGCTGCCACCAACAATCGTCACGGATCCCCCGTCAGACGAAGTGCTCCCTCCGGCCGACACGCTCACGTCTCCTCCAAGGCCTGAGCCCCCAAGACCGGCTTTGATGCTGACGGCTCCACCCACCGAGGCTCCTTCACCCGCGTCGACGGTGACAGCGCCACCAGCATTGCTCGTGCCTTCTCCGGCAACCACAGCGAAAGCTCCGCCAGTGGACCCAAGGCCCGCCGCCGTGCTCACGGCACCCCCAGTCGATGTAGAACCAGTCCCGGCTGCCACTGACACCAATCCGCCTGTGACCCCAGTACCGGCGGCGAGTGTGAGCGACCCTCCTGTAGTAAACGTGCTCGTACCCACCGTCAAACTCACCGCTCCTCCGGCGCCCGACGTGGCCGCACCACTGCCTATTAGTACCGTTCCACTGTCGCCTGAGCTGCTGCTGCCCGAGCTAAACACCAAGTCACCGCTCACACCAGTAGCCCCGGCGTCTGGCGATCGGATGGACACAGCCCCACTGCTCGTCGATGTACCCGATCCACTTGAGATCGTCACGGCACCTCCCGTGGTGTCCGTGGACAGCCCGGCCGTCAACTGCACAAGACCACCAGCCCCGCTGTCAGTGTCGCCCACGCTCAGACTCAGCAAGCCGGCCTGCCCGTCAGTTGCTTTACCGCTGCCGATCATGACACTGCCGGTGTTTCCGAATGAGGTGGAACCCGAACTGAAGGACATGATACCACTGTTGCCTGTGGTGCCGGCGGCGGCCGACATGATGGTGACCGTCCCGCTGTTGCCGGTGGTGACGGCGCCACTCGTCATGTCCACGACACCACCACCGGTATTGCCGCTGCCACCAACAATCGTCACGGATCCCCCGTCAGACGAGGTGCTCCCTCCGGCCGACATGCTCACGTCTCCTCCAAGGCCTGAGCCCCCAAGACCGGCTTTGATGCTGACGGCTCCACCCACCGTGGCTCCTTCGCCCGCGTCGACGGTGATTGCGCCACCAGCATCGGTCGTGCCTTGTCCAGCCACCACAGCGAATGCCCCGCCAGTGGACCCAAGGCCCGCCGCCGTGCTCACGGCGCCACCGGTCGATGTAGAGCCAGTCCCGGCTGCCACCGACACCAGTCCGCCTGTGACTCCGGTACCGGCGGCGAGCGTGAGAGATCCTCCAGTAGTAAACGTGCTCATACCCACCGTCAGACTCACCGCTCCTCCAGCTCCCGACGTGGCCGCACCACTGCCGATCAGTACCGTGCCGCTGTCGCCGGAGCTACTGCTGCCCGAGCTGAACACCAAGTTGCCGCTCACACCAGTAGCCCCGGCGTCTGGCGATCGGATCGACACCGCCCCACTGCTCGTCGCTGTACCCGATCCACTTACGATCGTCACGGCACCTCCCGTGGTATCCGTCGACAGCCCGGCCGTCAACTGCACAAGACCACCATCTCCGCTGTCAGTGTCGCCCACGGTCAGACTCAGCAAGCCGGCCTGCCCGTCAGTTGCTTTACCGCTGCCGATCATGACACTGCCGGTGTTTCCGAATGAGGTGGAACCCGAGCTGAAGGCCATGATACCACTGTTGCCTGTGGTGCCGGCGGCCGCCGACATGATGGTGACCGTCCCGCTGTTGCCGGTGGTGACGGCCCCGCTTGTCACGTCCACGCGACCACCGCCGGTATCACCGCTTCCACCAACAATCGTCACGGAGCCCCCGTCAGACGAGGTGCTCCCTCCGGCCGACACGCTCACGTCTCCTCCAAGGCCTGAGCCCCCAAGACCGGCTTTGATGCTGACGGCTCCACCCACCGTGGCTCCTTCGCCCGCGTCGACGGTGATTGCGCCACCAGCATCGGTCGTGCCTTCTCCAGCCACCACAGCGAATGCCCCACCAGTGGATCCAAGACCCGCCGCCGTGCGCACGGCACCGCCGGTCGATGTAGAACCAGTCCCGGCTGCCACCGACACCAGTCCGCCTGTGACTCCGGTACCGGCGGCGAGTGTGAGCGACCCTCCTGTAGTAAATGTGCTCGTACCCACCGTCAGACTCACCGCTCCTCCAGCCCCCGACGTGGCCGCACCACTACCCATGAGTACCATGCCGCTGTCGCCAGAGCTACTGCTGCCCGAGCTGAACACTAAGTCACCGCTCACACCTGCAGTCCCGGCGTCTGGCGATCGGATGGACACAGCCCCACTGCTCGTCGTTGTACCCGATCCACTTGAGATCGTCACGGCACCTCCCGTGGTATCTGTTGACAGCCCGGCCGTCAACTGCACAAGACCGCCAGCCCCGCTGTCAGTGTCGCCCACGGTCAGACTCAGCAAGCCGGCCTGTCCATTCGAGGCCGTACCGCTGCCGATCATGATACTGCCCGTGTTTCCGGACGTGGTAGAACCCGAGCTGAAGGCCATGATACCACTGTTGCCTGTGGTGCCGGCGGCGGCCGACATGATGGTGACCGTCCCGCTGTTGCCGGTGGTGACGGCCCCGCTCGTCACGTCCACTACACCACCACCCGTCGCTCCCTGCCCCGCCGTGATGGTCAGTGAACCACCTGTATTGCTGGTGCTTGTACCTGAAGAAACGCTCACATCTCCTCCAAGGCCTGATCCACCGAGTCCTGCAGCAATTGATACTGACCCACCTGTCTCGCCACCTTCGCCTGCGTTAACAAACAACGCCCCGCCCGAGTTCAGTACACCTTGTCCGGCAGATATGCTCATTGAGCCACCGCTTGAAGCTCCAAGCCCTCCTAGGAACGTTATAGCCCCACCGGTATCGCTTTGTCCTATTCCCGCCGCGATGTTAACAGCACCACCCGTGGATGCGTCCCCAGCAACCATGCTCACTGCACCGCCTGTGCCTGTCGTGCCTGTACCCGCTGCCAATGACACGGCACCACCGGCTACACCCGTCCCCGCCGCCAATGTCAGCGCACCTCCCAACGAAGAGGTGCTCGTGCCTACCGTGAGACTAACCGCACCACCTGCCCCCGAGGACGCGGCACCGCTGCCAATCAGCACCGTGCCGCTGTCACCGGAGCTTGAGGACCCCGAGCTGAATACGAGACCACCGCTCACCCCACTCGTGCCGGCATTGGGCGACCGAATCGTCACCGCCCCACTGGTAGTGTCAGCGCCCTCGCCGCTGGTTATCGTCACGGAGCCCCCCGTGGCCACCGTCGACTCGCCAGCCACCACTCGCACCAGACCTCCGGCGTCGCTATCACCGCTGCCGACGGTCAGACTCAGGAGGCCTCCTGTGCCACCGGCAGCAGCGCCACTGCCGATCATAATGGCACCGCTGTCGCCCGAGGTTGTTGATCCTGAGCTGAAGGTCATCATTCCACTGTTGCCTGTCGTGCCGGCTGCATTTGAGACGATCGTGACCGTGCCACTGTTGCCATCGGCGACAGCCCCACTGGACACAGCCACACGCCCGCCGCCGATTGCCCCTTGGCCCGCCACCATGGTCAACGCACCTCCGGTGACGTCATTGCTGACGCCTGCCGATACGCTCACGTCACCTCCTAGACCTGAATCACCCAACCCGGCCGCTATACTGACCGCGCCGCCTTCAACTGCCCCTTGCCCCGCAGTGACGGTAATAGCCCCTCCAGCGTCTGCGTTGCCCTGGCCAGCCTCGATCGAAAATGCACCACCAGTGTTACCGACACCGGCGGCCATGCCCACTGCACCGCCTGTGCCTGTCGTACCTGTACCCGCTGCCAATGACACGGCACCACCGGCTACACCCGTACCCGCCGCCAGTGTCAGCGCACCTCCCAACGAAGAGGTGCTCGTGCCTACCGTGAGACTAACCGCACCACCTGCCCCCGAGGACGCGGCACCGCTGCCAATCAGCACCGTGCCGCTGTCACCGGAGCTTGAGGACCCCGAGCTGAATACGAGATCACCGCTCACCCCACTCGTGCCGGCATTGGGCGACCGAATCGTCACCGCCCCACTAGTAGTGTCAGCACCCTCGCCGCTGGTTATCGTCACGGAGCCCCCCGTGGCCACCGTCGACTCGCCAGCCACCACTCGCACCAGACCTCCGGCGTCGCTATCACCGCTGCCGACGGTCAGACTCAGGAGGCCTCCTGTGCCACCGGCAGCAGCGCCACTGCCGATCATAATGGCACCACTGTCGCCCGAGGTTGTTGATCCTGAGCTGAAGGTCATCATTCCACTGTTGCCTGTCGTGCCGGCTGCATTTGAGACGATCGTGACCGTACCACTGTTGCCATCGGCGACAGCCCCACTGGACACAGCCACACGCCCGCCGCCGATTGCCCCTTGGCCCGCCACCATGGTCAACGCACCGCCGGTGGCGTCATTGCTGACGCCTGCCGATACGCTCACGTCACCTCCTAGACCTGAATCACCCAACCCGGCCGCTATACTGACCGCGCCGCCTTCAACTGCCCCTTGACCTGCAGTGACGGTAATAGCCCCTCCAGCGTCTGCGTTGCCCTGGCCAGCCTCGATCGAAAATGCACCACCAGTGTTACCGACACCGGCGGCCATGCCCACTGCACCGCCTGTGTCTGTCGTGCCTGTACCCGCTGCCAATGACACGGCACCACCGGCTACACCCGTCCCCGCCGCCAGTGTCAGCGCACCTCCCAACGAAGAGGTGCTCGTGCCTACCGTGAGACTAACCGCACCACCTGCCCCCGAGGACGCGGAACCGCTGCCAATCAGCACCGTGCCGCTGTCACCGGAGCTTGAGGACCCCGAGCTGAATACGAGATCACCGCTCACCCCACTCGTGCCGGCATTGGGCGACCGAATCGTCACCGCCCCACTGGTAGTGTCAGCACCCTCACCGCTGGTTATCGTCACGGAGCCCCCTGTGGCCACCGTCGACTCGCCAGCCACCACTCGCACCAGACCTCCGGCGTCGCTATCACCGCTGCCGACGGTCAGACTCAGGAGGCCTCCTGTGCCACCGGCAGCAGCGCCACTGCCGATCATAATGGCACCACTGTTACCCGAGGTTGTTGATCCTGAGCTGAAGGTCATCATTCCACTGTTGCCTGTCGTCCCCCCTGGCGCAGAGGCAAACACAACTGGTCCACTATCTCCCGTCGTCGCGTCTCCACTTGTAATGCTTATAGCACCGCCATTATTTCCGCCACGTCCCGCGGTCATGGTAAGGTCCCCTCCATCCGTCAAACCTTCACCAGCAAATATCGAAACCGAGCCACCGAAATCGACTGTTCCCCGTCCGGCCTCGATCGAAAATGCACCCCCCGTATTACCATCGCCGGCGACCATACCCACTGCACCGCCTGTGCCTGTCGTGCCTGTACCCGCTGCCAATGACACGGCACCACCGGCTACACCCGTCCCCGCCGCCAGTGTCAGCGCACCTCCCAACGAAGAGGTGCTCGTGCCTACCGTGAGACTAACCGCACCACCTGCCCCCGAGGACGCGGCACCGCTGCCAATCAGCACCGTGCCGCTGTCACCGGAGCTTGAGGACCCCGAGCTGAATACGAGATCACCGCTCACCCCACTCGTGCCGGCATTGGGCGACCGAATCGTCACCGCCCCACTGGTAGTGTCAGCGCCCTCGCCGCTGGTTATCGTCACGGAGCCCCCCGTGGCCACCGTCGACTCGCCAGCCACCACTCGCACCAGACCTCCGGCGTCGCTATCACCGCTGCCGACGGTCAGACTCAGGAGGCCTCCTGTGCCACCGGCAGCAGCGCCACTGCCGATCATAATGGCACCGCTGTCGCCCGAGGTTGTTGATCCTGAGCTGAAGGTCATCATTCCACTGTTGCCTGTCGTGCCGGCTGCATTTGAGACGATCGTGACCGTACCACTGTTGCCATCGGCGACAGCCCCACTGGACACAGCCACACGCCCGCCGCCGATTGCCCCTTGGCCCGCCACCATGGTCAACGCACCGCCGGTGGCGTCATTGCTGACGCCTGCCGATACGCTCACATCACCTCCTAGACCTGAATCACCCAACCCGGCCGCTATACTGACCGCGCCGCCTTCAACTGCCCCTTGACCTGCAGTGACGGTAATAGCCCCTCCAGCGTCTGCGTTGCCCTGGCCAGCCTCGATCGAAAATGCACCACCAGTGCTACCGACACCGGCGGCCATGCCCACTGCACCGCCTGTGCCTGTCGTACCTGTACCCGCTGCCAATGACACGGCACCACCGGCTACACCCGTCCCCGCCGCCAGTGTCAGCGCACCTCCCAACGAAGAGGTGCTCGTGCCTACCGTGAGACTAACCGCACCACCTGCCCCCGAGGACGCGGAACCGCTGCCAATCAGCACCGTGCCGCTGTCACCGGAGCTTGAGGACCCCGAGCTGAATACGAGATCACCGCTCACCCCACTCGTGCCGGCATTGGGCGACCGAATCGTCACCGCCCCACTGGTAGTGTCAGCGCCCTCGCCGCTGGTTATTGTTACGGAGCCCCCCGTGGCCACCGTCGACTCGCCAGCCACCACTCGCACCAGACCTCCGGCGTCGCTATCACCGCTGCCGACGGTCAGACTCAGGAGGCCTCCTGTGCCACCGGCAGCAGCGCCACTACCGATCATAATGGCACCGCTGTCGCCCGAGGTTGTTGATCCTGAGCTGAAGGTCATCATTCCACTGTTTCCTGTCGTCCCCCCTGGCGCAGAGGCAAACACAACTGGTCCACTATCTCCCGTCGTCGCGTCTCCACTTGTAACGCTTATAGCACCGCCATTATTTCCGCCAAGCCCCGCGGTCATGGTAAGGTCCCCTCCATCCGTCAAACCTTCACCAGCAAATATCGAAACCGAGCCACCGAAATCGACCGTGCCCCGTCCGGCCTCGATCGAAAATGCACCCCCCGTATTTCCATCGCCGGCGGCCATACCCACAGCACCGCCTGTGCCTGTCGTGCCTGTACCCGCTGCCAATGACACGGCACCACCGGCTACACCCGTACCCGCCGCCAATGTCAGCGCACCTCCCAACGAAGAGGTGCTCGTGCCTACCGTGAGACTAACCGCACCACCTGCCCCCGAGGACGCGGCACCGCTGCCAATCAGCACCGTGCCGCTGTCACCGGAGCTTGAGGACCCCGAGCTGAATACGAGATCACCGCTCACCCCACTCGTGCCGGCATTGGGCGACCGAATCGTCACCGCCCCGCTGGTGGTGTCAACACCCTCGCCGCTGGTTATTGTTACGGAGCCCCCTGTGGCCACGGTCGACTCGCCAGCCACCACTCGCACCAGACCTCCGGCGCCGCTATCACCGCTGCCGACGGTCAGACTTAGAAGACCACCCGCGCCACCGATAGCAGCACCGCTACCAATCATAATTGCACCACTGTTACCCGAGGTTGTTGATCCTGAGCTGAAGGTCATCATACCGCTGGACCCACTTAGCCCGGCGTTTGAGGATCGAACAATAACTTCTCCTGAGGTTGTTGATGTCCCTTCCCCGCTAGCGATATGCACAATACCACCGGTTAATGCCGTACTTTGTCCAGCATATAACTGAAGTAACCCCCCAGAGCCACTGTCTCCACTGCCTACAGTCAAGCTTACCATGCCTCCTCTGCCTGTGGAGCTGGCCCCGGATCCAATCAATATTTCGCCGCTGTTACCTAGGCTGGTTGCGCCAGAACTGAATGCCAGGTACCCACTAGTTCCTGCCGATCCAGCATCCGCTGATTGAACAACAACCGAACCGCTGCTTGTGGCCTCACCAACACCGCTTGCGATGGAGACGTGCCCTCCCGTCATCACCGTACTTATGCCTGCATATATTTCTATGGAACCACCGGACCCGCTGTCACCGCTCCCTACCACAAGGCTGAGTTTTCCTCCGCGCCCACCGGTACTTGCTCCACTCCCCAAGAGAATGGCACCGGTGTTGCCGGCGCTGCTTGATCCTGAGCTGAATGTAATCGTGCCGCTCACGCCGCTGCTACCAGCATTTGCCGTGCGAAGCGATATCGACCCGCTTGAGGAGTACTGGCTGTACCCAGAGGTGATTGAAATTAAGCCTCCCGTAAGACCAGATGCAGTTTTGGTGGCTCCGGCACTCAAAGCAACATCCCCCCCAGCTCCACTTGTTCCTGTCCCCACTTCAAGCTCAATGTCGCCACCTTTTCCACTGGTCGCTTGTCCCGTCACGATGGTGATGGCTCCAGTATCGCCGCTGCTGCTTGTACCAGTGTTGAAGGCCAGGACCCCACTGGCGCCAGCGGTACCTGCATTGGACGACTTGATGTATACTGCGCCACTGGTACTGTATGATGAGTATCCCGACTGGAACAGCAAGTCGCCTCCCGTTGCGACCGCACTTGAACCAGACAAGATGTTTACGTCCCCGCCATCTTCGGCATCAGACACGCCAACCTCTATAGTTACGCTTCCGCTTTGTGGGCCATCACCCGTGCTGAGCAGAATGTCACCCGCAATACCAGAGCTGGCTGTCCCTGTATCAAAGTATAGCGTGCCGCTGCGTCCACTGCGCCCTGCGTTGACGGTTCGAACAAAAATATCACCGCTTGTCGTTGCTGTACCGTGCCCACTTTCAATGACCACGCTACCACCTGTAGCCGCGGTACTTTCCCCGGACCGCACCAAAATTTCGCCGCCCTCGCCAATTCCACCACTACCAACCACGACGCTAATCATACCTGCCCGCCCATCTTCAGCACTACCCGATCCGATTTCGATGCTCCCGCTGTTACCCTCCGAACTTATACCAGAAACGAACGTTAAAGTACCACTACTACCATCTCGACCGCCATTCGCTGTTTGGACAGCAATATCTCCGCTCGAATCCTCGCCTCCGTATCCACTGCTTATGAGAACCGACCCTCCTTTTGACGCAGAGCTTTCTCCCGCTTCAATGAAGATGTCGCCACCATCACCAGATATAGCATTAGTCCCCACGCCAGCCACAATCAAAACAGAGCCCCCTTTGCGTTCAAGATCAGCAGCATCGCCCGCGAACATACTAACACCGCCGCCGTCACCGCTTGCGCCAGAACCAACGGCGAGAGTGATGGACCCACCACGACCCGTTTGCGCATTAGCTGTGGTCAACAAAACTTCCCCGGTATTTCCTCGGCTTGAGGTTCCCGTGGTGAGCGCGATGGAGCCACTGGCTCCAACGAATCCAGAGTTTGCTGTTTTAATTAGTATGTCTCCACTGCTGCTCCACTCGCTTCTTCCTCCCTCCAGCAAGATACTACCGCCCGTGAGTAAATATGTGTCCCCCGCGCGTAGCGACAGCACCCCTCCTACGCCACTGTTGCCAGTGCCGACCGAAATGTCCACCGCACCGCCGCTTCCCCCATCCGCGCGCCCTGTACCGATGCTAATAGATCCTGAGTTGCCAGACCCTGACGAACCTGACCGTAGCGCGACAGACCCGCTAACACCGGCGGCACCCGCGTCAAGCGAGCGGATAGATATTGCACCACTCGTTGCACCGGTCCCCTCACCGCTAAGTAATAACACCGATCCACCTATTCCACCAGACCCAACGCCGGCGGTCAGAGTGACGTTACCCCCGCCCCCGCCCTGTCTGCTCTTGCCAGATCCTGCAGACAGCACGATAGATCCTCCCGGTTTGTCATCGGCTGTGGTGTTTCCTGCGGTCATTGACACGGAACCACCGCTCCCACTAGCACCTTTGCCAACGGCTAGCGTTACCCCCCCAGTAGACCCCTCGGTAGCATTTCCCGTGGCCATATAAATTGCTCCTGTATTTCCTAGTAGACTTGATCCAGTGTACAGTTGGGCTTCACCGCTAGAACCCTTGTCACTCTGGGCATCTGCAGTTGACATGACAGCTCGACCACTGCTTTCCCCTTGCAGAGAGCTGCTTCCAGTTCCAGACGAAAGAATGACACTTCCGCCACTTCCCCCTTGCGAAGAACCTGCTAATATTCCTATATCACCTCCTGCCCCAACTGCGCCCGTGCTATTCCCCGCTCTAAACCACAGCGATCCTCCAGTGCCTGATACGTCACCTCCTCCTTGCGGGAAAGCGTTTCCCGCCGACACTTCGATAGTCCCTCCTGCTTTATTAGGATCAGTCTGGTTACCGGCCGAGAGGTGGACATCGAAGGGTGACATACTGACCATAGCAGACCCTTCGCCTTCTTCTCCCACGCGCAAATGGATACCTCCGGCCTCTCCACCGTATTTCGCGGATCCAGTGGTCAAAGCAATCGCGCCACTGTCGCCCAATGATGCCGTCCCCGTCGAGATCGTAACAGAGCCACTGGCACCCGTTGGATTGGAGTTAGAGTATGATCCACCGGCTTCAGTCGCGACCGTGATATCGCCGCTCTTCTCCCCGGAGTTGGGTCTGAAGCTGAAGTGCTTGTGCTGTGACTGCATGGCTGATATGAGGTCAAGTGTTAGTGCGACCTTGTCCACCTGATGAAAATCGCTAATCGCAAAGTTCTGATCGGGGAGGTCGAAGTCAGAGATAGTTTCGACGTGCTCTGGAAATACCTCGGCTAGCTGCTGCGCGATTACCCCTCGAACCCGCGGGTTGCCTTCGAGGTTTCGAACTTCGCGCCATTCCTCCGTGTAAGCATACTCCACCATCTCCACTTCCATGAACCGCTGAAGGACGTCGTCGACATCGACGTCAATGACGCTTTCCTTTATCCGCTCGTCGGATGAGTACTGGATGGTGGTGACCTGCAGCGGAACGTTTGCCACCACACGCGCCTCGCTGTCTTCAAACTCCTGCAGCCTGAAATCATACTCGACGGGTTCATTCTCGAGGCTGTTCGCAGGATGAGTGATACTGAATCCAATGACGTTCTTCGTGGTTTTGTCACCGGCGGGTACAGTCAGGTAGATTCCACCATTGACGCCACTCGAGAGAGACACATCGTCGTCTGACGTCATGACCCGCTGCCCTCCCGTCGACGATTGTATCTCTGTGGTACCGTTCAGGAGTCCACCACGTCCTGGCCTCAATACGATACCGCCTCCCGTACCACCGCTGCCCGTACTGTTTCCTGACAATAATACCAGCGCCCCACCGTCCTCGGAGGGACTTCCGTTGAAGGGAGCCGTCGATCCTGCTGCAATCTCGATCCGGCCTCCGGCCTCTGAAGGGTCTCTTTGTTGTCCGGCGGAAACCCAGACGCCGAGCCCTGACATGTGGACACCGGGTCCGTCTCCGTCAGCGCCGCCAACTTCGATGGCGATGCTTCCAGGCCTGTTTCCATTTTCTGAAGGGCCAGTGGCCAAAGTGATTGCGCCACTGTCGCCCAATGATGCCGTCCCCGTCGAGATCGTAACAGAGCCACTGGCACCCGTTGGATTGGAGTTAAAGTATGATCCACCGGCTTCAGTCGCAACCGCGATGTCGCCGCTCTTCTCCCCGGAGTTGGGTCCGAAGCTGAAGTGCTTGTGCTGTGACTGCATAGCTGATATGAGGTCAAGTGTTAGTGCGACCTTGTCCACCTGATGAAAATCGCTAATCGCAAAGTTCTGATCGGGGAGGTCGAAGTCAGAGATAGTTTCGACGTGCTCTGGAAATACCTCGGCTAGCTGCTGCGCGATTACCCCTCGAACCCGCGGGTTGCCTTCAAGGTTTCGAACTTCGCGCCATTCCTCCGTGTAAGCATACTCCACCATCTCCACTTCCATGAACCGCTGAAGGACGTCGTCGACATCGACGTCAATGACGCTTTCCTTTATCCGCTCGTCGGATGAGTACTGGATGGTGGTGACCTGCAGCGGAACGTTTGCCACCACACGCGCCTCGCTGTCTTCAAACTCCTGCAGCCTGAAATCATACTCGACGGGTTCATTCTCGAGGCTGTTCGCAGGATGAGTGATACTGAATCCAATGACGTTCTTCGTGGTTTTGTCACCGGCGGGTACAGTCAGGTAGATTCCACCATTGACGCCACTCGAGAGAGACACATCGTCGTCTGACGTCATGACCCGCTGCCCTCCCGTCGACGATTGTATCTCTGTGGTACCGTTCAGGAGTCCACCACGTCCTGGCCTCAATACGATACCGCCTCCCGTACCACCGCTGCCCGTACTGTTTCCTGACAATAATACCAGCGCCCCACCGTCCTCAGAGGGGCTTCCGTTGAAGGGAGCCGTCGATCCTGCTGCAATCTCGATCCGGCCTCCGGCCTCTGAAGGGTCTCCTTGTTGTCCGGCGGAAACCCAGACGCCGAGCCCTGACATGTGGACACCGGGTCCGTCTCCGTCAGCGCCGCCAACTTCGATGGCGATGCTTCCAGGCCTGTTTCCATTTTCTGAAGGGCCAGTGGCCAAAGTGATTGCGCCACTGTCGCCCAATGATGCCGTCCCCGTCGAGATCGTAACAGAGCCACTGGAACCCGTTGGATTGGAGTTAAAGTATGATCCACCGGCTTCAGTCGCGACCGTGATATCGCCGCTCTTCTCCCCGGAGTTGGGTCCGAAGCTGAAGTGCTTGTGCTGTGACTGCATGGCTGATATGAGGTCAAGTGTTAGTGCGACCTTGTCCACCTGATGAAAATCGCTAATCGCAAAGTTCTGATCGGGGAGGTCGAAGTCAGAGATAGTTTCGACGTGCTCTGGAAATACCTCGGCTAGCTGCTGCGCGATTACCCCTCGAACCCGCGGGTTGCCTTCGAGGTTTCGAACTTCGCGCCATTCCTCCGTGTAAGCATACTCCACCATCTCCACTTCCATGAACCGCTGAAGGACGTCGTCGACATCGACGTCAATGACGCTTTCCTTTATCCGCTCGTCGGATGAGTACTGGATGGTGGTGACCTGCAGCGGAACGTTTGCCACCACACGCGCCTCGCTGTCTTCAAACTCCTGCAGCCTGAAATCATACTCGACGGGTTCATTCTCGAGGCTGTTCGCAGGATGAGTGATACTGAATCCAATGACGTTCTTCGTGGTTTTGTCACCGGCGGGTACAGTCAGGTAGATTCCACCATTGACGCCACTCGAGAGAGACACATCGTCATCTGACGTCACGATGCGTTCGGCCCCTGTTGACGCTTGAATGTCAACTCTACCGTTGGTCACATCACCCTCTCCGGGGCGAATCATGACACGTCCCCCGACACCCCCATCAGCTGACCCTGCGTTCAAGACGATGTTTCCACCGGCTTCCAGCGGGATTGCATTGCGACGGTCGTGTCCCTTAGCAAGTGATGACGCTCCACCCAATATCTCAACTCCACCACCAGGACCAATCTTACCTTGCCCACCGACGATTTTGACAGCACCACCAACTCCATCAATACCCCGCCGCTCGTTGCCTGCTCCCGTTCCGGCCGCAATTATTACATCGCCACCTAACCCGAGAGTTGCCTGACCAGCCTGTAGGGTTAGACCACCCCCTTTTTTGGCGGGGCCCTCCGTGTCACCGGCAGTGATCATGGTTTGACCACCATCTGTAGATCTTGCAACACCAACCCGTGCAATTATGCCACCACCCGTTGAAGCATTCCCTGTGGTGAGCAGAACCGACCCGGACGGCCCAGAGGAAGAGTCCCCCGTGGACATACGAATGCCACCACTTTTTCCATTTTTATCTGCGTGTGAAGTACGTAGGACCAAGCCTCCGCTGGCTCCGTGCCAGCTTCTTCCTGATTGAATCATAACTGAGCCTCCTGTTTGACCCTGCAGGGTCTCGGTTGCTCCGGCAGTGATGTTTACGTCGCCGCCCTTTCCTACAGCGCCGGGTCCAACGGACAAAGCAATTCCGCCGCCAGAGCCGGAAACCGAGCGCCCGGTTCTGAATGTCAACTCTCCCGACTGACCTCGAGTCGAATTTCCTGTAGACATTGTTATATTCCCACTGGTGCCAGAGCGGCCTGCGCTTGCGGTTTCTACCCTCACTGACCCACTAGTCGTGTCTTTGCTAACACCGGTTGTAATGACAACTGACCCACCCGTGCCTTTAGCTGCAGACCCTCCGCGCATGCTGACAAGTCCCCCACGATCTGCCGAATTTCCACCTTGCGCTTCGCCACCCTGGATATTGACGCCTCCACCTCGCCCACCACCTGCTCCATGTCGGTTACTTCCGACACCTCCGATCAATGACAATGCACCGCCGACTCCTTGGCGAGCACTTGATTCACCTGCCCTAAGATTGATAGCGCCACCCTGCGGACCAGACCCTGGTCCGGCTACAAAGTCCAGGGCACCCCCACCTCCCGCAACCGCCGTTCCAGTACCGACGAGAAGAGATCCGGAATCGCCAAGTGTCGATGAACCTGTAGACAATACGATGTTACCACTCACACCAGCTGGTCCCGAGTTCGCCGTGAGGATCACGATTGGTCCACTGGACGAAGCCTCTCCAGAGCCTGACTGCAGAAGTATGGAGCCACCAGTGGCGGCGGCGGCCGGACCTGCTGTGAGTTCGACGTTTCCTCCCGGGTCGTTTTTTGGATCTAAACCGTGCGCCCCTCCGGCATCTATAAAAATAGAACCACCATCTCCACCGCCCCCATGACTGCTCCCTTTGGCCGCACTAAGCCCGTCTCCTGCCGCCATCAAAATGTCACCCCCACGTTGTCCTTTCGCCGCTGTATCTCCGGCTCGCAACATCACGGCTCCCCCGTCATTTTGCGCTCCAGTACCAACAAAGAGCTCGATGTTACCGCCGGAGTCGCCCCCCGCATCCCCGGTGGTGAGGACCAGCCCACCAGAAGCGCCTTCGGGACTGTGGCCCGTAGAAAGAGCCGCCCGCCCACTATCTCCGTGGCGCCCAGCGTTGACAGTTTGCAATATTAATGCGCCACTGCTTGACCCGAACGAGTGCCCAGTACGAATCGAAACGTTCCCGCCGACTTCTCCGCTAGTGTCTCCTGCGATGAGAGTGATGTCGCCTCCTTCTCCTGAGTCCCCTGTTCCAACGTACACCTGGAAGCTGCCGCCGCGGCCATGGGCAGCGGTGCCAGTCTGAATACTGATCGTCCCTGAGTCGCCTCGGCTCGATGTGCCTGAGTACAGGGAGATACCTCCACTAATTCCGGCTTCTCCAGCATTAGCAGTCGACAGGTGGATTGGCCCGCTTGAGCTGTGTTCTCCGTACCCACTTCGAAATTGCATCGCCCCGCCCCGACCTTGTCGAGAAAACCCCCCAGCAACTTCAATACTCCCTCCATTATCTCCCGAGGCCCCCCCTTGCCCTGCCCCTCCAAAAATCTGAACGCGACCACCGTCGCCGCCATTGTAGCGGTCCCGGTTACTTCCTTCCCCGGCAACAAGGAGGATATCGCCACCCACTGCTTCCGATGCCCTTGTCTCTCCCGCGGCCAGGATGATGTCTCCTCCAGCCCCTTCGGAACCAGTCCCGACCGCGACAAGAACATCCCCACCATGGCCGTCTTCCGCCGCGCCCGTAACCAGCTGAATCGTGCCGCTTTCACCATGACTAGACGTTCCCGTTGAGAGTAGAAGCCCCCCGCTGGTACCGGCATCCCCAGCATTCGACGTGCGGAGAATGATCATTCCACTCGATGTGCGGCTGCTATACCCGCCACTGATAGCGATGCTTCCTCCATAGGACTTGTCGGTGGTCATGCCCGCCGTAACTTCAACGTTTCCACCAGATCCTGAGTCACCGTCACCAACACGAACAACAACACTTCCTCCTCCTCCGACTTGGGCATTTCCCGTCGAAAGAGACACACTACCGCTTGAGCCGTGGTTAGAAATACCAGTGCGAATAGATACATTGCCACTGGATCCCTGTATCCCGGCGTCGCCGGTTTGTATAACAACGGGCCCGCTGGAACTTAGCGTGCTCAGGCCCGATCCTATAAACACGTGACCGCCGCTACCGGCGAATGAGGTCCCGCCGTGCAAATCTATATGGCCGCCGCCATCGCTGCTGGATTGTCCTTTCGCTGAACCACCGGCGATGTGAACATCTCCTCCGTTCCCGCCATCAGTATGATGGGGGCTGGAGCCTTCACCACCTTCTATCATCACCTTACCTCCTACCCCACCAATGGCGGAAGTCCGACCGGCAGAAAGCTTAACATCGCCTCCGTCCCCATAGTCGCCCTCACCAACGGACAAGTAAATGGACCCCCCCGCACCAGCGGTAGCTCCACCCGTGGTCATGAATATACTACCAGACGTTGCAGCAAGGGAGTCACCGGTCGACGTTGAAATGTCACCGCTGGCGCCATCGATTCCGGATGCCGACGTCGAGAGCGAGACGGGACCACTTGAACCTCCACCGCTTGTGCCAGACTGAACACTTACGCCCCCGCCGCGGCCGGCAACAGAATCACCACCAATAATTTCTACTGTACCGCCACGGTCAAGGACTGATGTTCCCTTCGAGTTTCCACCGCTCACTACGACCGGACCACCGTCACCCCCGTCCCCCTCGTTCGCACTGGATCCTTCTCCAGCTGTCACAAAAACGGTACCTCCTCGTGCACCCGTAGCCGAGGTATCACCCGCGTACAGGTAAAGATCTCCACCATCACCAGTACCGCCGGTGCCGACAAATACCCCGACAGCACCCCCCGCTCCCTCTAGTGCATCGCCAGAACCAAGTAACACCGTTCCAGAGTCGCCGCTGCTGGATGTCCCAGTGGAGGCGGCAATCATTCCACTCGATGCGAAGCCTAGGGCATTACTGGTGGAAATGAGTATAGCTCCACTCGCAGACACATCGCTTGCTCCACTGCGGAGCTCTACTGCCCCACCCGTACCTGCTGAGCTTGTGCCACCTACCATAGATACGATTCCACCAGCTCCGTCAACGGCAGACCCGCCAGAAAGAACGATATCTCCGCCGTTTCCGGTGCCGCCTCCCACGTCCGTTCCGGAAGCACCTCCTCCGGATAGAGAAACCGTACCACCGGCGCCACCATCAGCGTTGGTCCCATCTCCAGCACTAAGAAATACGGCGCCGCCGATCCCATCAACAGCGCTGGTGTTTCCTGCCATGAACTCGATGTCACCACCGGAGCCAACCAAATCAGCTCCACCGATGCTGAAAACGATATCGCCGGCGTCTCCGTCGGTCGAGGATCCGGTTTGAAACTCGATGTCCCCGGCACTCCCGTCTGTAGCCTGCCCTGTACTCAGAATAATCGTTCCAGATACGCCTTGCGGGCCCGCATTCATCGTCTGGATCAGAACGTCGCCACTAGAGGTTACCGTGCCTGAACCGCCAGAAATTTGAACCCCTCCGCCTGTTTGATGACTACTGGTACCGGCAGTGATTACTACCCACCCTCCAACTCCTGAATCCCCGCTACCGACGGACATCCGAATGTCGCCAGCGCCACCTCCAGCAGCATCCCCTGAGAGAATTGATATTTCTCCCGTGTTCCCAGCAGAGGATGTACCGGTGAGCAATTGCAATACACCGCTAACCCCGGATGTTCCCGCATTCGCGGTGGTGATAGTAGCGCCACCGCTTGACGTAAGCCTGCCGACACCCGTGGAAAGAAGCAGAGCACCGCCGGTGCTTGCTGCGGCGGAACCACCTGTAAGCAACACCATGCCTCCTAGGTCAGAGGGTCCCAGCCCGGACGCCTCGCCCCCCTCAACTACCACATCACCTCCCGATCCACCCTCGTAGGAAGAAGGGTCGGTGCCTGCCCCAGCTGTGATCAACACATTTCCTCCGATGGCCGAGGGTGCGGTCGAGTCGCCTGCGGAAATTTCGACGGATCCTCCGTCCCCGCTGTTGCCGCTACCGACGGCGAGGGTAATCTGCCCACCCTTACCGCCAACGGCAGAGTTCGTGACCAACGAGATTGAACCCGAGTCCGCGGCGCTAGCGGCGCCCGTCCTTAAGAGTAAATCGCCGCTGGCGCCTGCAACGCCGCTGTTGGCGGTTTGTAAGTACACGCCTCCACTGGAACCATTCGTGGCATACCCGGACTTGACACGCACGCTGCCCCCCGGAGCGGTTCTGTCATCCGTGTCTCCCGCCGTTACCGTTACATCGGAACCTTGTCCTGTGCCTGTTACCCCGACGACGATGCTTATGAAGCCGGCCTCGCCCTCGGTGGCTTCACCGGTTCCCAGGACAATCGATCCGGTGCCATTGGTCATGGAGTCTCCGGACGACACGACAACATCACCGCTGGCGGCTGTACCCTGGCCGTCACCCGAGCGTATATTCACCTGCCCGGAAGTGATGCCCTCGCTTGATCCGCTGGCAAGAGACACATCTCCCCCGGTCCCACTTTCGCTCGTCCCTCCGGTAATGTCCAAACCCCCGCCGACCCCTTCTATCGAAGCGCCTCCGGTGATATCGACGCTTCCACCTGCACCCACGTCGCCTCCGAAGGCCTCAAGCCCTTCCGCGACCCCGCCGCTGATCGAAACCCTGCCGCCACTTCCACCGATGGGGTTGATACCGTTACCGGCAGAAAGGGAGATGGCGCCTCCGGCCTCATTAGCATTCTGAGAATCTCCGGAGAAGACGCTAGCGTCGCCGCCGGACTGAACCCGAAACGAGGTCTCGTTCAAAACTAAGGAGAATTCCGCGCCAGAGTCTGAAAAGCCAGACGCCGATAGCTCCCCCCCGCCAAACTGAGGATCGGCTTCGACGATGAGGTTGCCCACAACCCGATTTTCTACGGCAAGGACAAACGCGCGATGACAACCCATGAGCACGACGAGAAACTTTGTAGCGTTGTACTGTAACTGTTACCTGGTTGCCCGGGAGCGTAGATGAGCAAGCGTTCTGCAACGTACTGGTATATAGCGTGCAACAACAGGCGAAAAATGAACTTAAGGGAGCGAGGTATAGGACCGGCAAAACGTCGTTTCAATAAGACAGCTTGGTTGAACGAATGCGCATTTGTTCCATCTAGAGGACGCCACCTCGCCGAAACCACCGTGCCTTGTGAGCGGTATAAATTTCCTTGGCATACCTTTTGGGTTGGGCGGGCATAATTTGGACGTTTAGGCGCAATCGCGAACATCTAATATGTAATAATCGTAGGCATGTGCTGGTATAGTACAAGCGGTGTTGGCAACGCGCTGCGTCAGCAACCGAAAGGACACTCACAAATGTTTGTCTGCGAGGTAAGTGATATGTTTTGCAGTCCTGTGGGCATTTCTTTGTGTAAACAGCATCGAAATATATCAGGGAAACATTCACATAGAGTAAGTGAAGGTCGACCGTATTTAATGCCTGAGGTCACCATGCAGACCAAAAACCATACAATTCTATCATCAGCTCTTGTTGTAGCGCTTTTATCATATTCCTTCTCACTTCGAATGGTGTTGGGTTTATGTACACCACTTCGCGAGTATTGAGTAGAATGGGTGTAACGAGCAGCAGAATAGTCTTGAATGGCACGTACGATAATTAACAAGCTTTTCGCCGCTCACCATGTTAGCGATAGCGTCACTCGCTCAATCTGTGCGAGGCTTATGCTGGTACTTAGTAAATGTGTAAGACATAAATTCTTAACCTCCGTTGCTTTCACGTTTTCAGAACAACGTTGAGTGGTGCATAGATATTACCTGCCACGAAGGACGTCGGACAGGGAAGGTCAAACACGGTTCCTCGGCAGTCAATGCTGAATATCTCTGAGACGGTCAGGCACGCCCCCTCGGAAGCGCACCACGCACAGTCTTCGTCTTCCGCACATGATGTGCACTCCGGATACTCGCTGCACCTCGGGGTCTCTGGAGATTCCGTGGCGTTTTCGAGGCGGAGATGGTGGACGGCGGCGCAAAAGAAAATCATCGTGACCTCTTTGACAGAACACTTGTACTACTGTACGTACAACGTTGCTGCTGATGCTGCTTTAATTTCAGTGAATTGTCGCGTTTATGGCCGCTTCAGAACTAAAAACACAGAGCGAGCTGCTATTATCTCTGTCACAAGACCTCGTTCGAATCGTAAGAGCATGGAGTCACTGTGCATCGCACCCCTTAGGCTCGCTGCTTCAGTCCACGGAAGGCATTGACCACCTTAGTACTCGCTGCGTAAACACAGCCTGGTTTGGTGGCAGCACGCCCACGTTCATCTTGACCTAACGCACTCTCGAACTTTTAGTACTACAAAAAACTATCCCACACTATAACAAATACCAGGTACTAGCGGTTTGTTCCCAAACACTTGAGCGCAGTTCGAATGGGGCTAACGTCTTTGCTCCATTAATCCCTCCAAAATTAGGTGGATGAGCAGCATTACTTGCGGGGCAGTAATCGATAGAATGAGTAACATTAGGACCCCTATAGGTAGTACAGTAGTTATTTCAACGAACAGCCTGTCCTATGTATATGCTCGTATATATATCGCGCCAAATCGCAGCCTTCAATTCCACACTCGAACCCACGTACAGCTCCCAACTCTTACCCGGGCAAACGCCAGCCTCGAAAATCCAGGACGGGCACGGTGACCCGTCCGACGGCCCGATAGCAGTGCCATCAACACATTGAAGCGTGGACAAGCAGTAGCCGCAGCCTCCCACGTCAACGCAGTCCGTGCAATTGCCAACATCAGTCCTTTATTGTGGAGGAGCAGACACAGTGCATCAGGATAACACAAGGGAACCGGCGGAAGAGCATACTCTGGGATCAAGGACCGGGTGCGGGGTTATTTAATTGGCTAGACTGCTTATATCTCCAACGTGTTACGAATTGCAGAGGAAAGCTTATTTCGAATAGGGAACACGCCTTCCCAATGGAGACGCGCACGTGAACTGCACGCACAAAGTTTGCATATGAATAAATACCTACAGTAGTACGGTACCAAGTATCTTAAAATATTGTTCGACGAGATCACGAAGATAGGGGGGTGGAAGGCAGAGAGAACAGAGAAGTATTACATAGGGTCGACGACGAGTGCATGCGTCCCGGAGTCCAAGAGGGAACGGGACCGCGACTGTACGGCTGTGGGCGAGCTATCGGTCTAAGGCATTTGAGTCAGACTTCTCCTCGTGCGCACCGAAGTGCACCTAACAAAGACGGTAACATAGGAAAATTGGGTGAGACCACACAGCACCTGTCAGGATAACCTAAGAAATACATCGAAGCTTGGATGAGTCCACCGACCGGGGTAGGAGGTCTCATCCAACCCAATACATTGGATGATCGGCGGCAGCGTAAAATGATACTGCAGGAAAGCGTTAAACAATTAACGGAAACTCAGGTCGGATAACAAAAAGTGGTTCCAGTGTTTCGTGCGATTTTCTACTTTTAAAAGAGCCTCCCGATTCATTCAGCCTTGAACGAGCTTCGCAATGAGGACAGGGAAATAGGTGCAGGTAAGAATACAGATTTTTCCGCCGCCCCTACAAGCTTAGTTTAGTCTTTTCTGCAATACTACTTTAGACCCAGGAAGGGACACCGCGCCGAGAGCGCACTCAGCGAGGAGTTTATCCCGGATGAGGCCCTGCCACGGGGCAGAAGGTCTCATCAATACTTACATTGAGTAATGGGCGGCAGAGTAAAATAACCTGTAGTGGTACCAAGTACCTTGAAATATTATTTTGAACCACCAGGATCTGAATCTATAGAGTGCACCACCAAACAGTACACATCAACTCGCAGCCAGGTGGAAGGACAGGGGGCTCCTCTACTTCCTACTGTAGTAGACCGCGGCGACACCGAAAAGCCGCCACGGGACAGAGAAATGTGAAAATACCGCGCGGTCATGTGCCACTGCTGTGTGAGTAGTGGTCTAAGCAGTAGGGCTAAAGGCGTTTTCGTAATACGCACGGTAAATGTATACCAGGTACCAGGTACGCTCGTACCAATGTGTCCCTTAGTATAAGGACCGTTTGTATTTCAATAGTCATATAAAAAGGTCCTTATGTTTTGGTACAGAGTGGTAGTTGCTCACGGTCGAACAGTAGACTCAACCCTGTTAGAAGTGTACGGATGACAACTTCACCCGGAATTATTGTAGTGTCGGACAATGTTTTGCAAAGGTCGTTCGAAATATCGGCTGATGCTTTTTCTGAGTCTCCTTCTGCTAATTTATATGATGTATAACGAAGCCGAAAGTGCGAAAGCGCAAGTTGTCCAAACCCGGCAAAACTCGTCGAGCGGAGGGAACGCTGAACCATATAAGCGCGATGAAAATGAAGACAAAGACCGGGGGGAAGAAGGGAAGACACCTGCGATAACGGCTTGTCCAGCAGGTCGTTGAGGTGAGGGTGCAACCTCCGAAGAGATAAGATGGCAACGATAAGTAGTCAAATACAGGACGAAAACATGTGCCAGTTTGATCGTCAGTATAAGGTCGTTGAGATTGCCACAAAACCTCGGGATTTACCCTATATTTACTATCGAACCGGTCGACTTTATTATATCCGTGCAGCACAGGACACCTCTTAAGGCCCCAGAGGATCTCATCCACCCCCATCCCCGGGTTTCCGGGGTCTCTAGTCTCTATGATTTATCGGCATAGCAAATCTAGTCGCTGTTTATACACGCCGTGTTCGGACCTTCGGCTGGGTCGTGCCTTAGAAGAGACCGGGTGCACCAGTTTAGTGTATCATCTACAACAACATGTGATCCTCTTCAGATTGGCTGTCCACATTTTCTCGACAGAGGTCTATACCTCGGCTTTGACATGATTGAGTGGTCCAAATTGATCGAAATTTGGGGGTACAGAAAATCGGACCAAAAAAAAACAAAAACTGAATATTTGCACTTCATTTGCGGACAGCTTCAGCTTCTGACAGGCAACCACAGCCCGCGAAACTCAGGCACGCTCCTGATGGGGTGTTTGAGAGTGTCGGGTGCGCCAGACAACTGTTGAACAGTCGTAGGCTACCAGAAACAACTCTCGAGGGGTTTTCGTGAAGTCGAAGTTGCGAATCAGAAGCACAAATAACTTGCAAAATCGCAAAATATTTCATTATACGCGCGGGAGCCATAGCAATATGGCTGTCACCGATGATAAAACGGTGTTCCACGAAAACTAGCTGGTCCGCGGGCGGATATTTTGAGGGTACCCGAAAAAAGTGCGGACAGGAAATTACGTTCCCATGAGGGGTAGTAAGCTACTAGGCGAAAAAAAGGTGAAGGGACGAGAAAACTCTAGATTTTTTTTTTCTGAACCTTCGGAAGACGGATCTTGGTTGCAGATCCCTGACCCCACTTCCGAGTCGTTTGTAGATGTTGCCAAAACATCTGCGCGCGCCTAGTCGACAAAATATTTCTGAGTGTTCCTGCGTGGCGTTACTAAAACGAATATTAAGAAAGGCAGGTTGAGATTTACAGGAAATAATCATGTCGGGACTCTTTATGCTGAAGTCTATTAATAGTTGTCCTGCTGAGTGTGCTCAGAGATCAGCAGTGAGGTATGAGTATTGCACTATCTGTCAAGTTCGGTGGGATACATGGAATACGTACATGGTAGAAGGCTTGTTTATTCCGAGAGGTACTTTGGTCCTTGATGTAAGTGTCAGTGTGAACGACGCCCGATGCCCGAGGTGGACTCACTACTCCTTCTTTATATGATTCAACACGAGATTCCTTCCAACCTTCATCATGAGCACTGTCTACCTCGCCTAGCTGTGTAACACCTATCACGCCCCACAGCCTCGATCACGCTAGTGTCCGTTGAGACTCTGTGGGCTACGGGCAGCGATTATAGTGATCCCCATCTCTAAAAAAAGCGGAAAGCCTGGAAGAGAGGATGTCATAAATGCAGGCATGCATGGACGAGCTATTCCGTTTGCTGCAAGCAACGACGAAAGAACTGGGAAAGAAGGGCCTCTCGGAGAGGCGAGAGAGTGGTGTATCTGTCGAGACTTCGAGGCTAGGGGTAACGATTAGAGTAATCTCAAGGTCAGAAATTCAGGCACGGGTGGACGAGCAATCCCGCTTGCTGCAAGCAACGACGGGAGAGCTGGAAAAGGAGAGGGCTTCTCGGAGAGACGAGGCAGTGGAAGCCGGGGAAAAACCTTGGATTCTACCATCGCCACCTCCGACAGAGTGCCCAACTCGCTACTAACCTACAGCAGTTTGTCGGGCAACTGCAGCTGCAAAGCTGCGGAGGAGCTGCTGGAGCGACCTCTTCGTCAACAACCGTGCTACCGCCAGAGCCTAAGGCTCGCCCAGGCACGTTATCAATGGGCAATACCTCTAAGGTCGGCGGCGATCCGTCGAAAGGTTTCGTTTGGATCAAGTTATTTGTTTCTTGGGCGATGTCGGCCAACTGTCACGATGCCCTCACAGCAGAAGAACCAAGAGCCTGTCAAACTTGGGGGTGGGAAGAACGTAATAGAAGTAGAGAGGGCACATTCGAAAGTTGACTTACAAGTCCAGACAGCCTGGCAAACGTTAAACTGATTTATTCACCCTCCCCTTTTGGATGCCATATTGGCTGCCGGCTCTCCCTCCGAGGTATGGACAGTATCCCCCGCTTGGTATTCCCCCAACGACGGGGCCGCGAAGTATCGCACGGTGAAATAATGAAGTGAATGAGAATTTATTTCTCCCGCCCCGGCCTACAGTACGAGTAGAGCTGAATGGGGTAAAAGAGGAGGATTATCTCTTGCCTCCGCGTACAGGAAAAAAGGAGGATAATTCAGAATCCCGGGGTGAGTTTCCCCTCACACCTGCTGTAGGACGATGTACAGAGCCTACGATATCGCTTCCCCCCTCGATCTCCCCGGTCCTCCCCACACCTCCTGTTGCTAAAATCGGGATGTCCGTTGCATTACTGGCCCCGAGCAAACGGAAATGCCTGATCGGTAAGCGCCCTGTCTCTGAAGTTGAAGTCTTCACATTTCACTCCATTGACGCCCATGCCAACGAAACTATTTTGAGGGCAACGGCAAGAGAGGATGATATCCGCGTCACGGGAGAGACCATTTCCAGCGCTGGATATGCGATGGCACAGGCGACCAGAGCGCGAGTGTCAAGACCGGTGTTCTCGCAGGGCATGACGTTGGCGTCCCCTTACACCTCGCTGGTGGTGCCGCCGCTGACAGCGGGGGGGGGCGGGGGGGGGGGGCGATTTCGTCCGCTGTTCCACCGACGCCACCGGAAGTGCCGGGAGTGTGGTGTATGCCAGCACCTGTACTGCCGCCACCGCAGCCACCGCCACCACCGCAGCGGCCGCCGCCGCGACAGAGTCAACTTCGTCATGAACTTGGATTGCGTCTGATGCTGTGTTTGATGTTGTTTCAATATTTATTATTTTGGCTGTATTGGGGGGAGTAGGTTTGCGTTGAATCGAACATTAACAAAAAACATCAAACTTAATAGAAAAACAAGCCAACTAACGACGTACCTGGTACGAGGTAAGAGATTTTGCAGCGGACGGCCCGCTCTGCTGTATTTTGTGTACGCGTGTACGCACGAAACATAGGGGGGAATTATGTATTTTCTGAATTCGGGGAGACGAAATGGATAAATATAGTTGGATCGAAAGGGGTCCCTATTTCGATTGGAGAATTTTGAGGGTAACCGAGACCATGCTAATTGGATGATAGAATCAGTGTCACGTGCAAATGATCAATATTCGACGAGGCAGATCGATGTTCCGAAGATTGACATAAACCTGGAAGTATTAGAAGTTTTGAATGTTTTGGGAGATATTGTATTCATTAAGATGTGTAGTTTTGAATTTTGCACACTAGGAGAACTCTATTGTTATTGGTTAAAAGATTGCCGTTTTACATCGACAGTTGTATTTTTTTGTGCTGTCTCGAGTGATTGCCGTTTTACCTGGCAATGGTGAAGATGTATCGACATTTTTTAAAAGGGAGGTTCCAGCAGGGGGCGATATAGTTAACTTAACGTTGTTTGATTTTATTTTACTTTGGTGTTCGTATTCGGTTTTGGCATTGGGAAGGTTCCCCATGCGGTTTCTCTCTGTGCATGTGAATGGATATATTTTGCCGTACACCGAGCAAGGGGGCTGTTGAGTGTGCTCGGAGTACAGCCGTGACCTATGAGTATCACACTGTCTTGTGCGGTGGAGTACGTGGAATACGTATATCGTAGAAGGCCTGTTTATCCCGGGGAATTTGTGGTCCTAGATGTAACTGTCAGTGTGACCGACGCCCGGCGTCCGAGGTGGACTGGCTTCTCCTCCTCGATATAGCTAACATGATATTCCTTCCAACCTTCATCATGAGTGCTGTTTACCTCTCCCAACTGCGCAGCACCTTGTCACGCCCCAGAATATCGATCGTGTCCAGTACTGTACTGCATGACGTAGTGCCTGGGCTTCACCATGTACTTGCAAGCGGTCTGCATATTATCGCCGTGGTTCAGTCACTGATTCAGTCACTGACGCCTGAAGGCTACATACTTGATGTGCCCTAGTGCCCCGAACTTATTTGACCTAAGCCTGGCTACCAAGCTATTACCAGGTACACGCTATTCGTAGGTACATACGTACCGGTGTCATATGTTCAGTGTACGAGGTGTGCGAGATGGTCATATGTAACCGTCTGGGATACGTACAGACAACAGGCAGATGTGCCCAAGAGGTGCCCCAAAATACACTCTATACTCTGCCTGGTATACCGTAATTCTTGTCGAAAAATACCCTTCCTGTCCCGGCACCGTGAGTACCTCAATATCAACCTATCCCGGCACGGCCTACCACACCCCGGTACATATCTTCGGCACTTGCCCAGTGATATCTGACGGGGGAAGCCCTCACATGAGATATATTAAGGGACTGGTGGTTGTTGGGGCAAGATAATGTACTTCGTTTTGTTGCCCCCCTCCCCCCATATAATATATATGGTATAGATTGGGTTGGCGTCAGTTGGCAACGACACTGTAGAACATGCCGCTCACTGCTTGAGCTAAACAACCAAGGTATCGTTATTTTTCTGCTTTTATGGCGGTCGGTCACAGCTGGTGGTCGAGTTACATCATTTGTGCGGAGTGGAGAACCTTTACTCCGCACAAGGGGAATGATCGTATCACGCACTTGGTGGTATTTATGGTAGGGTCCCCATGAAGCAGGTACAGTACTCCCATTCATTGCTGTCTCTGGAAGTGGCCACATCGGAAATTAAATTAACTCATTGAAACTGTCATCCACATGCAAGTGCGCCTCACGAGCGGTTCTTAGTAGGATGCAGCTCAACCTTCATGCGACTCGCCGGACACCTCCCGGCGCTTCGCGCTTGGTGCAAGGAATGTTTGCCTGGTCTGTGAAAACCCGACGTGCTCCGTCCCGGCATTGTAGGGATGCGAGGGTCTATGGTCATACGACTACGGCCATGCATGATATCGAGTACACTTCTTTGATCATTTCAAGGGTTTAGGCGTTGGCTTGACACGCGTTCCGCCGAGCACTCGTAGAGACGTTTGAGTGTATGTTATTTTACTCGTACCCGGCTTACATTGAGATTGAGAGATTAATCTTCTGAGCGGAGATATTTCTGGGTTGAATGAGATTGAATGTACTTTTGAGTGGACTAAGTTTTGGTATCTGCGCTGTTCAGTAGGTATTATTGATTTATTGAGTGGACTGCGTTTTGGTATATGTACTGAAATCAGTATGTATTATTGATTTATTGAGACGAGGGTTCACTTCTAATGGAGGATTGGTTGAGATGGAAATTTTGTCCTTTTGAGTGGACTGAGTCCGGTATTCATATTGCACTATTAATAGCACGTATTATTGAGTGGTTGAGTTCGAGAGTTTCATGTTTTTAATGGAGTTATTTTGGGATTGATTGAGATACCTGGTAGAGAGTTTGCTCTTTCAAGTGGACTGATTTGCAGTACCTGTACGGAAATCAACCTACATTTTCTGATGTATGATACACTACACCAGCCCTCTGTTATTCGGCTGATGACCGTTAGACCGAGAAGGCTGTGTTAATTAAGGGGAAGATGTAGAAGTTAAAGCCAGGTTAGTAGTAGTAGTAGTAGTAGTAGTAGTAGTAGTAGTAGTAGTAGTAGTAGTAGTAGTAGTAGTAGTAGTAGTAGTAGTAGTAGTAGTAGTAGTAGTAGTAGTAGTAGTAGTAGTAGTAGTAGTAGTGGTAGTAGTAGTAGTAGTAGTAGTAGTAGTAGTAGTAGTAGTAGTAGTAGTAGTAGTAGTAGTAGTAGTAGTAGTAGTAGTAGTAGTAGTAGTAGTAGTAGTAGTAGTAGTAGTAGTGGTGGTAGTAGTAGTAGTAGTAGTAGTAGTAGTAGTAGTAGTAGTAGTAGTAGTAGTAGTAGTAGTAGTAGTAGTAGTAGTAGTAGTAGTAGTAGTAGTAGTAGTAGTAGTAGTAGCAGTAGTAGTAGTAGTAGTAGTAGTAGTAGTAGTAGTAGTAGTAGTAGTAGTAGTAGTAGTAGTAGTAGTAGTAGTAGTAGTAGTAGTAGTAGTAGTAGTAGTAGTAGTAGTAGTAGTAGTAGTAGTAGTATTAATAGTAGTAGTAGTAGTAGTAGTAGTAGTAGTAGTAGTAGTAGTAGTAGTAGTAGTAGTAGTAGTAGTAGTAGTAGTAGTAGTAGTAGTAGTAGTAGTAGTAGCAGCAGTAGTAGTAGTAGCAGTAGTAGCAATCGTAGCATACCAGGTACAGTATATACCGCAGCCAGCACCGGAGAAGTAATACGTACTAGGCAGCGGTACAGCAACATAGATATTCTAGTATTATTATTAATAGTAATATACAAGGCGCTTCGCTCCGTGGGCGGCCTACGCCGCCCGCTACACTCGCTCAGGAAGGAAAAGTCCATCAACTTAT
Organism: Nereocystis luetkeana; assembly: GCA_031213475.1. Lineage (NCBI taxonomy): Eukaryota > Phaeophyceae > Laminariales > Laminariaceae > Nereocystis > Nereocystis luetkeana. Next base: position 4,054,899 of record JARUPZ010000027.1, on the reverse strand, counting down.
GCGAAGCGGACAGAGGTCCATAATTGAATAAAGTTTTATGATGATTGTTGTTGCAAACTGGCGACTTGACAATAATACCAAGAGTCCCGCCGCCATGCTTCAGGAGAAAACAGCTCGGACGCCACATGCGCTTCGCGTCGCGGGCGGTTGCGCCCGCTACGCTCGCTCACCGCCGTACGTACGTACGTACGTACACATTCCAGGTAGGGTAATTTTTTCCCCCTTTTGATATGCTGTACGATCGTATGCACGAAAGAGAAAGCACAGCACGGCAAAGCAGCACCGCGAAAACAATGAAAATGGAACGAAAATTCCTGAAAGAAAAAAAAAACGCCCCCTCTCATGGAATATTTTTTGCCTGATTGGAACACCTTCCACCGGTCAAAAAAGAAAAAACGAACAGCAGAGCTTCTCTCTCAGCCTCACACGCCACCCACCCCTCTCGCGACTACCTCGCCACCGATACGGTCTGGGTAAAGCTTTCCCCATTCTCTGCCACAGTGAGCGTTAAGTCCGCGGTGCTCACCGTGGCCGTCGTTCGCCAGCTCGACAATGTTGGTACTCAGACTGCGTAGCTCTCTCTGTGAACTCCAGCTTGGTCGCAAAAATAAGCACCGCTTGAATATTATCTTGCAATCTCGAGCGACCCTTATAGACTCGTACATACTCGATTAAATTATCAAAATGGAGGCCAGACAGAGCCCATGCATGCATCCCTCGTGTCTCGAGGCACACGCAACGCCTAGCCACGAGAACAGCGACCACGCTCCTTGCAACCCCCCTCTACCCGCCAGCACCTGCTGACACCCGCGATGGCGCCGGGCTCGCCCACGGTGCCGTGCTCCGAGTACACGCACGCACACGAACCGAAAGACGAAAAAAAGAAAAAAAAAAACGAAAGTGCCAAGAGAAATGAAAAAAAACAAAGAACCGCTGGAAACATGATATTCGTGAAACCAAGAACGAAACCTTTCGAGAAGAACAAGAGTTCCAGGTCATAGAAGCGACCGAAAGAGGAGACACGAGCTCAAAAGAGGAGAGGAGTCAAATATATTGGCGGACTCTTCATGTTATCTCATATCAATTTCTGACGATCGTAGCGGTTGTGTAACATGGATTCACACCTTGTCGGTAAATAATCGATATATTTTGGGACTTCTATGGCAAATTGGCCTCTGCCATGCCATATCTTGCATCAAAGAACAGGCTGTACCTGTTGTGGCTCTCGTCGATTGTGTAATTTGAAGGCTGACACTGTCACGCAGACTTGTTTTAGGGCCTTCGGTACGGCTATCTATAATCGGTTTGGGCACATCTCTCTCTTCGGCGCAGTCGTACGGTAGACAGCGTCATCGTCATGCAAACATCGATTTTGGGCAGTTACATTGCGATGATACGAAAGGCTGAGTACCACGCCCACCCACCCCCCGCACGTGCCGCTGGTGGTGGTGGTGGTGCTGCTACTACTGCTGCTGATACCGCTACTGTTATGTTTGCTGTCTGCCTGACCCGAGGCGTACGATCTAAAGCAACGGTCAGTCCCGTTTGTCGGGTGCTTGCACAAGCGTATTTCAAGCTTTTACAGAACGGAGATATCAGGTATCATACAGAGTCAGACCCATCAAACGCTGGGCTTCCGTGCGCTAGCTATTATTTAAGAGCGGCGCACGTCTTGAGATATACTACTACCCTCCCTGCTGCTGTGGCTTCGGCTTTGGCTACTGCACCTGCTGTCACTTACCTGGTACGAGTTACGACTACTACTGCAGCTGTGTTCGCTGCTTGTGGCTACGATGATGACTCCTGCTTGTGGCTGCGTTCAAATTATTCTGTATTATTTTCTCATATTTTTACGATAGATATTCCAGACAGACGGAGAAGCCTCAATCCGCTGCCTCACAACGAAAACGTAAAGAGCGCCTCCAAACAATCCGGTTCGCGAATAATGTGTTTTGGAAAGCGAGGACAAGCTGCTTGAAGCGCGACGTAGCGAACCGAGCTAAGGGTAGAGCGCACCAATGCTTTATGTCACGAGCAACAGCGTGCGAGTCTTATCATGTGGTATCTTGTTCTTCTGTTCTACAATAATACCAGGTATTCGTTTTGCTGTGCGATATCATATAATATCATGTGATGTGATATCATACAAGATCCGATCGGCTATATTGGGGGATATCTTGTTCTTCTTGACAGGTTTTGATCTGAATATCATGTTTGGAAAGGTCCGGCAAGTAAGGTTCATTCTTATCGGAGAGCGTTTTTTCCATAATTCCCAAAGTTTGGAAATAATTGGAGATATGTATCAATATACGGAGGCGTTCTGTCACTATTCGTGAAATCCTCCAGAACCAAAAATATAAAGTTCGTTAACATTTCAATAGTTGGAAAAAAAAAACAGGAAAATATGGAAGATTGAAAAATTGCGCGAAAAAAATGTCGAAAATTTGGAAAAAAAACTCTCGTGAGAATATAATAAAGGGAGGCGATTTCCAAGTGGGAGCTCTCAGAGGCCAGGGATGTACCAACCGAGCACGCTCAGAGAGTGAGATGTCTGTAAGTAGTTCTATTACTTTGTAGCAGTACGTACAGTAGCAGTATGAATATTATTAATATTAAATAGTACAGCAGCCGTGTTACTACCTGTATTAAGTATATACAGGAGTAGTTGTAGCAGTAGAAATAGTAGTAGGAATAATAGCAGTGATACTGCTGCAGTAGTGTCCAAGTGTTTTACATGTATGCATTCAACGTACTTTTACTGTGCCTTGCATACCATATACATACCAGATATTGGAGTAAGTACTATTAATATCAGGCTACAACAGTGTATCGCAACACACAACACTATATCAGGGTATATGAGTATTAATTCTCGAATTTACGGCCCCGCACGGTGTAGTAGCAATCCCAGTCACCCTGGCTGATTGCTGAGTTGCTGAGTAGTGGCTCCAGCGCCACCCGGGGAAGGTAAGATCCCATCCCCGAATCACAATTCCTTCTATACATCCACAACTCCAACACACCGGGGACGAACAAGGTGGCCCCTGCGTCGATACCGACATGCACGGTGTGGAAACCTGAACTCCTGTAAATAACCTATTCCGGGTACACCCCCGGCGGTCCCCGCCCATTGGGGGCAAGATCGTTCTCCATTTTCGGACACTACTACTGCTGTATCACAGACCTATTATTAACTGTGATGCCTGGTAGTTGTGCAGTCAACATGGCTCACCATCTACAACCTTGGCTTGGCGTAGTCTATCAATAATAATGTATACCCTCGTAGCACGTTGCAGTCTGCCAACTGTAGGTTCATCTATCTCAGTAGGATTGTGTGTAGTAGTATTATAGCATGTTCGTTTACGCTCAGCAGTAGGCACAGCAGTAAATATAAGCAGAACTACAGTACGTATGTTCGTGCAGCAGTATCAGCGTATCAGCTGATTGATGATGTGCGTACATGAACCGTGGCTGGACTACAATCGACAACGCAGGGCTAGCGCCACGGGCGAAGCCGTGGGCATACTGTCAGAGAGTCGTGCTGCTTGCAACACCGTCGTAACAGTACCGCTAGTAAAACTACTCCGCCGAAACAACAATAATCTGTGGACAGAACGTCCGGGCGCCAGGACAGCATGGCGCGAGCACGGTCGAGGCCACCGTCGGTAGAGTAGGCAGAGTAGGCAGATTAGGGTTCGGCGAGCTCGATGAGGAGATAGCGGACCGAGAGGTGGGAGGTGGACCTCATCGACAGGACGGGCGGAAATGGCTCGAAACTACCCTGGTACACGTTAGAAATGCTGAGAGGCGCTCACAGAATAGCACCTGGCATTGTATATGTATTTATTCTACAAGTATATATTCATAGTACTGCTCAACAATACTATTAATAGGTGCCAGGCAAAGTGTTGGTGCGCGTTCGACTTTCGAGCTTTCTTTACGACCGAAGTCGCAGAAACTTACCAAAATACCCCTGTGTCAACAGAATAGTCCTGGCAGACCTGGCCAGCAACGAATCGCCACGCCCCAGCGAGTGCAAGAAGCCAGTATCCTGCGGTAATAAGTGGCACCGGGCGGCCCGAAGGCGCCCGGTGTTGCTTTCCCATGGCCCTTGCCTTGCCTGGCGTAAGACGATAATGAAGAGTCAAGTGCGGCGGAACTGAGTTCAACTAAATACCAGGTACCACCTGTACTATTAATATGAATATTAATAATGTAGTTATGTATGCGTCATCATACGTCTTGCTGTAAAATGCCACCATAAAAAGACAATACAATGGTACCCGAGTACGTCCTGCTGTAGGTCTACATAATATATACCAGGTACCAGGTATACGACGAATACTGCTGTTTGCTCTACTATGTATGGTACGAGTATACATACCTGGTACCTGGTACGTACCAGCATGTAGACTACAGTACTGTAACAGGTACCATGACATATGTGCAGGTACAAAATGATGAAGTTCCAGGTGTCGCTGCATGGGGGGGCGATCAAGATGATTGACTGCTGCGCAGAAATCACACCACCGGTACCCAGCAGTACCACCTGGCATATGTACTACGTGGGCATAGTTAGGTATTCTTGATTCACGCGCCTACGCCTGGGGCTGCCAACACACGTACTGTACGGCACAGCACAGATGGGTATCTTGTCCCCCAGCACATCTCGCGGATGTGTTCGAAATTGGCTCGCACTGCTGTCCAGTCGGATTCTGAGGACCTGCACACCTTCAATGATGGCGCACGTGGCCACCCGCAGCTCGACTGCACTGCTGCAGAGAGGAATACAAAGACGCGTTGAGCACCGTACGCAAGTCTGCGACGACCGTACCGACTCTGTCAGCGCGAGATGGGCCCGTGGGTTTACGGGGAATATCATACCACCAGCGATACTACTCCGTAGGTTTTACGTGCCGAATCTCCGACGTGCGAGACAAAAAGAGAACAAGCTGATCGACAAAAGATATGCGTATCCAACGACGGCCAGAAACAGCGAGACGTGCGTATACTCGTACCTTGACGGCGTAGCGTGGCTGCGTAAAGAAAAGCCTCGTCTCGTAAACACACCTCCACCACCACTCACGAAGAAGCGACTCTGCTTAGCCTTCTGTCACGTATCAAACCAGTGCATGGTGAATGAACAGCGAACCTCGCAGCAGTCGGCACGAAGAAAGATCCGCGTATGATATCATAGATATACGACGATCCACGATCAATCCCGATCTCACCGTTTTCCGAAGGAGTTACAAAGAGGCATTCGGAGGTCGGGGTTTTTCACACAGAATGGTTGCGGAGCAGAATGTTGAGTTTTCCAGTTTCTGTGTTTTCTGTTTTTTGCGGGGGGTTGTTTCGAGTCCGTGAGCTTCTGGCTGATCTGCACGCGGGTCCCAGCGACGCTTGCTGTTGTAGGTGGTTGATGGTAGGAGCCGGCGAAGGCGAAGAGTGCGTTCAATCGGCGTTCGAAAGCTACTTCGAAAGCGAGTCCCCGTTTCTTCGAAAAAAAGTTCGACACCAAGCATCCAACAACAGCCAGCAACTAACTGCTCCTATTATTGTAAAGTGTTAATAATAAGAAACAGGAGAGCCAACACAATTGTCAAGCTGGACTACTTGTTTGAGAATCGGTCTCGTACAGCAGAGTCGAATTTTTTATTTTCCTGCAAATATTTTCATAAAATCTCATCAGCCTGCCTTTTTCTTTACCCGGTATTAATGTGTGTATATTGCTCGTTTTTATTACCCCCACGCTTTTTTGGTGAAATTCGGTTTAATATCGGAGCGACTTCTATTAATATTATAATACCCTGGTACGCTATATTGTCGCAAGGCACGCATAATAATTAGTGCTGTGAGTTGGCTGGAGCTCCCGCCTAGTTATTAGTTGGCTGGAGCTCCCGCCTACCACCAGTAGTTATTAGTTGGCAGGCTATAAGCCAGCCAACTAGGCGACTAAAAATAAAGTCAACGAGCCGAAAAAAAAACGGCCGAGGGGGCCCCGCTGGAGGCGCCCCCGGTGAGCTGGCGCCTCCGGAGGATCTCGCTGAAGGCGCCGTCGGAGGTCAAAAATACGCTATATGGCTTAATACGCTATATGGCTTAATTTTACACTCAAAAAGTACGAATAATCGGCCAGGTGTATCTCTGGTTTCGATCCCGAAACAGGTAATTTTTATGTTCGTCCTAGTTTATCAGACTTTATAGGGATGAGCACCAGAAACATGGGCATGCCGTTCCCGTTTGGAGGTCTCTTACTGGTGTTACATTTTGTCGTGACGGCAAATAAATACGTAAATCTTCGTGCGGCACGCAGTAGCACACCACCAGCAAAATAAACACAAAAAAGTAAAATACGTAAAAAACAGATTGGACCTCATCTATGACAGGAGAATAGATAGAAGATTATCCACCGCCAGTGATTCGCAGGGTTCTACACTATTTGAATTTTGCGTGGCATGGTCGTGGTACCACCCATGGCATACCATGGCATCTCCATGGTGTGGCACAGGAAATCATGGTACGCCGTGGGGTGCCGTGCCGTGCCACGGGTGGTATCATGGCAACCCGCGGTAACCACCACGGCACTCCATGGTAACCCGAGGGTTCCATGGTATACCGTGGGGATCCGTGGAGGGTTCGGTGGTATGCCGGGGAAAATGTGGAAGGTTTTGCCGCAGGTGGTGCCACGGCATTCCACGGCATGTCGTGAAAAAGGGCAAAAAATGTACATCCCATGGCATCCCCACGGCATCCCCTGGCGTGGCATAGGATTCCAGCCGTGGGGGGTGCCGTGACATGCCATTGGTGGTACCATGGCAACCCCCGCGCGGTAACGGCCACGGCACTCCATGGTAACCCCACGCCATGTCCTGGCAACCCCCACGGCACCCCAACCCCCACGGCACCTGGGTTAGGGTTAGGGTTGAGGTTAGGGTTCGTTAGGGGTCATGGTATGCCGTGGAGGTCCGTGAAAAGTATGCCGTGGTTGTCGTGGAAGATTTGCCGCAGGTGGTGCCACGGAATGCCACGGCATGTCGCGAAAAAGCCCAAGAATGTGCATCGCCATTCTCTTTCAAGGTGGGGCAGGGCGTACGACTGGATTTGATTTGCGCGGAACAGGAGCAGCGCGAGCCAGGCCACGTGTGACAGCACCGTGTCTCCTGGGCGTAGAAGATTTTTCTATTCTAGGTCACGGGGAGCTATTGATAGGTGGAGAGCTACCAGCACCCGCCCGCTGTGAACCCTGCTTCCCCACTTAATAACTAGCATCAAGTTGGTAAGAACTAAAGAAAATGAAGCCAGCGCATACGAGTGCTCCCGCCGTCAATGCCTCCACGTGCAATCACGCACAGAAATATTTACCTCTCCGTCCTGGCCAGGCGGCGTTCGGCAAAAGCCATGACGCAAGAATACGAAAAACCGTACGTCCGCAACGCACGGCACCGACAAGAAGAACACTATTCCCCCTCTCTCTGTACGTACTACTTGTGTGTTGGCGATACCGGCGTGGGGCTGCTTGCCGCATCGCACAGCAGTTGCAGCCTTCGCAAAAGGGCGCTACTTCGACAACCATGCTTAAATACGCACGCGGTGATGTTCAAGCTCCCGATGCAAAGGGCGACAGACCAAAGAAAGAGACTCTTGCAAAAATGAGCGTTCTAAACGCCCTCCAGCGGTATACGGAACGTCATACATGGCGCGTGGGAAACGAAACGAGCTGTCGGCGTGACAGGCAAGGCACGAGGCCAACCGTACATCACAACAGCAGTACCTCCAGCGCCGAGTAGACCTCAAGAGATGATGATGCCTACAAGTAGATGTTGGACACGTAAGACGCAACACTGAGCAAATGCAAAAGAAAAACACACGCGCCCTTTTCAGTCACCAGACTGGGTAGCGCGCCATCTACTGCTGATATTAATTCGCATAAAACCGAATGCAGTTTCTTTTTTAAACGCGGTGATCCGAGCAAGCTACACATGTTCGCAGCCACTCGCGTCACATAGGTACGGCTTCGTGTGTTCGATGGTAACTAAAGTGCCATTCTGCAGTCTGCCGAACGACGAATTAATTTTGCAACGAGACACACTCATTATGTGTTGTACGGTTTGCGGGATTCGATCTCCAGCAGCCGGCCGAGACAAGAGACAAGCAAACCCGACAAAGGTCCGGTGTCCTCGTGTGGCGCCTCGATCTTGCGTACCAGAAGGTTGCTCAGCTCCCGCCGCATAGCCTTGAATGCTACCGCCGTGCTCTCCGTCATCTGGAATCGTAACCATTGGTCTTGTCGGCGTACCAGGTATATTAGAGACGTGTTCCCGACAACGAGGAGAGGCCAAAAGAGTGGAAAACCGGGAAAGGGGGGGGAGAGGCAATCGGTGTCTCGCGTGTTTTCGAATGTGCGCGCGCCCTTCACTGAACCCCTTCGGAACTGCGCCCACGTTTTTCGGGACAGGCTACTCGGATTTACTGTAGTGTGAGGAAAGTGTTATGCAGTACCAGGCATTTAGTGAAAGGGTTCACGGTATATACCACGTACCCCCAAAAAAATGAGGCTTGAGGTGCGGAGGCGCGAGCAAATCAAGGAAACTTTGTTTCAATTTCAAGCTGTGCCACGATACGGGGGGTGGTGCTTTAGGGCCCAAACATTTCGGGCTGGCGGGGCGGGGTTCCTCGACTGAGGAGTATGTTTGCAACCCGAGCTGCATTTTTTTTTTTTTTACAAGTTTACTCACTTTATGCCCAGCGCATGATATTGATAAAATTGGTGGGTACAACGTTTCTAACAATCACTTACCAGGTATTTTATTTTATTGGGGCATTGATCACACGCCAAGAGCCTGAGAGAATGTAGGTACCCGCAGCATGGCTGTTGAATCGCGAAAAAAAACGACTTATTCCACCCGACTCATTCCACCCTCTGTTGTTCCCCTATCCAAGGTTCAAGATTGACACGAAAGAGAAAATTAGTGTTGATTTTTCCCCTGTGCTCACCAATGACGACCTCGACTGTGTGCTTCTTCCCAGGCGATCGCTCATGGCGGACGCGCGCGCCCCAGAGCAGGAGACTGAACGGCGTGGCATAGGTGGAGTCCTGCAGGTACACCTGCTTGGTCTTCATTTTGCTGTGATACACGATCCACACCTACATTAAACGGGAAGGACAATGGGAGCAAGTAAGAGTTGAACTGCTACTACGAGCGAAGGGAGTTGCTAGACTTACACGGGCGTTTGAGCGGGGTGAAGCTGGACATCCGCGCCGTCCGACCGACAACTTATGAAAATATCATTTTTTCTTGGTAATCCCCTACGCCTTCCATCAGCGCACTCTGTTGACGACAGTTACGAAAACCCGCCCAGGGCGAGTGATTTCCTAATGAGAGCTACCCTGTCTTAGCTCGAGCAGGAAGGCAGAGCTCGTACCAAATGGACTGTGCATAGAGGGTATCCTGTGTTTTATGACTTGAGGCTTCGTCAAGCTCCTATTTCGCTGTCTCTGTGGCGATGATAGTACCCGTGTGTAGGAAAGAGGTGCGACACGATCACGCCGTATAGTGCGCCCCCCCCCCCCCCTCCCCGCCCCCTGTTCCCTAACAACTTGGAGCTCACAGAGCCACGGATACCATGTGCACCATACAGCTCCCGATGATACACCCAACCCCGTCGAACAATAATTGGCCGGTGGGGTTATCGATGCCGAGGAAACAGACCTATCAAGAAGTCTCGCTTTCGTGCTATCGACGCCTGACGAGTGTCTTGTGGTAACCCTTACACCATTGCAAAAATAACCCACCCAGAGTACAAGTACAATAGTTCGCCCCCAAAAGCTTGGGGGCGGTTGTGGAGGGACGACCAAATACAAAAGTGCGCGGTCCTCGCCAACCGTCTTGGGTATATGATTTGCACGTATATATACTGCCTGTGAACGTGTGGTACAATACCTACTTCCGGGGGAATTTCGGTAGGGCGGTTTCGGTAATACGGTAAATGCACCATCCCCTAAGCCAGCAGCGCCGCGTTGCTATGACCACGTTTGGCGGATGATGCAATCCGTAAAGGTTTCGTCTCTCAAGTCCCGAGAAAAGGTCAATAAAACGGCCAAAGAAACTACCACCCGGCAGTGACAGGGGTACCCATCAATGCATTGGCGCTCCCGAGGGTACATACAGCCCGTGAGCTGGCGCAAACAGCTGTGACCACAACGTCAACGGCAACCGTGGCGCTTCCCGCGCATACAGACACACCTGTCGCCCTGATTCGGCGGCTCCAGAGAAACGCTGGTGGTTCACGGAGCTCGGATGCACAAACGCCGGTTCAACGTCGTCGCGTGTGATGAAGTGGCCCTTGCGCATCTGCAAGGAAACCAAGCACGCAAGAAGAAGGCGAGCAGAATGGTCGATACGTTAACCTTCACTATGGCAATACTACTGCAAAACGTATCCCACACTATTTGCAAGTAGTTTGTCGCCGAAAAACATGTGTGCAGTTCTGAAAGGGTTAGTTGGGGCGAGAAGGGGGACTGAGGAGCGTAGACACAGCGTCGTCGCAGCCGTCCTACACCTTCGAAGGGAGCACGTCGGCAGATTCACAGGGAAAGCGCATGTGCAGGGTCGTCGCAGGGAAGGAACGGGGACCCCTCAGCATCATCACGTTTTACTGCTCGTTTACCGTTAGAGCTGCCTGCGCCTGCCATGCCGAGAGGGCATGCTTGCTGGACATAAGTAAACACCGCCCTCAACCAGCGACTTTCCCGACAGGCTCATAACTTTACAGGTCGAGACAAAATCGAGCAGCAAGACCAAAGCAGCGTGGTAAAACCTAACCACACAACGGCACCTTAAGCTTGGAGTTTGGTCGACGGAACGCGGCCACGTGAGGGTAGAGTCCGGCCACGAGCACGCTCTGAACCAGCGCAATATTTCCCGCGTTTCTGTCGGAATCTTGAGGTGTAGGACCCCCGCCCTCCTCCGTGGCCGCCGTGGTCCTGCTTTCTTCGCCCTTCTTGTTCCTCCAGTTGGAGTCGGCGCCAAACCTGCCACCACCGCCGCCGCCAGCCGCTGCCGCTGCGTCTCGACCGGACGCCCGGTTGTTCGGCACCACCGGAAACGCGAAGCCGACCTCGCAAAGCTGCTGCCGGAATTGCTGGCGAATGCTGTCCAGCCTCTCCAGCGTGGGAGGCGAGAGGAACATCTCCCGGCACCACCTGCGCACCTCGCTGTAAGAACATGTGCGACGCTGTTGTTGCCGTTGCGCCATGGAGGGTCAAGGAAGGGGCGGGTACGGGACGGGGGGCGGGAAGGGATGCGGGTGTGCCCACCAACAAGTAGCTGTGAGTCTCCTAGTCGGATTTGGCAAAACCCGGTGCGGCGGGACGACCTTGTGTTGGGAGCGCGAGCAACCGTCGCGATCTCGCACACGGCAAACAAGTCTGCCTCGAAGAGACACTACACTATACGCGGGTGGCACTGCTTTGTTGGAGAGCCTGAACATCAAGGTTCCGAGCCCCCGCCCACCTCAAGTTTCAGGAGCGGAGGCAACGTCGGTTTTAGCTACAAGCAGGCATGGACGCTTTGGCGGTCACCCTGATTCCCGACTAGGTTGGGGGTAGCCATCTGTCTCTTCTAACGTTGTCAGCTGGCTGAGATTCGAAACTCACGAAATATCGAAACTAAGACCTATCCCAATGGTACAGCGAAGTTGCAATAAGAAGTTTGAATTTCAAGATACCCGCCAAAAAAAAACAGAACACGCTTCCTATGGGCCACGTGAAAAAAAAAAAAAGGTTCCTAACTTTTGGAAAAGCCCAAAAAAAGCAAATCTGGGGCCGATGTTGGGCCAACATCGGCTTGAGAAAAACTCAGGCCGATCTTTGGTTCGAAGCGGCGAGATTCCGAGTCCTCGACAGACATCGATCAACAAAACCAACGATTGCGTCATGAGTTCTGAACGGAGTGCGCTCGTTAGAGGCTCCGACCCGCCCTTAGGGTCACCGTCTTCACACCATGGCCGGTGTCATGTGGCGGGAGCTGACCAGGCGTGTGATAAAAAAACATTTGGCCGCTGGTTTGACAAAACAGAAGACAAAACTTCTCCATCCGTCTCGAATGGCAAAAAATAGACTTTTTTTCAGGTTTGGGAGGATACCGTAGGACGCCGCCGGCAAGCTCTCGCCTCCTAGACCATGGATCCACCTGATATCTTCGAGGCCGTCATCTATACTCGTTGGGCTTGCCAGATACCGAGTGGGTTGGCCGTGGGCTGAGTCTATATCGAGATCGAGCGTCGATCGTCGCACGAGCTGGTTTCGATCACCGTGTTGACAATTTGCGACCAGAAAAACACAAATTGTGCCGCCTGCAGCCGTTGGGGAAAAAAAGAAAAAATCAAACATTTTTCTCTTTTTTTCCCACAGCGGCGGTACGAAAAAATTTTCGGCTGTTTTTGAAAGCGATATATTTGGGAAAAAAACTTTTGCTTTTCCATTGGCATAGGTCTAACAACCACAAACAGATATTAGATGCCGCTGGACGTCTGAAACTACAATATGGTTGGGGACAGGCTGGCATCTAATAGTAGTCGTATTTTTCATATGAGAGAACAATGGAACGGCGCACTGCTCCAGCGGTAAATGAAACTCGGGCGGTGATCGCAGCCAAGACAGCCACGCACCTTGTTTCTCCAAGCGCTAAAAGCATCGACGATGGCCAAGTGGTCGCTCTTGTGCTGTGCAAATTGCTGTCGCGCCGCGTCCGCCCTGCCCTGCTCGCCGAACGGTCTCTGGAACGGAGCCTTATCGCTCTGCGTGCGCCGAAAGACGTTGATGAACAAACGTCGCACGCGTGGGGTGGGTAGAAATCAATTCGATGCAGTTCGGTCCGAAGGGAGCATGCTTATGAAGGAGGTGGTCCCAATAACCCCCGAGAGCGGCGGCAGGCTTCTGAAAAAACAATCCGAGGAAAAGAAACGGTGCCACAACTAGACGCGCTCATAATAGCCAGTAGATCGGGTGGGAAGATTTGACAACAGACAATCAGAGACAGTCAAAACGAACGCACTAAAGTTACTAACGCACGGTGGACGGTTGCACCCTTGCCTACGAACCGAAGCGTTCTACAATAGAGGTTCACGCTGAATTTTCTGAGGCTTCTCACTTAAGGAGCTCCATACTAAGAATGAGTCACCCGAACACTGACTACAACAAAAGTTAAATTGCATCTCGATGCATAATCCCATGGCCCAAGTATACAAAAAAAACATTTTCCGAAACTAGGTTGGCCTCCCGACGATTTGGGACTAAGGAACCCCCGTCTTACAGAAACAAAAATAGCGGAAATGTGCCACCTCTATCATAGAACGCGTGAACCGAGGCCATGGGGAATCGGTAAAAAATAAACGCAAAGCTCGATCCTTCAACCCTCGTGCGCTGCTACAATTCGCGCACCATACCAGGCGCGCTTTCCGTTTCAGCCGGGTGCTCTATTTAATGTACTTCGTACACACGCACGTAAACCCCAAAACGATATATTGGCGATGGAATATCAGCGCCCCTCTCTTCCGGGGTGCAAGTAGACAGCAGGGGGGTTGTGCCATGTTTTGTCGTGAACTCACCAGCGCTGCCGCGATGGTAAGGATAGGGTCAAGACACTGCAAGGTGGCGGCAACAAGGAGAAGCTTTCCAACGCGCGCGTCCATGGGGAGCTGGGCCAAGTGATAGCCGAGAGGCGTGAGAACGGGCGAGCTTTTGGAGATGACGATGGCCTGAAATGTGAGAGGTGCGAGAAAAATCGAAGCGTACGGCAAAAACAGATGCAACTAGTGAGCAGGCCAATAGGTTACGAACGAGTGAGAGTAAGGCAGCCACGGAAACTGTTGCAGTAGCTTGAGGCGCTCGAGCGTTCTTGCGGCAAGGCGGTGGAGCTAAGGTAGACGAAACGTTCATGACACATAAATCAACGACAATTGAAATATGCCACCGGGATTGGCAGGCAGGCAAACCAAACGCCATGCTAGTAATAGGCACACCGGGGCGAAATAATAAGCCCCCCCCTTTTGATATCAAGTCCGAGCACGCAGAATCAAACAAGATAACCGGTCGCGAAAGGATTCTACGGACGTGTCGACCGCAACTCACGGTAACTCGCAACTCACGGTAACTCGCAACTCCCGGTAACTCCCAGGCGCAGAGCAACCAAAACCAGGGCTGGTCGCAGCCCATTACAACTACACCCACGTTTTCGGGGATAATATACCTGGAATTAGACTGGGATGATTTCTGCAGCAGAGAGAAGAGGATGTCATGCCCGCAGCTTATCTGATTGGTCATTTGTTTTGGTCTGCAGTCTTTACACCCCACCCAGAGGGCAAAACGGGATCAAGCGTACCGTATCGGCGAGACAGCCAAATCACCACCCCACCTGGAGGTCGTACAGGTTGCGCAGGGCTGCGCGCAGCATCTTAGGCGGGGGCGGCTCCACGGCTCTGGCCAAAAATTCCGCCGGGGAGCCCAGCTCTAGAAGGAGAACCTGCCATATCGATACGGGTTGCGGCAAATAGGGCGGGGGATAAGTTGCCAGGGCCTTGGCTCGACCACGGTGCCCGTCAGGCGAAGGGCTGCCCCCTAAAACGTCCATGCGTCCTTCGACGTCATCCACATTCCGCGGGACTTCGGCTGCCGCCCACCTTGCCCGTGTGGCAAGATATTAGAGAGAGTTTGCCGCGACAGGACGAGCACTTTTTCTGTACTCGTGGGCAACCTTGAACGACCCCGGCGGATGTTTTGCCCCGTGCAGCACGTTCGTTCGATGGCTTTTAGGTTCACGGAGAGTCGATCGGGTGGCTTCTACCTCCGCCCTAGTTCGTGTTAGAAGAGGATATGAGGGGAATAGACGGATGTGACATGGAGGAGTTCGATACACTATTAATATGGCAGCGAGAAAACGATCGCAATCCTAGGAGATAGATGGTGGCCACAGGCGGTCAAACAGGAAGGGTATAAGATCAGCAAAAAAGTGTCCATGTAATATATGGAAACAACGTAATGAGCGCCCAATGGTTGGAGGTGTCTCTTAGTAGGAGTAGTTACGGTACTCCGTCTCAATAGGGATGCGTGGTCAACGGCTCACATGACTGAGGCAAGCAACAAATGAGTAGGCTCGCCCCCTGCCCCCCCTCCGCCAAGCCCCCTCCCCCTCCTAGGCAGCGTGTACCGCCGTGATACGAAACAAAATAAATCAGCTTCGTCGAAACGGGAAAATCACTCGTTCTCCACACGCACATTCAGGCACCTTTCGCCCCCCACCCCCGTTCTTTCCCTCGCACAATCGGGTTTATTCACCTGCAGCACAAGCTCTCCTAGCGGGGCCCGCAGCATTTCTGCGAGCGTATGAGTCGGCATGTTGGTCTCGTGGAAAGCCTGTGGGTAGAGGCGCCAGCACTTTCCAGGACGTACCCGTCCTGCTCGACCCGCTCGCTGACTACCGCTTGCCTGGTGAAATTTGGGCCGCGCACGGGAAAAGGGAAGAGCAGGGCAAGGTAACGCGAGACAGGAGGAGAAGATAACACCAGGTCACGTTCGGCGTCCCCCGAATCATTCGCCTTGAAAAGGAGGTGCCCAGTCTGAATTTTCGCCTTCGCTACTCTGCACTCTTGCGACGAGAGAAGGAGCATCGAGCGTCTTGGCAAAGTAGTACAAAACTTGTGTCGCCAAAATGTAAGACGCCGCCTGGCAGCGCGAAAAACTTTTGCGCTCAACGAAAAGAGGCGCATGTTTGTTGGTGGTGCTTCTCGATAGCGCCCCACGACAACACCCCACGGACGCACCTTTGAGATCCAGACCTCGAGCAGGCAGGACATGCGCGTGATAGGATCATAACGCATTTCTCGCACCCGACCCGCGTCTATGACGTGAGTGCAGTCGTCGATCGTTACCTGCGTTAATCAGCAACATTCACAGCACAGGGGATATGTTCACATGAGTTTGGGTCTGGAGGGCAGGAGGCTTTCACTAGTATATTACACCGAATAAACAGCATTGTAGTACATACCATGAGGCAATGTATTCTCGTGGTATGCGTAGCGCACCCCTTAAGGGGAAAAAGCGTAACGAGCCTCAGAATGGGGCGGATGAACGGGCTTTCCACACCAAAAAACCGAATCCCGGTATTTACGGGTGTTTACAACAACAATTGAGACACCAATACAGGACTATATTTTACGCGCGTTCTTCCGACCGCCCCGACTCGAAAACCAACACCAACGTGTACGCGGTTCGTCGCTCCACCCAAAGCTCGGTGATACATACACGCAAATCAGGGACCGAACCAGGTAACGCCATTCCTGACTCAACTGCACCAACAGCAGCACCACCACCACCACCAAATACCGGCTATTCAGCCCCCCTTGGGGGGGGGGGGCGTACTCATTTGTTGCTTGCCTTAGTCATTTGACCATTGACCACGCATCCCTTTCGAGACGGAGCACCATTCCTACTCCTAATGGACACACCTCCAACAAGGGGGGGGGGGGGGTGATTCGGGCTCGCTTTTCTCGCTCGACTCGCTTTGCTCGCTCGACGCTCGAAATTGAAGCGAGCCGATATATTGAGAAGCCGCTCGTCACTCACCGAGGTCTCCGCGATGTTGGTGGAAACAACGATTTTTCGCACCCCGGGAGGCATGCGCTGAAAGATGGACTTCTGCTGCTGCGGAGGGAGCGAGGAGTGCAACGGAAACACCCGGGATCCCCGGCCGATCCTCGGGTGCCTCTCTAGCGCCCTCACCAGCTGTTCAATCTCGGCGAACCCCGGCAAGAACACTAGTATCGCACCAAGCGGCTCCCCATCGCCGACTCCCGCTGCCGCTTCTGCGGCGCCTCTGCTCCAGTTTGACTGCCCCCCGTCCCGTCGTTGCCCTTCTTGCCCAGCATCCCTACGGCCGCCAGTACGACCTTTGTCGTTTGAATTGCCTCGGCCACCCCTACCACCACTACCACCACTACCACCACCACCCGGTCCACATGCACCGTCCTCTGTCTTCATGATGTGGTCGATCAAGTCCACCATGATGTCATAGTCCACCTTGTCTTCGCACTTCGGTGACACCATCGACATCGCGTCGTCTTCTCCCACGCCCCCCTCTGCCGGCCCTTTCCCCCCCGTACCCCGCCCGCCGGAGTTCGCGTGCGCCCTGCTGTCCCCACGGCCCGCGGCTGCTTCGGGGCCGGAAGATACCCGGGGCATGAGTGTCTGGGCCTTAGGCCCCCGAACCAACCGGTTCACGTTGTCCAGGTAGGTTATCTGCGATAGAAAGTAGTGGGTTTCGACGAAATATATGCACGTTGTGACTTGAACAAGTCGAAATCGTTTGCCACGAACGTCCGCGAGTGATGTTGTTGCGGCCGATGATGAAGCATCGTACGGCGGGGTTGAGAGCTGCTGCCTATCAACAGTCCCGTGGGCACGCGCTGGGCTGCGGGCGAGTTCGCCCCTTGAAGCGCTACGTACTCGCGCAGCGCGGGAAATTCGTTCTGGAGAACCGGAAAGCGGTATGTAGGTGGGCGTCTCGTTCATTGTACCAATCAAAATATACCATAGAAACACTAGGACATGGTTGAATGAAGGGCGAAGAGCGCGCACACCTAACGATGAAGGTGATTTCGGCAACACCGAGTCGGGGGAACAACCAACATTCTCCTGCTTCCAACCGGCCTCTCGCGTAACGAGTACGAACGGATCAGACGATACGAACAAAAACACGCGGAATAGGCCAGGGGGGGCACCCTTTCGACCTATGACACCCGTGCGCGTGTCTACCCCACATCAAGTTGATTCAGTAACTTGCGTTCTTCAATTCGACCTCACCTCGACTGGAAATGTTCGGCCAGGGATAGTGATAGCCGGGCATCTGTTGAAATATTTCGTGAACAGATCGGCCTGGGGCGGGAAGACACACGTCGCAGCAGATCGATGGGCTTGAATAGACAGTACCAGGCACCAGGTAGGCGGAACGCGCGAAATGCTAGAGAGATCCGACCATGCATTAGAGATAGTTGAAAAAATTCCCCCTATCCTCCTTCTAATGATGCGGGACGGTTCAGGCGGGTCGCTCGTCGGGCGTTTATCTTGTTTTCCATCCGACGTCTGACACGCTCCAATACTTCATACCACACCAAAACCTAATACACCCACGGCCGGCATTCTCCAAGCGAGGGGTCGCATTCCCTCAACAATGTTGTTGCAGCATGTTCCTTGGCCAGACGAATGGTAGATACCAAAGGCGCTTTGACTAGGACGGCCTTTGCCTCGCCTGCAAGGTCGCGCTCATGAGCACCACGCGGAGATCCGGCCTTTTGGGCAAGAGGTCCCTCAGAATGGACAGCAAAAAGTCCGTCTGCAGATCTCGCTCGTGCACCTTTCGCCGGTTTTTTTTCAACAGGAAGGGGGGGGGAGGGGCACGAGACAAAAGAAGGGAGGCGTTGGGGCATGTTTTTTAAAGACACGAGCGCGAGGAAAAAAAAAAATCAAGGCCGATTGTTCACCGTACCACCTGCGGAACTCACAAGCTCGCGGCAAGACAGCAAAAGCTCACAGCTGGCTGAAGTCATCAGCAAAACCACATAAAAACGCTAGCTGTAACTAACAGCTGACCAAAAGTCACCATCAAGAACACGTGAATGCGAACTGTACCTCACAGCTGACTTGAGTCATCAGCAAGCTCGCGAATGCTAACTGTGATGATTAAGCTCTCATATCTCCTCAAAAAGTTTGGGGGGGAGGGGGTGTACTCGATAGGAGAAATATACTCGATCTCATGCATGGCCGTAGTTGTATGACCATAGACCCTCGCATCCCTACAATGCCGGGACGGAGCATGTCGGGTTTTTACCGACCAGGCAGACGGACATGCATATGGATGACAACTTCAATGAATTAATTTAATTTCCGGTGTAGACACTTCCAGAGACAGTAATGGGAGTACTATGTAACTGCCTCTTGGTGCCTTACCATAAACACTACGTGATACGATCAATTAACTTGTGCGGGGTAAACGTTATTTACCTCGCACAAATGATCCAACTCGACGACCAGCTGTGGGCGACCGCCATATATATATTTTTAAACGGTACCCTGGTTGTCTAGCTCTCACAAAGTGAGCGGCATGTTTTACAGTGTCGTAGCCAACCGACGCCAACCCATGCGCCGGGGGGGGGGGGCATCACCTGTGAGATCGAATACGATTTCAATGTACCAAAAATACCAAATAATTCGCACAGGGGGTGTCGCGGGCAAGGCCGCCGCTCCACTCACCTCATCCACCATGATGTGGGACACGCCGCCAAGCATTCCGTCCGATGTGAGGCGGCGGAGAAGGATGCCCGTAGTGCAGAAAGTCAGCCGCGTGGACGGTCCCACCCGCGAATCCAACCGAATCTGGTACCCCACGGTACCCCCGACACTCTCGCACCTTCATCGTCCATAGGGAGGGGCACAGGGAGGGAGGGCACGCGGGGCGGGAAACAGCGGAAAATTCATCCGTTCGGATCGACAAGAGACGCAGTTCCCGTCAGCGAGGGAACGGGGTACGAGGTACGGGAAATTGAAAATCGGGTGTGGATCGCCTAATAACTCTACCTGGTTAAAAGTGCAAGCGCTTGTGGCTGCCCCAAACAACTGCCACAATGCCCCCGCCCTCCTCTGCGCGAGCTTTTCGCGAACCGGAAAGATCGTGGAGCGAAGGGCGGACCGTTCTTCCCCTCCTCTTCCTCAAGAGACCAGCACGCGGAAGCGACGCCGTCGGGATGTTGCGTTTCGGCTCACTCGCCTCTCCGATGCCACCCTGTCGGCGACCCCCACTGCGCTGATCCGTCGCGGCTGCGTACACACGATGTTGCACCTCCCGCCTTGACCCTGGTCAATCAGACCATCCAGCACAAACTGGGGCACCTGCGTCGTCTTTCCGCACCCGGTCTCGCCGCTCAGAACGACCACCTGCGTGTATAGAGGTAGTGCGCAAACCAGGGCCATGGGGGGGGTAGTGGGAACGCCCACAAGAGCGACGTCAGGCCAGATGCGCTCACAGTTTCTGCCGAACGCGGAACATGTTACCGTGATGACCCCCGACACGCCGACATGCAACAAGCTTTAACCACCAAGGTTGAACGTGCTGGCCCGCTCGAAAACGTTCGGCGTGCGTCAGAATATATTCACGGAAGTTTCTCCAGCTTCGCGGTACTGGAACCAGCAAAGTGGTCCAGCTCGCGCACTTGTTAAATGTTGCCGCATATTAGAAGCACCGTTTCAACCGCTCAGCGAGGAGACCGGTCTTTTCATTCGGATATGCGATTTAGCAGGCAGCCGCGATCAACACGCGCATCGATTGGCATCTCGCCGCGTTGTAGACCTCACCTGGTTGTCGCGGATAGTCCTTACGATGTCCTCCCGCTGTGAATAAGCTGGAAGGCTCTGCCTCTGTGCCATCATCTACCAGCAAGGTGCAAACCGACCGGAACACAAACAGTAGTGAGGCGCACGCCAATACATTGGACCACCCGCTCGTGGGCCAGTGCAGCCACAGCATTGAATCCGTCGAATGCAAAATACCGAGCTATGAGTGCGGGCGTCCGGCCAACGCGCTTGACATATTTCACGTTTGGGATGCTCGTACCACTAGTAGTAGTAGTAGTAGTAGTAGTAGTAGTAGTAGTAGTAGTAGTAGTAGTAGTAGTAGTAGTAGTAGTAGTAGTAGTAGTGGTAGTAGTAGTAGTAGTAGTAGTAGTAGTAGTAGTAGTAGTAGTAGTAGTAGTAGTAGTAGTAGAAGTAGTAGTAGTAGTAGTAGTAGTAGTTGTAGAAGTAGTAGTAGTAGTAGTAGTAGTAGTAGTAGTTGTAGAAGTAGTAGTAGTAGTAGTAGTTGTAGTAGTAGTAGTAGTAGTAGTAGTAGTAGTAGTAGTAGTAGTAGTAGTAGTAGTAGTAGTAGTAGTAGTAGTAGTCTGAGGTGATGAGTAAAACAGTCCGGGGTAACAAACGCGTACACAAGGCTGTATGCAACCCAAGAAGGGGTTACAGTACCAGCCAGGCGTTACATACACGTACAACATCTGTTTAGTCTACAACCCTTTTACTACTGCAAAGTAAAGGCCCACACTAATTCCAGTAGTTTGTCCCCAAAAACATGAGCACAGGTTTTAAGGAGTTTCGTCAGCTTCGAAGGGGTGGGGGGAGGGGGGGGGTGAGCTGGGAAGGTATCACATACTGGCGTCGACATGGAGACAACAGGCAACCAGGCGATGCTGCGAACCCGAACCACCCTCTGCCCACTCACCTTCCGGAACTGCGCCGTGCCTTCCTTCGCGCTCCTCGCTTCGGCCATGCGCAATCCGGCTTCGTCGGCAGACTCTCCGGTCTCCACGCGCCCCATCTCTGACCGGCGCCCCCTCGACCGCATCTTGTACGACTCCCTGATACGGCTGAGAGCCGCCAACGCCAGTACCTCTTCTTCGTCTTCTTCGACGTCCTTCTCGGCCTGCTCCGGCACCTCGCCCTCGCCGACAACAGCAGGCGTGTCGCCATTGACAGCAACGTCTACAGCGGGCGACGCAGCGCTCCCGGTCGTCCTCGGTGGAGGGCTCCTTCTCTTTGATCCCGGCGCGGCGTTGCAGGAAATGAGGACGACGGATCCGTTTGGCACCCAGGATAGATCTGACAGCCAGTCCACCACCTTTGTGTGTATTTCGGACAACAACAAAAAGGGGAGGAGCGCAAGGACACGCTCAGAGCGAGCTCACTGACGAGCATTCCAATATCTGCTTTTTAATCCAGCGTTCTTTCCAAACTATTTCAAGTCGCGGCCGTGACTTCTCGCGGCACAAGCACAACTGCAGTAACTGGCATGACATGCGGCACACAGCAGCTGGTCCTTGCGAGACGCAAACGAACGAGCAGAACGCCTTTTTATGACCCCCTACAGTTGCTGCCTGGCGAGCGTTTCGGGCCACGTTCAAGCTTGGACGAGGCAATGTTTACCGGCGGGGAATATCCAACATTGCCGCGTACTTATGAAGCGGGGGCGCCATCCTCAATCGGTAAAACTACCACGCGAGCAGTCGAGCCCTGCGTCAGACATCGACCATAATTTCCCTTGGCAGGTGGATCCGCCCAGTCTGTGTCAACCAACCCCAACCCAAGAAGCAAGCGCAAACGGCCCCTTGGTGATTTGACACACGCGAACATACCTCCTCGCCCTCGAGAAGCGCCGCGCCCTTGGCCTTCTTCTTCACGGGCAGCTTCCCTCCGCACGCATTCAACACTTTCTGGATAGGCTCTCGACGGCTGAAGACCATCAGCTGCGCGCATCAAAACGGAACGGAGGCAACACAACGCAGGTTTTTATCCCCGCTGCTGGAGTTCAAGAGCTTCGGTTTTGCTTGCCACCGATTGCGTCGTCGCAGCATCAAGGCGTGCGGGCTAATCGGCCTTCAAGGTACCAGGGAAAAGGAGAAAACACTCAAACAAATTACGCAGCGGCCGACCAACAGTTGACCCGAAAAATAAAGCACACATTTCAGTAGCATCGAGGTGCCTGAAACCATCGATCTCTGCTTGACCAATCCGTATGCCCACGCGGCCATGGTTCGCGTTCAAAATCGGCACCAATATGCCGAGTTCGTTCGTATGGATTTATACGGCACGGTTACACGGTTGTCACCTAGAGACGAAAAAACTGCGGCAAGCAATGTCGAGTGGTGCTGCCAACTCTCCAAAGAGACTAAATGAGACCCAAGAGAACGTAGCTAAATGGTACCTGGTACCTGGTATTTGTCTACCGCGCGAGCGGGTGTCTACGTGTCTACCACACACGACGGGGGGCATCTCACGCACCGGCACCTACGGGCGTTGATATGGATGCAGTATGTATGCACACGCAATAATCGACAACGCGCCCCCTATTCAAAACACTCGTTGGCCCGATTCCTTCGAACTCTCACTTTCTTGCCGTTCAGGTCTGGGGCACCCGTTTTCTTGTTCTCGGTGCACACTTCCAGCCGGACCTTGTCGTTCCCCGCGCCCGCGCCAGGCGGGTCCGGCCTCTGGTACCCGCCGCTCCCCCCGCCAACCGGACCGCCTCCAACCGTTGACGCCGCCACGATGGCTGCCGAAGGCGCCCCTCCAGCGCCTGTGCCTTCCTGCCTGGAAAGCTTACGGTCATCTTGGACCATGGACGCAAGGAGTTTCTCGCGCGTGGCGTTGCTGCGCAAGGATTTTTTAGCGCTGCTTGCGCTTTTGCCGGTGCTCCCGCTGCCTCTCAGGAGGGTGTTTTCTACCAATCCTTGACGCGGTGTTTTTCCAGACACCGTAGAGGCTTGTGCGCCTTTTTTGCGTGTGCTGCGGCCCTGCTCGGCGCGTGATCCCGCCCCTGGATCATCTGAACCCGGGAGGTTCTTGCTGGCGGCAGGACTGCCACCGTGCCCATCGCGCGCTCTCGTTTCGCCGCCGTTGGTGGCATCGGATGGCAACGCCGTTTCGTCCACGACGAGGTCAGTCATGAGGTTTGCCATGTCGCCGAAGGTGCCGTCGTATTCGAAATCGCCGTGGCCTTGCGTTGCGTGAAAGCCGCCATCGTCATCGCCGTCGCTGTCGTCGATCTCGACTGCATCAGATCCATCCTCTTCTTCGTCGCTGTCGTCGTCGTTGCTGCTGTCGTCTCCTTCCTCCTCCACCTCCTCCTCTTCTTCCTCTTCGTCGTCGTCACTATCGTCGTCGTCGTCCTTGGCACCGTCCTCTGCGCCGTCGACGTGCAGCTGATGCAAGATGTCGAGAATCGCGTCGCGGCCCTCTTGGTCCAGCTTAATGCGCACGGGTTTGAGCGCACGCCCACCCCTTTCGTTTTCGGCGGCATCCTCATTTTTATCGTTGCCTTTGCCCCACGCCTTATTTTTACTTGTGGTTGCCTTCGCCGACTTGTTTTTCTTCGTACCGTCCAATCCCGTCTTTGCCTTTTTCTTGCCCTTAGTGGAACCCTTGTCTTTCTTACTCTTGCCTTTAGGTGCCATACTTATAACCTGAGGCGCACGTGGGGAGCGAAAAGGGCAGATTTGCATCGCTATCATGATAATCTCGACAGACCCTCAACTTATTAGCAATATATTCCATTGATAATAAATTGCTACCTACCGTATGTAACGTTTAAAGTACAGGGGCCACTATTAATAGAGTCTGAACGCCCACAAGATCGCGCGACACAGTACTGTACATACGCGTGTTCAGAATTTCGGAGATAAGAATTACAGAATTGAGTTCTTCATAAAACAAGACTGTACAGCTAAGCATGTGTGATCAACGAGGAACACCATTCAAATTCCGACCATGTATCAGGTATATAATACCTGGTAGCCTTTAAGAGCCTATCAACGTTGGCGTCACAATAGGCCGCGAGCCTTACCTGGCCAGAATAGGAGATTATTCAATGCTGTCGCGTGCTGTACGAACCCTAATCCTACTTCCTGCTGCTGCTTCGCAAAGTGTGACCCAAGGCTGTATGTAGAGTTATTAATAGTAGGTCGGTCATTCACGCATTATTTCAATTACGACGTAGGGCGAAAAAAACACCTGGGGCAAGCACAGTGCGGGTCATCGCGATAAACCCGACGACTGAGCTACGAGTATATGCACCTCGAATCGATCGGCGGTGCAAGCGTAACTTCTTGCTTATCAGAACACGGGGAAATACCGGTACCTGCTGCTGTAGTGTGCGTTTCATCACTGGCAATACACGACGGCTTGTTGGAGGTGATAAGACCCGCTGTTCGTGAGGCGCGGTTTGCATTTTGACGGGTCGATCTCTTGCGGGCCTCTTGGTGCGATAGTTTGTCGTGCTGGTTTCCAGCAACAACTATTGTTGTTCCCCAAACCCGTTCCGTGCAACCAGTATTAATAGGGGATTTCGACATCGTATGTTCTGCGGCCATCATATCCGCCACGAGGGCGAGAACCCGCGTCGTTCTTGAGGGTCTTTAGAGAAGCATGAGAACCCAAAGGCAAGAGATCCCCTGAAACCCAGCAAAACACGTGACACGAAAACTGGCCCCACCAGCACAATCGAGTACCAGGAAGTCCACAACACGAGATATGCTCGGCATGAGGGCAGCGGGCCAGCCGACGAGTTCACAGCGTACAGCGCGCGGGTTGGTCTACCTGTTACCAATTGCAAACCTGCGTATTGTTGTAGTGGTTCGGTTGTGCTTCTGTGTGTCTGTTACTACCATATCGGCTCAGCACAATACTTACTTGCTGATTCGGCCAACTTCCTCTTCTTCATATGACACGTATGGCGCCGCCGGTAAGCTAATTCGCCATCACCTGATGTATGAGGTCTCAAATGTATACCAAACGTACTCACCTTTTGTTGTATCAGCGGCACCAGGCAAGCTCTTGCGCGCAGAGTGGGGGGCCATCCGTGTGCGGGTTGCGGTCGAATGTTGATGATGGCATCCCCTTTGTACACATCCGTCGCAATAACTATAAACCCCCCCGTCAATGTGGCGGAAAGCGAGTTTAGAAGCCTTGAATTCAGGTAGCGTTTGTTACGTAACACTTTTAGTCTACATTCCCTACAATGGCGTCGCAGGCAGGGTGTAAGATTTTGAAGAGCGAGATCCGTGGTTCGATCCTCGCCTTCATCCCCCGAAAAAAAAAAAAAAAAAAAAAAAAGGGAAATATCTCGTATTCAAAAACCTGTAAAACTCACTCACTTATTAGAAAAAACACAGGAAGGAACGATGAGAGCAATGCGATCATTGCATACTGAGTCGGGTATACCGAAAAGGCGGAGGTAAAAGTTTTTTTTTTTTCTTCTCATCCCATTCATTATCTTCGCACATCTTCTTCTCTCTCTCCTTCCAACTCGTAACTCAGATCCGGGGTCACATAGCAGGCTCTTCTCCCCCCTTCCCGCTACGGTACGTGCCTTCATTTTTTTATCGCGAGAAGATTTCAGCCTTTTCTTCCCTCGTCGACTCGCATCGAATTGTGCCTACCCACGCTGCAAGGCGCTCTCAACAATTGAATCCCTTTTTTTATTTTTGCAAAACTTGGATACTCAGAGTCTCATCGGGGTTCCTGACTTACTCGCAAGGAGAGATAAGTCAGGTTTATAGTGAGGGAGAATGTGGCGGAAAGCGAGTTTAGAAAAGCCTTAAATTCCAGCAGCGTTTTGTTACGTAACATTTGCCCAGATCTCCAAGGAGGATGAAAAAAAAAAAAGTTAGATTTTTTGGAATCCGATTTGATTTCGTCGAGAGCTTTGGACAAAAAAAAACCCCGTCAAATGTCTCCCTAAAACATGTCAACACTAAAATTCTATACGACGAAAGTCCGATAACCGATGCCGCTGTGGTACTCGGTGTCAACATTCCTTGAGGCATACCCCAACGATCGATACATGTATTTAGGGTGTGTCTCTAAACAGAATCGAAAAACAAATGCAATCAAATCGTGAATCGAAGTTATTTCGATTTCGATATAAATCAGCCGGGGTGTCCGAACAGAATCGAAAACAAAAAAAAAGTGAAAATAGAAATCCAGGCGAAAAGCAACGGAGGGCACAACCTACTTGGGCCGTTCGCAACTACACAACACACATACATGCCGGCAATCTAGCGCTCGGTAACACACAGATCCACCACAGAAGCAAGCAAACGCGACGGTATTTCGATTTCGGGAGGTCGTTGGGCCTCCCATGGAGGAGGTGGTGGCGCGCGTCCAACGTTGACGCCCCGAGATCAAACTTGGAATTTTTATACTGAGAACGAACTTCCGACCTCGTTCTCGAAGGTATCATCCTGAATTTTCCTCACACTATGTGTACGCTTATATAGGCTCGAACGCCAGGAAACAACGGCCCGAGAACTTCGGGGCTGGTGTTGTTGTGGTTCGCCTGTTGTTGGCTGTTTATGGGGGGTCTGTCCGGCTGTGTGTGTTGCCGTGCTAGCAGTGTGGGTTGGATGCTGTGCACGGCGGCCCTGATGTGATATTTGGACGTGGTTGCTCTGACCAGTGGGACGCGCTGAATTGTTGCTGTTCGTGCTTTCGATTTCCTTTTCGATTGCCAGCCGTCAACTTTTTTTTTTTGCATTGGTATTTATATACCTGGTATATATATTTTAATAAAATTATGAAAACGTCAGCTGTGAGTTCGACTGATTATATACTATTATTATGAGTTGATACACAACTTTGCAAGCTGCGTAATACGATGTCTCGTCTATATCCCATTTTTACTGAATTTCCAATTTTTATGACAATAAGCCGTTTTATAAAATTATGAAATACGCCACAGCTGTCAGTTCGACTGATTAAATACCAGGGTAGGTGATACACAGCTTTGCAAGCTGCGTAGTAGTAGTACGTTTCGTCTTTACCCCATTTTTTACCGGATTTTACAAATTGTATGATAGGCCGTTCGCGCGTATATTCTATATGTATTTCCTTGTCAAGGATATTGATTCCCCTGGATGCCACCCGGGTCAACAGGGCAATTTGCATAATAATCATTCTGCGCACTGATACTATAATATACGAAACCCGAATAAGGGAGAGTAATATGGCTTTGCAGCATGTTGAAATCTTGTTATTATTATTACTATTATTTCTCTTGCCATCCGACAATGCGCAGCATGATCTTCAACATTGATCACCCATAACTTTCCCGAAAGAAGAAACCTCGGAAACAAAAAGAAATCCACGCACCAAGTCTACCTCCCTTCTGTGCCAACTTTCGGCTTGTCTACTCTCCTTTTATTTTGCTGTCCTTGCTCCTTACCAATATCATTTTACAAATAAATATTGATTGAATATACTGTTGAGTTTTTGTATGATGGGCTAATTCTAACTGTGAGTAATTTTTCCGGGGAATGAGCTGCTGCTTGCTGCAGATGCTGCTGCTGTGATGCTTGGATTGTATTTGGTATGCCTCGAAGTGGCACCTAAATCAGGTATCGGTATTCCTGTAAATCGTTAATTTCTCGGAACCTAAAAACGAGGGAGAACATGTTTTGAACAGGGACACCAATCAGCGCCTTGTTTATTATCATTTCGATTTTCGATTTTCGATTTCGATTCTGTTTGGACACACCCTTACCGACAAAGAAATCGATTTCGATCAAGGAATATATATGGCGTGTGTACGACACCCTATATACAAAGCTAAGATAATATTACGATGAGATCCACAAACTCTGCGATTCTCATCACCTTTTTTTTTGCCTTGAATCTTCGTTTTATATGTCTTTCTTACGGGCAAGACAGGGAGAGTTTCATTACAGTACTTACTGCACCAACCTTTTTTCGTCAGCTTTGGTCAGAAAAAATTTTCTGATCTTTTTTTAATGTACCTCAGGCTGACTCTTATCGGAGCCGAAACCGGACAACAAAACAGGACTTCCCTTCATCGTGTAGAAACCCCAGGGTAGTGCCGTCGGTAGACATGATGAGTCATCTATCTCCGACATTGAAAACCTGTGCTTTCAACACACAGCACCTACCTACCTTCTGCCGCCGCCGATTCCTCGCCTCACAGGGAACGAAACGACGTCAAACCTTCAAGGCCGTGATATGCTCCACTGCTTTGAGATAGATATACATATATATATATATATATATATATGTATATATATACATGCTCGCTACCAAGTTTGAGGGTCGTTGATGCTCTGTGGCCGGAGTTCGCGCTCGAGACGTGAGAGCCTGGCCCATATTTCTGGGCGTTTCTTTTTCAGCCGGATCACACAGCATCAACAATCCTCAAACTTGGTATAGCGAGCACTCTCGGAACAGTTAGCGGAGCATACAGCCTCGAAGGTTTGTGGTATAAGGATTGCCCTGGGCTGGGTAGTCAATCGACCTTTTACCCCTCCCTGCGTGCCTAAACACATTGCTCCCTGGTTCCCCAGGTATAATGAAACGAAGCGAGTAGGTCAGCGTACAGACGAAAGTATACGGTTCCGACGCCCCAAAGAACCCGCCGTTCAGAGGGGGGGAGAGTGTTATAAGGATTGCCCTGAGCTGGGTAATCGATCGATCTTTTACCCCTATTATATTTATAGCTCAGTAGGTAACACCTTCACATTTGACGTCATTGAAGATATGACGTCGTTTCGTGCCCTGTGAGGAGAGGCATCATCGGCGGTGGTAGGTGTTGTGTGTTGCAAGCGCAGCTCTTTCCTGCTGCAGCATACTAAATAACATCTCCCATCGGCTGTGGGGGTTTCAACAACATAAGGCTAAAGGGGAAATCCTGTTCTGTTTTCCGGTTTCGGCTCCCATAAGAATCAGCCTCAGCTCCCGAAAATTGAGAACAACAACTAGTAGTGCAGTACACAATAAACAACCCCTACAGAAGATTATGATGAAGCGTGTCAAATTTTCAGATCAAAGTTGAAAAAAAACAGACTGAGAATGTTCGTGACCAACTAAAAATCTTGTTTTCTTGGCTGGCGCAGCTCGTGACGAACAGCAACCGCACTTTACTACTGCTGCTACTGTAGATGCGACGCACACGCACTTAGTCGCCTGGTCGAGCGCCCCCAGCGACAGAGAAAGGTCGTGGCGATACCGTCGGAACAGTAGTCTGTAGAGCACGACTGAAGCTAAAACCGTGATCTCGGCGCAGATCACGATGTTGGTGGCGATGAATATAAATATCAGATTTATCATAAAGTCTGTTTTCAGCGACTTCTTGATAAAAACGTTCGTCGCAGATGAACATGGCAACATGCATAAAGTACACTTTCATGGGTCATACATACCTCACTTTACACTACGAGTACAGCTGTACACGTCACCCAGAATACAGTCGTTCCTCTGTGAACAATAACATGTACCAGGTATGCGCTACGGGAGTAGGCGAAATTCCGTCATATTATGCCTGAAACACCTAGAGTGGCACATATGGCGGTGGGGCGGGGGGGGGGGGTGCTTGTTTATTGCTTGTCTTTTATGTACCAGGTAGTCATTTTACCATCAACCACGCATCTCTTTCGAGGCGGAGCAGCACCGTTTCTACTCCTGATAGAGAGACACATCCTCCAACATTTGGGTGCTCATTACGCTTTTTTCACAGAGGGGGGATCGTCACCGAAAAAATGTTGTGTCGCATACGTATGAAATCGGAGGGGAAACTTCACCAGCAGCGCCAGCACTACACCAATATTAACAGAGTGCGGTCGACCTGGAATACGTGCTGTGAGAAGATTGAGGCTGGCCCGACGGAGTGGAGAAAATGTCTGCTTGAAAACGCCCACGAAAATTGGAGGGGTACTACTTCGTATGGCTCTCAGCGACGCCCGAACGCCGCACACTTAGAATGCTCCCAATACTACAACAACAGCACCAACCAGTAATCGCGTACTACCTGGTATTATTTTTCTCGGGGGGGGGTCTTCGGTTGTGCTGCAGACATTCTCGTCTAGGGATGATGCAGAGGGGGGCGATGCTGGCGGCAGGGAGGGGGGGGTCCTGTTCATGCAAAGCAGGTGTATGTCCGGTTATGGTGAGGATGCTTTTTGTTTGGCGTGGCACCGCACAAGAGCACGAGAGACGGTCCAGCCGTCGCTCGCAGATATGCCTCTGGTATCAGGGTTGACAACGCGTGAGCGCCCGCGACGTTGCGGGGCACGTTGTGTCAAGACGGGAAACGTCACAATGTCCGTGCAACGCCGGAGTTATTGCGCCTTGGTGAACCAATCCATCGCACCGGGTATTTTTGTACGCTTATTTATACACACGAGATGGATACGAGCAACCAGTTGCAAAACCGAGATATGATGTAACCTTTTCAACGTTTGCCCCTTTTCATGGCATTTGTCTATGTGCTATTACCCTTTTGTCAGTGTTCAGGGCCTTGCGCCAGGGGAGGGGGGGGGGGGCATCCTCCCGTACTGTGCCGTCCTGATCGTTGCTGCGTTGTATTGATATATACACGCGAAATGTATATGCTCTGAAGTGTCATGCGTCTGCTCCTCCTAGATTAGATACCTATGAACAACGTCCCATGTTCGAGATTTTCAACTTCAAAGTTGCTCCACAAGAACAGTTTTTCATGTTTTGAATCGTCATCGTTTTACACTGTAGAGCAGAGGACATGACTGACGAAAATTGTTGGGACATCGACGATGGGGCATGGAAGCATACGCGTGCCCGATAGTAAGCAGGATGTATGCACATGACACTGTGTACAATGTGAGAACGTTTTGTTAACTCACACGAAGGTGTGCAAAACAATACGTAGTGACCGGGGAAGGAAACGACGCACTTGTGACATAGGCATCAAAATAGTAATGCATGGCTCACGAAATGCGTACACTTCTTGTGTACATCGCAGGGCGATCGACCCCCGTAAACAAACATCAACCTGAGGAAGGATGAAGCTCTCGTTCATCAAAATTGCTCTATTCATTGTACACGAAGGGGCTCCTTCGGTCAAAACAAAGAGTACGACTACTTTTGCATATTTTAAATGTAAATGTTCGTGTTTTTTACAGCGATCAAAATTTCTGGTACAACAACGACATACCATGACTACTCACCGAACACGACATAACTTCATTACTAGGTATCAGACCATCTCCCGATCAAGGTATAGCGTGTTCGTTATGGTCTCTACAATATGTTGGAGGCAATGGATCCGCAAGCAGCCATTGCTGTGTTCGCATCGCGAAACTAAATTGCTCAGCGGCAACAATCTTGATCATTCCGGAGCTCCTGCTTGGTGTGTACACTCTGCGGTGGCCGCGTAGAATGCTTCGGACGGCCGAGAACTAGGGACCCAGATAGATTCGCCTACTAGTGTTCATTCAAGTGTCACCGAAGAAAGAATAGTTGAAAGAGCATCAGCAGCCTGATAATCTTTCATTTAAAAAAAATCGTCCACGGGTTAAAATGCATGGGAGTTATTTTTTAGTAAGAGGCACGTTTCTTGATGAAAAAGGGGTCGGATCGATCCGGGGCCTGCCACAAAAAAAAAAGCCCATGACGCTTTCTTAAACTGCCGTGAGGGAAATTATTCGGGCCTTAGAATTGGAGAAAAGCCGTAGTCACGAAAGGTCGAAATTATACGATAAATAGTATCGCAACCGAAAAAAAACGGATTAGATTCTTCAAAAGACTGCACCAGTGCTCTTACATGTTTTGCCGAGAGGGGCTCCTGAACGAAGGATCTATCTATGCTGCTACGTACTCTGTTTATTTTACACAGTGAGTTCCGTCCATCGGTGCATCAACTAAAATAAAACATCACCAAACCGCCGCACACCACGAAAAATGGCCAATGGCGAAGAAAATGGTTTCGGCACAAACCATACAAAATACAATGCGGCCATCCGCCCGAAATTAAAAGTCGAAAGCCGGGCATAAAACGAACGCGGTGCCCACAAGGTCCGGGTAAAAAATAACAGTTTTTCCCCACACAAGCAATTGATGAAAAAAGTCAGCACACAACACAACACACAGGTGTAGGGCATTGTCGAACCACCTTGCACGAGTCATGAGAGCCGCCGTCAAACTTTCAAGCCGCGCTGATCAGGAAAGCAATAATAACAGATACGTACACATGCTAAACGGCGAAAAAAAAACGCACAGCACAGCACCGCGAGGGGCGTCTACCAGACCTCGCCCGACAACATTAATGGAACAAAGTCTCTCCTCGCGCAAGGAGAAGAAACACCACTAGGGCTGTCCCGCAGACGGACGATACGACTCCCAGCGCGGCGTACCAAGCCACAGCTTTCTCCGGTCCCCCCATCGCGTCTAATATGTTTCCTGTCCAGGATACCCCCACCACCCCCGCAAGGGTGCCGGCGCCGTTTGCGATCGCCATCACCACTCCGGCATGTCGCGGCGCAATGTCCATATGATTCACGGCCCAACCACCGCGGGAAAGGCCAAGGGCTGACAACGCCATCGTAGTGTACAACACCCCCTCCCTCCGGTGAGTAGCTTGCGGCATGAGAAGGAGCGACACAGGCGCCAAAGAGAACCCAAGCGTATTCACGAACTTGCGGGAAAAAACTATCGACTTTCCGCGAGACACATGAGCCCATGTACCCAGACTTCCCCCCACGTTTGAAGCGAGGAACATCATCACGTATGGCATCACCTGCGGAGGCATGGACGGAAACAAACGTAGGTGATTGCCAGTTGGTGGTAGTCTTGTGAAAGATGTAAATCACAAATAATATGACAAGAGCGACCGACGAACAGCCAACAAGGGCAGGTCCTGTCACCTCGCTAGAGAAAACGCCTGGGACGTATCAAGTTGTTTTTGAGCCCAAGGGGGCGGTGGCATGAAACAGCATGGTGGCGGGGCGAGTATCATAGCTGCGTTTACTGTAATACAATCATGTTTATAGTTGCTTCAACTTTGAAATGCTGGATTACGACTTTCATAGTGACGAGTGGTGTTCGAATGCGCTTATGCCTGAGATCGAGGGGGGCGACCCCTTGTAAGTCGA
This sequence comes from Nereocystis luetkeana, assembly GCA_031213475.1. NCBI lineage: Eukaryota > Phaeophyceae > Laminariales > Laminariaceae > Nereocystis > Nereocystis luetkeana. The sequence goes on along the minus strand of JARUPZ010000027.1, from coordinate 4,021,404 downwards.
GGCGTAAAACAAGTGCCAATTGCACACTGCATTTTATCAGGCATCGGAAATCACGATAAAAAGACCACCTACGACCACGACGGTAGTTTAGAAAATAACGTGGGCGCACCTGCAACGGCGCGAAAGCACTACGGTACATCTTTAAAAGCCGTACTATCGTTAGTGGAACCCCGCCGCCGGTCAGGGGCTGCTTATGAAGGCAATTTGATACGTTTCAGTTCCGTTTGTTTTGAGACAAATTTTAGACCCGGATATCGAGCTAAATGACATGCGCTTCTCGGAAGTAGTCCACCTACCGCTCCAGATGTGCCCAGATTCAAAACTCAGCTTCTTCAAAGGTGCAGTTTGAAATCTGTTGCTATGCTTTCTCCAATAGTTTCCGACAATCAAACTGACCGAAAGCAGAGTTGGTACTCCAGGGAAGCACAGAGTCGGCAATATTTTAAAAATATTTCAAACTGCGTTTTAAATCATTTCCTTCATCCCTGGGTAGATTTGAGATGGTATGGTACGTGATAAATCATTGGTGAACTCATCCCGAGAAGCGAAAGACAGACTTGCTCGCTGCAACCATTCGGAATTGGCTGAAAAGTCCAAACCAGACAACTTCCTCAACCGTAAGAAACAACCTGTAAGACCTATGCCAATGGGACAGCGAATTTGCAATAAGAAGTTTGAATTTCAAAGATACCCGCCAAAAAAAATCAGAACACGCTTCCTATGGGCCACGTGAAAAAAAAAAAAGTTCCTAACTTTTGGAAAAACCCGAAAAAAACAAATCTGGGGCCGATATTGGGCCAACATCGGCTTGAGAAAAACTCAGGCCGATCTTTGGTTCGAAGCCGCGAGATTCCGAGTCCTCGACAGACATCGATCAACACAACCGACGATTGCGTCACGAATTCTGAACGGAGTGCGCTCGTTAGGGACTCCGACCCACCCTAGGGTCACCGTCTTCACACCATGGCCGGTGTCATGTGGCGGGAGCTGACCAGGCGCATGATAAAAAAACATTTGGCCGCTGGTTTGCACAAAACAGAAGACAAAACTTCTCCATCCGTCTCGAATGGCAAAAAATAGACTTTTTTTCAGGTTTGGGAGGATACCGGAGGACGCCGCCGCCAAGCTCTCGCGCCCTAGACCATGGGTCCACCTGATATCTTCGAGGCCGTCATTTATATTCGTTGGCCTTGCCAGATACCGAGCGGGTTGGCCGTGGGCTGAGTCTATGTCGAGATCGAGCGTCGATCGTCGCACGAGCTGGGTTTGATCACCGTGTTGACAGTTCGCAACCAGAAAAACACAAATTGCGCCGCCTGCAGCCTTTGGGGGGAAAAAAAAAAAAAATAGAACATTTTTCTCTTTTTTCCCACAGCGGTGGTACGTGATTTTTTTCGGCTGTTTTTTTGAAGCAATACATTTGAAAAAAAAAGTTTTGAACTTCGCTTTTCCATTTGCATAGGTCTAACAACTACTATTAATAGTAAAGGGGCATCGGTTTACAAAAAAGCAACAAAAATATACCCACGTGCCGACGAATCCCATCTGAAGATACGTGGTGCACATTTGAGGTATATACCCACGTAGGTACACTCAATATGGAAGTATAAATGGGCCGATTTCTGGATGGGCATACAGCAGATATAGCGCGACCACATATTTTTCAAGTCAAATCAATACGTAGGTGTAGAAAAGAAGAGTCTCGAGGCATCACTCCTCACGAACGGTACTCCTGGCCCAAGCCGTTCGCTCCAGAATGCTCTATAAACGCCTGGGTGGCCTTCGTACCGTACAAGTGGTGTCACCGTTCGATCTGTCTCTGCACGTTGTTGCAAAGGATCCGTGCGTGTTATGGTCGACTCGCACGGTCGTTGGATGTTAACCCCATACATGGATGAGATACGCGCAGGCAAGTTAGTATCGCGAAAATGTTCAGCGCGTGCACCATCTGATTATTTCGTTGCCATAAACCTGCCGGGAGATGCTTGCGGCAGCTGTGTTGTAACACCTGCCGTCCATGAAGATCGGCACCTTCACGGCAGCTTTCCTATTATGAAGCGTTCTAGTTCTCTGGCTACGATCGAGCGTGATACCTGGTATTTCGATCTACACTTCTTATGTGCTGTAAATAGACTCGGGCCAAATACACACATCCCGGGTGTTTTCTCAATCATCGAATTCGAAGAGGGTTCAAAGTATGTCTTACGTACTCATCACCCCTTAGAACAGTCACTCAAGCTTAAAGGTTACCGGAGCTGTTCTCCGATGATTCTAGCATCACTAAATTTGTAAACTTTGCCTTTTTCTTCGTCGTGTAACTGGTATACAATGACTAAGATCCAGGATCTTACAGCAGCCCACTCCCATGCGCCACCGGCTGAGGTGTTCCGCTCGGTTCCTAGTTGTCAAAGCACGACGTGTCCAGCACTATCTTCCTACGAAGACTCATAACGTCGATTTGTGCCGCATCGTGTATTGTAGGATTAATAGCTACTGGTAGTTGAGACCAGGCAAACAAACTACAAGTACTTCGGCAACCACCACAGGGCAGAGTGTGTAGAAACAAAATCCCGTGTGGCCGGGATTCTAACTCGCTGGCAGGACCTCTACTTCGTATTTTCTCCTACCTCGACGGGTTTTCTACAAAACGAAACAGACACCTAGGCTTTGACATCGAGGGTTTCGGCGGGACTCATACTTGCAGGCTGCGCGTGACACACAACTTCCACCGCGCGTGCGACGGGGCACAAATATGACCTCGCTCCCCTGGGTGACAGTACCAGGGTCAACAGCACGAAGTTACCAAGACGGTCAGCCTATAACACCATCCTGTGGACAAAGCCTACAGCCCTCGTGGAGGGGAACAAAATCTGACAGCTTGTGGAGCTCAGGTATACGTCGCTTTACTGCGTGCTTTTTGGCTGTCGTACTGCTCATATACGGTACTACATACCCGTACTATGAGGATATACCACCTACCCGGTACAGGGGTGATCGGTCCATTGGAATAAATCAGGGATGACGGTTGAGGCAAATCAAGGCTCCTCCTTCCGCGTAATTACGGATGTTCAGCTTTTGGAGTTGCGTAATGCAGCTACGACAAGACAACGGGGATGATAACAAACCATCCCCGAGTTCCCACAGTTCACTCATTAACTCCAGTATTAAAAAGGCTTTATTAATAGCACAAACTGAACCTTGTAGTTTTGACACAGCGCGAGCAAGGCGGACCACGCGGCACGTAAAATCGTATTGGTGCATGTTGGCTGTGTTCCTGAAATCTACTTCTGCACCTCTGTTATACTAAATTATATACCGGTATCGTTCACGGCAGTGTCTTTCGCATTTCTATAGAGCACTACTGCTTGACAGTTGGACAAGTGGACTGCAGAAAGTCGACAAAAGCGAGCAGTCTCTGACCACCACCCTTCTCATCCAGCGTCATAGTGTTTGGTTGTGAAGCTCGACCTCTAAGGGCACTCAGAGTGGTTTCAGAGTGGTTGTCTGTGAAGCTCCACCTCTAAGGGCACTCCATGAGGAGGAACCACCTTCAGCCATGCGTGCTGTGAGGTGTGTGATAGAGTGTGGGCTGCGCGATGTGCTCTGTGAGCTGCTGTGAGCTGCGTGCTGTGCCCTGCGTGCTGCTGTACATTCTAGGGGCTTCAACTCCTCTCTAGAAGCAATACTATACCGGGGATAGTGGATGCAAAAAAAAATACAGCAGAAAATGCAGTTACGTACGGCCGACTTCCATTACGGGAAGTTACGCGTAACTCCGGAGCCATCATCCCTGGTATAAATGTTCAACCTAGTTCAGTTTCTTCATGTTTCAGCCCAAATCGCAGGTGCTTACGGTCGGCAGCACCCAGAACACGTGAGCCGTGGTCACAGATGTTTATTTAATATCCCTACCCCCCCCCCGCACTTGTTTCTATATCACAGGTGTTTAATATCCCTACCCCCCCCCTGCACTTGTTTCTACCCCGCATGGGTTGCTGCAGTCCTACAGCATGTCGACTTTCATCGATTTTTTTATTTTGAATTCCACACACATATCATCGTACGGGTACGCTTTTGCGATACGTCGTACCAGGTACCTGGTATGAAATTTATTTAGACCAGCGATCAACGACGGAACAAGAACGGAAAAGGTTCATTCCAATACCTGATTTCCACACTTCCTGAACTGGGGGTAACAACCGAATATGTCCAATTACCGCATTACCATGCCTTACTACCGCGATGTGTCGGATAGGTAACTACTCGGTCTGGCTGCCGTAATTACGTAACGCCCCCTCTCCCGTGGCAACAAATCCCATACGTGTATATAGGAAAGCCCTGCACGTGTTCTCCGGCATGCTCCGCTGTGGCTGCGGCATTTGGACACTGAGAATGCGATTTGGCCCTTAGACCTGCTGCGACAATGGCGATGCCGGCTTGGCTAGCCAAGAGGCCCAACCACGCTGGTGTGCCCGGGAGTTTCGACCATTTAATCGGCATACTCGCTGGCCAAGCAGGCAGCTACAACAATTGGTTTGGTACCGGCAAGCCATGCTGCACGGAAATCAGTCTGACCCTGGCTCGCATGTCAGCACACTTCCTCAAGAAAAAGCGGTTTCGATCCTAGAGGGGATGGGATGTCTCTTAAAAGTCCCTTGCCTTTGCGGCAATTTCCCGTGAGGATGTCATATACATACGCGCCAAACGTGAGAATCGCCGTAGCACGAGCTATTTCGGTTGTAATCCGGCATTTGTGGTGACAGCAGTGTCACAGATGTAGCGATAGCTATAGTATACCTGGTATGCCGTTATGCACACGGTCCCACCGACTGCAGTGACGTATCAGGTACCAGATACCAGATACCTGGTATATATTACCACGGCCCCCTGGTAATCCGTATTGGATAAAAGTGAAAAAAAAATGCCCATGCCTCTACCCTGCGTATGATAGTGCTATGATACACAATAAACGAGTGATTATTGTGACCTCGTTACATTTTTACCTCTGGTACGTGAAACATAAAAATTGAAAACGCTTTGGAGGGTATTGAGATGGAAGCCGTACAAGGGACATGCCAGTCAGCGGAGCACGCTGCCAAACTGCCTAATGAGCGAGCCGATATTCCTTCTTTTTCAGTTTTGCAGCGTTTTCATTATTTAAGGTCGAACAGTACCACGCACTTGCAACCTCAGCAGTAGTGCCTGGTATACAAAGTACCAGTATATGATACTCATATTACCTCGTATATCCGGCGTACCCGGTGGCTTGGAAGGTGGTCCGCGGGCCTATCAAGATCAATTTCGCGGGTGCAAGTCCCACCGATTGCATGCTCGTAAGGGCTTTCTCTTACATGAAATAAATTGATTAGCGGAAAGCGCGAGAGCGTGAGTTAGCTACATTCGATGAAAATCAACGAGCAGTGGGAATGCTGAACCCTATGCGCGACAAAAAAATAACGGCACGTACCGGGGGGGAGAAGGGTAGACACCTGTGACCACGACTTGTCCAGAAGGTCGTCGAGGGTAAAACCTCCTACGAGTTAGGCTGGAAAGTGAAAGTGATAATTAAAAACAAAACAAAAAAACGTGTACCTGATACTTTCGAAGATGACATTTTAAGGGCAGAAACACGAAAATCATACCTGGTATGTGTATTACGTAGAAGAAAAATATGTTGGACTCGAGTATGTGAGCATGTGACCGTTCACCCCGACAACCGGCAAGAGGGGGCGACAAGTACGACACACGACGACACGATCGACATACACGTACAAATATCACCAGGCGAAAGCCAAAAATAGGAATACCAGGTACCTACGACGTACGTACGAGTATGTCTTCTGAGCCATTTATAGGTACGCAGGGCGGAGACGGCAGTCTGGGTAGCAAGGTACCAGGCGGATTAGCAGGGAGAACCTGGCTATACTACTCGTACCACAAACTGCTGCCGCCACCTGGAGGGTGCTTTGGGCTTTGGTCTGCCTGTTATTTTCCCCTCGTTATTTTTTCCTTGGTTCTTCGTCTTACTCTGTTTACAAGCAGTGGTGTTTTTGTTATTTGTATATCTTCTTTTTTTTCCAGCTCGTTCTTTTTCAAGTGTTGGCCACCTCGCCTGCGGGGGGGGGGGGGCACGACAGATTGTTTCCTCTAGTTTTTGTTTTCATTTTTTTTCTTTTTCTCTTTCGATTTGTCTTCTTTGTTTTTGTTTTCTCTTTGATTGTTTCCTTTCGTTTCTCATTTTTATAGAATGTGTATGTCATGCCTGTCGTATCTAGAATGATGACATGGCATGCTGTGCTTACTGCATACCTGGTACTGGTACGTGGCAACGTAGTATCTCTGTGGCGTAGCTTTGTGACCAAAGAACTTATATCTCTTTTAGGATTGAAGAATCGGCACGGACACTGGTTGTGCTGGATGTCGACGGGTAGAAAGAACGGTTTAATGTGAAGAACACACACACTAAATATTGCACTCGGGAAAAGGCTTCTTGGCCCTCCCACTCATTGGCCAGCGAATCGTACCTATTGTTCGGCTGAAAGGTTCAAGGCACACCTCTCGTTTGTTTACTGACGTCGGATTTCACCCACTTTTTGCTTCGAATGTACCTGTAAATGTCTCAACTTTATCTACACAACGTTGAGCTTCTCCTAGCCAACAGCCCAGTTTCATTATGGGCTCTTACTATAATAGGGCTGGGCACTGGTTGACTCAGGCAGTAGCGCATGTACTGGGGTCAAAATCATGCTTATACTGGGGTCAAAATCATATCAGTTTACTGGACTGACTGCAGCGGAATACTGGCCGCAGTCGAGCTACCTCGGCCGATTGCCCCCCCCCCCGGCTGGCAAGGGGGCCCCGCTGAAGGCACCGTATATAGGAGGCAAAAAAGTACGCGTTTTCACGTCATTTCCTATCATAGTCGGGGCTCAAAACTGAACTGGCCGGGGGTGATTGGGGCCATCGACACAGAAAAAACAAAAAAAAACTTCAACAAAAACATGCAACGTGTGGCGATGATGTGGTGATCTTCCTCTCTCCTCCCGGAACGCATTTTGGTGGGTTTCCGTATTGCATTAGGCGTGTTTCTTGGACGCACGTAATATCCAAATTACGGGCGGATATACTGGCCTACTCAATCAGTAGATTTACCACTGCCAGGAGATTTCGACAGCACATACTGCTGCGTCAGTGCCCGCCCCTACTTGGTATTGAATGTGCGATGATCTCTGTAACAATACGTCCACATACTCGTATACCCCCGCTAAAGCTGATTTCGTAATATGTTCGTGGTTTTGTTGACAGCTCGGGTCACCTGACCCCGACGGCCCTTTAATCGTAGTTCAGTTTTGCCCGAAAAGGGTTCAATGGAGCCATCTATGGTAGGCGCAATTGAAGGCGGAAAGGGGGGAAGCCAAACTTGAGAGGTTTACCTCGAACCTGTCAGCCAACAATAGGTACGATTGGGCGCTGGCCAGGGAAGGGAGGGCCAGGAAGGACTTTCCCGAGTGCAATATTTAATGCACTTATAAACGGCTCGAAAGGCGTCGTAGGTATACCCATTTGGAATTTTCGCCCCATATAATAAACTGCTCATTCTGGTCGCGAAAATTTGATTGAACAAAATACCGAATTCGGCGTTACCATTCCCCGAAAAGAGCGTTGAGTTCGCACAAGGGGTGCGATCGTTTTTCAGCGCTCGATTTTCCCAGAACGGGAAGGTTGCCAATGCCGAACAAGGTGTTTTCGGAACGATCTGGTCGAGAGCCTCTAGAAAATATCATGTTCGACCTGAGGACCCTTTACCCTTGCCAAGAGAAACCGAACGCTGAAAAACTATCGCACCCCTGCGCTGCGCGAACTCGACGCTCTTTCATCCGGTCGTATTTTCCCGATAAATCTGTTGGCTGTTTGCTCGAATTTGGATCGAAAATGGACGAGCGAAGCGAGCCGCTCTCGGCTGGTGGGGGGGGCAGCATGAAAAAAAACGGAGGAGAGCGTAAGCTCGACACTTGATCTACAGACATCAACGAAAACTGCTGCAAATCCGGACACTTGAGGTGCGAGTACTGACTTGATGTACGAGTGGGACCGAGTACGTGCGTGACAGTCGTTCGAATCAAGACCGAGTGTGGGGAGTGACAGCAGAACCATCAATAGCACAGCTACATATAACCTCGCATGGGACTTGAGCAGCACAAACCCGAGCACCCGGTCTGGGCTGGGCCTGTGCTGACCCTGATGCAACACCTGCAGACGGTGAGTACACCGCGCCTTTTATCATACAGAGGTACTTGGTACCAGTTATATAGGTAGCGAATTCGTGGCGTTCAAAAACCTGTAATAATTTTTACCAGTAGACAACTCTAAAAACCTACACATCCCGTACAACGCACGATCGATATCACACCAAGTTTGCAAAGATGAGTGTTGAGATTAAAACTCGATCTCACAGCTTCGGGAGGGGGGGGGGGGGGGGAGTGTACTCGATAGGAGAGATGTACTGGATCTCATGCACGGCCGTAATCGTATGACCATAGACCCTCGCGTCTCTACAATGCCGGGACGGAGCATGTCGAGTTTTCACCGACCAGGCAGGTATTGCTTGCACCAAGCGCGAAGAGCCGTGAGGTGTCCGCCGAGTCGCATGAAGGGTGAGCTGCATTCTACTAAGAACCGCTCGTGAGGCGGACTTGCATATGGATGACAACGAGTTAATGCTTGGGGAGAGGGGGGGGGGGGGTCTTCACATGACCTCCGGCACAACTGGTATATAGATATACCTGGTATACCTCAAGTGTAGTACTCTGCCACCCAAATGAAAGCCGTCGGAGGAGTGAAGCGAGCTCATACGTACACGTGTACGTTATTGTCGTACGCCAGGGTAGCGCATATTCCTTGTCGTATCATGTTTTGCACGCGTACTCGCATCATACAGCGGTATTGCATCGTATCATGTTTTGTACGCGTACTCGCATCATACAGCGGTATCCGACGAAAATCGTCTATTATTAGCAGGCCGAGCACGATGACAACCTCACACAAACGGAAGTCAATCAAGACAAAAACGAGTATATTCATATCTGCGCAAATATCAAAGACTCACCGTGTACCAACTGCTCATGTCGGACAGCCCCACCCCCACAAGCCGCTGGAAGTACGTCGGCAGCCAGTTCATCAGCACGTAAGTCGCGTAGTGAAACGCGAAGTTATTCACCACAATCGCCCACACGGCCGGGCTCTGAATCAGTATTCCCCAAGGGATACCGCTGCTGCTCTTGCCCCCCGCCCCTGCTTTCATGCCGCTTGATGATGGACTTACGGCGCGGCTTCCCCTGCTAGTATTGACACCTCCCCCGCTACTGCTGCTTGATCGTAGAAGTGGCGTCGGATCGTCCTTCTTGTTGAAAGGCGGGACCGCTTCCATTGCTGATTCTTCAGCCAGCAACGGTTCGCGACCTCTGCTAGCGCCCCCGCTGCCGTTCCTGCCGTCCTGCGGCTGGTCAGAACCCACTCTCGACCACATGGCGAGCCAAGCTAACGCCAGCAGGCCCGAGGCTTTGAACTGGGCGAACGGTCCCAAGTGCTTCACAATGTACGGAACGAACAGCATTGCACACGCCGAGCCGAGGTACCTGAGGTCCATGCGCCGTTGCCATCAACAGGATTGCCATTAACAGGATACGAACGAGCAAGATTCGGAACGGGAAAAGAGATAAGGCATCGCGCATCATGTAGTAATATTAATAGTACCTGTGGTAGCTGTTACGGGGCGGGGGGCGGGGGGGGCTACAGTATTGGTGGTATTCAGAACCCACGATGGGCCTCAAAACTATGTATCGCCAAATGTTTACACAGCACATTTGGTTCTGATTACTACTTGACCTGGTGAGTGGTGAGTATGTTCCCCCGTAATACTGCTGTAAAGTTGACTGTAAAAAAATGCGCAAGGATTCTTCCAACAGGTTTGAACGAGGGATCGGAGATCGCGGCTCCAGGGATACATGCATGGCTGCATGGCGCAAAAAAGAAAGAACTTCTCTGGGCAAGAAAGCTGCTGTACGTCCGTAGATATCAGAAAATAACGTTTACGAGTCATAGCAAGTGAGGTGCTGCCTGCGCGAAACCGACCAAACACCTTAGGGCGAAGGTTGTGCAACACGCCGCGAGAGCGCGAGAGCCGTGAGCAGCGGGTGAGTTCTAGGAAAGTGGTGTCCTGCAGTGTACTTGCGTATCAGGCTATACCAGGCTATACCGGGCTATACCAGGCTTTACGACGCTGTACCAGGTGCTACCACACACATATATGTAAGCTACACCAGGCTATACTCCTGTAGCTACGTATACCAGGTATATATGATATGCACATGCATGGTAGAACCCGGTGTAGCCTACCAGGTACCTGGTTTACCAGTACCACGGGACTCACATGCCAGACATCGCCAGAGTTACCAACCGACTTCGCTCGTGAACGGGGATCCACTTCGCCAGAAGCGTGTGAGACGCCGGGATGAACAAACCCTGGCTCGCGCCGATCCCCACGCGGCAAACGGTCAATATATTCGTGTTGCTGTCGCGGACGTTGCCTGGCATAAGGAAGGAGATCGTGCCCCACAATGCAAAGGACAGCCCAAGGACGCGCGAACCTCCGTAGCGCGCGGCAAGCCAGCCGCCAGGGAGCTGCATCACAGCGTACCCCCAGAAAAACGCGGACAGAACCATGCCTTTGAGAGCAGAGTTCAACCTCTGAGAATCGGCGAGCTCCGTAAAAGCGATCGAGAATCCCATGCGCTCGAAGTAGCAGGCGAGCGTGCACAAGAAAATGCATCCGGTGATGGCATGAACATCCCGGAGTCCTCCTATCCTTCGACTGTCGCCACTGCTGCTGCTGATGCTGCCGCTGTCTATGTGTTTCATGGCAGTGCCCCAACCGTGAAATGGACGCGACTCCGCAACAGCTTATTATTGGCAGTAAAATGTCAACCGTTCGCGTGACACATCAAGGTCTAAATGTTGCGTTGCTGGCACTGGGCAGGCTCGGGGTCGGTGTTGTCCGCTGATCGATCCCTGATCCCCTGATTCTGGTTCCGAGACACGGAGCAATCGGAAATCGGAAATCGGCATCAGGAAAATGGGAAATGGGGTGAACATTGGCCTACCTAAAGAGTAGAGAACACAGCAGCATTAAATCAACGAGTACGCCAAATGCCATGTGGTTATCATACGGATGCAAAGGGATCACCTCACTCACATTAACTGCTGCTGATGTTGCTGTTTTCCGCGTTGGCTTGCCGGCAGCACAAAGCCTGTATTGCCTCGTCGTATATACCTACCTGGTACCATGCATGTGCCGCAGACAACGTAGCTACCAGGTATGTAGCTATACAACTAAAATTTCGTGTGATTGGCAGGAACAAGCCGGAAGAAACAAACTGGCGAATCACGCGCGAGCAAAAAAAAACTGGTACTTTTCGACGCTTCGCAGATCACTAGAAACCTTCACAATCACAATCGTAGACTCGTAGTGGCGGTACAACAACACCGTTTGGGTCAGGAAGCGGGTTGCGGGCTAGGGACGCTGTCTCTCTTCCAAGGCCGACACTCGAAGTCAACCCCGCTATGGAATGGTTTAAAAAGTACCCGCGGACGGTGGATGTAGCCACCTCGGACGGGATTATCCGTGGATCTCTCGTCCGTGATCGCGAACACCAGGGTTTTGTTGGAATTTTCAAGTGAGTGATGGTTTCTACGAAGCTCGTACGTCTGGTCATAGTATACATCGACCAACCAACTTGACTCTTGCACATTTCGCGATTGACCAGCGGGTACGGGGTGACAGATGACTTCACCTTGGCTACGCTGTACGCTCCCTTACAAGGCTGCTTGTTGATAGCAGCCGCCCGATGACGCGTCCGCTGAAGTGGTTGGACTTTGTACCTTGTGTTTGTTCTTGGTAAGCTACTGCTACTGTACGTGTTGAAAAGACGCGGCGTGTGTTGTTATTATTATTATTGTTGCTTTAGGTGAGTGCGGTTTGGCTCACGTCACGTGTTCCACGTTGTTTTGTCCCCTTCGTCCCACTGTCTATCCCTCACAGCGGTATTCCCTACGCTAGTCCCCCGGTTGGAGAGCTGCGATGGCGACCACCACAGCCTGTGCAGCCCTGGGAAGGCGTTAAGATAACTCGCCGATACGGTCCGGAGGTGATGCTCTCTGCCCCTCGTGCAGTGCCTGCTTTATCTATTATTTTTGGCCATGGGCGACGAATGTTCCGCATACCGTGCTGGTTTGATCTCATCGAGAAACGAATTATTATTTCCAGCTTATTTTACGTACATCTTCGTGACCTCGCTTGCGAACCAGAACCTGAGCACACAGCAGTAGTATATAGGCAGCATTTGAGTAACAGGACGTGACCCCAACGTTGACGTTTGTGCATGAGAACATAACCAGACTGTTTACTTTTGGTGCATGGACTTACAGAATAATAGGAGGCTATCGCAACCTGGTACCTGAAAGTACTATTTATATTGTTGTACCAGACAATCACAAAACAGCAGTGCGAGTATGTTGCGTTCAGCAGACGTCCAGCTTCCTGCATCTTGACCCCGCCCTCCACGGATCATCGGGAGACCGGTGACCGAGCAAACATCCGGCAGCCCGCATCCGGGGACCGACGAGACCTTTTCAGTTGCCACGTAGGCGGTGTGAGGATTGCCAGCTGCTTGGCAAGCTCCAGCAACATGTTGCGGTCTCCTCGGCAAGCAATACGAGCCATACCATAAGGCTGAGAACGGGCAGGTTTTTTTGCGGGATGATCCTTCCATTCATGAGCGTTCGAAGATATACGAGATACCTGGTATATGCTTATCGCCCTATCCGTTACCTGGTGCATGAGTACTCGTAGGAGTACTCGTATCATACGTAGGGAGCTGGTCGTGCTGGCCGGCGCGGATCTCGCAGCCCACGGCCGACAGCTCCCCAAAATACCAAAATACGAAATGAAAATACCTCCGTCGTTTTCCCCATCTGAACGTTCGGAGTGCTGCTTCACGCACTTTGTTGTACGTCGAATATTTGTAAATTATTCATACGACCCCCCTCGCCTTTTTTTCGTGACAATAGAGCTTGATGTATACATTTTGCAATCGGTCGATGTTCGTAGCCATTGCGCTGTCCTATGTAGTACCTGGTACTGTTTTACAGCAGTAATGTCGCACCGTCATACACTCTACCTGGTAGATGTTCGGCGCACACGGGCGATTCGAGTCGAGCCTTGTTTGTTGCAGGCCTGGCTGCCGTGTTGTCCGTGACAGCAGTGGCCGGGGAGGTTGTCATCAGCTCTGCCTGTGGTTGACCGCACCCCCCCCTCCCCCGCGTCCGCCACACAGGCCCCGCAGTTGGGTATGGAGTTCATGGGCTTTCTCCGTACCGCCGTCGAGAAGCACGCCTTCGGCACAGTGAAAACCAAAGCTTACATCCACGGCGCCCGGCTGCTTAGAGCACGGCTCGCCGTGCATCAAAGCGAGGACTGCCTCTACCTCAACGTGCGCACGGTCAGCTCGTTGGTGGTCCGAGGACTGGACCAGCCGTCTCCTATCCCCGGTGACGGCGATGGCAGCGTAAACGAGGCACTGGGCGTTGAGAAACGCTCTGAAGCCATGGAAGGTATTGCGGAGGAATCACACGCTGTCAAGCTTCCGGTGATCGTTTACATTCACGGCGGCGACTACCACGACGGCGCGGGCGGGAGCAGGCCGTTTTATGCGGCCAACGCGCTGCCCGCGCATGGGCGAGTGGTCCTGGTGACGTTCAACTACCGTCTCGGCTTGCTTGGGCATTTCACTCACCCAGAGCTGGCGAAAGAAGCGGAGGCCGAGGGTCGGCCAGCCGTGTCCGGAAACTACAGCATTCTTGATCAGGCAAGTCTGGAGAGAACGGACCAAACACACAAAAAAAAATTAAGCGTATCGGGCAATTTAAGGGAATTGTCCGCGTGCAAGGGGGGCGGTCTTATTGCGTTGTCTGTATCGCACACCTTCACCTCCAAGTTGTCCACGTCGTCTTTCTCTTTGTTTTTTTACACTCACAACCAAGCCCTAATGGTGATTGATCTTCGATCCTTGCCACCCTCTCCAGGTCGCCGCGCTGCGCTGGGTGCAGCGGAACATCGCACACTTCGGCGGCGATCCCGACAACGTCACCATAATGGGCTCCAGCGCTGGCGGAGAGAGCGTGCTGTACATGATGACGTCGCCGCTTTCTCGTGGTCTCTTCCACAAGGCGATATCCCAGTCTCCGGCGTGTACGCCCAACTCTCTCATGCACCTTCGCGCGCCGTTCGCGTGCTTCCGGCCGTCCGAGGACAACGGTGTGGACTTCGCCTTTCGTCTTGTCGGTACCGGCCCGGGTCAGCTTTCCCGCCTGCGGGACACCTCGCTCCGCCGGATAATGAACGCGTATTACCAAGACGGTACTCGGCGTCCGGAGCCGAGACAGCTGTTTTATCCCGTCGTCGACGGCCACGTGATCCCCCGGACGCCCGTCGAGTCGTTCATGCTCGGAGAGCAAGCCCCGGTACCGCTGCTCATCGGGAGCAACGCAGACGAGGGAAGCCTGTGCTACCCTGTCACGTACTCGCGTACGCGTATTCGCGACTCGCTTCATCCGAGCCCGGTGCGAGAGGCCGGGAAGAAAGCGTACGGAGAGGAAGAAGCGGCGGCCCTGGCCGATATGTACGACCCAGCGTGGCGAGAAACGGGGGAGGGAGCGGAGGACGGTTCTCCGTCGGACTGCGACTTTTTCACGGACCGCGTTTTCGGGCAGAAGATCCACTGGCTGGCTTCTCACCATGAACGACTGCTGGGACAACCGACGTACGTTTACGTGTTCGCCGCGGCGCCCGCGCGGGAGGGGCAAACCGTGGGGGCGTTCCACGGCGCGGAAGTGCCTTACGCGTTCGGGGCTCAGCCTTGGCTGGCCGGCGGACCGGAGGACAAGCGGCTCGCGTCAGCCATGCCGGACTACTGGGCAGCGTTCGCCCGGAGTGGCGACCCGAACAGCACCCTTCGCCCGCAGGTGTTTTGGCCCTCGTTCGACGCGAGTCCGGGCAAGGGTCGGCTGATCGTGCTCGGACATTCGATCGAGGCGAGGGTAATGGATCGCCTTGACCGTTACGCGATCATTCAGACACACGTGCGCCAGATGTTGGGTGATCTAGAGAACTTACGCAGCTGGCAGGCGAAGAGTGCCCGGCAAGAGAAGGAGTTAGAGGAGCGGAGATCGACAGCAAGACAGATGGAGGTCGGGGGTGAGCCGCCGATCGTGTGGCACAGCGGAAATTGCGAGAAAGACGCAGTTTTTGTCGAAGCCTCGGAGGTTATGCTTGAGGAGCAGCGAAGTGCCCAAGCGCTGTCACCAGCGTGAAAAATGTACAGTGTGAATTGGTTGGTTAGGTAGGGGGTGGCGGGGGAACCTTGTCTTGTTCACGTTTCGCGCGTACCACCAGATATGATACAACGCACAGTTTCCGTTCTTGTACGTTGGCCTTCCCACGAACAAGTGATAGCATCGATTTGGTTGCTCCTTGTCTGGCGCTGTTTTTGTATTTCTTATTCGTAACTAAGCTGATTTTCTCTCAGAAGATCGAGGGGCTCATTGGGAGACACCCCCGCCGGGCGAGTGCTGCACTGAACACCAGGGAAGCGATGAATTCGGGTATAGTAGTAGATCGTCCGTAGCGATGTATGAACAGCACTAGTGCGCCGTGTGTCACCGTGGACGGCAACTCTGTTCATGGTGCACGCTTGGCTTGTGCGCGCAGCACGGAGACATGCGGTAGTGCAGCGAGCAGCGTCAAATGCTCGCGGCCATTCATTCGTGTTTGGGAGGCGGCATGAAGAGAAAACTGTGCTGTTTGGTTTTGATGGCTTGTCGCCCAAAAAAATGTTGTGCGGTAGTTCGACCGCACTAGCCTCTTACTGGTGGGAATGGCTGCGAAACTCATTTTTGACATGATATCGTCAAGTTACGAGGAAACTCGTTATCATTTTTTTTTGTGCAAGTTAAAAGTCGGCGACGGCGCAAAGTGAGATCCCCCGGCGCCCCTGGCTCGACGCGTGGCCGAGGGGCGATGAGAAGGATGGCGGGCATGCTGATGGTAGGGGAGTAAAAAGTTTCATGGAAAAATAAAACTTGAATCTGAATAATCGGTATATATTTTGGGTGGAAGGTCCGGTTAGAAGCGACTGGTTGCCGGAAGCGATTTGGCGGGATGCCTGCGATGCGATGTACTGCTGTATGTCATCCGTTACCCCACCGGCGAAACGATGGCGCCGTTTGTTTCCATATCAGCCCAATGTTTTGCCAGTTTTGTTGGACTCTTGTGTACCTGGTAGGTTTTACTCGCGTATGATAGCCCCTCGTTGTTGACTGTGTTGCTGGGTAGTGCAGCAGTAGTGCAGGTGCCTGTACGCAACGCGACGAATAGTGCAACATGGGCAGTAGAAAACGCTATCAATAGCGGGGGGGCTGTCGTTCAATAGAGGCAGCAGGAAAGGCTGGCGTGGTGTACTATTGTTGAAGCTTCTGCAATAGTAGCTACTGCTGTACAAGGTTTGAACCCATTGAGTTCATTTTTTTATTTTCAATGCGCAAGACAACATTTACGGCACATATAACAGTATCCTCCAGCGGTGGCCGTGAACCACGCCAGAGCGCAAAGGTGCGATCGAATTTACCCGCACGCGCACACATACGATCGCCTCGAGATGTTTTTGTGTGCAAGTCATACTGAAGGAGATAGTATTGCTTGTACTTCGTAATCGTTGTGAGTTGCGATGCCGTCGTCCTCCTCTGCACGCACGCAAATGGTCCTTAGTCGGCGCGATTTATTTCGTCAAGTCCGTGTTCCGACAGGTGTCTTAAGTTGTCTTGGAAGTCAGGAAAGTTCCCAGTGGTACACACCAGGGTACTCTTATGTACATATTCAGTGTGTACAAGTATATAAATGGTACAGCGGATTTTGTTTTTGTCTTCGCTTTTTCCAAGGCGTACGCTTCGTGACAAGCCCTTGACTCACCAGGTATGACCTCGATCGGTCGACCGCGCCGTTATTTGACTTCGTCGCTTCTTTTTCTTCCTTTTTTTCTGATTCTCCACAGGGTGTAGTGGTCATCCAGCTTCACACATGTATCGCTGATAAAAGACGGACACACTTGTGTGGAACAGTTCACGATGTATACCGATTCGGAAAATGGCCACGTAGTTTGTTGGTCATTCTACCCACTTGGTCATTTTACCCACTGGCCTAAATAGTCACGTGGCTGGGTAGTATAATAAAACCGCCAGAAATTGCGTTTTCGAGTTCGTTGTGATTCTCGCAGACTTCGTAACGTTGACTTCGGGGGCACTCCCCTGGCCACGAATAAAAGGTACAGGTCACCCGGTAGTACCTACAGCAGTACAAGAGGATCACACCTATATGAACCATTCATAACATCTCCAGCGCGTACGCTCGGAAAGAAAAAGCCGCCGACACAATCAACCTCGCCGTCGGCTGGGGTCGCTACACATTACGTACTGCTGTAGACTACTCCTGTTGCCCCCTGAACCCTCCTGCTGCCTTGGCGCCACCTCCGCGGGCATACGCTTCCATGATGCCAGGTACTACTCTAGCCGAAAATACAAGGAGCGTTTGGCGGCGCCGTGTTGTAACATCGCTCTGAATGTGTCCGAAAAACTTATGACCGTCTGGGTGTTGTTGTGCATACCTGAACGGTCTCCGAAAAGGTCCAGACATTTGCGGACACGATCAGAGTGATACTACAAAGTTTAGTATATTACTACACGTCGCCGCCGGCGTCTTTCTTCCTCCCGGCAATCTCCGTTCCACACCAAAATACGCCCCGGGTGTATGCCATAGAGAGCAAATAATCCACATGGGAGACACGTAGGAAAACAATTCCGTCTCTTAATCCCATTGGGACATCTTTTTCGAGTCCAATCGGTTTTCCCTCTGCAGTCACGATCGATTTTACCTCTCAAGTCAGGGTAATTACCTTCAGTCGATTTCCCCTTTACAGCCAGTGTAAATCCCAATACCCGCCCCATTTTTTCACTGCAGCGTCGCAAATATGTACTCTACTCCAGGCGCATTGGCAAACCAAACGAGCATAGAGCCAAAATCGGCGCTTGTTCTTATGTCCTGGGCGTCAAGAGCTATGATGTTATGATAGCTCGCAAAACTGCCTGCCCCGCTTGACGTTCGATCACAGCGATTTTTTTTGCTGCGATAGCATCATCTGCAACACGGTTGGCAACCTGCCGATGACAGTAGCGCGTGCCAAAAAACAAAAGACGGTTTCGCGATACGGGGAGGAAGGAGAAGGGCGGGACGGGCTGTGCACTTAGTGGCAAACTTTTTGTCGGTTGCCGCACAACCAAGGTGGCCTTCCGTCTGGTGAGCAACAATTCGGTTCTGTTTTTCGTTTTCCGCAGTGTGTTACGGGGGAGGGGGGATGCACGAAAACTGGAGATCATACATCCGGGTGGTGACGTACACATCCAACCCCGAACATACATAACGAACGCGTACGTGGCATACAAACAAAAGTGGCCCACTCCAGGCATTCGCGCAGCACGAGCTTAGGGAAAGCGGTCAAGATTTCTCACCACGATGCTTGTCGCCGACGCGCGGATGGTGCTGTTTTGACAGAGCCGAGCGAGGTGCAGCAGTTGAAAGGTCTCCATCTCGAAGGTTCCCGCAGAAGGGTACCGGGTGAGCAAGCTCTGAATGAGGTCTTCGTTGCGGTCTTCAAAGCTGGGGTCAAGGCGACCTTGACGACGGCGTTGCACAACGAAAAGAAGGCCACATAATAATAAGTACCCCCCGCATGAAGCCATACACCACGGCTGAGGTGAAATCAACAGTATGGTATCCCCTGATATCAACGAATCTTGGGAGCGACACAACGGTAAAAGGAAAAGATTATTAGAGATCGGGAACCGATATTATAATAATCTGCAGTTTGTTGTTGTAGAGAGAATTAGGCGTTATGGTTCACATTATTTGGCTGAGTACGTATCAGTAGTACGTAGCTTACTTCGACAGCAGCAGCGGGCACTATTTGGTTGATCGCGCTTGTGGGATTACCAAGTGGATACCGCACGGAACGGTGCTGGCAGACTGGTAGAACACGCGAACAGACGGGGCTCGTGGCTTGCACCTGCATTTTGTCAAGAACCTGGGAACCAGTGCAACACAAAACGCTTCGTTAGATTCTTGCCAAAAGAGTTTTGGAAATCAAACACAACCATGGGCAATCGCACCCGTACACATTACAGATACGGAGCTCCGTCTAAAAAACAAAAAGAGGGTAAATTCTCGTGGTTGGAGCCGTCAAGCCTTACATAGAATGGTTGCAGCCACATATGCCAGGATAACGCAGTTTGGCTTCTTGACTGACCGCCTCCCCTACGCTAAAACTAGTATAGCAGGGCCAAAGGAGGCCTTGACGCGCCCCCCTCCCCCTCCTAAAAGGTTTCGCATCAAGAGATTTAGCACATTTGGTTGCGGCAACGAGCACTCTCACCTTGGCTACTGTAGAAAGAGTCCGCCGAAGCGTTCAAACACCCCACCACCCCTCCCCCCCCCTCCATCTCCCCCGCCCCCTTCTCGTCGCCCAGGGCCTGCTTGAGCTCCTTCAGCAGCAGCCTGGACAGCTCCTTGTCAGCTGGCACCACCATGTGAAACAAGAAAGGCTCTACTGCACCCCCCCGGTCCGTCTTCGTCCCGATCTCAGCCCCCCACGCGTCCGGGTTTTGACGGATTAAGATCGCACCCTCGCTTGCGACCGCCACGGTACCGACCGGGAGATCCGAGCGCAGACCAGCACACGACCCAAGGCGGATTATCCGGAGTTCGCCGGTAGTTACGGCGCGAATTTCGCGCACGAGGAAATCCATATTGGGGTAGCCCATGTTGATCATGACGATGGACACGGGAATGCCGTTGTACGTGCCAGTGTGGGTGACGAAGCCCCTCTTGCTCCGCCTTGTGAAAGTGGGGGCCGGGTTTCCCTTGTCGCTGGTGGTGGTAGGGTCGTGCTTGTCCAAGAGGGAGGCGAGGATTTCGCAGCGGCTCTCGCTTCCGACCGTGATGATGTTGTTGGCCACTGTTGTATGCGGCGTCGGAGCGAGCGGCCGCGGGTGGACGTTTGTGGGCTATTAATAGTGTGTTGCTGGTCGTGCATGGACGTAATGCCAGTGAGCGTGGCACTGTTTCCTACGAAAGAAACGTGCGTCCCGACTATACAATACGATGTCGTCGGCTATACCATATAATATTTCTAGTTGACTAGTGAGTCGACGGCTATACACAGCTCGTAACCTTCCCTACCCCCTGCTGGTGTCAAGTAACAAGGATCGGAGACCCTCGTCCACTCGTGGACGCCAGCGGACGCGTCCTTTTGACCCTTTGGAGACCCCGAGAGGGGAAAATTGATAATGAAAAATGGCCATTATTTACAACGACGGCCACTGCGTGGTTGGGGGATGGTATTCTACAGCATGGTGTCCGAGTCACAATGGTTGAAAGGATTCGTGCGGCACGGGCGCAACGTTGTCCTACACCCGAGTTACTGCTGCTGCTGCTGGGCGCTCACACGCGTTTCTCGTAGACGGTCGAAAACACCAAAAAAAAGTTACCAACCATTGTTATGGTCGCTATGTCGGGGGTCCCAGTGGGCTTGCTACGGCAGGGTTGCATTTGGTATCGTTTTTCTTACAGTAGGCTCCTCGCTTTTACAAGCGAGGAGCCTCCCCCCCAAAAGAAAAACTGATTTTTCTGAGAGGTGAAAGATGAAAACCTTCACCTGATAAACACTCCCGCGGCCTACGTAGGTGTATCACGAACACGGATAGTACTTGGGACTCCAGAGACGAAACATTGACGATGAAAAAAATGGCGATTACAGCGACGGTCACTGCGTCATGAGGGGACGATAACGAGATGAAACATTGGCAAAAACAAATCGGCGATTACAGCGACGGTCACTGCGTTATGAGGGGACGATAACGAATCGGTGTGCGAGTTGCAATGCGAGGCAGCGCACCGCACGAGAGCAACAGGATCCTACTCGCGCTGCTGGGCCCTTACGCTGTTTGTCGACGGTTGGCAGCACCAAAAACCACCGTTGTGTTGGTCGCTTTCTCGGAGTCTCAAAGGAGACAGCAGTAGTGCATTTTAACGATTTCGGGAAGTTTCTCAGTTTAGGAGTATATTAATAGTCAGTCGGAAATGTTTTGGCCAAACATGTGCTACGCCTATTGTAGCTAATAATAGCACGCGTCCGTGCTCCTCTACAGTAGCCCCCCCGGTGCTCATCTACCCTCTCCCCTTGCTCTCCTTCTGCTCGAAGCGCAACAGGTCCGTCCCAACGTCTGTGTCTCCACCGAGACGACGATTGATCGCCACTCAATCAGACATCCCATGCGAAAAATATTTTCGAAAAACATCAACATCATTACGTATGTTATTGTGAAGGTGTACACTATCATACAAGCTATTAATAGTAGTGGTAGTAGTATTACGGGGGGGCATAGTTAATAGGACCTACGTTACAAACAAGAACTATATATTTACCTAAATTTACTAACAATATTTGGTCCTATTTACTATGATCCCCCGTAATAGTAGGAGTAATAGTATTACGGGGGACCATAGTTGATAGGACCTATGGTATACATAAAAACCTATATATTTAACCATTTTTCCTAACAATATTTGGTCCTATTAACTATGGTCCCCCGTAATAGTAGTAGTGGCAATGTGGCAACATCTCCAATCCTTGTTCCGCACCGACTCTTCCGAGCTTCCGAGCAATCCTCGTCGTTTAGGCTCACGCTCGCTTGTTGGCGTTACCATACATACTGCTTGCTGGTGTCCCAAGGCAGGTTGCAACATTCGGCATTTCTCGACGGCGTTGAGAGGCGATCGACAGTAGACCGTAACGTGCGCCGCCTTAAAGCTTCCCACACAAAGAGCTCTAGACAAGCAGCAAGCTTTGGCGGGCCACACTACCGTGATACTCTCGAGATTATATACCGCGAGAAACCAAACACCGACCGTCGATATCACATGTTAGATATCCACCATCTATCAAAACTGAGGATTGTTCAGCCGTTCGGTCACAAGAACATATCTTATACCAAGGCACCGGGGACCAGATACCAACTACTGCTCTACCAGGTACCTCGTATAGCAAGAGCCACACACGGAATTGACCCACGGTCGAGAGCGCAAAGTAAGCCTATGAATATGTCATGTTAATAAGGTCGTACTACCCCTCCCTTTGCACAGTCGCTCAATGAAGCGCTCGGTGATGACATGAGGGATGCGGTCCGTGCAAGAGTGCTAACACCGACACCACAGCCAAGTACACATAAAGCCGGCCTACTGCCATTCTTGGGGTATAGGGGGGGGCTATGACTTAAGAAAACGCGAGCCAACTGAAAGAACGATTCAACTTCGTAGTTTGTCGCGATGCCGCGTGAGCTCGCTCCTGGCATCGCTTGAAGTCAGCGTCCGAACTAGCTTGTTTACCGGGTGCACCCGTGAAAGAACACCACTTCTTCCAGAACCCCTTGGAACGCGTTCCACGATAGAGGTAGCACATTCCCGCTGAAAAGTTTTCGCGCGCCGAACATGGGTCTCCGTGCACTGTCTTGCAGCCGCTCTTCATGGCCGCCTCATCGCCTTAGCCCAATCCGCCGGCTCCTTTGCACGTGCTCTCGTTGCCACTCCCTTCCAGACGGTTCCCTTTCTCCGCCATCCCGGAAAACAAAATGCTCCTCGCACTTGCGGTTCTGATCTGAAAAATGAAAATTCTCGCGCAGGGGGAGTTCAATCCGTGTCTTCCCCGCACGTTGACGCTCACTCTCCCTCCTCCCTCGTCGTCGAATCCAGCCTCCTACCGGCGCAATAGACTGTGCCGTAGTGTGGCCTGCGGTGGCACCTGCCCCCGCGCACGGAAACCCCGATTGAGCATTGCTGCTCTGCCGCAGCTGCCTAAAAAAGACGCGCGAATCGTAGGTCTCCGTGCCCGACACACCACGTACGACCCAACTCTACTTCCGCCTGAGCCTCGCGGCCACAGGCAGCAGCAAGAAGGTATCACTCCTTGAGGGTGAGTCCGGCCAGTCCGGCCGTACACCCGCCAGAAAGACCTACCCCACTCGCTATAAGCCTGATAGAGCATGCCTCGCAGCATTCCTTGCCGAGGCAACGAGGGGAACGGAAGCACTGGTAAAACACCGGCTCGGCACTTGACGATCTGCGCCCGATACGCAAACAATATGTATGAATAATGCAGAAAATCCCTCCTGCGCCAGGATGTATTGTGTGTACGTGCGGTGTAATGCAGGCAGGAGTATATTGCGATGTCACACTACGAGACTTACACTGCTGGTACACGAGAGTACCAGATACCAAGTACATCATGTTTTGTTTACAACATATTATTGCTGACGCTCATAGAGCGATCTTTCCGGCCCAAAATCAGGTCACCAGCATGTTATTATGCTCCTCCTGTCTGCAATGCTGTTGTGCTCCCCCTGACTGCAACCAGCCTGAATGAGGAATAACCCCGAACTGAACATACAAGAGCGGGCAACGAAGAAAACGGGAAAAACTGCAGCAAAAGAAAACTAAACTACAGAAGAAACTGATGGTGCATGGGACAACAAGGACAACAAAAACTCGATACCGCTGGCAGAAACGAGCGACACTCCGAAACCACGAGCAAGCGAGCTTTATCCTGCAGCAAAGACAAGCACATTCCCCTATTTAATCGTCACGAGAAGCGCACGTGCGTGCCGAATCTGCTCCTATATCCACTGCCGCTGGTGTCCCCTCCCAAGGAAGCCAGGATAGCGACTATGTCGGTGCTTCTTCGCCACCCAAAAGATGAAAGATGAATGATTCTATTAAAACTCAAGACAGCTAATCGTCGTATTATACCATATATCGAGTAGCTATACCACGTACATCCACTTGATATAGGCCGATATATCAACTTACACCACATGGTTGGTATAGGCCAATATATCAACATATATCATCTCATCATGTAGACTTATCACCTCATCGCGGTCAGATGTATATCATATACCAGGTATCAAATATCATATACCTGGTAACTTTTAGTCACATCTTACTGAAACCCCTTACTATATACCAGGTAGGGGTATAATACGATATGATATATACGGACTTTTATACCCGGCATGAGGCCATATAAAACCCGTAGTACGCGCGATCGAAGTATCACACACGGCTTGCAAAGATGAGTTTCGACGAAATGCTCGATCTCACAGCTGTTGCTTTTTATTTTGTGAATGTGTACGTAGATCACATCCCGGCCAAAAAACACAACTGAGGCCTATTCCCAACGAACAAAAACAAACACGAATCGTGAGGTTTTTGTCCTGAATCGTGATTCTAATCACGGATTCATGACGCCCTTTTTTTAGATTTTCCCCAAAAAAAACAAAATCACGATTCGTGACTTTTGTCGTGGCTTGAAATACGCCTGGTCACCGCACTACGCAACCTACGCGCGCCAACGGTATGCGTAGGCCGGTATACAGTAGGGGCATGGCAGAACCTGCTTTGTACGCTGATTGTGGAGAACGGGCGGCTGCGCCCAAAGACACCGCTGGGCGTGGGTCAGGTCAAACCTCACGGGTCGAATCGGGTCGGGTCGGGTAAGATGACCCGACCCGATCGGCGAAAAGTTTGAGGTGTGTTGATATTACCTGACCCGACCGCGAGATTGTGAAAGCTTCTTGACCCGACCCGACCCGACCCGTGAGATTTGGAAATCTCCTGACCCGACCTGACCCGACCCACGAGATTTCAAAACCTCCTGACCCGACCCGACCCGACCCGCCACCTTCCAATTGACCCGCGAGACACGGGTTTCATGCGGGTCGGGTCACCTTGACCCGCGAGACCATTTACCTCGACCCGAGGTTCGACCCGCGGATCTGGCCCGTGGGTCGGCACTTCCAAAACTATTTAATGCCCAAAGTAGTGCCCTTCAGCGATATATGACCTAGCTGTAGTGGGAACGAATGGATGCGGGCATGCGTATGTGATTTTGGCGGTGTTTTCATGTTTGAATATGATACCAAAGTAAGGGGTGTTATTGAGTATTGGTACGACATAAACCTTTGGGTAAGAGAGCGGGAAGTGATTCAAGTGTCGGATCCGCGAGCCGAATGCGCGGGTCCGACCCGCGGGTCAGTAGAAAACAAAAATCACGGGTCATGCTGGCCCGACCCGCGAGTTACCCGCTTCTCGCGGGTCATGACCTGACCCGACCCGTGAGTTTTTCATCACCTCTTGACCCGACCCGACCAGACCCGTAATATTTGAAAAACTCTTGGCCCGACCTGACCCGACCCACGAGATTTTAAAACCTCTTGACCCGACCAGTGGCATTTTGAACACCACGGGACCCAACCCGCGGGTCGGGTCATGACCCGCGAAAAACCCTGGAAAAATCAAGGAGGAGGAGCCACAGCTCGAAGGAAAAGCAAAAATGGCCTGAGAATCTCATAGGCCAGGCCGGGTAGACAGCCTGTGAGATTGAAATCTCGAGGACCGGGCTTGGCCGAGGGTGGGTGAGAAAGGAATCTTGCAGGCTGGGTCAGGCTTCGGCCCGTGATTTGAATACATCACGGGCCGGGCCTGGCGCGGTCGGCCTGGCCCGGCCTGGCCGTACCCCACTCACGAGAGTTGGCTCCACCCGCTAAAAATCATTGGATTAGAAATATCGCAAGTTTGACAATTTGAAAATATAATATCACGAAACGTGAACGTTTGTTAGCTTTTTTCGTTATAACTGACTGAAATGTCACGAATCGTGATATTTGGTCATGCCAAAAAAGTCACAAAATCGTACGTCAAGACCTGCTGCAACATTTACAGTACCCATCAATAGGATGGCGTTTCATACAAACTTTCCAGCGTCTTGTGTGCCCTGGCCCTCACGTGTCAACTGCTACAAACTTTCGATTATCTTGTGGACCCCGGCCCTCACGTGCGAACTGCTGTTTCAGTGCACGAGATGGTACTGGCCGAAATCAATTGGAAATCGAGCCTGTAAGTATTGTCGTCTCGTCGACCCTGGTAGCATCCAGGGAAGTCACCGGCCAGTGTATAGTCAATCGCTAGGGAAACAATGGAAAACGCGCGACCGTCACGAACCTTGCAAAGTTGAGTATCGACCGATCGGTTGAACTCACACCTGAAGTGCATTTTTGTATTTTTTTATAAAATCGTGTTTTTTTTGTTTGTTGGAACGACCCTAAGTACTACAGCAGTATAAATATGGAAATATCATACGAAGTATTGCTATAAGGATTACCCTGGGCTGGGTAATCGATCGATCTTTTACCCCTATAGCTCAGTATAGGTAATACGTTTACATTCGACGTCGTCGAGGACACGGTTTCAAATCTCACTTCGAACGTTTCTTTTATAGAAACGCTTGCTCGTGCGTCCCTGAAAACACATCTCCCTGGTTCCCCAGGTGGCGGGTAGATCAGCGCACGGTCATATTCGGTACCTACGGCCCAAGGATCCCGCCGTTCAGAGGGGGGGAGAGTGATGTACGGATTACCCTGGGCTGAGTAATCGATCGATCTTTTACCGCAATACGAAGGTCAGCAGGTAACACCTTCGCAAATATCGTATAGGGGGTATATAGGGTAGCCCTTCAGTGACACCAGGCGTTAAGATGGACTCCACGGAAGATGGACGCGGACACCAATTACAACAGCGTGTTGGGTGTCGTGGCATGTGCAAAAGATACCGCTCGTACTGATCCGGCTGGCGAGGCCCAGAAAATTCTACATGGACCAAAACACTTTTCTTCACATAAAATAACGGAACGAATGACCACGAGCAGCCTCGTTCCGTTCCGCTCGTTCCCGTGCTCTTTGGAGAGGGCTAAGACACGCCCTAACTGATCCTCCGTCAGCTAGAAGCGCTAAATCGCACGGGCGAGAGAGCCGTGGGCAGAGCGGGTACGATAGCGTCGTCAGGCGTTTTGTTTTATGGACTCGTACCCAGCTCGATTGCTAAAATTCACATTAATTCATACCATAAGGTGAAAATATCGACGTTCCGACGTGGATTGTTGTTCTGTTGTAGTTGTTCTCACATTAACTCTCTGACGAAGGAGTCCGTGCGTGGTCACACTAAGGTGCTGGAGCCCTAGGAAGATCCGAAAAAACCCAAAAATCGAAATTCGGCTGCCTAAAAATACACGAGACGAAGAAAGCGCACACAAAAGATAAAACCAATGTGCAAAACTGAACTAATATGGCCGCGGGTATATCCTCTCAACTATACCATAACAGAGTATCCCCGTTCCCACCACTAACCAAGTTGTGGCTGCTGACTACAGCGGCTGCTGTCTGGAGTGCTGTCTGCACCGTACTGATATGGATACCCAGCTCGAATTCACACTGCTTTTTACGCTGTGCGTATCACAATTACATATTTTACGGCGGATCCGAGCGCCAATTAGGCAACAACAACAGCTGTTGCTGCAGCATGTATCATAGTACCGCCGCTGGAAACTGGGAAGCGTGCCACCATTTTAGTCGCAAGATCACCAGCGCGCGCGTTTTGGCAGCAAAACGTGACACGCCATGCCCCCCGTGGCCTGGCTTTAGGCTTCTTTGTGATCTCGACAACAGAAGTAATATACTTTCTCGTTGCGATTTTTCTTTTCTTTTTTTTCTCATCCCATTCATTATCTTCGCACATCTTCTTCTCTCTCTCCTTCCCACTCGTAACTCAGATCCGGGGTCACATAGCAGGCTCTTTTCTCCCCCCTTCCCGCTACGGTACGTGCCTACATTTTTATCGCGAGAAGATGTCAGCCTTTTCTTCCCTCGTCGACTCGCATCGAATTGTGCCTACCCACGCTGCAAGGTGCTCTCAACAATTGAATCCTTTTTTATTTTTGCAAGTAAAGTCAATAAAGTCCGACCCACCTGGGGCTCGAACCCAGGACTCAAACAAGTGAGTAGAATTCGAGGTTGACCACTTGAACCACCGGGGCGACCGGCAAGTCTACTCGCATAGATGGCTGTAAGGAGGTGGGTACATCTCACTCAGCAGCTCCACCGGGTGATGTAAAATAGTTTACACCACTTTACCAGGTATCATTGTTGCAGTTGTTGTATTCGAGAAAATGGTTGAGGTACACTGCAGCAGCTGTCTGTGTACAAGACAAAAGGTACTGCTATGCCCAGCAACCTGTTACCTCAATATACTGCTGTCCATCATCTACTATGTGTAGTTCATCGGGTCGCGGGATAAGGCAGAGGGCTACCTCATTAAATAGTTCAGAGTTATATTCATCTCGTACACAGCGTTTGTCAACCACTTCCCCGGATACTGCTGTGAAGGCGTTACCTACTGAGCTATAGGGGTAAAAGATCGATCGATTACCCAGCCCAAGGTAATTTTTATAACACTCTTCCCCCCTCTGAACGGCGGGATCTTTGGGGCGTCGGAATCGTATACGTCCGTACGCTGAGACCTACCCGCTTCGTTTCATTACCTGGGGATCCAGGGAGATGTGTTTTTTTGGGTGTGCACGCGCAAGCGTTTCTGCAAAAGAAACGAAGTGAGGTTGGAACCCGTGACCTGGACGACGTCAAATTTGAAGGTGTTACCTATACTGTGAGCTATATATAGGAGTTTTTTGGGTTTTTTTTTCATTTTTCTTTCATTCCCGTTTGTACCTCTTTGTGTCTTCGTTAGTATGGTCCGTTTTGCCTTTTTGCGTTTTGCTACGTATCTGCTTCTGTTTTTTTTGTTTTTTTTTTCGCTTCGCTTCATCTTCTTTTTTTAGGTTTTTGTCTGCTATAATTAATAATAGTCTCCTTTTTGCTTCCCTGGTGTCCGCAGTGGTGGAGTGCAAGTATTATGGGAAATTTTTGAGACGTTATTTCTGTCTTTTTATTTTGTGAGTTTTCGGGCTACAGAAAAGTGTGGGTGAAAATATATAACGTGTATTATGGGTTCTGATTTTTAAAAGTGGTTTTGTATAAAAGTGGCTTCGTCTGAGGTGGGGTCCAACAGCTTGGCTTCGGCCTGTAGCATCTTCATCCAAGTTGATTTTCTGTAGTCTGGGCGTGGCTTGGCACGTCGCGAGGGTTTTACGGCAGGCGTCTCAGCGTCCTCCTCGTCGTCTTCAAACGTTGCGAAGGCAGCGGCGGCCGCGAGCGTGGTTTCAGCATCCAAACACGGGAGGATTAGCGCCGGCGACATCGAGTCGCCATCGCTGCTGCTGCTGCTGCTGCTGCTGCTGCTGCTGTTGCTGCTGCTGCTGCTGCTGCTGCTGGTGCTGCTGTTGCTGCTGCTGCTGCTGGCGGTGCTGCTGCTGCTTCTGCTACTGCTGGTGCCGCTGTTGCAGCTGCTGCTGCCACCGCTAATATTGCTTCCATGTGAAGGAGAAGCCATCTATCTCTCTTTACACAAGCGCCGTACGTAGTTACCGCCCGCCGTCGGCTTGATGCTTTCGCGTGGTGGGTGACGGGTGGCAGGTGCGCAGGTAGATAGGTGGGCTGGCAGTAGTAGTGAGATGTAGCACCCAAAATACGAAAAATCTCAGTTCTCAGAAATCAGCCAAACCTCTCAGAACTGAGCTCAGTTCTGAGAGGTTTTGCTGATTTTTGCCCCCTCCAGGAACTGAGATCAAAAATATCGATGATTTCCTGTCCCATAATAGATGGTTCTGATTTTTGGGCTTCGGAGATCGCTGAAAAAGCCAGAAATAACGTCTCAAAAATTTCCCATAATACTTGGCCTTTTTTATGCTTGTTTTTTGTTTTTGCCTCTGTTTTACTTGAGGTATTTCTTCCACTCCAGAGTTATTGGAGCCTGTCCTGCGACCACGGACTGCATTGTATCGTGAGTTAAAGTGAGAACAAGGAGTAAAATATCGATCAATTACCCAGCCCAAGGGTATACACCCAGGCAAGTGGTAAAGCTACAGGTACCTTCGCATGTTGCTGAATCTCACAAGGCCGGGGCGCTACGCGTACGTTTTATTCTTTGCTTGTTTTTTTTTACCGAGAAGTATTCCTTCCACTCCAGAGTTCTCGGAGCCTGTCCTGCGACCACGGAGTGCATTGTATTGTGGATTGTGGAGAACAACAACAACAAAACAACACACATACTCGTACTGCTGTGGTAATTGGTTGGGTAATATCCCGGGTAATATGTGCCAGCTACAGGACGAGAACAACAGCGCCCGGAGTATATGTTCATGTACGTATACTCTTACCACTTACCATCGCCCACAGCCAGCTCAAGGTGCAGCACTCGTCCGTCGGCGGTGAAAGGGACGGCGTTGGCGTGGAGGAGGTATGGTTTATCCAGAACTTCGCTTGTTGCACTCATCACAGGATCCGTGAACTGTGTATGAAGCTGCTGCTCCTTGTTTCGAAAATCCTGTGGAGCTGTGGAGCAACGGAGCAACGGAGCTACAGCCTACGTACTATAATAGAGCCCGGTTGTTGAAGTTGTTGTTCTCATCACATTAACCCCTTTAGAACCGCAGTTCCGTTTTTGGGGACAAACCAGTCAATTTTCAAGTAGTTTGTCCCCAAAACGGGACTGCGGTGCTAAAGGGGTTAACTCTCTGACAGAGGAGTCCGTGGTCACACAAAGGTGCTGGAGCCCTAGAAAGATCCGAAAAACTATAAATAACGAAAATTCGGCTGCCTAAAAATACACGAGACGAAGAAAGCGCACACAAGATAAAACCAATGTATGTGCAAACTGAACTAACATGGCCGCGGGTATATCCTCTCAACTATTGTTTGTTGTTGTTCTCACATTAACTCTCTGACGAAGGAGTCCGTGGTCACACAAAGGTGCTGGAGCCCTAGGAAGATCTGAAAAACAAAAAAAAACGAAAATTCGGCTGCCCCAAAATACACGAGACGAAGAAAGCGCACACGAGCTAAAACCAATGCGCAAACTGAACTAACATGGCCGCGGGTATATCCTCTCAACTATAACATAGACAGTAGAAGAGTACCCCCGTTCCCACCACTAACCAACTACTCGTGTATGTAACATAGAGTACCCCCGTTCCCACCACTAACCAACTCGTGGCTGCTGACTACAGCAGGTAGGTCTCAGTATAGGGCTACCCTTTATATATACCAACCATATAGGATATGATATTTCCATAGTACTTTTATTAGTCATGTTTTTTTTCGCCGGAACATGCAAAATATATCATATCGTATTACATCGCTATATCTAGGGGTTTTCAGCACGATACCTCGTATGACTAAAACGTGATATGATATTTTGTATATGATATATACGCCCGCTGTGAAGCGATATATATCGGTCTATATAAGGTGATATAATATGATATATCGGCCTATATGAGGTGAAATACGTGATCTAGCTGCTAGCTATCCGATTTGTGGCATAATATGTCGACTTTTTTTGCTGTCTTGACGATATCAGGATATGTCTTGCATCTTTCGGGCGTACATTTTGGGCGGAATATACGTGCAGTATGTACCTGGTACGTATGTACGAGTACGAGTACGAAGCGTGACGCACACACAAGGGGACGCACCAGGGGTCTGTGTCCGCTTCTGTCTTCCTGTCGTACGGTTTTGATCCGCAATGAGCGAGTCGAACGCGCCATCGCCTGCGGCCACAAGCGAGCCACAGCTATACAGCAAGCAGTCGCCTTCGACATCGATATATATATATACAAGGCGCTTCGCTCCGCGGGCGGCCTACGCCGCCCGCTACGCTCGCTCAGGAAGGAAAACAGTACATCAAATTATGCGAAGCGAACAGAGGCCCACGAATGAATGTGTTTAGTGTTTTCAAGGAACGTAATTGCAAACCGGCGACTTGATAATGCCAAGAGTCCCGCCGCCATGCTTCAGGAAAAAACAGCTCCGACGTCAGCTTGGATGCCACATATACGCTTCGCGTCGCGGAAGTCGTACGTACGTACATACTGTCGGGCCAGATGGTCTCCCGGTCGAACTCCTAAAAATCGACCACCCGGCATTCGCCCAGCGCTTTCACAACATCGTTGTCAATGTTTGGTTAACAGGAGAAGCCCCTCAGCAATGGAAAGATGCGATCATCAAGGTCCTTCACAAAAAGAAGGATCGAACTGACTGCAACAACTATTATAGAGGGATTTCGCTTGTTGCCCACGCAGGCAAAGTGTTGTTGAAAATCGTCGCGTCCCGCCTCAGCAACTACTGCGAGACCGAGGAACTACTCCCCGAGGAACAGTGCGGCTTCCGCCCCGCACGATCAACGATTGATATGTTGTTCGTCGTGCGCCGGCTGCAAGAGCTCGGACGACAGAGGAAAATCCCCTTATACGTGTGCTTCATCGATCTGCAGAAAGCGTACGACTCTGTCGACCGAGAGCTGTTATGGAAGGTACTCACACGCTTTGGCGTACCAACCAAGATGCTGAGAATTATCCGTAATTTCCACGATGGCATGCGGGCTCGCGTGCGTACTGATGACGGCGAGCTCTCGGACTGGTTTGATGTCACGCAGGGGCTGCGGCAAGGCTGTGTACTATCACCGTTACTGTTCAACGTGTTCTTCGCTGCTGCGTTACACGTCGTACTAGTACGCTTCAGCCAAGACGAAGCCATTTGTAAGGGATTTGGTCCAACTCTGGGAAGCTGGAGTAATTCGAACAGGGAAGGAGGAGCCATTGGCGTGCGTGCGAAGGTCTCTATGGGGCATGTTGTACGCCGACGATGCAGGAATTGTCTCGAAGTCGGCTGAAGGGCTCGCAAAAATGATGACAGTCATCGTGACTGTCTTCGAAGCAGCAGGCCTCACGGTGTCGGAAAAGAAGACTGAGACAATGGTCCTACAAACACCAGACCGGACAACCCTCGCACCACCGCTCGTCATCGAAGCGGCAGGTCAGAGGTATAAGCAGACGACCCAGTTCTTATACCTAGGCGGCGTTATCCACGAAAACGCTGACCTCTCGCTCGAAATCGACCGACGGATCCGCCTCATGCGAGCATGCCTCAAATGGTTCGGCCCGGAGTTGTATGATAGGACGACCGCCCCCCTTAGCCTTAAAGTCCGAATGCTGAAGGCCGAGGTAATTGAGACCCTGCTGTACGGGTGTGTGACGTGGACCCTCAGAGCGGAACACTTTGCCAAGCTTCGAACGGCTCACCACCAAGTCCTGTTGCGAGTCATTGGCTTCCAGCGCCGACTTCATACTGACCATGCCACCCTCTCGTACGCGAAGGCCCTCAAGATGACACGTTGCGAGAGCATCGAAACGACCATTCGTAAACGGCGGCTCTTCTTTGCGGGGGGCGTGGCACAGCAAAGCAAGGAGCGATTACCCAATCGGGTAATGCTCGGGACGATAGCTGGTGGGGAGAACCCGAGACCAGGCGGACAGTGTAAGACTTGGCATAGATGCATAGTCGAAGACCTTAGGGAGTTCCGAGCCACCGAAGGGTCAACGGAAGTTGCCCCCTTGGTGTTTGGAGTTGAGACCGCGTTGTGGTCCACTGCAGCCAAAAAGGTGGGGAAGTGGTACCGGGGGATCCTTGAAGCAGCCGAACGGTTCATGGTGAGGTGGCACGAGGCTGAGGCTGAGATGAGTAGACAGCGCCGCGCATCCGCCGTGGATGGTGCCCAAAGGAACGGGGGGGGAGGGGGC
Organism: Nereocystis luetkeana; assembly: GCA_031213475.1. Classification (NCBI taxonomy): domain Eukaryota; class Phaeophyceae; order Laminariales; family Laminariaceae; genus Nereocystis; species Nereocystis luetkeana. The sequence goes on along the minus strand of JARUPZ010000027.1, from coordinate 3,987,610 downwards.
AACAGGAGAAGTGGCATAAAGCCCGACCGAGGGAATGCGGAGAGGGGGGGGAACAGGAGGGGTAGAAGGGAAACGGCGGTAGACGAAAGTAGGAAGGAGATGGCAGACAGGGTAGCAAAGCACCAAGTCGACTAGGAAGTAGAATATGACCATACTACTAGTGCTACCAACTGGTGCAGCTGGCTCGAACGTGGTCTTCCCTTGTCTTCTCTTTTAGTTTTTTTTTTTTTTCTTTCTTGCGCTGACTCTCCGTGATTTTCATTTCATTTTTTCTCTTCCTCTTCCTTTTCTGATTGATAAGCCGTACTCAAGGAGCCGTGTGGCGTGGTTGGAAGACGAACCTGCTCTGCTCGGCTCGTATTGTCTGACGCCAAGGGGCTGGGCATAGTTGACGAACGCAGGGCGGAGACGGCAGTCTGGGTAGCAAGGTACCAGGCGGATTAGCAGGGAGAACCTGGCTATACTACTCGTACCACAAGCTGCTGCCGCCACCTGGAAGGTGCTTTGGGCTTTGGTCTGCCTGTTATTTCCCCTTTGTTATTTTTCCTTGTTACTTTCTCCTTGGTTCTTTGTCTTACTCTGTTCACAAGCAGTGGTGTTTTTTGTTATTTCTTCTTTTTTCCAGCTCGTTCTTTTTCAAGTGTTGGCCACCTCGCCTGCCGGGGGGGGGGCACGACAGATTGTTTCTCTTAGATTTTGCTTTCATTTTTCTTCTTTTTCTTTTTCGATTTGTCTACCTTGTTTTTGTCTTCTCTTTGATTGTTTCTTTTCGTTTCACTATTTCATAGATTGCGTATGTCGTGCCTGTCGTATCTAGTATGATGACATGGCTTTGCATTGCCCACTGCAGTTCACACTGCACACGTGGCAACGTAGTATCTCTGTGGCGTAGCTTTGTGACCACAGAACTTGTATCTCTTCTAGGATTGAAGAATCGGCACGGACACTGGTTGTGCTGGATGTCGACGGGTAGAAAGAACGGTTTAATGTGAAGAACACACACACACATACACACCCCAGGTAGGGTACTACTGTCTATACTTATTTTCTTCTTTCGATATGCTCTGTCTGTACTGTATGTACGAAGAAAGCGAAAGCACAGCACACGTGCCTGCTTCGGCCTGCCCCGTCCTTGGGGTGGGCCGAGGAAGTCCGCCTGGACCTGCAGCGGTCTAGCGACAGTCACACGAACATCGAGCTTCGGACTAGGTAGGTAGGGAACCTTGCGCGGTCCGGCTGGTGGCCTGCTCGCTTTAAGGACCGCGTGGGGTGGTGGTGATGTTTTTTCTTAACCCCGACGCCGAGGAGTTCATCCCTCAGGCGGGACGGGTACATCACCACAGCAGAGAGCGCTACGTGGGCAGCCGGTGGAGTGGAGAGGCTGGCCACAGCGTGGGTATGCATGCACGACAGGAAGGATGGGATTGTAGGCGTGGGTTGGGACGGCTGCACCCAGCCAACGGAAACCAAGGCGCGTACCGGGCTACGAAACGGAGAGCCACTTTCGCCATAGAGAAAAAAAAAAAAAAAAAAAAAGAAGGCGGGGACGAGCCTCACGTCGGCTGCAAAGAAAGCAGCACGCGAGGCTCGTAAGAGACAGAAGGAGGCACTTGTGACGGTAGCGACCTACAATGTGCGCACCCTGGCTGTAAAGGGGAAGAACGGGTACGGACATGACGAGCGTTTACTGGCGAAGGGACGGCAACTCGGCTGTGACTTCATTGGCCTGCAAGAAACTCGGAGGTCCGGCAGCACGACGTTCCGTGCGGCAGGGTATCGTGTTTTCTGTTCAGGACAGGAAACAACAGCCACGTGCGGCAAGGGCTGTACGGAGTAGGCCTAGCTGTCAAGGAATCGTTGTGCAGTAAGTCTGTGTATACTCATCAGTTCGTTGACGAGCGGCTAATGTCTATGCGCTTTGAGCTGGCTGGCAAATGCGAGGCAGTCAATTTCGTCGTTGCGTATGCTCCAACTGATTGTACCAAGGACGCCGAACTGAAGCGTATTTTCTGGCAGAAGCTGGAGTACTTGGTGGAAAAAATCCCGACGAAAGAGTGTCTGTTTGTACTGATGGATGCCAACGCGCGAACTGGACAGAGAAAGGAAGGGTGCGGTGATGATGAAAGCAGAGTGCTGGGAGCGTATGGACGTGATGTTCGTAACGATAATGGCAGACGGCTCCTGTCGTTCGCCACCAATTGCAAGTTAGTGTTACGGTTCGGTTGGCCGTTTCAGGAGTTATGATGACATAGAGGCGTTTTCATATTGTAGCTCCGTTCCGGACGGAAGGTTTCATCTCCCTTCCGTCTCACTCAGTTCCCGCGACCATCGCCACGGTCACGGAACAAGCAATCACTTACCATCTAGCCATCCCCAGTTGGAGCCTCTTCACAGAAGAACCACAAGCTCGCCCTACTCTCCTGGAGACCTAGGAGCGCACCTCTCGACTCGGTCGGACTCAAGCTCTGCTCTGTCACTGAGGTTGGTCATTCATGTCTCGTCTTTGTGTTCTCCTTTTGGGTTATGCATCTCTGAGTGGTAACCTGTGGTCCACAGCTGCCACTCCTACCGACTATTGGAGAACCCTACATGTGTTGCCTTGTGACAATGACTTACGACCTCAGCCCAGGCAGCCAGCATCCGTTTCATGGTGTCCAATCCGAGAATCGAACTCGGGTTTTTCTCGTTGACGGGGGGAGGGCGACGCGTTCGTCGGAAGCCTGCGACGGCATGAAGTCACCGAGATCAACCGACCGGCTCAGATATCACCAACCCGGATCAGCCTTGCCCCTGTTTCCGATAGGAATCGCTCTACGAAAGACTTTGGGTAGCGATCTCAGACCGTAGAATCAGGTGTACGATTACAGAGACCGCTACTGGCGAATACGCTACAGCGACCAGGATCGGGAGGAGCTAACCCGCCGCGAGATGGAGCAGTTGAAGACGTGGAGCGATTATTGAGCATCACGCCCAGTGGACCCTCGCTTTCCCGTGCGCCGTTTCTTCTCTTGTCTCGCTTTGCTGTTACGCCGTTCCATCGCTATTCCGTGCCCCGTTGCCTCTCTACCTCCCTTGCCCGTGCGCAGCTCCCATGTCCCGGTGTCTTGCTCGTCCACAGCTTGCTGCACCGCTCCCTTGCTCCGACGCGGTGCGTTCCCCCGCTCCGGTGTCTTGCCTGTCCGCCGCTCGCTGCGCCGCTCCCTCGCTCCGACGCCGTGCGTTAGCCCGTTCCAGTGTCTTGTTCGCCCGCCGCCCGCTGTGTCGTTCCCCCGCTACGACGCCGTGCATTTCCTCGCTCCGGCGTCTTGCTCGTCCGTCGTTTGCTCGCTCGGAAGTCGTGTCCGTGCTCTGCTCTATCGCCCCGATGCCTTGATCGTACTGCCCCACGACCAGATCTTGAAGGAGTCGACCAGCCGCTATATGGAGCTGTTGAAAGAGGTGCTTTCAGCAGGGGGGCAGGTTCCGCTGTCGTCGGGTAGGAGGACGCCGGTCATCCACCGGGCGGTCGAGGTACTCACCAATCCGGCATCCCTCGCGAGAAGGCAACGGAACGACGCTCATCTGGGTCAGGTTAGCAAGCGTCTGCGGGAGGATAGCAATGCGAACGCCGCGAAAGCAGATGAGACGGGGTATAGTCTAGACGAGAACGATGTAATCAGGTTTGCCGACGGAAAAGGTAGGAACCTGCCAGCCATACCCGAATCCATGGTTGCCGATGTACTCGCGTTGGTACACACTCTGCATGGTCACTCTGGAGTAGGAGCCACGTTAGCGCTAGTCTTAAGAGCACTTTCACTGGCCTTCAGTCATTCGCGACACGCGACAGTACGTGTTGTCATGCGGGTGCAGGAGACGTAAACGACCCAACAGCAGACGCGTCGCAATGTTTCCCGGACGCGCACTAGAACCGTGGGATGAACTACAGATGGATATCCCGAAAATAGACACGCCTTCCCTTTCAGGTAACAAGTACGTTCTGCTGGTAGTAGATCGAGCCTCCAAGTTCCCTTTCGGTATCCCTCTAGAAACTAAGCAAGCAATAGGCGTAGCACGAGCGCTTACCGAGCTGTGCCTAACGTTCGGTGTACCCAAGATAGTACGTTGCGACGGCGGCAGAGAGTTCAGAGCAGAAGTAGTGACACACTTATGCCGTTGGATGAATGCGGACATAAAGTTCGGCCCAGCCGACCACCCGCGAGGACAGGGTTCTGTAGAGAGACTAGGAGGTTGGTTGCAGGAGCTGTTGGCAGAGCTATGTAGATCGTGGCCCGAGAGGTGGGACGAGTACGTATCACCGGCAATATGGATCAAACGCACTCTACCAGACGTGTCACTGCCTTCTAACATGACACCTTTCGAGTTGTTGTTCGGTCGCAAGCCTCGCACGTCTTTAGACTCTTTGGTACCCCTGTCAGAAGAGACAGATCAGAGCGGCGGCCTGGACAACTTCGTGGAGCGCCGCAGACAAAACCTCCGAGAAGTCCGCCTGGCGCTCGAGAAGCGCGACAGCCAAAGAGTAACGGCGCGGGCCCGAGCCAACGCTGCCATCTCGAGACCATCAGCCGGAGTTATCGCTGAGAAGGGTAGCCTCGTGCTGGTGCGCGAGTCCGATAGCAGCAAACACCGCGACAGCAGAGGGAAGAAGCTGCAGCACGACCACTACAAAGGCCCTTGGAGGGTCACGGAAGTATTACAGACAGGCCTAAGCGTACAAGTAACGATGCGAGGCAGAAAACAACGTACCCGAAATGTATCCACCGCAGATGTGAAGCCGCACCACCTCAGACCTCTGACACTAAGACACTCGATAGCAGACGAGTTTGCACAGTATGCGTGGGGCGCGGATTTCAAACTGCCAGTTGAAGGAGTCAATTCGTCAGTGTTAGACTCGCTCGTGAGCTGCCGCAGATCGACCACTGCCTCCGGCACCACTAGATGGGAGTACAAGGGGAGATCGAGAGAGGGAGTAGAGACAGGATGGCGAACTGAGAATGACGTGTTACAGAGTTTTACACCCTTGCAGTTGGACGGTTTCATCGCACTCTGGCACTTGTACAACCCCGACCCGACTAAAGACACGACCCCAGTCTCAGTCACCCCTCGTACGCCCGCCCTTCGTCGCCGCGAAGCCTTGACGCTGTTTCCGATAGGGTTTACCATCTGGAAAGACTTTGGCGGTGGGTTGCGACTGCAGGGGCAAGTGTACGATTACAGAGACCGCTACTGGCGAGTGCGCTACACCGATAACAACTGGGAAGAACTGACCCGTCGCGAGATGGAACGGTTGCAGGACTGAAACGATCCACGCTCTGCATAGACGAAGATCTGCTCCTTCATCCGGCAATTCCGGCGAGGATCCTCCCCTGCGAAGACCTTTCCCTGCGAAGATCTTCCCCTGCAAACATCTATCTAATTCATCTAGTGTTTCTGCTTGCTTTTTGTGTGTCGTGTTTCAACCGAAGAGGCCGTGTTGGTTCTCTTCCGTTTAGTTCTCGTGGTTTTCGATTTTATTTATCTAGTGTTTCTGCTTGCTTTTAATGTGTCGTGTTTCAACCGAAGAGGCCGTGTTGGTTATTTTCCGTTTAGTTCTCGTGGTTTTCGATTTTATTTATCCAGTGTTTCAACCGAAGAGGCCGTGTTGGTTCTTTTCCGTTTAGTTCTCGTGGTTTTCGATTTTATTTATCTAGTGTTTCTGCTTGCTTTTGGTGTGTCGTGTTTCAACCGAAGAGGCCGTGTTGGTTCTTTTCCGTTTAGTTCTCGTGGTTTTCGATTTTATTTATCCAGTGTTTCAACCGAAGAGGCCGTGTTGGTTCTTTTCCGTTTAGTTCTCGTGGTTTTCGATTTTATTTATCCAGTGTTTCAACCGAAGAGGCCGTGTTGGTTCTTTTCCGTTTAGTTCTCGTGGTTTTCGATTTTATTTATCTAGTGTTTCTGCTTGCTTTTGGTGTGTCGTGTTTCAACCGAAGAGGCCGTGTTGGTTCTTTTCCGTTTAGTTCTCGTGGTTTTCGATTTCATTTATCTAGTGTTTCTGCTTGCTTTTGGTGTGTCGTGTTTCAACCGAAGAGGCCGTGTTGGTTCTTTTCCGTTTAGTTCTCGTGGTTTTCGATTTTAGTTTTGCGTTTGCTTTTCGCTTTGCCTTGTAGGCTAGCTTATGGTTTTAACCGAGGAGGCGGAGTTGCCTTCTCTGTTGTGTTCGATTTTCGTTGAATTGTTGAGGACGCAATAGAAGCGATTTATGCTTAGGCGTTAGGGGACACTGCGCTTATTTCATCGCTGAATTAGCGTGGGGGGACTTTAGCCATGGAATAGTGGTCGGGCAACCAAACACGCAGTGAAAAAGCAAGGGTAGGGGTTTTTCTCAGGGATTTCCCACTGATGGCCTTTGCGATTTCGGTTTGGTTGTTTATCCCTGAGGCCGTTATTTGTGTTAAAGGGCTTTGCGGCTCTTTAAACTTGGTTATAGTCACAAGATTGCGATAGCATAATGCTCATTCCGTCATTCGCATTATGCTAGGGGGCATGTTACGGTTCGGTTGGCCGTTTCAGGAGTTATGATGACATAGAGGCGTTTACATATTGTAGCTCCGTTCCGGACGGAAGGTTTCATCTCCCTTCCGTCTCACTCAGTTCCCGCGACCATCGCCACGGTCACGGAACAAGCAATCACTTACCATCTAGCCATCTCCAGTTGGAGCCTCTTCACAGAAGAACCACAAGCTCGCCCTACTCTCCTGGAGACCTAGGAGCGCACCTCTCGACTCGGTCGGACTCAAGCTCTGCTCTGTCACTGAGGTTGGTCATTCATGTCTCGTCTTTGTGTTCTCCTTTTGGGTTATGCATCTCTGAGTGGTAACCTGTGGTCCACAGCTGCCACTCCTACCAACTATTGGAGAACCCTACATGTGTTGCCTTGTGACAATTAATCGCACAGAAGAGCTTCTCTCTCAGCCTCGTACGCCGCCCGCCCCTCTCGCGACCACCTCGCTACCGATTCGGTCCGGGTAAAGCTTTTATCACTCTCTGCCACAATCAGCCCCGTCGCCCGCCCCGCGTGAAGCCCGGTGCTCACCGTGGCCGTCGTTCGCCAGCTCAATAACGTTGGTGTTCAAACTGCACACCTCCCTCTTTCAACTTCAGCGTGGTCGCAAAAATAAGCACCGCTTGTATATTATCTTGCCCTCCCGAACGACCTTTATAAACTCGTACATACTCTATCAACAATCATAAATCGAAGCCAGACAAAGCCCGTTCATGCATCCCTCGTGTCTCGAGGCACACGCGACGCCTAGGCACGAAAGCGGCCACCGCGCTCCTTGCAACCCCCCCTCTACCCGCCAGCACCCGCTGGCACCCGCTACGGTGCCGGGTCCTCCCGCGATGCCGTGCTTGGAGAACACGCACGCACACGAAACGAAAGAAGAAAAAAGGAAGAAATAACCGAGAAAACAAAGAACTGCTGGAAAGGTCCGGCAAGTAATGAAAGGAGGCGGTTTGGAAGTGGGAGCTCTGAGAGGCCAGGGATGCACCAACCGAGCACGCTCAGGGGTTGTGATCTAAGTATGTAGTTCTATATACCCTGCATAGATCACATCTCCTAGCGATATATCGAAAAATATCCGTGATATGGACATGACTAAGAAATATCAACTTTTATGACTTAGTCATGTTTTTTGGGGGGGTATATATAGATATCATATTTATTTCTTTGATTACATTCGTCACACGTGACATGTGTTCCGTCCTAGGTGGATACCATCTGCAAGCGAGAGAGCGGATGTGCCGGCAGTAAGGTGATGGGTAAATACGGGCTCGATGAATTGAACAACAACGGAGAGCGACCACTCCTCTACGCAGCTGACAACAGGCTTGAGCTCCTCAACACGTCCTTTGCCACACCTACTCGCGGAGTGTCGTACACTTTCCAATCTCCAAACTCCGGGAAGGGTCAGTATAGGCTAGACTACATCCTTACTCGGCAAGTTGATCGACGCCTGGTCCGCAACATGACAGTACGGAAACCACCAGAAGATCGGCACGAGTCTGACCACAACCTCGTGGTCTGCCATATTCGCCTCTTGGGTCGGTTTGCGCCGAATCGGAGGGTAAAAGCATGTAGCGGAAAACGAGCTATTGATCTACAACGGTTGATGGCAGACCCCGGTGTAAAGATATGGCCGAGGTAAGGGTAAGGGTAAGGGACGCAGGTGTATCTGGCAGCTGGGAAGCAGTGCTTCGCTTCTTCTGGTATAGATCTTCTTTATTGATGACTAGAGCTGAGGAGGTGCTCTGGTAGAGAAGTGAGAGGTAGGGGGTGGGACTCGACGCTCAGATATACTCGTCCCACCCCACGCTACAAGCCCTCCTAAATTCCTCTTATCTAACGTACTCCTAAATAACTTTCCTATGGCTACCGAACATTCTTCTGCTAATATAAGAACTTCTCACTTTACGATCCTATCTGCGTTAAGGAACATTACTCTTGTCTAACGGCCTATCCGCCTTAGAGAACATTTCTAAAAGACGGTTACTCTCAACTACCGGAATATCCGCCGGGTTAACCCATTCTTTGGATTATTCTCGTATTCCTCAGGCTACGAAACTGCAGACTATATTATCTATATCTATAGCCCATAGGTACTCCACTCATATCACATTAGCCCACCCTGAATAGTCATATATGCAGACCACAAGACGGTCGAAGGATGATGACAAAGTTCATCCCAAAAGACCAGGAAAATGTGGTCGAAGATTCGGCTATTCGAAACAAAAGAAATGAGGCTATAGATTCCCCCACACCTCGTAATAAGACCCAAACACTGCGAAGGGGTGTTTACTTAGAACAACCACTAAAAGGTATAGACCGAAGGAGAGGAAGAAATAACTCCAAGCGGAAGCGAAAGCAGAAAAAGGCAAAGCGAAAACCGAAGAAAGAAGAAAGAAAACAGGAGACAGAGCAAAAGCCGAAGCGAAGGCTGAAGAAGAAAACTAAGGCCGAAGTGCAGGCAAACGAAGGACGCACAGACGTATTACTGGGGCCATTGTCTGGGACACAAAAAGGTGCGAACGGGGGTTGGTCGCCGAACCGGGTTGGCAAACTAGGAAACTCGCGAAAGGAGGCAGTGACCGCAATACAAAAAAAAAAACACATATATATCTGGTAGGAGTAATGCCTTGTCTTGTGGCGGAGGTCCTAACGTGGTAGAGATCACTCAAGAAAAACGGGGCACTGCTAAAGTGCAAAGAGGGCTGCGTACACTAGGGGCTATTAAAACCGGGAGACGGAGCGAACAACGCTGCGTCTGGGAGACCTCTTCGTGGTATGAACTATACCAGCAAACGTAGCAAGGTATTCAACTGAACAAGAAAAAACTGAAGAAGACCCGCCAGGAGATTGGCCTAATGCGTGCAGTTCAAGGTGGTAGATAGCGCAGGGCTAAAACATTAGCGTGTGCCACTCGGCCAACTGGGGCGACATCAAAGATGGTGTCGTTTGCCACAGAGCAGAGGGGCGTGCGGAATACCGAACAAAATATGAAGAAACCTAAGAAAAAGAAAACAAAGCACGATCGGGACCAGGAAACTAACTGAAAACAGAACACATGTCAAGGAAAATCGATCTTGGTAGAACCGCCATGGTTGATAACTCTGCGGCCTTCCGGGGCGGCAATGCTATCCGGACCCTACTTGGCAAACATAGAAGAAACACGGGTGAGCTGGAAGCTCGATATATTCCTAGCTCGATGACCGTCTGAAACAGGGGTCGGTGGAAACCTACGAAGGTCAGGGCACAGCCCAGGCTACGACGCGATTTTACCTCGGCGAAGTATTGCCAATAATTGGCGGTAGGCTAGTGAAGTACAAACACATATGAAAATTATGGTATCGCGACATTTTGGCAGCCTGAACGTAAGGAGGCAACACGGAGGTGTAGGCGATAGGAAGAAAAATAAAGGTAGACGGAAACAAATGCACCCAAGAAGCTGGCTGCTGGTGACTATTGAAGACTAACCCTGAAGAACTACTCTAATTAATTGTTGACTAACCAGAAACAAGTACCCAGAACTGAAACAAAATGCTAAACCAAGGCTATCCAGGGGGGGGAGTGGAAACCGTGGGGGCTCCGCGGGACACATCAGAGTTCCGCAGCAGCCCACGTGCTAGGCTCCCGTTCCCATGTTCCATGGCGTTGAAGACACCACGATCCGTACACGGCGTTCCGTGCTGTAGTGTAGCGGGCGGGTTGAAGGTCGATCTTGATCGGTCCGGGGTCACCCAGGAACCGGATGATGTAGGAGCCGCCCGGTGAAGGTTCCGGTGGAGCTCCCGAAGAGACGTCCGGGGGTGAGCGGTGAGCGATCTTGCCCAGCCACCAGAGACCGTCGCGCGCTTTGTACCATATGTGCGCTCCGGAGGGGAGGATGGTGGTGCTGAAGTTGTGGAACCAGAGGCTGCGGGAGACCAAGGCGTAGCCGGGGGCGAGAAAGATTTGTCCTTGGGATCGTGCCAGTTCGCGGTGGGCAGCGCCGATGCGCATCTGGAGGTGGAGGCGGTTCGTCTGGCGGTGTTGTGTCGGCGCTCCTGACCAATAGAGTAGGATGTTGCGCCGGAAGTGTTGAAGGTCCAGCTCGCGTTCCCAAGAGGGGCTGAGAAGTCCAGCCCAGTGGGTCTCGTACAGAACGGCGATGACCCCGCCGCGGCCGCGTACGAGTTGATGGCCGGTGATCTGCTCGACCTCGAGGCGTTCCGGTGGGGGAGTGACGTCGTCGACGGTGACGTGGTAAGGTGGGGACTTGGCGGCAGAAGCTGTGAGTACGTATGTAGTGAGGTCCGCGGGCAGACGCTTGGGGATATCGCTGGTGTCGTCGGGGTTCCGGCAAGGTTTGCATCGTTGAACGGAGACGCGTGGCTTGGAGTCCCGTCCCGGAAAGTCGGATGGAAGGTCGAGGAAAAGTAGCTTGTCGTGGAGAGGGCGGTTGTCGGGGGTGTTCGAGGCGGGCGTCGGTCCAACGGCGAGGACCTTGAAGGGCCCATTCCAGTTCAGGGAAAGCTTCGTCTTGGGTACGGTTGCGTCGGTGCCCTTTTTGACGCCTTGGCGAATGGTTGAGGCGGAGTTGTAGACCCAAACCCAGCCGCCGACGGTGAAGGGGGGGGATGATCGGAGGGCGGCCATGATGGGCGCGTTGCGGCGCTGGAGACGCGAGACGGTGAGTCGGTGTAGTTCGCGGACGAGGGAGTACGCGCGTCGTTGTCGGTCGGTGGCGAGGTTGATGTAGACCAGATGATCGCGGTCCAAGCTTTGGTGGCCGCCGATGTTGTCGGGTTCGAAGACCGAGAGCGGGAGGCGAGGAAGGCGGCCCATGTGGATGTCGTTAGGCACAAGCCCTGTAGCGGCGTTCACGGAGTTGTTGTAGGCCGACGACACGTGTGGCAGCAGCACGTCCCAGTCGGTCTGCTGTTCGTTGCCGACCATAGAGAGCATTTGGGCCAACACATGGTTGACGCGCTCGACGCCGCCGTTGTTGCAGGGGTGGTAGGAGCTGGTGTTGACCTTGCGGATACCAAGGCGCTCGTAGACGATGTTTGCATGCTTGGAGGTAAAGTGTAGTCCGTTGTCGGAGAGAAGCGTAACCGGGCACCCCCAGAGAGGGATGTATTCGTTCAGGAAGATGTCGGCGGTGCCGGTGGCCGTGAACTGCGCCGCTGAAACGGCAAACATATCGGCGCGCCGGCTGAAGCGGTCGGTGAAGAGAAGGATGTAGACGTTGCCGCGCGGCGTGAGCGGCAGGGGTCCGAAGTAGTCGACGCTGACGGTGATGCCAGGCCCGTTGGGCAAAGGAAGAGAAAGGATGGGCCAGCGAATGGTGTGCCGGGAGGTTTTCCGCGCCTGGCATTGAAGGCAGCGGCGGATCCACCATCGGGCGGAAGCGTCCATGCCAATCCACCAAAAGAAACGTGCCAGCATGCGGACCGTTCGGGTGACTCCTAGGTGTAGAGAGGTGGTGGCGTGGCAGGTGTTCAGCACCCAGGGGCGCATAAACATTGGCACGTAGATGCGTGGGGGGGGGGCGGGCGGGTGGTGGTAGGCTGTTCCCGGGTGGGGGTGGGGGTGGTCGTTGGACCAGGAGGGTGGTTTCGTCGTCCGTACGGTGCAGCTTGCTTTTGGAGGCAAGAGTGAGGACGTCCGGGAGTTGTGGGCGCCGGTCCGAGGGGATGAAATCCAGGAGGTCGTTCGGCGGGGGGACAGGGGAGTCCAACGACAGGAAGCGGATGGTGGCGCAGCACAGGGGCTCTTCTCGTTGTTCTCGCGCCCAGTCTTTGAAGGTGTAGTGCTCGACGCGGGCAAGGAGGTAGGGGTCGTCATCGGGTTCGACGATGGGCTCCGGGAGGGGCAGCGACGGTGGTGTTGGTGCCGGCGGAGAAGGCGTTGTTGGGGGGGTCGGGGTTGGGTTTGCGGGTGCAAACGGGTCGGGCGGCGCGGGAGCTGTGGCTGAAGGCGCCGTAGGAGGAGGAGGTCTTGGCTGGACCCCGGCCGGGTGCGTGGGCGCACTGTGGGTGGGTGTAGATCGTCTGCGTACGACGGGTTGTGGTCGACGGCCGAAGCGATAGTCGGCTGTGGGTCGAGGGGTTCCCGCGGCAGCGGCGATGCAATGGCGGGTCCGAGAAGATATCAGGCCTGAGACGGCTGGTTCCGTGTCGCCAGTGGTGGACGGCGGAGAGATGACGGACGGCCTGGAAGCCGAGCCTGGAGGAGCTCCGCTGTTCACGGCGGCGTTCTCGGGGCCAACAAGCAGTCAGGCGGTGGAGTCAGGGGTCGCAATAGGCCCGACGAAGGTGTCGGGTGCGGGGGAAAGGGTGGGGTGCTCCATACGTGTTCCCGGTAGGCGAAAGTCGCGGAAATCGTCGGTGGTGAAGGGAAGCGGCTGGATGGTTGGGATGGGCCTTGAATGGGGGGATACGAGCCCACCCAAGCCGATACCCGGGGCGGGAGGGTAGTTCGGCGCGAAGCCGCAGGGGCGGATGAGGTAGATGCCGACGGTGTCCCGGCCGGTAAGGCGGTTGCGTCCGGTGCGGTCGGCGTCGGGTGTAGACGGCGGTAGAAGCAGCCCAAGTGAGGAGTTAGGCGGTTACCGTGGAGGGGTCGGGCTTGTCTCGTGGATGCCGTCGGCGGTGGGGAGGACCCGGGTTGAGTCGGTGGAGGCGGATGTTTGCTCTGGGTCGTTGGGACTGGTAGGAGTAGGAAGTTGGGGGAGGCGACCGACGTCGAGGCTTTCTCGGACGTCCATCAGTACCCGGCCCAGCAGATTCCGACCACGCCAACGCGTCGGATCGCAGGCGTCCGGATGGTCGGCCTTGAGGCCTATGCCCCAGATGAGGTCGTGTGGGCTGGCCTCGGCAATGTGCTTGTCGTCCGTTGCCGCCAGCTCTCGCCGTAGCTCCGAGTGTTGGCGGAACTTGGAGAAGTTGATGTTGAGGACGATGTTGTAGCGGTGTCGCTCCCAAACCAGTTCGTCGAAGCCGGAAACGGTGCGCCCAAGTGCTTTTTGGTCGGCCGGGTCGCGGGTCGCTTTGATGCGGCGCTCAGTTGTGGTGTCCCCGAAGAGCGCAGCCTTCTGCGCCATCATCATCTGGTCGGCGCAGTTGCATGTGACGCCATCGTGTTCGATGTCGCACAGGTACCACTGCGAAAAGACGGAAGAGGAGTCCCAGAAGAAGCGAAAGGATGAGGGGGCCTCTGTGGTGGTGGGAGCTGTTGATGGCGTGTTGGTTGTTGGGGGTGGGGGGCGAGTCCCAGAAGAAGTGAAAGGATGAGGCATCTGCGGTGGTGTGAGCTGTTGATGGCGTGTTGGTTGTTGGGGGTGGGGGGCGACGATAATTTTTCCTATCGCCACCTGGCGTCGACGGGGGTAGGGTCCGCCACGATCTAGCGGTGCTGACCGGAACCCTCGTGTTCGCGGGGGAATTGCTCGGCAACGCCGAGGTACCGGAGGGGTCCACGCCGGGGCGTATACACCGGGCGAGACGACCCTGAAGGGCCCTGTCGTCCAACTTGTGAGGACAGGGGGATACTCGCTAGGGCATACCACACCTGGGGCCCGTGTCCACGCGTTGCACAAAGCAGGCGAGGAGGACGGGGCAGGGGGCTCAGGGCATGTCCTGGTCGACGTTGGTCGCGAGTCTTCACTGTTCATGTGCTTTGTCGATCTCACCAAAGCCTATGACTCCGTCGACCGAACCCTCCAGTGGGCTGTCTTGGCTCGCTTTGGTGTGCCACCTATTAATAGAATGCTCACCGTTATCCGCCAATTCCACGACGGCATGCGGCGTGCGGCTGGATGACGGCGAGTGCTCAGATATGCTCGACGTGAAACAGGGCCTACGGCAAGGGTGTGTGCTCGCGCCATTGTTGTTCAACATGTTTTTTACAGCGATGCTGCGTGTGGCGGAGAACGCTGCTGATAAAGCCATCACGGACAGCTTGGTGCAACTCCAACAAAAGCAGGAGAAGAAGAAAAAGAAGAGGGGGAAGGCACGGGCCGGGCACGCCGACGGACAGGGGAATGATAAAGAGGCCCAGACACTGTGGGCTATGCTCTATGCTGACGATGCGGGCATAGTATCGAGATCACCCAACGGCCTGGAGAGGATGATGACGGTGATCGTGTCTGCATGTGCCGCTTTCGGCCTGACGGTCTCGGAGGCCAAGACGGAGATAATCTGTCTGCAAACGAAAGATGGGGGGAACGTGCCGTTTACCGTCACCGCAGCCGGCCAAGTGTACAAACAAACGACCGAGTTTGTGTATCTGGGCGGGGCTATCAGCGCAGATTGGACGGGCAGAAGTGTCGAGGTAACACGTCGACTCCGGAGGGCATGGGCATGCTTCGGACGGTATAAGATGGAAATCTATGACCGCCCGAGTGTGCGCCTACGCCTGAAGGTGCGAATGCTGAGAGCGGAGGTGATCGAAACGTTGCTCTACGGTTGCGTTACTTGGAGCCCGAGCAAGACTGATTACGGTAGGCTACGGGAGGTCCATGTTATGATACTGCTTTGTATGAGGTTGAAAGCCCGGTAATTACCTGGGTTCTGGCACTGTAGGGAATGTAGACTAAAAATGTTACGTAACAAACGCTACTCGAATTTAAGGCTTCTAAACTCGCTTTCCACCACATTCTCCCTCACTAAACCTGACTTATCTCTCCTTGCGAGTAAGTCAGAAACCCCGATGAGACTCTGAGTATCCAAGTTTTACCTCCGATTTTTCGGTACCGGACTCAGTATGCAATGATCGCATTGCTCTCATCGTTCCTTCCTGGGTGTTTTGTAAGTGATAAGTGAGTGAGTTTTACAGGTTCTTGAATATGAGATATTCCCCTTTTTTTCCTTTTTTGTTCGGGGGATGAAGGCGAGGATCGAACCACGGACCTCGCTCTTCAGAATCTCACGTCCTGCCGACGACGCCATTGTAGGGAATGTAGACTAAAAATGTTACGTAACAAACGCTACTCGAATTTTAAGGCTTCTAAACTCGCTTTCCACCACAGTACTGGGATCGTATTTGTAGTGCTTGGAAGGCGTATCTTAGGTGGAAAACCAGGGGTTTTCCAGAGAGGCACGAGCGTGGTCCCAGTCTCCGTCGTGCACGAAAGGAATGAAGTGGCTCTTCTATCTCTAAGCGAACATCAACGTGTGTATCAATGAGTACCGGCTTAATAGGCAGACCTGCCCAGGGATACAAAGTGTCCCGCTGTCCGTGATCTTAACAGGTGGCGTCTTCGGCTTAGGACTTTTTGCCTTTTTGCCGGTATGATACCATTTTTTTTTCACTCTGTTGCTTTCGTTTAGCTTTTTTTTAGAGTCAGTTTGCTCCACTGCACGATGGAGACTCACGAGGAGGGAGGGTCTGCTTCCCCTCGTGGTGGACGAGACACTGAGGCCCAGAGCCGCCCAGTGCCCCACCGCCCAAGGTTCGTCGATGGAGATCGAGCGCCTTGTACAGCAGACCACCAAGCGGAGCGTGCGTCTCGGCAGGAGCCCCGCGATGACGACGTGGATCGCGCGCCTTGTACAACTCGCCCGTCCGAAGACCCAGGGCTGGGGCCCCTTGGCGAAACTCGAGCAGCTTCCGGCAGACGGACCTCGTTCAAGACCTTTTCCGAGCCTTCTCGCTCGCCGGGACGAGCTCTGTCGTCCAAGCCACCTGGCTCCGCTGAGAGCGTTGAGCCAGCTTCTTCCGCTCTGGGCCGGAGAGCGTCGGACTCTTCGGAGCGCGTGGCGCGCGTAGTAACCAGCCAGGCCTTGGGTTTTGCAGTTTTGACTCCCCACTCGTGCCTACTGCCGTCCAAGCCACCTGGCTCCGCTGGGCGTGGAGCCAGCTGCTTCTGCTCTGGGTGGGAGAGCGCCGGACAAACCTCGACGTAGCTTTTTACTGCCGTCCAAGCCACCTGGCTCCTCCGCTGAGAGCGTTGAGCCAGCTGTTTCTGCACTGGGCCGGAGAGCGCAGGGCAAGCCTGGACGTAGCGTTTTCCAAGCCACCCAGCTGCGCCCTTCGCCGTCGGATCTACCTGCTCCTGGGCCAGATGAAAGAGTGATTGTGTTATGGAAATGTTAGCACATGACCATGTATGAGTCAATGTTCAGTAGCACTGCACTGTATCGTAGATCGTAGTCTATGTACCGTTTCGGCATGTAACGTATATTATGCGGAGGAATAGCATTCGTATTATATCTGCTGGTAGGACCGAGCTGGTAGGACCGAGTACCTCACTCTCTCGTGTTGATCTCGACGAATCGTGATGGTAACCTAGCTGCCTGTTCATCTCTGGAAGCTGCCGTCATCTGGACTCCTGCATTCTCTGTGGAATTCATCTGTGTGTGTTGGCCAACTAAGCGCCAGTGTTTACGTGTTATCACGTCTTTTTCTCACTACCACACCGGAGTATCGCACTCCTGGTCACTGCGTGACCGGTGTCATCACTCGGCTTACGCTGAGGACACAGCCTTCGCCTACATTGCCAGGGTATAGCCACACAATACCAATAATAGGTTATGATAGCCTCGTGAGCGTGGCGAGTAGTGTGCATACACATTTTTTTCGCGAAGGTCTCTTCTGCTGGAGTCTGCTTCCTGTTGGAGGTCTACACTGAGTCAACCCGGCTGCTGTTTGGATCCGGATTGATCACCTGGGTTCTCGGCTGCACATTCGGTACGATACTGCTGTGTGTAAAGCATTCGGGAGCATAACATCTAGGCGTTGATTCCGGTCGGCGAATAGAGTTGTGCAGGGTTGTTGGTTTGCGCGTGCAGAGCACCGCTCTGGTGTTCCGCGTGTGTTCAAATCGATTTCCCTAAATCGCCTACGCGTGTCGTATCGCGAGGCGTAGTCTGTCCAAGACACCTTCCACCTGCTGAGTGCCGACTTGGTAGCGTGTGTTAAGGGTGAGGATCTGACTGGGCTGTTTGCATCCGGTGCGGCAGTCCCATACAACGTGAATCGCATCACGTTACCTGCGCGTGCGGCGTCACGTGAGGTGCTGTCTACATCCAATACCATTTTTCTCGTACCGGTTCGCGGTACGTGTGTAAGATTGAGGATTCGACAAGTCTGAGCAGTGCATCTGACCCGTGTGCCTGCAGGACGTGGCCGGAGTTGACGCCTCCGACGCCACACACCGCAGCTTAGTCAACTGTGGTAGGTTGTACCTGTGTCTCGCGGAGCACAGAAGTCTGGGCGGATACTGGAGAGTGTCCGGAAGACGTGGATTGTGAGCTTCAGGGCTGCAATCCTGCAAAGCCTACATCCGTGTAGCAAATAACACCCTGCACTGTCCCTTGCGCGTCGAGCTCACTCCGGTACTCGGGGCGTTATACGTGTGGGTAAAGCCTGCGCGCCTTGCGCGTAGCCCCGGTCCCTGGTTAGGGTCGGGAAGCGATGGCGGAATCGTCGTTCAACGCGTTAAAACGCACCCTTGAATCCGTGGGCCTTTGCAAAGAGCAACGGGATTACAGGGAATGGCAGGCGAAGTTTCGCCAGGCAGTGGGGTTCCATTCACAGGAACTTCTCAAGATCCTCGACGGGGAGCCGTGCCCCGTGGGTACGGACACTGATGCTGTTGCAGCAACGGCGACATGGAAAGCCCGCAACAACCAGCTATACTCGCTGGTTTACTTCTCCACTACCGGGTCGGCAAACATCACCACCAGGCCTTTCCAAGCGAAGTCTGGGGGTGAGATGGGTGACGGGGCAGCGGCGTGGGCGGCCCTCAAGGAGCGCTTCGACGGCAACACAAAGGAATCCCGTCGGGTCTGCAAGACACAGCTCCACGCCGCGAAGCTCCGGCCTGGCCAGAACGTCATCGACTTCCTGGCTAACATGGACGACCTCAAGCTTCGCCTCGACGACATGGGGGAGCCCACCACCGATGAATCTTACGAGGATTTGGTGCTTAGTGCACTTACGCACTCCTCGGAGTACCGATTCCTCCAGGACATGCACTACCGGAGCCCGTTTCCGGACGTGGAGGCGTTGAAGAAGACGGCTACAAACTACTTCATCGACGCGCAGTCGAGGAAATCGTCGGGTCCTGCGGTGGTCGGCTGCGGAGCGGCGATGGCTGCAACAAGTACGGATCAGTGCCACAACTGCAAGGCTTACGGTCACTTCCAGCGAGACTGCCCTGCCCCGGCCAAGAAAATTAGGCCGAAGACAGGAAAGTCGTCGTGGAAAAAGAAGGGCAAGAAGGGTAGCGGCAGCGACCCTTCTCCAAAATGGTGCTCCTACCAAAAGACCGTCACGCACAGCGACAACGAGTGCAAGGCGCAAAAGGAGATCCAGGCGCTATCTGCGCGCCTGGCGCTTCTGCAGACACCGGGCCATGGTGGTTTCGCTCCCGTCGGGAGCGCACACCTGGCTGCAGCCCCTCAACAACCGGTGAGCGACGCTAGCTTCGCTCACGTCGGGAGCGCCCACATGGCCCCACTTTCTTCTCCGGCACAGAACACTTTTGGGTACTCGTTCCACGCGGTGTCAGCGGCGGCCGCGCCGCCCCCCTGTACTGGGGTGATCACCGCGGGGCTCGCCGTCGCGCCGGCGGCGCCTGCGTCTGCTCCGGCGGAGTCACCGACCAACCACCGTCTGTCGGAAGGGATTTTCCGAGCGATCATGGCGACCACTCCCGACCTGTATGGTGGGGGTGGGCTTCTCACCGATGGTTCCGTCATCCGTATGCTGGTGGACAGCGGAGCGTCCTACAACTTCGTAGACCCGGAGCTTACTCCAGGACTGCTTGCCTTGATGCGAGACTACGAATCTCTTCAGGTTCCCCACGAAATCGTCGCGGCTGGCCAGCACATCCTGCACGGGGTAGCTGCCGGCACTATCAACGGCGCCATTGCCGATGACGGTGGGAACAAGCGGGATTTCTCCTTCCGAGCAATCGTCGTGCCTGGGCTGGGGACGAACCTCTTCTCCGTCTCTCAGGCAATGCTGGGAGGAATGGCTTCGCTGTTCTACCCGGACAACCCGCGGTTGGAGAAAGACGACCTTGTCCTGCCGATGAAGAACCTGGGTGTTGACGAAGCGACCAGGAAGACCATGTGCTCCGTCGAAGTTGAGCTGGAGGGCCGTGCAGGGGTCTCCGTGAAGCCTAACGGCGGTGCTGCCTTGAAGGTGGTATCGGCCGACCTGTGGCACCGTCGCATGGGGCATGTCAATCGCAACAGCATGAATGTTCTGCGGCAGACGCCGTGCAGCGGCGTTGACTACAAAGGTGACCTGACGCCGTGCGACGTCTGCCCCTTCGGCAAAAATGAGCAACAACCCCACCCGAAGCGAGCATTATATGACGTGGAGCGACCTTTTGAGCTTGTCACCGTAGACACCATGGGGCCTATCAGCCCTCTAGCACTGGGCGGTTACGCTTTCGTCACCAAGTTTGTTGACCAACTGACGAAGTGGAAGGAGATATTCCTCATCAAGAGCAAGACAAACACCGTTGACTCCCTCGAGCTGTTCAACAAGGCCGTTGTGATTCCGTCCAAAGAGCGCTTGGTCCGGCTGAAGGGGGACAAAGGTACAGAGTTTACGAGTTCGGAGTTCCGCCAGTACTGTCTCGACATTGGAATCCAGTTGGAGTTTGCGTCTACCAACACCCCACAGCAGATCGGCGCGAACGAGCGGGCAGGTCGGACGCTTGCTGGCATCGTGCGCTGTCTACTTACTGATTCGGGTCTCCCGAGTTTTCTCTGGGGGGAGTTGATGCAGGCGGCAGTCTACCTAAGCAACCGGGTCCCACATGCGGCGTTGAGCAACGGTACGCCCTACAAGGCACTCTACGGCAAGGATGCTTACCTCGGGAACCTTCGGGTGATCGGGGCTAGGTCGTTTGTGCATGTAGAAACCCACACCAAGAAATTGGAGTCGCGTGCTTGGGAAGGACGCCTGGTTGGGTACAGCACGGACAGCAAGTCTTACCGGATCTACAACCCGGCGACGAAGCGTGTGAGGGAGAGTCGAAACGTCGTCTTCATTGAGACGCCCTCAGCACTGCCTCGCCTGGAGGTCGGTGGCTTTGACGACGGAGAGTTTACGTATGACGAAGGAGACGACCTGGTAAGGGATGTGCGCGACCACACGTCTAACATAGACATCCATGGGCCTTCTCCTAACATAGACGCTGCAGATCCGTTAGTAACTACACTTATAGGGCAAATCCATGATGTCACCAACCGCGACATTGGCATTGATACTGCAGCCACTACTCCATCTATTCCGCCTGGGGGAGTAAGCCCTGCCGAGCAGGGTCCTCCGCCATCCGGTGCTTCGCCATCCGGTGCTTCGCCATCCGGTGTTTCGCCATCGGGTGCTTCGCCATCGGGTGCTTCGCCATCGGGATCTTTGCTTTCCGGATCTGCTTCGCGTGGTGGTTCTTCCCGAGGTGGGTCTGCGTCGCGCGGAAGCCGCGCGATTACACCGGCTGTTACCAGAGCTACTGCTAGTACACCTAACGCCAGGACTGTCAGCGAACTCCGACGCCTAAATTTCGCATACTCCACGATGGGGGAGTATCAGGACGTCGCCCACAAGGACGACATGCCTCGGTTCGCAGAGTACGCATATGCTGTGCAGACTATGCAGCCGGGAATCCCTAAATCGTTCTACGACGCCATGAAAACACCGGAAGCTTCATTTTGGCGCGCTGCTGCGGATAAGGAGATGGACAGCCTGCATGAACTCAAGGTCTACAAGCTCGTTCCGCGCTCTACTGTTCCTCCGGGACAGAAGATCATCAACTCAAAGTGGGTGCTGAAGCGTAAGGCCGATAATTCCTACAAGGCGCGGGTGGTCGCGCAAGGCTGGAACCAAGTACATGGGCTAGACTGCGGCAACACGTTCGCTCCGGTTTGCAGGCTGCAGAGTGTTCGGATGGTGCTTGCTATAGCTGTGGAAATGGACTGGGAAGTCATTCAGCTTGATGTCAAGACAGCTTTCCTGTATGCGGACATTGAAGAGGAAGTGTTCGTCGCGCAACCCCCTGGATATGAGACCAAGGACAAGGATGGAGGTCCTCTAGTCATGAGGCTGGAGAAAAGCCTCTACGGGCTAGCACAAAGCCCCGGGAACTGGTTTCACACCATTGACCCCGTCCTCAAGATCATCGGTTTCGTCCCGCTGAAATCTGACACGTGCGTATACATTTACAAGCACAACGGTGTCACCATCATCCTCACACTTTACGTGGACGATCTACTCGTGATTGGTGGTAACATCGAAGTGATCGAGAAGATCAAGACACAACTAATGGACCGGTTCAAGATGACCGACATGGGCGATGTGTCGCGTGTACTTGGGCTACAGGTCACCCGGAACCGGGCGGAGAAGACACTCACAATAGACCAGGAGGAATACACCAAGTCCGCCTTGGAGCGGTTCGGCTTCGCGAACTGCAAGCCAACGCTGACCCCTGGTTACGGACCCGAGCTCTCCACTAAGCAGCCGGAGGAGACACTGCTCAACGCCGAGGAGACGCAACGGTACCAAGCGATCGCCGGCACGGTCATGTACCTGTCTTCTGTCCTCAGGTATGACATAATGTACAGCTCGAGCCAGCTCTCTCGTGCTATGTCAAAACCGTCGAAGGTGCACATGGTCGCGGCCAAGCACATTCTGAGGTACCTGGCGGGGTCCACCAGCTTCACCATAGTGTACAAGAAGGGAGGTTTTAAGCTCACAGCCTTTTCGGACGCTAACTGGGCTAACAACCCGGACAACGGCAAGTCGACGTCGTGTTACATCATGATGTTGGCCAGAGCACCAATTAGCTTCAAGTCGGGCCTTCAAAGCCTGACTGCCATGTCCACCATGGAGGCTGAGCTGGTTGCATCGGCACTCGCGATGAAAGAAGCCGTGTTCTGCATGAACATGATGACGGAGCTTGGGTTTGGGGAGCAGTTCGTTCAAGTGCCACTTCACTGCGACAACACTGCAACTCTGCATGCGCTCGGGAACCGATCGTTCAGCTCTCGCACCAAGCACATTGCTCTCCGCTACTTCTACATCCGCGAGCTGGTCACCGAGGGGAAGATTTCGACGCACTACATCCCCACCAACGACAACCCCGCCGACATAGGGACCAAGCATTTTGCCAAGCCGCGTTTCCAGCAGCTACTGGACATCATCCGCAACTTCTGATGTAAAAGTCGTTGTCAACATCGCGTGTTATATGTTTGTGTCATCAACATCTGTGTTTTGTGTTTGTGTGGTTGTTTTGTGAAACTGTTATTTGTGTGAATCAGTTTGCTATTTCAATAGTCAACATTCGGCCTCGCACCATCACTACTGGTTGAACGAGCCATGTAGGATTGAAGGCTATGGTAAATTTGGTTTGTGCAAGATACAATAGCAGTACTTTTGCAAGCACATAAATGTATGCACATAGGGCACGAAACATCGTTACAATTTCTACTGGTTAAAGCATCGAATGAACTTAATTGCATCGAATGGAGTGGTCTCTTGAACTACTTCTATTATCACCGACTTGATTGTTTTCTGGACATTATTGTTTCAACATCGAATTGGATTCGTTTTCTAGGTTTGTTTGTCAAAATTATAGTTTGATACAATTCAGGGCAATTTTCATTGAAGGGGAGTGTTATGGAAATGTTAGCACATGACGATGTATGAGTCAATGTTCAGTAGCACTGCACTGTATCGTAGATCGTAGTCTATGTACCGTTTCGGCATGTAACGTATATTATGCGGAGGAATAGCATTCGTATTATATCTGCTGGTAGGACCGAGCTGGTAGGACCGAGTACCTCACTCTCTCGTGTTGATCTCGACGAATCGTGATGGTAACCTAGCTGCCTGTTCATCTCTGGAAGCTGCCGTCATCTGGACTCCTGCATTCTCTGTGGAATTCATCTGTGTGTGTTGGCCAACTAAGCGCCAGTGTTTACGTGTTATCACGTCTTTTTCTCACTACCACACCGGAGTATCGCACTCCTGGTCACTGCGTGACCGGTGTCATCACTCGGCTTACGCTGAGGACACAGCCTTCGCCTACATTGCCAGGGTATAGCCACACAATACCAATAATAGATTGAGAGTGTTTTTCCGCCTCGCACGATTCCACTGCTGCCTGACCTCGCTCGTACGCGTAGGATAGCCGCGAGCGATGCTGCCTCTCGTGATTTTTTCCCGCAACGCGAGCGCACGATGCGAGTTTTTCCGTGCCTGAACCACCCGATGACACACAGGATTTCAGTATTGAGCCTACTTCCCTCGCTGCTGTAGCAACAAACAGAGGTCCTGGCAACTCCAGTACTGGTTCGAGTTGTGCTGCTGTTAGAAGGAGCGATACGGGCGCTCGTGATTTTTTTCCATGCCTCGCTCACATGACGGCACACTGGATTTCGGTATCGCGCCTGCGTTGCCCGCTGCTGTGCCCGCCCGCGCCGTTTCTGCTGAACAATCCAGTACGGCTGCGAGTTTTGATGTTGCTGTTAGAGGGAGCGACATGGTCGCTCGTGATTTTTTTCCACGCCTCGCCCACAAGACGGCACACTGGATTTCGGTATTGCGCCTGCGTTGCCCGCTGCTGTGCCCACCCGCGCCGTTTCTGCTGGAAATTCCAGTACGGCTGCGAGTTTTGATGCTGCTGTTAGAGGGAGCGATATTGGTCGCTCGTGATTTTTTCCCACGCCTCGCCCACAAGACGGCACACTGGCTTTCGGTATTGCGCCTGCGTTGCCTGCTGCTGTGCCCACCCGCGCCGTTTCTGCTGGAAATTCCAGTACGGCTGCGAGTTTTGATGCTGCTGTTAGAGGGAGCGATATTGGTCGCTCGTGATTTTTTCCCACGCCTCGCCCACAAGACGGCACACTGGCTTTCGGTATTGCGCCTGCGTTGCCTGCTGCTGTGCCCACCCGCGCCGTTTCTGCTGAAAATTCCAGTACGTCTGCGAGTTTTGATGCTGCTGCTAGAGGTCGCTCGTGATTTTTTTCCCACGCCTCGCCCACAAGACGGCACACTGGCTTTCGGTATTGCGCCTGCGTTGCCTGCTGCTGTGCCCACCCGCGCCGTTTCTGCTGAAAATTCCAGTACGGCTGCGCGTTTTGGTGCTGCTGTTCGAGGGCGCGATATGGCCGCTCGAGAAAATTTTCCCACGCCTCGCCTACAAAACGGCACACTGCATTTCAGTTGTGCACCTACCTTTTCCTCTGCCGTAGCCACCCACGCCGTTCAGTTGTGCACCTACCTTTTCCTCTGCCGTAGCCACCCACGCCGATTCTGCTGGAACCTACAGTACTGCTGCGAGTTTTGAGACTGCTGCTAGAGGGAGCGAGACGGCCGCTCGAGAAATGTTTCCTGCGCCCCGCCCACAAGACGGCATCGTGGAATTCAGTATAGCGCCGACCATACCCGCTGCTGTAGCGACCCGCGACGATTCTGCTGGAAGTGTGCTATGAAAAATAAATCATAATAATGCTGCTGTTGGAAGGGACGATGCTTATTATAGCCCCCCCAGTACCGGCGACGTACCTGCACCAAACACACTGGATGTTAGTACACGTACACCCCGTGACGACCGCATATCTATCGCGCCACCTTCTCGGATCGATGCTGGCTCCCCAAGCGCTCGTAGTGCTCGATGAGTGACTCGCCATGCCCTCATCGCCGCTAGACAAGTTGCTGAAGCACGAGCCGTGGAGCCACCGCAGCTCCTTCGTTACACGACCCTGGGTTCCGCCGAATGCCGCCCCCCCCGGCCCCGGTGTCCCCCCCTGCCCCGGTGCCCTCCCCTGCCCCGATGTTTTTCGCCTGTCCCCGACTCAGCATGCCACGGACACCAAAGGCGAAGGAGGAGTCCCCCAGCCCCGCCAGGTCTGCCAGCGGCCTGAGGACTTACGGCTCCTCTCCCTCGTCGGGAGAGCGGACACCCCAGCGTCCGGGCCGGACGGATTTGGACGACGCTGTGGACTACGAGGCCCCCAGTTCCGAGGACAAAGCGCGGACGACGATGCAAGACGCCGCTAGGGAGACAGCGCTGGACGGGGATCAAGCCCCGCCCCCCCCAACTACCAGAGGCCTGGACCTCCCTCTCGGTCGAGGCCCAGGCGGCCCTCATCTGGCGCTGGTCAGACGTGCCGGACCTCGGCGGGGGGATCACGGCCTCTTGCAGCCGACGATCACCCCGATGTCGCGACGGCCGAACGGGCCTTGACTGCCGCCGAGACCCTCGGAGCGACCTCGGTGGAAACCGCCCGCCGCCGGGCGCAGGCGCTCACGGTGGCCGAGACTGTGGTATCAGCGGCCGCTCGCACCGCCGCCGACGCTACCACTGCTTCGGAGGCCGCAAACAACTCTTCGAAGGAGGCCGCCGTGGCCTCGGAGGACGCCGCACGCTCCGCCTCCCGCGCCCAGGACTCCATACCCCGCGCCAGGGAAGCTCTGCGGGCGGCGCGGGCGGACAGCAACACGAAGCCCCGTCGTGTTGCCGAGACAAGATTCTCTGGGGAGCGCCTTCCCCTCGCCGAGACCGCGACAACCGCCACTCCAGCCCCCGGTTTTGACTCCTCCGCCACGCTCCCTCCTAGCGCCATCGCGGTCGACGCCCGGATCAAGCGTACCGGGGATCTGGATTTCTTCCAGGGGAGTGTCGCCTGCATGGCCGCCGCCCCAAATTATATGCTTCCCCTTGGAGGCGGCTCCGAAGGTTGCCTCTGCCGCTCGCGAGCTCCGACTGGACATGCCCGAGGACGACCTCTCCGTTCACGACGCTTGGCTTGTCATGGCGGGTGACAGCTGGAAGGCCCAGCAACGCCGGGAGCACACCATGGCCCTCGTGAAAAGCCTGCGGCAGGCGCACGATTTGTGCTCCGCCACCGTTTTTTGGCCGACCCCGATGGAGTATGGGCACCATTGCAAGCGCCGGGCCGACCTCGGCGCCCAGGGACAACGGCTCCCGGACGTCGGACAGGGCTCGGGTCAGGCCCACGCACCCCCCTCTCGGACGACAGGACTCACCGACCCCCGGGGCACCAACACCGGAAGTCCCCGACGGCTCTGGGGCCCGTTACCACTCCTGCCGCCGCGATGAGGCCCGGGACCGCCGGCGTCCAAGCACGGGGGGAGCCTCGACAGGCCAAGACGGCAAGGCCCGCCGCGGACAGGGTTCAGACTATGGCAGGAGCACGTTCCGGCGAAACGGGGCTGGTCGGCGGCGGAACCGGGGCCAGGGGAAGGACAGCTCGAGCGACGGGCGAAATTGGAGCTACCGCCCGCGGGGAGACGCGTCTCAGGCCAACTCTTCGAGGTCCTCCACGGACGGCGGCGGCGAAAGCCCCGTTCCCGAAGTCACCACCGGCTCCAAGAGGCAAGTGGTTCCCTCGTTGGCGGAAGTTGCTTCCTCCGCCGCGCTTCTTGGTCGCCTGACCATGTCCGAGGACCGCGCCATGCCCGTGTCGTCTAACTTTGCCCACGCTCGCACGGCGGCGATCGGCTCCGCCGCCGCCGCGAAAAAGCACACCGCAGACGTCCAACGGGCGTACAAACACCTGGGACTGAAGGATATTTCACGCATTTCTGCTCTACCTTTTCCCTCCTCGATCAACCCTTCTGACGCCGCGCAGCAACTAAGTCGTTCGGTTAAGGCCTCCACGTCTGATATTCTCATGATGTGCAACGATGGCAGCCACGAAGGCCTCAGTTCTACCGATTGGATCCCCGGTTGGGAGTACCCCCTCAAGAAATCCTTCGCACGCGCCATCGCACCTGCCAGGCCCACGACCGCCCCCCTCACTACCTTGATGGATGATTTTTTTGGGCAGGTGTCGCGCGCCCTCGCAGCTGGATCGACGGGACCGGAAGCGTTCACGCTCCTCCTGAGGCTGCTGAGCAACCACTTCGATCGCACCGACACGGGGGCCAGCTACACCAAGTTGCATAATTTTGGCGTACCTAACGGGACCCCCTTTTGCGATTTTAGCCGTGCTTTTCGTGGAGTGGTGTCGGCAGCGACGGGGACTGAGCGTGTTTTGGCTCCGGGGGTGGAGGTTGTTTTGGAGGTTGTTCGGATGGCAGTGAACGAGCAGTTCCCCAGCTTGAAGCCCACGCTGTACCCGGGAGTTTTGGC
This sequence comes from Nereocystis luetkeana, assembly GCA_031213475.1. Taxonomy (NCBI): domain Eukaryota; class Phaeophyceae; order Laminariales; family Laminariaceae; genus Nereocystis; species Nereocystis luetkeana. The sequence continues at coordinate 3,959,975 of JARUPZ010000027.1, read as the reverse complement.
TACCGTGTCGAGGCCGTTTGGTACTTTGGACGCCATGTGGCTGGCTTTTGAGACTCTCGCGAATAACAAGACACCTGCCATCAACGGCGAAAAATGTTTTTTTTTTTGCCTGCTTCTTCGACGAGTGTGCGGTCATCCGCCCCGTTGGGGCCCCGGCCCGCCGGTAATGGTCGCGGCCAGGGCCGGACGCTTCCTCAGTCGCCTGTTTGGCAGACGGGGTCGCGCAATAATCCGCTTGTGATGAACGTCCACAAATCCATCCCTGACTGCCTCGACCCGTGGCTTGACACCGCTCCCAACTGCTGGCCCCTAGAAGAACACCACTATGCTGAAGTTCACGCTGTTTGCATGTCCATCCAGACCGAGGACCCCCCTCTCTGGAGCGGTCTACTTTCATCGTCCGCCCGCGTGGCCGCCCTCAGCGAAAACTGAGGCCACTGTTTGAACTGCCACGAAGACTCACACTCCCTCAGACAGTGTAGGCATCCCTTTCAAAACCTCAGCGGTATTCTCACCCCCGACCTCGGAACTATCGGCGACGACGGAGCGGCGTTCCGTCGTTGGCAATAACGCATGACCCGACACCGCCGCGAAAATAACTCACGGCCGAACAAGTACAACCACAAGAAAAACAGGCGACGTTCAGGCCATTCGCGTGGACAGCATCACGGCCAGGGCCACAGACAAGGTGACGGCTACAACACACACGCGAAACGAGGGCACCAACAGTCTAACTCCGGCTACCACGGTGGTGGTTCGACCAACTCTGCCTCTTCCACCGCGGCTCCCGCGTCGGGGGTTCGCTATGGTGCATCGCATAATTCGGACGGTAACCCCAACGGACGCCATCCGGGCACCTTCCGCGCCGGTAACTGACAGGTCGACGGCGGTTCAGCTCCTCCTGCCCGCCCGCCGCCAGCATTGCCGGGAGAAAATACATTGATTTCACAAGATACACGCGTCCCAGGCTCGTTCAGCACTCAGCGTTGCCCTGCGCCGCCCCCCTCCCGCACGTTGCTCCGTACTTCGGACCGACGCAGCGACTATGCTCCACCGGTTCTACCGGGGAGTCCCCGGGCGTCTTCGCCGACGTCGGGAGCCCGCGCCTCGAACGCCGCTCCCCTCACCCTGGGCACGAGAGCAGGCGAGATAAACGCCCCTCTCCCGAACCACGCACCGCACGGCACCACGCGTGTCGCGCCGTCGCGTCGTTCTTTTCAGCGAGAGTGTACCCTTCTTTCACCTCCCGGCCATGCGGTGGCGGTCGGTTTGAGGTGCGGGAAGGCAAACACCGAAACCCCGAGATCTCGGTTGAAGCTCGACTCGGCGTTTCCTCGCCATAACGGTGGCCGTTCAATCCTTTTTCCTATTAAGGAAGAGTCGACAAGATTAGCTACCTCGTCCCCCTTCCCTACCAGGTCTACAGGACGGAAGCCCTCTCCGGTGGACCCTTTGTTGCCCCCCACCGGAGCACCGTTCTTGAAGTCGTCTACAGGGTCTGCAGGCCCTCTTTCGTCTTCGCGCACGCCACTCCACGTGCGCCGCGCTCGTTCGGCTCCAGTGGAGCAGGAAAAACCTGGTACTGCCCGTCGAGCCAGTGGTGACTCCACAGCCTCCGGTCAGATCAACCGGACTGCATACCCGTTAAATTCGGAAGAATCGCAGCTCTCGTCAAGCAGAACGGGCTCAGAGCCCCCTTCCCCCTTTGGCCCAGGACAGGGATCATTGGGCGCAGTAAGAGAACCTTCTGGCGATTTCTTGCCCACGGGCAATGGTGACACTGAGCCAGTATACGTGGAGCCGGACTCGCCTCGTGCACCAGGTGCTCAGTGTTCTCAGAGAAGAACACTCCCCCAAACACACACCGCAACGGTGGCCACCGACGACTCGACATCTTCGGTCTTAGACCCTACTCTCGAGTGTCCAACGGAGCGGGTGGTACTTTTCTGGCACCCCCCCTCCTAGTTTTCGTAGTGGTCCCCCTCGGTTTTTGTCATTGGCGGAGTGACATATTCCTGCGCGGAGCAGTATATGATGGCTGAAAAGGCTCGCCTTTTTCTGGACCACGACACAGCGGGGCGGGTTATGGCCTCGCCAGACCCTCGCGAACAGAAACGCCTCGGTCGAGGCGTGCATAACTTCGGCTGCGCTACTTGGGACCGCGTTCGGCAAGACGCCGTCCTTGCTGGTTCCTTTGCCAAATTCGCGCAGAACCCGGTCATGAAGCAGCACCTATTGAGCACTGGCAACAATTTTTTGGCCGAAGCCAGCCGTTTTGACTCCGTGTGGGGCATCGGTCTCCGGGCAGACGACCCCGAGGCTCAAGACCCCTCTCGGTGGCGTGGCAAAAAATTGCTCGGGAAAGCTCTTTCCGCCGTTCGCGACACCCTCCGCTCAAGTGAGGCCGGGTTGGCACCCCCCGCCTCCTCTCATCAATTTTGCACTCCGATCACGAATGACAGAATTCATGAGATTTCTCCAGCGCCGCCTCGCCCTTTGGCCGTGGCCCGCGCTTGCCTAGGTCCTCCCTTGGAGTTTTCGACCAAATTTTCTGACGCGCCGGCTGATCACAGCCCCGAGGTTTTGGCTGTCGCACCTGGTGTCGACCCCTCCCTCGCGCTGCCAGAGCACGGCCCCTGCCTCGTTGAGGGCACCATTACCGTCGATGACGTCTCTTTTACAACCAAAATCGCGATTCACAGCGGAGCTGGCGTTCTTGCACCTTTTGGTTGCGTGGTGCCTCTTGACACTGGCTCCCAACAGACCTTCATTCGGCGAGATGTTTTGGATCGCATGCTCGCGGTTGGTGCGGCATCCATCGCGTGCGAGCAGAAATGCGCCCCTCGTTCCTGGGGGGGTTTGGGCGAATCAACCCCTCGGAAGACATCGACGAGAGTGCGCCTGGAGCGTCCATTTTTTTCGAGAAAATGAGCCTACGTGCTCCCTCGCAGTTTGCGCCTGCCTGGTTCCCCCCTCGGTGATGCAGCATACAGTACTCCTGGGAAGTGCCAGCTGGATGCGTTTTAATAGCCGTTCCTACCGCTCTCTACCACCTCGCTGCTCCGCCAATTTTGGTCTTCCCGGACTGGGACGCTGTAGCCGACGGCTCCCGCCCCTTTTGCGTGTACTGTGACGCCTGCCTCGACTGTTTTGGTGCCGTGCTTAAACAAGAACAACTGGACGGCTCGGCACGGCCCATTGCTTATATCTGCCGCGCTACTCTCGATTCCGAGAGGCACTGGACCCCGTTGGACCTGAAAGCTGGCAGCATTGTCTGGGCTTTCAAGCGACTCCGCGGCTACCTATGGGGGACAAAGTTTCGCGTATTTTCGGACCACAAGGCACTTGAGAGCATCGGCAAAGTAGGGGATCACAACGCGCAAGTTCAGCGGTGGCTCGAGTTCCTCACAGCGTTCGACTACACCCTCGAGTACCGCCAGGGCAGCGCCAACGGCAATGCTGATTTTCTCTCTCGCTTGCCAGAGCCCGCCATAGAACACGACCGCAGTGGGTCTAGCAGCCTCACCCCGTCGAGGACGGGGGTATCTTCCTCATCCAGACCCGCGGGCTTCGCACTCGCTCTTCCCCGACCCCCGGTGTCGGTTTGGGTGGGCTGGTGCCCCGCACCGCAAGTGCCGTCTTGGGTGGGCTGCCTTTCACCTCTTCGGATTCTCGCGATTTTCGCACACACGGGCCACGTATGAGGATTGACGACCTCTCTGCTCTTTTGGGGAGATTCGTTGCTCGTGTCTCTGCTTCCGTCGCCACCGTCGATCGCCGTCCTGGCTTGAGGGTTTTGTCACCCGCCGGCAACGCCGCTTTCGCTTCGGTTTTTGTCGTACCCCCCGGGGGCGACCACGGCTCTGCAGAAGCCCCCGCTGCAGCGACGATTGTCGCCCAGCACGCCCCTCCCCCGACGAGCACTTTACAGGGAGAAGATTCCGCCGTGAGCACTGCTCCGGCCGCGTCTGCCCTTCCCGGTCAGGGCAATGCCGAAGCCCCCGCTGCAGCGACGATTGTCGCCCAGCGCGCTCCTCCCCCGACGAGCATTTTTACAGGGAGAAGATTCCGCTGTGATCACTGATCCGGCCGCGTCTGCCCCTCCCGGCCAGGGCAATGCCGAAGCCCCGCTGCAGCGACGATTGTCGCCCAGCGTGCTCCTCCCCCGACGAGCATTTCACAGGGAGAAGATTCCACTGTGATCACTGATCCGGCCGCGTCTACCCCATCGCCGCCTGGCACCCCAGCGCCTCCGACCGTTTTGCCGTCTTCCGGCCGCATCTCCACTCGGACGCGCCCACGAACAACCGCCACCGCTGGCTCCGCGCCGCCTGCTGTTGATAATGGCTTCGGGCCCGGCGGGGCCCCTAGACCATCAGCCCGGCGCATCACCCCGCCGCGAGCCCTACGGCCGCGACCGACCGCACCAGTCGTGTTGGCCCCGGCTCCTGCCGCTTTGTTGGTCCCGACGGTACCCATCCCGTCCGAACACGACTGCGCCGAACCCGTGGGAACCCCTCTTTTACGGCTTCCGCTGCCAACTGACGCAACGCCCGTCCCCACGAATGACTTGGACGCCCTCGGCGCAGCTGCCGAATTTTAATTCGCCCTCGGCTGCCACGTCTCCCCCTCACGATTTTCGAGCGTGCTGGAGTCGCCGGCCACCAAAGCTTGGCCCGCGACCACCTCACCTATTGCGACTTGGCGGCGGACCGCCAGCAGCGCGCGTACGATATCGTTCGCGAACACCACGCCCTCACTGTTGCCCACGTGAACCGCCGCAACCCCGCCCTCGCCGACGCTCTGCGTCCGGTCCCCACATTTTACGTTGGCGGCTGGGCGTGGGTGTACAATACGGTGGCCACCATCCGCCAGGGGGCAAAACCCGACTCGGACGCCAAGGTCCTCAAGGCCAAACTCTCACTCAACTGGACAGGCCCCTACAAAGTTCTCGCAGTTGGCCCCTGCTCCGCAGCGAACACCCCGGACGGATCTCCTCTTGGGGCAAAGCTCCTGTATTTGGATCTCCCCTACGATATGCCCGGCACGGATGCTCGTCGACGCGTTTCAATTCAACGCTGCAAGCCCTGTGCCAACCCCCACGACCGTGGCGACATGCCGAAGTATTTGCCAGCGGGGTTGACGCAGTACGTGCTCAACAACTTCTCCAAGAAATCTCCCCCGTACCACGCCACCCAGGACGACGTCTCGACACCTCTTCACCGACTCGAGGTGGAAAAGATTACCGGACACCAATCGGTTCGAGGTCGAGGTGGTGTCATCGCAGTGATGTACGAGACGCACTGGGCTGGACTCTCCCGTCCATCCTGGGAACGGGAAATGGACCTTCAGCTTTCTCGCCACGCAATTTTGCGCTACTGGGCCGGCACCCCGAACCAGCATCGTCAAACCAACCGCCTGTACCACCGAATGAGAATCGGCGCGGCACAACGGGAGCTCTCTCGGAGTAAGGGCGAGCGGTTTCTGGCACCCGGCTATGGCTGCGTCTCGCACGTCGACTGGCTTCGCGGACATTGCAACACCGTGCTTCTCAACGCGGCCCATTTTTGGTACAAGGGCGACGACGGACTGTGGTGGCTCGGGAAAATCAGTGCGACTACGCCCACGGATGGAGCATATTTGGTTCGATTTTTGGACGACCCGGGACCGATCAAGCTTCCTCTTTCTCCGGCGCGCTATACGACTTCGACGAGAGCTGTACGAGGCTCTTGGTGTCTGCAACTTCACTTGGCTAGCGCGTTTGCACGGGGGGTCCAGCGTAACGTCGACGAATCTCGAGGCGCCGCCGTGGATAGCTGATTTTCGCTTCTTGGCTGCGCTCGAATTTTTTTCTTGACGTTTTCCTGGATTTGGGCGGTGGTCTTTCTCGTTGTTGACGTTTTCCGACTTTTCGGGTCGATTTTTTTTTCTGGCAGGTGTTTTCCTGGGTTGTTTGTTTGAGTGTGTTTCTTGGGCTTGGTTAGGGATGTTTTTCGCGTATTCTGTCCTTCCTACCCCCCCGCTCAGTGTCGGGGCTGGTTTGGGTAATCGTGCCACTCACTGTGGCACAGGACACGTTTCCCGAGTAGTAGGCTGGGTTTTCGATGTCTCTTGACATCTTCCGTGATATTTTTCCTCTCGTCTTCTTTTTATGTTCCCTTTTCACTTTCCCTGCATCTTCCTCGCCCCCCCCCGTCGCGGGTGACATGGCGATGGTTTTTCGTTGACGATTTCCTCCTGCCCCTTGAGGCTACGCTTCCTTTCATTCTTTTTTACGTACTTTGCCGGCTTCGTTGCCTTGCCGTTCAGAGGTGTGGGAGTGGGTTTTGAGGAGCCGCATCTTCGACTCATGTTCTAGTTGTGGGATCGAGGTTTCCATGAATTTCCCATAATTCTGCATATACGGCTCATCAGAGTGGGCTAGTGTTATGATACTGCTTTGTATGAGGTTGAAAGCCTGGTAATTACCTGGGTTCTGGCACTGGGAACGTATTTGTAGTACTTGGAAGGCGTATCTTAGGTGGAAAACCACGGGTTTCCCAGAGAGGCACGAGCGTGGTCCCAGTCTCTGTCGTGCACGAAAGGAATGAAGTGGCTCTTCTATCTCTAAGCGAACATCAACGTGAGTACCAATGAGTACCGGCTTAATAGGCAGACCTGCCCAGGGATACAAAGTGTCCCGCTGTCCATGATCTTAACAATACCACAATAAAAGTTATCTTCAGTTCGAAAGTGATGTTTTTGGGCATGTGCTTTGGATTAATATTCCGTCAACGTCACCCTTTTTTGTCTCAAACTTCAACAGTGACGCGTTGTATGTACGTATAGCAGTACGTTATTACTACAATATTACTATCAATAAACAACTACCGAGCACATAGGGTTAAATAGTTCTTCTGAACGTCTCGCTTCTTTTTCTTCGGGCTGTGCTTCCGTCTGTGCCGGGGAGTGTTTTATTTTTCCCTTTGGAATGTATTTTATAGACTGGGCTTTTAGAATGTTGGTGTTGTTCTGACATTAACTCATCGCCACAACACAGACGTGGCCATTTGGCTCCCCCCAAAAAAACTCTACAGCCAAAAAGCGCCCTCTGGAGGGCAAATGTACTTATTTACAGTATTTTATTTCTTGTCGTTTACCTGGTATCATGGTCAGTGACTGGTTCTACGTGCACAATGAAAAAAAAAAATAGTTCGATACTAATGTGTATCGGGCATGTGTGACGTTCCATCACGTTTTATTGTGGGGGGGTAGACCAACCCCTGAAAGTACTCTCTGCAGTATTCCAGTCTTGGGGACAAACCTTTTTGCTCCCTCGCGAGGAGTTGCGTACTTCTCACTGCTGTAGATCCGCCGTCGGTCATAGAGTAAGCACTCCCCCCCCCTCCTTTTTTTGTCAAGTACGTATTTAAAAGGAGCTCTGCCGTGTGTGTCATCATCGCTATTATCACTATAATATTACTATTAATATTAATGAACAACTACCGAGTACGTACCAGGTACTACGTAGAATTGAATACTTCCTCTGAGAAGTAGTGAGAGTTGTTGAAATTTCTGTACGGATCAAGCCAAACCTGGCCGACCACGCCCGCTTATTTTTTCTGGAGCTTTTGTTGTCGGTGTTTTCTTTCTGACGAAAGACTGACTGTGTTTTGAACGAGGGCTTCTCTTTTGGCGTTATTGCTGAAGAGCGCTGTGGGTTGGATTTTAGGGGGCAATGGAAAACCATAGTTTTTTCGGTTGACTTTCACTTTAATATAGCCGCAGTGCGTAGATACTTTCTCCACATTTCCTGTCGTGGATTGTACGGGGCGAGAAAATGTCATATCTCCCCCACCAACAGTAGTATAATATTATATCTTAATGGCTTCGGCCTTCGTCAATGATTGTTATTGTGTTTGTCGAGGTTGATCGGGGGTTTCTCGTTTTTGTCGCTATTGCTCAAGAGCGCTGCGGGTTGGGTTTTAGGGGACACTTTATTGCCGCAGAGAGTAGATTTAGTCTGTGTTACTTACCTGTAGTGGGTTGTACGGGACGGGCCAATATCATACCATCCCCTCGAACGGTTAAGGCCTTCTTCGATTGATTTTGTTTGTCGATGTTGATCGAGGGTTTCTCTTTGTTGTCGATATTGCCTGAGAGCGTTGTGGGTTGGGATTTAGGGGACACTGAAAAGTTTTTTTTTTTTTTTTTTTTCAACTTTTTCCGCCGCAGAACGTAGATTAGTCTACTTTCCCTGCCGTGGGTTGTATGAGACAAGATGATCACATACATGCCCTCCCCTCAAACGGTATATTTCACCTCCTCGGCTTTGGCTTTCTGGGATCCGTCCCAAACAACATATTCGCCTGATTGAGAGCGAACTATCTGATTGAGAGCGAGAGCCAAATAAATTGAAATTTCGGGTCCAGACGCCTCTTGCCATTTCTTGGTAAGTAGGGGACGGGCTATTCCAAGAAGCGGCGCAAATTGAAGGTCTCGTCAGCAGCGTCGCGAGCATATGCGTGTCATCGTCATCGGAGGCTGCAGCTAGGAGCTAGACAAGTTGCTAGATTTCCCCAGATTGGCTATTCCTGCCTCAAACTGTTTCGCCTCGGGCGGTGGGCTCTACTGTAGCTTCTGCTCCCGGCTGTAGCTCCACAACGAGAGACTCCCACACGATGACCAGGGTAGCGGCTTGAAGCTACGGGCTAGCCCTTCAATTCAAGCTACACAGCAAGCTCCACCTCTCAGCGGTAGTCCGGCTACAGCGTATCGCGCAATCTCGTTCTCAATCAGGCGAATATGTTGTTCCCAGCGGAACGTAGACAGAACCTCGGATAGTGGAGATTAATTTTCCATTATTACCTTTCGTCGTGAGCTGTACGGCACAAGATAGATTATCATAATGTTTCCCACGGACGGAAGATGATGCATTATCATGGCATATATATTTCGATTGCCATTTTAAATCGTATCAGGCAAGGATTCTCTGTTGCCGATTGTGCTTACGGGTCGCTTTGTACACGGTGGAGAGATTTTCGGCATGGTGCGAAGGTGGTGTGCGGCAGAGTCTAGGGAAGAAAACATTGTTGTTTGATGATTTTGTCATTGCGTTCGGGAACATCCAATGCGTCAGGGACCAATCATATTCTAAACAGGACAGATTTTTCGAAGAATTCGTAGCATTTCAGCCTCAACGGGCCCTTGGCATCGTAAACTGCCGTTTGCAGTTCTTAGCTTCGTCGTTTTGCGTGGCAATGGCTTCGTCGGCGGCCCTTTCGTCGACACTTGGCATCGTAAACTGCCGTTTGCATTTATTTGTTCGTTGCGTGCGGGCCTTTTTAGCTTCGTCGGCGGCCCTTCGCTGGGGCTTAGCTTTGACCCTTGGCATCGCAAACTATACCGTTTGCAGTCATTGCGTGCGGGTCTTTGCTTCGTCGTTGCGTGCGGGCATTGGCTTCGTCGCGGCCTCTGTATAGGCCGCCGGCGAAAGCCCCCTTGTATATAGATATCATACACCAGGTACCCCCCCGAGTTTTAGGTGATACCAGGCTCTCCTACGTACGGTCTATGAACAGCCTATCGGGTTGTTTTTGTTCTCACATAACTCTCTGACGAAGGAGTCCGTGGTCACATAGAGGTGCTGGAGTCCTAGGAAGATCCGAAAAACAAAAAAACAAAAAAAACGAAAATTCGCCTGCCTCAAAATCCACGAGACGACGAAGAAAGCGCACACGAGCTAAAACCAATGTGCAAACTGTGAACTAACATGGCCGCGGGTATATCCTCTCAACTATAACATAGAGTACCCCCGTTCCCACCACTAACCAACTCGTGGCTGCTGACTACAGCGGATGCTGTCTGCAGTGCTGCCTGCACCGTACGAAACGCACGGTAGTTAGTCGTGAAAACGAAAGAGGAACACACCTGCCTGCTATCTGGAGTGCTGTCAGAGTGAAGACTCGCGGATATATATGCAGTGAAAAAAGGAGCAATCGAACCTTACTACCACACGAATATCAACGATCGCCATCTCTTCCTGGACTGTATGACACAAAAAGGTGCAGCACAGTTATGATACCACGCCCCTGATAATTGCGTAGGTTATTCCCCATGAAGGGTATACAACTCGTTAAACTACAAAGACCAGTGACGACGTTAATAACAAGTACCGGTAGATATTATTCTGCCTCGTGAAAAACAATACAAGGAAAAAACAAACTATGACTGCTTCTCTCGTGATGATAGTGCGCGCGCAGATCATGGGTCTCCGTGCACCGTCTTCCTGCCGCTCTTCATGGCCGCCTCATCGCCTTGGCTCAATCCACCCGCTCCAGTTTCGCGTGCACTCGTTGTCATTCCCTTCCAATCGATTCCCTTTCTCCGTCATCCTGAAAAACAAAATGCTCCTCGCACTTGCGGTTCTGATCTGAAAAATGAAAATTCTCGCGCAGGGGGAGGTCAATCCGTCTCTTCCCCGCACGTCGACGCTCAGTCTCCCTCCTCCCTCGTCGTCGAATCCAGCCTCCTACCGGCGCAATAGACTGTGCCGTAGTGTGGCCTGTGGTGGCGCCTGCGTCCGCGCACGGACACCCCGATTGAGCATTGCTGCTCTGCCGCAGCAGCGCGAATCGTAGTCTCCGTGCCTGACGCACCACGTACGACCCAACTCTACTGCCGCCTGAGCCTCGCGGCCACAGGCAGCAGCAAGAAGGTATCACTCCTTGAGGGTGAGTCCGGCCTTACACCCGCCAGAAAGACCTACCCCACTCGCTATTAGCCTGATAGGGCATGCCTCGCAGCATTCCTTGCCCAGGCAGCGAGGGGAACGGAAGGTCTATGAATAGCCAGTATAAGCCGGTCGCCCCGGTGGTTCAAGTGGTTAACCTCGAATTCTACTTGTTTGAGTCCTGGGTTCGAGCCCCAGGTGGGTCGGACTTTGACTTTATTTTGCAAACTAAAAAAGGATTCAATTGTTGAGAGCGCCTTGCAGCGTGGGTATAGGCACAATTCGATGCGAGTCGACGAGGGGAGAAAAGGCTGAAATCTTCTCGCGATAAAAATGAAGGCACGTACCGTAGCGGGAAGGGGGGAGAAGAGCCTGCTATGTGACCCCGGATCTGAGTTACGAGTTGGAAGGAGAGAGAGGAGAAGATGTGCGAAGCTAATGAAAATGGGATGAGAAAAAAAAAAAAAAAAACGCGCATACCCTAGTAGAACGTTGTGGTGGAAAGCGAGTTTAGAAGCCTTAAATTCGAGTAGCGTTTGTTACGTAACATTTTTAGTCTACATTCCCTACAATGGCGTCGTCGGCAGGACGTGAGATTCTGAAGAGCGAGGTCCGTGGTTCGATCCTCGCCTTCATCCCCCGAAAAAAAAAGGAGAAAAAAGGGGAACCCCATATATTCAAGAACCTGTAAAACTCACTCACTTATCACTTACAAAACACCCAGGAAGGACCGATGAGAGCAATGCGATCATTGCATACTGAGTCCGGTACCGAAAAGTCCGAGGTAAAACTTGGATACTCAGAGTCTCATCGGGGTTCCTGACTTACACGCAAGGAGAGATAAGTCAGGTTTAGTGAGGGAGAAGAATGTGGTGGAAAGCGAGTTTAGAAGCCTTAAATTCGAGTAGCGTTTGTTACGTACCTGGTAACATTTTTAGTCTACATTCCCTACAACGTAGATGAGGCTTTGCTTAAGACCACGGAGGCCTTGTTGAATCGGACATGCGGGGAGGGGAAATAAGGAAACGGGCGCTGCCTGCCGGGTCTTGAGTAGCTGTGTATATAGCCTGTAGTACTCGAAGCACGAGCAAGTTGGTGGAGATGGTTCCTACCATGGGAGGTAGAACTGAAATGGCGCTTTTGATGTTGTTGTGTGCTGGAGGTAAACGAGGCTGCAGCACAATGGCTTTCAGGATGCGAGCTCCGCTGATGCCTGCAGCGCCAGTCAGAGCAGTTTATGGGCCGGCCGCTCATCATTCTGTGCCCTCGCAAGCGTTGTCATCCGCCGTGGGGGCCATCGCGGAAGAAACACAAGGTGTTGGTTCTTCATCGGGGCAGGCGGTGACTTCGCGCAAGACCGTGGTCATAGCGCGCGGCAAGGCACGATTGTTCTGGTGAGATTTGAATCCACCACTCTGCTGTCATGATGTTTCACGAGCGAGGTCTCCAACACCAACAGAGCGACGAGGTGTTCATGTCGAGATAGATAGGTGTGCCTCCACGGCGGGGTCGATGCCCCGTGAGCACAAGCCACAAGCTGCCTGTGCGCCGCTGTCTTCCCCGATATTTGGAGTTGGCACTGCTGTAGTCGGCACATTGGCGTTGGCTTCAGGCGTTCACACGCCACCGTGAACCCCAAACCGCCAACTCGACGCCTGACTTCTAACGTTTACGTGCTCTTCTATTGTAGCAACCGCCCACGTACCAGGTCCACACGCCAGGCATAGATGGTCCCATCGTGTCGGCGTTGTTGCTACGAGTATAGTACTTTAAAATAGTAGTACTTGCAGTGTGCTGTCTTCACATTGAATCGTTCTTTCCACCCAGCTTCATCAGTACACCCAGTGTCCGTCCTGATTCCTTTTTTAGAGAGATGCCAATTCTGCGGGCAAATACTAAAACTGTGAGAGGCTGTTTAATACCAGGTACCTGGTATGCTTCAGATTTTGACCCGATTGCATTTTCAGATGCGCAGTTCGCAAATCGAAACAGTTTTCCTATGCGAAAAAAAAACAGATTTATTGTGCGCGCAGAGGTTTGAGCAAACGCCGAGACCACCTGTCGTTGTGGTCTGGCGCCGGGAAGAGACGCGCTGAGGCGCTGCACTGCGCGTAAGACCCAAGCGTCCGGGCCCACACTGACTGCCTCTGATCTGGTGGAGAAACGTGGCGAGTGCGCTAGAGTGAACCTGTCTTGGTGTTTTTTGTTGTGACACCATGCGATTGAGTGCTGCTATAGTCTACGAGGTACGTATCCACGGAGAGGTGCGCGCCGAGTGCGCTTCTCTTGGTATCTACAGTAGGCCCTAGCCTGGCCACGGAGAGACGCGCCGCCCGCTGACTGAGCGTCGGGCGTGACGCAACGTCCCTAAACGACTGTGTCGCCATCCAACTCATCATTCGTTCTGATGTTGCTTGCTGTCGTGGATAACATCTTGAATTTAGAGACCATGCCATTTTCCGATTTGAGAATCTGATGGCCCAAGTCGTCAGGTTTCGGGCCAAAATCAGACGACTTGGGCCATCGGGTTCTCAAATCGAAAAAAATCCGGTCAGAGTTTTTCATATTCGGACAGCATAAGCAGATTCTTTCATTTTTGGGATCGAAAAATACAAATCTGAAGCTCGAAATCGAACCGCATAGGAAACAGCCCCAGACAGAAATACCCAAAAAGAAAAAATACTGGTAAATTCATGGGTAGAGCAAGTAAAATACCAGCGTACCGGGTACGAGGACACATCACAAGCAAGACCAGAAAATAAGATCAACGAGACAATAAAACAACAATCTGGTCTGAAGTGAAACAGAATACGGCAGGAGATTAATAAGGCTGCTATTAAATTTAATAGAAGGAAAGCATACGTACTCAAGAAGGACAGATAGCTACTGCACGGACGAAACAGAACGAACGAGAGGGAGATACAGGCAAAAGGATGGCGGGGAGGGGAAAGAAAACAAAGGGAGAGCCGAGGCCAAAAAATCGAGAAGGAAGAGACAAGGGAGAAAAGAAAAAAACGGACTCCAGGCGGTGATAGTAACATGGGTGCCCGTCTCGGCTGGAAACCCGATTCGGGAACCTAGCCACACCCTTTGCCGCCTCCTGTTCCTACTCGTCAATGGCCGTGTCAAGTGTCAGCAGTGTCGGTGTCGCGCCCCCCCCCCATTGAACTTCTCAACAAGAAGCAAACAAAAACTGCTAGAAATTAAGGGCTAGTCCAACCGATACCTAGCCACCCCATCGATCATTCCGTCGCTGCATTCGTCGACAGCTGTATCACCCCCCCCGCTACCCTTGCCGCCGCTCTTGGCGTCCTCAGCTGCGTGGCGCAGTACATGAAAAATTATATACACCTGGTACAGCAGTATTTACGGGTGACCGCAGTTCCCTCAGATTGGCCCCTGTTGCTGCTGCAGCCAGTAGTTGACACTGCTGTACGTACCACTTTACGAGTAACGGCAGTCTCGTCCCCTGAGTTGGATATATAGAACTACATACTTAGATCACAACCCCTGAGCGTGCTCGGTTGCTGCATCCCTGGCCTCTCAGAGCTCCCACTTCCAAACCGCCTCCTTTCATTACTTGCCGGACCTTTCCAACAGTTCTTTGTTTTCTCGGTCCTTTCCTCCTGTTTTCTTCTTTCGTTTCGTGTGCGTGCGTGTTCTCCGAGCACGGCATCGCGGGAGGAGGACCCGGCACCGTCGCGGGTGTCAGCGGGTGCTGGCGGGTAGAGGGGGGGTTGCAAGGAGCGCGGTCGCCGCTTTCGTGCCTAGGCGTCGCGTGTGCCTCGAGACACGAGGGATGCACGAACGGGCTTTGTCTGGCTTTGATTTATGATGTTGATAGAGTATGCACGAGTTATGAAGGTCGTTCGGGAGGGCAAGATAATATTCAAGCGGTGCTTATTTTTGCGACCACGCTGAAGTTGAAAGAGGGAGGTGTGCAGTTTGAACACCAACGTTATCGAGCTGGCGAACGATGGCCACGGTGAGCACCGGGCTTCACGCGAGGCGGGCGACGGGGCTGATTGTGGCAGAGAGTGATAAAAGCTTTACCCGGACCGAATCGGTAGCGAGGTGGTCGCGAGAGGGGCGGGCGGCGTACGAGGCTGAGAGAGAAGCTCTTCTGTGCGATTTTTTCTTTTCTTCTTTTCGACCGGGTGTAAGGTGTTCCAATCAGGCAGAAAAATATTACACGAGAGGGGACGGGGATTTTTTTTCCTTTCCAAGTTTTCAGTTTCATTTTCATTGTTTTTGCTGCTGTGCCGCGCTGTGCTTTCGCTTTCTTCGTACATACAGTACAGACATAGAGCATATCGAAAAAAGAAAATAGGTACGGACAGTAGTACCCTACCTGGGGTATGTACGTACGTACGACATCCGCGACGCGAAGCGTATATGTGGGATCCAAGCTGACGTCGGAGCTGTTTTTTCCTGAAGCACGGCGGCGGGACTCTTGGCATTATCAAGTCGCCGGTTTGCAATTACGATCCTTGAAAAAAGTAAACTCAATCGTGGACCTCTGTTCGCTTCGCATAATTTGATGTACTTTTTTCCTTCCTGAGCGAGCGTAGCGGGCGGCGTAGGCCGCCCGCGGAGCGAAGCGCCTTGTATATATATATATATATATATATATATAATATAATACATAGCCCACCCTGGTACACATACATAGATATAGAACACGCGCAAGTGCCACTACCCTTCGTTGCCCTCTTGCTACTATCACACCTGTACCTCAGGGAGGGAAACCCGCTGGTGTATGGAGGCGCTGTTTCCAGGGTGGAGGGAGACCCTGCCGCTGGCGAAGTCGTTGACGTCATCGACTCTAGCGGGAAGTTCATAGCCTGGGGTACGAACTCGATGTTTCGTTTTTTTTTCGTGTCGGAACACCGCTGCTGCGCGTATAATACGTGCGTCGTGGCACCCAGGCCTTGAGGCGGGTTGCTCCCGTAGTAGCCCCAGCGGTGCGTGTAGGTAGAGGATCAGGTGTGTTCTACTGTTCTACTGCTACTGCTGCTGCTGCTACTGGATATGGAGACATAACATGCTCGCATGGTTCTGGAGGTTGACCCTTCAGAGCTGCACCCACGTTTTGGGTGACAAACTACTTTGAAATAATGTGGGATAATTTTTGCAGTCAGTTCGTTGTAAAGGGGTTATAAAGACGGAGCCTCCCTGTACGAACACGCAGAGAGTTACATGTACGAACAAGCAGAGAGTTACATACGTACGAGTGCCCGGCAGTTTCGTTTCGTTGCTGGTTTGCCTGCGATCGGGGATACTAGGGCATTCACAGTTAATAGGCGTTGTGGTCCGTGAAACTGCTGCTTGCATATCAGTACGAGTGTACGAGTATGTATTATATGTGTATTGTTGTTGCTGTTCTCACACTAACTCACATGTCCAACATATTGAGTCCGTGATCACAGCTCACGGAGCAGGCTAAAAAAACTGGAGCGGAAGAACACCTCAGGGAAAAAGTATAGCCAAATCAAGTAATACACAGTCAGATACGCATCTTGGCTGAAACACGTCGTACACCTCAAGCAGGAAAAAGTTTACTCCTTGCACGAGTTATAATCTAATCCAGTACTACTGCTGTACCACTTTGTCCCGATTTATGATTTTTTTGCGTCTTTAAAACTAGTCCAAACGATCCTATATTAGGAGACAGAATGGTATATAGCTGCAGTCCTCTCGTGTCGGTCCCAGACGAGTGCGGATTAACTTCGCCTGCGAAGCACCTTCAATGTCACATACAAAAAAAAAACAAAAAAAAACAAGTATATAAATCGTATACACGTATGGACATACCTGGTATGCACGTGCTTTAAGCGAATTGATGGCAGTGTTGATTGATTTGTCGGGCACAACTATTATTAATAATATATCCGTATCGATTGCTGTTGTTGCGGGTCGCATCACCAAGCAGCCAAGCAGTTCCACGCCATCTATTACTATCGGTGTTTTTTTTGTAACGCTGCATCATGCCTGGTGGTTCGTTCGAGACTATTTTCACGTTTTTATGCTATATTTGTGTACGCCCTGCGAAAATAGAGAACTATTAATAATAACCCTTTTAGAACCGCAGTCCCGTTTTGGGGACCAACCACTCAAATTCCAAGTAGTTTGTCCCCAAAACGGGACTGCGGCTATAAAAGGATAGTCCGGTCAGATCTTCCACGGGTCGGGCTGTTTGTTGTTTGGGGGCTAGGAAGCACTTCATGGCGGGACCAAGGTTCGGGCTTAGACCCAACCCATAACCCTGACCCTGACCCCAACCCGAACCCCAACCCGAACCCTAATCCTAACCCTGCCCCTGACCCCAAACCAAACCCAAACCGGCCTAGAAACAGGCGAGAAACGCGGCTGCGCCGCGTTCGTTTCTTTTTGCTATTCCGAACCTACGGACCACAATTTCCCCCCTCACACTATTGGTGACTGCCAAATTCTCGGAAACTTCCCGGAAATATCCTCTCGCGGAATGAAATGTGAATACTAATGCGAAAATGCGCTGTTGAACCATGCCCGTTCTTGCTGCTTCAAGAGAACGCCTCGGAAATTCGGCGGAGATTCTGCATCTTTTTTCGCCGGTTGCCTTAGAAACAGCAGTCAGTAGTAGGCCGTGGGTCGAACGCTACGTTGTCGCCACCCTTTCGCCTCAAGAAATTAACTCAATCATATTAACTACTGCAGAAATGAAACAACTCTAACCCCGAGTAGTTTTCCCCAAAAAAATGTGAGTGAGGTTCTAAAAAGGTGAATCCACCCCCTGCCCTAAACGTGTTGCCCTTCAGGAGTATATAACCCCGACTCGATGTACCGAGTGAGGGTATTGGCCACCGAGGGCGAGGCGGCTGCTGACGGGCGGGATGTGGGTGCCTTGGTTCGGCAGCGGCTTAGGACCGCGCGCGATGCCCGACGGGCCATCGGGATACCGAACGCCGAAACTGACACTTACAGGTGCGTTCGATGAAGTGATACGGAGTTACTGCTGTGTGTCGTCTTCGCGTTCAACCGTTATTTCTACCGAACTACGTGAGTATACCCAGGTTCCTTATCCTACAGAGATACTTATGTCGTCACCGACCGTGAGACAGAAAAAAACAAAACAAAAACAATCGCAAATTAGTACCAGGTAGGTAGGTAGAGCAAGTGAAATGCCAACCTACCGGGGTACGAGAACACAACAACTGAAGCCAGACCGTAAACCAAGAACAACAAGACGACTAAAAATTGTTATGAGATGAAACATAATACAAACGACGCAAGGAGGTATATTTCCGTTCTTATATCGTGCGATTCGACAAGTGTCTAGTGTGCCGGCGTTGGTCGATACTTAAGGTTTTTCGTATGCCCCATGTCGTTGGACTCCAAGTAGCCCAATACTGTACGTACTGTATTTTTCTACTTATAGGTGGGAGTGGTAAGCACCATGCCGCACAGTCAGATATTTTTCTTAGTGTAACTCAACACCTCCCCCCCCCCCCCAGTATCGTATGACATTGAAACTGCCATCCATATGCAAGTCCGCCTCACAAGCGGCTCTTAGTAGGATGCAGCTCACCCTTCATGCGACTCGCCGGACACCTCACGGCGCTTCGCGCTTGGTGCAAGCAATGTCTGCCTGGTCGGTGAAAACCCGACATGCTCCGTCCCGGCATTGTAGGGGTGCGAGGGTCTATGGTCATACGACTACGCCCATGCATGAGATCGGGTACATCTCTCCTATCGAGTGCACCCCCCCCCTGTATCGTATTCTACTACGTAACGCCTCTTTGTTTTTGCTCCTCACACAAAACAAGGTTGGTGAACGGAGAGGGAGATCGCCTGAGCGGTCTAGTGGTGGACGTCTTCTCGGGCGTTGTGGGGGTTTCCTCGTCGGCGGTGTGGGTGGAGGCGTTTCGACCGGAGATAGAGGCCGCCCTCGAGCAAGAATTCGGCACCGACGCGGCCGAAATCGTTTGGCGGCGGAGCGACGGCCGTCTGCAGCAGGACGGCTGGAAGGGTAACGCGGCGATAGCGCTTGAGAACGGAGGCGCATCGGCCCCGTCACCGGCCGACGGTGGCTTAGATTCGAACGGTGGTGTTGATACGGAAGACCTCGTCGGGCAGGACGGAGCTGAGGCGGTGGCAGAGGGAGAGGGGGGCGCGGGGGAGGCGGAAGGGGGTGAGATGCGCGGAAGAAGGGCCAGGGATGACGTGCCAGCGACCGTGGTGCGGGAGCTGGGGCTGGAGTACGAGGTCCGCCCACAATTCGGGCAGAAGACAGGTGCGTATGTACGCGCTGTGCGAGACGAAGAAAAAGTCTACCAAGCAGGGCTACCAAGTAGTAGGTATTTGGGAGTTATATGGTGTGACCAGGCAGGCAGGCCTCTCCGGGATTTTGCTGCAACTCTCTCTAACCAAACACCCGCGGGCATTTGTGCACGAATGCGAATTCGCGGCGATAGAGTTTGTACGCGCAAGTCCCAGCCAGGCCAACGTTCGTTGAACCACGGCGGCTTTCGTTTTTGCAGGACTGTGTATCAGTCGGTTTTCCCCCTCCCCGACATGGAAGCCTCTTTTCGGCTGCTCCTGCATCCCCAATTCCGCACCGACCAGAGAATGATGAAAACAAATCTGGTAGAGAAGATCTGCGCGAGGCGATCATCGCGTACACACACCGGAAAATATGTTTTGGTTTCACAGCAGTGCCCACGCTTGGCGGGAACTGTTGTACGAGTATCGCCTCATTGTCGCGGACTATCGTCGCATGTTTTCGTTGGACGGGTGCCGCCAGGATGTCTGCCAGCGGCGGTGTGTTTCGTGATCGATGCGGGGACCTTGGGAGGAGTATCGACACACATTAACGAGAAAGGAGGAGGTGTTATTAAGCAGCTATTATGGGAAGGAGTATCGACAAGCAATAACGAGAAGGGAGGAGGTGTTATGAAGCAACTCTTACGGGGGACCATATTAAATTGGACCTAAGGTACACACGAAAGCCTAAATATATTGCCTATTTCTACCAACAATATCTGGTCCTATTTACTATGGCCCCCCGTAATATATAGGAATACTCGTAGCGCGTTGGCATGCAGCTCTTACGGGGGGCAACAGTAATCGGGACCCATCATGTATACTGAAACCTATATATTATAGTACTTTTAGAAACCGTTTTTGGTCCTGATAACTACGTCCCAGCGTAATAGCTCCTTACAGCGCAGCTCGGACAAACCCCCCATCACCATGCCCCCGGCACTCTGCTCCGGGTTGCCGATGCTGTGCAATGCACGCCAGGCACTTGTGGCCGACTTTTCTGTTGCCTTTGAAGCCTCGGAGGGGTTCTAACCCCCGGACAGTGTATTCTCACACTTGGTGTCGTTGTCTATGCATGTGCGTGGGGCGGGGAGGGGGGGGGGGGGGGGGGGGTGGCGTACTCGTTTGTTACTTGCCTTATTACGGGGGACCATAGTTAATAGGACCAAATATTGTTAGTAAAAATGGTTGATTATATAGGTTTTTATGTATACCATAGGTCCTATTAACTATGGTCACCCGTAGTAAACATTTTACCATTGACCAAGCATTCCTTTCTACTGTAGACGGAGTAGGTGACATATGTGCGTCACGCGTGTGTCGAGGCGAGAAACGAACATCAAGCGGGAGGAAAACACAATCGCGTCTCCTTGGCACACCCACTTGATGAATCCGCGTGTTTTTGTCCAGTGCTTCGAGCGTCCGTGCCGTCGACATGTCCCGCCATCGACTATTAAACGATGGGTTTCGTTTTTTCGTCTGCGATCATTGCGGGGCGCAGGGTTCTACTGCGATCAGAGGGAAAGCAGGGAAGCCGTGCGGAAAGTCAGCACCGGCAAGAACGTCCTCGACATGTGAGTCTTGTGCGCCTCCTGCTGCAGCTGACGCATGGCACGGGTGTCTTGGGAGTACACCTGCAATTTTCCGGAGACTCCTAAGTCAAGAAGCTTTATGCTCGTATCACGAATAAAACCTTTTTTTTTTTAAAGAAAAAATAGCACGCGTAACCCTTTCTAGGACCCGAGTCCCGTTTTGGGAACAAACAACTTACAATTTGAGTACTTTATCCCCACATATGGGAGTGCGGTGCTAAGGGGTTAACCCTCTGAGACTGCAGAGGGGAGCAATTGACGACACCAACGTGTGACGAGTATGGCACCGATCGCCGCGCGATTTGAGGGAACGACACGAAGTTAGTGTCCCGGTTACGCACGTACACTGCAAGGAGTCGTGCGGCACCGGCGCATCACGTCTCTATCTACTGCCGGGCGTTCACGCTCCTTTCGTAGACGGTTGATGGCACCAAAAAAAACTACCAAGTGTTGTTTTAGTCGTCATCTCGGCGTCCCAAAGGAGTCCGATGAGCAGCCCCAGTTTTTCTTCTTGTTTTTCTCGAAAAAAACACAATGTATATGGAAACCCACGATACTACTGGGTGTGAATAGTTAGTCCCTCAGTTTGGAGTGTCCCCCTCCATCATAAATAGTTTCGCCAACAGAATGGAGGCCTGCTACGGCAGAGCTTCTACAGTAGCACTTTTTCGCCGACATAATTTCTAGCTCACGGGGGAAGTCTTGGCCCAAAATGGTTGAAATTCTGTCATTAATGAAGTTTTACGATAACAGTCTTCACGATGCTTCTACACGACAGACCTGTACATTTGGTATTTGCTCATCGGGGTGCACTTTCTTTTGTGCTTTCGTCACAATCAATTTTTGTGCGTGAGAGGTATAGAGCTCCGATAGTATGATCAAGCGAGGAACCTCAAAAAAAAATAGGTACTCGACAAAAAGAGCAAACGACCTACACTCCTCCCCAGTGTCAAAATGAAAACAAACCAGTGCAATGAGATAGATCTCTGCACGAAATTACAAAAGGCTACCTGGTACTTTTTTTTATTCACTTTTTTTATCTTGGTTTTAGTATACCCCCCCCTCCTCTGACTGGGTCTCGAAAATGGAGAGCGGGGTTTCGGCGTTTTTTCTTCTTGTGGACCCCTGGGTACATCCCTATCGTAGGATGCGTCGGTGCTACTACTACCCCTGTTTCACGTAACACGCGTCAGCTGTTGCAAGAGTCTGCAGCAGTAGCTGAGTTTGTTGCCGTGCCGCGATGGCACTGCTGGTCGATCCACGCCACCTGTGAATGGATATCGTATCGCGGAGCCTCGTGTTTCGAAATACGAAAACGACGAGGACATGTGGGCGCAGCAGTGCTGGGCTTTTGGATGTCGCTCTGGTTGCGTTGGGTAGCGGAAACCTCCCACACTCTCAAAGCGATTCGTAGACACGACTTTTTTTCCTGTAGGAGTCCACGCGCGTTGAGGTGTGATCTTCGGGGGGGGGGAGATTGGGTTAGCCTTGGCGCGAATCAGTACACCTTGGGGGCCCTGGTGGTGGGCGGAGTGCTCCGCTTGAAAACACGAGGGACGCTGCCGGAATTTGTGGGTGTACCTCCTCTTGCGCTTCGACGATGGTCGCGATGAGAAGAAGGCTGGGCTCCAAGAGCCCGCGTGGGATGAAAGCATGAAAGCGAAAGTTTTTTTTTTTTTCATTGTCCACAAACAAAACCGGAATTAACGTTTGGTGTCCGTCCTCACGCGTACCCTTCGCGAAGGTTCTGCTACAGCGGAGGGTTCGCCCTGAACGCGGCCGCTGGCGGAGCGTCGCGAGTGGTGGCAGTGGACTCCTCCCAGCCGGCGCTGGAGGAGGCCCAGATCAACGCCGCTCGCAATAAGCTGGAGGGGATCACGGAATTTGTCAAGGACGACGCCCTCAAGTACATGAAGGTAAGCGCTGAAAAGGTTATTTTAGCATGCGTTTTTTTTTTTGTCCGTTCTAACCACGCTCGCGTATTGTCTTTCCACGATATCGTAGCTAGAGGTGTGTCTTGCTGTCTTTCTTGGGGACTACCACGAGGGATTTCAGTGTGTTGCTGTCAGTTCTGTCGACTAAGCAGCCTCGCGTTGACCCTTTCTTTGTTATTACGGAGCACCACGTTAATCAGAACCCACAATGAACCCGAAAACCACATACTGGCTGGGCACTGGCACAGAATGTGCTGGCAGTAGAAATCTACTGGCAGTAGTAATCTACCGATTGACCTGGCCAGTATATTCGCCATCGGACGTACGCCCAAGAAAACCCGCCATATTATATATAGTGTGGAAACCCATTTGATGTGTTCCGGGAGGAGAGAGTAGAGAGGCAGGGATAGCACACTGTTGCAATCCAGTATACTGATTAATTCTAACGGCAGTATGATCGCTACTGACTTGAGTCAGCCAGTGCCCAGCTTTTTATTTCCCCGTTCGTTTAATGTGAACATGTTTGGTTTCTGATTACTATGTTGCCTCCGCAATGCTAACACTGCAAGAATTAGGAATGATGGCACACTAATTCCAACCAGATTTCCCCCAGAAAAACGTGGGTTAACCCTTTCAGCTGCAGTCCTGTAACCACTTTTGTAGGGGGTTTGTTCCAAAACGGGACTGCAGTCCTATTGCGGGGGGCCATAGTAAATAAGACCTACGGTACACACACAAAACCCATATATTTCCCCATTTTCATTTACAATATTTGGTCCTATTTTCTATGGTCCCCCGTATTAGTAGTAGTAGTAGTAGTAGTAGGTTGGTAGTATTAATAGTAGTAGTACGGGGGACCATAGTAAATAGGAGCTACGGTACACACAAAACCCCATATATTTCCCCATTTTCACTAACAATATTTGGTCCTATTTTCTATGGTCCCCCGTATTAGTAAAAGGGTTGAGGTTCAGTTGCACAGGGGTTAAGGTTTCTTGGGCCGTCGTTGATTGGTCAAACGGAGGCGCTCGGAAAATGCCGGAGGGTTATTATTTCCCCTCGGTTCAACGTTCTCGCGTGCGTAGTTCTTGACATACACCAGGGGAATGTTCGAGGCGTTGCTGACCCACAAACTGTTCCCTCCAGTTCGCAGATTTTCTAGACAAGGCGGTCATCATGATGTTGGTCGGTCGATGGTGAATGTGTGTTTACAAACCCGGTGACGGTACAGTATAGTATTGCGCATGTTGTGAAACGTGTAAACCTCGAACGAACAGATCATGATCTATCTATCTATCTGTAGATGATCTAGATCTTCGCCTGCCGTTGTGAGAGGTTTTGCAGGATCTGTTTAGAAGCAGGTCCTTCTCATGGAAACATGTCCTGAATCGTGCTGTGAATAGACGGATCCTACCCAGCAACATGAGCTAGATCAGTTGATATCGGGAACAGATGATCTATCTGCCTCTAGTGATCTAGATCGTCAAGTCGGAATTAATTATATGGCTGAGGTGCGAAAGCTTGTGGTCAGCTTGCATTGCGCCTGGTAGTTGGCATGCTCTATCAAGAGCAATACAGCAGTGGCACGGAACGCCCCCGCGGGTATACCCCTCCGTGCTCTTTCGCTTCGTCATCGTATCGCACCATCCGCGCAGCGGGGTCAAGCGGTGGCGGTTGATTTCTTGTTTTTCTCCCTGCTCTGCGTCATTTTCGTTGTTGTTTTCTCTGCTACGCGGGGGGGGGCGAGGGGTGTACTCATTTAGTTCTTGCCTTAGTCATTTGACCATTGACCACAGATCACTTTCGAGACGGAGCTGGGGGACAGGGGGGGGGGGGAGGGCGGGGGGTGTACTCATGTAGGAGGGGGGGAGGCAAATCCATGTCAGTGGGCCTTGCGAAAAAAAAAATTATCCACGAGGGGGGGGGGGGGTCGCTAAATCCACGCACGTGGGCCTTTTCTAAAAATATCAAGGTTGAGATATATAATGCGCTTCCCGCCTCGCTCATCGTTCCGTTTTACGTACTCCTCGCAAAAAATCTCACCCAAACATCCCCTACGCGAAACGTGTGCTCGTTTTTTCCCAAACTTTTTTTTGCGCTCCACTCGGTTGGGCAGACCGCAGCTGCGAATGGAGACCGGTTCGATATGGTGGTGTTGGACCCTCCTAAGCTGGCGCCAAACAAGAAGGCGCTCGCCCGTGCGACGTCTCGCTACAAGCGCCTGAATGCGGCCGCGCTTGAGCTGATCGCGCCTGGGGGGATGCTGGTGACGTTTACGGTGAGAGACAGAGGGAAGGGATTCTCGAATGGATGTACGTAGAGAGGCCCCACCGCCGCGGGCCTTTGTTTATGATTACGGGGGTACATAGCATAGTATAATAGTAATCGGAACCAAGTATGGTGTGTGAGCGTAGGGGGGTACATGGCTTTTGGGTCCATGTTAGGTTCTTATTCTTACGACATATGCCCACCCGTAAAAGTGATGCATTTTTAATGCACCCGATGAAATGAGTTCGCGTGGTGCTGTTCCCCTGCGTGCGTGCCTAGCAAAAGATGCAGCTCAACCTTCATGCGACTCGCCGAACACCTCACCTTACGCTTCCGCGCTTGGTGCAAGCAATTCCTGCCAGGTCGGTGAAAGCCCGACGTGCTTCGTCCCGGCACTTGTGGGGATGCAAGAGTCTACGGTCAGACGACCACGGCCATGCATGGCATGCGTGCACCCACCCCTTCCTCCTCCCTCCGCCCCCCACCCCCTCGCCCCTCCTAACCTTACCCGTTCCCGACTCCTCCTCCCTGCACTCCCACCAACGCTTGGCGACATTCTGTTCCGGGCGCGGCTTGTTTTTACCCGATATTTGCCACGACCGCTCTGTGGCTCACAGTGCAGCGCGGCCATGACCCAGAGCGGGGAGTTCGTGGGGGTCGTGCAGAGCGCGGCAAGGGCGGCGGGGCGAACGCTGACGCTCCTGCGAACGGTGGGGCCCGCGGCCGATCATGTGACCAACCCCTGCTACCCCGACGGCGCCTACCTCACGGGCGCGTTCTTCTACGTAAGCTGAAGAGATGCCCAAAAAAGTAGCAGGAGGGGGGGGCGGGCGGGATGGAGGGGGGAGAACGCCTGCCGCACTTTGTGCTATTGTGATAACACATACCTCCTCGCGTGCCCGCCAGAGGGTGGAACGCTCTAATACACTTGCGCGCCCCGTGCGTGCGCTCGGCAAGCGGGAGGAGGGGCGGGGGGCGAGGCCGTGCAAGGCCGGACTTTTCCCCATACAGGCGGGATCTGCCGTCTATGCTGTTGTGTATGAGGTACACCCCATATGACGCGGTGCGTACGGTGTCGGTACCTTCGGCCTCGACTGAATCTGTTGTCGTATAACACGGTCACGGACACCCTACAGGTGCCGCCTGGGCAGAGGCCGCGCTCGATCCCGGAATCAGAAACGAGGACGGGCTGGAGTGGAGATCGATCGTCGACTACCAGGAATGGTCTTGTTTGGCCTCTGGCCGCGGTGCAATTAGGTTTTGTTTTCGATAAATGAAGCGTATTTTTAGTCACGGGGGAGGCCCTGTGATGAAGGGTAGTGTACCTAACACCTCTCGTTGAGAGCGTAGATTGACCTTGCCTACATTGTGCGATCCCTGGTATTACACCTTTACCTATTAACAGGAAGATGCCATGCCAGCAACCGCGACATTTTTTTTCAAATAAGAAGTGAACTCACAGCTGACGTATTTCATAATTTTACAAAAACAAGAGGTTTACGGACAGATTTTTGTTGGTTAGACCGACAAAGGCTAGCTGGGGAGAGCAACACTCTCTTTGGGGACAAATTACTTGGAATTTGACTGGTTTGTCCCCAGAACGGGACTGCAGTGCTAAGAGGGTTAATAGTTTCTGACCGATTGAGCTCCTCAGGTAAGCAACTACCTGGTACCAATTTGGTACTACACGTTTGCTACAGTAGTATATTTGTTCTAGGACTAGTATCACTATTAATAGCCCATAAAAATATTGGCCGGGTTGCGCAATCGGGTGAATATATCGAGCTTCTCACGTTAGGAGCTCAGAAATAATAAGGAACTACCCCTAAAGGGGCATTGCTCCGCGGCAGAAATGCCTTCTTACAGCGTGAGTTCAGTCGGAGTCGCTAGGCAGCAACAACGGTGTGGATAAAAAACGCCCCCGGGACCGCACACGTCATATCGGCACACGCTACTCGCTTCCAATATATCGGTCGGAGATAACATCACACTTCCACACCATCCCACAGACGGTTTCCATTTTTAACGAATTCACCACATTTTCTACTACAACCAATAACAGAAAGCTTACGGCCGCCATCTAACTCTAGAATCAGTAGACGAGCGACACAAACGAACACCCCCCATGTGAAAATAACTTTCTATCAGTATGCTACTCTGTGCCCATACATTTCCCGCGCCCAGACCTGAACACTAAGAAAAAGGTGTCCAAAAAAATAAAAAATAAAACAAATGATCGGAATCGAGCACGTGATTCCCCAGAGCTACTTTTAATAGTTGTCTTACTTCTCGCCAGCTCCCAAAACAGGGAGATACACATGAACGATTGAGCACTAAAGGAAGACAAAAGGCTTGACAAGGAAGCCTCTGCGCACGACAATGAAAGTACAGAAACACGGGCTGCGTAGGGCAACTTCCGGCTATAGAGAGTTGCTGCTAGAGACGTGGGGGCGGGGGCTGGGGGCAGCAAGCGGAAGACAAAAAAAAAACAGCATTTTTTTTTTGCGGCTTCACACGCGACGCACGGGGCCTCGAAGCACGCGAACGCCCCCGTCCCGCAGCCAGACGAAAATGAAGGCAAAACCTTGGCGGCGGTAGTAGTACCAGGGACGCACGGCTCCCAACAACACCAACGCCACCCGTGCAACCAACCAGACGAAAAATAACTTGGTAGCACCTCGACTATAGGGACCCAGGGGGTGGCACCAGAGATTATGCAACGCGAGAGCTGTCCCGCGCACCTGCAAGCCGACACCCGTGGTGTCGCCGTTCTGTACAGCAGGTACAACTGCCGGGGGACACGAGACAAAAAACCATCCACACCTTCCAACCAACACGCGGGATATTCAACTTTCGAGACTGTGACATGAAAATACGAAGCACATCCATATGTTCCATGGCCCGCCCTGAAGAAAAAACAAATGCTCAACAACCGTGCGTACGGAAGTACCTACGAACTGTACGTACTCGTAGCAAGGTCGAAAAAAGGAAGGAAACACAAATCAAACCCAAAACTTCGTGCGCGCCTCCTTTTCTTCGTGAACGGGACTTGGGCCGGAACATTCGTGTGCTCCCTCTCTCCTCCCTCCGAGTGAAACGGAGGGGAGCGAGCCACAGACAACGCCGACTACTACTGCTGTACAGATGCAATAACTTCCACAAAAAAATAGACACGATTCGGGTCCAAACTCCCCCTTGGACCAAACAACAAGCAAACTTGCGGCTACGTACTACTACGTATATAGCGGCTTTACAGCGTACGCCCCCCCCCCCGCCATGATAATTCGTAACTAATGGCGCCCTACAGCCCTTTTTTTCACTTGGAAAAGCTGCTGCCCCGTGTGATACCACGCTATGCGCGTAGGAACCAGAACGCAATTACGCACAACAACATTACGGGAAGAAACCAACAACAACAACAACAAAAACGACCAGCTACTGGAGCACTGCAGCTTTCTTGGCTGACGATCCACAAAACACTGGAAACAAAAAACTTCGACACCCTTGATCAACACCCACGACTGCCCGTGGTGCTACACCTACCGCCTTAACTACAGATAATACGGGAGGGAAAAAGGTTACGAAGGATAACTACAACGCCGGGAAACGTCTTGGGGGCCAAGTGTGGGCGGGGCTACACGGTCAGAAAGCGACCGAGCTAGAAAACTATCCTTAATGGACATGAACCACCGGTCGACCAGGCGTTTTCGACCAGTCGGCAATTTCCTTTCAAAACAAATGACCAATGTGTGGCAGATTATACTTGAAGTGCGGTTCTCGCGCCGTCGATCGCCCCCCCTCCCCCCCCCCCAAGCCCGTCCCTTCGTAATAGGATACCTCACAGCTCCCCAGAAAGTTGCCGGAAGAACTTCCTCGTCAAGCTCACGGGCCGGTCTGCATCCAGTTCCGCGGCCCGGTCCCTCGCCACGGGGCTATACGCCGGCTCCTTCCCCGAGCCCTTGACCGGGCTGAACACGGGCGGCGAGAGCGTGAACTCCGTCGCGAGCCCCGACCCCAACATTTTCAGCTTGTCAGCAGTCAGGCGCCGACCCGCCGGCACGATGTCTTCGGTCGAGGCAACCCGCCGGATCCCTCTCAGGTGTAGCTCCTGTTCCCTCTCACGCGCCGCGACGCCGCGACCACCACCCGACGCGCCTCCTGCGCGACCGCCGCCGCCGCGGCGGCCGCTGCCACCCACCGCGGCGTCACCATCCCTGTTAGCCGCAGCAGGGTCGTTGCCGATAGCCCTATTCGAGCGGGTGAGGGCACGCGACGAGAGAGCCGACATCCGGTCGAGGCTCGCGGTACGCGCCAGGCTCCTCGTCGAGTCTTCGCGCGCGAGACCTCTCGACTCCTCGGCGGCAGGTGGTGGGGGACCACGCTGGCGCGAACGCCCCCGACTGCGGCCCCTTTCCTCCGACGACTTCCCCTTGTCAGCAGATGCCCTTCCCCTCTCTCTGGAGGTCCCGCGAGCACCGCCGCCACTGTCACCGCTGCGGCGGGCTTCGACGGGAGGAGAGCTCGTATTGCGGCCCGTTCTGGTCCCTCTCGACCCCACCACCACCGCCTCTTGTCGTGAGCCCCTCCTGGGCTCTGTTTTTTCCCTCGGCAGTTGTGATGCTGCGTAGGTTGCGGCGCCGCCGCCGCCGGCTCCTACATCAGCGATGCGTCGGCTTGAGCCGCGCACGGGGGCGGCAGGGCTAGGTCCGGCAGAGCCCGAGCTCTTTCTGTCCTTGCTGGTCCCGTGCCCGCTCCCATCCTTCACGCGGGGAAGGATGCGCGGGAGATCATCGCTGTTGCTCCCAGACCTTCCCCTGTCCTGGACGCGCGGGAGGACGCGCGGGAGGAAGTCGCCGCCGCTCCCGTGCCCGCTCGAATCCTGATCGCGCCCGAGAGCGTGCCTGCTGCTGCCGTGCCCGCTAATATCCTTGAGGCGCGGGAGAGAATCCCTGCCCCGCGTCGGGGCCGCTGCCGGATCGTTGCTCCCAGGCGACGCCGACCTCGTCTTGGCAGACGACGACCCAGAACGCCCAGAGCCGGACCCCCCGGAACCGCTGCCAGACATTCCCGGAGATTTTGAACGCGCCTTCGACGAGGACGCCACCGCCCCCGCTGTTACAGCCGCCGCTGCCGCCGCCGGAGCGGCATAAGACCTCGAAGGAGGTTCAGCCGCAGGGGCGGTACCCTTTTTGCGGGCCTGAGGCCCCGCGGGGACCGCCGTCACAACCACAGTGCCAACAGCGGTTGCAACCGCCGCCGTCGAGTTACGGACGGCAGAGGCGTGCCGGGCGTGGCGTGGAGACTCGGACCGGGTCTTCGAGGACGAGCGCGACGCCCTCGCCGCGCGAGCGTTGGGGCTCCCCCGTCCCTCCCCCGAAGGGGGCGACGCTTTCCGCGCGTCTTTCGCGAAGGCTACCGCAGGCGACTCATTCCTCCTCGCTCCCGCCTTAGCTCCTCCTCCTCCCGCCCTCGCTCCCACCCCCGCAGTCGCCCCCGCTTCCAACGCCGCCGCGGCTTCCTTCTTCCGGATAGCCCTCCCGCCGTGGTGCGTCTCCACATGGTTCACCAGCTTGAAGACGTCGGGCAAGCGCAGACCGCACTCGGGGCACGTCTCGTGCGGCGGGGTGGGCGGCGTCGTCGCCTCCGAGTCTATCCCCGCGGGAACCACGGCCCCCGCCCCCGTCAGCAGCGCGCCCCGTGCGCTGTGTCCGCTCCGCATGCTCCGCCTGCTGTGCTCGGACGAAGGCCCCGGCCGCCTCCACGACTCCTGGAACCTGCCGGGCCCGACGTCCGACGGGTCCCCCGGCGCTCGAACTGGGAAGGCGTACGGCTGGGGGCGGTTTGTCGGGGGCCTGAGCTTGCGGCCGTTCGCGACCCCCCGGTTGGCGATGATCTCGCGGCGATACTTGCTCTGGAGCACGGTGTGTCTGCGGTTTCTCTGGCAGCGACGGCACGCGCAGCTGGCCGCGCAGCACGCCGCGAAGCCGAGGGCCAGAGCCACGCCGAATTTCCACGTCAGGATGTTGGCCGCGGCTTGGTCCACGAGGTCGAGCCAGTCGCTAGGCTCGGGCGTTGTCGGCAATGCGTTCGTTTTGATGAATTCGCCGTTCGCTATCACCGCGAAGTACTGCGTGTCGGCGTCACTGAGCTCCTCGCAGGTCACCTACATTCGCGCAATTTTTTGTTTTCGTAAAATTGGAGCAGATATGTGCGACCGTCGAGAAGGCGTTGACGCGGCTTATTATTATTATTATTATTATTATTATTATTATTATTATTATTATTATTCAATAGTCGTAGGGCAATTTGTTGCGCAGAGAGCGACAGCGGCGACGAGGACTATCTTTAGGTGCAATACGCTTCCAAAGCCAGGAAAGTACTTTATTACGGGGGAACATAGTTAATAGGACCAAATATTGTTAGTAAAAATGGTGAAATATATAGGTATTTATGTATACCATAGGTCCTATTAACTATGGTCCCCCGTAATAGGTGCAATACGCTTCCAAAGCCAGGAAAGTACTTTAGGTGCAATACGCTTCGAAAGCCAGGAAAGTACATGCGTTTTCTTCTATTATAGCAAGAGGAAAGGCACAACCTGCGAAGAGGCCGCATGCACATGCATGCACGCAGACAGACAGTCGAACAAAATAAACGCCAGCTGCTTCTGCACAACGACAACCCACAGCCAACGGCACCAACGCCCTATATATATGCGCCCTGCGAATTGTCCGCCAAGTCTACCGCACCCGCCCCCGCCCCCAAGAAACCCTCACCCGGATGGTGTAAGTCTCAAGCTCGGTTGTGTCCGTGATGATGACTTTTTCAACATTGTTCACGGTATCCGCTCCGTCGCCTCCATTCGGGTAATACTCGGTGCCCGTGGACTGCGCTATGACCACGAGGTCCAGGTCGTGGATGAGAGCCGAGGTCGACCCAATGGCAGCGGCGGGTTCTGTCCACACCAGCGTTACGCGCAGGTCCTGCAGTTGCGAACAGGATACATGGGGGTCGATGGGGACAAAACCGTGCGCATCCGATTTTACATTCCAGTAGGATCGTATATCAAGGTTATGACAAGGGCATGCGAAAGCATAATAACAGCCATATCGCAACAACAACAAAAAACATAACGACCACACTCCGCACGCGGTCATCAAGTGGAACGCCGCTTTATGTAAACATGGTACGGGAACGATTCGAGCAAAAAAAAGGGACAAGAAATTAAACAGATTGAGAACTGGGCCGTGCACAATGCCGCAAAACCAGCAAGAATACCTGCCGCCGAGAACAAAAGGAACATCGCCTTTGACGGCGGAAATACCTTACAGAAATACCTTACAACACGACGACGACTCAAACCTTGGCTTTCGAGGCAACAAAGCAATCGAAAAAAAAAATGAACCGCACGGCGAACGTCGAAATAAAAATTATAAAAAAAAAACGGCCCGCGGAATCCTCGCGCGCCCGCGGGATGCTCGCGCCATGATAACCGACCAAAATCCGGCATCGGATGTATGTCCGCGCCAAAGCACATACATGTATACACCCGGCTTACTATTACGGGGGGCCATAGTTAATAGGACATGTGGTATACCTGAAAACCTATACATTTAACCATTTCTACTGACAATATTTGGTCCTTGTAACTACGGTCCCCCGTAAAATAGGCATGAATTACCTTGTCAAGATCGGCGCCGTCGTAGAGCGACACCTCGTAGTCAAGCGTGTCTCCCTCCGTTATTTCCACCCAGTCTTCGAAAAATATTCCCACCGTGGAGTTGATGTTCAGCGCGTTGATCATCGTCACCCGTCCGTGTCCCTGAGTAAAAAAAAAATGCAAGCGAGACGGTCAAGGCGTGGGAGTGGGAGGAAGGGGCTGACTGGGCTTTCGAGCATCATCCTTGTCTCCGAATCGCGACTTTTTTTGCTCGTGCTGCGTCGAGCAACTCGCTCGCTCGACGCGGGCAAATTCTGCCCCCGAGTCAAGAAGAAAAAAACACGGAAGATGGATGGGCGAAGGAATGCACGTCTTCAGCAGTATTAATATTACGGGGGACCATAGTAAAGAAAGACCTATGGTACACACAAAAAACTACTGGTATATATTTAACTAGTTTTACTAACAATATTAGGTCCTATCTACTATGGTCCCCCGTGATAGTATATAGCAGCAGCTCTCAACAGTTCCGTTCGGAACATCAATGGCGCAAAAAAAAAGAGCTCGTCAGTCGTTCAGTCCACACCGTCAGTCAAATGCAGCGTATACTCACTCGAAAAATAGGGGGGGTATTAATGGTAGCATTTTTCGACCAAAATATTTCTTAACCGATCTGTGATGGGACTTCTTAACCCTTCTAGCACTGCAGTCCCAATTTCGGGACAAACCACCCGAATTCCACGTGGTTTGTCCCCAAAAAGGGACTGCAGTACTTGAGGGGTGAATTACCCCATACCTGGTACCGTTTATTAGTCTGACCGGCAATATAAGGAACATTTGGACACGACGAAATTGAAAAATAAAATGGTCTTATTAAATATTACAGACAGCAGTGGTATACTAATCTGGGCGTAAATAATTGCGACCGCTTGGTATTCATATCAACGACCAGCCGCTCTTTGTATTTCCGCCCATAGTGATAAATACTGGTATGTTTTTACAGCATTTTTTCGTCATACATACGTAGACCTTTTTTCTTCCTTCTTTCTCCTTTATACCATTATAATCTTCGTCTGTCTTTTCTCTCTCTCCCTCCTATTAGGTAGGTAGTCGTAACTCAGATCCGGGGTCGCATAGCAGGCTCTCCCCCCCCCTTCCCAGTGATATACCGGTACGTCTTTACAACATGTTTCCATTGAAGACGTGGGGCATGGAAATACGGGAACGCTCATCGGGTTAAGCGTTAAATATTTCTCACATTTATATTATAGCCTTTTTGGGGGTGAGCCTTTACAATAAAAACTCCATACGTTCGTTCCTTGATGAGCCCCTGCCGACATCATGGTTGTTTTCTTGTTTCTTTCGTTTTCTCTATTTCATAGAATGTGTAAGACGTGCCCGTCGTATCCAGTACGATGACATGCATGGCATTGTATTGTCTCCTCTGGATACTGCATACCAGATACGTAACAATGTACTAACTGTAGTATCGTTTGTGGCGAAGTTTTGTGACCACAGAGCTTGTATCTCTCTGCTAATAGGTTTGAAGAATCGGCACGGACACTGATTGTGCTGGGTGTCGACGGGTAGAAAGAACGGTTATAAATGCGACGAACAACAAACACACGTACTTATGTACTACCCGCCAGCACCCGCTGACACCCGCGACGGCGCCGGGTTCTCCCGCGGTGCCGTGCTCGGAGTACACGCTCGCACACGAAACGAAAAAAGAAAAAAGGAAGGAAGGACCGAGAGTGCCAAGAGAAATGAAGAAAACAAAGACCCGCTGGGAAGGTCCGGCAAGTAATGAAGGGAAGCGGTTTCGAAGTGGGGGCTCTGAGAGGTCAGGGATGTACCAACCGAGCAAGTTCAGAGAGTGACATATCTCCAAGTAGTTATATGTATGCCCCCCGATGGTCGCTGAGCTCGACTTCCGACAAAACAACAACTGATACAATCAAACCAAACAAGGAAAAACAAAAACAGCGGGCAAACAAACCCAACCAACGAGCCGTTGGTCGTCGTCCACCGGCTGGTACTGGTACCAGGTACGATACTTCACGAAGCGACAGCCGTTTTGCCCGTCAGCCTTCCCCCCCCCCCCTCCTCCCCCCCCCTTTTCCTCGTCTCGTCGCACCTGGTGGTCGTCGGGAGGATCGGTGAGCGTCACGTCGAGGGAGCTTGCTTCGGGGTTAACCCCAGCGAACGACATCGCCGTCGCAGAGTTGATCAGCACGGCTTTCAGCAACGCCGCCGACGGCTCGAAGCCTGACGTGAGGTTCTGACTGCCGGTGTTGTACCACCCGTCGCGAAAGTACTGCCGAGCCATGGCGCCGTTCCCCGCCACGACAGGTGTCGACATGCTCGTCCCCTGAGTCAACAAAATAGCGGGGTCCCATTTTTCCACGAGAGTGATACGAGGGAGGAGAGGGGGTGGCGTTATTGGAAAAGAGGGGTAGGGGGTCAGCTATTGATGCCTGAGATATTGTTCCTCTCCGGTGTACATTGAAGCCTGCCCTACGAACACGGACTCGATTTCGGCGACGAGTCACGGTGAGTAAAACGAACGCCAGCAGCAACAACAATAACCGTCCTC
Organism: Nereocystis luetkeana; assembly: GCA_031213475.1. NCBI lineage: Eukaryota > Phaeophyceae > Laminariales > Laminariaceae > Nereocystis > Nereocystis luetkeana. The sequence continues at coordinate 3,924,913 of JARUPZ010000027.1, read as the reverse complement.
ACGGACGGCCAGTTTTTCAGTATCAGGTACTTACGATCCTGTCGCGCGAGCTGCGAGCGTCCATCCATCCACCCAGTTTACAAACGCACACAAAAACCACAAGCACGGAAGCAAGCAAGGACGCACACACCAACCCTCCTCGTTCTATGCCTCAAGCTCATCCCACAAGGCAGCCAACCCGTTCGATCTTCCTTCCGATCCGATTGTTGGTAAACCAGTCTGATCGTGAAAATAAGGGGCAACTTAGATGGCCAATTTTTTTTTTTATCAATGTACCTTATATTCACAACCAGACCGATACCTGGTACCAGGTATACTGCTGTATGCTTCCGACCAAAAATATCCGCCTAAAGCATACCGGTACAGCACACAGCAGCAGCAGCAGCAGTGCCACTCTCCTTTTTATAGCTTACCGTTTGCGAGCCGAACTCGCACGAAGTCCCCGTCGGGTCAGCGTACGCCGACCAAGTAGGGTCGCCCGGAGCCACGACGTCCGGCTTGATGCGCCCGTCGATCGTAGGCCCTTTGGATGAAAAGTACGAGACGGTGTCCTCGTCCTTGCCGGCCTTGCCTGCAGACTCCGACGACCCCACGGCCACCACGTTCTTCGCCTGCGCCGGAGAGAGCACCGTGCCCAGGTCGTCGTCGAGCACGTCGCAGTTGTCGATGAAGTCGTCGGTCGCCGAGGTGTCGCCACAGTTGCCCGCAGCGAACACAACCAAAAAGTCCTGCGACGAAAAAAGATTGAAAAAAAAAAACGGCTACAGGCAGTGAGTACGTGCAGATAGATACCGTAAAAAAAAAACGTATGTCAGCTCTGCGTCACTACGACAGACCGAGTGGGTGAAAACTCGATTTGTAGTTTTGCAAAAGCTGCGTGATACGTTGGGCGAGCTACTTTACTGTATTGTATGTACCACAGCAGTTGTGCTGTGGGTTGTAGTTCTGACCAAAAGAAAAAAAAGAAGAAAAAAAAGTAGATGTTTTTGTGTGTACAGTACATCCTTCCGGTTGACACGTTTCCGGGCAAAAGTTATCCAGTGAATATGAACGATCGGTGCCGTCCAGTAGTAGTCCTGCGTGTATAGTGACGCTGAGGGGCTTTCATCCTCGCACAGCGTTTTTTTTTTCTTCTACAATGCATGTGAATGAGGTCAGGCTACACCACGGATGAGGTTGTACGGGTTGGGGTGAATGATGCTCACAATGCGCTATTAATAGCCGGACAGCAAGGAACAGGGGTGGAAAGCTGAACTTTAGGTGCATGTATGTGCTCGCCACGCGACCATCTGCCCACGGGCGGCACCATACCAAGCGCGGAGAGGTACGCACAGCACTGCTGATTGCTCTCGCCCCTCCGCCGCGGTGCAGCACACGGACGGCGCCAAAGACAAGACACAAAAGAGCCAGAGGCTACAAGATAGATATCACACGTAGATGCCCACATCATCTCTCATGCGCCGTTCACGCATTCGCATGCACGCGTGGTTCCTGCAATCCCAAACCTGATGTGTGTAGACAAACTCGTCGACCTCCTTGCTGATGCTGGTGTACTCCACGCTCACCGTATCCCACGAGTTGCTGCGCAGAAGACGCAACCAAAACACACACGCATGGACCCAGGCGTATAGCGCGTTAAGCAGCAGCCAGTGGATTGAGGGGTAAAGAGCATACCTAACGTCGACAAGTCGGAGTTGGTTCTACGCCACGACGACCCCAGCGGGTTGAAAAAAATAACCTCCGAGAAGAAAGTAGCCGGGCATGCCGGAAGCCAGCTTGTACCGGTGCGACTAGCGGCGGGATTGGACCCAGTCTACGAGCATCTTGCCGCCTGCGTGCACCGCGACTGGGGGCATCACCACTACGGCAACGACAGCAGGGCGCGTTCCGAGTACTGCAAGGGTATGCTCAAGTAGGGCATATACTCCGAGGTACCCGAGCACCAAACCTGCTTCTTTTGGGAATACCGGTAGGTACCCGGGTATACCAATACTGGGGTAGGTACCCTCGTACCCCAATACGGTACGAGGTATGCGTGGTACCCCAATACTGAGGTAGGTACCCCGGTACCCAATATTGGGGTAGGTACCCGTGGTACCCCAATACTGGGGTAGGTACCCGGGTACCCAATACGGGGGTAGGTACCCAGGTACCCCAATACTACAACAGGTACCCGGGTACCCCAATACTATGACAGGTACCCGGGTGTATACCCCCACAGTGTATCTATCCTACTATGAATGACCCCACCCGCGTCAAATTGCTTCCGTCATGACCCAACCAACCATTGGTGAGGTACGTCGCCGGTCGCTCGCATCAGCCGCGGCAGCCGCCACCGGCATTGCAGCAACAGCAGTGCGCGTGGAAGTCGTAGCTTAGATCTGAATCAGGGGGCACATCACGGCTTGCAAGCCCCTACCAGGTACGTAGCAAGCCCCTACATATGAGCGTCGCCCATCGGCCGGTTGGTCAGTCAGGGAGTCGGTCGGTCGATCGCGGCGGTCACCTCGGTGCTAGAAATCGGCAGTGACACGACCCGGCAAAAAAAATGGCAAAAAAACACAAAAAAGCACCTGTGCACACGTGCTCCGGCGTCGTACGCAGGTTGCAGCATGATCTCATCAACCTGGAGGGAAGGGGGCGGAGGAGGGCGACGGAATAAGCGGCGGTCGACTTTTAAAACACTCGGCAACACGAGAGAAAGAATGAAACAAATAAAAAAAGAGTGAGGGTAACATCAGGAGATTAGTACGGGGGGCCATAGTTAATAGGACCAAATATTGTTAGTAAAAATGGTTAAATATATAGGTTTTTATGTATACCATAGGTCCTGTTAACTATGGTCCTGTTAACTATGGTCCCCCGTAAATAGTACGCCCGTTTCACCATTTGTCAACACTGGTACAAAACAAACAAAAATACCTGGTATTACGGGGGACCATAGTTAATAGGACCTATGGTATACACAAAAACCTATCTATTTAACCAATTTTACTAACAATATTTGGTCCTATTACCTATGGTCCCCCGTAATAGTAACACTAGGAGAACGACTCCGTCGTAGAAAACGTTCACGACCAAAACGAAACCAAGGACGGCGGTGCCGCTTGACCGGCAATACAAAACACCACCCTGTCCCAATAATAATGATGACCGATTGTATACTACTATTTAAGCTAAACGGCCCATATTTTTCGGGACTGAGTGGTACATGCACAGAAGGAAGTGCTTCTCCGGTGCACGATGCAAGCAACGTGCCGAAGACGCAGTTCAGCATCTAAAAACTCTTTGTGCTTGCGTGTGTTTCCTGAACAAGGGACGAGACATCAGCATGCACACGCGGGTAGTAGTCGCGGCAGTGAAACGCGACTTGGGCCAGCTTCGACATAAACAACATGGTTGATAGCCCACACTAACTGCTCATCGGCATCTTCCTTCCGACAATTCCGAGAAAAATCCCAGGACGGTCGGGGCTGGCTGGGGTTATGTGCAGGGTTCACAATTCGAAGTCGAGAATAAAAATCAACCATCTTATCGAAGCTGGACCAAGATCTATACATACAGACTCTCCGCACTGGACCGGTGGAATTATCCCGCCGCGGTCCATTTGCCGCTGAAACCTTTTACGTGGAATTGCAGTCTCGTTTCGAGGGCAAACTGCTAAGAATTCGACTGGTTTGTGCCGAAAACGGGACTCCAGTTTGCCCTGCAAGGGTGAATTAACCCCTTTCTCAGACTGCACTCCCATCGTGGGGACAAAACACTTGGAATTATGATCGAATCTATGAATAGTAGGTACATGGTACATGGACAGCAGTATTAATAGTGCAGTACTACTGTAAATAAAATACCACCACAGCTTTCTGAGCTAAAACGATGGCCCGGGGGGGGGGCGGGGGGCGGTAGAGGCTGGCGGCTGCGGCTAAACTCGGGAGATCAGGACCACGCACGCACGCACGCACGCACCGACACCGGAAACAATCCTCCGCGAAAAAACCCTGGTACATGATACAGCATAAACGCCGAAGACTCCCCCCCTTCATCAACTTTTTTTTCGGACTGACTGCACCAACGATTCGGGGGGGAAAGTACATGGGATTAGTGTGGGATACTTTTTGAGGCAGAGAGCGTAGTTTCTCCAAGTTCACGTGAGATGCCCGTTTTGTTCACAACCGACGGAAACTAATAGTTTAAGAGTCATGGTCTCTACCGACGGAAACTAATAGTTTAAGTTGCCCAGAGGCACAGAGAAGAGGAGAACGGCCACACCCGTCCCATGCCCCCCTCCTAGCTTCTCGTGATAGGTGCCCAAGCAGAACACGGCACTGCTCGCTGCCGATTGATAGGCCTAGAGGCTAGGACTACTATTACGGGGGGGGGGCATAGTTAACAGGACCTATGGTATACATAAAAACCTATATGTTTAACAATTTTTACTAACATTATTTGGTCCTGTTAACTATGGCCCCCCGTAATAACTGTTGTGGTTTATTCGAAGGATTTACAACAAAAGGGGTTTAAACATCGGACGTCACACGATATGCTGTACGCTGTACACAAGTAGGGGTACCCCCATGCGGCGGTCTGAGTAAGGAGGCGGTATCCCGATATAAGGCGGTCGAAACCGCTTGGCGCCACTGAAGAAATGCATTCATCACCTGGGATTAATTAAGCCGTTTCCTCCTACAAGGCGGTCGTATTGCTCTGGCGCACCCACCACCACCGACCGTTCTGAGGTTGCCGCGCGAGATAGGCACGGTACAAGTCCAATCCAGGAAACATGCCCTACATTTCAAGCGGATGACATGGCCCGCACCCGTCAACGTGTGTGTGGTTTCACGTTAAACCGTTCTTTCTGCCCGCCGATATCCAGTACAACCAGTGTCCGTGCCGATTCTCCAATCCTAGAAAGTCACAAGTTACGTGGTCACAAGACTACGCCACAGCAGAGATGCTACCTTGTTACGCAGCAAGCAGAGAAGACAACGCGGAGCTACCAGCAGATCATACTGTTCATACATCAGGAATACTTCAGCCCTCAATCATCTATAGGTCATGCGATGAGAATCAATTACCAATCTGTGCGGAAATATAAGGACCGTTTGTAGATTAATATGAAGACGAAGAGTTCCTTATATTTCTGACCAGTGATTGTCCCGTGTGTAAAAGGGTTGGTAACCCCCCCCCCCTTCCCGTGAACTGTACCAACATTTTTGGGGACAAATCACTGGGAAATAGAGTAGGATTGTTTTACTCGTGGTATTTTTTACCATACGATACAAAAAAACAAACAAAAACTGACAGCTCTAAGATCCAGGATTTTGTCGAAACTCATATTTGCTCAACAGCAGTATGGCTTATGTGTGGGATTTTTCGATCGCGCGAACTATGTATTCGTACGCCGGGTTTTGAGGGGAGCAAATCTGGTAGCTGTGGAATATATCATGAAGAAAAAAATGAAGACCGGCCCACAAGACCGACCTCGTCGGGCGTGGTGAGGGCGTTGTTGTTGTCGGAGTCGCCGAAGTCAAACACGGCCAGCTGGCCCTGAAACGCCATGCCGTCAGCAGTGTCATCTCCAGCGTCGTCGCCGCTCTGCGCGCCCGCTATCGATCCGGCGACGTGCGTGCCGTGGCCTCCTTCCTCTGTTTTATTTTGCGACGATCACGAGTATGACGACGAGCGTGGCGTGGGCAATGTTCAGCGCATTTTTTCTTCTCAATTTTGTCCATCTCATTTACAATCTTCACCCTTCTTTTTGTCTCTCTCCTTTCTATTAATGGTCGTAAATCAGATCCGGGGACACACAGCAGGCTCTCGTCCCCCCTCCCCGCTACGCTCCAGGCTCGTGACAGAAAATCGCGCAGCAGGATGCTTGTAACTGTCGTCAACTTGCGCGCGTTGGATGCCGGTCTGTCTGTAAGTCAGTCGGTCGGTCGCTTGTTTCAGCCATCGTGATGTCGAACAGGAGTCTCTACTTTTGGGCACAGTGTATCGTACAAACTCGCATGCCTGGACACAGGAGAGGTTGTTTTGTCATGCTGCACGGGAGATGTAATACAAGATGCCCACTACTGCTGTACGCAGGGAAACTCTTATAGGCAGATCGAGCGTGTGTCAGAGTATCGCATGTAACAAGCAAAACTCGAACACCTGGACACAGCGAACGTTTTTCTCACGCAGCATACACGCTGAAAACCGGGTACCCCGACACGTAGTAGTACGTAGGGGTTGCTCTATGATATGCGCTGACCGAGCGTGCATCGCGAGGCCAAACGAAAAAAAAACGCATAATCAAAATCAGCGTAGATGCAGGTCCTCAAACCTGCAGCACGCACGAGTAGCCAGCCGCGCTCTGCTACGCGGAGCTACACACGCTCGGAGGAATATAAGGTACGAGGCAACCCGACGAAGCTTGGAAAAGAAAAAAAAAAACTACCCAGCGATGAAAAACAATCAAGCGCCTCACCGTCGAAGTCGTCGACAAACTGAATGTACTGCACCACCTTCCTCTTCGTCAAGTCCGTCGTCGGAGACTCCCAGTCGCTCGCCTCTATCGTGTCCCCGTCGTCCTCGCTAAAGTGGCAATGGTTCATGTCCACGCCCGTGTCGGCCACCCCGATAATTTCCCCCTGTCCCTGCAGATTCTGAAAAAACGCCCAGCACGACACCAACATCCGGGGCGAAATCGCAGCAGCAGCAGTAGCAGCAGCAGTAGCAGCAGTAGTAGCAGCAATGAAAGTGAGTAAAAGCAGCGAATAGGCACACGGCAAGACGGGGGACGCTCAAGAACTCCTCAGGAAAACTGTGAACAAATTTCATCAACAAGTCCATGGCGTTGTTCGCGGGCTGCCAAGGATGCAAGTGCATACGGCTGTCGGCTTGAACATGGCTGTTCCTCAAAGAGCTTGCACCCGTGCGCAGCCGGAAGCCGTAATTCGTCAGGCCGACCTCGACAAGCCCACCCTCGCTACGAGACCATCCCAGAGAGTCCACACCGACAACCACTAATTACTAATCGAGTAAAAGAAGGCAGGGCATCGACCGCCTCACCACGCCGACGTCCCCCCCCGCCCTGCCCCCACAACCAGTCACACACACGCGACGCAAAAAACAAACGCCTCCTCTCCCGAGAAATAACGCCGCATCATCATATCCCAATATAGTGGAGCAGCACCTTACCTCGTCCCACAGGGGAGTGTAACCGTCCACTCCAGACTGCGTCACCCAGGCGGCGTCAAGGTTCATCGTGGCGGTCTTTCTCCTCGCGGTCACGTAGTGCACCTCCGGCTGCAGAGACACGAACGCGAGCAGCGCCGACAGACACCCGTCGTCCTTCAAACTGTCACCGCTACCGCGGCCCGCGGCGGCGGCGGCGGCGACGGCTATCTCGTGCGGCCTGTGAAGCAGCACCTTCTTTCCGCTGGGGGATACGGTAAACCTCGCAAGATCGAATCCGCAGGAGGCGGATTGGCGACCTTCTCCCCCCCCCTCGCCGCTCACCCCCTCACCGTCCGCAGACCGGCTTTTCAGGCTTTGGCCATGTTCCACGTCGTTCAGGAGGCTGGCCCACCCCTGCCTCTTCCTCTCCTCGTGCGCCGCTACTTCTTGCGCTCGCTGTCGTTCTGCATCCGTTGCTGCGGGCAAAGTCTCCCCCGCAAGCCGTCTGCCCTGCTCTTCCCCTTCCCTTTCCTCGCCGGTACCACTGGCGCCCTCCTCTCGTCCCTCCTGCCCCTCCTCCTCCCCCCGTTCCAACTTCTGTGGAATGCTGGGCTGCTGCTGCTGCCGCTCCTGACCCCAAAAATGATTTTCCCTCAAGACGCCGACGAGGGACGCCTGGTCGTTCGCCAGGGATATCCACCCCCGAGCGAGCTCCTCCGTCTCGCTTTTCGAGCGGCGCTCGTGGTGCAGCGCCAGCGTAATCTCGATCGCGTCCACCCGGCCCCGCACCGCGTCGTCGATCAGGCGGCGGGTCCCCGGCCGCTCGGCCGTCGCCTCCGCCAGCAACCGCTCGCGCCGCCCTCGCCGCTCCGCCCCCTCGGCGTTGTTGCTATTGGCGGCACCGCCTGCGCGCAGCTTGCGGCCACCACCGCCACCCGCGCCACCCCCACCCCCCCCATCTTCACCACTGCCGCTATCCTCGGCAAGTTCCCCCGTCCCCTTTTTCGCCCCCTCCGCCGAAACCGCCTCCGAGGACAGCAGCATCGTAGCCGGGGACGGGTCCACGGCAACCGCAGGTGCGAGCTTCGCCAGGTGCGGCAGGGGCTCCAGAGAGAAAGTCTCGGCGCCGCCGTCCGAGGCGACAAGGGCCGCCGTGGCCGGGTCGAGGCTCGCCACGGAGCACAGAGGTTCTCCCTTGCGGTGGTAGAGGGTTTCCACGAGTGAGTCGGCGCCGGCGAGGTCGCGGAGGCGTTTGGCGTTTTTCCGACCGGCGGCGCTGCAGACGAGGAACGTGCTGCGCGTGCCGTTCGGTCGTGCGGAAAACCGCTCCCACTCGTGGTCCAGTAGGCGACGAAAGGCGTCCTCGCTACCGGCAAGCTGGTTGGTCGGTGGGGTGACGAGAGGGGGGGGGGTCACAATCGGGGGAGTGGACCATATCGGGGCGACAAGCGTGATTGATGTGATGTTGGTGGGTGCGTGGGGACAATTGCGTCTTCTGCTGTACTGGTGTGGACTTCCTGGTACGTACCCCGAGCAGGCGGTGAGGGGTGTGAGTGGTGAACGATGGGTGGAGACAAGGAGGACGCATATCTTCACGTACAAATACTACTGCTGTCGTGCATATAATGCTACCAAATATATTATACACGTACGTACGTACATGTAGTCATTCCGTACAGGAGGGGTGTCATATACTATTATATAGAGCAGGTACAGCAGTACCAGGGTATATACGTAGAAAACTTCGAGATTTGCCTCCACATAGTTCGTACTCGTAGCATATATTGCCACGGCGAGAGATGCGATTCCTCAAATCCCCACGTCGCGCATCGTTTGCTAGTCTGCATCCATGTACACATGTATACGCGTGCGACAGGTATACACCAACTCTGTACCAATAGGATGATACTGACCCTGGATACAGCAGTGTACGTACGCGTAGCAGGCTACGAGTATACCTGGTGCCTGGTGCTGGTATGCAACAAAGCCGCAAGCCGCGCCTGAGACTGAAATCTGCCGGTATACTGCTGTAATTTAGTCTGCTGATTTACAGCTGCCGGTATGTGTTAGCGGGTGTCATGGGGGACGTTTAGGAATGCGAATGCTGCCCGCTTCCGCTTCCTCCTCGTATTAACGTACCCATACATGAATACTATTAATACCAGGTATCTGGTACACTAGTTCAACACTGCTGTAGATGCTACTGGCTGCGGCGTATTCCGTGCTGTGTGTCGAGTGCCTGGTACCAGGTGCGACTCGTACAGCAGTAACAGTATTTGGTCCCAGGTATAAAGTTGCTCTCAAAGTACAGCGGTAGGCTGGCAGTCTGGGCGGGGGAATAGAAGACAGGAGCGAATGCGAGTTTCTAGTTTACTGCTAATTTTGACGGCGAAGACAAATGGGGACTCCTTTTCAAGTTCAGTTATCTGAAGCGACCGATGTACACCGTGCACCAACGCACACAAGTTGACGGCTTAACTGCTGCCAATATCCTGCTGCGCGAGTTCCTAGCGACAGCTATATACTGCACACTTCGCATACCCGAGGACAGACAGGTCGGCCGTTACGCTTGTTTGTACCAGGTGTTTTATTCAATAGAGCAGCTACGTACCAGGTACACAGCAGTAGCAGTTCGTAAATCATATTTTTTGTTTCGACGGCGCGGCGGTTCTGCTATATATAAAAATAATCCGATCATACTCGTACTGCTGTTTTTGTATCGGTCTCACAGCGGTCTGTGACCACACAGCATTACAGCAGTAGGTGTGTCTCTCTAATAGGATAAGGAATCAGGACGGACACTGGCTGGGCAAACCGGTGTGCACTGCTGTGGTTGGGTAGAAAGAACGGTTCAATGTGAAGACAGCACACAGAGATCATCACATCGTAATGAAGACGAACACCTTACATTGCTGGACCATCAAGTACACAATTGAGGGTGCAACAGATAATACCGGCAACGACTATTTCACTGCTGTTGTACGGCGACAAGAACGACAACGACAACAACAGGCGCCTGGCAACCTTGCCTGGCGTTACGGGCACAAAACAACGAGTACCGGAGTACGCAACGCAGGTATCAAGGCTTCTGCGAGATCGGACAAATGCAGGTGGTACAGCGGTACGCTGTACCAGGAACCTCGGTACCATTAGTCGGCAAGCACTCGGTTCATAAACCCCCACAGGCGAGGCTGGTTCGGTGATTTGTTCGTTATAATTTTGCGGAAAATAAATTCCTCTCATCATCAATATCGTGATAAACGCCGAGTGTGCTCGGATAAAATACGTACGACTTCGAGCAGGTGCAGCAGTCTTTCGCGCGCGCACCGCGCTTACGACGTAGTCTACAGTAGCAGTCAGTAGCAGTGGTATAGGCATCCGTGTGCTTTGGGGTTCCGTCGCAGCAGTATCAGGCAACAAGCTGCTGCTGTGATTCGTAGATGCATCAACAAGCAACAAAGAAAGCAGTGGGTTGTATCGATCGCACATAGAACCAACCAGCAATAGTTTTTCGAAGTACAATTTTAATTTTATACCACACTATGTACCCACCCGTTGCTTGGGGTTCGATGTGAAACGTGAGCCAATCGTGACCGAACAAACTAACGAGAGAGAGACATGAGACACCAAACGCATGCGCCATATCGCCGCAACACGTCTACGCCTCGAAAGCCCGCTGGGGGGTCCAGGGTACAGGGCCCCGGGATCAGCGCTGTGCGAGAAATGGCCCGATATCTTTCCGCGTCGAGACACAAAGCCTGTGATCGTGATGAAGCCACCAACCGCTTGAGAATGGAGACAGGAACGGATGTTCGTTTCGCAAATAAAAACACGTCGCAGAGTAGAAAGTGTACGCAGCACGTACCTCCATGTGGACGCTGCTAGTCAGCATCTTGGAGACCTTCGAGAGGGATATTCTCCCCTCCTCCAGCCCAGCCACATTGCCGGCCCGACTATGCCGGACAGCGCCAGCATCCTCCCCCCTCCCCCCGCCGGCTGCTGCTGCTGCTGCTATAGCGCCATCGCCAAAGAAAACGAGAGCGACACAACAGCAGGCCGCTACAACAACGCCAGAGCGCCGAAATGCCATCTTGTGATATCGCCGCCTATAAAACAAACGAGCGCTTCCGCATCTCCGCCCGTCCCCCGCTGGCTTCTTGTCAAGTCCCTTGCCACGTCCATCACTGCCTATCATTTCCTCTCGAGCTCGCACCCAAGACTTGCAGTACAGAGTGGGGCTTGGCCACGCGAGAGTGCTGCGGAGATGGCTGTCTCGGCGTCGGTTCCGCCCGAAAACCGAAAACCCGACCAAAAAATATATTCCCAGATTGTGCTCCGGAAGATGAACTCGTTCCTTTGGAACTCCCCCGTCGTCCGTGTTTTTTTGCTTTTTTTCCATTTTTATTTTTTCGGGATTTTTATATTTTTTTGCCGAAGTAATTTTTTCCAGCTTTAAATAATTTTAGCCGAAGAGTCGGATTTCTTTTGGTTTATTTATTTTCAACGTTTTTTACGTTTTGGAATTTTTGGAAATCTTCCCTCTCGCTATCTAGGTACTCTCTCTGTCAGCTGTCTGTGTTTTATCTTTACCTGGTACAGGTATCACTGCTGCTGCAACTTGTGGAGTCTGCCTGTGCAGTGGTCCTCTGCCCGCGGTCTGGCATGGCAGATGGGCTGGGCCGATGCCGTGAGGGGTGATGTATGATGGATCACATTACGAACGACACTTACTATTAATAATAAACTCACACGCAAAGATACAGCTGCTGTATGTTGTATGTCGCCGTACGTACGGCATACCCGCGAGTATACGACTCATACTGAGTACCAGGTACTGAGTACGAGTACGCGTACGAGTATTGTTAATAGTGAGTATTTACGAATATCCTCTTGAGTATACTGGCAGTCAGTATAATGAGCGGTATCGAACTGCTGCTGCTCTCTTTCGTCTGCATACATACGAGGTACCAGCAGCGCTCTTCCCATGCCACGATCGGATTCATTCGCAATTAACAAATGAGATAAATGTCGCACTGAAGTAGAATAGAATATTAAGCTATAATAATAGGAGGGAGCAAAAACAACACATACATACATCAGAGTATTATCGTAGATTAAACATAAAAAAAGAAGTACGAGTAGACACACAGAAGGTAGAGATAGACTTGGTGTATAGGTTTCCTTCGTATACTGAGATTTCTTCTTTCTGGAATGTTTTGATTGATCAACGTGAAAGCTCATGCTGCACATTGAATTGTCGGATGGCGAGCCTAACGATAATAAAATAATACCAGGTAGAATGCTGGAGAGTTCTTCACTTACTTTCTGTTAGTCGTTTATTAGAACAACACTCCACATTGTCGGATCGCAAGCATACTAATAATAGAATCGAGCGTCACCATGCATGCGTCACACGTACGTTTGTTCTGTCGCCTTTTTTTAAGGGCGGTAAAACTATACCAGCTACCGTATAATACTACGATTATTACCACGTACACTCGTAGGGCAAGAAAGCCAAAGGAGGCGAAGGTGGCCGGGAAAAACGGTGACGGCATGAAATTAAATGAACTCGTCGTGCATTGCCGTGGATGGGCAGTAGGTAGTGGCATGGTATCGCAGTCTACTAGACTAACTAGTCAGCGGGCAATGTTGTCGCTGTGATGCTATATATTAGCGGACACGGTCGCCCCGGTGGTTCAAGTGGTTAACCTCGAATTCTACTTGTTGTTTGAGTCCTGGGTTCGAGCCCCAGGTGGGTCGGACTTTGACTTTGTTTGCAAAAATAAAAATAAAAAAAGGATTCAATTGTTGAGAGCGCCTTGCAGCGTGGATAGGCACAATTCGATGCGAGTCGACGAGGGAAGAAAAGGCTGAAATCTTCTCGCGATAAAAACGAAGGCACGTACCGTAGCGGGAAGGGGGTAGAAGAGCCTGCTATGTGACCCCGGATCTGAGTTACGAGTTGGAAGGAGAGAGAGAAGAAGATGTGCGAAGATGATGAATGGGATGAGCAAAAAAAAAAAAAAAAAAAAACAGCTATAATATTATGAGTGGGCAAGATTGTCGTTGCCTGTAGGCCCACAGCGGCAAGCAATGTAGGGGGGGGCGGGGGCATGTGAGGCGGGAGGTGGGGGAAGGGGGAGTTTGGAGGGTGGAGGCGGGCAGGAGTTGGGGGGAGGGGAGGGGAGCGGGGGGGGGGTTGTATAGCTGAGCTGTAAGAGGAGGAAATAGAACAAAACACGATAATAAAGTATCGTGAGACTCGGAAAAGCTATACAACATCGTATTGATAATAGTGGGGACCATATTTGCTGCGGCATGTGGTTGCGTGATGATAGTGAGAGCTACTTGCGGCATGTGACTGCAGCCGAGGGGGGCCAGTCGCGTTTTTGGCGGAGACACATGCGATGAGGGACAAGGGGAGCGTCAAGTACCCACACCCCCCTTCTCTATCTACGGTCGTACGACTGCGGCCAAGCATGACATTAGCACCCCCCCTCTTCCCCCCTTCGGAACAAAGGTTAAAAGGGTAGTGCAAGAAACATCCTGTAAAGAAAAACTACGAAACAAAGGTTGGTATTATATAAATATGAACGTGGGCGTATACCGTAGTTGGAAAAAATAGGCATGCTTGTCTGATACCTGGTATGCACTGAGATACCTGGGCGTAGATACGGAAAAAAGGTGTTACCTACTGAGCTACCTGGTATAGAGGTAAAAGATCGATCGATTACCCAGCCCCGGGTAATCCTTGTAACACTCCCCCCCCCTCTGAATGGCGGGATATTTTGTGCGCTGACCTACCCGCTTCGTTTCATTACCTGGGGGACCAACTACTACGGCGCGACCAAGACCGTGCATTCGAGAAGCTTCATCAGGCGTTCGGAGCACCAACGGGCACGGTGTATTCAATTTAGTTGCGGACTCTTTGAAGGAGTAAACGTCGATGGTGCAAGGTTCTGAAAAGGAAGAGTAGGTTTAGCAGTTTGGGAGAAGGGATCTTTAGGGATGTTTTTTACTTGAAAAATGTGTAGCGTGGTCTGCACTTCGGAATCGTCGTCCGCCGAAATTTCCTGGTTCGATGCAAACTCGGCGTAGCCGCGTTTATCGCGAGTTTTGGCCCGTTTTGGTTGCGGTTTGGGGTCAGGGTCAGGGTCAGGGTTAGGGTTAGGGTTAGAGTCAGGGGTTGGGTTGGGTCTTCGCCCGTACCTTGATCCCAACAGGAACCAAAACACCCGAACAGCCTACCAACCTAAAGATCCCTTCTCCCAGATTGTTAAAGGTCCACAGGCTTTTGAGCGTAGCGACGCCATGGTGTTAGAGGTAGTGCGTACCAGCGTTAGTGGACGGTTTCCAGCTTCGACTCTGGTGTTGTACCCCGGGGAATAGATGACTTGCTTACTCGATACCAGATGCCCTGGTACATATATATCAAAAGCAGTCGTCCCTGTGGCTCAGGTGGGTCGGACTTTGACTTTATTTGCAAAAATAAAAATAAAAAACGATTCAATTAATTGTTGAGAGCGCCTTGCAGCGTGGGTAGGCACAATTCGATGCGAGTCGACGAGGGAAGAAAAGGCTGAAATCTTCTCGCGATAAAAATGAAGGCACGTACCGTAGCGGGAAGGGGGGTGACCCCGGATCTGAGTTACGAGTGGGAAGAAGATGTGCGAAGATAATGAAGGGATGAGAAAAAAAAAAAAAAAAAAAGGCTCATTCTTATCGGAGAGCGTTTTTTCCAAAATTTCCAAAGGTTGGAAATAATTGGAGATATGTATCGATATACGGAGGCGTTCTGTCACTATTCGTGAATTTCTCCAAAAGCAAAAATATTAAGTTCGTTAACATTCCAATATTTGGAAAAAAAACAGGAAAATATAGAAGATTGAAAAAATGCGCGAAAAAATGTCGAAATTTTGAAAAAAAAGCTCTCCGAAAAGAACGACCCTCAGTGGTACCTTCGAATGCTATTAATAGAGCTGATTCCGTGTGTATATATGTCTATAGTAATAAAAATAGGATGCGCCCCGCTACAAAAAATAACTGCAGCGACGCACTGACGACTACGAGAGGCATCTGAAAGTCGGTGTGCGTCGCTCATCAAGATAGCAGCGTATACATAGCGCATCGATTCATACTGCCTGGTGTCGGGGTTTGCATATGATTGCGTTTGCGATTCTGCCGGGTCGAGTGCTGAAATATCCCCCCGACAACAGTTCGCTCGGGGAGTTAAAAGTTACACTACAAGACCCAAACGCCCGCTGCTGCAGCGACGCACCCACGACAGACTGCGAATACGGCGTCTATCTGAAAGTCGCGGTGTGCATCGCTCATCAGGACAGCAGCAGTGCATGCAGCGCGTCGATTCATACTTTTATTTATTATAGATACACCCTAACCGCTGAGGTAACAGTCAGCTCGGACTAATAATAGATCAGAGGGGAGGGTGTATCTCGAACAATAAATACAATAATAATAGCTGAATAGCTGACTGTTAGCTCCACAAAGTGTATCTCTCATAAAAAAAGCACAATCCGGGGTCCACTGGCTGTGAAGCCGGGGCCTCGGATTTGCTTAACCCCTTTTGAACCGCAGCCCCGTTTTGGGGACAAACTACTTGAAATTAGACTGGTTTGTCCCCAAAACGGGACTGCGGTTCTAAAAGAGTTCCAATTCCTATAGACAGCACTGCCCCGAACAGGAGGTAACAGAGCGCTTTTTCTTGCCCGGAAGTGTGTACCATGCCTTTCAGGTGTAAACTTCCTCCGTAATTCGCATGACTTTCAGGGAAAATGGCAAGAAGGACGTCGGAGAGATTTGGACCCCGGATTGTGCATTTATGAGAGATACACTCTGACCACTGACTGGGTGGGCTGACACAGTCAGCCAGCCCACTGAGGTAATTGTTGTGCTTTTATTATTACGGGGGACCATATTAAATAGGACCTACGGTGCACACAAACACCTATATATTTCGCTATTTTTACTAACAATATTTGGTCCTATTTACTATGGTCCCCCGCAATAGAGATGCACCCTAACCGCTGAGTGAGTTTAACAGTCAGCGCTGACCACTATAGCTCAGTGGCTTGACTGTTAGCTCAGTGCTTAGAGTGTAACTCTCATAAGAGCACAATCCGGGGTCCTCTGGCTGTGAAGCCGGGACCTCGGATATACTCGACGGTAGGTAGCAATCCTGGTAGTCAACACACTGCCACGAACAGGAGGTACGATATTAGGACGCTTCTTCTTGCCCGGAAGTGTATGCGTACCATGCCACTCAGCTGTATGCTTCCGTAGTTTCCACGACTTTCAGGGAAAATGGCAAGAATGATGTCGGGGAGATTTGAACCCCGGATTGTGGTTTCAATAAGAGTATGCGTGCCCTACCCACTGAGCTAACAGTCAGGTATTATAGACATGTTTTTTTTTTATATATATATATATTTTTTGTTGTTGTTGTTCTCACATTAACTCACAATTCAATGCAGTCCGTGGTCGCAGGACAGGCTCCAATAACTCTGGAGTGGAAGAAATACCTCAAGTAAAAACAGAGGCAAAAAACAAAAAACAAGCATACGCACTCCACCACTGCGGACACCAGGGAAGCAAAAAGGAGACTATTAATAGCAGACAAAAACCTAAAAAAAGAAGATGAAGCTAAGCAAAAGAAAAAGAAAAACTAAACTAAAACAGACGCAGATAGCAAAACGCAAAAAAAATGCAAAACGGACCATACTAACAAAGACACAAAGAGGTACAAACGGGAATGAAAGAAAAATGAAATATATATATATTCACGACCTACTACTGTAACATCTATATATATAACAAAATGCCATTATTATCGTGACGATAATTTCTACATTCACGAAAATAAAAAGGGAATAAAGTGCTGAGAGCTCGTAGCGCAGACAAAATTCGACGGGAGTCGACGAGGGAAGAAATAGCTAAGAATTTTCCTCGCGATAAAAATGAAGGCACGAGCCGTAGTGGAAAAGGGGGGGGGGGGGGGGGGGGCTTGCTATTTGACCCCAGATATGAGTTTCGCCTAGGAGGGTAGGAGGGAGAGAGAAAAAGAAGGGCGAGGAAAATGGGGAAAGGAGAAAAAAAACGTTCCTAGGGTCCTAAAGTCTGTCGTGGGTGGGATATGGTTCCATGAACTAGGAATAGGAAAATCATATATCTCGAACAGCCTGTAGCTCGGCTGTGATATCAGCGGTCGATCTTACATACACCATTAGTGCAGTATTCCTGGTAGCAGAGTAGTTGTTGCGGATGGAAGACACCACCACAGTGAAAATCCGGCGGGGGAAACTACTACTGTTGTAGCGACGGTTCCTCCTACATTTGAATCGCCATATCTGCCTTATTCCGATGGCGTGCAGCATAGTAAACAACCGTCGATCACTCAGAAACAGCCACGCACGGTACGAAGGGGATACCCCGGGGAAATCAAGCCGGCGGCCCCCTGCCGGCGGCTAATTATACGTCCAGCGAAGGTCAGTTGGGAGGACTTAGGCTCGGGCAGGATCAGTCTGGTGTGGGATCAAGGTCTGACAAAGACATTAATGACCAGGGTACTGAAAAAACTAAGAGAGTTGCGGCCGAACTGGTTGTAAGGACTGCTTAGGGAAGTCGTCGTTTGCCTAAATAGTCCAGCCGTTCGCTGCTCACTTCCTCCCTCCGATCCTCCTGCAGTTTTCACAAGCGTGTTTTAGGCTAAAAATGGGTAGCAGAGGTGGAAAAGGGGAATTTGAGCTATTTTTGCTGCGTGCAGCTGCAGCCGAGGCGGGTCGGCCGCGTTTCTACACCGGGGGCATGTGTGGAGAGAGGGGCGCGGGGGAAACGGGTGCATGTACGCGCACACACTATTGCGGAGGACCGTAGTAAATAGGACCTGCGGTACACACAAAAAACTACGTGTTTGCCTAGTTTTACTAGCAATATTTGGTCCTATTTAGTATGGTCCCCCGTAATAGTGGTGTAGTGGTAGTTGGATATCGAACGACAATCGAGTGCGCTACTTTATATTTTACTTTTCACTTCGATAC
This sequence comes from Nereocystis luetkeana, assembly GCA_031213475.1. Lineage (NCBI taxonomy): Eukaryota > Phaeophyceae > Laminariales > Laminariaceae > Nereocystis > Nereocystis luetkeana. The sequence goes on along the minus strand of JARUPZ010000027.1, from coordinate 3,906,698 downwards.
AACAATACAGATAAAACAAAGCAAAAAACTATTTTTCGTAGTCGATACAATTTCGATATATGATACATGGAAGCTTTCGTTCAAGTGTCAGCGTAAAATTCACGAGGATAGTGCATGCCAGGGGATGGAGAGGGAAAAACACGTTCTAAACGATACACTACATACATCGAAAGTTGGATATTTCGACACGTCGAAACTTGTACTCACGATTCGAATGGTCAACACTAAAAATAGTAGCACACACACCCTTTTGAATTCAATTTCCCCCGGTCCAGACCATTGATTGGGTGAATAATGCAAAGCAGGCGTTTCGTGAATCAAAGGCCAAAATGTGCACATACCTCTGGTACTCGCACGCATGTATGTTGCAAGGCTTAGATTGCGTAGGCGAGTGGTTGGTTAACCTTTTACCTTTAGCCCAACGGACTAAGACTATAACACATGCACGTGCTAAGGTAGGGCTGAAGGTAAAAAAGTCAATCAATTGCCTGAGACCTTCACACATACATGCCTGTGTTGAGGTCTCAGTCCGTTGGGCTAAAGGTAAAAGGTCAACCAATTGCCTACCCAATGTATGCCTTGTAACATACACATAATGCATTCTTCTTCGTTTAGTTGAAAGTTGAGTCGGAAGCAGCGCAACGACATGGGATATACACACCGTATAAAACGTTGAGTTCGCACAGACAGGGTTATTAGGTGCGCCCACTTTTCAGCGCTCGCTCTCCTCGGCATCATAACATGGCCAGGGTGCTAAAAAGTCGAGCATCAAGGTGTTTTCGGAAGGCTCGCTCCCGACCAGGTCTTTTTTTCCGAAATTACCTTAATAATCGGCCGGTATTGGCAACCTTCCTTCCCGTTCTGGATAAATCGAGCGCTGAAAAACGATCGCACCCTACCCCTGTGCGTACGCACCCAACGTACTTATCAACGGCACTGACTGGTATATCAGGTATCCACATCTGCTCTGCCTGGGGGTTGCCTTCTTACTTCTTCTGAACAGCTGTTTTGGAGTGCCAATCCAGCTACAGTACTTAGAGCACAGTAGCATTCGCAGTCAGTGCGTAGCGGAGAGGAATCCTCGTCAGTTCGTGGTATGCCGTGGGTGCATGTGATATGGAGTAGTAGTGGTCTATATATTGGGCATGGGATAGCCGTAGTACCAAAGCCCTTGGAGAACCCGAAAAAGAGTATTGACGGGACTCTGAAGGTTCCCTTGCCGTGTCATGGTTAGTTTGGCCGATCAAGTGCCCGAGGAAAGTTCCTCGGACATGTGTCTTCACGCGTCTAGCCGGCGGAGAGCATAGTGCGCTTGATGCCTTGAATCAAGCCCCTTTCGAATCACTCTCAACAGCTCTCTTCCACCTCTCATGAAGAGAGAGGTCTAATACAACGACACAAGAGAAGCTTTCTGAAGAAGAGAAGTTGCCTTCCTAGCCAGTCCAGATACAGTAGGCCCTGCATTCCATTCCCTTGCCTCGATACCGGGGTTCTACCACATGCGCTTGATTTGTCGTATACGAGTGTACTTAAAAACGTCCGGAGCAAGTCGATAATAGTGTGAGCACAACTAAAACAATATCAGCTGTCTGCGGCAGCAAACGACCAAACGGTTTTAGCACGCATATAGTCTTACAACTATACATATCATACATACCTACCTGTATTTGTACCTAGCTGAGCAGGCTCCTTTTTTGTTTTCTCTGGCTGGCCGCTTGGCGCTCCACGCCCAGAATCTTAGCCCTCTCCCGAAGGTGATGTGAAGTTTTTCTCTTTGTCTATCTTGGTCTGTCTGCTGGTGTACACGGTAAGTTCTGCTTCCAGTGAAAGATGTCTTACACCCCCGTCAGACAGACATAAACATGTTAAAACCACTTTAGAACCGCAGTCCCGTTTTGGGGATAAACCAGTCAAATTCAAAGTAGTTTGTCCCCAAAACGGGACTGCAGTCCTCAAAGGGGTTAACTACCCTGGGCTGGGTAATCGATCGATATTTTACCCCTATAGCTCAGTAGGTAACACATTCACATTCGACGTCGTCGAGGACACGGGTTCGGATCTCACGTCTAACGTTTCCTTTTTATAGAAACGCTTGCGCGTGCGTCCCCAAACACATACCAGGTACCAGGTATCTCCCTGATTGCCCAGGTATTGAAACGAAGCGGGTGGGTCAGCGCATAGCCGCATACGGTACCGACACCCCAAACATTCTGCCGTTCAGGTGGGGGAGGGGAGTGCTACAAGGATTACCCTGGGCTGGGTAAACGATCGGAATTTTACACCGATCGCTCAGTGGATAGCACCTTCGCACGCAGAATTCAATCCATCTTCCTGACACCAAACTACTGCCGTTCTGTACTTAGGGCCCATCTTAACGAGCAACCTTTTTCATGATAATCGAATAGGAAAAAAAAACAAATGATTCGAACAGAATTTCGTGAAAAAATTGCCTCTGGGTCCTATCGAGGAATAGCGTATGTTTTTTAAAGATCGAATGACGCACAAGCGTCAACGAACACCAGAGGGCAACCAATGAGGCGAGCGACGGCCCGCGTCCTCCCCGGGGCGCCGCGGGCAGCGGCCGGTTGTTTCTGCCGGCACCGCCGAAGAGGCTATCCCTCTTGGGATGTCTTGGGTGGCTGGCGCAGCCCCGAAGCCCCACGCAGGCAGCAGCGACGGGGATACAGCGATCGATTTTCTGAGCAAAGTCGTGACCTGGTCGGTGCTCGTGTGGTTTGCGAGGCAAAGAGGGATGAAAAACTGGGTTTGCGACGGCCTTGTAAAATTTTGAGGCGCCGCCGATGGTCTACTCTGTGCTAGGGGCCGTCTGACCTCGCGCTGCGGCTGCTCCGGTGGCTCTGTCTCTCGGGAATGGTGGATCTCACCTGAGAAGCAGTCGACGACACGGCTCAAGTTTGCGTGGCTTGCATTCGGTTTCAGGAACATGCCACGTCGAGTTGGACGAACTCCCCGATTTGAATAACACGAAGAGCAAAAGAAGTCCCAAAAGACTTTTTGTCGAATTCGTTTTTTTCGTTTTAGTTCGAATCAAACATCAAAATGCCTGATGGGTGATTCACTTTTCGACCAATCAGATGCAAATGAAACAAAACGAAAAAAAGATTGGCAGAGTATCATAAAAAAAAAAGTTCTCGTTGAGATGGGCCCTTAGGAGCAAGGACCATTTTTATATGAATATTGAATCCAAGCATTCCCTCATGTTTAGGTGCAGGGCGATAGGTTTACAATAAACCTTTGAGGGCAAAACTGCAGTCAGTCCCGTTCTGAGGGCAAATCACTCAAAAATTCTTAAGTAGTTTCCCCCCGAAACGGGACTGCAGCACTAAAAGGGTTATCAAGGTCTTAGTCCGTTGGGCTATACTACTGGTAAAAAAGCTAACCAAATCGCCTACCCAAAGCATGCCGCATAACTTTGGAACATCCCCCCCCCCCCCCCCCGCCTCCCCCCCCATAACGGGTCTTTACTCTTTGAAGCTATCATCCATATGCAAGTCCGCCTCACACGCGGTTCTTAGTAGGATGCAGCTCACCCTTCATGCGACTCGTCGGACAAACACCTCACGGCGCTTCGCGCTTGGTGCAAGCAATGTCTGCCTGGTCGGGGAAAGGTTGGGTTGGGTGAGGTAGTGGCATGGGTAGTGCACGATAAGGTGGGGTAAAGGTAGGGTAGGGCGGGGTGGGGTGGGGTGGGGTAGGGTAGCATCTCTTCTATCGAGTACCCCCCCCCCCCCCCCCCCCGCCCCGTAACTGACCCGATACACGGGTCGACGGGTGTCATCAACACACGGTTCCATCTTCCAACCGGTGATCCAGGAACATTTCTCAGATTCTTGACATACATGAGGAAAATTCACTTTTCTTTAACATCGTTTTTCCTACAGCCCCTGTCAGCGAACCTGACATTATTTTTGGTTTGGGGAAAATCGTATTTCCCGATGAAAATAACTCCAATTAATTGACCCGTGGATTTTTTAGCAGGTGCCCCATCACACCAGGCATCTTTTTGTTCTCAAATCGTATACAGAAGAAAAATATCATCTGTTGAGTTAAGGCCAGAAATGCTGTTTTTCCCTTAGGAAAAAAAAATCGCGAAATTTCTATAATAGGAAAAGTGATCAAATACGAATTGAAGCGTGGTACGTGGGATCCATCCACGGGGCGCTTTAGGTATTAGCGATAGAAACAAAAGTTTCTTCTTCTTTTTCAAAAACACTCAATGTTGACGCGGTATTAATAGTAACGTCTTGAAATATTTGGGCAATCCACACTAATACCTCGTGATCAACCAGGTTTATCCGACATTTTCAAAACGTCACTACTTCGTCAATATTCAGAATTTTCGTCCAAAAAAAAAACCTATTCTCGTTTCTATTGCTAGAACCAAAAACACCTCGTGGATGGATCCTACATACCATGCTTTAGTTCGTATTTGATCACTTTTCCTATAAGAATTTCCCGTTTTTTTTTTTTCCTGTAGGAAAACAGTATGTATGCCCTTAATTCAACAGATAATATATATTTTCTCTCTAACTACTATTCGAGAATAAAAGATGTCTCACATGTGATGGGGCACCAGCTAAAAAAACACGGTTGTCAATGGGAGTTATTTTCATCCAGAAACAAGACGTCACCGATAACATCCGAAACGCGAGCATTTGGCACGTGCGGTATCATGCACGTGCCCTTGTGTGTACCTGGTCAAGTGACGTCTCGTACGAGACCTCTCCAGTCATCTTGAGCACCGGCTCGAAGGCAAGGGCTGTCGACTTGCAATAGAGGGACACCAACGCTGGCTTGTCTCCAAACTTTGCCACCTGAGTCGGTGGCGGGGCGGGGGAGGGTTGTCCCAACCAAAAAAAAAGGTCAGGTTCGCAGACAGGGACTGCTGCTGTAGTGTGGACGTGATATTCGAGCTCACGACCAATCAACCATGTCCTGCCGACGACTCCTTTTGTTCAAGGCACTAATCCGTTGGGTTATTGGGAAAAGGATAGCCAATCGCCTACCCGGTTTAATCCTTACAACATTTTTCTCTTGCTCGGTGGCATATCTCCCGACATATTCTCTCCCTGAATGGACGATATTATATCGACCTTCGAACTCCATCTCTCCATGTTGCACATTGATTGGCGGATGGCAAAAATGATGATGATCATCATATATATATAGCGGTTAAGCAGCAAGTAAGTACAGAAAGGGGGGGTTATTAGACTACGTACAAGTATTCCTTTTCGGTTTGTTCCGGTCTCCCTCTTCTTTTTTTCTTCCGGGGAATGTTTATGAGTGATTAACGATGAACCTACTGCAGTCCAATAGGCTACTGCAGTCCAATAGTCTACTGCACGCCGACAGTCTACTGTACGCCAATAAAAGTATAATTTCTGTTTTGGTTTCCGTTGGCTTTCTTCCTTGGGGGAAATTTTTATGATTGACCAACGATGAAGCTACTGTAGTCCAATAGGCTACTGCATTCCAACTGTCTACTGCAGTCCAATAGTCTACTGTATTCCAATACTCTACTGTTGGCCAATAAAGGCATCCTTTTTGTTTTGGTTCCCCCTGGCTTTCTTTTTTGGGGGACTGTTTATAAGTAATCGACATTGAAGCTCATGCTGTACATTGCCGGATGACAAACTTGTGATGATAATAATTAATAAAAAATATTGGTCCGGGGGGTGGGGGGGGGGGGATGAGCCGTCGGGCTTTGCCCGCGATAGCCTATTACTATACTTTCTTCCTTGTCGATAATGATGTCGATGATGATGACGGTGATGATGACGGTAGTGATGATGATGATGTGATGATGATGATGATGATGATGTGATGGTGGTGGTGGAGAAGTGGCTCCTCCGTCGGGGAACAAGGAAGAAAAAAAGGTGCTCCGTCGGCCTCTCTGTCTGTCTCTCGACGGTGCCGGGGTGTGGCTTCTAGCTTTATTGCCCGTTCTTATGAAAACTATTAGCATACTTTTTGTTTCGTCTGCCGTCCGAAGACAACCTAATGGTGCGCATCGCTACTGACAATGTAAATTGCACAATGATACTGTAGACGAAGCAGACACGAAAATAAACGAAGACGCGCGAGTAAGAAATAGCGACATCCCACCGAACCGATTTGACGAACGAAACCCCTATCCCTAGGGGGCAAAAAACATATATTATACCTACCTACCTACCTACCTACCTACATCCCTGATATACATCATATACCCGTTAGAGAGCGACCGAGCCCCCCCCGCTCACGATATCAGTTGAACTCATCACCCCATAGTCAGTGTCCAGCGTGATTAGTGAGTGTTTAGTAACCTAACACACGACGAAGGATGTAGCGGACACACACCAACAGGTACAGGCAAGAAGACGACAAGTCTTAGTTAGGCTGAATCCCGGGTTGGCTGCAAGACCCCCCCTCCCGGATTCTCGTCGGAACATCCAGCCGAGCCCACAGCGAAGGTCTCCGGGGTCGGATATTCCGGGGCCCGGGACCCCCGAGATCGGCATATTATGTAGAGGGGTATTACGGCCCTGTGGCATCAGGCGTACTCTTCCGATAGTTGCCATTGGCATACATGATGCGTGTTCCGAAATGCACTAGTACGGGGGACCATGGTAAATAGGACCAAATATTGTTAGTAAAAATACGGGAGTATATATATTTTTGTGTGTGCCGTAGGTACTATTTACTGTGGTCCCCCGTATTACTGGTGTGTATGGCATCTATTAAGAAGAACCCTGTCCTCCAAGGAAGGGGCCTCGTAAGCTGATATATATTACGGGGGACCGTAGTAAATATAGGACCAAATATTGTTAGTAAAAAGTAGGTCAATATATAGGTTTTTGTGTGTACTAGCCATAGGTCCTATTTACTAGGGTCCCCAGTAATACTATTATAATATTTTATGTTTTTGCTCACTGATTTACGACATAAACAAGTCGTTTCAAAGATACATACGTACGTCACTGGAATTTCCCCCCCCCCCCGAAAATTCCAATTGAGTCACGCCAACATTGCAGTACTCTAATGTATACCAGGTACACATCGTGGGTGACCCTGTGACAAGCTACACCAGCTAAACAGGTCTATCGAAAACTTCGTACCCGGGCTTCGAAGATTCGGGGTATGTAAGCACCGTAGTACTGGTTTCCTCTCCGGAACCTCTAGCACAAAGGATATTATAAGATGAGCCTCTTCAAACCCCTCCCTCCTCCCACATCTGAGGCGTTCTACGAAAGAGGTTCACCCTGAATTTTCTCTGAGGCTCCTCACTTAAGGAGCTCCCTACCTCTACCCGAAAACTTACTCCAGCTACAATCGAATTGCATCCCGATGAATAATCCCATGGCCCCAGGATAATGTCAGTTTTCGAAACAAGACTGGCTTTCCGACGATTTTGGGGTTAAGAAACCCCGTCATCCAGAAATTGTTTTCAGCGGAAATGTGCTACCTTTGTCGCCAGTCAAGTCTGAACTTGGAGGCTGAGCAGGGTGTGAGAAGATTAATAAAGGCTACTCGTACGTACAGGATTCTTGTTTCCGTTCGTTTTCTGCTTTCGGGAAGAATGCTTCCGGATATTTATGGCAGATCGACGTTGAAGGTCGTAATACTGCACGTCAAGGCCTGATGGCAAACACGGCAGAGGCAGATTGCAAAAAAAAAAAAAGAGGGAACCCGACGAAGGCGCATTGCTTTCAGAGAACTGCAAGATTCGGCAACAAATTATATATTCCAAAGCTTATACTACGATAGTACCTGCCTCTCAGAAAAGGGGAGATGGGGAGCAGAAGCTAAAAACAAGTCTCCGGGGGAGATCAGGCGGTACAGCGGCTGTGCCATTAGGTGCACTGGTTCACCGCCGAGGCGTTCTACGATAGAGGTTCACCCTATATTTTCTCTGAGGCTCCTCACTTAAGGAACTCCATACCTCCTCCGAAAGCGGACTCGAGCAAAAACCAAAATGCATCGCGGCGTATAATCCCATCGCTCGAGTCTACAAAAAAACAAATTCGAAATCAAGGTTGGGGTAAAGAAACCCCATCTTTCAGAAACAAAATAGCGGAATTGTGCTACCTCTACCGTAGAACGGGTCCGGCCAGGGTGCTAACACATGAAGACTGCAAGTAGTTTCCACCTCCAAGCAGGCAAACGATGAGACACAGGGCAGGGGCAGGGGTGGATAACATTCGTAGTTCAATGACTTGAGCTACGACTAGTGTGGGTCGGTTTGTTTTGGCAATAGAAGGAAAACACATGGAGGTCTTCAGGTTTAGGTGCAACTCCTGCCGTAGCAAGAGTCGTCACCGCAGCAGTCTTATCGCTGGCGTCGGCGGCGAATTTGGCCGCAGCAGGGGGCATGCCACGGCGATAGAAGGAAGGGGGTAGGCACCTCGCGGTTTTCAGGTTTCTAGCACCAGGAGGGGGGGAGGGAGGAGGGGGAGGGAGACCCTCTAGATCTCACCGAGGGGCGCGCGACAAAAAAACAAATCGACACCCCCGCACTCCAAAAACAAGAGTCAAAATGGGAAATGAAAACCAAACCAATGGGGTGTGATTTCTGGACGGATTTACGGAAAACTTTGTTTCTAATTTATGTTTTACTTGGATTTAGTGTGCCCCTCTGCTTGGGTCTCGAAAATGGATAGCGGGGTGTCGATTGTCTTTTTACTCGCACACCTGCCTCACCTCCCATGGACTGCCAACGTAGACATGTAACGCAACAAAAATGCAGAAAACAGAATTGTTTGGGATTCCTCAGTAGTAGAAACCCCGTCCTTCAGTCAGGCATCCTCGGGCCCAAACCCCCCCCCCCCCCAACCATGCCATGGCTTTCTTAGCCCCCCTCTCCCCCCTCCCGACACGGTCCCGCCTCCCCTCTCCCTTCCAATTGCGGTTACAGGTAATTGCGGTTGTTACAGCCTACCATGTTTTATGTGCGCATCCAATCAGCGGGCCCTTGGTTGCCCGGGGCCCTACTGTTTACGAAACGCTTGAGCCTGAAACGACCCCCCCCCCCAACCACCATGGCACGGCATGGCTTGTAGGAACTTGAGAACGTGTCTTGCGGTAGAGATAACCGCGTAAGTGTTTCCTCGATGCCTGCAACCGGGAGCGGGGCGAGATGGCCGAGACATTTTTGTTTCCATCCCGGCACCCGGGGGGTACGTACGGGCAGCAAATCAAAATCGACCAGCGATCTGCTGCAATAGCCGCGATAGGTTCCAGTGCCTCTACCAACACAAACACCGGCAGGCAAACATCGGTCTATTTGTTGTCGTGACTAACGTTCAGCAGCGACTGCAGAGCAGCAGCCTGTGTAAGTCCATGCTCCAAGTAGCGTGGAGTGCCACTGTCCTCCACTACGAATTCCCGAACCTAGCCTGCGATGGCGAGAAGGTAATGCCCATGCCCATGCCAGCCGCACATCACTCAGCGGCGAACGTTTCAGTGTGCGGGGTATACGAGTACCACCGACGCGCGACTTCATAGTTTCACGTACCCATCTTCACAAGAAATAGAGAGGCGGAGAAACTGCACGTGAACACAAAATACGGTTGTTTGTATGTAAAGCAGGAGTTGTTGTGGATATGTTTGGCCTACATGGTACCACATGGGATCGAGGTGCCAGGTAGGCCTCCAGCTACTCCTGTGGAGGGAGGGCTGGCTATATTTCTCCTCCACTGAGGGGGAGAAGGGGGGGCAAATGGGATGGCCGACTGCGGGGTCAAGCATCAAATGGGATCAGGGTGCCGTACGTGTAATTTCTTCGCTGGTGCAATAAATAGTGGCACGTGGATGCGGATACATACCGTATCACCCAGGGTGATAAGATGACACCCCCTCCCCTTCGGGCGATTTTCCAAGCTGATTTTCTCGACAACGAGGTGAGTGCTAACGCTGAGCGGCAACTACGGTTACGGAAATATATCATCGATAGTTTTTTTTTTCTTCCAAAAAGCCACCAATTTTGTCGTGGCTGCCCTTCCCTGGTCTGGTTATTGAGGAAACCGGCTGGGTGTGTTTTCTGATCTCCCGTTTGATGCGGTAGTGTGATCTTATCACCCGTGGTAGTATGTTAAATTATCACCCGTGTGATGCGGTAGTGTGTTATCTCATCACCCGTGTGATACGGTATGCTGTATTATCACCCGTGTGATACGGTAGGGTTGTCTGATCACCCGTGTGACAGGGTAAAAGTGTTATATTATCACCCGTGTGATATGGTAGTGTTGTCTTGTCACCCGTCTGATGCGGGTAGTAGAGTTGTCGTCGGGGCGGGGGGTCAGACCCACTACACCCATGGCTTGGGGATGGAGCCTGGACGCAGCTTGGGATTGAAGAGTAGAACGTAGACGAGCGTGCCATGAGAGACTGCAAGAGAGGAGTAAGAGAAGCAAGTACATGCAGTAGATCGATGTGAACCCGAGATGCAGATGCCTGCAGAAGGGATGAGTTGGACTACGCGCATAGCTTTCTCTCCTTGACTCGCCTCGGTTTTGTTTTCTCCTCTTTCTGGGGAAGCTCTGGAGTGGTCGACCAGGGTTTCCTCGTAGCGAATAATAGCGAAACTTGACAGCAGCAGACGCGTTCTGCGACAGAGGTAGCACATTGCGGCTAAACTGTTTTCTAAGTGACGGGGTTCCTTAGCTCAAAATCGTCAGAATGTCATTCTTGTTGCGAAAAATGGCGTTTTCGTATACTTGGGCCATGGGATTATTGATCGGGATGCAATTGTTTTTGCTGAAGCCAGTTCTGGGGGAAAGGTATGGAGCTCCTTAGGTGAGGAGCCTCAGAAAAAAATTAGGGTAGATCTCTGTTGTGGAAAGCCTCAGCACTATATGCACCCGTTACCCACTCGCCCCGACAACCGGCATCATGCAGGAAGCGCGTGGCAGACTCACAAAACAGTCAGCACCACATCTGCGGCGAGCATAAAAGGGAATCCGCGTTGGACCAAGCCACGGCGGGCGGCCGAGGAGGCATCGGAATCGGTGTTCGTCGCAGGTAGGGGGGCTAGGGGTACCTCGGCAACGGGTTGCAAGGGACGAATTAGGTACCGACGGGTTGAGCGCAGGAATATATTACTAACAGCGGCGTCTACATATCAATGGCAACGTTACGCCACAGAACGACTTATGTTGTACGATTTGTTTTCTGGCTTGTTCACTGATACTACGTCACGACGAAAACCCGAATCCTCGTAGAGTGAGAGAGTTGCCATCTTTCAACCCGCTCCGGTCCTTGTTTTTTCGCTTTTTTCTCGCGGGGCGGAATGCGGTGCTCCCTTATCTTGTCATCGTTTTTTCATAAACACGAGTTGCACACCTACAAGCGCTCTCCACCCAGTATTTCAGTCGGCATTATTGTCGGTACCGTCTTCGACAGAGACGCGCGTAGTGGTGTCTAGAAAGTAGAGACGAGCCACGCCACAGAGGCTTAGTATGATGATGTCACTAAACTAGGGGGCTCTGTTATGGCATGACCCTGAGAAGGTTCTGCACTACTGCTGTAGAGACACAACTCTGGGATTTGCGTACGTTCGCCCGCGCAGAGCAGGCGAGCTTCCTTACGTGTGCCCGCACAGCAACCTGAGCCTTTCCAAGCACAACGAGCCCACGGCACAACAACCACAGCAGGCCTCTGGCTAGCGTTAGGGTTAGGGTCAGGGTTAGAGTTCCGGGTCGTGGTGATGATGGCCGCTGTTAATCAAGGCCGGAAACAAGATCACCGTCGGGGAAAAAACAAAAAATTACAGCCTCGTGACAAAACCGTACATATCTCATCGAAACAGCATCATTTTATGTGGGCACTTCTGAGGAAGTGTGGTCGCCTGCGCAGGCAGATCTATCGCGGCTAACATATTTGTCTCTTTCTCCGATTCGTTTGTCGGGCTTCGCGTGTGCGCTGTTCGTGCTTGTGTGCTTGCCGCGTGTCGGTAGCCCTTGCGGCCCGTGTCAGGTTGCATGCCCAGCCGTTTTGCTGCTTCCCATAATAATATATCAGTCCTCCCCCCCCATCAGTCGTCGGCCATGCGTAGTACGTGTTCACACTTTTCAACCCAGCCGACGCCCAAAGGTTGGAGGTGTCTCTGCTAGGAGTAGAAACGATGCTCCGCCTCGAAAGGGATGCGTGGTCAATGGTAAAACGATCAAAGCAAGCGACAAATGAGTACCCCCCCCCCCTATTATATGCATATAGGTTAGGTTGGCGTCCGTTGGCAACGGCACTGTAAACCATGCCGCTCACTACGTGAGCTAGACAAACAGGGTACCGTTTTTATATTGTTTTTGGCGGTCGCCCACAGCGGGCCGTCGAGTTAGATCATTTGTGCGAGGTAAAGAACTTTTACTCCGTACAGGGGAATTGACCGTATCACGAAGCGTTCACGGCAAGGAACCCAAGAGGCAGTTACATTGTACTCCCGTTGCTATCTCTGGTGGCTACGCCGGAACTTAAATAAACTCATTGAAGCTGTCATCCATATGCAAGTCCGCCTAAGAAGCAGTTCTTAATAGGATGCAGCTCACCCTTCATGCGACTCGCCGGACACCTCACGACGCTTCGCGCTTGGTGCAAGCAATGTCTGTCTGGTCGGTGAAAACCCGACATGCTCCGTCCTAGCATTGTATGGATGCGAGGGTCTATGGTCATACGACTACGGCCATGTATGAGATCGAGTACATCTCTCCTATCGAGATCCCCCCCCCCCCCCCCCCCCATGCCCCCCCCCCTCTTCCCAGTCGAGTGCACCTCCCGCTCCCCCCAGTCGAGTGTACCCCCCCCCCTCCCCCCCCTCCATTACTTTGTTGGGGGTAATTGGGTATCTGACTGTTCATACCGTAATAGCAGCGCGGCACAGGATTATGTTTTTTTTTCATCATCTTTTTCGGGGTGGCATGTTTTTCGCTCCCCCCGTCCCCTTCACGATTTCAATGTAGCCGACGCCCAATTGTTGGAGGTACCTTTATTAGGAGTAGGGGTGGTGCCTCCTCTCGAAAGGGATACGTAGTCAATGGTCAAATGACGAAGGCTAGCAACAAAAAGAGTACACCCCCGCCCCCCCCCCCCTTCAGGAAGCAAAAGATGCATGCCGGACACAAAATTGGTTCCCACCTGATGATCTAGGTCATTCGAGGCAGATAATCTGTATGATCTGTATGATCTAGCTTCATGTTGCCGGGTGGGAGCCGTATGTTCTGCATGATCTAGGGCATGCTGCCTGGGTTGGATCTGTACTGTTCAGATCCTGCACAACAAATATATGATATCGGCACGTTAGCATCTATTTGAGCTATCTGAGCTATCTGATCTATCTGATCTATCCGATCTATATGATATATATGATATTTCCGACGTGTGGGACTCGTCAGCATCTTCGTGGCGTTTTTAGGAGCCCCTGACAGGTAGGCTGCCTTTATTCTTCCGTTTTCGTCGCCGAATCTGGAAGATTTTTGCAGGCATATAGGAGGTGTGAGAGCGGACTTGATAAGCCTCGCCTTCGGTTCACGCTGTCTTGTTACCTGGCACTCGCGGTTCGTGCGATCTCCGCACTCGCTCACTGCCTGAATGTTACGTACGAGCTTATCGTTTCCCTGTATTGCCGAAATATATCCACACATATACACGGCTCGTTAGGAAGGCTGGCTCGGGGTGGACTCGTATTAACAGAGTTAAGAGATAACCCCTGTAAATGCCTTCGGGCACGGGAACATGCTCTATGTAGAAAACATTGCGTGGTAGGGGTGTCGATATATCGGGAATAGGTTGTTCGGTTGTAGAGGATGGGCGACTGAACCACTCAGTCAGGGCTGACTGAGCGGTCTAACAGGTAGTGGTGCCATATAACCAACTACATACCCTATGTGTTAGGGTTCGTGGTATCTCGTCGACTTTGTAACAGTGATCTCCTGGGACGTCCCCTCACCGAACGCTACTGGATAACCAACAAAAATATGCTTCATGGCGAGGCATGGTCGAGTCTCTCGCCTATGTTACCTCTGTTCAGCCGTCCATCGAGAGAGCACCAGAGAACGTTGAACACAGCAACAGGGAAAGCTCTATTACTCATGAAACTGCGTGCGTGCCTTGCCTGCACACTCGGATTGAGGAGAGGTACGACGAGAGACCTGTATGCCTGCTTAACCCTTTTAAGGCAAAACTGCAGTCCCGTTTCCGGGACAAACTGCTTAGAATTTGAGTGGTGTCTTCCCAAAGTGGGACTTCAGTCCTACTGCAGTAAAAGGGCTGAAGGAAATATTGACGGAAGAAGTTACTTGAAGCAGCAGTGCCTTCATAGCCAATAATAATGCTGTAAAACGTGTATGCCTCCATTTTATTCACATCTGTGCCGAGCCATTTTCCATTATTTTGTGTTTTTTCTTTTTTTCCCCCATCCTTTTTATCATATTCTCCCTTTTTCTCTCTCTCCTTTCTATTCGTAGTCACACCTCAGATCCGGGGCCACAAAGCAGGCTTTTCTCCCTCCTCCCCGCCACGGTTTTCGCCTTGATTTTTTATCGCGAGAAGATATCGGCCCTTTCTTCCCGTTGACGCGCATCGTATTGCGCCTACCCACGGGACTAGGCGCTCTCAGCAGTTGATTCCGTTTAATATTTATTTTTGCGAAAAAAACTTTTAAGTTCGACCCGCGTGAGATCCGAACTCCAGCAACAACTCTTAGCAGCATTCGAGGGTGCCTGGTGCCAGATTTCTGCTGTTTTGTGTAAGGTGTCAAGTAATATGGACTTACAGCAGGGACCGACTACTGCTAGCAGGTGTGCCTCTGGCTCTACTCTGGTCACTAAGGCAGGGTGCTGGACGATATCGAAAGTTATAGATTCTTGTATTATTAATAGTTGCTGCTTGCCTCGCTGGATGTCTTCTGAACGAAGGGGCGAGGCATTCATCAGTGAGGCAGGCGATACGCCTGCCAGGTATGATAAGGGGGCGTTTGCTAAAAATCATAAATGCCGCAATAGGGGGGATGGGATTCCATAACACTAGCCCACCCTGAAGGACCGTGTACGTAGATGAATAGAAAACTCAGGCAGGAACCAAACCCATCCGGAAAATTCGGAGAATGGATCGAAGGTGCGGCGCTTCACAACCCCTCCCACACCTCTAACTTGTAAGGCTGGAGACGAATAAACGTGTACACTGCGAATCAGGCAACAACAAGTCAAAACGTGCAACGCCTCTTCCGCGACCACGCGCCGCCACCGACGCGCTACCAACCATGGTCTGTCTCCCCAGGACACCTCGCCCTCTAGTAGAGATCGCATCTCCGAGATTGACCGTTCAACGCGACAGCGACTGTGCCCAAGTGTCACGTCAGCAGCCGCCTCCCTGTCGGGATATCTCGACTCTCCTCCAAACGTGCCATCAGACCACGGCAGCGACGTTCTCGCAGTCCGCCCACTCCGGTCAGCACCCCCCCTTACTCACCGAGCAAGGGCGTACTTGTCTTGTTGCTGGTGTATTTCGTATAGTAATCATGGACGATTCTTCCTTCACCACCAAGCTTAAGATCCACAGTGGTCTAGCTGCTCTGCAGCTTGGAGGTATCACTCTCCTGGGTACGGACTCGCCGCAGACCTTCCTCAAACACCGGCGCGTTCGATAGCATCAAACGCGTGGGTGCTGCATCTGCCACCTGCGAACGACACACCCCTCATAGGTCTTGGGGCGGCTTTGGTAAGTCCCCGCCTCTTGAGACCTCCGCTGCAGTACGCTTAAGCGTACAGTTCTTCCTCGACGATCAACCAACTACATTGCTCGTCATGTGGGCATATGTCGTCCCATCTGAAGCTATGCAACACGACGTGCTACTCGGACGCGACAGCTGGATGCGGTTGCAGGACTGCTCCTACCGTACGCTAGCTCCCTGCCCGATAACTAATCGGGTTCTCGGAGAGCTCACGCTGTCGCTCCCAGGACTACAGGGCGCAACAGCGTTTGTTCCCGACTCGTCGGCCCACCCTGAAAGCTTCCACCTGCTCTATGCGGGTGACACCGGCTTCACCTTGTCCCACGATCGTCGACTTGTCCATGTCGATTTGGTTCGCAGTAACGGTGTCTCTGCCTTCGCCGGTTGCTACCTGGTCAACATGCTGCACGCGGCCACTGTTTTTTCTGCGGAATAACGCAATATGGAAAATGGCCACGAGCTCATCCCCTTAGTCGGCGTCACGGATCTAAACCCAGGTGCCTCTTGCTCGGCACCTCCTCTAGCCCGCTGTTACGCGCACCCCTTGGCGTTGTCTTGCCGGACGCGCACGGAATGGACAAGGGGGGCCGAGCCGATCAAGGAAAAAAAAGTCAGATTTTTAGCGTGACGGACATCTACCCGAGAAAGGCTCAACCGACTATCCCGCTACGCCCAATACGGCACCGGCTGCCCGGAGTGCCGTTCTGGGGCCAACGCGCATGTCGATATGTCCGGGCTTGCAGCGGGTGGAACCAGCGGCAAGCGTGGGTGAAAGGGTCTACATGTTGCAAACAATGACAGAGGGGCCGTGGCACAGCAGCAGAGGCACAAAGTATCGTGAAACCAACAAGCGAATTTCCAGGCACACCGAAAAATCCCCGACGTAGCTCGGACCAACATCGCATGGGCCTTTAAGCAGCTATTGCACCAGTCTCACAGAGCGACGCGCTGGGGAAGCGGCGGATATCATACTCTCGAACGTAGTCACAAAAAAGAGAAGACATCAAATAAACAGCAAAAAGCCCAAAAAGGCAGGCCATCAGTGCGAATAGCCACATTTGTCTCCGAAAAGAAACAGACCCCGGATAGGTACCAAACGCGTCCTGCCGACGACGCCAGTGCAAGGCGTAAAGCAGTATGGACCTAGGGACCGACTACTGCTAGCAGGCGTGCCTCTGACTCTACTCTGGTCACTCACACAAGGTGCTTGACGATGTTGGAAGTTGCAGACTCTTGTATTAGTTGCTGTTGGCCTCGCCGGATATTTTCTGAACGAAGGGGTGAGGCTTTCATCAGTCAGGAAGGCGACAACGCCTGCCAGGTAAATGAGGGGGCGATTGCTACAAATCATAACGCCGCAACAGGGGATAGGGTATACCATAACATTTGTCTTACTGCTCTCGTACGTACACACAGTTACGCCTTCTTTTATTGGCCTGTTGGAGCACCTTCCACCCTATAACTCCCTCCTTTTCCTAAACACACCAGGTGTAACCAACGTGCCGCGGGAAGCATTGATTAATTAATGGATTGGCATTTTATCCCGGGACATTTTAGACTTCGGAACCCCCCCGGCCTGTCTGTGTCTTCTACATCGTCACATCATCATTTAATCAGCAGTCGGTTACTTACGAACAAAGAATACAAGGGACTTCGTACTATATATAATTGGAAATATGAGGTTCGATGAAATCCTCGATTTCACAGTGGTAGTGATATTTATCAATACCGTCTCTGCTTTTGGCCGGAAAAATTAACGCACAATATTTCAAGGTCACAAATTTATTAAGAAATGATTACGTGTCTCCACCCGCCTTGTGAGTGGAAGTTGATCCTCGCACGCCCAATTTAATGTTTTCTCTCTAAAAAATAGACACATACGTATCCTTATAGATCGATCGATTACCCAGCCCAGGGTAATCCTTGTAACAATTATTGAATGCTGCTCGTTGGTAGTGATGATGGTGTCCAAATATATACGTATATTTATAAAACAGCAGTAATACGAGTATCAGGTATGAAATACACACCTGAAAAATTCGCCACTCGCGACAAGCTACGTGCGACGTCGGAAATTCGTTTTTATTATTTTACCCAAGTATAGACACACCCACTCCTTGAATTCTGCAGCTTCAGATTTTGGTGTCCTCGTCGTATAGGGACTGTATTTCTTGCATGAGGCCATATAAAACCCGTAGTACGCGCGATCGAAGTATCGCACACACGGCTTGCAAAGATGAGTTTCGACGAAATGCTCGATCTCACAGCCTGTGTTACAAGGATTACCCTGGGCTGGGTAATCGTTCGATCTCTTCTGCTCTTACCCATTTATCTCAGTAGGTAACACCTTCACATTTGGCGCCGTCGGTAGGGCACGGATCCGAATCTTACTTCGAACGCTTTTTAGATAGAAACGTTCGCGGCGCGTGCGGTCCCTAAAGACGGACTTCGTATCCCCCTGGTTCCCTAGGCATTGAAGCGAAGCGGGTGGGTCAGCGCAAAGCCGTATACGGTACCGACGCCCCCAAATATCCCACCGTTCAGAGAGGGGGAGGGAGTGCTACAAGGATTACCCTGGGCTGGGTGATCGATCGATATTTCACTCGTATACGCCCAGTAGGTAACACCTCCACCGAGTTGATTTTTATAATTTTATCGATAAATGTAGTACTATCCGATCCGCGATGATAGAGTTCAACGTACCTGGTATATATACCGTATGACCTACGCGAATAATATGTCACCGTAAATAATAATAAAAAGCTAGACCCGTAAGAACAGCATGCAATTATAATCATCCACAATGTTATATACTACCTGGTATATTGAAGTATTATACGTAACTCGTACCAGGTACCACAATATTATCGACGACGTATTGTTGTGCATTGTAAAAATATAATACCTATGAATTATTAATACTACATCCTATCAATGTACCTGCTGCTGTGGTACGTATTTACAGCAATCTGTCGTCTTCAAGCTCAACTTCAACCTAAAACATAAAAATAACTTTAAAACTCCGAAACCTCAATTCCAAACATCAATCAAGCATGCTCACTTGTAGTTGTTTTTATGACCCAGCCGCATTCTTCGATCCATCATCCTCATTGTTACATTTTTTATAAATTGTGAAGTACGTCAGCTGTGAGTTCAACCGATTAAATAGTTGATATAAAATGAAAATAAAAAATCGACAACAACAGCTAGACATAGCTTAGACATAGCTACGTATGAGATGGAAGATTTTGTTGAAACTCGAATCTTTGCAAGCTGCGTGAGATACTTCAATGATGCGAAATTGCCAACTGCCAACCTTGTACTTTGTTTATAAAGTTGGAAAAAAAAACCAGCTGTGAGATCGAGGATTTCGTCGAACCTCATATTTGCAAGCTGTGCTTGATACTTCCATCGCGCGTACTACGGGTTTTATATGGCCTCATGCCGGGTATACATGGATCAGCTGCATCTACCTCGGAGCTCCAAGGTGCGCAAGCGCCAACACTACCACGAGTACGCTCGTCCGAGGCATGTGTCCTTTGACGAACGGAGTGACACACTTGCTACTTCAGCAATGGAAAGCTTTGGGCGTCTCGGGGTAGAGAGCAGTAAGAGAATCGACCAGGCAGCTAGGGGAGGGATGGTGGGTCGATGGGAAGGAAATTAGTGTTGAGGGAACGCCCACTTCGAATCATCTCGGTGACTATACACGGGTCGCCATTTCGAGGAGGGTGTCACGCTTCAAACTCCAGCTCAGGGATCGCGAGGAAAGGAGGAGGAAATGGAGAAGGGGGGATGACAGACCCACACCGATGGCGTTGGGATGGAGCTTGATGCGGCTTAGGATTTTAAAAGAATATAACGTAAAGAGCACATATTGAGATGGAGGAGGGAGCAAAGACAACAAATGGAGTATCGCATATACAGCATTGAGGGGAGTAGACATACTGCAGAAAGGAGCTATTAGTAGACCTTGTGCATAGGTTTCCTTTGTTTCTTCTGGGGATCTTGTTTCAGGGAAATATTTGAGTGATCAACGTTGAAGCTCATGCTGCACATTGTCGGACGGCAAGCACATAATGATAAAATTAATAATAAGATACATTCCGTACGGGGAAGACAAAAAGTCTGAAGCTTATGGGATACACGCAGGAAAGGAGAATTGGCTGGATGTGAAGGTAGGTGTTACCTACTGGGGTATTTTTTGTTTTTTGTTTTTTCGGATCTTTCTAGGACTCCAGCACCTTTGTGTGACCACGGACTCCTTCGTCAGAGAGTTAATGTGAGAACAACAACAACAACAAACAAGGGGTAAAAGATCGATCGATTACCCAGCCCAGGGTAATCCCTATAACAGCGGGATCTTTGGGGCGTCAGAACTATATACGGCGGTACGCTGACCTACCCGCTTCGTTTCATTGCCTGGGGAACCAGGGAGATGCCTGATACCTGGTATGTTTTTAGGGGCGCACGCGCAGGTAGTTGTGGTTCTCGTTGAACCTTGTATCCATTTCATCACGAAGAAACTAACATTCGTAAGAGTATTTTGCCGAATAATAAGACAAGATTCCCATTGCACCAAGAAGAGAAGAGAAGATAAGATTCACCATTACGCCAGGAAGAAGAGAAGATGAGATTCTCATTGCATCAAGAAAGAAGATAAGAATCCCCACTACATCAAGAAGAATGTAAGATTCCCATTGCACCAAGAAGAAGGGAAGACTCCCACTACACGTAGAAAAAAGAGAAAAATCAACAGATTCAACACCCAGAAGATAGGACAGAAGAGACGGAACAAAACACAGCAGTGCTACATGACTACCTCAAACAACCACAAACAACCCAACGAAAAGAATACCGGCCTATAGATCACAAATGCAATGCCGCCGACGTTCATGCTGTGGGCAGCGCTTGGCGTCGAGGAGTTTTTTAGTTATAAAAGTAAGACCTGGTCTACAGGACTAAACACGCATTATGCATGCCAGCCACGTAAACACTACTCCTCCGTTCTTAGAATCTATTTCCTACGGCGCCCGCTCCAAACCCGCGAAAAAGCAAAAATGCTACACAAGCAGAGAATCGTAGAGCGCCGCTCCGCAGTCAAATGAAAAGCTGTACTCGTAGACCTCGGTGAAATTGTCACACACATATTCCTATGAACGCTTGCTTGTGTTCCAATTCGTTCACTAAAAGGAAACCAAGCCATCGCCAGCGGTAGTGCCGCACACAATCGGTGCTTATCGATTGCTTGAAACAAGCACAACACACAACATGAAAACCCATCTATACCGAGGATACCCGCCAAACTGTTAATAGCGCCCCTACTACATCCATAGGCTGTGCACACACAACCGTTCATGCACCTCTATGAAAACCTATCTACACAGTCGAGGATATCCGCCAACTAATGTAGCGCCCCCGCCACATTCTTAAGACTATGCCGACAACCGCCCATGAAAACCCAGCTATACTGAGGAAGCCCGCCAAACGTTCATAGGTTGTGGGCATACAACCTCCCATGTGCATATCTCCGAAAATCTGGATGGCGTCGTTCTACCGAGTAAAGCAGTGCGAGTGGGCTTGCGGCCTACAGAGAACGACAACAGCTGGAAAAAAACGCCTCTACAACTTTCCACCAAAGACACCTCTTCGTTTCGAAACAACATTTATTCGCACCCTCAACCAAGACACGCCCCCCCAAAAAAATCGTCTGCATCCCACGATAGGTACCCCCCATACGACGATGACACAAGCATATTCCGCGCGTTCGGAACCATCAACAGGACGTCGATGACAAACATATCACCCGACAACCCCCCCCTTACATTGTCCCCCCTGCCCCCCCCAACAATTCTAATGACCAGCTTATCACCCGGATAACGAGAAAACAAACAAAAACAACGCAACAGCCCCCATCCGGTCTTGTTGTTCTCTGCTCCCGTGCCTCAGGGATCAAAAGCACGCCGACCTGCGTGCCTGCTCGCGCCTTCAGAGCTGCTCGCGGGTGCTCATGCGCCCGCGGCAGCCCGGTGCTCGGCACGCGCACTCCGGCGCGACGACCGCTCCCAGTCCAATTTTGTGCGGCGCGGGGTACGCGTACGAGATCTCCTCGCCCGAACGGATTTCCCTCAGAGAAAAGAAGCACACGCGCTTGTCGAGTGCCTGCTCCTTACCGGCGGCCACCTGCGGAAAAAAGCGGGGGCGCAGGGGTACACACATTTGGAGGTCGGATTGCAGCTGTTTCGATGAGGAAATTTCTGGGATTGTTACTTGAGAGCAGCAGCGTGCCTAGATTTTGATCGTGCGTGGTTATATCGGAACCCGAGGTATATACCAGTAAACGTCCTCCCGAAACACTCGCAAACCTCTGGTGACATAGTGAGTACATATTCAGGCGCACCGATTTCTCGGTTCCCTACTACTCGATTCCCGATTTCCCCCCCCCCGGCAAATGCTCAACACTTTCAGCTCGTTTCTTTCCTGACAATGAGGCGGCACGGTGTGATGTTCGCGCGCACCGCCCGAGCGAGAGAAACGCGCGTACGAATACACGAGTGCGTCTGCCTGCAGCTCAAAAAGGTGCGCTCTCGTATGAGATGGCATTATCTCGCACCTGGAACGACAAGCGCTACGGTAGGAGCGCTCATGTGAGGAGCTCCAAAAGACTAGCAAGTGACCCAACAACCGATTCGAGCATTCGAGCAATAATCGTAAGCAAAGCCCAATCCGCAATGCCCATGCGCTACGAACATCTAACAAATAATATAGTAAAAATGTAGCTTACAGTGGCTGTCGTTAGGATCTCGCGCAGCAGGATACTTTTGTAACTACCGGTGGCTGGTACACGGAGTTGTTGTTGTTGTCGTCTGGTTTCATAAAATCGGTTTCAGCCAGCACCAAAGGGGTTTCCAATTTTTTGTGGGTTTAGGAAGAAGCCCCCCCCCAGTTACATACCGTAGTACTCCCAATGCTGTCTCTGAAAATGCCTACACCAGAAATTGAATCAACGCATTGAACCGGCGTCCCCGGTGGCTTGGTAGGTGGTCCGCGTGCCTATCAAGATCAATTTCGTGGGTTCAAGTCTCACCGAGTGCATGCTCGTAGGGGCTTTTTCTTGGATAAAAAAAATGATTAGCGGAAAGCGCGAGAGCGTTAGTTACAGGAGCTACTTTCGATGAAAATCGACGAGCAGTGAGAACGCTGAACCTTATGCGCGACAAAAAATAAAAGCCCGTACAGGGGGGGGGAAGGGTAGACACCTGTGACATCGGCTTGTCCAGAAGCACGTTGAGGGTAAAACCTACGAGTTAGGCTGGAAAGTAAAGTGATTATTAAAAGAAGAATAAAAATTGAAGCTGTCATCCATGTGCAAGTCCGTCTCACAAGCGATTCTTAGTAGGATGCAGCTCACCCTTCATGCGACTCGCCAGACACCTCACGGCGCTTCGCGCTTGGTGCAAGCAATGTCTGCCTGGTTGGTGAAAACCCGACATGCTCCTTCCCGGCATGGTATGGATGTGAGGGTCTATGGTCATACGACTACGGCCATCCATGAGACCCAGTACATATCTCCTACCGAGTACCCCCCCCCCCCTACACCTGCGTTGTATACGGTTCAGGAAATTGGCTTCAGCCAGCTCCGTACTTAGGGGTCCCTATTGCTTAGGCGCCATCAAACCGACAGATCATTATCTAGATCATCTAGTATCGACAATAGTTCCTCACCTACAGTTATGAGATGCTGTGCAGGACCTGTATAGTACATACCCAACCCAGGACACATATGCTAGATCGTGCAGAACACGCGGCTCCCACCCGGTAACATGAGCTGCTCTACTCCTACATAGATCACACGTTATCGGGCTTTCCTCGAATGATCTACTGCAGATCATGAAGCGGATATCGATCATCTGTACGAGGTGAGAAATGTTTGAGGCTCAAAAGTGCAACCGCTACCATAGTACGGCTCTTGACTCACCGTTTTCACGTAGCAGTTCGGCGCACAGGAATGGTTCAAGAAGCGCGAAATGTTCCCCTTCTTCGTCGCGTCGATGAAGTTTTTTTCGTCGAGGCGAACAACGAAATCCTACGTATGGGAACGGGGGGGGGGGGGGAGGAGAACTCGTGTTTAGGGAACACATCGTTTGGGATCAGCGTGAGATATTTCTCGCAGTGGTGCATGGGTTATATACCAGGTAAGCTGCAACGCGAACGGGTCTATAGTGCCCAGAAAACACGAAACGAACCGGGGGAAAAAAACCCCGAATCTCCTCTTCACCAAACAGAGCGTTTCGCATGGCCACATGCAGCTGATGGGCTACTTTTAGCGCAGTAGTTCTTGCAAGATAGGAGTAAATCCGCGTCTCTCCGTTCTCTGCCCTTACCTTCACATTGGTTTCTTACAGCAACATTAGACTAGTCTCTCACCATCATGTTAAGTATTTTGCTATTCCACCTATTAATAGTCTCCTACCATCACATTAGTCTCGCGGTACGTCGCGGCTCGCTTCTGCGCCTCCTCCAGATTCAGACGCTCTCCTTTGTACTCCGCGACCAGCTCGTGCGCACGAATTGCTTGGGCCGCGAAGACGCCCAGGCCCTGGAAGAGGTGAAGTCGAGCAAAAAGGCACGACCGCCGAAACCAGGGAGAGCGAGCGAGCGAGCGAGCGAGCGAGATGCATACAAGGTTAACATCGTACTTCAAAAATACCACCACCGGTATAGAGTGTATTCAAGCAGACAGTACGAGCATCATATTTCCAGACATGAGGGAGAGCTTGGTGCAAGCAAAATAATCGTTTGGTGCTTTTCCCCCCGCTGCCCCCCGCGCGTGCCCTTGTCCCCTCCCCCACTCCGTAGTGCATGCGGCTCGGCCGAGCTCCGACGAAGTCCATCCTAACTCCTCATTACATTTTCCTTCCGAGGCATTTTCCAGACGTGGTCGGAAATAGGCTTTTGGGACTATCGATTAAAAGTCAAGCAACAGTACACTTCGACTACTTTGTCTACAGCTGGGCCAAGGTTTACTTCAGACTTGCAGCCCTTCCCTCCTCCCACCTGCACCGTAGACTTCTCCACCCTCAGGCGCGTTTTCGATCGAGCGTCCACGTCTTTGAAAAACTTGCGGAATGTGCGCATGTGCCGCGCCGACTCCTCGCCGCTCCGCTGCTTCGCCCCGTGGGCTGCCTGCAGCACCCTCCACTCCGGCGCCACAGTCACGGCGGTTGACTCCGCCGTTTTCTCTTCCAGCTTCGGATTAGGGCCCATGGGCCCTGGTTGGTCGTTCGCGGGATCAAGGGCAAGGAATTCCCCGTCCGGCGCAGCTTTCCGCCGAGTCACCGGCGTTGGGAGCGGGCGGGTGTGGCTTCCGCGGCTGGACAATGTGGCGCGGTCGATGGGCTCACACTTAGCGCAGTCGGCCGCCCGCCTGACGGAGGGGAGAGGAAGCAGTAGGTCCGGCGGGTGAGGTACGACGGCCAATGGGGGGGGGGGAGGGGGGGAGTAACAAGGTAGCCCATTATTGGTTTGATTGATCCTGCACTGACGAGGATTTATCATACCCGTGGCGTGGATCAACATTCGTCGACGATCGACAGCAACCAACAGATTCCGAGGAAAAACTAAGGAAGCGGGAGTTGCCTCCCGCTTTCAGGATGTACCTTTTCCCCGCAGGCGAGCGTTTTGAATGCTACGCTCCCACAGCTAGTCCGGAGCAGCGCTATATATTTCCTGCGCGCAGGTCATCACTGCCAAATGCCTGTGTCCGACCAAAACCCAACCACCCAACCGAATTAACGACATAATTAATAAAGAACACACATTCCCTACCCCACCTGAGCGACTTCTCGACGTGATCAGCCTTGAACGCCGACAACGAGTCCCTCAGCAAGCTCTCCTCGTCGCTCATCTGCCCGCGGGTGTACAGGAACGCCGCGCTCGAAGCTGCGAACACAGCCGTCCGCACCGCAACCTTCACACGACCCTCATTCCCATCATCATTACTCCGCCCCTCTCCCCTTTCCCCCCCAGCCCCCCTGCCGCCAATGCCGTTGCCGTTGCCGTGCCCTACGATTCCCAAACAGGCCTCCCCTGTGTTCTCGTGTTCCGCCTCCTCTTCCTCGCGGGCGCGGTAAGCGGCGGCCGCGCGCCTTATCGCGATGTGCATGTAGTACGCGCTCTCGTTAGCCGGAGTAACCTCGAAACCCGCAAAGGGGCCATCAAGGGGCCAGGCGTCTGATGAGGCCGCCGGGCCTCGGAGGAGGTGCTTCGCGGCCTTCGTCTCCGCGGAGCTGAGGCTGTCGAGAAGGTTTGTCGCCCGGGGCCAAAGCCGCTTGGCCCCCTCTAGAACGGAGCTGCATACCGAGCGTATTGTATGCGTGTAAGCCATTGATGGCGCCGGAGGCGGAGAAGGTCGGGGACGGGAACGGGGGGTAGGGTCGAGGAAGGTGGGGGCGGGGAGGGGGGATACGGGGTAGAGCTGGTGAGAGGTTGCTGTTGTCAAAAAGCATCGCTCGCTTGCTGGATGGAGTTGGACGGTTGTCAAAATAAAAATGACGAAAAGTTCCATATTCGACGGAGGATTCGCCTGATCTTCGTATATCTGAAGGCCAAATTTCTTCCGCGTGAACGGGCCAGCCCTCCCGCCATACTACAGTTTTTCGTCTCGCCGATATGCTGTTTTTAAGTTCGCGTCTTCAACATCGCCTTCTGTGATGAAAATACACTTTCACTGTACTTAAAGTATAATAGACAATATAAAATCATTCCGTGTTTCGTACATACAGTCCAAAAGGCCGCTGGGGGAAGAACTTTCCACGAGTTATGCTGGAACACACCAGGTAAAAGTGATGATCAACAGCAACAACAAAACTTAAATCACGTACATGGCCGCCGTATGGTACACAGTTCCTGGGGCATTGAACGCCTTCGCATTCGCGCACAGCAGATCCACCTCCAACGCGAGCTCCCCGATGGACGCGTACAGCCCCCACTGCGACCGCCGCCGGATGGTAGAGAAGTCGATAGGAAAGTCAATCGTCTCTGCGTAGCCCGCCACTCCGGACGGCACAGGGTCCTTGAACAAGTCGAGCGGGTCTAGCTCCTGCAGGCGGTCAAGCGCCAGCGTCGCCACCAAACGCAGCAAGCGCTTCCGTTCGATCGGCGGCTTTGCCGGCGGGGCGGGGCCCTCCTCGCTCCATCCTTCGCCACCGACCGCGGCAGCGCTTCCGCCTCCGCTTCCACCCCCGCCGCTTGCGTCGCTTCCACGAGGGCTCGCGTCTCGGCGGAATGCATACGCATCTGCACCCACCTCCACCGAGGAGGAAGAAGGCAGAACTTCAGGAAGGAAGGATGGCGGCGACGATCGACCTTGATTTTCCCGTGCTGCAGTCGAGATCTGTAGACACATGTAACAAACAGAAGGTTGCAAGAAGCTCAGGGCCTTCCGTTCGACATGTTCAATACATAATAGATTTCCCCTGCCACAAAAAAATCGTGTCTCGTGGTGCGGTCACAGACAAGAGAGCGCGGGAGTCGCGGAGTCAGCACATCCTTCAGAGAGCGGCGGATGGGGAGTCGAGAGCAGGTTCGTAGTACGCAACCACCGGAGTGTCCAACACAAGACGATTCCGCGAGTCGACTGCGCTCATTAGACGACACGCTCATGTTTTGTTTTTTTTTACATCGCCTCGTACACACCAGGTACATACGCGTACACGCTTTGCAGCATCACAACTGGTTTACCTCGGTAGAAGACAGCGTCCGTTTGATCCCTCTGCTCTCCCCGCCAGATACAGCACCGCGTTCAGGCTCCCTGAAACGCCCATTCGCTCCAGACGACTGATGACCAGCCCCATGAGGTAAGGCGCATGGACTCGTCAGCACCCCCCCCCCTGCCCACGCCGCCCCACGCAACGACGACGGTGGTTGGGCCCGGCGCTGAGGGCGTTCTTTGCGCTCTCGGCATGTCGGGCAGTTCCACTGATGAAAATGATACAAATGGGGGGGGCGGGGTGTACTCATTATCGTTCGGGAGGGAGGGGGGGTTCAAGGGTTTTCGGGCGAGGTCGGGGGGGGGGGGGGGGGGGGGGGGGGGGGTGAGCGAGACTTGGAGAGAGCGTGGACGACCGTCACACTTTGAACGCAGCCACGCAGTCGGTCAAAAATTGCATGACCAGCAAGAGACTGACGATATGTGATATATAAGGCGCCAATGACGAGAGATACGACACACAAGCCGCCGTCAACAACAATTCATGGGCAAGCCGCCATCGACGAGCTACGATCAACAAGGAAGGTGCCATTGGATGACATCTCCAACACACCCTTTACCTTGACGCTGCCCGCGGTGAGCTTGTTCTTTTCGATGCTCTGTTTCTTCGCCAGGCACGGAAAGCAGAAAGAGTGGACTCTCGCCAGCTCATGGTTGGCGCAGACCATCAGACCACCGTCAGGGTGCAAGCGGCAGTACGCGCACACGTCCATCTTTCCCTCGTCTTGCGTCGCTCTCATGTGCTTCAGGTTCCAACGCCGGTTTTCCTTGCGTATTTCCTTGTTCGTCTCCAGGCCCTTATCGTGGTTCACCTTTTCTACCGCCCGGGCACCCTCTCTCTCTTGCCACGGCCTCCCTCCAACAGGTTCTCTGCCTTGGCCTGCGCTCGCCGAAGGCCCCTTTCGAGTGTAATTAGGTCCGTTGTTCGAGCCACCGTGCCCCCGTTCAGTGCCTCGAGGATCCCAAACCTCGTCTCTCATTTCTTCCTCCACATCCATGTCGTCGTACGGCCTTGCGGAAGCTGCAGGATCACTTGTTCGGCGGAACCCACTGCTTGCGGAACTGCCCCGCTCAGCGTACACAGCCTGCGTTCTATCGAGCCTGTGTGCCGCCTGACGAGTGTCGTTGGCTCTCGACGAGCCTTGTCCTGGCCTGACAGCATCGTCGGGGTGAGAATGCTGCCTGTCTCTTCGCGCCCCGCCGATACCGCCAGCTCCGTCGTAAGGGTAACCCGAGCCTCTACCCGCGGGATCGCCACCGAAACCACCGCTTCTTTGCGAGCGACCGTGCTGGCCCGTCCCAGAGTAGCCCTTTCCGTTGGCGGGCGCACGCGACGACCAATCGGCACTCGCGGAACCGAAGGGGTTGGCTCTCGCCGCGCTGCTGCCGGCAAGAGCGGTGTTCTCCGCCTCCTTCACGAGCGCATTTTCTGCCTCCATGAGTCTCGAGTATCTCGCCTCTGCAGCTACCTCATCCGGTACTAATCCCACGTCCACCATGTTTGCCGCCAGACCCCCACGAAAGGATCCCATCGCGCGAGCCCCGAACGTCACTGCCGTGCCATCCAGCACTCCGGTTGGACCGGTGGGCCCTCCGAACGACGGCCCAAGCCTTGTTCCATTGTTATGAGCAAGGTTTTTCGGCCGCTTCCCAGCCTGAGACGAAAGAGGCAGATGCGCGGTCAGCGCACCGAGAGCTGGCTCAGGACTGGCGATCGGCATCCCTGTGCGGACATCGAATGTCAGGTTTCGGTCGCCTTGATCGCCTTGAAAGGTTGCCGTCGTCGCGAATTTCTCTTCCGCGACTCGTCCTTGCGCTGCAGCCCGCGATTGAGAGGCTCTTGTGCGCCCCCCTGCCTTCTGCTTCTTAGCGGGTGCAGTCTTCGGGAGCACGTGCGTGTATTTCTCGTCGTAGAGGAGAGACCGAAGCAGGACATTGTCTAGCTCGGGCGCAAATACATTCACCCGTGAGACAAGGAGCGGCGGGTCCGCGGCATCGTTCACGTTGGCAGTCGCCGGCGGTTGTGACACAACCGTGGCCGCCGTGGCCGCCGCTGTCGCTGCCGCCGACGTCGCGCCAGATTGTCCCGTCGCGGCGCGCTTTGGGGCGTTCTTCTTGGCGGCGGCCACCTCGGGACGCGGTGATGGCAAGCTTGGAGTTGAAGATGTCGATCGCCGGTGACCACCCTTGCTGGTCTTGCTCGATGACGAGTTGGCGCTAGTCTTGCCGGACGTCTTCTCCGCCTTTTTAGTCGTCACAGGCTTGGGCGTCTGCTGGCGTTGCTCCGGGGTCCACTCTGGCACTATCTGCTTGTCAAGGGTTTTGCCATTCGTCAGTTTAACGGTGGCGCATTCGAAACAGAGAGGAGCGCAGCATGAAAGGAGTGCCAAGGTCTGGCTGGTGAAGCGCGACCCCCCCCCCCCCCCCAACCGAGGTCGAAGTGAGGGGCTCAATAGCGCGAGGACATGAAGCCCAACCAACGCTACTATCGGCGTCTAGTCGCTTCTACCGAAGCACTGCTGTACGGTACAATTTTACTACTTCAGCGGACTAAATGTAGCCTCCATCCGTACGTTTCAAAAACTCGCATACATGCCTTGTTGCACCTTGACGACTTTGCATTTCTACGTACAGCAGCGCGCACCCTGCTCAGCGGAATGATAACTCTTGGGGGAAGGACTAAGAACATGCGTGCAAGCTTGGTCTAACTTCTCTCTAAACGAGGTCGGTACAGTGCTTGGGTACGCGCATCGTACAGCCTGGGTGTGATGGAGCCGTCGATGAAAATAATTAACGAAACGCTTTCTCCAGTTTGTTGTCTCACCCCTTGAACAAGATTTACTTGTCCGGCTTCAACGCACGACGGGCAGTACCACGGGTCTTCGGCGGTTTGGTGCTCCGCGGCAAGCTGGCTGTCGCTGCCGAGCGTCAGGCACTCTTCATGGAAAACTCGGGGGCAGTAGTCGCAGCACGTCAGCTCGCCGTGTTCGCCACAGACGCTGTACGGGGCAAGCAAGAATTTCACGAACAGAACATGTTCGGCAAGAAGGGAAGGGCGAGAGGCTGAGTGGGGAAGAGGGACATCTTCGAACAAAGAGGCGAGCAAAACTGAAGACGTGATCGGGAAGACCATCGCCAAGCATCAACCAAGGGTAGAGCGCGTATGTACATAGCCAAAGAACCCGTCGGCTACGTTTTTTCCAGGCAAAAGCAGCATTGACGCTGTAAATGTCGGTCAGGGTGAACGACCTCCTGCCTACGAACTCTCTAATTCTCGGTCTTTGTGTTTGATCGGTTTCTCACCTGCAAAAGAAGTGGTTCCCGTCTTCGCCCACCAAGGTGCCGTCCTCTGACGTTGCCCACATTCGCACTGTGTCCTTGATCAGCGCCAAGGACGACTTCGACAAAGCATGCCCAGCCCAGTCCCTGCCCCCCCACGGAACTTTCTTCTTAGTAGGTATTGCCTTTCCTTTTCCCTTCTTCCTGTCTTTTGCAGCTCCGTCCGCGGAGGAGCGTGGAGATCCCCCGGCCGCGTCGTCTGATTCAATGCCCCTCTTACGTGTGGAGTGAGATTGTGACGCGTTTCGGACGTTACCGCCCGCGACCTCGGCGGAGGCGGAAGCCGAGGGATTATCGCGCGTCTCGGTGCTTCCGCGGTGCTTATCGCTCTTCTTCCCTCGGGATGTCGCTCGGGGCGACCTTGCCCCGGCATTTTCCCTGTCGTCGCTTTGCTCGTACTCCTGGAGCCACTTGGCTTTCACTCGCTTCCGCCCGGTAGGAGTTTCGGTCGGAGTAGACAAGGTGCTGCCGCCGAGGTCGATGTTCGGCGTGTCCCTCTGCGACGGTAGACTTGAGCCCCCCACTTCGGCATCTTGCCGGTCCACTGGGATATCAACGGAGAGCTGAGGCCGGGCCTGCAGAGCGGATCTTTCACCAACTGCGCCGCGATTTTCGCCACCGTCGCCTCTGCTCGTTCCTAAGCCGCTAATTTCCGGCCTTGCGGAACTTGCGCCTGCCGACGACATTCCGATCACGCCAGGGGTACCTGTCCGGTCATCGCCGCTGCGCCCGTCGTTGTGTCTCGGCACGGCGGCCGCTTTTCCTGTTGCTCCTACGCCAGCACTTGCCGGGCGTTCTGCTCTCATGCCTGATAAGCCGTTACTCGTCACCGAGCTGGGATTTTGTGCCGTCCCCGTGCCGGGTCCTGATAAGATATTTCCAGCACCAGAATTGCGTGCACTACTGCCGCGGACGCCGCTCCCGCCTACAGCACCCCCCGCGTGCATGCTGCTAGGCCGACCGCTACTCGTCCCACCCGTCCTTGGACGAGAGCTACTCCCACTACCGGCGGCCGCAAAAGATACTTCGCGCCTGCCAGATATGCTCGTGCCGCGCCCCCCAACATCGCTGATGTTAACCCAAACGGCGTCACCAACGCCGTCGCCGCCGCCGTCCCCACGGCTAACGTGTTCGGTCATTAGAGTGTCGGCGTCTTGCGGCGGCTCCGCCGGCTCACTCAACTCACTCGGCTCATTCGCCTGTTCTTGTTGGTTGGGTTCGTTCGCCTCTTCTTGTTGTCCGGGCCCATCCCGTCCTTCGGGTCGTTCGGGCTCATCAAGCTCGTCGGGTTGTATGAACTCGACAGGCTCTTCCGCTTGTTTGGGGGGGTCATCTGGCTCTTCTCGCTGCGTAGGCTCGCTCGCCTTCTTTTCTTGCCTAGACTCTCCCACCTCACGGGATAGTCCAGGCGCGCCAGGCTCTCCGCGTTGTTGGGGTTCATCTGGTGTGTCTTGTTGTCTGAGCACACCCGGGTCTTCTGGTCGCTTGGGCCCGTCTCGCTCTTCGGCTTCGAGTTCTTCGGATGCTTCGGGTTCATCAGGTTCGTCATCCCAATTTCCATCCTGCGTGACGTACGACCCCAAGACGCGGCATCGAAAAACCAGCGTCAAAGAAAAAGGCGATAGGAAACCGCCTCCAAGGGCATCCAGAAGCGGGTCAAAGTCACAAAATCTTTCACTACAAGATAGGCCAAGCCGCACAACGAACACACTGATACGGAACGACCGTGCGAGACTCGGCTCGGTTGTGAAGAGATGCAAAACCGTAGCTTCACCTAGAGCAACCTCTTCACCTGACACCTTATTACAGTTTGATGAAAGTATAACAACAAGCATGATAGTACATCCCTGGGACAACAATTTTACCTTTAAATACATGTCACCGGGTGTGCTGTTGTGGAAGGGTCACCATGCACGCGAGCCCGGTATCAATGGTTGCTAAGAGATGTGATCAGACCCCGGCCAGTTTGCAGGGGTTGTAGTGACAAGGGGGCGTGATAGCAAGGGTGTGGAGACAGGAGACTGGACTGAAACATGTTTTCTTTCCATTCCCACGCATTGGCGGTGGTAGTAAGGCCCACGTTTGAAACCCGGGGATGGTAGCAAATTTCCCCGTTTACACCGGAAAACGGATACCGGTACCATGTTGAATAGTGAAGCTCGCTGCTGTCGGAGCCTTAGGTACCGGTACCGGAAGTCGGGGCATGGGGCAGTTGTAGTAGTAACAGACGCGGTAGTATCGCTCGATGGACTGCTTCAGGAGAAAAACGACATGACGTCGCTCGAGGCGCGGCAGCAGCAAGTAGCGGGAATGTCGGTGGTGAGGCTCGATCGACCGAGCCGCACTTACCTCCACGCTGGTCTTCATACAGGCGTTTTTTTTCGTTGAATAATATCCATCGGTCCCGTGTGAAAAAATTGGAGTTTGACACCTGGTGCTGTATTGAGGCGTATTGATCCTCGCAGGGGTGTGGTGTGCGGTACTCAACGTGCCCCCGGCGATGAAAACAATGGTTGAGAAACACTGAAAAAACTAAAATCACCGGGTGTATTGATATATGTGGGGGGGGTGCTATCGACTCGTAGTGAGCTATCATACGTGTTATACTTTAGGCGCGAAAACTCCTGTTAACGCCGAGAGTTTACCACGCTGCCATGCGATGGTGAACAGCACAACCTACAATAGCCCGAATGTTCCCCCCCCCGAACATTCTGCGCTTACTCACCGGAAAATTGAGAGGAGGGTGGGCGTCACCGAAGACTCGTTTGGCTTCTGCATCGTACGCCCCGGCTGCTTCCTGCGAGAATAAAAAGGGTTTCGTTCCGACGCGAGACCCAGCAGCAGAGTGAGGAAAGGCTGGCGCGCGAACGGCGGTGGGCTGCGCTCTGCTCTGCATACTCCACAAAACGTTAACCGGGGTGTGTGTGTGGGCTAACAGCGTACTATAAACTATATACCGACGAGGTGGGCCAACGCCCACTAGCGTGCACCCTGGCTGGCAACACCCAGGTCGGTAACAACACCGGGATGTGGTGCCGCCGTGCTGTAGATAACTCAGTGGGGTTTTCCCCGCAACAATCGAAAGAACGCCCATGGTCAGCATTGACGGCCACGCCAAATTGTACGGGTGACGAATTACCGCGTGAAATCTTAAGCCATCCATCCCCTGCCATGAAATAGTGACGGGGGAAAACATGGCGATCCCATATACCGGTGGTTTTTATGGGTGCTCTTGCTGCACCTTTTCGGACGGATAGGAGCCAATAGTTGCCTCGCCCCGGCCGGCCCGCCTACGGATCTTGGCCGTCCAGGCAGCAGTGCAGACGTTCGCCTTGACCGTGCCCGCCCAGTATACACCAGTATACCTGTTCCGCGAAGGTGACGAGCGAGAGGGGTGGGGTGACTCGTCAAAACGTTTTCCGTTGCTATGAAATATTTTGTAAGTCCTTTCGTATCATGCTGTTGAGGCAACGCGGGGGAGGGGCGTACAAGGTACTTTCTGTAGCTGGATATAATATATATACTTCGTACATATATATACATATATATATTTCGAAGGAATAGTTGGCTGGTAGCCAATACTTGCACTTCGCCAAGCTGCACAAGGCATGGGGTGCCAAACGGGGTGGGTCCAGCAAACACGCTGCTGACAATGCATGCCTTGAGGGTGGAGGCAGAGGCAGACGGCAACCATCGCCCCCCTCTCAGTCATAAGGTTCTGCTGTGGCTGGCGTCGCGGCAAACGAGAAGCGAGGGATTCAAAATAACCCACGTGTCTGTTTCGATGGTACAATGTGCTGTCTGTCTCCATAGATTGCTACGATACGCTCGCCATGTCTGGTACGCTCGCCATGTCTGGGTTTGTGTTGTAGACGAAAATATGTAGGACGTATGTGCCTAATTGCCTGGCCAAGAGAGATACCGGGAAGGCTGTGGCCTGTCCCGACTTGCATGGGAATACTACTGTATATATATTGCATCCTCGTCCATCACCCACGCTGAACTGCAGTTTGAAGATGACCCTCAAGCTCGGGTGTTGTCGAGCCCCGGATGAGTAACGTACTGCCTGGTACTCAAGTAGGCGTGGGTTTATGTGCAGACGGCCTGCTCTCGTCGATAGCGATGCATATTACAGTCGTATAGACTTGCAGCAGGCGGTAGCACACAGGTGGGAAAACACCGTGCGTTCGACAGCTGTATCACAAAACACACGACGGCACGGAGTGCTACTGCTTGCTGCGGTATATATAAAAAACAAAATTTACAGACAGCGCGTCAACCCAAACAATTAGACCCCTGTCGTGTCTTGGAGGTGTAGATGTCCGCAGCATTTGACCACTAAACCTTGTGCAGAAAATAGACACTTCGTTGTTCCGCCTATGGGTGCATGCTTTACCAAGAACGCCGACCACCCCGTAGGCTCAAATGCAGCATCCACACCACAATATTGGCGGCATAAGGTAACGCATCTGTAAAACATGCTCGAAGCGTCTGCAAACCTGACCGATACACTATTGCTAAGGCAACTAGCCGTAGGCCCCCAAATGATTTACACGCACTACTGTTAATATTCCGGCACGGCTACTTGCGACACTGGTGTTGTGAGGCTCATTAACGACACCACGCCGCCTTTGCGACGCGCACCCGGATGAGGCAGGAACTATGACAGGCATGTTAGCGTAGGGTTATCACTGACGTTACCGTGTGGACAAAATTGTCCAGGGCTCGAGGGGATATGTGCTACCCGCGTGTACATACCTGGTACCGAATATTCAGGCCGGTGTCGTGAGTCCTTATAAACGGTACCGGTGTCGCTCACACATGACACCGGTGTCGCTCATATACGACACCACGCCGTGCTTCCAGCGCATATCCCGGGCGGGCAAGGGACTACAAACGGTGGGTAGGGTCGATCTTAACGAGGGCTGTTTTTTAGGGTTTTTTCGGTATTTTCCCGAAATTTCGGTATTTCTTGGTTTTTCCCTACAGGAAAATACCGAAATTTCGGGAAAATACTGAAAGAAACAGAAAAACACTCCTCGTTAAGATCGACCCTTAGGATGGTGTAGGGCTGCCATGCCAGCTCTCGTAACGCCAAGACGGGGCAGTACTCGAGGAGATGTGTGCTTGCCGCGTGCACCCGCAGAATGGGCTTGGTACATTACTACAGGACACGACACCATATCCTATATATGCCTTACAGACGAGACCGCCTCGCCAACACGAACGGCTCAACCGACTGAGAATTGACTACCAGGGTACAAAGATAGAAAGAAGACACAGCATGGTCTGGGGGAAATTGGGCATGGTCTGGGTCTTCTATTCAAGCAACCCTGTCGCAAAAAAATCGGACGGAGACGTGCAGAAGATAGCGTGGATGTTATTAGGCGTATCATAGTCGGACCTTTCGTGAGTCGCTTTTCCGCACCGCCGTGTACCGTATTTGGTGTGTCGTAGTCTAACGCGAGGGTTTATATCCCTTCTGGTATGGCGCCATTTCTTCAAAGATCAAATTAACTTTACACAAAGTAAGGGCACCAATATCGACGTTGTATCATAGCGAGAACTTGCAGCACTGTGTCTGCGGATGCTTGCTCTGAAAAAATTATAGCTGGGGTGCACATAGTGTTGTCGTGTTGGGGCAACTGCAATCCCTGCTCTGCTGTGAAACTTGCTGTGAAGACAGAAGACTGCCTTAACACATCTGCTACCGTATTTGACGTAATAAACCACCCCGGGGGATACAAATTTCGCGCTTGGCTATTTTTTTATCACTCGGGGTAGTTTCCTGTGGTCGGATGGTATCTAACGCACTCCGCTGATAATGGACATGGCTTATTTGCTTATTTGAGTGTAGCTTTTTTTACCACCGGGGCGTGTGCGGGTGATAGCAAGGGGGATGATGCCGCAAGCCACTGCTGACGGGGCCATAAGCGCTAGTGCCGGGGCTTGAGGCGCAAATTACTGCGCCGGGACTGCAGACACTGCGGCTGGCGCAGCACTCGCTGCCGTGCCTGGCGTGGCACGCGTTGCCGTGGCTGGGTCGTCTAGCACTGCTGTCGGAGCTTGAGGCGCAGGTGCAGCAGAGGTGGTTTGAGGACGGACGAAGCACGAAGGGGTCGTGGCTCTGCTCGTGGCTAGGGGCACGTCAGAAGACCGTATCGGGGCAACAGGCATGGACGGAGCCACAGGCGCATTTTGTCAACGGTGATGGGCCGCCCGTGCGGAAGGGCTCTCTGCCCCTGTTGATCTCCATGATGTGAGGTGCCGAAAGCTGTCGGGATTTTTTTGTGGGACCTCGGGTGCTAATATTTTTAGTAATGTTTGGATGGCGTATCGGCCCAGGGGGGTGGAATCTGACGTACCCCGGTGACTAGCCTTTTTTTTCTTTTTCTTTTTTTTCACTGAGGGTGCTTCCTGTGGTGAATGGTGGGGTGGTACCTAAAAGAAGGGTGGTATCGTAAGTCAAATATGCTGTTGACAGATACTTACCGGTATCATGTTGCTGCCATTCTGTCTGTGTCTATCATTGAGCCCCCTCATCTTGCAGCGCAAACGTGCAGTACTCGACAACAAATTCTACGAACGTACTGCTTTGCCAAGGGTAGACAATGGTGATGGTTGTTGCATCCGTAACTTGGAAGCATAGCAACATATGAGAGCAGTATGATAATCAGTGTTCGTTTGATACAACTATCAACACCTATCATCAACATCGTTGTTTTTGTTGAAAAAAACGCCTACTATCTCTACGATTCCCAGTAAGTTAAGTTGTTCGTGTTGGCGAGGCGGTCTCGTCTGCAAGGCCTATAAACGATATCACGGTGTCCTGTTCTGTAAAAATATACAAGACTCAGTCTGAATGTTCCGCGGGCGCACGCGGCAAGCAACATATCTCCTCGAGTACTGCCCCGTTTGGGTTTTACGAGTGCTGGCATGGTAGCCCTACACCATGGTAAACCACCGTTGATAATGTCTTGACACCCGGGATGTGTACCACAAGCGTGGCGCGGTGTCGTATGTGAGCGACACCGGTGTCGTGTATGAGCGACACCGGTGTCGTGTATGAGCGACACGGGTAAAGTAAATAAGGAGTCACGACGTCGGTCTGCATATTCTGCGGATACACGCGGCTAGCACATACTTCCTCGAGTACTGGAAAGTTTTAACTACGTACACGATAGCTTCAACGATATCCCTACACATACTAACACACCCATCGCAGTGCCTGGTCCTTCCGGGCTGTGTCGCGAAGGAACCGCGGTGTCGTAAACAAGCCCCTAATTCGCGATTCTCGGTGTCCTGCAAAAGCCTCTTACGAAGTATATGAGCCACCGGTAACGCAAATAAGCCACTGATACTATAGGGACATCGGTGTCGCAAACGAGGACCCCAGTGTTGTAAATAAGGAATCGGTGTCGCACATAGCCGTACCGTTAGCCGGTCTAGTAAACTCGAACTATACTACTGCAGTAATAAACTTCGATATACATACTCATACACGAGTCGAGAGCGCTATTAATACTCGTATCTCACGGCAGTTTGAGCTGCAACTTTGTCAAATCGAATTGTATGATGCTGTAAAATTATACCTGTTGTGTCAAATACCGGGCTGATACAACGATAAGTCTAGCCTACGTAACGTCACTGGAATGCAGCCGTGCACCCGCATGCCATCAATGATCATTACACTATACCTGGTACTTCAGTATCAGCTTTCGATGCGGCACTACAGGTACAGTTGTTGGGCGTAAGCTTTTTTTGCCCAGATCTCCAAGGAAGATGAAAAAAATAAAAATAAAAAGTCTACCTGGTACGTGGTACTACACTGAAAAAACGACGTTCTCCCCGCACGTACCTAGACACAGGGTCTGGCTTCGGCCCGCCTTTGCCGGTGGCCTTGCACTGATGGCAAAACCACTCGTTCTCGGGGATTTTGCGGACTGGAGGCTTGACGCAGAAGGTGTGGTACTCGCCGTCACAGCCGTCGCACAGAAGGATGAGGTCTTGCTGGTCATTTCGCTTGCACACGAAGCAACCCCCCTCGTCAAGGGGATGGCTGGGATCGCCCGCCACAGCGGGAGCGGCAGCAGCAGCTGCCGCAGGACTGTTGTTGCTGACACCGGCGCCGGTGCTGCCGTTAAGGTCGTTGCGACTGATGCTGTCGCCGTGGCCGGCCTCGGTTGCGTTGTTTTTGTTGCTGCTGTTGTTGTTGTTCTTGTTGATTTCGCGGTTGCTGTTGCTGCCGTTGTTGCTGCTGCTGTTATTGTTGTCCTTGTCAGTGCTGTCCATATCGTTGGTGGCTTTTTTGGTGTTGTCCTTGTTGCTGTCGCTGCTGCTGTTGTCGTTGTTGTTTGTGTTTTTGTTGTTGTTTTTGTTGCTGTTGTTGTTGCTGCTGCGGTTGTTGCTGCTGCCATTGCCGCTGCCCTTGCCGTCACCGACCATACTAGGAGCGGGTGCCGTCAACGCTGACGATGACGATGATACTTCTTCCATCGTGCAGCGGCGACAGATCCCGTACAGCTCAAAGTACGGAGGCAGCGATGGCCGCGGCAAAGCTCGTTGGCCGTTTTAAATTTAATCTTGGGTGAGGTGGGCCCGCCCTTCTCAGCTCACACTGGGGGCAATGAGCCTCAAAGCCTTGCCTTCCTGTGCTTGTTCGCGACCCTTTGAATCTTGCGAAGGCAGGATTGCTGATCCTGGTCCAGAAGCCCCAGCCTGCACGCGGACAAGGAAAGAGGAGAAGATGCGGAGCAGGTGATTTTAGGAAAAAAGCAAAGGCACTGCACGCTGCTGCCGCTGCTGCGGCTACTGCTGTAAAAGGTCGCGACTGTCCGCAAAGGCGAGAGATCTACGATACCAGCTCGTATGGACGCCGCGTGCCCACAAAAAAGTCACTACTTTACATAATTACCGCGGTAGCCCCTCCCTTTTGAGAAAGAAAGAGGGGCGCTAGAGACTGCGCGGCAACAAGAAGCTTGTTATCTACTGCGGTACGAACCTCAGACCAGGGTATCTACACGCGACCGCAGAAACTACGGGTAAAACTCGGTGCCCGTCGCGCCAGCGGCTTACCCGTATGATGGCCAAACTGGTACTACATTTTGAAAAACAGGTCTCGGTACGATCGTATCATACCCACCAAAACCAAGAAGTCGTGAAAGCTGCCGGGCGTGTACACACTCGAAACAGAGGCACCGATGGTAACGCGAGCGTCAATCGCTTAGTGCGCGGAATAGTCGGCACCGAACCTCGATCCTGGCAATCTATAACATCGCGCTGATCTACAAACGGCAAATCGAAAAGGCCCCCCCAACCGAACTTGGCGAGAGCCAGGTGAGGTCTACACACGCAACATATAGTCGTGTGTGTTCCTTATCGCGGCTTGCACACAATACCCTGCTTACGATACCAACGCCCCTTTTTTGGGCGAAAGTACTGCTGAGCTACCCAGATGCACGGTATCGCGATAACATCACCTAGTGCGAGTGCGCGCGATCGGAGAGGCTGCGGTTCAGTGTGCGCCCGCGGGGCTACCGTGCGAGAAATGCAGGGGTTTCACAAAAATGGAAGGCGTTTCCTCAACTGTCTCTCCCCCTGGTTCGATCTCGATCTCTCTTCCGCGACCGGTGCCGCATGCATGAGACCGCCGTCGATCCACCCATATGACGAGACAGTGTTAACATGGTGCCTCGGCTATCGCCCTGGGGTAGTCCGCGTTGTTTCCACGCATCTAGCCTAATCGCAAGGACACAGCTTTTATCTGATACAACGAGGATACGAGCGAAAAAAAGCGAAAAGCCGCGACTCCCAAATTGCAAAGAGCAGTAAAAACCCAGATTCACACAACAAAAGCAGTTACTTTGTGTGCCCACAGCAGCAGCAGCAACAGAGGTCACTCTCGCTTATGGCCAACGCCCGCGAAAGAAATTGTATGGCGGCAGATTGATCAGAGAGCTACCCGTGAACGGTGGCTTGGTAATCTCGTGTTCATCGTCTCGTACATTTTCAGCACTGATTTTTCACGTACGGCTCCATATAGCAGTTATCTGGTTATTTATGTTGAATTTTGGTCTGAGAGAGTACAACCTGGAGCCCCCCCACTATAATATACTGCTGTGCTGCCGTTCGTTGCTGTACTTGCTGTGTGTATACCACCATGTCTGCGTCAAACAACAAAAACACCAACTCAGTTACTGGTAGAAGTTGGTAGTACTGGGATGAAAACGAGAGGCAAGGCTCGCTGGGTAGGATACGTGTGTCACCTGGGCAAGGGTCTTTGATACATACATGTACACGGAAAAATAAAAACGAAGATCTTTTGTCAATAATAACGAAAGCAAGATAATATTTTGCTGATTTCAGATATTATATCTACTTCGTACGTTCGAAACAGCACGGAGACGCTGCTGACGATCGGATGATCGTTTGATGAGATGCTCCGCGGGCGCGCCCCGGCCTAGCGCGCATAACAGGAGAGCGAAGTTCTTCGTAGAAGAGACGCCCCATCCACTGACACGGAACGCCTTCAACCACGAGAAGTACCCTTACGCCCTGCTGAGGTATCAAAAATCAAACGAAAGACCACACAACACACGCCGGCCGTGCGTAATTTATGTGGCGGGTAGAGGGTCTACGATCTTAAGTGTGGTACCCATCATCGCAATAAAAATAATGAAATCGCAACGAAATAAAATACTACTATAGACCAAAAAAGCCGATCGATCTGTCGACCCTTGACCCTGTCCTCTTTGGTTGAATAAATTACGTGCAGCTGCACTTACTTGCAGCACTGCTGTGGCACCTGGTGTACGGTATATACCTTGTTGTGAGGGTGCTGTTGTTATTTATCATCGTTAGTGCCAGATCAGGCAGATCAATCACACCAGCCACCGATGGATCTGATGATGCAGAGTGCGTGGTACCGGTACGCATGATCATGAGGATCTGATTCAGGAAGAAAATAAACACGTCGTAAAAGATGATCATCATCGACCAGCCATAAAATTCCTGTTGCGTCGTACCTCGTATACTCTCCTCGTACGATATGCATGTATGTGTGGCGTGCGTGGTATATACAATGGGCCGAGCCCCCATCCCATCTGATCTGAGGATAAAAAATATGTATACCAGGTACGTACTCGTAGTGTTCGTAGGATCAGATTCACAGATAAGCGAGATGATGATATACAGCAGTAAGTAGTAGTAGTAGTAGTAGTAGTAGTAGTAGTAGTAGTAGTAGTAGTAGTAGTAGTAGTAGTAGTAGTAGTAGTAGTAGTAGTAGTAGTAGTAGTAGTAGTAGTAGTAGTAGTAGTAGTAGTAGTAGTAGTAGTAGTAGTAGTAGTAGTAGTAGTAGCCAGATAGTAGGTAGGACAGATAATAATAAGTAAGCTAGATAGTAGGACAGAAAATCCCTTTCAGAAAGCGTTCTGCTACTTACATACACATACATACGCGTACGTATGATATATAAATTGAGTACGGCAGGCGCTGAAGACGTCGTATACGAAAAGCAGCAGTACACACAGAGCAAAACAAAAAAAGAGATTGAGTACCGGTCCTCCTGCTGCTATAGACTTCAGGTATATCCCGGGTATGTCTGGGGGGGGGAAAGACGGTACCAGGTACGTAGTTATTAATAGTAGTACGAGTTATTATTATTATTTCTCTTGCCATCCGACAGTGTTCAGCATGATCTGCAACATGGATCACTCATAAGAATACATAGTATATACCTGGTAGAACAACAACACTACACATTGTCGGATGGCAAGCATAATAATAATAACATACCAGGTACCTGGTAAAATCAAGAAGTAGACATCGAA
The DNA here is from genome assembly GCA_031213475.1 of Nereocystis luetkeana. Classification (NCBI taxonomy): domain Eukaryota; class Phaeophyceae; order Laminariales; family Laminariaceae; genus Nereocystis; species Nereocystis luetkeana. The sequence continues at coordinate 3,864,040 of JARUPZ010000027.1, read as the reverse complement.
GGTAGATATCGTAGACCTTGTGTTAATAGGCCTCCTTTGGTTCTTCTGGGGATTTCTTCTTTCAGCAATGTTTTGAGTGATCAAGGTTGAAGCTCATCATTCATGCTGCACATCAATGTCGGATGGCAAGCACAATAGTAGCGATGTTAATATTTAATATTGATACCAGGTACCTGGTATAGTAGTAGTTATTAATAGCAGTAGTACTCGTTTGTGTCATTACGATCACATTCTCTTCACTCCTACTTCATGTTAAAACCAAGTGGAAACAAAAAGCAAAAAACAAATATCATCGTTACGGAATTCAACGAAAAAAAAATGTTGCGGGTACAAACACTACTACTATTAATATTATAATACTACTGTCTGTATAGAATCTGTGTGTGCGCACCAATTTGCTTCGACATGCAGCAGCAATAGTATTGAAAATACTAATGAAGTATTTCGGGTATGATTTGCAGCTATCTAATAATACTGCTGCTTTGTTTGATACCACCTGGCCCCTGGAATGGGACCTCGTAATACTACTGTTAATACTACTGCTGTGTGAAGGTGCGAAACCCATTGTGATTTCACGCGCAGGTTCGTGTCCTGCCGTCGACGCCATTTTTGAGGGTATTAGTCCGTTGGGCTAAGGGTAAAAGGTTAACCAATCGCCTACCCAATCTAAGCCTCATAACAACTGTACAAGGTTTGGAGCTTCCAAAAGCAATATTTTTCCTGCGAGTAAAAGCAAAAAGAAAGGCAGTGCTGACGGCTCAATCCTGCACTGTGCTGATCTCCAGAAGTAACTGCAAACGGACGATTGGGCACAAAAAAAAGGCACCCTCGTCCGACGGGGAAATTAATTGCTTTACCAGGGTATGAACTGTTGTTATGAATGGTATCATTGCCCTCCGGAAACCCGTTGTAATGTCACGCGCAGGTTCGTCCTGCTACACCCCCCCCGCTCAGAGCCGGGGGTGATCTGGGTATAATGCAGCTACAGTATAGGAGTAGCAGTCATTGCTGTGGCACAGCAGTACTCTGTGGGTATGTATGCTCTGCCTTTCGGCGGCACCCCTCCCCCCTCCGCCCCCCTCGCTGGGGATGTGGTGGTAGGACGGTTTCAAGTTTTTCTCGACTCATTCTTGCCCCGCACTCCCCCGTGCTGGTCATTTTACGGAGGTGTTCGGCGTTTGATTTCGCCCCGTCCCTTACCCCTTGTGTCTCAGCGTTTCTTCACTGATTTGTTAAGTGTACGGCAGTATGGATCTAGGGGCCGACAACTGCTAGCAGGTTGATGCCTTTGGCTCTGTTCTGGTCACTCACACGAGGTGTTTGACAATGGTTTAAGCTCTCGTATTAGTTGTGGTTTGCCTCGCCAGATGTCTTCTGAACGAAGGGGCGAGGAGCTCATCAGAAAAGCAGGCAATAACGCCTGCCAGGTATAATGAAGGGACGATTACTACAAACCATAACGCCACAACAGGGGAAAGGGGATACCAGAACAACTTCATTCTGGGATTTGAGGACCCGCATCTTCGACTCATGTTCTAGTTCGTGGAATCGGCATATCCCCAATTTTCTTACATATACGTCTTCTGTATATACGGCTCATCAGGGTGGGCTAGTGTTATGGTATTTCCCCGGAAGGCCGGCAATTAACAGGGATTAGATACGGGAACAGACTACCTACTGCTTGAGAGGCCCTTTTTCAACAGTAAGACAGGGGGCAAATGGGATAGACATCACAGCCTGTTCTCAGACGTCCATCGCGACCTGTTTAGCGAATAAAGCTGATGTTTGATCTCTCAAGAATCAACACATGTGAATAACAACGAGGACCTGCTCAGTAGGCAAAATCTGGCAGGGGAAAACCCGTTTCCGCATAGCCTTATAGGTAACGTTTTGCTCGAGGTCAAGGACATTATCGTTGACACCTACCTGGTATCAGGTATCATACCTCCAAACAACTTGGCTTGGACTCGCCAGCAGCGCCAAGAACTCTTGAACATTGAGGGGCCAATATTTAAGGCTAACCGCGAGGCTACTCCTAAACAGAGAAAGAAACGAATTTATCCGAAACAAGGAGAGGTGCCGATCTATGGTGTGATGGGCGTTGATACTTGAAGCAAGCGAAAGCAGCACGTAGCAGTCGACCAATTTCGCCATGCGCACATTCACACATGACGGCAAACTACGGCGCATATCTTAAACGTTGCCACGTCAAGACTACATCACACGAGAAGACACCACAGGGATGTCTTGGGCTCGTGGCAATGCTGAAAACCTTGTCAATGTCGCACTTGTAGATGCTAAAAAATGCCTCGTAGTCATGGAAAAAATACGACGACGTTGACGTGACACATACATTTTGCACAACTACGAGGGCCTCTTAATCGAAAACAACGATCTTCGAAATATTAACGATCACGAGCATAGCCCACCAACGCGCATTCAAAAATACCTCCCCCCCTTCTGTCTGTGCAACATTCCTCAACACTCTGTCCATCGCGGAGCGGCTACATCATGTCCACTGCATCAATCCCCACCCGCTGCCAATTTTTTCTCGACGTCACTTGCCACGCTTCTCAGGTGGCCCACGCCTGCTACTTCCTGATAAGTACTTGGATACGGACATAACCTTGCTGATGTTAGCACACCTCCACTCGCATTCAAGGATATCATCCCGGATTGGGAGGGATACCACGTACGGTCTACAGTTTAGAAGTCATCCAGCAACGTGACATGTGGAAATGTTTTTATTATACGTGTAGACCGTGCATAGAAGCGAGGATACGCATACCGCTCGTTCGAGTTCGTCCCTTGTTTCGTCCCCCCGATCACTCCTGCCGTTGGGCTGGACAAGCACATATCAGGGACTACTATAAAAACGACTATGATACATAATTGACTATATCCTGCGCTACGTACAGCCTGAAAATGGCCACACAGTGACCCATTGTCTCGACAGACTGAACGCAGAAACTATCGCCTAGCCTTGTCGGCAGCTTTCGGGAACCCCCCTCACGGCTCCTCTTTTCCCGTTCCTGACATTCCGGAGGGAATTCCATGTCACCGCCGCCGCGCGTCGGCGAGAACCATCGCGCACTGGGTCAAGTACCGACGGGCCTTCTAGGTGCACGGCGCGACTATCGCGTCCTCCGACTCCCCAAGGGTCCGTCGCGGCCGCCGCTTTGACAGTCATCGACCTCGCCGCCGGGCTCTGCCGTCTCTCGCTGTCGCCCTTGGCATACACCACGCTCCCCACCATTCGTTCAGCCGCTGTGGTGGTGGCGGTGGGGTTGACCGGGACCGCTCTCGGGGGTCCCGATAGCTCAGACGCGTAAAGCGGCGAGCGAGGGGTGGAAAAACGCGGTTTCAGGGTTTTGTAACCGTCGGCGAGATACCGCAGATCGAAGGGAGTGCGTCGGGCCCGAAATGCGGGGGAGCGTCGGACCGGGTCGGCGTTACCCACGCCTCCCAAAAAAGTGCAGCCCTCCGCACTCTTAACTGCGTAGGTACCGGGGCCTAAGGAAGGGTCGCCTGTCACACGCCAGTTCGGCTCCTGCGTGTTGCTGAAACTCGCTGCATACCTGGCGATACACTCAAGTATGTACACAGGATCGTTGAGGCGTGAAGGATTTGAACTTTTTCAGTAGCGAGGCCAGAGGAGGTCAGGATTGCGTGGGGGGGGGAGGGGGGCGTGGTTCCCTTACACGTTTCGTATGCTTCCGTTCGAATTATCGGAATCGAGAAGCAGCCATTTTTTACTGCACGTAGAGCTCCGCGCCCGCAGTGTGTTTTTGGTTAAGGCTTTTTTCCTGGCTGACATAACATGAAAAAGGCCTCGGTCGGTGTTGGACGCTCGTTACATCCCGGCCTTTAACAGCCCTCGCAACGGCATTGTCGTCTCTCAAATCTGGGCCTCGACATGCCCCTTTCCACAATGGCCAGCCCCTCCCTGGAGAAAAAATGGGGTATCGTGGTCGATACATGGCAAACAAGTCGCGTGTACAATCGCTAAAAAACACTGCCTCAGCCCCCACCTCTTCGGATTTCGTCGCATCGCCGTCGTGAGCGTCTCCTTGCCCAAGTGATCAATGTCAAGATCGTTCGCGTACGATAGCGTTTCCGTCGGCAAGTATGAGCCGCAGTCCCTGCCAACCGCGCGCTCGATGTAGCCCCCTCGACCCCACGCGTGCTCCACATCGTCCCACGGTCCTATATTTGATGAGGCGGTCCCGGTGGTAGTTGAAGGTATTTCACCCGATCTTTGCATTAGGTAGCGCCGTCGCAAACATTACGAAAAACAGCGGTAGAAAGCCCGAAAAGCATTAAGACGGCGGGGAAAATCCGGGGGGTGCGAGATCAACGTCGCAGACACCAACCGGTTCAGTCTCAGAACATGCTGGTCAAAAAGGGGCCAAAGTCAGGTGCTTTTTAGAAGATGGGAATATTCTGCTCGATGAAACACCAATTTTGTACGTCAAATTCCGCTACAATACCGGTACCTTGGGGCCGTGGAGAACTCCAATGGTCCTTGCCCCAGCGAAGTACTCGGTGTCCAATCGTACGTTCCAGGTCCTACCGCAGACCCGGTGGTCTGCCCCAACCCTTTCCGTACGTATGAGTCGTAGTTGCATTTTTCCCGCGGCAGCGGCAAGAACGTCGAAGAAAGAGATGTTGCGTCGATGCCCGACGCGGCATCGTAGTACCCTGGCTCCATGCCCTGTGATGGTGTCTTGGAGATGGCATGTGGAGCTCAGTAACAACCGTGGGAGTGGGCGGGGGTCTGCCATATACTTATGGGTGATAAACTGGTAATCACCTTGTTATGTAGATTGCTCGTGGCGAAAGAAAGGTACCATCAACTCTTAAACTTGAAGTAGTGACGCTGTGGTGGTGTATTCGCTACCCGCAATATATCCCTAAGGCGCGCCTCACGTGAAACGTTGCCATACAATGGATAAACACATGGTATCAATACACGCGAGAAAGCAACAATCAGAAAGACAAACTGTGATTTTTAGGCTTAAAGCCAGCACCAGGTGACTAACGCAAAGGAAACGAGCCGATCTAATCAATCATGAAAACGCAAAAGAAAGCCTAACCCAAACACTGCGCTCACACTTGCCTTACACGCTGTTGTTAGCGCTCAAGTGTACATGGCTCCGGCCCTGACGTCGCAGCATTCTGCTATTAACAGTGCGGGACCCTACAAACTAGAAACACGGTTTGCTGCGCTCACCAACCGCTTGGGTCGCTTTGGGGAGTGGGGGCGGGTGAAAGAAAATGTCGGGCATCATTTCCTCACAATAATGACAGCCCACAACATTGCCATGTGACTGCATGGTCATTTTTTATGCCCACGCATTTCAGTTTTTGCGGCTCCTCCCGGAGGCAGCAGTTTGGGGCTGCAGTAGTAGTAGTACTATTAATAGTAGTAGTACATGCAGTAGTAGTACATGTAGTGAACGCGCAACACTTGTTTAGATGTATAAAAGACGTTCCAAAACCATGCATACAATATGTCTAGCCTATTCCAAGTCGCACCTCGCATCCTCCTCCTCCTCCTCTTCCTCCTCCTGTGTGTTGCTTCTCATTGCTGAAGATGTGGGGGCTGGGGACCATCTCGCTCTTCACTCGACTGGCGAGAGTGGCTTTGTGTGCCGTGTCAATGTCGTAGATGCCGTCGTGCGCACGGTCGATGATGGAAGTACGGACGTAAGGCTCCATGCCCCAGTAGGCGCTGTTCGGGCCCCCGATGGTAGAATCGTCTTCGTTGGACAGTTCGATGGGCCCTCGAGGCACCGCCGAACGAATGGTAGACACCGTCGAGGGGCATTCGTCTATAGCGCTGGCGATGGGTGGGGTTTGGCCAAGCGAGCGATAAGGCGTTCTGATTTTAGTGAGGCAAATGACCAGACACCGTTAACGGCCGTTCGTCTTTTATTGCGCTGGCGGTGGATGATGGGGTTTGGGCAATGTACGTCAGGCGTTCTGAGTTTTTGGAAAGGCATTGACGACCTATGACAAGATGGTTTGTTGTCGTTGGAAGTGTCAACTTTTCGTACGCGATGGACGACGGACAGCCCCAACCTCCGAGTGCACTAACGGCAAGATACCCGCAACGAACACCGCGTGCCTCCCCAGGATCGCTCCCTCGCTGCTGGTTGCGGTGTTACTTCTGCTTGGTTGGTGTATCTTTGCCCGCACACCTGACACCTCCCTCCGGCGCGTGCTGTGACAGCGGTAGCACTTTTGAGCCAAAACACTTCCGACCGACGAGGCACTTGAACTGAGGAACTACCCAACATCGGTGGAATATCATTGCTTTGTATTTTATGAGACCTAGGCCATGGACTTGTCCATATCGGGCAGCACTTTCACATTTTCTCAAGGTTAGCCAGTGTATGGGTGACGACTTGCTAATGGAGTAGGAGCTCCTCAAACAAGTAGGGGCCTCGAAAAAAATAGGTATATCCCTGTCGTATCATGCGTCCCTCTGCCTCCTTCTTTTCTACAGGGGGAGGCCTTGCTGCTCAACCCCCCCCCCCGCTCTGTCTCGAAAGGGATGCGTTGTTAATGGTCGAATGACTGCGGCAAGCAACAAATGAGTGCCCCCTCCCCCAGCCCGTCCCCTCCTATTATGCTAAGCTTGCGCCCCAAACACCGGTTACAGCGCTCTCACCTGCCTTCTCTATGCTGTTACGCACGCACCGGATATGCTATTGATAACGTGCGGTTGAGATATGGTCCGTCCCGGAAGCCTTCTGTCATATTTTTTGTGAATGGTTTGCTGTTCTGGGTCGTTATGCATACTATATAATTGACGTAAGAACATTGGACAAGCGGCATTGGATAACCATTCTCCTACATACATTTCTTCGTGGGTTCTATAAGTACATACATAGATAGATATGCGACCCTTCAGCACGGGTTTATATGTCGGAGAGTCGTGGGGGACCAAAAATCGAGGAAATACCTGCCAAAGTTGGGACCGCCCTACACTCGCAAGTCGACGGTTTGAGCAACACGGGAGAACAGATGGATGTGTAGGCGACCCCAAAGTATTTCAGGACGGCCTTTATCATCCATCTATGAGAACTTTCTGCGATCCAGCATCTTGTCCGTATTAAATTGTTTGCTGAAGCTAAGCGACAAGCAGAAGGTACATAGTGAAACAAATAACACATGGAGCATGAAGTGCAAGCACCATCTATCGCAGACCAATAGATGAACAGCATGGGTCAAGCGCCCGCACTTTGGATCCACAACCTACTTGTAAATTTGGCGCGTGCGATAAGAACATCGTAGATCCCAACCAAGCTGTTCAGACGTGTTTTTCAGAACTTCGTGTGAAAGACCGGCGCTTTCGAACTTACTTTTGTCGTACACCCCACCTATTGACAGTGATGCCGCAGTTTTTGACCAGTATAAAGCAAATTCCAGGCTAGTATATATATGCCAGGGACCGTGGATGTATAGTATCATACTAGGTACCAGGTATGTATCAATAAACGTATAATCCGTACCGGACAATTTGTACATAGTGTGCTTTCGTCTCATAATTATGGAATACAACGCACTGGAAAGTAAACCGATTTCATCAGCCGTAACCACCAGGTAGGGTCAAGGGAATCAAATACATACCGCCTTTTTATGCTTTCATTTTCCTTCAGTGTAACCAAGAAAGTTACGGGTGACCACGAAAAAGCGCACCCCAAAACCTGGCCCAATCCGCTAAAATGTGACATCAAGTACAAAACCATGAAGAACTCAACGCGATTTTTTCATGGTTTCTGAACAAACAAAAAAACGGGTACAATTTTCGGATGATTGACTACTATTGTCTCGCCCCTCATATTGAAGTACAATGGAGTGTCCTCTGTAAGAAAATAATACGAAGGTCGTGTCAGATTCGGTCGTGTCAGATTCGGTTTTATGCCAATATCGCCGTCATATAATATTATTATTTCTAACATATTATTTCTCTTGTCATCCGACAATATGCAGCATGATCTTCAACGGTGATCACTCATAACTTTTCCGAAAGAACAAAACCTCGGAAACAAAAGGAAACCCACGCACCAAGTCTAAAAATTCAAAATTGGAAGAGAGAGCGGCCCGGATAGTTCTGACAACTATGTACGACCAAACTCCTTCGTAATTATAAAGTTCCGAGGTTTTCTTCTTTTGGGAAAGTTATGAGTGATCAATGTTGAAGGTCATGCTGCACATTGTCGGATGGCAAGGGAAATAATAATAAACCTGAGCGTACGAGTACAAGTTTATCCCCCCCAAAATGCGATTCAATGCTACTACTACGTTCGGTTTATCGACGATACAGAGGCGAAGAATATTCCAAAACGAGTACAAGTAACAAGCTTGAAAAAAACTCCTCCTCCTCTAAAACGAGCGGTGTGTTCCTCGATTTTGAAGAAAGCCCTCCCACCACTATTATAGAGATAGATGTACCTGGGGTCTGGGTAAATGTTGTGCTTTTTTTGCTGCAGGCATACCCGGGTACGAACGCCGTTGGAGTACACAGCAGCAACTATTAAAACAACTGCAGAATAAAGCTCAAATCACCAAATTCAACCAGTTTTAAGTGTTTCATGTTTCATACAGCACATACAATTCATACATAAAATGTTCTACCGCGTAAAATATAACCCGCGATCTACTCGTACTACGTACTACAAGTACGCATGATGCATGCATGTAGTGGGTACTACTAATTATTAATATAAAGGTCATCATTACTCTAACTCAGAGCTCTGTGATCACGTCGCATCACACCAAGCAGCAGTTTCGACAACGAGATCGTTGATGAAGTTCGTTGGTATTGCGACACTTGCACGAAGTTACGAGTACTTTCAGCGCTTACAAATTAGCATAATAATACACCTACTCGTACCTTCATACCAGGGTAATGACCACGGACTCCTTCGTCAGAGAGTTAATGTGAGAACAACAACAACAACAACAACAACAACAACTACAACAACAACAACAACAACAACAACAACAACAACTACAACAACAACAACAACAACAACAACAACAACAACAACTACAACAACAACCTATTACCCTGGTATATATACCACTAGGTCAAGATGATGAGTACTCCTTCTATGATATACCAGGTGCCTGGTACCTGGTAATTACAGCACATTTGTCATGACATGCCATACCACTTGGTCATGGTAATATTAATAAGTATTTCTCTAAACTTACCACCACCATTTATTTACGTGATTGCTTACATGACAAAAGTGGCCGGCTCGCCCTTGTTTGTGCGCCGAATATTCCGCTCGGTCTCCTGCCGCTGGCGTGCTACCTTCGGACCCCAGAAAAAAGTCTTAGGCAGACCACCGGGGGTCTTGAACTGCTCGAAGGACGGACTAATGGCGCCTCCAGCCCTTCGAGGGCAAGAAAAAGGCGCAGTTGTTGCTGGCTTACTGCTTGTACGTGATACCTCCGCTCTCCAACAACAGGGAGCACGAGTCACTTCGCTGTTGGTCCCAACGCTGCTTCCCCCGCCGCCGCTCAATCCGCGTGCTGTGTCGAAAGTAGTAGCAGTAGTGTTGTTGTTCGTGCTGCTGCTGCAAACAGTAGTAGTGACATCCCTCTCGATGCATCGTCGCTCGTCCGGGATTCGTCGCCTGGCTTTCCGACGTAATAATGAGGGCGATGACGACGACGAGGTCTGACAAGCGATAGTCGAGCTTTCGTACACATCGTGCTCAAGATACTCGATCGAGTCGAATTTGGATGGTGGTTTCGAAGTGGAAGTCGCCAAGAAACTGTCCCGCCCGCTGTCGTAGAAGTTAAATACCTGCATCTTCTCCTCCCTTGTCGTGACCTCTACAAGTATGTCGTAGCCACCATTGTAGAATAGTTGGTACAAAAATGGCTTGGAATGTGTCCTCACTCGTACAATACTATACTGGCACCAGGAGAAGGTATACTCTCCACCACCAGGTATGCATGTATGTGTTTACCAGTATGTATGTGCAGCGGACAACTCGTCGTACTCTGCGACTACGCGCCCCTACGATACTTACACGTATGATACCATACGAGTACGTACCATACGTATCATCATACGATATGGATGGTGTAGAGTGTGGAGTGTTGCGATGTGGATGTGCAGACGTGCAGACAGCAGTAACTATACTGCAGCATGCTGCTGTGTTGCTGCTGTAGAAACGACAACGCCGAATTCGTTTTTTCGCATTTTTTTCGGTTTCATCCGTTTCATCTCGTTTTCTTCATCATGGTGGCATGGTGGCGAACGGCGAACAGGGAGTCGTCTTTACCCTCCGCACCAAGGCCTTTTACTATCTACCAGGCACACACAGGATAAGGGATAGGGTACACAGCACAGAGCAGTATACGAAAACGCGAGGAAACGGGGAAGAAATAAACCGATTGTTGAATACCAGGTATCTGGTTGGTACAAACACATTAAATTACAGTAGTCGTAGTAATTAATTGTACTCTGTCCTTTCGGTTGTGCCGAACATCGAAGGCACGCGTTGTTACTATTAATATTAATAACTATTATTACTGCTCTCGCACCCCTTCTTTCTTAGTACACAAATAATGAGGGCAATGCAGCAGCAGCAGCAGTCAAACCCCACGCTACGCACGGCTGGTTGATCGCTGCGTTTTCGAAATTTTAATACGTTTACCGAACGAAGTAAAACACAGACAGGGTGAGGGGCTTTCTACGAAGAAAGGACGGGGGCACGAGACGAATTATGAAATAAAACCTGGTACATAAATAACATACTCGTACGTACATCATGTATGTATTGTTGTTCGTACGTACGCACGTATGATTAAGGCCACGCTGGCACGCTCAGGCCAGCTCATCCCCTACTCGCCTACTCGTGTAACTCGACAAAAAAGCTACAACAGTTAGTTACAAAACGAAACTGTCTTCCAAATCACTGCTACAGTTTTTTTTGCCTTCCAATCACTTTCACTTTCCAGAGATTTTTACCCTCGGCGGTCTTCTCTGGACAAGCCGTGGTCACAGGTGTCGTCCCTTCTCCCCCGGCACTTGCCCTCATTTTCGACGCGCATAGGGTTCAACATTCCCCCTGTGCTCGTCGATTTTCATCCATTATTATTGTGTAGCTACTACGTACTCATATATACGGTGATTTTTGAAATGTTCGGATCATACTGTTATTATTAATGTGATAGTATTAATAGTAGCCCAAAAAGTGTAACTTCACAACAAACATCGTTGGCCCTGGTTGCACCCCCGGGGAGATACTTCCTCTACGATCCATTCGGTATCTATATCTGGTATCTATCATACAGGCACCGCTTTCAGGGTCAAAACTACTTGGAAAACTACGATCATATGTACGATTGATTATTATACTATTAATACTACTACTCGTTCTATTCGTGTCACACACTACGTACGTACGTACGTACTCCTGTATGTACATCGTACGGGCTACACCAGCAGTAGTAGTAGCAGTAGTAGTAGTAGTAGTAGTAGTAGTAGTAGTAGTAGTAGTAGTAGTAGTAGTAGTAGTAGTAGTAGTAGTAGCAGTAGTAGTAGCAGTAGTAGTAGTAGTAGTAGTAGTAGTAGTAGTAGTAGTAGTAGTATTAAAAGTATAGAAATTGGTGCTCGTAAATCATATCCGGATTATCCCGTAAATCCACGAATAAAATGTGAAGTCATGGGGTCGAACATCAGTTACCGCTGTAGACAGCACCATCATGATTCAGTGAACGCCTAACATGTTTTCGCCGCAAAACTCTCTAAACTTCAAAATAAATGACGAACATTGCATGCAGCAACGACCACATACATCGTGAATGGGGGGGTGATAAAAAATGGTGCCCGCGAGTTACAACGGCAAGGAGTCGTACGCCACGGTGCGCAGCATTTATTTATGTGATCCTACCCGTAGCACTGCTGCTAGGCGCTCGCTCACGCTGCTCGAGGACAAAGATGTCAGGAGACATTTCAATCAACGCAAAACGTGCGCTGTCAAGGGTGTATGTAGGGTCGAGTGTTCCCCACTAAAAAACCTACTTGGTAGTATAGTTTGGTGTCGGTCAAGACTTATAAGTCTTGTCGAGGCAAAGTTAGTTAGTTGCTGTCTGTCAAGGAAGGGGTGAAAGTGCTGTCTCCTGACATCTTTACTGCTCGTAGACGGTCGAGAACACAAGAAAAAGTTAACCAACCATTGTGTTGATCGCCATCTCCACGGGCGCAGTATGATCCTTTACCCGTACCACATTGCTGCTGCTGCTGGGCTGTGCTGGGCGCTCGCTTACTTACGCTGTGCTCGTGGACGGTCGACAACACGACAACACCCAAAAAAATTCCAACCATTCATTGTGTTGGCCGCTATCTCGGGGCCCCAACAGACGCATACTACTTACTCGTACTCGTATGATGCCGTGGTGGGGTGTACGTCTATTTTCTGAGGCTCTTCACTCGTCACTCGAGGAGCTGTACTCGTACGCCTCACGCAAAACCCGACTTCGACAAAAACGAGGAACCGAAGGGACTCCACACATGGTCTAAAAACAGTACCACCAGTACAGGACACCTATAAAATAACAAGAAAACTATACCTGGTACCATGGTACCTAGTAGCAATTGAGGAGAAAAGCTGGCTGAGATTTGCAGGAAATTTAGAAATTCTGGAGTCGTAAAGATCACAGTGATGAAGCGATTGCGTAGTGAGAACGCCCCCGTTAAATCCAGCCAGGGCCAGTTTTCTTGCCTGTTTATTTGTAGGTGTCCTACTGCTGTACCTGTGGTATAGAACAAAACAAATTTACAAAACAAAAATGGGGGTCCAACGATGTTGGTAAATAATATCGGTCCTCCCGTAAGAAAACAGACTATTAATAGTGGTATAAGAACGTATGCCGCCGCTGGATACCTGGTATATATGAATAGAGGGTTCGCCGTTACTCTTAAATAAAATGTAAGAAAATCTGTCGTCTTCTCGCCGCGCCACAGAACAAGGAGACACATGGATCTTCATCCTAACATTCAGATTCAGGCTTCTTATTGTAATAGACGGCTAAAAGGCCAAGTATTATGGGAAATTTTTGAGACGTTATTTCTGGCTTTTTCAGCGATCTCCGAAGCCCAAAAATCAGAACCATCTATTATGGGACAGGAAATCATCGATATTTTTGATCTCAGTTCCTGGAGGGGGCAAAAATCAGCAAAACCTCTCAGAACTGAGCTCAGTTCTGAGAGGTTTGGCTGATTTCTGAGAACTGAGATTTTTCGTATTTTGGGTGCTACATCTCACTACTACTGCCAGCCCACCTATCTACCTGCGCACCTGCCACCCGTCACCCACCACGCGAAAGCATCAAGCCGACGGCGGGCGGTAACTACGGCGCTTGTGTAAAGAGAGATGGCTTCTCCTTCACATGGAAGCAATATTAGCGGTGGCAGCAGCAGCTGCAACAGCGGCACCAGCAGTAGCAGAAGCAGCAGCAGCACCGCCAGCAGCAGCAGCAGCAACAGCAGCAGCAGCAGCAGCAGCAGCAGCAGCAACAGCAGCAGCAGCAGCAGCAACAGCGATGGCGACTCGATGTCGCCGGCGCTAATCCTCCCGTGTTTGGATGCTGAAACCACGCTCGCGGCCGCCGCTGCCTTCGCAACGTTTGAAGACGACGAGGAGGACGCTGAGACGCCTGCCGTAAAACGCTCGCGACGTGCCAAGCCACGCCCAGACTACAGAAAATCAACTTGGATGAAGATGCTACAGGCCGAAGCCAAGCTGTTGGACCCCACCTCAGACGAAGCCACTTTTATACAAAACCACTTTTAAAAATCAGAACCCATAATACACGTTATATATTTTCACCCACACTTTTCTGTAGCCCGAAAACTCACAAAATAAAAAGACAGAAATAACGTCTCAAAAATTTCCCATAATACTTGGCCTAAGGTTCATTCTTATCGGAGAGCGTTTTTTCCATAATTTCCGAAGTTTGGAAATAATTGGAGATACGTATCAATGTACGGAGGCGTTGTCACTATTCGTGAAATTCTCCAGAAGCAAAAAAAAATCAAGTTCGTTAAATTTCATATAGTTGGGAAAAAACAGGAAAATATGGGAGATTAAAAAAATGCGCGAAAAAAGTGTCGAAATTACGGAAAAAAGACTCTCCGATAATAATGACTCTAACGCTGCTGTGTGTATCCTTAGTTGAAAAATAGTGCCGTTAGTGTACCAGCTAATAGTTTAGCGAAAATGTGCCTTGTACCCCTATCGTAGCAAGCGCCAACCAGTGGTGTTGTGAACCGACAATGGAAATGGACTCGGTCGGTTTTCGGTTTTTCACCGAAAAAGTCGGTCCGTTCCGGTCCTCAAAATTAATGCAGACCGAACCCGGAAGCGAACGGTTTTTTGGTGAAAAAACGAAAATATCGGTCGGTTTCGGTCGGCTTTTTGCTCTTGAACCGATTACTATTAATAAAAAAGTCGGTTTTCGGTCTTGAAAAACCAACTAAAAACCGACCGAAAACATTAACTTTCGGCTACCGGTTCGTAACACTGGCGTCAAAATGAAGTCACCATAGATTTGAAGTGGTTGTTGCTGACCTCACGCCATAAACAAGGCTAATGTTGCAGAAATTCGTTTTTACACCGAAAAAGTCGGTCGGTTCCGGTTCACAAAATGAAAAACCGAACCCGAAAGCGAACTGCTTTTCGGTGAAAAAAACGAAAATGTCGGTCGGTTTCGGTCGGCTTTTTGCACTTGAACCGATTACTAAAAAAAGTTGGTTGTCGGTGTTGAAAAAACGACAAAAAAACGACCGAAAACAACAACTTTTGGTTACCGGTTCACTACACTGGCGTCAAAATGAAGTCACCATGGATCCAATCTTGAAGTGGTGCTTGGCCTCGCGCCATAAACAAGGCTGGTGTTGCAATCAAGCTTCATTACAAAACGCATGACTCAGTCACCGACGTTCATCAGTCGACAGGAAAAAATAAAATGACTCATCGTTTTTCCGGCCGTTCTCGCCCACAAAAAAAAACAGTGCTCTAACAAGGCAACATTGCGAGCACTTATTTCATTTATTTACTACGAGAGCATCCCCGGGATACAATCCAGCGGCCACTACTACCACCATGCTTACTTGATGTACACTGCGGCTGAGTGCGTTTAGTAAATAAAAGGTCCAGCAGGGTTAGCAGGAAATACGGGAGAAGATGCTCACCATCATTCTGTTTATATCATACAGAGAGAC
Source organism: Nereocystis luetkeana (assembly GCA_031213475.1). NCBI lineage: Eukaryota > Phaeophyceae > Laminariales > Laminariaceae > Nereocystis > Nereocystis luetkeana. Next base: position 3,848,781 of record JARUPZ010000027.1, on the reverse strand, counting down.
AAGACAAGACAGACGCATTCGGAGCTTCCGTCACGGAAACCAAAGGCAAACAAACCCAATGGAGTACGGAACTAATATACACCCTTCCCCTGAGAGCCAGAGCGGGGCGTCAAAATGGGAAGAACCCATGATAACGTCCACCACATCAGAATCCCCGCAGGGTGATGTCAATCGGCGACCGTCTGTTCGAACGTAAAAACTAATGTTCTTTATTTGATACTGTCAATAAGTAGTTTCACTTTCATACCCTCCAGTAGACCGGGTAACGCTGAACCATGTCTCTTAAAAGGACTCTGAATCGCCCCCCATGGTGCAAATATCCTATTTCAAGGCACGCTACTACCGTATCATGAATGCTTACAGTTGCTACTGCTGTAGCACAGGCAGGGCGAATGGCCAGCAACAGTAAAACGTGTCGCTACCCGCAGGCAAAGTCTCACACTCGAGTGCAGCGAAAAAATTGTGCTTGTGACAACAGAAAAAAGCCGCCAGCGGTGGGGTGGGGCCACTAACGCAGGCCCACCTTGGTCCCCACGATAAACGTATGGACCTTTGCATCGCGAGCAAACACCTCAAAACTGCGATTCAACCGCCGTCGAGGACACTACCACAACTAACAGAGACGCGCAGCGCGCAATGGCCTCCTCGCTCTACATCTCGCCCGTGCGGGGTCATGCCGAAAACATTAACCACACTCAAGAACCACGTAAAACTCGTAGCCGAGATAGACAGAGCTGCACATTTAACAGACACGGCTATAGAAACGCGACAGCACAACAGCAGCCACAGCCACATCGACGTGTCACAGGCGCAACAACGGCGCCGTAATCACACCGAAAAAAACCAACACCGACAACAATCACAACAACAACGCCGCAAATACTCAGAAAACACCCTTGGCTAGTTGCTTAAGTTTGGGCATCCTCGCCAGTAGCCACAGCGACGTCGCCAGCGAGCAGAAGTGGCTGAGCAAGGTGTTGGTGTTCGCCTGCACGATGAACACATCCAGGGCGCGGAACTGCGCCTGGGCTACTTCCGCCGCCGCCGCGCTCCCCACCATTACAGACGGCTGGAAACCTGACAATCACGGAACATGGGGGGATGGTTAACGCGTCGGACACATCTCACGATATATCTATATATCTACAGATAGATCATCTAGATCCTAACCTGCTCTTATGAAATGTTGTGCATGATCTGTAGTACAGTAGTATAGATCCAACCCAGGAAACATGTCCTAGATCACGCAGACCACACGGCTACCACCCGGCCAAATGAGCTATCGGTCATACAGATCATACAGAACACGCATATTATACGACTCCCACCCGGAAACATGATGTATAGACCATACAGATCATACAGATCATGCAGATTAAACGGCTCCCACCCGGAAACATGAGCTATAGCTCATACAGCTCATACAGATCACACATATCATGCAGACTATACGGCTCCCACCCGGAAACATGAGCTGTAAATCATGCAGATCCTACAGACCATACAGATTATACTGCTCCCACCCAGAAACATGAGCTATAGATCATATAGATCATGTAGATAAATAATATACCAGGTATCTATCTATCTGCCCTGAAATATCTAGATCTTGATGGAGTAGAAATCGACCATCTATCTGGTCAACGAGCGGAATTATTTGGGATTGGAGGTGGTCAAGTCATCGATGGGGCAAGAACTCAGGTCGAACGGGCAGTATTGCACGGCTACAGGCTGTTTCGGCTTCAGCTGCTTCTTCAGAAGAATGTCTCGGGTGGGTCGTAAAGACGAGCACATAGACTCCTCGCTCGTTACCGGGGGGCGTTTCGTGCCGCCTCGGCAGCGAATCGCCACCTGAGACGATACACAGATGCGCCCGTTTCTTCAGGAGGCACTCCATTTATTTCCCAGCAGAATTTCCAAGGCGCGGTGCGTACAGGGCGGGCCGTTTAACATATATACATGGCCAGGTGGGAGAGGCAAATGTGCTGCGCACACCGCACTGTAAGCTCTCTCCACGCCTTGCGCACACCTGATAGCAACAGAAGCATTTTGACCTGAACAGCGAGGCCTGCATATATATTGATTGCCGAAGCTAACACGCCACCAACCACCAGCGCTCCATACCCCAGAGAAAAGAGCACGTCTGCCTCAGTCTCCAGCCCTCACCTTGGGAGTACAAAAACAGTTCCGCTGAAATATCCGACACACGTACGTACGTACATAAGATGCTTCCATGATGCTCGTGACCAAATTTTTAGGGTGCTGCACAACCTCTGGTGTATACCTGTGTGTACTCCACTTGCTGTCCTGTCTGACGAGTAGCTATGCGGTGCAATGCTGCTCTCTGCCTACGATATGAGTACTGTGAAGTTTTTTTGCTATTCCACCAGAAAAATACTCGTTATGTGCACGACACTTCTGCTTCAGTCTCAAGCCCTCACCTTGGGAGTACAAAACTTTTGCCACCAGAGTTCCCACGATCTGCTCCGCCCCGATGAGAGCCAGCAGCATGCCCGCGACGTTGATGTACAGCCCCAGCTTGAGAGAGTTGCGCATACGCAGTTGCGCTTCGTCCACCTCTGCCAAGCTCCCCAGTCGCCTCCAGCCCTTAGCCTTTAGTGTGTACCCCCACGTCCTACAACATGGTTTAGAAAGACGCAAAACATATTTTTTAAGAAAAAAACGAAGTACGCAGCGGGGCGGGCCGAGCATGCGGGAGTCAAGGTCATGGCTACGTATTATTATCTGGCGTCCTGCGCTACGCCTCAACAAGTATGTAATCGTTGAACTGAATCTGCGCAATAGGCGGATTCGTCTACACCTGTTTTTTTTCGCGTCCAAAAAACAAAAACATCCTTCGCGCGCCCAGACATGTTCTTTTCGTGGTGGCATCCGCGAACGACCCTCTGCGTGCACGCACTCATCCTTTCTTGATATTAATATTACGGGGGGCCATAGTTAACAGGACCTATGGTATGAATAAAAACCTAAATGTTTAACCATTTTTACTAACAATATTTGGTCCTGTTAACTATGGCCCCCCGTAATAGAGCGATCCGCCAAATGCCAAAGAGCATCGCTGTCAAAAAAGGTGTATGTTATCATCTGCACCTTGGTTACCGTGGAGCGCAGGAGCGAAACAACGTTCAATCTACAAAACTGGCGCAACCGAAGTACCCGCCAGGAAAGAAAACACGAAAAAAAAAACTGTGAATACAGGGCTGAAGCGATGCGCGCACCATGATAGACACAACCCGCGAAAACGCCGGCACGCCACCCCATGTCTTGAATAATCGCTTGGCCCACAATAGGCATAAAACCATGATTAACGCCACAAAGTTCACTACCAACAGACCATAAAAAAAGTCCTTTCACTTTTAGTAAAAAGGAAAACTTGATTTGAGACGCGGGCGACATCCTCACCCCCCACAAGCAACTCGGCGCGGTTACCGAAGGACACGCAGCGGACCGCCAGGCAAAGCCGAGCACAGGCCAACTTTTTTAAACCCTTTGTGAGGTGCGCTTACAGAGCACCACTCGCCTCGACACCCTCCGCTCGTGCCAAGTCGTCCGTCCGCAGCCGCCGCTGTCTACAGATTATTTCCAGGTTTGTTCAGCCCACAACGAAGACACACGATGGGCTTAGTGGTTTCTTCCCCAAGTCTTTGTCTGTCTCACCAGCAGATGCTAGCGCCCGAGCAAGCGAGGCTCGCCAAAGCGAACGCCACTCCGTTCCCGAGGATGTTGCCGCGCGCGGAGCGGTTGGTGACCGCGTTCGAGAAGAGCAGGATGATGAAAGCCACGGTGGACAGGATCGTTTGAGACCACCATGACAGCCAGCTCACCTGCGGCGTCATCAGAAGAAAAAAAAAAAAAAACGAACAAACAAAAGTGGGAGGGGGGGCGTGTACTCATGTGTTGCTTGCCATAGTCATTTGACCATTGACCACGCACCCTTCTGGAAACAAAGCAAATAAAATAGAGAGAGAGAGGGGGGGGGGGGATTTAAACCTTCAAAATTCGACGCCGTTCATGTGCAATAGCGATACGTGGCAGGACGTACATATTTTACTGCAAAAATTAGCCCACACCAACTCCAAGCAACTTTAAAAAATGAGAGCACAGTGTTGAAGCGATTGTAAGTTCGGACAGAGTTTAAGCACGGAACCTTGCGTCGAGAGCCTCTGGTGGCTCGGGTGGCCGGATCGTTTCCACCGGGAACAACTCCAGCAAACAAAGCTGCAGCGTGCAGGCGGCAGCATACCCGTCGAACGGAACCGTGCGCACAGCTTCGGGTGGCGCGGGAGGTAGCGCCGTACCCGGCTGACGTAATGCCTCGGGGGTCGTGCTTGGGACGCCCTCTCCTCGACAACTATATATACTGAGGCTTGTGCTTACAGTAGATGGAAAAAACGTCGAGCGAAGCATATTTGCACCTGCAGTATACGCGTTCCTCGTGGCGCCGGGAGTACACACAAAGTATATCTCTTGCGCGGTAAAAACCGAAGAAGAAAAAATACAAGTCGGTAACTCCATAACAAGGTTTGGGTGGGCAAGACGCGAACGCGAGTAAACCTCGTGAGGTTGCAACTCCCTGCTCCCCCTGTCTGCCTTGCGGGTACTACGGACTGGACTCGAGCCGGGGGAAATCCTTTTCTGTCCGCAGCGTCTGAGGATAACCGATCGATTTCGTCAAACCAGCTAAGCTACAAGGATGTGCACGGCCGACTGCTTCCTACGTATGTACAAAAGAGCAAACGCATGACAGCATGCGAGGACCCCACATACCTGCCGAAATACAGTCGCGTGGCGCTTGAGCTGCTTGGCGATACCCCTGCGTGCGACGCGGGGCAAATATGAAAAACAAAAAAACACGTCGGCAAAAGTCCGGGGAATTGATGAATCGTGTTCGGAAACCATATCATCGCGGCCTTCAAAATTGATATCGCAGGCTTCGCCACGCAATAAATTTACGAGAATCAGAGTTATGTGCTGCTTGCTCGGACTCTGCTTCCTGCTTTCGCGTGTAACGCAAAACACCGTACGAGAATGACTGCACAAGATACAATAAGAGTAGTACCAGGCAGCAAACAAGTTCCCACCAGGGGGGGAAGAAGGGTGTACTCATCTTCATGCACGGCCGTAGTCGTACGAACATAGACCCTCGCATCCCTACCATGCCGGGAAGGAGCATGTCGGGTTTTCACCGACTAGGCAGACATTGGTTGCACCAAGCTTTGTAAGATGTGGTGAGGTATTGTGCGAGTCGGACGAAGGGGGTTGAGCCACATCCTACCAAGAACCGCCTGTGAGGCGGATTGGCATATGGAAGGGGCATTGCGTTGAAGCAGGTGCCTGAAGAGCAGGTTTGAGACCGTTGCCAGACACCAGAAAGCGCGGCCGATACTTCTGTGCGGTAGAACGCACTACCGGGGACATTTGCGTGCGTAATACCGGCTCTCCTCGTGCATTCAGAGCTACTCAGGAAAATACCGGCGCGTCCATGCGACTGGGAAGACCGTAGTTTCAATAGCAACTACCTGAAAACGTACTGGAGACGGGAAAAGGAAGCGCTTGTTCGTTGAAAACGGACAAATAGAGCACAGCCGGCTAAGAGCTCCAGCCATGTTACATCGAAGGGCTGCAACATGCTATCCTGAGCAGCTGGTCTCCGATTATAGTTGAGACGGTTCTACGCAGGCTGGACCAAAAAGGGCTCGTAAGGGAAACAGAAAACTGCGAAAAAGATTGCGTGCCGACTGGCGTCATGATTGGTCGAAGATAAATTTGGGCTGGGTTATTATGATGGACTAGAAACAGCCCATGCTGGGTGGGGTCCCAGGGAACGTGTGACCTACAAAAGGGTCACTCGTAATTCGAGCTGTCTCTGGGTCAGTCGTCTACATCAACAAGTGTACGTGGCTGGAGGCATCGCCCGTGTCAGCTTCGTTCGCCTATTGCCCTGCAAATCCAGTAGACGCCCGCAAACAATACCTCGGTACGACTACGTGACTGCGCTACGTATTCACCAGGTATGTATAGGCATCGAAGTGACGTTCTTTGCACATTGGCTTTTATTTCTATTTTGGCCGAGGATCGTTTCTCGTGCTCTCGGCCACGGAGTACGCAGGAGGCCCGCGTGTACGCACAGCCCAAGTTTGGACCCCGGCCGAGGTCCGTGGCGCGTTCTCTGGGCCTTCGAAGTCGCGAAAAACTAGCAAGGGATCTGTTTCCGCAGAGGCAGAGACTGCCAATCCAATGCAAACCCCACGACTTGATAATTCGATTTTCTCGTTCTGCTGCTGTACTGCGCTGTCCTTCCAGCAGCTTTGCACATTGCGACAGCCTCGGTACAACAACAGTCCCACATCATGCTCTTCCCTTTGTGGCGGCGACGGACCGTGCTTCTGACCGTGCTTCTGAGTCTTTACGTATGTGTGCTATGCTTCCCGTCTTCCTAATAACAGGACATCGAAACGAACAAATACCGGTAGTCTCAAAAGAGCGGTATTATTGTTGTACGTACGTACGTAAAGACGGCACCGCACCGCAAGAACGTGAAAATGACGACGAAAAAAAAAAAAAAAAAAACCGTCCCCCCTGATCTAATAATTTCCCGCCTCATTGGAACACCTTGCGCCGGTCAGCCGGTCAACAAAAAAAAATGAACAGCAGAGCTTCTCTCACAGCCTTGTACGCCGCCCCCCCCCGCTCGCGACCACCTTGCCACCGATTCGGTCCGGGTAAAGCTCCCCTCCCTCTCCGCCACAGTGAGCCCCGTCGCCCGCCTCGCGTGAAGCCCGGTGCTCACCGCGGCCCTCGTTTGCCAGCTCGACAATGTTGGTGTTTATACTGCGGAGCTCTCTCGGTGAACTTCAGCTTGGTCGCAAAAATAGCACCGCTTGAATTTTCTTTTGCCACCAAAACGACCCTTGTAGACTCGTACATATCTTGCCCAACCTCACACCAGGGGGCCAGACAGAGCCCATTCATGCTTCCCTCGTGCCTCGATGGACACGCGACGTCTATGCCACGAAAGCGGCGACCGCGCTCCGTCCAACCCCCCCTCTACCCGCCAGCGCCCGCAGACACCCGCGACTGCGCCGGGCTTGCCCGCGGTGCCGTACTCTGGGTACACGCAAGTACACAAAACATTTTTTTCAGAGAAAATAAACGAAGAAAAGAGGCTCTCGCCAGCATGTACTATTACTAGTAGGAGGCAGTGTCCAAGTGGGAGCTCCGAGAGGCCAGGGACATAACAACCACGCACGCTCAGGAGAAAGATATCTGCAAGTACGCCTATCATTCCTGGGTTCTGTGTACTGGGTGTGCATGTGCGGTGCCAAGGAAACTGGCATGGCCACGTTCGGCACTCGTTCTACTACTGTATTTTTATCCCATTCTAAGCGTTAGGCATTTTCACCCCCGCCGCGTGGAAGCCTCCATTCATAATTTGCCGATTTACCGTACACAAGCCACTAAGGTAAGGGACTGATGTACCCTCTCTGGTACGAAAGTACTCCTGGTACGTCTGTGCACGTGGGACGGCAGTTGCATTGAGATCAACGATTGCGATGAGGTGCGCGAGCGCGAAGCGCCAGTTTTTTTTTCTTGGTTTGCCAAGAAAAAGAAGCCTTTTCATAACGGATCGTACGAGCGTCGTAGCGTGCCTTGGTTTTAGTTTCTCTGTAAGTGTGTGTGTGTGATTCAACACATTTTCCGGCGACGTATGTCCACCGCGCGCAACGCACACGGCACCAATGCCAGTTCCGGCGGGCTCTGTGCACGCACGCATACTAACGAAACCTTCTCGTGTTGGTGAGGTTGAAAGTTGTTCAGAGTTGGTCGAGCTAGGTGCGGCAACGTGTGTAGGTAACCTGGCTGGACCATGGGTTAGAAAAAAACAGAACGGTAGAATCTCACAACTGTTTATTTTTTTTAGTTCTGCCGAACGAAACCCAACCCTACGAGTTCTCGCAGACAGAATGTGTCTGTCCCCAGCTACGTTCGAGCCGTGTCCCTACGACAAGCTGCAAATGGTGTTGTCAGGCCCACCCTCCTACTGATGAGGGGACGCATAAGCTCTGCATGTCGTACAGCGGTATCAGTGGTGGCACCTGCTACGAGAAGCTCTGCTGGACACATGTCAGGTAGGTGCATATTTTTCGGCCGAGTTTTGAGTTGGGGGAACCAGGAAACACACAACAACATCGATTACGCGGACCAAGGGTTCAAGGGTTAGACCGACAAGCCGAGCGTAGAGCGACGCTGACCCCGGCCTTGTGTGTCCTACTGCTGGTGCTGGTGCCGCTGCTGCTGGTGCTGCTGGCGCTGGTGCTGACGATGTTATTCTCTTGAAAAAACAACCCAAACGGCACGGGTACATGTTCATTCGTGTTGGTTCTGCACAATCTGTATTCGCCCAATAAGATCACAGATTTGGCTATTTACCTACGCCTCACCACCATCAATAACCTCGTATAATTAATAAAAGTAAAACCCTCTTATCGTACGAGTACGAGTATGATACCCCACCCCCTTCGAGTACACACACGGACAACAGCACTTTGGCCCGCACACGTGTTTCGCCCTGCCGTAGATAGGGCATACCTGGTACTTGGTACAGGAGCAAATCCATGGAAAAGGTGACCCCACACATGGCGAGGTTGAGGCATTGGAAAGAGGAAATCGCGAGCACGATCGCCCATGTCTCAACACTACCCTGGTATCACACAGAGCATGTATCGAGCAACAAAGGCCACACTAGAACCAGTGTCCACAGAGAACACGTTAGGTGCGCAAATCAAACACCACCTTTCAACATGTTTATCGTTCGTACCTATCCAAGCCTGCGTCGTCCCTGATTTCCTCCATGTCTCCGTCCTCGTAGTCGTCCTCCTCGTCCTCCTCGTCCCTATCGTCCCTCTCCGCCGCACGGCGCATGAACGAAAGACTTCGCCCCACACCTACCCTTGCCGCCCCGGGCAGCATCCACCGAGGCAATCGAGGAGATCCGCTGGCACCGGCCTTCGACGGTTTGAGAGACATCGACGTTGTTGCCTTCGTGTGTGGGCTACAGTCGGTCAACGACGATACCGCCAGGAAGCTTGTCGACCTCCGGAGAAGGGCCGAGGATCGGGCTCCTCCCACCGGTGGTGGCGAGGCTACGAAGCCATCGACGGAGCCTGTGCCCGTCGAGAGCGCGAGCCCCAAGGCGGCCGCGGAGGCACCCATTTGAAACATGACTCCTTTCATAATTTTGACTTTATAGGTGTTTTCCCCTCCGTGCAAGCGTGGAGGAGAGCAACCGCCGCCCCCGCAGTTTCAATGGTGTGCAATCACGTAGCTCACAATGCTGAGCAGGTTTACGCTGCTCAATCCTCCCCCAATGATCTCCTCAACAACATACAACATTCTCGTGCTCCTTCATCTCCGAATGGGGAGTTCCATCTTATTTTTGGCGGTTCTGGAGCGGGTTGCCTCACATTGCTCCACCCGCACCAAAGTGCACGTGGCCCACCCAGCCACAGCAGCAACTGCCAACGGGATTCCCCAAAGCGGTAACAGCTATCGAGGGAACACGGTTCAAATGTGCAGCTTTGGCGATGACGACATGGATTTCGGAGATGATGACGATGAGGTGAGCTCTAAGGCACTGAAAGTCCTGTACCTGGATCATAGCATTTTAGGTAAAGGCTGGCTCCGAGAAATTGCGCGAATTGACCAGATTTTGAATTTTCACCACCCACAGCTATACGTACGAGTAGTAGATTGCGGGCGTGTGGACTGGGCTCCGATAGAGTTGTTCGCGAGTATCCCATACTACAGCGACAGGAATCCCTTGATGCCTGCCATCTCACAGGCACCCTATATTCCGGCTTTGTCCCCGTCCGCTGCCTCGGTCTTACATCATGTGTTCTCGATATTACGTTCGCTGTGGCACAACGACCTCAGGATTTCTTGACGGGCAAGCTTGCCGCTCTGGGCATTGACGAAGATCTCGAGCTTTCCGGCGGGGAAGAGGAAACCGAGGACCCTGCTGCTGCTGCTGCTGCTACCTCTGCTGCTACTGTCACCGAGCAGACGACGGCAGCATCACCACCAACAACAACACCGCTATCAAACCCAGCCTGTACCGAGGAGAGCAGAGGGGAAGAAGCTCCCCCATCCCCCGGAAATGGAGGCATTGAGGGTGGCGAGAGGAAAGCTGCCACCACCGAAGAAACCCTACCAAGCGTCGAGGGAAGGGGAGGGGCAGAAGACGGGGAGATTTTGGGCATGCTCGAGAAGCCCCTGCAAACATCCCGGGGCCACTCGCAAGGGCCGTCTCGGGATCGTCACGGCACCAGCGGGGGCCGGGGGGGGCAAAAAAGCGGGAAACGGGGCAAGTCCCGATCGAAGAACGGCAAGCAAGGTAGAGGAAACCTTACGATAAAGGAGTGCGCCCTGATGGTGTGCGAGAAGCTGGAGGAGCCCAAGTACTACCTTATGTGCCAAGTGGTTGCGACCATCGGGTACAACAAATCAAAGCGCTTGCTGGACCAAGTGAAGAAAATCCAGGTGAGCCCCAAGAAATGCTTGAGACACAGACATCACAACGCTGCCGTTCGCGTTGACGACGGGGCCACCCGGGCCCGGGCGCCATGAAGCATCAATTTTTACGAGGACTGTGGATTGGCTGACTATTAGTAAGTCGCCAACTTTAGACTGCCGTATTAGTCTAGTTGGCCCAAACAGGTATTGCAGCAGTTTATTGATATTATTAGTTGCGTGCGGCAATTTACGGAGTTCTGCGCCTTTGCGTTTGACTGGCGAATTTTGTGGCTGGACGTCTGCTTTATTTTTTTTGAACAGTTGGCTTGCGTTGCGTTGTCGCGTTGCCACCCAGCTTACTGTTGCTGGAGTAGCTATCGGTAGCCGTCACGCCACCTCACAGCCCTATCTATTCCACTCCTGTTAATAATACCATACTATAAAGTCAGTTACCGGTATATACTTGGCAATACGTAATCGAGTGGCCACTACGAGTAAAAGTACTACGAGTAGGAAACGCTTCGACGAATTGAGTACGTACCTGGTACGATATATCGTTTCTAACTGCTATCACAAACTATCAGACTACGTAGAGTCTACAGGTAACCTACTATTAGCAGTATTCATAAGAGCCCTTTACTAGTACAAAGCTCGTACAGCAAGAAAGTCTCCTTATCCTTTGGCGGCCTAAAGCGTTATTGCGGCCGGGGTGCGACGTGGGCAATGCTGCGTACGCCTAAATTCATAGGCTTCCTGGCTGAATATATACTGTTGTAGACCCATTAACCAGCAAGCCTTGCCTTGTCTTTCATACCTGGTACGTTCAAATATTTGCAAGAGTCCCCACAAGTCTCACGATGCCCCAGTTTTACGGGCTTATCATACACCTCCTCTATACACTTCGGTATGCTGTGATTCTGTAGACTTGTGATGAGCGGTTCAGACGGTGGCCTGGCTGTCTGGTGCATGTTTCAAGCTCGTACAACTCCAGCGACGTGCTCGATAGGCTTTGAGTGTTGTCCCAAGGGGGCAGCTTAGTGTCTCGGTGCAAGTACGAAGCATCCCCCCCTGTGGCTCTGGCAGACAACGTTTGCATCCCCCCCTCGCTTCGCTATAGGGTGTTTATGTCGAGTCATCCGGAGAATGCTCGACCGGTACCGGCAATATCTACTGTCGCACGCTTCGCTGCTTCGCATGCTTCCATCGTAAAAATCTGCACAACGACAACGTCAAATGTATGAAAATTGAGTCTCTCCCCCGGCATCCATCATACGTATGTTGCTGTCGAATCCTCTACTTTACTTGCCTTCACCGATGTCACAATCGACCGACTTTGACACACCAGGACAACGGGGGTATGGCGACCGCGGACGGGACCCGGAAGCGGTCTTCCGGAGGCGTTTTTTTCACCCTTCTCAAGGAACACATGTCGCCGGCGAAGCTGAAGGAGCTCTACGCGGACGAGATTCGCGTCAAGAAGGAGAGAGACAGGGCGAAAAGGAAGGCCATCAAGCGCAACGCCGAGGCGGCGGAGGCGGGCGAAGATACCATGCCGCCTCGAAACCGCCCGAGGCACAGCAGCGGCGGCGGTAGGACTTGGAGAGATAGCGGGAGGTTTGTTGGCCCCTCTGACGAGGGCGATGTCGCTAAACGAGCGCGAACGAACCACTCTGCCGGTGACTGGTGAGTCAAGCCGCTGGGCCTGGCGCGGGTGCCGCAGCAGAAACGGCTGCGGTGTTGGCTAGAGAGCCATGATCTGTGCGACGGATACGATCGTAGCAGCTGGTGATTTGTTTTTTTTGGGCTCGAAAACGCCTGCCTGGCTGGCGAACGGGGCTGCTCGGGTGAGGAACCACCCAGAAAAATGTATAGCCCCTTTTGCGTGCTACTATTAACATGATGTTCGTTTTGTGCCAAGCCGGGCCGATGGGATTGTTCTACAACGTCTTACAGATCACGATATATCTATAAATCTGTCTACTGTAGATCATCTAGATCCTAACCTGCCGTAATGAGATGTTGTGCAGGATCTGCAAAATAGTACAAGCAGATCGAACCCGGTGTCCTAGATCATGCAGATTATACGGCTCCCACCCGGTAACATGAGCTAGGTAAAACATACAGATCATACAGGTCAGGTATCTATCTTCCCCGAAAGATCTAGATCATGGGGCGGAAATCGATGATTTGTCTCGATGTGTGGAAATCTTGTTCGTCGGGATGCGCGTACCTTTTCCCCCTCAAAGTTGGTTTTCGGGCGAGTTGAAGATTTCCTCGTGTAAGAAACCTGACTAAAGTAATACCCTGTACCCCCGGGGATTGTTGATCGGGTTAGCGAGTACCTTTTTTTTCGTCACAGCCGTTTTTGGGTGAGAGGTATAAAGCTCCTCGTGTGAAGAACCTGACCCAAATAAGGTGCTGCTTTACCCTCTCAAGAACAGTTGCATGACTCTGAAGTTCGCGGGGATAATATTTTGCTGTAATAGCGTAGAGGGTCTTGCCAACGTGATTCGACGTCGACCGGGGTCTTGTCAGATAGGGGCTCGTCTATTACCTACAGCAGAAGTCACCCTTCTGGCCGCGACGGTCGTTTCCATGAGCGCCTGTTGTGAGGATGGAGGAAAGTTGAAAAGTAGCGTCGTGATAATGGGTGTGAAATGCTTCGCGGGCTGTCCGGGGTTGTCCGCTTGCAGAGGTAGGCGTACGTCATACACTTGCGTTTTGGGTTCCGTTGTTCGTGATATCTCCCGCAGGGCAGGGTGCGGGCGCAAAACCGGCCTCGTTTGCGTTGGTTGTGTAATAGCTTGGTTCGTTGTAGGGCTAGCGTGACAATTAGCCCCAGCTGTAGAGTCTTGACGCGACAATAATGTCTGCCGCCGTCGGGTTCCGTGGGGGAGAACCGTTGCCGCTCAGAGCAACGCTGTGTTTTGCAGCCAGGAGTGAATGTAGTTTTTGCTCAATATTTCGAGCGTGAACGTACAAAATGCGACGAGCGTTGTGTGAAGGCATCGATAGTTAAGGTTTTGCGGCAGCGAGCCGCGCAGCAGTACCGTTGTTTTTTTTCGTTCACGCAACAATTAGTGGTTTGTCCCGCCCGGAAAGGCCCACCGGTAACTATATGCCTGTGAGCACGAGTTGTTGAGGCCAATCTGATTGGTGGCGTGTTCTTCTCTCTATAGCTAGACTCGCTACATACGGCAAAAGTCGAGCCGAACATCCTATTAATAATGAAGCGCAAGCTCCGAGCGTGGACTCAGCCCGCTTGTTTCGAGCGCATGGCAGCGCCCGAGAAGTACTCCTTGAATACCATGAAGCGATTGGGCTGATCCAAGCAATTGCTCAGCCCGAAGTGCCTTCTTAAGAACGGCTTAAGCTTCGGGGATGGCCTGTCGTACGCAATCTCCGTCGGGTCTACCCCCTCTCTCTGCCCAACAGTGCCGAACGAACGGGGACACAGCGCGCACAAGTTGAGAAATATTAGAAGCTAAAACATTATCACATATAACTGGAGAGGGGAAATCTGGTCGTCGCAATGTGTCCCACATGTAAGAGTAGGCAGTGGAACATTCTCGTGCTGTTCTCTACTCGCCAGAAAAGTAAGCGACCAGACGTATGAGGAGTACCCTTTTCTCTTTCTGCGCAGAATCTCAGTGTGCGTGGAAAAAATGGCGCCAGCTTCGGGAAAATGATCTGCGCGGAAAATGTACCACGTACCAGATATTACGGCGAGAACGTAATAAAACTAAATTACACGTGGTGCAGCTTGTTGTGTTTGGTTCCGTGGTTTCCAAGCCCTGCACAGCACCTGAAGAGCAGCTGTGAAAAGTTTGGCCCCGATGCCTTGACGTTGCAGATGCGTGTGCACGTAAAAGTCCAGCAGGCATAGGACATCCCCCTCGTGCATCGATTCGCCTTCGTTCTGAGGTGTGTTGTCACGGCCAGTCCCGCAGAGGCACCAAAGATATGACATCAGTAGCAGCCCTCGAGAACGTGGAGACTTGAGCAAGACAGAACATACATATTTCTTTGGTGTCTTGCAGCCTGTGACACTGTCGTTTTGATACATGCGGTATTGGATGGTGTCACTATTAATGGCGCTGTGTTGCTTCACGACACTACCTGAACGCCTGCAACCATTGCGCGTGTCTTTTTAAGTGGCGTTTTTCTCTTGTGGAGAGCAACAACCAAATAAATATTTCAGTTAATAGCACTCCCCTCCCTTGACGGGTCATAGTCGTCAAGGACCTACCCCCCCTCCCGACATCCTACAACTAGTATATTAAGTCTAGAAAGAGACCGTGACGGGTCATAGTAGACAGTCAACCGACGTTTTTGATGGCAACCGGTCATGCTGTCTGTCGACCGCCCACGCACTTGGATTCGAAGTTAGGGAGGCAGCCAACAAAGGCGGACGTATTATTCGTGTATAGAACGAGACCGCAGAACAAATGGCGGGCGTGCAAGGCTAATGTATAATTCTGAGGGAATGGGGCTTTCTAATTTACACCGCGATGGAAATAGGGGCTCCTTTCGAGCTGGCTGAAGCCAGATTCCTCGAACGCCGAACGAGATTCACGAACAATATCCAAATTCTCCAGCTAACACACACAAGTTGGCGACGCTATACAAGTAGTTACGAATATTCTGCTGCGCGAGTTCCTACGTCGCGACAGCTATGTATGTATTGTACTATATAATGTACTTTCTACGATCCCTGGTCGACTGATCGACGCGACCGGATGTCTTCTCGCAGACAGAGTTGAAGCCCTATAATCTATCAAGTGCGTGTGCTCTATTTTACTCAGAGTCGGCACGAGTAACTCACAGAATACAAGAATAGGTGCTTCCTTCCCAACCGCAGGAATCCTTGAACGTTTCGCCCGGTCTGGTCGCACATGACGTATACGGTTTGTTCGCTCTCGCGGACCTTTCCTGCGGTAGTTATTGGGATGCTGAGCTCCTGCGCCTTGGGGGTACAGGGGACACGATAGAAGCAATGCTAACGTTTATGTGCTGTACTATAGCCGTACAGTAGTATTTGCCTACTAAATACCAATTTCGTGGATTCGAGTCTCACGGAGCGCATCCCCTTCAGGACCTTTTCTTGCATAAAAATTGAACTAGCGGAAAGCGCGAGGGCGTGAGTCAGCAACATTCGATGAAAATCGACGAGCAGTGATGCGCGATAAAAATGACGGCACATGCCGGGGGGGAGAAGAGACAGCACCTGACTTGTCCGAAAGATCGTTGTGGGTAAAACCTTCTACCAGGTACCAGGTACGAGTTAAGCTGGAAAATATAGGTGACGACTAAAACAAAACTAAAACAAAAATATGATATTGGCTGGAAGCGACGTAATTTCTTGATGCTGCTCATTCACGTTGCAGGATTCCGACCTATATTTGCACCGTCTGTGAGTAACCATCATCGAGGTGGAACATAGTAAGGGTCGATCTTAACGAGGCGTGTATTCAGTTTTTTCAGTATTTTCCCAAAAATTCGGTATTTTCCTACCGGAAAAAAACGAGAAATACCGAAATTTCGTGAAAATACTGAAATAAACCTAAAAAACAGTCCTCGTTATGATCGACCCTAATACATACCAGGGTAGTATTCAGAACCAAAAGTGGTGTGTAAGCATAGGAGGATATCTGAATTTTGGTTTTTATGGTCGGTTCTGATTACTATGTATTACTATGCCCAGGTATACCGCAAGAGAGAAACATGACATCATCTGGCTGCCGGTGGGAAGAGGATGTACGTAATGTGCTATGTGAAGGTATTCCCTACTGGGCTATAGGGATATAAGAGGTCGACCGATTACCAGGTCCGGGGTATTCCTTATAACACCCTCCCCCCCTCTGAACGGCGGGATCTTTGGGGCGTCGGTACCGTATACGGCCGTACGCTGACCTACTCAGGAAGATATGTCTTCAGGGATCGCACGCGCAAGCGGATAAACGTTCGAAGTGAGATTCGAACGCGTGCTCTCGACGAAGTCAAATGTGAGGTATTACCTACTGAGCTATAGGGGTAAACGATCGATCGATTACCTATTAATAGCCCACCCGAGTGCATACGTACTCGTAAGGACTTTTTCTTGCATAAAAATTGATTCGCGGAAATCCCGAAAAAATCCTGAGTTAGCTACATTCGATAAAAATCGACGAGCAGTCAAAATGCTGAACCCTATGCGCGATAAAAAATGAAGGCACGTACCGGGGGGGAAAAGGGACGACACCTGTGACCACGGCTTGTCCAGAAAAAGGCCGCTGAGGGTGAAACCTCCTACTACTGTACGAGTTAATCTGGAAAGTGAAAGTAATGATTAAAAAAGAAAAGAAAAAAGAGTATTTCTTATAACAGTACCGATACTTATACTTCTGCTGTAGTACCAGGTACGTGCTGTAAACGACAACTGTACAATTATACAAATACTCTACGAGTGCAACTGATGGTACTTTTTGGGGGCATGAGTGAAGACAAGGAAGAGTAATATACATACTGGTAAATCAACCTATCTTGATACATGGACGTGTGGCGGAACACTTTCGCCGCGAGTGTACAGAGTACAAGACTAGCCGTCTCGATCACGGCATCCTTATGAACTATCAGGTGCTTGGGTGTCTCTCACCATCCACACTGGCTACAAGTAGAAAGGCATGAAAAAATATTGCAATGCGGGTCGTTCGTATACCTTGCTTGATAGGCGTCCCATCCAGTCCAGCGCTTCATTGAAAATCTTGGATTCCTGAGGATTCAAGGAACCTGCGGAAGGCAAGGAGCGCGGTGCTAACGCTGAGTCGTCGCATACTACAGCAGTACGGTTCGGCATGGCGGTGTCATCGGGTACAGTAGTAGTATTCTGTGAGGTTTCACGCTCCGCGAGAGGCCAGACGAAAACTGCTGTACGAACATACTTTGACAGTTCTGACGGACACGAAGGAACGGAATGGAAGACAACGTCGTCTCGCGTGATCATTCCCCATGGTGGGTTTTCAAGACTTGCCTTCATTTTGGGCATCCCATCGGGAAAGACCCGGCCCAAATACTGCCAACTCCAAAGACGGCAGTCCGCCGCCATTCTTTTCACGAACACTTCTTTCAAGCGGGCCGCGGCGGCCGTTCATTCTCTTCCAGAGTGTCGGCTTGAGCTGCTTGTGTTTGGTCACCGATGTGCGATGGCCGATGTCACAATGGCACGATGGCGCGACGACACGATATCACACCACACGGGTATCACGACGTCGCGATGTTGGCACGATGGCTTGCTCATGTTGTCATTTTTTTGCCTCAAAGTGGCGGTTTCAGTATTTATTATGTTGTGTTTAGTGTGATATTTTCAGTAGCTACATAGGTACACGGTATCCCGCCGCGTTTCGACCGAGATGGCGTGTCGTCGCGTCGCCGTATCATATCATATCATATCATATCATATCATATCATATCTTCTTCGGAAGATACACGCACACGCTCGGACGCTCGGCAGGCATGCCGCCATGTTTGGATCCTGCGCTGGAGCTAACAAGCAGACCGGGGATGAAGATGAGGACCCGCGGCGTCCGAAACGACGAGAAGGTACATGGGATAATCCGTTGTCAGTCTGTACACCTACGTACCTACTCGACGTCATCTTGTAGGTCAAACACATCAACACAAAGCAAATCACGTTTCTGGTTTGCAGTCAGATATTCATATTATACGAGCTGCAATAACAAACGTTTGGCTTGCGGTGCGCGCTGCAAGATACCTGGTACCTGGTACCCACGATTTCGTGCGATATTCCGCTGCATAAATCTTCTCCGAAGGTCAAAAGCGCGAGCTCGTGGTCAAACAGGCGGAGCGAGTGCCTCGTCGTATTCTGGTCGCACGCATCAGTGAGATCGAGGAGCAGCTTGCAGAAGGTAAAACATAGGGTCATAATTGTTGTTCCAAAGATAGGCGTGCATGTGCGTATGATACTCGTATTCGTACGAGGTGTATTGCATGGCCATACGACCACACTCGCTCGTACAAGTTAAGTACACGAGCGTACACACCAAAAGTACCAGGTATCTACAGTAGTATGCATATGTACGTACCTGATACTCGTACATGTTGAAAGTCTACCAGGTACCAGTCTGAGGGCTCAGATGTGCCAGTAATAAGTGCCTGGTCTTCCTGGTGACATGTTTGGCCCAAAATGGCACTGTTGATCGTGTTGACATTCATGGCCAATGCACTGCGCATACATGACCAAATTGGGTTCGCGCGGTTCTGTGTCTAAATAAATGGCTGACACCTGCCAAAGAGGAACGCGATTATGAGGCCAAGTTTGTCCAGCGGGAGGAGGAACGGCTGCACAAACAAGAGGCATTGAAGAAAGAAACGATAGCAAAAGCGATTTCTGGAGCAAGCGGCCAAGTGAGTGGCGTTGTGGGTACCCGCACGACAGCAGTGATACGTGTTCAGTTGACACGGGGGGATGTATACCTCGTGCTGTAGATTCACCATTCGGGGAAGCTCGTGCGAAGGGAACTAATATTCAGCCGGAAATACAGTAGATACCAGGTATGCCTAGAAGAGATAGCTTCGAGCGCTCGGCGTAAAACAACCAGGCCAGAAAAAATGTAACCCCGCTGAAAGAAGATTGGACCTGTGGTACAAACACGGAGCGGTCGCCCGCGGCTCAAAAAACAATATCAGCAGTATCTCGGCAGTATGATATGTGTCCATTTTTATGCGGATATGTCTCCACCTTGTTGGCGGGAGCAGGGTGCCAAACGGGATGGGCCCACTGCGGGGTCGAAGTACCTAATGGGAACTGGGCGCCAGTTGGAGTCTTGCCGCGGGTCTTGCCACGAGTCTTCCCGCGGGAACTGCCGCGGGTGTTGCCGCGGGACTTGCCGTGGGTCTTGTCGTGTGGGTCTTGTCGCGGTATTTGCCCTGTATTTGCCGCAGTACTTGCCGCGGGTGTTACCGCGGAACTTGTCGTGGATCCTGCCGCGGGTCTATCGACGGGTCTTGTCGCCGGTTTTGTAGCGGGCTTTGCCGTGGGTCTTGCCGGGGGTCTTGCCGCGGGTCTTGCCGTGTGGTTTACCGTGAATATTACCGCGGAGCTTGCCGTGGGATACCATGGCAAGTTCCACGGTAGTATCCGCGGGTACAACCGTTGCACATCCCGCGGTAGATAGTAGCCCGTGGGCCTTGTCCCGACCTAGCGCGGCAGGCCGCGGGCACTGGTGTGGGAACTGCCACGAAAAAGTCAAGAAATGTGCATCCGTGACCAAACCCAGTGAATGCACCGCACCCCGTTGCCCCAGCTCTCCGGCAGCTTGTTCAGCAGGATACAGGGACTTGCGAAACTACAGGAAGCCGCTAGGTCTGCCTTGAGCACAGAGCTGGGGCATTTGACAACAGCTGGAAAGGATCCTGGTCAGGGCGTTTCGACGGACGAAGAGGCGTCAACTCCAGGTACGCTCCCAACACACGTGTCTTTGAGGGCTGCGCGCGACTTGGCCCAGCTTCGACGAGAAGGTTCACGCCTCAGATACATCACCTATCCCCGCTGAATGAACTAGATATTTCAGGGCTGACATATTTCTGATCTGTATGATCTGTATGATTTGTACGATCTATGATCTAGCTCATGTTGCTGGGTGGGAGCCGCATACTCTGCATGATCCAGGACATGTCCCCCGGGTTGGATCTGTGCTATTAATATGCAGATATGCAACACCTCTCACAACGGCGGGTGGCGAACTATGTAGTCGAACTACAGTAGATCATGATCTGTCTGCCCGAGTTGTAAAAAGGTTGAAAAATGCACTTGAAATCAAACACTAACCCTAACCCTACCCTATCCCTGATATGTATGTAGCCTGGTGATTTTCTCGGAAAGAAGATGTAACTACGTAAGAGGTACAGTAGTACACTGCCGATCATTTTCGTCCAAGCTGGCCCAAGGTCTCATGCAACAAAAACTTTTGACTAGCGAAACATGTTGCACGTCATTTTATGGCTGAGGTTTCTACTCTCTACGCCCTCTTGGTGTGAAAAAATCATGTACTAACCCTAACCCTACCCCTATCCCTGATACGTATGTAGCCTGGTGATTTTCTCGGAAAGAAGATGTAACTACATAAGAGGTACAGTAGTACACTGCCGATCATTTTCGTCCAAGCTGGCCCAAGGTCTCATGCAACAAAAACATTTGACTAGCGAAACATGTTGCACGTCATCTTATGGCTGAGGTTTGTACTCTCTACGCCCTCTTGGTGTGAAAAAATCATGTAGTTCTAGCTCCACAGGAGACGTATTTAACTAACAAAACATATTACACCTCATCATCTGGCTTAGTTGTGTGCTCCCTACGCTCTCTTCTCGTGAACAACAACGTAACCCTGCTAGAAACGACAACTGCATATTACATTTAAAGATGAGACTATGATATATGGTATGTATTACACCTGCCGACTCCGCCAGTGTATATATGACTTCAAGGGAATGGAAAGTCGGTCGAGAACTGTCAACGACGCGCACATCGTCGTTTCGTTATCATCGAGTACACGTTTCCGTTGGTAAAGCCTTGTGTATCAGCCCTGCCTGTGTATTTCAGATGATTCACTATGTTTGCTTCATGGTATGGCTGGCCAGACCTTGTGCAAGGTCTTCGCAGCGTCCGACACTGGCACCCCAACGCTGGCAAAGCATCGCCAAGCAGGCGTCGACCCGCTTGATTGAGTTCCCCAGGCCCCTTTCCAACTCCTTCCGTTAAAATTAGTATGTGTACAACAATGGCTAACGCGAGCATAACCGTCGCCTCGGTGCATCGCCGCGGATATTTTCCAGCCCCGCTGAAAATGCCAATTCCGGAAGCGCCATGGGTCGTCATCAAGGTTACCCACCCTTGCGCGGTATCTCTGCTGAGGTCCAAGCTGAGCAGAACTCTGGCCACACCTCTGGGAAACTTAAGGTATGATGTTAGACTCTTCGTGAAGGGTTTTTGTTTTTGTTTTGTTCATGCTCGCCCTTTGCGGGTGGGGTGCCATATTCGGGCGTGACGACAAAACGACCGCATCCGTTTCGTCTGCACTATTTTCACACACCGGGGCAGATCACGGGCAATCTATCTACAGCAGTAGGTCGCCTAGATCCTAAGCTGCCGTTAAGATATGTTGTTCGGGATCCGTACACAAAGTACCGTAGTATATATCCAACCCAGGGAACATGTGCTATACTTCAGATGATGCATAATTGTCCCAGCTCCCGTCCCCGCAACATGAGCTAGATCACACAGATATCAGGAATATATATGCCTTCTGACATATCTAGATCATGCAGTCGAGGTACCGATGATCTGCCCGATATTGTGAGCATTCCAAACGCTTCGCAAACGCTGGAACCCGAGTGAACAGAATGACCACTACTGCTGCTGGACGATGTTGGGCGTTCCCTCCGTGCAAAGCGCATCACAGTCCCCATGAGTCGCTCCGTCTCAGCCAAACAACAACAACAACACCGTTGTTGTTGAAGATGGGTACCTCGACACAATAGACAGTCACCTTCAGAAAACAACCTGAAAACAGCCGTCATCAGACAACCTACTGTAGACGTCAGTAGGACCTACTGTAGACACCAGTAGGACCTACTGTACATATCCGTAGGACCTTCTGTAGACATCAGTTTGATCTACTGTAGACATCAGCAGGACACTCATCCTCAAACGACCTGATTTCTACTAAGAGGCACGCTCCTCAAATGTAGCGATGTGCATTGCATCAGTAGGACAGTTACCAGGTAATCCCCAAACGATCTGAACTCTAATACTAAGATGCATGCCTCAAAAAACAAAATTTGATCAATGCGCAGAATAGTGCACCGCCACAAGGCGCTCAAAGACGAGGACGTTGTCCCGGACGATACTGTTGATCTCGGAGAGCAAGAATTGGCGGAAGATGTCCTGGCCGAGAACGGTTCTGCCTTGAGCTACCTCTGGGTGATCGACGGAAGTACTCTCGAGACAAAGTCATCACGTTCCACATCTACCGCTAGCGCGGGACTATCCAAAGAAAAGCTTGCGAAAACTAAAAATCTACGGAAAAGCCAGAGCATGACCGGGCCGGAGACATTGGTGAGGAACCGATAATGGACTGCTAGAATGATTGTTGCTCCCACCCCCCCCCCTCGGTGACGTATGTAACGTGGCTTTAGTTTAGGCTTCCAGTTGCGCGGTACGACGGCCTTGTTTTTTTTCTCAATCGCACCGAACACAGGTTAAACGAGAAAACCGTACGCACATACATGAACTCACATTTAGCTTTTGGAGGAAAACGTCTATATATACGAGGGTAGGGCGACAAGGATAAGCTCGAGACGTATCGGGATGAATACAGAAAGGCGGGCGAAGAAAGCCGGGACACTTCGATGCGAGTCGACGACGGGAAAAGGGGGTGAAATTTTCTCGTGATAAAACTATTAATAAATGCAAGGCACGAACCGTAGTGGGGTGGAAGGAGGAAAGGCTGATATGTGTGACCCAGGGTCTGACTTACGACTGGAGGGGAGAGAAAAAAGAGGGGCGAAGATGATGAATGAGATGGAAGGAAAAATAAAAAAGCACCGTCATCGAGGGTATTCGCCTGTCATGCCTGTGCCTTCCCTCCGCATGACGCGCTAGGAACAAGTATTAGAGGGCAGAGACTTGCCACATAAGTATATACGTTATCAGCGTACGTCCTCGGGTTCCGCGCAACGGGGTGCCGAAAATCGGTCGCCGGCGCTCCACTCCGTATGTTGGGACGAGGGGCAGATCGGCGGGGGTGTCTTCTCGGCATCGGTGGAGCCATCCTATGCCCTGTACCGCTACCGAGTACTTCTGCCACTTTTAATCTTTGGGCCATCTCTTTTACTTCCCAGCTCAACTCTGACGCGTGCTATAGCTACGATATAGGGGTATGTGCTGTGCATTTTGTTTGCCAATGCACTTGTGAGTGACGGAACTCCTCGACTGAAGAACTATCCGACATTGTTATTTTTTCACTTTTTTTTGTCGTGTACAGCAGTATAATAGTATAGGCCCACGACTAAGAAATAATATACTTAAGTAAGAAATATGAGGTTCATTTTCGGGGGTGCGCTAAGAAAAGTGGATCAAGAAATCGTGTCCAGCGGCGAGCGGTACACTAAATTTCCACCAGTATGCAATGTGACAACCTACTGTAGGCTCTGAGTTCTTCGAGGATGGTGTCACGACAAGGTTTTAAGGCTTGTTCAGATTGCAAGCACGCGTTTCTCCTTGGCGAACTATACTGTATGCAAGCCTTCATCGCCACTGAAGTTTTTTATCGGGATGACCGTTTTGGGCTACGGCAGGTATTGGGATAGAGAGCTCCTCCAAGGAGGGCCCCCCAGAAAAAGAGGGAAGCGCCCTTACCGTAAGCACGCGTCCTCGTACGACGTTTTAGACCGGTGCTGCGTACGGTAAGGTGGGTCCCCACTCTTACGTCCAACTTTTGGTTCTGCCGCTCAGAGCCACTCTATCGAATGACTTCACGCTCTACGTATTTATTGTTTGCGGTTTTGAGCTTTCAAAGCTTTTGGCTTCGTGATATACCACCATGAGATAAGTTACTGTAGTCACGCTGCGCCAATAAAATACTTTCTAGGTCCAATTTCCAATTATGAGCGAGGCACCGAACCACTCGCCCCAAGCGGCCTAGTAGTGAAAATAGTGGCGTCACCCCCCACCTATATATTATGTATAGGTTGGGTTGGCGTCGGTTGGCAACGACACCGTAAAACATGCCGCTCACTACGTGAGCTTGACAACCAGGGTACCGTTTTTTGTTTTGGCCGTCGGTCACAGCTGGCGATCACACTACAGATTATTTGTGCGGGGTGGAGAAGATCTACTCCGCACAAGAGGAATTGTTGCATCACGTAGTGTGTTTATGTTAAGGCGCGCACGAGGCAGTTACATAGTACCCCCATTGCTGTCTCTGGAAGAGGCCACACCGCCGGAAAAAGATTTCAATTTATTGAAGCTGCCATCCATGTGCAAGTCCGCCTCGCAAGCGGTTCTTCAAATAGGATGCACTTCACCCTTCATGAGACTCGCCGCACAGCTCACGGCGCTTCGCGCTTGGCGCAAGCAATGTCTGCCTGGTCGGTGACAAACCGACGTGCGCTCCGTCCCGGCATTGAAGGGATGCGAGGGCCTGTAGTCATACGACCACGGCCATGCATGATAATGAATGCGCCCCGCCCCTTTTCTCATTCTCAGCGGCGGCCTTCTAGACAAGCCGTACGTATGGTTCGAAGTATGTACGTACCTGGTACGTCTTGTTTCGCCGACTCCACCGCAGATATTATAGGGGGGGAAATGCGCAATTGGTATCGTGTGTTCGCTTGTTGTGCCTGGAGTACTCTGTACCGGTATAGGTTGCATGCGACCAACAAAACAATATTGCTGCTGCCTGCTGTTGATGCTGTTGTTGTATATCGAAACTGGGCTGCAGGAGGAAGAAGGCAACCCGGACCCCATCGACGAAGGAGACAGCATCGGCGGTTCTATAGAAGAAGAAGAGGCCGGAAAAAAACGTGCGGAGGAAGCAGCAACAGGAAGAAATAAAGACGGCACATTGTTGTTGACACCACAAATAGACAATAGCGAGGAGGGGGCTCCCAGGAGGGATGGTGATGACCCGTCAGTTGGCAAAAACATGTTTCGACGCACCGGCACCCACCCGAAACAAACAGGCAGCAGCAGCAGCACCGGGGGGGGGGGGTCGAAAATCGGCGTCGTCCCCGTCCCCAAGCTTGGCATTGAGGGTGGTGCTGCTGCTGACACGGCTAACTTGTTGGTAGGTGGCAAGGAAGAAGGGGTGAGCACCGCTCAGGGGGTTCCAGGGGCGAAGAAAAGCAAGGAAAGGGTAGTCCCCGGAAGCCTGCTGGTGACGTCCGTATCGGCGTCTGACCTACCCGACACAGAAAAGGGGATGTTTTCGAAACAGGTGAATGAAGCGTTTGGGTCTATCTACCATTAACATACAGTATACGGTCGGTTGTCATGACGCGACGGCTTGCGACCCGTGCTACGGGTAGGGGTTACACTTGATTATAGTATAAATGTAGTTAAGTCCAAACATTTCCCACTGACGGGGGCGAAGCTTTCCTCAAACTAGCCGATATTTTTGCACTCGATGTGTACGTATTGCATATTATTATTTGCAAGCCCATTTGTTATGTGTGTCGTTCTTACAGTCGCTTACAGTTTTTTTCAATGGAGATCTTCACGTGAGGGTGTTAAGTGTAAAGGCAATATGGACCTAGGGACCGGCTGCTGCCAGCAGGTGTGCCTCTGGCTCTGCTCTGGTCACTCACACAAGGTGCTTGACGATGTTAGAAGTTACAGGCTCTTGTATTAGTTGCTGCTTGCCTCTCCAGATGTCTTCTGAACGAAGGGGCGAGGCATTCATCAGTAAGGCAGGCGATAACGCCTGCCAGGTATGATGAGGGGACGCTTGCTATAAATGATAATGTCGCGACAGGGGAGAGGGGATGCCATAAGACTAGCCCACCCTGACGGGCCGTATATGCAGATTTAGAAAACCCAGACACGAACCAAACCCATCTGGAGAATTCGCAGAATAGATCGAAGATGCGGCGCCTCACAACCCACTCCCACACCTCTAACTTGTAAGGCTGAAGCCGATTACACGTGGACACTGCGAATGAGATCACATGTCCGAAAATACAGGTACGCGGAAGCAGGCAAAACAAGCTAGTACTACCCGGGCGATAAATCGAGGAACAAAACTCGAGGAAGCGGAGTGGCTCGCGTAACCAGGAGCGACATAAGCTAAGGCTAGTCGAGCACTGTACCATTAAAAAGCACATGAGACCAAAACACGCGGAACAAAATGATCGGATTGTTAGCGTGACGGGCATTATATACCCGAGAAAGACTTGGCCGACAATCTTGCTGCGCCCAGAACGGAACCGGTTGCCCGGAGTGCCGTTCTAAGGCCAGCGCGCTTGTCGCTGTATCCGGACTTGCAGCGGGCCGCAGAGTCGAACCAGCGGCATGCGTAGGTGGAAGGAACGAGGGTCTACCTCTTGCAAGCAGTGACAGAAGGGCTGTGGCACTACCAAACACAGCAGCAGTGACAGAGGGGCTGTGGCACTACCAAAAACAGCAGCGGTGACACAGATGCTCGTGTTACCAACAAGCGGGTAGCCAAGCGGACCGGGCGAACACGAAAAATCCCCTACGTCACTGTTGCACCAGTCTCCCCGCGCGACGCTTTGGGGAAGCGGCGGATATCATACTCTCAAACGTAAGCACCAAAAAGAGAAGGCATCAAAGCAAGAAGCCGAAATACCAGGCTACAAGAGCGAATAGCTAATTGTTTCGCTGGAAAAAAAACAGACCTCAAACAGGTGCCCAAAGCGTCTAGTCGACAACGCCAGTGTTACGTGTAAAGGCAATATGGACCTAGGGACCGACTATTGCTAGCAGGTGTGCCTCTGACTCTGCTCTGGTCATCCACACAAGGTGCTTGACGATGTTAGAAGTTACAGGCTCTTGTATTAGTTGCTGCTTGCCTCCCCAGATGTCTTCTGAACGAAGGGGCGAGGCAGTCATCAGTAAGGCAGGCGATAACGCCTGCCAGGTATGATGAGGGGACGCTTGCTACAAATGATAATGTCGCGACAGGGGAGAGGGGATATCATAACAAGGGGCCTTAGGAAGACATTGCTGCTACAAACATGCGCCTATAAGGCAAAGCACGCGTCCTGTTGTGGTTCACACCATGCCTGGCAATAATCTCACGGGAAATGCCTGCTAAAGCTGGGGTCACCTCTTCGTCTGGTGCGGATAGTTTTATCAAGAGATTCCTGTTTTAAGAGACAACAAGGTTCGTGGCGCCTGCGCACATCATCACGTGCATTGTCGCCGCGAGGGAGTAACGGTTTTCGAATAATAGTGCCCCCAAGCTCACCCCTGACGCGCGTGATGAGATGCTTGCGTGATGACGCCCTATAACTTGACCCAGTAGTACGTGGTAGCGCGCGACGTGGATCGAATGGCAACGTCAGTCAGTATGCAGGAATATGTTTTCCATCGCCTTATTGTTCCCAATCACTGCTTGTGGCTCCGGCTCATCTCTTGCTTGAAGACGTATGGCGCGGCAGCCGCAGGGGTGCACGCGTGCGGCGGTATAGTTAGGGGTAGCATTTTTTCGTTTTGTTCAAAAAGAAATATGACTAACGGGGGGGGGAAAGGTGCAGCTCTCAGTCGAGGAACTAACAATCTGTCCGGGAATGCAAGGGTCGTTTCTAGTTCATCCTATTAATAATATTATTAAGTGGTCCTTACTTTTCCGGACAGAGTAGTCTATACCCGCTGTAGGTCATGCGGGATTACTCGTCGGGGCGACCCTTCACTTTTTTCGCCCAAGGTCGTGTTTTGGGTGAGCTAAATACGCTCCTTGAGCGATAAGCTGCTTCAGAAAAGTGCGGTGCTATTACGAGGGAACAGATCCTTCCAGAGGAATCGGGACCAAATATGCTTAGTAAAAATACTGGAACATATAGGTTCTTCTGCATATGATGGGGTCCTGATTACTGTATTCCCCAGCAACATATACCCCCACCGCACGTAGCAACGCGTCGGTGGGTGGGTGCACCTTTTTTTTTCTCAGGCATCTTCCTCGCTTGGAGAGGAACTGCCGTTCTTCTCTGTGTCTCACCCACACAAAGAAAAACTGACTTTGACGAAAAAAAAGACTTGTGCGCTCGGTCCGGTGAACGATGAACAATCGATCGCATGGGCTACTATTACGGGAGATCATATTAAATAAGACCTACGGGGAATACAAAAACCTTTATGTTTCCCTATTTTTACTAACAACATTTGGCCCGTTTCACTATGGTCCCCCGTAATACTGTGCTGCTGCTGTAGGTGTACACAAATACTATTACGGGGGACCATAGTTAATAGGACCTATGGTATACATAAAAAACCTATATATTTAACCATTTTTACTAACGATACTTGGTCCTATTAACTATGGTCCCCCGTAATACTAACTGTACGTATTGAGAATATTTACGGGGTTACAGTATAGTAATCAGAACCCACGATGGACCCCAAAAGCATGTATCTCCCCTGCGTTTACACATCCCGTTGTGGTTCTGATTGCTACCAGGTATGTTTTACTATGGTCCCACCGTAATATTAAGACGAACACACAAGCGGAGACGCATGCTGCGATAGGGGTGCACCTACATTAGACGCATGCCTTCTGAGGCTCTTGCGCGAGGAGCTGGCTCTCTCTGTGTCACCCGAAAAACGGATTTCAGAAAAATTACACCCGTCACCCGACGAGCAATCAATCCCATGGCCTCCGCAGGAGATCTACTCCCAAAAATATCGTAACAAACGAACGATATAGTCGTATGATACTGCCGCGCTTTTGTTCTGGAGAGTTCTTCACTTTCTGTTAGTCTTGTTTTAGAACAACACTACACATTGTCGGGTGGCAAGCATAATAATAATACTGATAAGACGAATATAGTGGGTAGTTCCCAAGTTTAGAAGACCCACCAAACAGAAATAGTTTGGCAAAAAAATGTTACATACCGTTATCGTAGCACGCCTCTGCAGGTTCCAACGATAACGAGGCTTGCCTTATAGGGCACGTGCCTTATCGATAATATGGCGTGTCCTTATTGGGTAGTTCCTCAGTACCCTTGACCCTTTTAGAAGCGCAGTTCCGTTTGGGGACGAGCCACTCAAATTCTAAGTAATTTGTCCCCAAAAAGGAGATTGCAGTCCTAAGAGGCCTGAGGAGCCCCGACAGGCAGAACAAATGTGCTACGTATTAATACATAGTATGCTCTTTTTTTTCTCTGCGAGAAGGATCCGTACGTAATCTTCAAGTGGGCGGAGCAAGAGGCAAGGACCACCGTGAGGAGGGACGCCGGTGAGAAATGCTCCTGGCCTAAGGAGGAGCTGGCACTCATTGTTCGCAACAAGGCGCAACTACAGGAGCCTGTCGAGGTCGAGGTAAGGCGTAGGCACCCCGCTCCGCCCAAAAGAGACCACATCGCGTCCTAAAATGAAACGATTAATCAACTATTCATTATTTCACACCCACTCAAAAACCAACAACGACAACGACAACAACAACGACAACAACAACAATAGTTTTACAGTCAAAATATTGCCCAGCACATAAAAACCAGCCGCTTTGTTCGTAGCTTACGAGTGTATGCTGTTTAACTTCTTCGAGCTGCCACGAACGCTGTGGATTACATACGTTGCGGGCTATTTTTCGCAGCCTGCCCTGCACTAGCCTGTGTGTGCACTGCTGTGGCAACCGCTTGGAGCCGGCACGGACGCTGTGCAGAAACTTCGGCCGTTGTCGTGGTCCACAGAGCACAGCCTTTGCAGAGCCCTTGTTGTGTTCTGGATGCACCAACACAATTTTTTCGGTCTCGTTAAGGGGAATGTTTTTATGAGCGATCAACGTTGGAGCTCATACTACGCACTATCCGATGGCGAACACAATCACAATGGTAAGAGCATCGATGGCTGAATATTAGGGTCTATAACACGATTAACTGCGCGGCGCTTTTCCTCCCGCCCCGCCCACAACCGCCTCCTTAGGTGTGGAACGATAATACTGGCGATAAGAAGCCTGGCCCGGATGTCCTCGTTGGCAAAGGCCATATCCCCGTCCAGCATTTATCAACGGCGACCTCCGATGAGCCGACTACGGTCGCCAGCAGCAGCAAACAGAGGGGTGCTGGTGCTGGTGCTGGGGAGAGAGCGGGAACGGGGGTGGGAGAGGTTGTGACGGTGCGCCTCCTGCCTGGTGGCAAGCGGCGCCGAAGAAAAGAGAAGCACGCAGGCCTTGTCTCCCTCACGCTCTTGTATACTTCACCGAGGTACGTATGCTCAGTTCGTATTCTCTCATCACGCCTCAAGTTTTTGCGAACTTTTAAATTTCGTAGTACAGCAGTATTAATAGTAGTACTCCTCCTCTTCTTCCTCTTTTCACAGGGCTCTATTGAACAGAGCAATATATTATAGGTATGATGCGATGGTGTTTCCCCTGAACACGATGCGATCGCGCTCAGACGCCGCCCCCACCGCTTTCGTCGGACAAAAAAGATCTAAGTGCATGAAATAGCACTTTCATTTCGTCGACAAAAACCTCCTCGTGCATGAAATAGTGCACATTGTGCCAACTGCTGTAGACCTACAACGGTGTCCTTAAGGTCACGCGTGCCGCTACTGTAGGAGATACAATGCCCATCAACCCTCTACGGACTTTCGGAGGGGAAAATCGACGGTAATAACTGACGCTCACAGCAACCGTCACTGCTGTGATTGGGGGATGCTACAAAAACTGGTGTCCGAATTACAATGCAAGGAGTCGTAAGGCATGTATGAGCGTAACATGATCCTACCCGAACCACTACTGGGCGTTCACGCCGCTCGTAGACGGTTGCAACTACGTGAGTCATAGTTGTTTTGGTCGCTTTCTCGGGATCCCAGACGGGCTAAGGCGCGCGCGTAGGAGTTTGTATAGTAGTGGTCGTACTATTTTATTTTTATTATTGTTATTATTACTATTCTTATCACTATTACTATTACTATTTTATGCGTGCTAGTCCTGTAGCACCTGATTATTATCTAAATCTCCTCATTCGAAGAGCTCCATGCCTACAATCGCCCAAAAAAGTGACATTTTTTTCTGAAAATACGCAGGCTTAACCCGATGAGCGCGAGCTCACGCACTCCAATATATACATAGCGGCATAGCCTACGAATAGGTTCCAAGGAAAAGTATGGTGCCAACGCAAATGGGATGCTAAACGGGTGGTATGGGTCCCCAGCTGAGGAGCTTTGTCTTTTTTTCTTCTTTTTTTTTTGTCAGTCAGACAATATTGCCTCATAAGGCAAATTGCCTCATAAGGCAAAAAAGTGCTTTGAGGCAATAAGGCATGCCTCTACCGTAGCACGCACTTATTGCCCTTGCAGAGATACCGTTTGTTCCGGCAGACGCTCACCATACCGAACAAATACGACACGGCATTCTTAGAAAAAATCGGAGAGTCGCGAAGGCGCAAAAAAAAACGCTATTTTTTTCTCCAACCTTGCCTCTATACCTACCCTGCCGCGCGTTCTGCCATACGTATGGGCCCGCCAAGGAGAAATACTTGCCAATAATGTGAGCAAGCTTTTAAAACATTTATGTGACACCATGCTTGAACATACTTGAACTTAGGCTATCACGTAGGGTTTAGTGTAGCGCTCGTCACTTAGCACGATTTTTTAATCCTATTTTCTTAGCGTCCTTCGACAAGTGGGCTTTTGTTAACCCCTTTAGAACCGCAGTCCCATATGTGGGGACAAACCACTCAAATTTCAAGTAGTTTGTCCCCAAAACGGGACTGCGGTTCTCAAGGGGTTAGGAGTAAAGGCAGTATGGACCTAGGGACCGACTGTTGCTAGCAGGTGTGCCTTTGGCTCTGCTCTGGTCACTCACGCAAGGTGGTTGACGATGCTAGAAGTTGTGGGTTCTTGTCTTGGTAGCTGCTTGCCTCGCCAGATGTCTTCTGAACGAAGGGGCGAGGCATTCATCAGTAAGGCAGGCGATAACGCCTGCCAGGTATGATGAGGGGACGCTTGCTACAAATCATATTGCCGCAACAGGGGAGAGGGGATACCATAACATTTTTATGTTCTTACTTACTTAGTATATAAGTTATCCCTTAGTCGTGGGACTATAGTGTAGCACCAAGAACCGACGCGCTCCGTCCCGGTATTGTAGGGATGCGAGGGTTTATGGTCACACGACTACGGCCATGCATGAAATCGAGTACACCGCCCTCCTCCCTAGCGATGTCTGCCTGGTCGGCGGAAACCCGACGTACTCCGCCCCGGGCTTGTAGGGATGCGAGGGACTATGGGCATACGACTACGGCCACATGCATGATGGTGAGTACCCCCCCCCCCCCCACCCCCCCCCCGCTCCTCGTGCTTGTGCAGGAAGAAGCTACCAAGAAGAGCCAAACGTGACGAAGGGGCGGGGGGCACCGGGGGGGGGGCAGACGAGCGAACGATGACGACTCGGGCTGAGGATGAGGCTATGAGCACCATAGCCGGCCTATCTGCATGGTCTAGCCGAGACAAGCGGAACACCATGTCGGTCCAAGAGTTGGGGGTGAGAGTCTCGCTGATGATCGATTATGGTCTCGTCGTGGTGAAAAAAATCGTCTTGCAATTAATTTGAACAGGAAACAAGAACACCTCCCGTGCCAGAGATTCCAGCTCCTCCAGACCTGCCGCATTTTTGTTTTTGTCTATATTTCATTGGCTCCTTCGATGGTTTTTGAGTCCACGGGCATATACGATAGGTTTTGAGCCCACGGAAGTCCATCGTGGGTTCTGACCACTGCCGCTCCTCGTAACAACTGTTCTCTGCGCGCGACAGGCCGTTATGTCCCAGACACTGGAGGGCTTCAACATCCGGGAGGAACTCAGCAAAATCGAGTGCGAGAGCTTACTGTAATTTAGCGTGTTGGTGCTCGTTGTCGTGCTCCGATTTCCTTGTTCCTATCCGCGCACGGGCTATACCAGGTAGCTTAAATGGTCTCGCTGCATATGTAATAAATTACCAGGGTATCTACTTGATGGAAAGTCAAGTGCTCCGTACCAGGTATCATTTACCAGTTTCGTTTGGATGGAAAAGTCAGATCATGACCTGCGACTACTTTGCCGGAGAACATTTTGCTACTCCCTTATGGGGGGAAAAGAAAACGGTCGGATGCCAACAAATTCCAGAGATACCAGTGGAAGAACCTATGGTAATGAAAATGTATTTGAAACACGTGCGAAAGTGGGAGTGGTACCAATGTTATGGACGCGTGCGGTCGCCGTGCATCACGCACGCACTCGCTCGCTTGGCTGCTTCTTCTTTTTCTTCTCTCCTCCTCCTTATCTTGTCCTCAAGGACAACCCCGACAGGCAACGCAGCAGGCCTGGAGTGCCGTTCTTGCATATGCTCTTCTGAGAGCTGGAGCTCACACAACAACCTGTCAGTTGACACAGGCTGATAGTGCTTGCCTCTCCTGCAGGCTGCCGGACCTACCCCAGGACCCACACACACCGATTGCGGAGATCCCGCTAAGAGGTTATGAGCCTCGATTTTCCTCCCGGGATTTCCGCAGTGGGCGTGTATGCGCAGCTCTCGAGTTAGAGGAGGCAACCTGAAGGAGAGGCAAACCTATCAGCCCAGGCTGGTACCGACAACAATTAACTCAGGAACCATGCACACACGCCCACTGCGGAGACCCCACGAAGAGGTTATGAGCCAAAATTATTTTAGCGAGATCTCCGCAGAGGGCGTGTGTGCGCGACTCCTGGGTTGAATGAGGCAGCCCGCAGGAGAGGCGAACACTATCAGCCCAGCACCCACAGGTTGTTGGTGCGGAAGCTCCAGCTCTCAGAAGAGCGTACGAAAGAGCGGCGCTCCAGGTCTGTTGCGTTGCTTATCGGTCTTGTCCAAGAGGACAGGGCTGTAGTATAATACTCGGAGGTAACCTACTGTAGCCAAAAATGCTGTAAAATACGCATGAGAGAACAGGTAAATCCTCAGTTGAGGATGCCCGTCAGTGAGCAATGTTTGAGCTCAAAAGGTGTGGCAGTAGTTATCCTTACCTTTTGTCAACACGGTGTCCATAAGCTTCGGTGTCAACAGGCGAGCGAGGAGCAAACCACGGCATTTCGCCTCGACGTGCCCCCCACGATTTCCAAAAGGCTTGTTACCTGGTGCATACCTGGTACAGTAGTAGTAGTAGTAGTAGTAGTAGTAGTAGTATTACGGGGGACTATAGTTAATAGGACCTATGGTATACATAAAAACCTATATATTAAACCATTTTTACTAGCAATATTTGGTCCTATTAACTATGGTCCCCCGTATTAGTAGTGAGCCCTGCTAATGTTTAACTCGTGTTTATATTTTGTGCGCGCGTCGCCGCCGCCGCTGCTTCTGCTGCTGCTGTGCGTAGTTGTCTAAGGTACGCGCAGGGGTTCATCGCCGAGGGCTTCGGGCAGCGTGGAGCGTTCGCAAACATACGAGAGGTGAGCTAGGCCAGGGGGATGCGATTGGACGATAAAACCACGCAAGCGCATCTTATATGACCAACAGACAAACAATGCTACTCACGAAAGGGGTGCACCGAAAAAGAGGTACCACTCTGTCCCGAAATATAGGGACAATTTACATACCAGGTACTAATATTAAATACAAACAGTCCCTATGCTTATGGACAGAGTGGCAACTCACTTGTGGAGCCCAAAAACCGACGTCGAGATTTTAACGAAAAAACAGCCTGACGAGAAACCCCTTGTCCTATTGCAGGCATGAAATCCCATCGCTAATATAGATATATAACGAATACTCCTGTTAGAAAAAATGGTACCTCAAGGAGCGTTGAGTTCGCACAGGGGGGATGGGGATCGTTTTCCAGCGCTCGATTTCTTTTTCTCGAGACGGGAAGGGGTCGCCAGACACCGAACGATTATCAAGGTGTTGTTTTCGGAAAAAAAAAGGTCAGGTCGAGAGAGATCCTTATTCCGAAAACATAGTAGTGTTCGACTTTTCTTAATAGCACCCTTACCGTTGCCAAGAGAAAGCGAGCGCTGCAAAAATATATACCGCCCCCAACACTGTGTGAAGTCAACGCTCCTCACGGTAGCCCAACAGATTGGGTATGCGCTTCCTCAGATAGGTGGGTAGCCCCCGAAAGTCACTTTCATTTTCAATGCTATCTGGTGCGTACGTAGCACCTGGGACCACTCAGAGGGGTACACAGGCACCCTCGACTCATATTTTGCTCAGTTTTGTCTCGTTTCCGTTTCCCACCTATATATCGCCTCCCCTCTTCTTTTTTTTTTCAATTTGTTTGATTCACACTTACTTTTGAGTCACGCAACAGATTCATTGATTTTATCCGGCCACACATGACACATACATCCATAATTATGTACTGAGTTGTTTCGATTCAAGGGGGGCCTGTAGAGTAGGACTCCTTGTGCCCTTTCGTCACCACGGGATAGATTGTGGCAAGGATATGTTACAATCTATACAGCAAACAGTCTACAGTATAGTGTTGAGACGTCCACGGAAAACATCCAATATTCTTAACAGCTACGTGTGTATATGAAGTATACCCCGAGCCTCCCGTATATCAGATCTAGGGCAGAAACCATGGTATACCCATAGACACGCACACCCCCTGAGTTCTGCAGCTTCAGATTTGGTCCTCCTCATACACGGGATGTATATCCTGCATGATGCCAGATAAAACCCGTAGAACGAGCGATCGAAGCATCACACACAGCTTGCTAAGTACCGGTATCAATTTCGAGGAAATCCTCGATCGAACAGCTGCGTCGTTTTATAAAGGCTGCGAGTATATACCCGTCCAATCGAGCGGCACGAAAGCAATGCTGACATCTTGAAGCACGCTGTGTTAGTATATACATACAGAGAGGTCACCGTCGAATCCCCCCAAAAGTAATTTGCTTTGGTCGTTAGAACAAGAAGGAACTGCCTATTCCTGACGCATGCTCTGCGGTAGGGTTGGTTCGCACGTTTTTTTCGGAGGCTTTTTTCCCCCCCGCGCGAAGAGCTTCATACTCCTCACCCGAAAAACTGTTTTTCAAGAGAAAAAACGAAGGCTTCTTATTGCCCGAGGGACGATATCTCTCGTGCAAACCCTACTGCTGTAGGGAGATAATGAGTGCTATCGTAAAACGCAAACAACGATATCCCAACGGTGTTCTTGGGTAGTTCAAGGAATATCATGAATTTCGCCGAAAAACTCAATTAATAATAGGGATACAAGGATATCCTAACGGTATTGGGTAGTAAGGATATATATCCCAACGGTATTGGGTAGAAAGGATATATCCCTACGGCACTATTGGGTAATATCATGAATGATATCCTCAAACGCTAATAATAGGGATATCCCAACGGCATTGGTTGAAAGGATATCCCAACGGTACCAGCGGGTAGTTCCTCAGTCTATCCAGTCGAGGGGCCCCGTCAGTCAGAAATACTTTGGCCAAAATGTGGTACCCCTACCTCTCACTCGTAGCAGCACGCGCCTCGATTGGGCTACGTATTTACAGTCA
This sequence comes from Nereocystis luetkeana, assembly GCA_031213475.1. Classification (NCBI taxonomy): domain Eukaryota; class Phaeophyceae; order Laminariales; family Laminariaceae; genus Nereocystis; species Nereocystis luetkeana. The sequence goes on along the minus strand of JARUPZ010000027.1, from coordinate 3,812,042 downwards.
GCGCTGACTGAGTAAGCCAAAGATAGGCTATCCCTTCGAACACAAAAAAAAACTGAGATACGTAGTGTCGTCGGAATGTGGAGATTTGTACGGACATCTTGAGGCCTACCTACTCTAGATAGGGGGGGGGGGGGGGGGGGGCGACCCATAGACTGCTCGACTGACCCCAACTGCTGTAATGACTGTTTTTCGATTGACCCCCCTCCTGTAAAAAGCTGCACAGCCCACGCTTGTTTGTGAGGAGAAACTACTTTGGATTGCGTGCCGTAGAGTGGGGGTACATTCTACAGTACTAGAAAAGAGGGTCATACACTTGTGTCCCCGGTGCCCCCTCCCTCTCTGGCAGGAGCACATGTCAGGGTACCCGATGTTCGTCCCTCGCGGTGCTCGGAAGCGCTTGCTGGCCCTGTCGGAGCTCATACGACTGCAGCTCAAAGCGGAAGAGGACAAGGCCAAAACGGTCATGGATGTGAGTGAGTGAGTGAGTGAGTGAGTGAGTGAGTGAGGCGGTGGTATTGGATGAAAGCACACTCAGTTCTCGTTGCGACCGTATTGTGTTATTCTGTTAGGCCTACGGTACGTACGGTAGAAGAGGTGCTTTTTCTGGGCACACGTTTTTTTTTCTGTTTGACGGGAGTCCCTCAGCTGGCATGGCGGGTTGTGTTCAGGATTTTTGACAGAGACAGAGAGAGAGACGGGGGGGGCTAAAGTGCCCAGAAATATTTGCGGTTCCTACAGCACCTCGCTCTTTTAGGGCACCTATCAAGAGAACGAGCAACAAGAGAGGCAGGCTGAGATTTACAGGAAAATGTGAAATTCGGAAATCGTTATACTGAAGTTAGTGCAGAACGCTCCCACTCTCAAACAACAAATCCACCCTGGACCAAGCTTTCCTGTTACTTACATACAGTAGTAGAGTTACCTTTTCAAAACTAAAAAGAGAAATGCTAGGTATGTATGCGTATATAGCCGTTGAGGTTGTTCATCAGGTGGCGCGGGCGTACGTTTTTTGCGAGGCATAAAGTATCGAGCTCCGTCTCATGCGCAGAGCATGAGAAAAAAAAGGTGCCCCCCCTTGCCACACGACTACGGCCATGCATGAGATCGAGTACATATCTCCTATCGAGTACACCCACCCCCCATTGCCATAACTTTGATTGGCTCATCGTGAATGGTATACGACACGATGGGTAAGGCTCTCCGGAATGCGATTACGTAGGGTGATGGCGTGAGCTTGCACAGAAGCACCGCACCAGGAGATCGACTCGTGAAACGCATACGAATAGAAGGAGTAGAGAGTATAGATAGGACATAAAGTGTATTATGGGGCACCTCCCGGGAGCATCTGATACATCCCCGAGAAAAAAAAAACATGCCTGCTGTCTCTGCGTATCCCAGACGTTTACGTATAACCATATACCGGGTATATCGCACATCCCGTTCGTACACTCGATAAAGAGGTAGGGCTGAAAAAGTGCATGGAGTGAGTCGACTGCGACAGCTTCTGGTGTTCAGCGTAACGCTGGTTGCCCCGTGAAAATCCCTACTTGTATACGACAGCAGTAGTATGCCAATTACAGCAGAAGTTCTCCGCCGGAAATCCCAAGATAAAGATGATATTGACTAGTTAATACTACATACCAGGTACTATAATAGCTACTGCTGTTGTATCATCTCTAGTACAAAGGTGAGACCCCTTCGTACGGAAGCACGGCTCGACAACAGTTTATCGTGCCTACCCACGGAAATGTTGGCAGCAACCCTTGTCTACGGTGTCCCGCACCGGCCTCAGCCGATAAAAAAAGCGGCAAGCGCGGCGGCGTTAGGCCTATGAATTCACGAGAAATTTCCCCGGGCAGTCGTGGATTAAAGGTGTACCCTGGGTATAATAGGGTTTTATCAATAGTGTCAAGTTTATCTCGACCATGCTTTGCGTCAAAGCTGGGCCAACAACGGTCGACGCACTGCACAACCCTCGGCGTGTCGGCAATCCATTCAATACCGACCACATCGGCAACCCGTGTTACCGACGACATCGGCAAGCCTTATTGCCGACGACATCGGCAAGCCTTATTACCGACGACATCGGCAAGCCTTATTACCGACGCCGCCATCATGGAACCGACCGCAGGCAATCAAGCGCGACGCGGCGTTTGAAGGCCGTTACACCGTGGACGGCCGTCGCTTCTTCGACACGTTAGCGGGGATGAAGGAGACCCTCGGGGAGGAGGAGAAGCTGGAAACGGCTAAACAGATGGCGGCGCAAGCGACGAAGGCTCTCATCGAAGACGAGGTGATGTGTATGCGTCCACTTTTTTTAAACTAAGGTGCTTGCTCCTGTTTTTTTTGCAGGGTAGCACGGTGACGGGACGCGAGACAAGCAGAGAAATGTGCGTATAGTCCCAAACTTGAAAGGCCTAACCAAAAAGAGCATTACATTGCCCTTGCCATTGCCACACATTTTCGCATTGCGATAGATTGCGTTTCAGAGCGTCGTGGGAGGCTACATACACCCTACGTAACGTTTTGATTTATACTGCGCTACTAAGTTACCTATAGTTTGCCCTATTCAGTTACTTTTCGACTTTCAAGGTGTACTGCGTATAGTATATACCTGGTACCTGGCATGACTTTTTCGAGTTGTTCTGTGTGAGTTTCGTCTTTGTACTTGCAATGCGGTGTGCACAGACACGCGCAGAGCCGCCGGTCACCTAGAGCTAGTTACCCCCGGCGGGTGACGCCTGCCAAGGTAGGGGTGCATCTACAATTTCTGAAGTATTTTCGTATGAGGTGTTATAAGGCTTAGATTGGGTAGGCGATTCGTTAACCTTTTACCAGTAGCCCAACGACTACGACCTTCACAGAGATCTGTGCATCACCTAAAGTCGGTGCTATTTTTAAGCGAATCTGCAAGCTTAACTCGATGAGCAAAACGATCGCATGTTATGCCCTGGGAACGCGATGAAAAAATATTTGTACACTATTATTATTATTATTATTATTATTATTATTATTATTATTATTATTATTATTATTATTACTCTTATTATTATCATTATTATTATTTCTATCATTATGATTATTCTTACCGTTGCTATGATTAATATTTCTACTATTAATATCCTTATTTTTTTTTATCATTAGTTCTATTACTATTATTAGTACTATTAACAAAAATAGCCAGTGATAAATGTTTCGGCCAAACAAGCGCTACCCTTGCCGCCAATTGTATTTCTATTTTTCACCAGGTACATAGTTTTTTCGTACAGTACATACACAGCATTCCATTTGGTATATATTGCGGTACAGAGTCGCGGACGGCGGACCTCTGAAATAATGAAATACTGGAACGCTCGAACTGAAAACGGCGCGGGCACCACTCCTGGCGCATCATACAACGGGGACCCGTAGTAAACAGGCCCAAAACAAGCCCGACACACCCGCTGTGGAGTGTTGGTATTAGGAACTCTTGCGCGGATCGAAACTGTCGTCCAGTGCGAAATACGGGGTTGATGACAGACTTTCCATCCATGCTACTTTTGCGTTCTTCGTAAATGCACTGGGAAGCCTCTCTGCCCTCACTTTGGGCCGATATAGTAGGGGCCACCGTGAGAGTTGTATATATCGGCGGTGAGCCGCCCACCAAAGACTTGCACCGAGCTACAGTTGTACCCAGGCGAAAACAAAACGCGCGGAATCTTACATGTCAGCTGAGAAGGGCACGCCCGCTGCTGGACCACAGCAGTAGCAGCACGAGGCTCCGGTATATTAATCGAGAAACCGCCACCATTTCACGCCAACACCTCTTCGACCCCGTAACGTTTGGTCACCTCCGCGACACCCCCCCCCCCCACCCTGCTTCGCCGTTGCACCAAGGACGCTCCTCCACAACGCAAGGCCCCGAAGCCACGAACCGCGGCGAAGGAAAAGGTAGGGAGAAAAACAGGCGCTGTCACTCATAAACATCCCATCCCGAAAGAATAAAACCAAGGAAAAGCACAACAAGGAGGTAGGTGACTTACGCGTTACTATTATCATGTTGGCCGTCCGGCGTTAATGTGCAGCATGAGCTGCAACGTCAGTGGCTCTTATAACATTCCCAGAAAAGGACAAGACAAATAATGAAAAATATCGTTTCCTCGGCGTACGGTACTACTGTAATACATTCCGGCTACCTTTTTCTAACCGTTGGTCACGAAGCATGGGGATGGGTAATCAGGATGGGTAATCTGGTGTTTCTTCCGTCGGCGACAGTATAGGTTATATACGTATAGCGCTGCCCACTAGCTTAAACAAGCCAGGTGGCTATACGTGTGCTACAGTTAGTAGCTAGTGGGTAGAGTGCGATTTAACCAACAAAATAATATGCGCGTTCGAGTTCAGAAGTGGCTATTACAATACCACAATGGCGCGACACGGCCAAAACAATACTATACGCTTTCGGGTTCGATATAATCTCACACGTTTTTGTTGTTATCACATGAACCGACATGTCCTGAATATTGAGTCTGTGGTCTCAGAACAACAGGTAAAAAAAAAAATGGAGCGGAACAATACCCCAGGGAAGCAATGTAGTCAAATAAAATAATACAAAAAACATACGAGGAGCTGACTTCTGGGGCTATCCCCACGCCACGTATCATACATAGTACTCTGGTTGGTATGAGTAGATCAATAAATAACGAGACTTACGCGAACAGTTTTATTTGCCGACTGGTCCACGGCCAGGTTATTCGTGCGATCGAAGCGGCTGCCGCAGCGGAAGAACGAGGGGTGTTCCAGCCTCGTGCGCGCACGGAGAGGCACCGCGGGCAGCGACACGAGCCCGCCGCCGGGGACGACGATGGCGACGAGGGGCCATGCTGCGAAAAACACGCCTTCCGGATCAAAAGGAGTGCGTTGCACACGTTGGATGAGCGCGTCAAGGAAACGTCTCTCAAGGTTTGGCGAAGCCGTATAAAATGTTCGTCGTGTATATTCACACGCCCACGTATCAAACATTTTTTTTAGCCGACGTAGCATCGCTATATGGTGCGGTCGTCTTTTCCGTGAAGGCTTCCCCGTAACCCCCCCCCCCTCCCGCAGGGACATGCACCTTGTCTTTCTCCACTGTCTAAAAAAAACGAGCCCCGTCCGTCTCCTGCCATGAAAAAAACGAAAAAAACAAAAAAATAAAAAAGGTGAATTCATGGCTGGACCGCGCTGACCGGTTCAAGAACGGGTTTGTCCCGCGGGAGGCGGTGACGACGGTAATGAGGGACGCCTTCCACTTCAACGGCTTACCGTCTCCGCGAGAGTCGGATGTCAGGACGTCGCTGAGCCGCGTCTCTAGCGAGGCCCAAGGCCTGCAGTTCGACAAGAACAAGCTGGCGCTTGAGCTGGAGCAAATGGTTCGTAAGGAGCTGATGCTCGGGTCTGGGGCACCGTAAACACCAACCATCTACCTAGCCCGCAGCAGGCTGACGCTGTTACTCTAGTCCAGGGTAGTTGCAACGTTCAATCGTCGAATCGTGCGGTATTGTACTAGAAACAGAAGTGGGCTTGTTTCTAATGGAAACCAAAAAAACAGTTTTTTACGGCGGTAATCGACTCTTCTTGCAGGTTTTATCTACAGGCGCATTGTTGATACGCTCCGCCGAAGGCTTGTTTCGGTAATCGAACGACGAGCGATTGGGATGGGTAGTCCTCCGTTTTCATTATTTGGTTGCAGCTGCCGGCCGTAGCGCTTCCGTGGTACGCTCGGCGAGTACAGTGATATTAACAGCATGTTTCGGTTTCACGCAGTCGAGAGTGTTTCGTTTCAGTGTCGGCTCTGCATTCTGCACGTTGTGCTACACGTAGCTCTTGAGTATGAACGCGCACTCCTAGCGCTCGTCATAGCAGCTACATTTAGGCTGGATAAAGGAGCAAGAGAAGCGGGGCTTTCGCGGTACCGTATTTTCATACTACAACAGTAGAACTGTCCCCCAAACGATAGCATGGTAAGTGAAAAAACATTATTGTCGCTGCGAAGGATTCCGTGGCCCCGAGGCTATCGCTCTGGTCGTAAATATAAGACAACACTTGAGCCGTCTGCGGCCATCTAAATGTCCCTAATATTTACGATCAGACTGGCAGGTTTTAAAAAGTGCACACGTCGGAAATATCGCTGTGTATGTCCCACTACAGATCATATATAGATCATAACCTCTTGTTATGAGGTTCATTCTTATCGGCGAGCGTTTTTTCCATAATTTCCAAAAGTTTGGAAATAATTGGAGATATGTATCAATATACGGAGGCGTTCTGTCACTATTCGTGAAATTCTCCAGAAGCAAAAATATCAAGTTCGTTAACATTCCAATATTTGGGGGAAAAAAACAGGAACATATGGAAGATTGAAAAATTGCGTGAAAAAAATGTCGAAAATTTGGACATAAAGCTCTCCGATAAGAATGACCCTGAGATGTTGTAAAGGAGCTGTACAGCAGTACTGCAGATCTAGCCCAGCATACATGCCCTAGACCATGCAGAGTATGCGGCTTGGACCCTGCAGCATGAGCTAGAACCTACAGATCATGATTGTAGCAGCCCCGAAATATCTACATCATTAAGTGGGAATGATCTGTAGATGATCTGTAAACGATCTGTAGATGGTCCGTCCGAGGTGTGAAATAGTGGGTACATACATGTCGGCAGAAAGAGGCAAAAAACACTACCAGGTACAACAAGTTGAAACACCGCGTGGGTTTTTGAGCATCAGACACTACTAATAGACGTTTCTCACGGTAAAGACAAAACCACGAACGCCAATAACGTTTCGTTGCAAAAAATTCAAACACTTCAAAACAGGGCGCGCCGTGCCCCCCCCCCCCCCCCGGTTAGTGCCACCCCTTCAATGCATCCAACGGGGTGCCTTAAATTAAACACAATCACCTGACGGTACTATAACGCTATGTCGGAGTTCCAGCGGCGCGGGTATCTAATAGCGGGGTTGACTTCCTCAGCCTCGCAACCGCCACAATCTCCCGCTTAGTTATCTACCGAAACTCAAGGTAAGCGAGCGTCTGGTTGTGGTTTCAGTCAGCCAACAGCATACCCCTCAGCCACACAACCGCCACAGCGTCCCACTCTAAACCGTTTCCCGGAAAAGCAAAAGCAAAAAACGCGAGAACGTCTGGTCGTGGTTTTGGCCGACAGCATCCATCCCCTCGGCCCGTCCCGCCACTACGCCTCACCCACATATTTACATCCCGTCATCGTTGACCCCGTCCCGCCATCGCTGCTACCACCATCGCCACCACCACCACCACCACCACCACCACCACCCACCCCCCGTTCCCGGGCATCGCGCCCCGCCACCACAAGCTCCTTGAAACCCGTGTCCGGGTCCATCACCCGTGAGAATGCCAGCGCCGACGCCTCCCCCACCACAACCTCCGCCGTCGTGTGCACAATCGCCCGGACCAGGTGTCCCCCGCTGACGGCCCCCTCTTCGTCCCCGAGGGAGGCGTGCAGGTGCAGCCCGTCCGGGGACACGGTGCCCACGAGGCTCAGCACCTCGAACCGGTCCCCAGGGCCCGTGCAAAGCATCGGCTGCTGCTGCTCCAGTTGTGGTTGCCGTTCGCCCACAAAAACTGCCTCCTGTCCGCAGACCCCCCCCCTCTCTTCTTCTCCCGCGGGGAAACACGACGACCCGGGCTCGGTGTTCGCTTGAACCGGAGCCGGAGCCGGCGCCGACGCGGGCGCGGGGCTTGTGCGCTGCGCCCCGGCAAGACGCAGTACCACATCGCGCACGCTTCCCACGCACGAAATCACGAATCCAGCCTGTATTTGGTGGGGGCGAGACAAGTTGGATATCGTGACTACATGGGGTTCCAATTCAACAGGTTCGCAATACATAACTGCTGCTGCATAAACGTATAAGGCCATGCGAGATGTAACGAGGTTTTTGTTCCCCGGGGTCTTGAGAGCCGGGAAGTAGATGCGGTTAGAGCGGTGCGTGAGCGCCAGACGTACGTACGCGACTCTTGCTCCGGCAAAGAAGACAACTGCCGCTGCGAAACAGGCGTGTATTCCAACGGAGCACCTTCGGTCCAGCGCACCGGCAGGGATTGCCTACCGCTGTGTATATAGCGAAGTACGCAGCAGCAGTATCACCTACCAGGTACCAGGTATTGGTTATCGTCTGACCAGAGCCTACCGGTACCATTCTACCCCTTATCTACCGCGGCAATGCGAGGCATCTTGTGCGATAGGCCCGCAAAAAAGGACAGCTATACATCGTGCGTATCTGTTGTCGGTCAGGCATGTACGAGTACGAGCAGCAGGACATACCCGTATCACACGGATGATAAGACTCCTTTGACCAACTTCGGAGCTGGTTTTCTCGGCAATGGGGAAGGTGCAAACGCCGAGCGATGCGTCTACATCGAGAAAACATATTTTCGAGGTCTTTCCAAAAACCACCACTTTCGTCGTGTGTGCCCTCTCCCTGGGTTTCGAGAACATCAGCTCGGAAATTCGTCCCACGGGGGGTGCCCTATCTTATCACCCGTGTGATACGGTAGTGTTATCTTATCACCCGTGTGATACGGTAGTGATATATTATCACGCGTGTGATACGGTGTGCTATATTATCACCCGTGTGATACGGTAGTGTGTTATCTTATCACCCGTGTGATACGGTAGTGTGTTATCTCATCACCCGTGTGATACGGTACCTGTATCGATCATTTTTCACGACACCTCTCACCCTTATTCCCCTGTCCGATGCGAAGTCCGCGAGTGCACCCTTAAGCTCCTCCCCCGGCCGCAGCCGAAGAGCGTAGCACATCATCGGAGACGCTGCTTCTTTCCCCTTTCGGACGTCGTCTGGCCTCGACAGCGCTGCCATTCTGCTGCGCGCGCGCCACGACACACGACAGATACGGGATACGTAGCAGTGGTTGCGAGTCCCCTAAGCAAAATAACACTATGAATAACATTTAAATCTTCACACAGTGGGACGAACTACTGTAGATGTCCTACAGTAATAATAGTATTATTATTAATAGTGATATTACGGGGGGCCATAGTTAATAGGACCTATGGTATACATAAAAACCTACCATTTTACAAACAATATTTGGTCCTATTAACTATGGTCCCCCGTAATCGTAGCAGATCGTAACCTGTCGTTATGAGATGGTGAAGAATCTATGTACTGCAGTAAGTACATATTCAATCCAGGAAACATGTGCTTCTGCTGTAGACCAAGCAGATCACAAGGCTGCCACCCCGTAACATGAACTACTGTAGATCATACAGATCTTACAGATCATGACTTTTATCTGCCCTGAACGATCTGGATCACGAAGTTTCTATAGTAGATCCAGGGGGGGAATCGATGATATGTCCGTGAGGTGTGAAATATTTTTAGGAAGACATGAGACAGCATTTTTCACCGACGACAGGGACGGCACAAATTTTCCGTCCATTTTCGTTGTCGGAGGCCACAGCAGTCCTTGGGCCACGTAACAACACAAGTTGGAGAGAGAGTAGGTCTGTACTAAGACGCTGCTACTCGACCTGCGGCATGCGATGATAGGTGATCAATAGCCAAGGAATACAAGGAAGTTTGGGTAGGACCACCGATCGGGGCAGGAGGCCTCATCCAATCCAATACTTACGTTGAATGATCGGCGGCAGCGTAATTTAATACTGCTGTAGTTGTATTGTGGAACTCTCGGCCCTATCCCCTCCCCTAAACGGTGCACGTTTTGCCTGAACGGGACTGCCTCCTGACTCCTGGCATTACCAGGCACCTGGTATATATATATATATTATGATATATATTTATATTATTATATATATATATATACTTTTAATCCTTTAGGACTGGACTCCCGTTATGGGGACAGGCTGCTTGGAATTAAACTGAGATATACCTTCCCTCTACAGCAGTACGTACGATGCGGCAGTAAAAGACGACAATCGCAGACTCCGGGCATCATGTTACCAGGGCAAAAAATATGAAAATCGTCAGACGATCAAAGGTGGAGGGGGGGGGGGTGGTTGGTGGGTGGGTGATAATTTTCAGGGCTTTTCGCGGGTCATGACCTGACCCGGTCACGGGATGTTCAAAATGTCGCGGGTCGGGTCGGGTCGGGTCGGGTCGGGTCAGGAAGCGTTCAAAATCTCACGGGTCGGATCGGGTCGGGTCGGGTCAAGAGGTTTTCAAATCTCGCGGGTCCTGTCAGGTCGGGTTAAGAGTTCTTCAAATCTCACGGGTCGGGGCGGGTCGGGTCAAGAATTTTTCAAATCTCACGGGTCGGGTCAGGCCGGGTCAAGAGGTGATGGAAAACTCACGGGTCGGGTCAGGTCAAGAACCGCGAGAAACGGAGCACTCTCGGGTCGGGATAGCATGACCCGCGAGTTGTTTTTTGCTAAACCGTGGGTCGGACCCGCGCATCCGGCTCGCGGATCCGACATTTAAAATACTTCACGCTCTCTTACTCAAAGGCCTATCTCGTACTTATGCTCGATATTATACTCCTTTGGTATAATGTTCAAACATTAAAACATCGCCAAATCCATCTATCTACGCCTGCCCGCATCCATCCATACCCACTACAACCAGGCCACATATCGCTGCGAGGCACAAAAATGTGTTTTTGAAGTGTCGACTCACGTGCCGGATCCGCGGGTCGAACCCGCGGGTCAAGACAAATGATCTCGCGGGTCAAGGCGACCCGACCCGCATGAAACCCGTGTCTCATGGTCAATCGGAAGGTGGCGGGTCGGGTCGAGTCTGGTCAGGAGGTTTTGAAACCTCGCGGGTCGGGTCGGGTCGGGTCGGGTCGGGTCAGGAGATTTCAAATCTCACGGGTCGGGTCGGGTCGGGTCGAGTCAGCAGGTTTTTGAATCTCGCGGGTCGGGTCGGGTCGGGTCAGCAGGGTTTCAAAATATCGCGGGTCGGGTCGGGTCAAGTCAACACACCTCGAAAAAATCGCGGGTCGGGTCGGGTCGGCTGACCCATCCGGCCTCCGATCCGACCAGTGAGGTTTGACCTGTGGCCTGGGAAAAGCCCTGATAATTTGAATTTTGAATTTAAAAAACAAACGTAAAAAAGAAAAAAGCTTTCTTGTTTGTGTGTGTGTGTGTGCGTGCGCTCTTTGCTGAACCGTGAGCTTTGCGGCCTTGGACTACGTTTCATTGATTAAATGCTGCACTCCGAGCGGAACAACCACAGAGCAGAACAGCTAAGGAGAGGTGGGTCTCATCGTGCACAGCTTAACCACGCGGCCGAAGCTGGCAACCTTGTTCTTTGTCCGCGCTGTGTTTTGTTTTTCGTGTAAAAAAAAAAGCTGCAGCGTTCAGATCCGGCCGCGTTCCATTCGAAGAGCAGTACTGACGCGGCAGTGTCGACTGTAACAGTAGGCTTCAATACATGTACATCCTAGCACAAAACGCGGGCACGCAGGAAACGGTTTCACTTTCGGATCACCTTTGTCAGCCTTTCTCCGTCTTGCAGTGAAGAATTGCAGTCGGCAGTCGGCAGGAATCCGAATCATGGGGTTTCCACTTTTGTGGAGGCGTGTTCAAGTAGGGGACAGGGTCCCTCACGAACCTGATCACCCCTGTCAAGGGCGCCAACTACTGTAGAGCAAACGCGCTGGAGGGACCGCTGTAGTGCTTCTAGCAGCCTGGAGAAGACAGGTTGATCGTCAGGTTTTTATTGCTGTGTCACAATAGCTGGAATTGCGGAGTCTACTTGGGTTGATCTGGTCTGAGAGGGCAAGCTTTTGAGAGAGGCAGCGAGGGACTGCGAATTCACGAGCGCCACAGGACATTCAGGTGGATAAAAGGGGGCATACTCTGCTGATGCTTTGCTTAGGCGGCCTCTATGAACCTTGCCCCGGTGATATACATGCACTGACTGCCAGTGTGCCATGCTTGGTTGGCCTCCGCAGATGCGCTGCTATTACTTTTATTTCGGTGGAGAACATGATGAAGGGGCTTTCTTCTTCGTGTTGAAAGCTAAGAGTGTTCTCACGACAAGTCGTACAGCTCTTCGTCTGCCTGGCATCGCCCTTCGCAAACGACCTGTCGCTTGATCCACCGCATCATAGATTTTTGCGGAATCTGGGACCCGTGACGTCAATCGAATGCCGCGGTTGTGTATTACAGCCGCCACTGCTGCTGTTGAACTCTCGGCCCAGCGGAGAGGCTTGTTTTTGTTCAATCATGTTGTGCCAGGTACCTGGTACGTGAGCGATAGTCGTATAATACGAGCACAGCAGTGTGTGCGGGACCTGCTATTTTCCAAGCTGTTGCTGCTGCTGATTCCCAGGGATCAAAGGTACGAATACAAGTACCAGCTACCTTACACCACAAGAGGTTTTTGCTGCGGAACATGTTTGATCTTGGTGCCCATGTGCAGCGTTTGCCGATCGCGTTGTTGTCGTTGCCGTTGCTGTTGTTGTTCGGTGTTGTTGATGTACAGCAGTTGCTGGTGTTACTGTTGTTGGTGTCGTTGTACTGCTTGACATGCCATGCCGGCACAGCAGTACTACAGTACGTACCCTCTGGTACCTGGTAAAGTCGCTTCGATGGTATGCCTTCGATGGTATGCTGATGAGTACTCTCCCCCGTGTATCCCGAGTCCTCACCCCCCCCCCCCGCCCCTGACTGGTTTATGTTCAACCACACCCCCTGCCCCGAACCCCGCCCGCGGGTTGCCGTTCATTTCGCAGCGGCCGGCACAGCCCGGACTGGTTTCTGGATAGGCCGCTGCCGCCGCCGCCGCATCGAGGTGCCTGCCCGCGTTCTCGAGCGCCGTGGTCTTGTGCATGGGGGGGACTGGCACGCTCTTCCTCGAAGAAGAAATCCGATCAAAGATCGAGGGAGAGGGCGCGCACAGGACTCGTCACACCGTCCGCCGTTGGTGGTGATATTAAAACAAAACACCGCGAGTCGAGAGTCGAGTATCGCGAGTCTAGTACCGCCAACCTCGGCCCTGCCTCGTGAAGAGGAGGAAGGAGAAGGAGGAGGCAGTACAGCTAGCCTCAACTGAGGGCGCCGGCAGCGGCGGTGACCGCGTGCGTGTAAGGGGAAGAGACCGTATCGCTAGCCATGTCGTACGAAGACGATGGCGATTACGGTGACGCCTCGGCGGAAGGAGTTGTAGATAGCGAATACGCAGAGGCCGGGGGAGAGGGGGCGGCGGGGGATTATGACGACATGGATGACTACGACGGCGTCGCAGACGGAGGGGTGGGCGTCGGGGGCGTTGAGGGGGTCGAGGAGGACGAGGAGTACGACCCCGACGCTGGCTATGGCGCCGGAGACATGATGGATGAGGACGAGCTGGACCCTCTGGAGGAGGATATCTCGCAGGAGGATGCTTGGGTTGTAATCAGCGCGTACTTCAGCGAGAAAGGTCTGGTTCGGCAGCAGCTCGATTCGTTCGACGAGGTGAGAGAGGAGCGACGACTGGTATTACATAATGCGATACTGATGTTGAGGCTTTTGTCCATTATTTTTTTGTCGCTTTCTGGAGAAATAGTGTATATATATATGGGTCGGTCCTGGGGGGAAGGGTGGCACTGGCAGCCTGCTGTCGTATCATACGTAGGCGGTTGGAGAAGCTACTTGCTGTCGGTATTACTTACCGAATCGTTTTTACTACCGATCGTTTATATTACCGACCGTTCTGCCTTGTGGCACGCGAGTCATTGACTATGATGGACTGCCAAAATCGCCGCACGTTATTCGTATCGATAGCTACCCGGGCATCTGAAGTTGCCAGAATAAACCCAAAAAAGGAGAAGCCCGCCAAATAACATTAGAAGGGATCGATCGCAATTTGAGAGGAGCACCACCCGGGGAAAACAATGCTGGTGCTGCTGTACTTGTAGACACAGCTAGTAGCTTGGATGAGACGGCGGCAGTTTCGCACGGGGTTACACGACGGCCGCTCTGTGACTCAGCCGCCCGAAGCCAACGGTGCAGTCACCGTACGGTACTGCGTGCTCAAGTGGCACAATTGTGTCTAGTGCTGGCGTGGAGCCGGGCGGCTCGGTGGACCAGCGAATAGGGACGTGAAGCAGGAGGCAGACAGGAGGGTGTTAGATGTGTGCCGATTGCACGACATAAGACGAGGCGGGGACCCATTTCATTCTTCGTAGGCGAACGGCAGTTGACATACGTGATAAGTGATGAATGTGGTGATTGATGCTTGCTGATTATGGGTTATTATAGAGCATGGGCCGGGCTGCTTCTCGAGGGCGCTCACGATGTAAACTTACGAGTATTGAACTTGCGTAGTTTATTCAGGAACGGAAACCAAGGAAACCCCCTGGTGCCCGCGGCATAGATGTGGAAACCCTTGCGCCAAAGCCAACGGCGTTGATATGGAAACCCTTGCGTCAAAGCCAAGGGCACCTACGAGTACCTTATTGCTGGTGGTACATATCCAACCCGCTACCCCCCCCCCCCCCCGCCTTCCCCCCTGCGTTCCATTTTGTGGCCTCCACTGCTCGACCAGTTCTTGCAAAGCACGATGCACGAGTTGGTGAGCAGCGCTGGGGAGATCAAGATTACGCCTGAGCTGCAATATATGCCGGGGCAGGAAACAGTCCGCAGAACGTTCCAGATTAACTTCGGGCAGGTGTATCTAGCGAAGCCTACCGCACGGGAGAAGGACGGGTAAGTTATTTTTGGTGTTGTGCTGGGCAGTTTTTTGTGTGTTGTGCGCGTTCATCTCAATGGCGTCCGCTCTGAGCTACTGTGGTAATCTACTCGTACTATTAATATTCACCAGATGCCGACAAACCACTCAAAATGAGACTACTGCAGTACTAGAGGGGTTAAGCAGTCTATGCGTGTTTTCTAGGCTGTCATGGTTGGTGATTTCTAGCTCTGTTTTTCGACGGGTTTCTAGTTGATACCTGGTATCGCAATTTATGGTTGAATTGTTGAAACCTGCAGGGACTGTCGTGCCTTCTTGGCTATCAGTGTTGCTGGATTCTGGGTCAGCGTTGGGGGAATCTCCGGTTAATGTGGCGTTTTCCTGTCTAGTTCTTGCGTGGTATCTCGTGACGTAACTACTTTGAATCTATCGCCCGCTAGGCAACGCATCCGGCGTAGGATTCTGGTATACTATTAGTACTGTAGTACTTGTATCAACCTCCACATAGGGGGCCGACAAAGGTAGCCGAAACTTGTCTGTCGGAGCTGTCCCCCATGCTGCGCTACAGTAGTGCTTCTCGTGCTTACGCTGCTTGTGCTGCTGCTGTTACTGCTGCTGTTGCTGTTTCTCTTCTGATTTCGATCCGTGTTGAGAGACCTTTGAGTCCTTTGAATATTACCTGGTTCTTGCAGTACCTCCTTCGAAAACATGCCCGTAGGTGCATGTGAGCTGCTTGAAGATTATTCTACACCTGGGTAGCATATTGAATCGATAAACTTGTATGGATCGTCCCTCGTGGGTCAAAGCTCCTGCCTTGTCGGCAGCATTGGCTTACTGAAAGCCACTCGCACGTTTCAAGGCCCCCAAATATGCCAGAACCCCCCCCCCCTCCTACCCCTACTCCCCTCCCTGGATACGCCTGCTCGTCCTCACCCTACTCCCCTCCCTGGATACGCCTGCTCGTCCTCAACTCCCCCCGTATCCCGTCACCGCTCTTACACCTCTCCCTGCGTCCGCCTTTATTTGCCTCGCGCTACCCACCGACACGACAGGTCTCTGACGAGCATGTTCCCCCACGAGGCGAGGCTTCGCAACCTCACGTACAACTCCCCCCTGTACTGCGACATTTCGTGCAAGACGTACGAGGCCGACGTGGGCGAGCGCTTGCCTGAGGATGGGGTGGAGGCGGAGGAGGAGCGGGAGAATCCCAAAGAGTTTTTGGGGTGGGTGCCGATCATGCTCCGCAGCAGCTTCTGCGTTCTGGTGAGCGATTCTCTTCCCCCCCCCCCCCCTCGTTTCCGCTGGTATGGCACGTTTTGTCAGGTTGTGCTCCCCGCCCTCGTGGGGACAACGATCTTCGTGTTGGTGGTAGTGGTGGCGTTCTTGTTTCGGGTGACGGGGAAATACGGGGGGGGGGGAAGGATGACGGCGTACCCGTGAAATGTATGACGCGACAGTCGCGACCGCAGCAATGGTTGTCCTCGCCTGTTTATGGGGGGTCAGAGGCCGGAAAAGTAGGAGGGGGTGTTGCGGAGTTAGGGGGCGTGCTCGCGTCATTGATGCATAGCCGTAGTCGTATGAGCATAGATTGGGGGAGGGCGCTGTTGGGGAGGGGGTACGAACGGCCGGAAGAGAGAATTTTACACGAGAAACGCGTTTCTATTTCTCGAGCCTCTCCTCTTTTTATGTTGCGTAGAGACTGCTGTCGTCCTACGTATCATCGGAGCGTGCGTTTTTTGCATTACTGCTTTTTGCTCGGGTCGGCGTGCGACTCGGCGGGCTGGCTCACTAGGTCGCCCTTCGCGCTCCAACGCGGCGTAGCGCGCCTTCTTTGATCCCCTCTCGGATTGCACCCCAACCTCATCCTTTTCTGAAATGCGCTCTCGTTTTGGGGACAAAATTACTTGGAATTTGAGTGGTTCGTCCCCCAAAAGGGACTGCAGGTTGCCCTAAAAGGGCCAATCTCTTGCCAACCTGCTTGAAATTATGATGACGTCGCATTTTTGTAGTCGTGTGGGTGCGAGCTTTGCCCTGGAGAGAAGCGAAGCAAACGGTGATGGCGTTTCGGTGCTGAAGCCGTCAACGGTTTTCGCCGCTCGTTTCATCCGCGTACGTATATCATGTTTAGATCGTGCCAGATATCACATTGTCTTCATCTTAGCTTCACTTTTCTTGTCTCTTTACGTACATACGTATCGTCATTCTTTCTTTCCGCTTTTTGTTTTTGTTTTTTACGCTTCCGCCAAAAGGTGAACCGAACGGACAAGGAGCTGACCGAGCTAGGGGAATGCATTTACGATCAGGGTGGGTACTTCGTCATCAACGGATCGGAAAAGGTATTGATTAGTACCTTACTCGTTCTATCCGTTGACGGCGCACCTTCGAGACGGGGCCAGAGAAGATTGTCGCGAAGCTCATGCGGCTTGATACATCTCGGAGGCAACCTTTTGCCTTGCGCTGAGAGGATACGATTAGCAGGACCACTTTTGTGCTTGCGCCTCTATATATATGGTACTCCCTCTTCTGCTGTAGACGCAGGGGGAGGGGGACCTCAATCTTGCTCGCCTGTGGGGCGTGCTGTGTGATCTGACCTGCTTTCATGGCGCCCGACTCATCGCGTGTGTGTGGTACTGTCTGACCTTTTTTTCTTGCAGCTGGATCACTCTGGCCTTGCTCCGGCTTGCGAGGTGTTTGCTGTCGTTTCTCCAGAGCGTATTCTGCTTTGACAATGATCGAATCATGCCGTTAATAGCGGTAGTGTGACAGCTGCAGTACGTATATACAGCTACTTGAAGCACATAGATACATCTACTCAAGGTACGTGATACAGCCACAGTAAGGGCATACCTGGTATACGAGTAAGGCCGATCCGACACCGGGACGTAACACACAACGCATAAATATATATATATTTTTAGTCGATTTTTTGTCGTCGGTAGGCCAGTCATGCGGTCGCTCGCCTCGGGAAGCCCCAGCCAACGGAGCACTCGAGCGCCAAAGAGCTGTGGGGAAGTCTTCGCCGATATACTTTGACGGCTGCAGGAGCTGCAGCAGCAATAGCAGCAGCAGCCGATTGCGATGGGGCTAGCGGTCCTGTCTTGTGGGTCATGGGTAGGCTAGAAAACGTCACAACGGTACAGCAGCATAATATGAGTCCCAACACTAGTTGTTGGTACTGCCGGACAACCCCACGTCTCGTATTTTTTTTCGTTTCGCTTTTTTCCTCATGACCTCTCTCCCTCCCTCCCTCCTTCCCTTGCCGAGAGCTGATCACCACTTTACTCGACACTATGGTTGAGGGTTACTTTTACGAGACGATTATCACTATGAAACCCCAACCATAACCCGATCAACCAATCAGGGTTCGGTGCCGGTCCTCTTCGTCTCGTACACAGCAGTGGGCCTCAACCATTTACTCGAAAAATTTCATCACGTCGGACGTATCACGATATATCTGTCTACAGATAGATCATTTACAGATAAATAACCTAGATCGTAACCTGCCGTTATGGTATGTTACGCAGGATCTGTACACGTACAGATCCAACCCAGGGAGCATGTGCTACTGTACGAGACCATGCAGGTTATGCAGCTCCCACCCAGCGACGTGAGCTATAAATCATCCAGATGGAGGACCGCTATATACTCTCCCGAAATATATATGGGGAACATTTCTATACCAATATTCAATGCAAAATTCCCTTCTATTTATTTGGCGGAGTGGTATTACGGGGGGGCATAGTAAATAGGACCTACGGTAGACACAAAAACCTATATATTTCCCTATTTTTACTCACAATATTTGGTCCTATTTACTATGGTCCCCCGTAACAGATGGAATCGATGATGTGGTAGAGCTCTCGTGCGTAACTGCTGTCCCCCTTGCCCGCCGAAACGCTTTTCTGCCTGTATGGCCGCAGGTGCTGATCGCGAACGAGCGCATGAGCACGAACCACGTGTACTGCTTCAAGAAGCGCCAGCCGAGCAAGTTCCTCTGGACCTCCGAGATCCGCAGCTTCGTCGACAACAGCGGCAGGCCGCCCTCGTCCATGTATCTCCAGATGTATGTAAAGGCGAGTACAATAGTAATAGTGGACGAGGCGGACGACACGGCGAGAAGACGATGACGTGTATAGTATACACCACTCTGTCCGTAAATATAATCATCGTTTGGGTCTTCATATTTGCACCCCAACTATTAATAACGGTCCTTATGTTTCCGGACAGAGTGAGTCTTTTGCCAGTATAGCAGGTATTTTTTTAATCATGTTACGAGCTGGAGGCGTGTGACCGCTTTTTGTGGCGGTTGGGAAGGTAGATGTGTCTGCTGTTGTCGTTGTTGTTGTTGTTGTTGTTGTTGTTGTTGTTGTTGTTGTTGTTATTGTTGTTGTTGTTGTTGTTGTTGTTTTTCTTTTGTGGGAAAGGGTCGCCAACGCTGGCGACTTCGGCGAGTAATGAAGAGCTACGTTGGCACCACAGAACAGGAGCGCGAAGGCCCGAACTACAGTAGTTTTTTATTATTATTATTTGTTCGTAAATACGGCATTATTTTACTGTGTTTTAGTTTATTTCATTTTTTACAGTAGCTTGTACGTGGTATTTATTGTATAGACGTATTTAGTTCTTATATTTGTATTGTAGTTTTTGGGCATGGGTTTTGTTGTGTGGAGGCCTGGCAAGATCCCACGTCAACGCCCCCCCCCCCCCCTCCCCGCTCACAAATCTGTGTTCCCGCCGCTTTCCCGAAATTTGTCCTACTCCGCCGACAGGGAAACAAGCACAGCAAGGTCACAGGGGGACAAATCCGCGCGCAGCTTCCGTACATCAGGGCGGACGTCCCCGTCGTTCTGGTGTTCCGAGCGCTGGGCTACACGAACGACAAGGCCATCTTGGAGCACATCGTGTACGACTTTTCGGATACGGATATGATGGAAAAATTCAGGTATGGTGGCCTATATTAGTTACTGCGGCTTCTCGCTGCTGCTGCTGGTGTTGCTGCTGGTGCTGATGCTGATGCGGATGCTGCTTTTGTTGTTGCTGCTGCTGCTGCTGCCGTAGCTGCGGCCGTTACACCCGTGGCACACGGTGTGCCGCACGTTGATTGGGCGCGCTGCCCGCGAGCCCGAGATAGAAGGAACGTTATTTACTTTTTGTTGAGCTATGCGGTATACAGCAGTAGCTGGTGTGGTCCTGCTATTACTACCCGCCGGCAGCCCCGTCGAGGCCTGGTGGTGTGTCGGTCGTGTTGTTGGCTGTTGTGAAGCGAATCGAGTGCGCGGTAACCGGTGACTAGGCCGTTGCTACTCGTTCATTGGTCGTTGTTGATGGCGTTTTGAGTCGTTGCCGTTGTCAATCGTTATTTTTGTCCTTGTCAGTCGTGTTTTTGGTCGCTGTCAGTCCATTGATTGCGCCTTGGTCGGTGTCGGCTTTGCCTTCAGCCGTTGCGCGTGGCCCAATCTCGACCGTCCTTCAACCACTAAGGGAACGCTGCGAATTGGGTAGCAGCATCCCCGTGTAAGGTTGTTACACACTTTATGCAAGGTTGCTTAGCGATGCGAAGAAGAGCAGTTTTTTTAGCCGGTTAAGGTCGCGAGTAAGTAGTCTGAGAGAACAGGTGCGATGCTCGCTTCATCACCTGTCTCCTGTCCTCCTGTCCAAAAATCAAGGCCTACCCAAGCAGTACGTAGTCCGTTCCTGCATCCTATTCCTCAAGGTTTCACCGGCCTTTCAGGGCAATACCCTAACACTAGCCCACCCTGAAGCCTGCCCGCTAACTCTTAACAATCGATGTGCGGGGACGCCACATGCGCTCTCGTTCTGATGCCGATTGATGATTTGGCCAGGCCGTCGCTGGAAGAAGCCGACGTTATCCAGAATCAGGTGGTGGCGCAGGACTTCATCGGGAAGCGAGGCAGCGCAGTCAACGTGAGAAAACTGTATTTGCCACGCACGCAACTCGCGTCTTACGAGCGTTGTTCGTTCACGCTGCTGTTTATAGCTGCCCCCCCAGTTTTTGTTCTCTGTTGTCTTTCGCTTCTACGTATGTATCATTGTACAATACCGTTTTTTCCATGTCAACTGCCGTAAATAATTTGGTCAGCTGTCGGTCTCGGGGTCCCTACAGCCGTTTGGTGAAGGATAACAGGCCGCGTTTTTAGTGAACCATTTTTTTTCTTCGTCGCGGAGGGCAATGTATCCGACACTCATTTTCCGATTCGGACTGTGAAGCGCAAGCACCCGCGGAGAGATGCAGCACGTACACACAGCACCACTGTAGCCGCGGCAGGGCGGAGGAGATGTTTGGCTGTCTGTCTGTCTTCCACCATAAGGCCTTCCACCATGAAGGGACGTTTGCGGTTTCTCATGGAAATAAAAGAACGGGGGAAGGGTGAGGGGGAGGGGGGGGGGCGTTGTTGGTGTTGGTGGGCGTGCTTCGTTTACGGCTAAATGGAAAATCTTCGCGCGGTAATTCAGTGGGCACGCTTCCCTGATCCATGTGCTTTGCGATATTTATGCCCGCCTTTGCCAGGCCTCAGGCTGCGTTATGGCTTCTATACACTCTCGGTGGATTCAGTTTTTTTCCCATTCCTTTTCGAGGGCGTTTGTTGCTCTCGGTGCTGTCGTGGAGTTGGCTCGTGGCTCTTTGTGCAGCATGTGTTACGTTACGTTTCGTTTGTTACGTTTCATTTCGTCACGTTACGTTACGGTACGGTACGTTTTGTTACATGTCGTTTCGCTTCGTTCGTTTCGTCACGGTACTTTACTCTTTGGTTCCGTTACGTTACGTTACTTCTCGTTACGTTGCGTTACGTTTCGTTACGTTACGCTACGTTTCGCTTCGTTTCGTTGTGTCTCGTTACGTGTATTTGTACTCACCTGTTTATTTCACGCGTTTCTTTCTTGGCGGCAGGTCGGGCGCAACGAGCGCATCAACTACGCGAAGGGGCTGCTCCAGAGAGAGTTCTTGCCTCACGTCGGCATCGGGGCGGGAACGGAGGCGAAAAAGGTGCGGCCCGCCACGCGAGCAAGGTGGTAGCATCGGGGGTATCATCGGCGCGCGAAGCCTAGGCACAGCACGAGCCTGGGCCTATGTCTTCGCGCGGCCTGGCCTGCCCTGTTTTCTTTGGGGTTTTTTCGTGTTCATTCTGTTTGACGTACTATTAATGTTTCGTTTTGATATTTAGTTACCGGTTTGTTTCTTTTCAGTTTTGGTTATGGTTTCGTTCGGCGCGGGAGTGCGGTTCGATACGATCCAGCATCAGCAGTAGCAGCAGCAGCAACAGCAGCAGGCGCCCGAACTGCGCAGAGTCTTGTAGCTCTTCGGCCCGTGCGAGGAAGGTTTGCGCTGTAATATACGAAGGCGAGCACGTCGATGCAGGGCGATACCATGCGATGCGAGGCGAGCGTTCTCGTCTATCTATATGCACCCCAAGCGGCCTCCTCGTGCGTTTACGCTTTTTTTTCGTATCAATATTCAACGCACATAATGTACTCAATGCCTTTGCCCTTACGCGGCGGCGGCGGCGGTGGCCCTCCAGGTGTTCTTCCTGGGGTACATGGTGCACAAGCTGCTCATGTGCAGCCTCGGCCGCCTAGAAGAGGACGATCGAGATCACTATGGTAAGAGGCGGTGAGGGAGACAAAAGACACATGCATGCGCCACGAGCCATGCGCCGTGCGGCCTTGGGTGGTTACGTACCTGGTACGTGCTATACGTACGTGCACCTACGTACGGTTACGGTCACGATATCATATACGCGACGGTAGGTAAAAGACACGGCATGTTAGTTTTTTTGGGGGTTTTTGTTGGAGTTTTTTTTTTCTGATGTTAAATTCTTCTCAAAACTCTCCAGAGGTTGATCGAAGCCTGTCCTGTGTCCACAGACTTTTAACCCTTTTTAGGGGGAAAAAAACAGGCTTCAAACCCTTTTGATGGAGACAAACCGCTCATTTTTTCCGAGTAGTTTGTCCCCCGAAACGGGACTGCGGTCCTACAATGGTTGAACAGGTGACGGCGATGACTCCCTATGAAATCAACAAAAACAAAAACAACAACAGCAACAACAACAATAACAATAACAACAACAACAACAACAACAACAACAACAACAACAACAACAAAAACAAAAACAAGACGACGGCGAAACGGCACGACATGGTGCTTTTTGTTGTCGGCAAACTGAGCCTGAGAAAAGGCACGTTTTTTATTGTTTCGGTGGTCCGGGGTGATACCTCCGGTCACGGTACGAAACGCGACGACAAGGCACGGCTCGACGCCGTGTTTCGTTGTTGTTGTTGTTGCCGTAAAAAGCGGAGCCGACCATCGCCCGTTGGTTTCGTGTGCTGGCGTTTGTTTGTAGTCGGCCTTTTGGCGCTTCTCCGATCACCCCCCCGCCGCCGAGTTGTAGCGGGTGCAGCGGCGACACCGCACCGAGATTGCAAGCACATTTTCGCCGCCCGGCACCGCGGAAGGTTGCGCGACGCGAAGCGAGCGCGGTGGCGATGATGGTCGTACCCGGTGCTCGGAAAGTGCGATGTGTCGGGAAGAACAGAAACATGCACCGTCTGGGTTGGTTCGACCTCCCCTCCCCCCCCCCCCCCCCCCCTCCGCCATCGCTCGCTTCGATCAATGTGTACAAGACCCACCTCTCTCGGCGTGCGTGCGTCTATGTGCGCTTGTTGGTTTTCGAGATCGCTACGTATACGGTTTTGGTGCAACACACTTGCGCCGCCCGTATAAATACTGCCGACACGCCTTGCTCGCCCCTGTAAGTACGTGTTGCACGCTCGGCTCGACACGCCATCTCTTGCGCTGATTGTTGATTGGTAGGTTATGTCGGATTTTTTTTTTTTTCGCTACAAGTATCGACCTCGACCCCGCCCCCCGCACCCCCCGGTGCACCCCTGCTAACAGGCAAGAAGAGGCTCGACTTGGCGGGAGCGCTGCTGGCAGGCTTGTTCCGGCAGCTGTTCCGAAAGCTGACGCAGAACGTGCGGAAGTACCTGCAGCTGTGCTTGGACAAGGGGACGCAGTTCGTTGTGGGTACCGCAATCAAGAGTCAGGTCGGTGGCACTCTCCTAGTTGCGGTTTTGCGGTTTTTGCGCCGCCTGGCGGACGGAGTGGGGAGTGGGTGGGTGGGTGGGCTAGGCATGTTTTTTTGCGTATAGGGAGAGGGTCGGCGTGTGAGAAGCGTGTGTTGGTGGGCAGGCTTACACTCAGGCAGACAGGCTCGTCCGACTGGTGTTCGACGTTTTGATGTTGCTAGTTTCTGTCACCTTGCCTTTGCCTCGGTAGGAGGTGGGTGGGTGGGTGGGTGGGTGGGTTCGAGATGAAGTATTACGGGGGGCCATAGTAAATAGGACCTACGTTACACACAAACACCTATATATTTTCGTATTTTTACTAACAATATTTAGTCCTATTTACTATGGTCCCCCGTAATAGCAGGTGCAAGCGGAATCGTGGAGCCTTGGGAGGTTAACCCCTTGAAAACTGCGGTCATTTTTTGGGACAACGTGCTTGGAATGAGTATGGAAACCGTTTTTTCGGTGGTGTAAGAGGGCCCTTTTAGGACCGCAGTCCCGTTTTGGGGACAAACTTCGTAGAATATGAGTGGTTCGCCTGCGAAACGGGACCGTGGTCCTAAAAAAATTGAACCAGGTCGTTGTTTGTTCGGGAACGCCGGCGTGCTGCTGCTGCCGAAAGGAGGAGCGGCACTGGTTCGTCCTGTACGGTTGGTAGTCCCGATGTCGCTATTATAGCGCTGTCTCCTGTGTGCGCATACGAATGTGATCGATTGTGTTTCGTCATGCCTTTTTTTGTCTTTTTTGTCTTTTTTGTCTTTTTTTTTTCACGGCCGCGTCGATTGCACCATAGTGTTTAAAGTTGAAGTCAAAGCTTCGTTTTGATTTTCTTCGTCAAAAGAGAGGTTGTTTTGACGCACCAACCCTTGCCCCCCCCCCCAACCTTACCGGAAGTGCCTTTTTGTTCCAGCGTGCTTTTATAACCCGTAAAATCTTCGCCAGCGCTGATTTTTTCTCGCGACTCTATTTGCTGCGCGGCAGATCGGCAGCGCCGCTGCGACCTCCCACGCACCGGCCTCGCGTGTTGTTTGCGGGCCTTGCGGTTGGTTGCCCATGATAATATAGTATTCGTGCTTGCTTCTTTTGCCGGACGGTTTTTTCAAAGGTTAAATTCTGCCACAACGATTAAGGACTCCTAGGTACGAGACTCGTATGCATGTCGTGCTTTCTTTTCCGCTTTCCTGTTTGTGTGTTTGCGAAAAATCAGCTGGAACAACAAATCAGCACACAGACAGTTTTTGCTGCGTACCTGGTACCTGGTACGGGCGTATGTCGTCGTGTGCTTTTTCCCTCTCTTTTTTTTTGTTTTGTTTTTAGTATTCATCAGAACTTTGAAAAAAAAAAACTGCCGCTGTGATAACAGGCTCACATTCCAGACTGTTCAGTCACGGACGCACATTATGCCTTGCTTTCTTCGTCCCCCTCCCCCCCCCAAAAAAAAAAGAAGAAAACTTACCCTACAAAAACTCCTGCCACTGCAATGTAATGTAAACGGAAACAACAGTTCATTACGGACGGGCTCAAGTACTCTCTTGCGACCGGGAACTGGGGCGACAAGAAGACGGCGACCAAGGCAGGCGTAAGCCAGGTGTTGAATCGGCTGACGTACGCGTCCTCGCTCTCCCACCTCCGAAGGCTCAACACACCGCTCGGCCGAGAGGGAAAGCAGGTGAAAAAAGCGCGCGACTCCGGAGGAGGAGGAGGAGTTATATGGGAGGCACCGGCACCGCGCCGCGCCGTGTCGCGCCGTGTCGCGCCGCGCCCTCAAAAGCAAGCAAGCAAGCAGGCGATCGTCACTCGCTCTCACGACACAGCCATGCGGCGCGCGCTCCGTGTACTTTTGTGGTTTGTGTTTGTGCTGCTCTTTAACGTTTTGTGCTTGTGCTTTGGTGCGTGTGTGCGTGTGTGCGTGTGCTTGCATTTTTTATTGTAGTTGATTATGCTGCGCCCGACGTCCCGTCCTTTTGGGGGGCTGCGTTAAAGTAGTTCTGTTTGGTGGGGGGGGGGTGGGGGGGGGCGGGGGTAAGTCGGTGTGCAGAAGGTTTGACAAATGGGACGTCGGGGATTTTTTACTACGCTGCAAAAATATCCCATCCTAATTTCAAGTAGTTTGTGTCAAATGGGTAAGTAACTCAAGCCCTTTCTCTCCCAATGCTTGCTTGTTCGTTTTGTCTGTTTTGCTTGTTTGTTCGTGCCGCGACGGGACGGGACCGGGGTTGAATCGACCCGACGCGCAGGCTAAGCCTCGGCAGCTGCACAACACGCACTGGGGGTTCATCTGTCCGGCCGAGACCCCCGAGGGACAAGCCGTGGGTCTCGTGAAAAACCTGGCCCTTATGGCGTACATCAGCGTGGGGTGCTCGCTGTCACCCATCCTGGTAAGAACATTTTGTTCGTATTACGGGGGGCCATAGTTAACAGGACCAAATATTGTTAGTAAAAGTTGTTAAATATATAGTTTTTTTTCAAGCACACCATAGGTCCTGTTAACTAGGGTCCCCCGTAATACGAGTATTTAAAAAAAAAAAACCTTGTCTGACCCTCCCAGCAAGTATTGCTTTGTTGTGTTTTGTACTGCTTTGTACCAGGTGTGTACCTGGTATGTTTTTCGTTTTTCGTTTTCGTTCTCTTTTTTTTTTTTTGCCTTTGCGTTTTCCTTAACCCTTTTAGGACCGCAGTCCCGTTTTGGGGACAAACTACTTGAAATTTTGACGGGGTTGTCCCCGAAATGGGACTGCAGTTCTAAAAGGGTTATGTGAGCGCGACGAAACTTTGTCGTAAGTGGGGGTTGATTTTTTTTTCCCTTTGTTTTGTGTCTTTCGTGTTCCCTCCTGTGGTGAAAACGGTGCCGGCCCGATTATTGCCTCAAGCGTTTCTTTTTTTTCACCACCCGTCCCCACCCCACCCTATCCCACCCGTCCCCGCCCCACCCCCTATCTTCTGCCTCCTCACGCTTCACTCGGACCTCTTCTCCGACGCGCCGAGCAGGAGTTCTTGGAGGAGTGGGCGATGGAAAATCTGGACGAGATCGCGCCGCACATGATCGCCCAGACGAACTGCACGAAAGTATTCGTGAACGGCAACTGGGTGGGTGTGCACCGCGACCCGAACCGGCTGGTGCAGACTCTGGTGCACCAGAGGAGGGCGTTGGACATCGACGTGGAGGTGTCGGTTGTCCGCGACATCAAGGGGAGAGAGCTCAGACTATACACGGATGCGGTGAGCGAAGCAAACGAAGCGAGAGTAAGAGAGAGAGAGAGAGAGAGAGAAGATCGATTGGAGGCAGGCGCGGGTGTTTTCTCTAGGACTCTTTTGGGGGGGGGGTTCGCCCTCAACTCCCGACCCTGATCGATAGTCGCTCCGAGAAGGATAAATGTTTTTCATGCCCTTTCGTGGGCGGTTCTTGATCACCCTGTTTGCTTTTGTTGGGGCTGGGGAATGCGGCTTCAAAGTAGGCGACAATGGAGTGTATTGGCGTTTTCCGACAGACTTATCTGTCGCGATAATCGGCGCTACCTGTATAGGGGTGACGGAACTCCGCCGCGCAACAGCTCTACCGTCCCGGAGGTGGTGAATGGGGAAGCGAAGGCTCGCCCTTCGGCCCGATGGCACTCCTCACCCTGCCCATGCCTTGCCTTGCCTTGCCTTGCCCGGTCTCTTCGGCGTGGATCCTTATGACGACGACCAGCCGCCGACTGAACTCCCCTCTCGCCTCTCTCAACTGTTTTCGTTTTGTGTGCTGCGTTTGTGGCTCGATGTGGCTGGCGCACGTGCGTGGCCGGTCCCTGCCTTCGGTTATCCGATGATCGATACATAACACAACGAAAACGTCAGGGGCGAGTGTGTCGGCCGCTGTTCGTCGTAGAGAACAACCGGCTGCGCATCCGGAAGAAGCACATCAACGACCTGCACGACCCCAACTACGGCTGGACGAACCTGATGCAGCAGGTACTGTACTTTTTTTTTCAGGTTTTTTGTTTTTTATTGTTACACCCTATGTTCTCTCTTGGACTGGTCAAGGTAAAGCTTGGCCCTTTTAGGACTGCCCTTCCGTTTTGGGGCACAAGCCAGTCACATTCTAAGTAGTCTTGTCCCCAGAACGACAAACCAGTCAAATTCCAAGTAGTTTTGTCCCCCAAACGACAAACCAGCCAAATGCTAAGTAGTTTTGTTCCCAAAACGGGGCTTCAGTCCTAAAAGGGTCAAATTGATTTATTCGGTTTTTGTGTATAACGTAGGTCCTATTTAATATGCCCCCCCGTAATAGTGGCACGCCGGTAAGGCTGCGGTGTGCCAGAGCAATATGGCCGCCTTGTTGGAGGAAGCGGCCTCATTAATCCCAGGTTATGAGTGCATTTATTTCGTCGCGCCGATCGCTTTCGACCGCCTTATATCGGGATACCGCCGCCTTACTCAGACCCCGCCATACTCATACGGGCGGACCCCCCCTGCTTTATTTATAGTAACACGTTTGCGAACCGTTCCTCCCTTGAAAATCTGCGATGCTTTTTGTTCTGCGCGTGGTGTGGCGGTCCGTAGGGCGTGGTGGAGTACATCGACACGGAGGAGGAGGAGACGACGATGATCGCCATGGAACCGAAGGATCTGGAGGAGTCCGGCGGTTACTCGAGCACGTACACGCACTGCGAGATCCACCCCAGCATGATCCTCGGCGTTTGCGCGTCCATCATTCCGTTCCCGGACCACAATCAGTCTCCCCGAAACACGTATCAGTCGGCCATGGGAAAGCAGGCCATGGGAATCTACGCAAGCAACTACCAGGCGAGTTATTGCCGTTTTTTTGTTTCTGGGAAGAGAGAGAGAGTCGAGAAAGACGGAAAAAGAGAGAGTAGAGAGAGCGAGGGAGAGAGAGAAATACTTTCTTCTCTTTTTCCCGCCGTGGGCATTGATTGTTATCAAACGAGTTTTTTTTTTTTCGAGAGTGAGGGTGACGCTGAGAGTGCCGACGTCCTCTGGTCTTGTTGCATTCTGTTGCCTTCGGAAGCGTCACTTTTCGCACTGTAACCCTCTATAACCCCAACGACCTGGAAATTTTCTCGGAATTTTCTAGCATGTGGTGAGGAGTTTGTGGACACTATCAGAACCATTTTACCTTAGCTGGGCAAGTCATGGGACACTACTGTACTTGCTGTTTGGAATGGTGGATGCATGGATGGATGGATGGATGGATGTGGATGGATTTGATGAATGGATGGATGTGGATGGATGGATGGATGTGGATGGATGGATGGATGGATGGATGGATGGATGGATGGATGGATGGATGGATGGATGCGCCTACCGTGCCCGTGTCTTCGTTCGGTTTCGGCCGCAGTTTGGTTGTCCTGGGACCTTCGGCGTCGAGGGTAAACGCCTTGCGTAAAGATAGATAAACCCCCGTACATATTACCCTGGCTTGAACGAAAAGTCTCCGCGTGGGCGCGCAGCGCGTGAGGGCACTTGTGTACGTTTTGTCTAGGCAATCAGATGGCTCATTTTTCTTTCTTGCTTGCCTGCTTGCCTGCCGGTGGACACGTCAACAAGCTCGTTCGTCGGGGTATGTATGATGGGCATGATAGGCAAAGCGCCCGCCGTAAAGCTTCCCTCGTGTATGCGCATGGCCCGTATGCCCTTTCGCTTGTATTACCGCGCAAATGACTGAGGCAAGCAACAACTGTTTGACGTATCACGCAGCTTGCAAGGGCGAGTTTCAACCCTCAATCGGTCGTACTCACAGCTGAAGTATTTGTATTAATAGTAATTGTATCTATTTCAAAATGAGTACCCCCCCCCCTCCCCCCCAGCTCCGGGGATATCTCATTATCTCCCCCCCCCCCCCCCTCCCCCTCTTTGTCGCCGCCCTGTCCGACCCCAACCGGACTATTTCCTTCCCGGCCTTCCGTGCGCCTTGTGTGCCGTGTGCCATACAGCTGCGAATGGACACTCTGGCCCACGTTCTGCACTACCCGATGAAGCCGCTGGTGACCACGCGCGCCATGGAGCACCTTCACTTCCGAGAGCTGCCCTCGGGGGTGAACGTTATCGTGGGCATCATGGTGTACTCGGGGTACAACCAGGAGGACTCCCTGATTCTCAACCAGAGCGCGGTGGACCGGGGGCTGTTCCGGTCGTCTTTCTTCCGCACCCTGAACGATCAGGAGAAGGTGAGAAGGAGGAGGAGGCGAAGGAGGAGGAGGAGGAGGAGAAGAGGTTTTAACCAACCAGGCAGACATTACTTGCAGGGGGCAGAGGGGACGTCTAGTGAGGGGAGGGGGTGGGGGGGAGTCTAGTGGGTGGAGGGGGGGGGGGGCGTACTCACTTGTTGCTTGCCTTAGTCATTTGACCATTGACCACGCTTCCCTTTCGAGGCGGAGCACCGGTGGTGGGGGGGGGGGGGGGGTCTAGTGGGTGGAGGGGGGGGGGGGGGGGGAGGTGTACTCGTTGTCAATATCATGCATCGCCGTAATCGTATGACCATAGACCCTCGCATGCCTACAATGCCGGGACGGAGCGCGTCGGGTTTTCAACGACCAGGCAGACTTTTGCTTGCGCCAAGCGCGAAGCGCAGTGAGGGGTAGGGCGAGTCGCATGAAGGGTGAGGTGCATCCTACTAACAACCGCTCATGAGGCGGACTTGCATACGGATGACAGCTTCGACGAGTTAGTCTATTTTCCGGTGTGGCCACTTCGAGAGACAGCAATGGAGAGAGTACTATGTAACTGCCTCTTGGGCGCCTTACCATAAAGACTACGTTATACGATATTCCCCCGTGTGCGGAGAAGGGTTCTCTACCCCGCACGACTGATTTTAACTCGACCACCAGCTGTGACTGACCCCCAAACACGAAACAAAAAAACGGTATGTACCGGTTGTCTATCTGAAGTAGTGAGCGGCATGTTTTACAATGACATTGTCAACCAACGCCATCCCAACCTACGGGTATATATATAGCATATAGAGAGGGGGGGGGGTACTCGATACCATGCATGGCTGTAGTAGGGGGGGGGGGGGGGGGGGGGGGTGTACTCGATAGGAGAGATGTTACTCGATCTCATGCATGGCCGTAGTCGTATGACCATAGACCCTCGCATCCCTACAATGCCGGGACGGAGCATGCCGGGTTTTCACCGACCAGGCAGAACGTAGTATAGGGGGGGGGGGGAGCGGGTTATTGACCGAATACTGCTACCGGCGGTGTTGTGGCGGCGGTGAAGGTTGCTCTTTCTGTCTAGGTGGTGAGCGGATACACTCAGGGAGGGTGTCCGGGCCTGGCAGATGAGTGGAGGAAGGGAAGGAGGAAGGGAGGGAGGTGCCTACGTATGATGCGTGTAGATTATCTCTACATTATATATATATATATATATATATATATATATATATTTTGTACCAGGTATGTGATTATATAAAATATCTCAGTTTTCGTTTTTGCGTCGATTTCGTCCTCCATGTTGGGAGACGGGGTGGGTAGGTGGGTCGGTGTGGTGGCAAAAGGCCCTTTTTTTTGCAAATGTTGCTAAACTCTTCAACCCGACTGGACCGAAGATGGTTGTGATCGATCGCTCTGTCGCGCAGCACACTCGCCACGTCTACACCGCGTGAGAACTTCGAGTTGCTTTACTGTTGTATCCCGCTTGCGTAGCCGCTGCGTATATACGCATGCTCTCGTGACCACCTCCTGTAGATGACCTCCAGACGCCGCCATACCTTCCCCGCCGCACCCACCCCCCACACCACGCCACCCTCACCCTACCGCTCGCTTGCGACGAACATCCTCTCGTTGTACGTACACATCCTTGTTTTCTCTTTTTTTTCGTTTCGGGCCTTTGCTCTTGTTTTGTTTTGGCCAGGCGGGAAGAGGAATGGGCGATATGGCCGTGCTGAGCGCGGAGAGCTTCGAGCGGCCTGCGCGGGAAAACACGGCGGGCATGAAGCACGGAAACTACGACAAGCTCGAGGACGACGGCCTGGTGGCGCCGGGGACCCGAGTGTCGGGGACAGACGTCCTGATCGGGAAGACCACGCCCCTGGGAGGCGGTGCGGCGTCGGGGATGACGGGGGGGGGGCACCGCAGCAAGAAAGACTCGAGCACGGTCATGAGGTCGCACGAGGATGGTATCGTGGATCGGGTGATGTTGTCGACGAATCAGGAGGGTTTCAAGTTTTGCAAGGTGTGGAGGCGGGGAGGCTCGAAACGGGAGGGGGGGGGGTAGGGGGCTGTGTATGAGGCAGGTAGACTAAGGCTCGTCTTGGATGATGGATATCCTTGGTGCTATTGGCTTGCTGTTGGTTTTCCTATTTGGCCTGCTGTTTGCTTTCTGTTCGGCGTGCCATTTGGCCTGCTTTTGGGCTGGCGCTTCGCTTGCTATTGGGCATGCTGTTGGTCTGCTATTGTCTCGAAAAGGATGCGTGGTCAATGATCATAGGACTAAGGCAAGCAACGAATGAGTACCCCTTCCCTCCCCCCGTTCCCACCTGCCCTATACCTGATACGCTCGTCCTCAGGTGCGCATCCGGAACGTCCGCGTCCCGCAGATCGGCGACAAGTTCGCGTCTCGACACGGGCAGAAGGGCACGATCGGTATGACGTACCGGCAGGAGGACATGCCCTGGTCGATCGACGGCATCGTGCCGGACATCATCGTTAACCCCCACGCTATTCCCAGCCGGATGACCATCGCGCAGCTGATCGAGTGCCTTCTCGGAAAGGTGAGGTGTTTCCGGGGAGCCACCAGAAGCGCGTGCGTGGCTGCAGCAACCCTCCCCGATGCGTGGGGTTGGTTGGTACCAACCGGTAGGCACGTCGAGCCAATCAAATGCCGAGGATGCAAGGCATTGTCGTTGGCTATTGGCTGTGTTCATCATGGTATATATAGAGCGTAATTAAACCCTGTCCTTTCCCCTGGGCCTTCGCTTTGTTCGCCCGGTCTTCCTCTGTCTGCCTGCAATACAATAACACACTACTGGGTCAATTAAAACAAGTGTCGGTGTGCTTTCGTGTGGGTGGTAGGTGATGGGTTGACGCACCTAGGCGCCGTGGGTACAAGCCATCGTCTTTGACTACATGCTCGAATATCCCCCATGGTTTCCGTAACAGTCTAGTCCTGCCCCTGATCAGTCTTCGTTCCCCCCCCCCCTCCCGCAAGCAATGCTTGCCTGGTTGGTGAAACCCGACGTGCTCCGTCCCGGCGTTGTAGATATGTGAGCATCTATGATCATACGACTACGGCCATGGATGATATGAGTACCCCCCCCGCCCGCCCCGTCATACGACTACGGTCATGCATGATATCGAGCACCCACACCCCCGCGCCCCGTTTTTTTCACGTTTTCCCCTTGCTGCATTATAACACTGTCTGCCCCCCCCCCCCCTATTTTATGTAGGATGGGTTGGCGTCGGTTGGCAACGACACTGTAAAACATGCCGCTCACTACGTGAGCTAGACAACCAGGGTACCGTATTTTTTTTATTCATTTATTTTTTGGCGGTGGCGCATAGCCGGTTGTCGAGTTAGATAATTTGTGCGAGGTAAAGAAGCTTTACTTCGCACAATTGTGAATGGTCGTATCACGTAGTGTTCAAGGTTAGGCACCCAAGAGACAGTTACATAGTACTCCCATTGCTGTCTCTGGAAATGCCTACACCGGAAATTAAACCGACTCATTGAAGCTGTCGTCCATATGCAAGTCCGCCTCAAAAGTGGTTCTTAGTAGGATGCAGCTCACCCTTCATGCGACTCGCCAGACACCTCACGGCGCTTCGCGCTTGGTGCTAGCAATGTTTGCCTGGTCGGTGAAAACCCGACATGCTCCGTCCCGGCATTGTAGGGATGCGAGGGTCTATGGTCATACGACTACGGTCATGCATGAGATCGAGTTTACTTCTCGCCTATCGAGTACACCCCCCCCCCGCTTGGCACAAGCAATGTCTGCCTGGTCGGTGAACACCCGACGTGCTCCGTCCCGGCATTGTAGGGATGCGAGGGTCTATGGTCATATGACTATGGCAATCCATGACATCGAGTTCACCCCCCCCTGCCCCCCTCCCCTCCCCTCGCGTTGTTTTTCTTGACGTCTTTCCCGTCCTGCAATGCAACAAACTCTACTTGGTGCAATAAAGGTCGGTGTGCTTACGGGCACGGAAGGCGACGCCACCCCTTTCACCGACGTCACCGTGGCCAACGTCAGCAGCACCCTGCACAAGATCGGGTTCCAGAAGCACGGAAACGAGGTCATGTACAGCGGACACACGGGCCGTATGCTCAACACCAAGGTGTGGGTGGGGGTGGGGGTGGGGGCTCTGAATCCGAGGTTCCCGTCGAGCGTTCTTGCGGTGGGGTTGTGTGTGCCATACACAACTTATACCCATTTCAGAAACATGATTTTATCCGCCTTTGTACATCTTTATATGTATGGTATGTATACAACTGGGTTTTTTTCATGGGATCCCGTGAGAGTTCCCATGTAGGCGTTTTCTATGATAGCCCTTTTCTACTGGGGCGTGTTTTTTTTTGTCGTTTGCCTCTCAGGAAGGCCCAGCCAGCCCACCCCCCATTGGGTTCTGGGCTCGAGCGAGGAAAGGGGTTTGCAGTATATCTGGTCTGCATTTTTCCTCGGGGGGGGGTATTGGGCCTCCATCTTTCGCTGCTTATTTTTGGCCTGGCTTGGAAGCGGTAGCGGTAGCGTTACCGCCCACCACCGTCTGATTGTTGCTGCCACCCACTCCGCCGCTCTAGGTTTTTAACTACTGTACGATAGTTATCTCGCAAAGGAAAATGAAAGATGACCTTCCGATATCGCGCAAGTGGGTCCCCCTGCAGCCAACAGCAGTGCCATCTGAAAAGTCGGGAGCTGAGATTGGTTGATTCCGCCTCTCCCGAAGTTTCATTTTTGTTTTTGTTTTATTTTTTTCCATACCCATTAAGGCACAACAGGGACTGCGCTCAACTCCTCATACAAGATCGTCAGCCAAGACCATCAGCACGAAACCGCTCAAATTGTTTAAACTAAAACGTGTTATCCGCGAGCTCACCTTCACCTTGCCCTCCCCCCCCCCCCCCCTCCCTTTATGCGACTGTTGCCGAACAAACACCTCACGACGCCTCGCGCTTGATGCAAGCAATGTCTCTCATGTTCGGTGAAAACCCGACGCGCTCTGTCCCGGCCTTGTAGCTATGCGAGGGTCTTTGGTCGTACGACTACGGCCATGCATGATATCGAGTACACCCCCCCCCCTTCCCCTTGGACCATTTTTCAGGTGTTCCTGGGGCCGACGTTCTACCAGCGCTTGAAGCATTTGGTGGATGACAAGATCCACAGCCGGAGCCGGGGGCCCGTGATGAACCTGACGCGGCAGCCCATGGAGGGGCGAGGGCGCGACGGCGGGTTGCGCATGGGAGAAATGGAGCGAGACTGTCTCATCAGCCACGGCGCCGCGAACTTCTTGCGGGACCGCCTGTTCATCAACTCTGACGCGTACCGCGTGCACGTCTGCGACAAGTGCGGCCTGATCGCCGTGGCGAACTTGAGGAAGATGAGCTTCGAGTGCAGGGGGTGCAAGGGCAAGTCGGACGTCTCGCAGGTGAGATTTTGTTTCAAGAGATTCCAACCATGTCGTATTATGCCATGCCGTATCATAAAATATCAAGAACTAATACGAGGGGCTTCAGTAGTTGGATCCAACCATGGACCCTCAAGACATACAAGCCGGTATGTTCCCTCTCACGTATTTGCATTTTTCCCATTTTTTTTTGTGCTGTTTTTGTGTTTTTTCGTGTGTCCGGCCGTGCGTTTTTTTTTTTGTTGTGCGCCAGCCCTGAACCGGGGTGATGTGTGAGTTATTTTGTGGTACATGAGCGGGAGGCGTTGTCCACCCGAGGGTGGTAAATACCGCTCCCCTCATATTGTAAAGATTCGGGAAGTTCTAGTATTTATGTTGCCGACCAAGTTATAACATTGAACGCGGGGTATTGTGTAGGTGTGCGATGCCGCCTTACTTTTAGAATTACTGTAGTACGACGCCACCTCGTACAAAGTACAATGCGCACGCTCACATCCTGTGGCATGCAGCGGCATTTGAGTTATCGCGATTTGCCCTATGGAGTTGGATGGCGTCATGGCTGGTGAGGTGGGTGTATGATCCCCCCCCGCCTTAGGCATTCATCATCGCAGCAGAACGTGTTTCCTGGTACCGGGTATCGGTATGCAGCAAGACGTGACCATCGTATATATACATGCAGTACATACATGGAGGTGCAGAATTTCGTGTTCAACGGCAACCGCTTTCTTGTTCCTCTTTTCTTTTCTCCGCGTGTCCTGCTTGCGGCGGCCCAGATTCACGTCCCGTACGCTTGCAAGCTGCTGTTCCAAGAGCTGATGTCCATGTGCATAGCACCGCGCATGTTCATCCGGGCAGACGCGGGCGCGGTGCAGGTCCAGTTCTGATGAGGCCTGTGCGACCGTGGGGGGTGTGCTATAACTTAGCACTGTGGGTGATAGGGGTGTCCAACCGTGGGGAGTGCAATCTCTGCACCGTGGGTGATAGATGGGTATCACCCACCGGTGGGTAAAATAGATGAGCATCGCCGCTGGTGATAGATGGACATCACGCATATAGTACCACCAAGACACACCTGGACCGAGAATTTTGTCAAGAAGACGTGGGCGTGTTGTGTTGTTCTGGCGAGTGGTCGTTGTTCTGAGTCACGGGAATCCGTTTTCTCGGGTCGGAGAGAGGACACATTTTACTTGGCGGACACGGTGGGGTAAAAAGTCGTGTGGCGTGGGATTAGGGAGGGTGCGGGACATCCAATTTAGTATTTTGAGGGATGATGCTGTTGTTGTCTCCAACGCGAGCGGGTTGGGTCGTAATCCGGTCGTGAAGCGATTTTTTTTCTTGACGCTTTAACCCCTTCAAGAACTGCAACCGTTTTCTTGGGACGCACAACTCAGAAATCGTGTGCGACACTTTTTGTCAGTAGTGTATTAACGCGGCGCGACTTTGGACGACGCTCCTCAAGAAATCCTGCTGTAATCAGCTCGCGGTGTAGTACTGTGGCCGAGAGAGGACAGGGCGTCATGTGACGTTGCTGGCACAGCCGTGAGTTCCCGTGTGTGGTTTTGGAAGTGTATCAATTCGTGCTTGCGTGCTCGTTTCGATAGTATGGGAGCTACTGTACTTCGTGTTGCGTCTGTCGCTGTTTCTGCCTCGGGAATAGATCGATCGGCATCTGGCGTGAACATCCTCCCAAATTGCTTTTGCGGGTAGCCCCCACCATCAAAATGAGGATAGCCTGCAGAACCTTTTTGAAGATAGCCTGAGTATCGTTTGAGGGTAGGTGCCCAGAATAGGCTTTGCACCGCTCCCCAGCTGTGTGGGTAGGACGACGCAATGGCTTTTGTTGGGTCCGTCTACCATGGTCATGCTATATAATACGAAATAGATACACGTTGTCGCCTACCTGGTATATACTTTTGATATGCTGCAGCGCTTGCACCGTGTGAGCAGAGTGTGCGCTATTGATGAACTAATATTGGAGAAAATAATATTGGAGAAGATCATGAAGCTATCGGTATCACCGGACTTTTGAACACGATGGATCCGGCCGACGACACCCCTTTCCTCTCTGAACTTGTATACTCGTACTAGTATTATCGTATTATGCGATCGCCCTCCATCGTACCCCCTCCACATTTTGTTTTTTTGTTTTTGAGCATCACTTACACTTTCCAGCACTAACAGCTCGTGAGAACTTTTGTCCTCAGCATCCTTCTGGACAAGTTGCAAGCGTCTCAAGCAAGTCAAGACCTGCTACGTGTACCTCCTTCATTTTATTCGGATTCTACTACTGTAGCCATCCTTTATGTGCACACTGCACACTTGCTGCCACCATCGAACACCAATTCCACAAGTGGTACACTTGTGGTCTCTATTATAGAAGGGGTTAAGAAAAAGTGCCTGTCTGTCCGCATGATGGTCCCTCCATGATCACCCACGAACACATTTCTTTCGAAACGGCTACGCCCATGGCGCACGCATCAGGTCGAAGCCCTCGCGGAGGCGATCGTCATGGTCCAATCCACACTTCATCGGGTGCC
This sequence comes from Nereocystis luetkeana, assembly GCA_031213475.1. Classification (NCBI taxonomy): domain Eukaryota; class Phaeophyceae; order Laminariales; family Laminariaceae; genus Nereocystis; species Nereocystis luetkeana. Next base: position 3,774,210 of record JARUPZ010000027.1, on the reverse strand, counting down.
CTGTGTGTGGAGCTATCAGAGTTGACTGCCAGCATCCCAAACGGGGTAACGGGACGAGCAGCAGCAATCGCTCGCCCGAGGCCAGCGGAAAAATTGTTTATCAACTCTATTTTCAAGTGGAATAGGTTGGATGATATTAATTTTTGTACTGCTGTGCTACGAGCGATCAGCGGCACAGCAGTGGCAAAGGCTTTCCTCAATCCCTTCCTCCTTCCCGCTTCTCTCCGTTCCTCCGCCCTCTCTCCCTTCCTCCCTCCCTCCCCCCCTCTCTCCTCCCTCCCTGCCTGCCCCCCCATCCTTGCTCTCTCGTACTTCGCTACCTGATACCTGGTAACTGTGGTACGCACGCTGACCTGAAACTATAAGGCGGTCCTAAGCGATGAAATAAAAATGTTGTCCTTTGAAACTTTCATATTTTTTGTCAGCTCGTTTTCAAGTGTGTGTTGTTCACATTAAACCGTTATGTCTACCCGTCGGCATCCTGCACACCCAGTGTTCGTGCCGATTCTTCAATCCTAGAGAATTACAAGTTCTGTGGTCACAAAACTACGCCACAGAGAATCTAGATACTACATTGTTACGTATGCAGTGAGCAGAGTAGACCATGTAATGGCATCTCATCATACTGGATACGACATGCACGACATACACATTCTATGAAAGAGAGAAAACAAAAGAAAAAACAATGCCCCTGTGTATGGAGTCATCAGAGTTGACTTCCAGCGTCCCAAACGGGGTGACAGGGCGAGCAGCGGCAATCGCTCGCCCGAGGCCAGCGGGAAAATTGTTAGTCAATTATGTTCAACCATCCATTCTTATAAGACAACCATCCATTCTTATAAGACAGGATGAAAACAGTTCGACGTCGAAGCTTCGAAATCGAAATCTGAAACACCAAAATGGAAGAGAGCGAAAAAACGAAAAAACAAGCAAGAATTAGAAAATAACACATACAAGAGAATACGCATAGTTCGCAGATTTTCAGCGCGAGGGGGTTTAGCCCAAAGATGTGCGGTGTTCCAGCTCCTCATACAAACCCGACCAACTACAACAAATGGTTACGAGTGCACATATTTGTGGAATAAGCACGCCGACCCCGTTCCTTGGCAGTGCAATAACAATCCATACATTTCCAGGACGCATGATACGAGAGTCACCTGCTTCATCTCTATACGTCCTTGTTGCAAAGGACACGCTTCGCACCACGCCTGCCTTTAAAATTCAACCTTCGTAATCTACCAGTAAATTTCCACGCGTCGAACAGATCGTAATCTACATTACGATAGATAATCTACAGTGGATCCTCGTCTGCCGTTGTATTAGATGTTGTGCAGGACCTGTACACGAACACAGATTCAACCCGCGAAACATGTGCTACTGCAGATCATGCAAACTGTGCCCCCCGGCAACATGAGCTAGATCTTACAGACCAGGAGGAATCTGTGTCAGCTACTCGTAGATCATACATAAATCGCATGTCAACTTGTCGGGAATCTGTCTGCCCTGAAAAATCTGTCTGTTGTGTGGAATTTTTCCAGATTTGTCTGGGATCTCTACGGGGAAACTCGAAACCTGTCTGTCTGGAGGTTGACCCCCCCTCCGCTCGCTCATTACCGACCCTACGCACGGTTTTTCCTGGAATTGAATAAGACAGCGTCCCATAAGAAACTCAACCACCCAGAAAATTATTCAGACCGGTCACTACAAAATCCCTGGTCGTGCGATCTTGTGATCATCAACCGCTAGGAAGAGCTTACGGTAATGCATTTACTATGCATACAGACAGCCCCTGGCCTTGCTTGCTGTAATGTTTAGTTTGGTCATGATCGACCCCCCCCCCCCCTTCCCCCCGCCGAAATACACCCCAGGTACCAATAAGGTGAAGAACACACACACCAGCTCTACGAGTAGTCATTATTGTCATATTTGCCATTCGGCAACACCACCACCACATTCTTCACCACCCACCACCACCACCCCAGGCGCCGCGTCTATAGCTCCGCTCCGTAGCCGACCTCTCTCCCTGCCTGTTTCGGTCGACGCTGCGTGCGTGTGGCTGGGTGGCTGTTCGACCAAGCAGTCTTGAAGAAACGGGAGACACAAAAACCCAATACTTTGTGATTGGTAAACGCCTCACGATAGTGTTGAGACCCGCTACGGCGGGAGCTTCAGGTATTTTGAAGCCGGTCCCACTATTGTTTTTTGTGGCGTGAAAATTAGAAGCTCGCATTCGCTCCTACAGTAATAATGGGCAGCATAGAATATGCTTGTCCTACCAGAACTCGATCACTCATCCTACGCAGCCACGGAAGGAAAACGGAAACCCAGGGAAGCCAAATAAAGCACAACCACCAGCCCTACGACAGTATATAGCCTATTACTAGCTCCATTCCGTAGGAAGCCTATCGGGAAAGTCTATTCATAGCCCAGTTCGGTGCCTTCCGGATCCCGTTCACGACTGGTAAAAGTATTCGACTCTAATCTCAAGTGAGTAGAAACATGGCGTGGGGTGGTAAAAACGAAGTTCCCACAACCACCACTTCCTGTTCTTGCCTTTTTCTGTACACCCACCCTTCTCTACCATTTCAAGCTTGTCTACGCTCAAAACTTACAGCCTAGACCGCATCCAGGCTCCATCTCCACGCCTAGAGCGAGGCTCTGTATTCCCCCCCCGCTCCGTTCCTTCTCACCTCTGGATGACCGCGTAGACGGAGATTGAGCGGGACACCCTCGGTGAGATGGCGCATGCAGAGTACCCGGTGCATATGTACAAGCGCAAGAATCGGCGCGCTTCGCGCGACATGTTTTTTCTTGTGGGAATGCGCCAAGTGATGTTATCCATCCATGTGGAAACATACAACCACCGTTATAATAAACATAAGATACATTATATCGGGGGTGACAAAGTTGCTTATATACTCGTACATCAACCATGACGACAGGTCGGCCAACAGGTGCCATGAGGGTTGGTCAACCAAAACGTAGACACGGGCGTGGCCCGCCGAGGAGACGGCCAGAACCCCGTTGGGTTCGGGCCTTGGCTTCGGCTCTGCGACAAACAATAGCAGCAGGCATCAGCCCGATGCGGCGGAAAATAAGTTGCAAGTCCTACCGCTCGGGATGAAGCGCGGCAACCGATACCCATCGCGAGTGTTTGATGCTCTCACATCTTCCTTGATCGTACGCTTGCGGCTCCTCTCGACGTACCTTGTCGAGGGAGCAGTCGCAACCTCGTTTTCGAAGAACGTGGGGAGCTTCCCCTTTTCGGCCTTGGAAAAGTGTCGGAATGGCGATGGCAGGCTTGGATACTAGCATTGGCATTCCGGCACCTTTTCAAGGACGACAATGCAAATGCCTCCCACACTCGAAGACGGTTTTGCCCCCGACTACCTCGACACGGTACGTGAGAGAAATCCCGCGATAATGGCCAGGGATTAGAAGATAGTATGATACCCGTGAGATGGGGGCGCTGTGTGCGCACACAATAGCATGACTGAACTGTCGGACGTCGCCGCGCTTGTTCCTACTTTGAAATGCTCGATGTTTGCACTCAGGACGTGTAGAGGGGGGAGGGGGTTGGGGAGAGGGGGGGGGGGGGGGCGCACCCTGTCTGGGCATGCTTTGGCGCTCTCCCGATTGCGAGGTAGAGGGGGACATGGAGACCATCATGCGCCAGACTCCGACTTTTGCATTGGGAATATTGTATGTGAATGGTTGCCAGAGGCCCTATCTCTTGCGCATCGAATTTTGTCTTTACGTCAAAGGCGAATGCTGATAAAACTAATAATACTTGAGCTTTTTGGCCGCTGATAGGGGACTGTGCAGGGTGGCGTGTTGCGTTTCGTTGATAAAGTGAAAGCTCGCGGAATCTTGCCGATCCATACATCACCCTGCGGTGCTGCTTGGACTCTTTGCCCGCAGCTCTAGCTAGGTGAGTGGTGGCTGATACTAGTGAAGCGCACTCACACTTCCTCACTCACAGTACGTATCCCACTAATTTTGAATTGTTGTCAAAATCTCTTCTCCGAGGTCAACATCAATTGTCGTTTTTTCGAATTCTACACGCCGCCCTCCCCTCCCCCCGTCCCTATCCCCACCCTCCTCTTATTGTCAGCGGCCTGATTAAATACCCTTGGCTTCCACAACTCGTTTGTTTGTGATACTTCTGTTACGGCAGGTGCCTCAGCAGCATTACGTGCCAACTCTCCAAGAAGGACGCCCACAAATAGGGTGAAGGGACCATGAAGCGCGTTAAGACAGCGGCCAAAAGATTTTTCAGCAATCACGGCCGATCATGGCGTCGTCCTGCATCAGCTCGGCGACTCGCCCGACTACAACGGGGCGAAGAAAACCAGGGCCGTCGATGAAGCCACGAAATTCGAGCTGGTCGCAGGCACCGCATCTTCCAACCTAGAGCTGGCGTGTGCCCAGACAAGCGCCGCCCAAAAGGAACTTCAAAGGCTACCGCCGTTTAGCGGCGCTGTCCTTGGCGCGCGCCAGCTGTAGGCTGCAAGATGCGGTGACTTTGGCTTACCTTAACTACACGGCCTTATTTACGACGCGGGTCTGCTTTGCCTCGTCGTTGTAGAGCGCGTTGCCGACCCGCATCCAGGAAAACGCCATCCTTCCTGAAAACCGTGTTTGCTTCATGAGCGCCTTACAGTAGTTTTTTTGTGGATCAGTCGCGGCCTCAAGAGCGACCGAGGCATGCTTGGCATTGGCATGAGAGAGCGTCTTGCACCTTGCGCAGCATATTCGACGTCCCCTCCACCTCCTTTACACACCTGTGCACCTCATTGCAAGCCATGCCGGCCTGTGTCGCAGCAGTTGCCGCCGTTCCTTTATGTGGCGCAAGTGGTTTCAAACTACAGGTATGGTCAGTACGATGCAGTGACGGACGAAAATAGTCTAAAACATGCCTAAACACCTGCGGACTTTAAGCTGTATGAATACATACGGGTAATATATAGCTCCACACAGGTACCAGGTACGTTTTACCGCTAACGATCCTGATGAAATGCTGTTGAGCTGGAAGGTAAGCTTGCCGGGAAATGTATGGCGTAGTAGGGGCACACGATACAACACACGTGCCGCCGCAGCTCCAAAGTTCAAAGCGGGCACACAATAAGGTATTGCCCTCACCACACTACCGAACAAACTGTCAGCTCTCAGTGAAAATCCCTCCCGGGCACGGGGAACCTGTGCCCAGATATCCGTCCGGAACGAACGCGGCGCGGGAGTTGTGTAATTTCATGTAAACACACACACCATCTCATGGAAACTAGGCTAATCTCTGCTCGCTCTGTCCAGACCAGAAGGAGGGTATTTTCGAACTTTCTGAAATAAGAACGAACAGCGTAAAACGATCTCGAAAGAGTTGTGCCGGCGCGATGATCTTGGGAGGCATCAACACACCATACTGGAATCGCCAGGATGTGAGCGTTGGCGACGAAGCGCGTACAGCGACCACGACAAAAAGTGGGTCTACAGGTAGTATGAGGGTTATGTCAACCAAAGACGTACATAGGGGCGCGGCCCGCCGAGGAGACGGCCAAAACCCCGTTTGGTTCGGGGATGCGGTTTCCGCTCAGTGACCAACAACAGCAGGCATCATCATCAGCCGATGCGGCGGACAACAATCTGCAAGGTCTACTGCTTGGGATGGAGCACGGCAACTGACATCCCATCTCCCAACTGTATGACTATCTCACCTCCTCCCCGATCGTGGGCTTGCGGCTCCTCTCGACGTCACAATCGAGCTACCTGGTATATGGTAGTTGCAGCCTCGTCTGCCGATGTGGGCGGCTTTGCCTTGTCGCCCTTGAAAAAGTGCGGAATGAATATGGCAAGCTTCGACAATGGCCTTGGCATTGGCATTCCGGCACCGTTTCACGGTCGACGGTGCAAATTGTGCGCAAGTACGAAGACGAGGTTGCCACGGCTACCTCAATACGACAGGTCGAGAGAAACAGCAAGAAAAATATCTGGGGCGAGGTGGCAGCATGATACGCACTTGAGATGGGGGCGCTGTGTGCGCGTATGCCACACGAACTAAAGTTAAAAGTGCAAAGTGTAATTGCACTGCTGCCGGATGGAGCTGCGCCTGTTTTCTACGTTAAAATACTCGATTTTGGTGCACAGGGAGTGGGTGCGCCGGGGGGGGTGTACTGATGTCATGCATAACTGTAGTCGTATGATCATAGACCCTCGCATCGCTACAATGTCACGTCGGGTTTTCACCGACAAGGCAGATATTGCTTGCTCCAAGCATGGGATGGGGGGTGGATGGCGCACTCTGTGGGGGCATAGTTTGGTGCTCTCCCGATTGTTCGGTCGAGGAGGGAATGGAGACCGCCATGCGCCAGAGTACGGCATTGCATAGGGCTTAGTTCATTATAATGGCTGTCAGAGGCCCTGTATATCTCTGCGTTGAGTTTAATTTTTAAGTCGACGACGAATGAATGCTGAAAAAACATCGCCGCTCGTGTCTGATAGGATGCCACAGAGCGGTGTGTTGCGTTGTAAGCCCGTGTATCACTCTGCGATGCTTCTCTGGCTCCTTGTATGAGTCTCCAGCTGGGGGCGAGTGGCGATTGGTTTAAGTACACTCACACCGTCTCACAGTACGTATCACACGTATTTCGGACTGTTTTCCAATTGTTTTTTTCAATTTCAGCATCAAGACCTCTATTCGTTTATTCGATGCTACGCACCTCCCTCTTCCTCGCGCCCTCCCGCCGCCCGTGCCTCCCCTCGTCAACGGCCGAATCAAACATTCTTGGTTTCCACAACGTGCTCATTTTCGTTGCTGTGCCAGAGCAGCATTACATTGAGCATCAACTCTCCAAGGAAGGCGTGTTATAAGGCTTAGATTGGATAGGCGATCGGATAACCTTTTACCTTTAGTCCAACGGACTAAGCTTGTTTAGATCAAGGTCGTGACACTTTGTATCCCTGAACAGGTTTGCCTATTAAGCCGGTACTCGTTGGTACCCACGTGTGTTGTTTGCTTGGAGATAGAAGAAGAGCAGTTTTATTTTTTTCGTGCACGCGGAGACTGGGAGCCAATCTCGTGTCTCGCTGGGAAAACCCCTGGCTTTCCATCTAACATGCGCCTCCCAAGTACTACAAATACGATCCAACACTTGAACCCAGGTAATTACCAGGCTTTCAGCTTCAAACAAAGCAGTACCATAAGCCTAGCCCACTCTGATGAGCCGTATATGCAGAATTATGGGAAATTCGTGGAAATCCCAATTCCACAAGCTAGAACATGAGTCGAAGATTGGCGGCTCCTCGAAACCCACCCCCACACCTCTGGACGGCAAGGTAACGAAGCCGGCAAGGTACGTCAAGAAGGAGAAGAAAGGAGAGAAGGAATAAATCGTCACCGAAAGCCATCGCCATGCCACCCGGAGGGTGCTGATGGGCGGCGAGGGATACTATCGCAAATTCCTGCCCGACCTGTCCAAACGGATACGCCCTCTCACCGCCCTTCTCCGGAAGGGGCTTGGGTACGTCTTCACGCCGGCTATGGAAATTATCGCACGCCGAATCCCCAACGGACTAAGACCTTCACAGGCGTGCACAAATAAGCTGATGGGCCATGAAGCGCGTCAAGACTGCGCCCAAACACAATTTTCGAGCTCGGTGTCGTCCTGCATGCAGCTTAACGACGCGCTCCACAACAACGAGCCAAAGACGGCCAGCGCCATAAATTAAACCGGGAAGCTCGAGCAGACCACGACCAACACATCTACCTACCTCACCTGGCGCGTGCACAAACAAGCGCCGCCAACAAAAAGTACGACAACTACTGCAGTTTCCCCAGCTGGATATTCCGATCTTAGCTGGTCGTGATGTACCAGAACATCTGGCGGGGGCGGCTGTAGCCCTCGGAGTTGTTCTTGGCAGGCTTACCTCGGCCGTCGCCAGCTTGAAAGTGTAAGACACGGTGACTGAGGCCTCCTCGAACTTTCGTCTTTATCTACGGGACGGGTCTGCTTTGCGCCGTGGTTGTTCAGCGCACCGCTGAGCTACATGCAGGACGACGTTGTACTTCCCGGAAACTCTCTCTGCCGCAGTCTCCACTCGCTCCATGATCGTATCAGCTTTAAGTGGATTAGCCGTAGGCTCAAGAGCGGTCAAGACGCGCTTGGCGTTGGCGAGAGAGAGCGTCTTGCGCTTTGCGCAGCATAAACGACGTCCGCATTTGCCTTCGTGACACACCTGTGCACCTCATCCCGAGATGTGTCGGCCTAAGTGTCGCTTTTCGAATTCTACATGCCTCCCCCTCCGCCTCTCCTTGACAACGGCCTATTCAAACACCCTTGGTTTCCGCAAATCGTTATTTTTCGTTGCTTCTCCCGCGGCAGGTGCCTCAGTTAAATCAACTATCCAAGAAAGACGCCCACAAATAAGCTGAAGGGGCCATGAAGCGCGTCAAGACTCGCAGTTCCAAAGAATTTTCAGCAATCACGGCGTCGTCCGGCATGCCCCTCAGCGATTCGGTCGACCACAGCGGGGCCAACGAAACCCACACCGTCGATGACGTCCCGAAGTTTGAGCAGGCCGCAGGTACCGCATGTTCCAACCTAGAGCTGGCATGCGCCCAGGCAAGCGCCGCCAAAACGAGGTTCGAGGGCTACCGCCTTTTAGGGGCGCTGGCCTTGGCGCGCGCCAACTGTAGGCTGCAAGATGCGGTTACTACGATCTAACTGAACCATGCGGTGGTACAGGGATCTGCTTTGCCTCGTCGATGTTGAGCGCGCGTCGCTGAGCTGCATACAAGACGACGCCATAGTTTCCGAAAACTCTCTGCAGCGCCACCCGGTGTTTTCTCAACGAAGTAATCATTCATCTCCGAAAAAACGGTGTGCCGTAGATACGATGTACTTCTATGCTTCTGCTCGACGGCAGAGAGACTGTTGGACTCCTTCGTGCGCAGATCTACCTACAGCAGAAACTATCATTAAAATTGAAGGTGATATCATATAATATCTTAGGGTCGATCTTAACGAGGAATGTTTATAGGAAAATACAAAATACCGAAACTTCGGAAAATACTAACCTAAAAAATAACTGACAAACAATCCTCGTGAAGATCGACCCTTTACGTAGGAGGGAGGGAACATTGCAGTCACTCTCGACGATTCAATCCTTGGTTGTTTGTGGTCGACGGCAGAGGGACTACAGCTTCCGTATACATATTAATGTTAACGGGACCGGCACGTAAACCTGCAACGCAATAGTCTAATATACCAACATGAACTGCACATACCAGGTGCAGGTACAACCATATACATATGTACTTCGAAGTATACGTGTGTTTGTCAAATTTTTGTACTTTTGCTTTTCCCTTCGTACGAGCACTTTTCGGCGAAACACCAAGTGCTCGGACGCGGGAAGCCCGGCCGGACACATTGGTCTAGGTCTCGGCGCGATCCGTGCACTCTGGAGCGCGTGGCGGGCGCTCAAAGTTTTTTTCCGGCGGGAGTGGACAAGACGATTTCCCTGGTTTCAGTACGAGAGGCCTTAATTTGTACGTACGTATCGGTAAATTGTTGTCCTGTATGTGTCTGTTTTCCTCACACCAGGTACGCAACAGACAATCACAGATAGATCCCCTCGTTCCAACGCTGCCGCCCACACGCCTTGCGTGTGGGACACACCCATGTGCGCAGTATTGCTGTGGCTCGTTGTGTTTGTCGGGGCCTGCCGCCCGTATTTCACCATCTGCTTTATCAAGTACCAGATTTTTTTTCATACTTTTTTACGTGCAAACCCAGGATGGCGTACGACCTGTATCACCACCTCTCTCCTAGCTGCTTCTTCTGCGTATTCCTGTGTGTGATCCAACAATGCCACTGCTCCAGCTATGCTCGGCACAGTGCGCCAACAGCAGAAGCAGGCAGCATACTATGCGCATACGGCAGATGTGCGCTGCACTCTCAGTACAGCAGTATTTGTTGTTGTCGTCGGCATTGATTGGCCTATCTAATGTTATGAGGCTTAGATTGGGTAGGCGATAATATTGGTTAGCCTTTTACTTTTTGCCCAACGGACTATTAATAAGACCTTTACAAATGGCGTCGTCGGCAGGACATGGGTCGTTGGTCGTGAGTTCGAATCTTACGCCCACCATGAAATGTAATAAGTATTACCTTGGGCTGGGTAATCGATCGGTCTTTTACCCCTATAGCTCAGTGAGTAACTCCTTCACATTTGACGTCGTCCAGGTCACGGGTTCGAACCTCACTTCGAACGTTTCTTTTACAGAAACGCTTGCGCGTGCACACCTAAAAAACACATCTCCCTGGTTCCCCAGGTAATGAAACGAAGCGGGTAGGTCAGCGTACAGACGTATACGGCTCCGACGCCCCAAATACCCCGCCGTTCAGAGGGGGGGAGAGTGTTATAAGGATTACCTTGGGCTGGGTAATCGATCGGTCTTTTGCCCCTATAGCTCAGTAGTAGGTAACACCTTCACAGAAATCGCTTTTTCAAAGAAAAGTGAGTTTCCTCACGTCAAGAATCTGAAAAATGCTTCTGGATCCCCAGAAATTGGAACAGCGTTTGGTGGCGCGTCGACCCGTAAAATCCGGTCCGTTCCAGGGGGGGAGAGTGTTATGAGGCTTAGATTTGGTAGGCGATTGGTTAACCTTTTACCTTCAGCCCAACGGGCTAAGACCTTAACAAATGGCGACGTCGGCAGGACATGGGTCGTTGGTCGTGCGTTCGACCTCACAAAATCGTCCGAGGGGGTGCGTTATCTTGCGTTATCTACGGTACGAGCACGTGAGGGCCCAGAGCATACTGGTAGGGCCATGCTGCGTTCGTGCCGTTGGACTCCTTGCATTGTATCTCGAGCATCAATTTGTATCACCCCCCAGTCACACAACAGGTGACGTTACCGAAATCGTCTCTTTTGATCGGTCAATTTTCCCCACTGAAGTCCCAAGAGGATTGATACCCAGAGCTATTGAATACGGAATACGTACGTACCACACCTTTTGTCTGTTGCGCTTGGGCAGCTTTCCGCGCTTTTTCCTGACCCGCCTGTGTCGTATTGGCGTACAATAGTATACAGCTTTGGCAAGTTCTCGTATGATACTTGTCGTCTGTATCGCAAGAACCGCAAATAAGGTACTGTAGATACTACGCTGTAGCTGTTGTCTGTCTGTATCATATTGTTGTTGTTGTTGTTGTTGTTGTTGTTGTTGTTGTTGTTGTTGTTGTTGTTGTTGTTGTTGTTGTTGTTGTTGTTGTTGTTGTTGTTGTTGTTGTTGTCTTCACATTAAATCGTCCTTTCTACCCAGCTTCATCAGTACACCCCGTGTCCGTCCTGATTCCCTATCCCAGAGAGATACTGATTCTGTGGTCACAGACTGTGAGACAGAGGGAGACCAAAACATAAAAATAAATCGCAAATTCAAGTGCCAAGCAAGTGAAATGTCAGCGTACCGGGTACGAGAACACAACAAAACAAGCAAGACCGGGAAAAATAAGAACAAAAAGACAATAAAACGAAAAAAAAAATAATCTGAAATGAAAATAAAAGAAAAGAAAAAAAAACCAGCATACCTGGTACAAACGACGCAAGGACTTCAGAAAGGCATATGTCAAGGTTCCCCGAAAACACCAAAACACGTGTGCGGTGTACGGGGAGGGGAGGGTACTCGCGAGATAAAAACATATGATAGCGCGACCAAGAGGGAGTCTGTCACAATAGTTTATTATGCAGGGTCCTGCTGCCGTGCTCTCGTGCCCGTGCTGGTTCCGTGTTCATGAAAAGTGAATGAAGAAATATTAAAATAAAAAAAATGAAAAATGAAGAAAACGGTTGTGGGAGTTCCATTAACTCCCCGTCAAAAATACATATACACAGGGAAGCGTTGTTATATAGAGAAGCCGGGGCTGAATAGCTATCGAACCGGCGCAAGCTGCGCCGCACTACGCTTGCGCCTACTGCTTACCGCGCAAGCTCTGGACGCCCGTCGCTCTTCAAAGAAGCTCTACTTCTCTCTGTCAGTACCCTCCACTCTGATATATGTATACTGCGCCTCGGGTATAGCGAACAGGTTGTGTTAGCGCGTGCAGTTCAATCATACGGCTGTTTTCGAATCATCGGTGAGCCTGTGACCCACGCCGCAAAACTTGCGTCTTGCACCGCGAGAGATCCCAACTGTCGGCCTTCTGGATACAGGTATAGTCTACAGCAGCTCCAACTGCGCGCTTCTGTTCCAAGAAGAGTCCCGATTACCTTCGATGCGGTATCCGATGAACTCCGTGGTGGATATGATAGTGTTCTAGGAAGGTCGTGGATCCCTTCAATGCATCATCGCGAAGAGAAAAATGGTTGATATTCAGCTTTTTGCACTTTTCGGCGAAGGTTTGAAGCTTGAATGAAGCTGGGTGAGGTTCGGGCCGATGAGTGCTTTCGTTCCTCTCCCCTGTGTCTCGGCGAGGAGCGCAACGAACCGCGACAGATCCACAGGGGTGCTAGACTGCTAGGTGCACAGGCATACACCTTCACTACCGCACACAAGGTTGATGTACCTGTACGGACTGCTGTAGTAGATACCTGGTAGAAACTTGGGTCATAGCCCTGAATCCATGCTGGATCGAGGTCTGTCGAAGCAGGCTTCGCCAGGAAGATCCGTCGTTCGGACACAGCAAGCAAGAAGCCACCACTCCAACCCTCGCTCCGACTTCGTACCGGAATCACGGGAGAGCCCGAAAAACGTTTTAGGTTCTGGATTGCGGTTGTAAAACCTTTTTGCGCTCGCACATGTTTGACTAATAATGTACCTTCGCAAGCTCTTGACTACTGCTGTACCTGGTAGTGCTGTTGTTACATTTTGTAAAGCTACTATTAATACTACTGCTGTAGGCTGCGCAGACGCTCGCATCGTCACATAGGAAAAAGCTGCGCACATTAGGTACTGCCTATCTCATCTATGAAACCAGACCAACAGTAGCTACTCATGCACGGCAAACCTGATATTACCGTTACGGGACCCGCTGAGCTGCCTGCGCCAAGTCCTCAATGATGGGCACACTTGTAGTAAGGGTTCCCTTCGTCTAGGTTGGTGTCTCGAAGCGTAAGGGAAAGGGGGTGCAAGGGAAGTGCGGCGTCGAACGGTCAGCTGTTCAGAGTAAAGTTGAACAAACCAGTTAGGGAGATCTCAACGATATGCCAACAGCGAGAGTCTAGCGAGCAATCAAAGGGTAGACGCTCGATGCGCCGCATACTGCTGTACTGCGCTGTGCATCTCAAGCGGTTCGAGCACACAGCTTGAGTTTCACACACCTCCAGTGGTTTGAAGTGCGAAGTGCCCATGTGAGGCAAACATCCAGCCTGTGAACACGGCATCGAAAGCTCTTATGCAAAACCCGGGAACTTTTTTTAATTGCCCCCCCGAAAAAATGGCGCGCACGCCCCCAACAGCAGTCCATTTCTCAACCAACTGATTTGTTTTGCTCGGGAGAGAAACAGACAGACAGAGAGAAAGAACGAGAGAGGGAGGACGAGAAAGAAAACAAGAGAGAGAGAGTGAAAGAGTGTGCGCAGTCCAGCATTCACAGACAACTTGCAACATCCCTCACGATGAGCGCAAGTCGATCTTCCTTCGAGACCAACGTTTTCATCACCAAGAACAACTCCTCGCGGCTGGTGAGCTTTGAAGACGACATGAGCCAAGACTTCAGCACATCGAGGCCTTACCCGTACAGTACTCCTTCTGAACGGGCCACCGCTCTCCCCACCCGCAAGCGTAAGAGTACGGCAATCAGGGCACAGGTGAGAACTTTTCATACGCTGGAGATGGAGCTGGGGTTGGTTGTGCTCGCGTAGCTGCCACATTGAAGGTAGGAAAGGCGCGCCTATTCGATACCAGTATGCTTTGAACCTCGAAAGGTGCGCTTGGCGCCCAGGGTGTGAAGCGGGGGGAGAGTGGACGTGGCGCACCCTGTTGAGGCATGGTTTGGCGCTCTCTCTCCCGTTTGCGCGGCAGAGTGGGACATCGAGAACGACATGCGTTAGAAACCGACTTTTGAATTGCGTTATTTTAAATGGCTGTCGGAGGCTCTAGCCTGGTATTTTATTGAATTTAAATTTTCGGTTGCCGTTCGTGTATCGTATGAGTAGGACTCCCTCTGGGTGGCGAGTGTCGTTGCGTTAGCTCACTGAACCTCAACAATCCCGTGCAGTGCCTTGCAAAACAACTGTAGTTGCTCTGATAGTCTGCCTTTACTCCGGCGGTGATTGCATGGCGCCGTTGACGCGCGCCCATATTTTGCCTGCCTCGTAAAACATGGCACACAGATTTCAAACTTTCTTCAAAATCGTGTTTCCATATCCAACATCAAGTATGTGTCGATTTTTCGAATTCTACACGGCTCCCTCCCCCTCGCCCCTCCCCGAGCCCCCGCCCCCGCCCCTCATCGTAACCAACAGCCTAAACTCAAACATTCTTGGCTTTTCCACAACTCGTTACTTTTCGTTGCTTGTGCCTCGGCAGGTTCCTCCGCAACATGAACCGTCAGCCCTCGAAAAAGACGCCCGCAAAGCAGTCGGCGCGATACTGCAGCGCGTCGGCACTGCTGCCGCCAGAGCAAACCGCAGCCTGGTCGTCGTACTGCAGATGAGGGACGCACTCCGCAAGGATAACTCCAAGAAGACCCGCGCCGCCCAGGAGGCCGCTAAGTGGAAGAAAACAAAAGGCATGGCGTACGACACATTGAAGCTCGCGCGCGCCGAAGAAAGCGCCGTGAAGAAACAGTACAAGGGCTGTAGCCGCCCCCGGCGGGTGCTTCGATACATCATGGCCGGGTGGGAGTCCGAGGTGGAGAAGGCGGCGCGGCTGGCAGACGAGGCGGATCGGGTGTACCGTTTGTCAAGGGCCGAGGCCGGCGCGGCCCGAGAGGTGGCGTGCAGGTGTGCGCAGGAAGAAGAGGCGACGGAGCTCTTTCTGCGAAGGGCGGAACTCGCCCACGCCAGCGCCGTGAAAATCTTTCACGCTCTCGAGGCCGCGGCTGCTCGAGCTGAGGATCGGGCGGTTTACGCGGTGAACGCGGTGGGGGTGGGTCGCTGCTGGGCAAAAGAAGTCTACGCGCGCGGGGGGGGAGACAAGATAGACCCGCTGCTTGTTGCTGCGGAATTGGCGGCAAGTGTTGAGGACGGTTTCACCGACGACCAGGTGTGGAGCGCCGCCTTAAGTTCGATGCAGCATACCTTGCAGTAAGAGATTGTGTATTCATATTGTTCAGGATGCGCCTGGCGGGTACTCTTATTCCAGATATACTGCTGAAATATTTACATCAATCGTTTTGAAGTTCCGTTCCAGCTTGCAGGAGGGGCGTTCTACGTTCGGTGGCACTCTGAAATCTGAACTTGTAAGCCGTGGTCACAGGTCTCTACCCTTCTCTCTCTCGGTTTAGTGCTTGTCTTGGCTTGAATTGCACACAGGATTCGGCATTTTCTCAGCTCGTTACCTTGAATCGACCGTAGATGTTGATGCTCTTGCGCTCTCCGCGACTGAAGAGAATGTCGAGAGCGTTTTTTGTTTTTCCAGGATTGAGACCCCAAACCCCTACTTGTATTGTCGTATTCATGATATCATAGAGGCTATTTTAATCTTTGTTTTCAGTGTCCCCGGTGGCTTGGTAGGTGGTCCGCGTGCCTATCAAGATCAATTTCGTGAGTTCAAGTTTCACCGAGTGCATGCTCGTAGGGACTTTTCTTTGCATTACAAAAAAAATGGTTAGCGGGAAGCGCGAGAGCGTGAGTTAGCTACATTTCGATGAAAATCGACGAGCAGTGGGAATGCTGAACCCTATGCGCGACCAAAAATAAAGGAACGTACCGGGGGGAAGAAGGGACGACACCTGTGACCACGGCTTGTCCAGAAGATCGTCGAGGGTAAAACCTCTTATGAGCTAGGATTGAAAGTAAAAGTGATGTTACCCAAAAAGAAAAAAAAAGGGTTGCTTCCCTTCCTCCTTGCGTACCATGTTTGCCAATTCCTTTCCTTCCCTTCGTTAGTTCCTTCAGTTTATATCTACTTCTTCCTCTTCTCTCCTGCTATTTGCCAGGTGTTCTGGCTTGTGTATGTTCCGCTTTCCGTATGCAATACGCGGACCTTACATTATCTAATAATAGTCTCCTTACAACATTTTGTGGTGTATGATCTCTGTCTCGTAGCTTGTGACCACAGAGCGTGTGCCTGTCTATCGAAAGGACATCGATGGATGGAAAGAACGGTTCAATGTGAAGGACACACACCGACAACAATGTATAAATGTCAGCACTATAACCGCTGAACTATTCGTCAGCGCTGATTAATAGCTCGGTGGTTGTGGTGCTTGTCTAATACTAGTTAAACTCCGTTTCAAGTAGTACCTGTTAAATAGATGACTAACTATTATTGCATATTGAACTTTGTGGATGCTCTGGTAGACTCTGGGTGATGTTTTTTTTTTAATATTAGGCATTGTGGACATGAATGCGACCCTCACGCCACACGTGCATCACATCAGTTCTGGCACACGCTCTTCGCCTTTGCCTTTCATTACCGAACCGCGCTGTCCGTGTCGACTCCGTCCCTTCCATTCCTGCCTGTATGCACGTACTGTACGTATAAGATGCAGTTGCAACAGGTGGCGCCCAAGGCGAAGAAACTCAGGCATTGAGCGAGATGTCATCCTCATTCTCGCCTGCAGCACATGGCACCGTGTACATCAGCAGCGGTACGTCTTCGCTGGCAAGCGACCCCCGCGCAGGATACACGTGTGCTGTAGAGGGTCTAAGCTTCCCTGCCCTGCTTGCGAGGATGGACCGAAATATAGCTTTTATCGTAGTATGAGGGTCGTCCCTCGACGCTTGTTAGGCAGGTCGGGCAATAGCAACCCCTGATGGCGTGTGACGTGGTGGGCAACGATGTGAAGAGTTGATTTGTGGTGTGGGTTGGTGGTGTGGTGCTGTGAGCGTGTTTGCGCACGCCTATGCCTGGTCTGTGCAAATTAATCGTCCCCGCGTCTGCCACCGAACGCGTCTGGGGGGTTACTTTCGTAGTCCGAGACGCGCGATAGGGTGGTCGTGCAGACGGTGGTGGTAACGAGGGTGCGTAGATGCAGTGTACTACTTCCCCACTCATGACGTTGTTGGTGCCTGTTGATCCACAGATCGTGCGTGTGTGCGGCGCGTGAGATAGTCCGGTACCCACTGCAGTCGTGCCGCAATGCCGTGCCGATGTGTGCTCTGATGCAAAGGCAGGTTGATGGAAAATTCTGAGTGGGTGTACCTGCTTCGTCTGAACGCTTATTATATTTCTTGCCAATAAGGTGGATGAGGCGATCGGCTATTTTTACAGTGGTTAGTCACAGAACCGATGAGGTTTGCCGATGGGGCTGGTGTGGAGATGTTCGCTCACCCCCGGTGCTGCATACTAAAGAGAGAAATGTACGCAACAACAGTCAAGCCACTATATAAAGTACCAAAGGTACAAACGTTGGTTGCTGTACGCCTACGCAACGACCTCCCCCGCGGTCGCGTTTAATCGGTACTTGTTTACGCTGGATAATGCCGCATACATTGTCTCCTCAAGATGCAGCACCGGGCAACGCGTAGTCCATAGTACCGGTAGTAGTTAAGACCCCGAAGGACTAGAATGTACTTCCTAGTACTGCCATCACGAGTGTGCAGCAGCAGTATGTGGTGAACGTTGTTGTCCGACCAGGTCATCTTTTATAACTAGTCGAACCGCAGCCAGGGTAGAGATGTGTGATGCCGCTTTGATAGGCGGGCGGTGCCCCTTTTAGTGAAATACAGTAGTGTCTTACTCGAGCGGGGCGCGTATTTTCGCAAGTGGGCGGGAGGGAGGCAGGGGGGGAAGTCTGTGAGCCTGTGAGCACCTATCGACTTGAGAAACAAATAGTAGAAATAAATTCACCGCAGTAAAAAAAAATGTGTTTGTTTTTGTAAGCGGCGGTGTGTGCGGTACGGTACTGCTGCAGTATTGGCAAACATTTTCTTCCAATGAGGCTACTGCTTAGGAGTCAGCCGCTATAGGTATCATTAGTTAGTACAATTGGGTGATGCCGCCCTTTTTTCCGGGTGTTGCAACAATACAGTTTTTTACACGTACGGGAAGCGTTTTTTTGGAGGGAACCGGGGGGGCGGGGATTGGTTGTATGCATGGAAGTCGGATGTATGGAAGCCAAAATATTAGGTGACAAAAAAAAATATCCAAACAAACTTCACAAGCGATGAAAACTTCTGTGTCGATGTTTGCCAGTGCCGTATGGTAATAAAAGCGTTTGTCCAACGAGGTTACCTCCAGGGGCTAATTGGATCGCAGCCAAGGGAGTTCAGCCGTGCAACACTGCCGTAGTTTTGGGGCACTGTACTGCAGTATTGTGCACCGGCAGGAGGCGTGTTTCTGGGGGGGAGAGGAGGGTTGTATGCGTGGATGACACAGAGCTTTTACATCAAAATAGTATATGTGTCGATTAGTATGTACCAGGTAGTGGTGAAGTACCCACCCACCAGTGCAGTGTGCAGCAATAGCAATCGCGACTTGAAAATACCCTGCGAGTGGATGCACACAATCAATCGTAGATTCAGGACGAGGTGCGCATAGCCCTGAACGATATCGATCGGTTGGGAGTTGGATCGGTTGAGTTGGCGTTAGAGATTACCAGTCCGTGAGTCGTGGTCAGCACTGACATGCCAAGTACTCTTTCAGGACTGCTCTTCCTGACGTCTGCGTGTTGAATTGTACCAGGCATGCCAGACCGTTAAGTCTGTAAGATTTTTGCTATTTGCGGCCTCTCTGTAGGAGGTTTGGCGTGGAACGTGAGGTGAAGGGAAAACGAGCGATTTAGTGTACAACACGTTGTCTCTTGCACACCGAACCGCCGTGTTGTGAGAGCTGTTTTTGAGCGGGTGGGGTCAACCTCGCCCGTTTAGTTTGCTTGGCAGTGAGCGCGGTTTATTCGAGCACTCGTATAGATAGGCAGCAGCAGTGGTGGTAGGGGCACGCGCGGGGAGCGGTAGCGGAAATTCGAAGAGCCTACATTGCTATTCCAGGCGAGGGACCAGTTAACCCCTCTAGAACGGCACCTACGTGTTAGTTTAAGATAATGTTTGCGGCAGTAAAAGCGTCGAGGAGACGAGCGGAACCGTCGAGGGAAGGGGGGGGCGAGGTAGAGGCAGACATTTACGCGAGGGAGCGAGGTCGCGACATGGTTTGACAAAAGCTGAAAAAACACCCTCTGCGAGCTGCCGCGAGGGGAAACGGACATTTTTGTTGACTGCAAACGTCCGATCTGACTGAGCGAAGAGGAGAGCACTAAGCATTCCGCGTAAAATAGGATTTGTCCGTGTGTAAAGTTGCACCTGGTGGGCCAGGAAAGATGCGTTGATGTGATGTGTGAGGTTCCTGGTGTCGAAGATGGCGATAGCCGTAGTGCCGGTATGTATCAAACAAAAATAAAAACTTCTCATTTTGACCTTCCTGGCTTAGCCGTCACGAAATGACCACGGCGCGCAACACCAAACTACAAACTATCACGAGCCGTTTTGGCCTTCTGGCAAAAAGCAAGAAAAGTCTGTTCAAAGCGGGGGTGCGTACAGGCTTTACACCTGCCCTGGTACATAATTTGTACATATGTATCTATGTATACCTGCTGTGTACATGTTGTCGTCGCTTGCATCGTTGATTGCGAGACCTGCAAATGTCCGATTTCCACAAACCCTGCGCCAAAAGGAGCGGGCAGCTTGCGCTTGCGCATGGAACCCGCTTAGTCGTCAGCCGTCTCGACTTGCTCGCGATCACCGTACTGCTAGTTGCCTTGCTGATGGATGCTTTGAATGAGGCGGGAATTCACGTTTTTGGAGTTTTTTTTTATCCAAACGCACACAGCCTGCTGCAAGTATGCGGCAACCTTGTTTCATTGTCACACAACTACGTATAAGGATAAGCAACTCGTCACCCAAATGTGCGATATAGTGCTCTTCCGTGAAAACATAAAAATATACGAGTTACTTGCCTAATCAACCCAAAACAGCATCTCTTATGCCGCTCGAGTCTTACAACCACAACCTTGCGCACCCAGCACACAAAAATCGACCTAAAAACGCTTACAATCCACATATTGCACACCTCTCAACGGCCAAGCGAGAACAATTTTGTCAGCACATGCACATGCAAATCGAGCTGGCCTTGCCCCGTCACCACGTTCCGACACGCCTCCGTCCACCACTATCAATCAATCAACCGGTTTCCCGTGGAATCTTAGGCATGGAAATCATGCCAAGAACTACTGCCGACGGCATGGGAATAACGCCTAGAGCATACTACCGACTGCCTGAAAATCAGGCAAAAAAAAAAAACAACGGCGTGAAAATCACGCCAAAACAATACCGACGGCGTGAAATTCACATCATAAATACACGACCGACGGCATGAAAATCACGACAAAAAACATAACGACGGAATGAAAATCACGCAAAGGGCATATAATACCGACGGCATGAAAATCATACGACAGCATGAAAATCATGCCAAAAAAACAGACTAACGGCGTGAAAACCACGGCCGAAAACACAATATCGACGGCGTGAAAACCTCACCGGGGACACGGCACCGACAGAATGAAAAGTCAAGGCCGGGCAAATACAAGATGGTTGCGGCCGTCATCGGGTGCAACGATTCCCGTTTCACTGGCTACCCATACAACCTATACCCCACCAACTATTCCAGGCCCAACCCACCGAGTCCGCACGCACACCGTTACACTTCCCGACACATTCGGCAGGCAGGCAGAAACCCTAGCAGCTAGACAGGCACGCACGCACGCGCCCGCTGTTCGAAAGCCAACCGAGGAAACCGACGGCGCATCTAAAACAACTATACATACAAAGTACGTAGACGGGCAAGATGGTGGTGGTGGGACTGGGGGGAAGAAAACACGCTATTACGCGAGGCAGAATCTCGATCAAGCCAACCTCACACCCACCCCGACCCGACCTACGCCCTTTGAATCTGACATAGCAGGTATGACATAAGGCGTCGCTGCCCGCCCCCCCCCCCTCTCCCCTCCCCTTAATCCTCCGCCCCTCTTCCCCGCGAGCTTCAACGAGCAAAAACCGAACCATCAAAAAGACACGCTGCTATATACCAGGTAATCTACGCTACGAGACGGCGTAGTTCTGTGCCCCGTGCCTCGCGGGCGGGGGGCTCGAGTGAGCCTGGACGCTGGTGCCGTGTCGGTCCACCCAGCCCCTGAGGTCGTTCTCGGCGAACTGCTGGGACGGCGGGAACAGCTCCTCGTCCGCCACGAAGCACTGGAGGATGGTGGTGATGGCCATCCCGTACACGGAGGTGATCATCTTCCCAGTGTAGTACGCGAGCACCGCTGTCATTATCGTAGGCCCCGCGATGGAGTTCAGTTTCGACCGTATGTTGGAGTCCATCGCGTAGTACGCGCAGACGGTGGTCACGGCGGTCACGAACAGCTGAAAAACAAGCGGCGGGATGCGCGTTTCGACCAGTGGGGGGGGGGGGGGGGGGATGAGCATGGTCCCCTGGATGAGCTCGCAGCGGGGATGGTGTCACGTGGTGATTTCCTGTGTCAAACAATAAAACCGGTATTACAGTAGGTAATGCAGTAATATTGCCTCCCGACCAAGCCCAGGCGGGTTTTCCACTCCCGATCAAGCCCAGGCGGGTTTTCCACGGAAGCACTACTTCGCTCCAAGGAAAACAAAAAAGTTGTTTATTGTATCACAGCCCGTTCGACGACTCCGCTCACTTCCCCTTCGCGGTCACATCTCATTTTTATTTCTATCTCTTGTCCGTTCCACCTTCACGACAACGGTGTTGCGCGTGCCCTTACGGAAACAAGATCAAGCCGCCGAGATTCGCGCGAGAACTATAGACAAAGTAAATAACCGGCGCTGTGTTTGAATGTTTCAAGCAAGGATAACCTTCAACAACTGCAGAACGAACGGCACGCACGTTTCGGGGACAAACTAAGTGGATACACAAGACATATTTTTGGTAGTACTGTAGTACGAAAACCGCCATGATGGTCACACGAGAAATGCTTCCTCATACATTTTTCTTTTTTTTTTCCATCACTTTTACTTCCCAGCCTAACTCGTAGGAGGTTTTTACCTTCAACGAGCTTCTGGACAAGCCGTGGTCACAGGTGTCCATCCTTCTCCCCCCCGGTACATGCCTTTATTTTTTGTCGCGCATAGGGTTCGGCATTCCCACGGCTCGTCGATTTTCATCGAATGTAGCTAACTCACGCTCTCGCGCTTTCCGTTGATAATCAATTTTTTTATGCAAGAAAAAGTCCCCACGAGCATGCACTCGGTGAGACTTGAACCCACGAAAATGATTTGATAGGCACGCGGACCGCCTACCAAGCCACCGGGGACGCCGGCTTCCTTATACTATCAAAGAGTAGGTAGTGCCATAACCGCATCCGCTTGGTTGCGCCCGCGCACTGGCCTCCTACCTCGTTGATACGTTCATGTTTATTATACCCATCCGTCCGAGGATGTAAAAAAAGAAATCCTTGCCCGAAGTGCAAAGAGCATCGAGCGATATACCCCTCCCATTGCACCGGCGCACAACCCTGGCCCTGCGCAGGCAAAGCTACAGAGAATCGTTGCTAAACATGAATACGCAGCCCCTCAGTGGAAACCCCCCAATCTGAATGACATATGACCGCTGCTATGCTACATATCTCGCTGGTGTACGCCGGGGCCGTGGACTAGGCGGACAGCTTAATTTCGCCGATTTTCCCTGAAGCGCTGACACAAAAGTAGCTTTAACACGAAACAAAACAAAACAAAAAATTCCCTGCCTCCCCCCCCCCAAAAAAAAAAAACGCCAACATAAACCGGATGAGTTACAGCAGCACAAGCGGCGCGGTTTAGACGTAGAATGCGAGAGATCCGCCGCTCGCGCGCTCGTAACTACAGCAGCATCACGTTCATAGTTACCGCACGGTAGTCATGGCAGGCACCCCTACGTCGAGAGAATCGATTCGATCGATCGCCGCTCCGTCTAACATATCCCATGTAGCCCTGGTACGTACCGTCATGATGGTGAGAACGAAACCCCCCAGGATGGACACGGCAGCAACTCGCGCGATGTTTCGGGCGATGAGGAAGAACGCTTTCCGCGCCGAGGTGCAAAAGTTCGTAGAGAAAATCGCGGTCTGCAGGCGGGAGGGAGGGAGGGAGGGAGTGGAACAAATTCAAGTGCAAGTGATAGCGACGGACACTCGCGATTTTTCTCAGTACCACTTATAATACACCTGGCATAGCAGTTTAAAACGCACTCTAACAAATCAAGCATAAACGTCAGCTGTGAGGTCAACCAAACTGATTGGGTCTGTTAACGTATCATCAAGAGTCCCCTGGGATACAGCTAAAAGGTCAACCAATGACCCACCCAAACCAAGCCCTAAAACAAAGTCATGCCCAGGCAACGGCACGGCGTGATCCGCAATTGCCACCGTGTAGGCCGACACAATGTGCTCGACCTTTGGAGGGAGGGCGGAAGGGGGGGTGTACTCGATATCATGCTTGGCTGTAGTCGTATGGCCATGGACCCTCGCATCCTTACGATGCCGGGACGGAGCACGTCGGGTTTTCACCGATCAGACAGACATTGCTTGCACCAAGCGCGGTGTGGCCACTGGGCGGAAGGGGGGGGGGTAACGATTCGGGAAGCTTCGAGAGGAGAGACTGAAGAGGCAGAAGCGCGCTTGATTGACGTCGGCGGCGACTTCGACGAACGTTCTCGATGCTGCACTGCGAGTATGAACACAACGCTCCTGCCAAAGGAGGGACGGTTGCATCGAATCGACGATTCCGCAGGCACTGTGAATACTTCTCGCACCGAGGGAGACCTACACCGTAACGCATGGTTTGGCTTCCGCAGGGGGCAGGCAGGCTGGCGGGCGGGCGGGCTCATGCTTCATCCGACAACCTGTTCGGGACAGTTACGAAACAGCAGTACGCCATCTACTAACTGCCGACAGCCCAAGCGGTGAGTTACGTGGGGATATTTAACGAAGCAAGGAAACGCTAACACCAGCATTCCAAAAAGAAACAAAACCAAAAACGACGGAAGACAAGGAGCGCGATGTGAAACAGGAAGGGGAAGCGTTTTTGATCGTCATTTGTGTGCACGCACCTGCACGTATGCGTTCTTGTTGATGAAGCGGATGCACTTCTCCAGGCACCAGAAGCAGCACGCGCAGCAGCACGCGATGTACTGGAGGGGCTTGTTACCCGTACCCTTGGCCTTCCTTTGGATGTACGATAAAACAGCTTGGATCATCTGCGACATGAAAAAAAAACACACACACACAGAAAGAAGCAGAGAGGAGAGAGGCGACACCATTCCGCGTGAGCCCAGGACGTCCGCATCGCCCACACCAGAGCTACCCCCGCAAACCACGCAACGACCAGCCAGCAAAGCTGTAACGACATCACGACCCCTTGCGCCATTCTCTCAGCTTACCCCCCTCCACCCCTCCCCTACGGTCATACGACTACGGCCATGTATGACACGAGTACACCCCTCCCTTGTAGGGATGCGGGGGGTCTAAGGTCATACGACTACGGCCACGCATGGCATGAGGGCACCCCCCCCCCCCCCTCGCCGACTACCCACAGCTACCCGGGACGCCCGCCATCTATCTCTCCTCCCCTCACGACAACTTCAGGCGCATTGTCCGAAAAACCAGCACCACGCCTCCTGACACGCTCCACGAACGTCTGCGGGCATACATAGTAATACATACCTGGTACCTGGTACAATAGAGCGATTCATACAGTAATAAATAGTAATCATGACCCACCATGGGCCCAATAACCACGTATGCCCCTATGTTTCCACACCATGCTTGGTTCTGATTACTACTGTCCCCCCCCTGTTGTGCAACAAAACTTACCTCCACGACGGCGACGATGAGCCCGCCGAACGCAGCCGTTCCGATATGGAAAATGAACGTCCTGCCCACGGAGGAGACGACAGTCAACGATCCCACCAAGTTCTTGTTCCGGGCGAAGTACCACTGGGCAACCGACATGGCGATCACGATCTATCGCGGACAACGAGAACCACGACAGAGAAAAAAACGGGACGGAGGCGGGCGGAGGGGGGGAGAGGGGATGGGGGGGGGGGGGGGAGTTATGGCGTGAAACGGGCGGTGAAATGAAGGATGTGAAGCCGATGTTTCCGCTCCCAACACGAGCATTGACCCTGTTCCTACCGTAAAACTATTTCAACATAAAAAAGGCGATGAGAGTCCACGTGACCGTCGAGAACGCCGCCAGCTACACCATCGGTTCGTTCGGGTCAGCTTGTGCGCTCCCCCCCCACCCCTCCCCCCCTGCCCTGGCAAAGCTTGTCTCTAGCCTTGTCGATGCTCTTGGCGGTATGATAGGCATCCGGCTTCTCCCTTCCTCCTTCCCACCCTCCCTTCCTCCTTCCCTCCTGCACTCCCTCCCGGCCAAAGCTCGTCCCTAGTCTTGCCGGCGCCCTCGGCTGTGGACAAGTATCATCCATGGTTCACATATGGTACATATCATCCATGGGCCGGCCTCACCTGTCCCATGGCCGTGATGAAGTTCAGCGACCAGAACAAGCAAAAGATCAGGAACCAACCGCGGTACTCCACATCCTCGTCGAAGGAGTACACCTGCGGACGAAAAAAAAAAAACAAACACACACACACATACACACACAGAACGCGTCGGTTGGCGAGCGAGAGAGAGGACGCGCGACGAGGAAACACAAGATGATGAAAACCAAACCCCTCACATGATAAAAAAACAAATAAAATATCAATTTTACTTTCCAGCCCATGTTGCCGGGTGGGAGCGGCAAAGTCCGCATGGCCTGGCACATGTTTCCTGCACAACATCTCAAAACAGCAGGTTACATATTAGATCTACAGTAGATGGTCTAGATCGTGATTTGTCTGATCTGTGAAGGGTTCAGGCCGCAAGAGCAGTGCACCCCCTTTCACGTCGACTGCGCCCCCCCCATCACGTTCGCAAAAGGCAGCCAACAAGGCCGACCGACTACCAAAACAACTCTCTCTCTCTTTCTCTTTCTCTCTCTCTCTCTCTCTCTCTCTCTCTCTGCTACCCAGGCGCGCGAGCGCAAGGGCAGGTGCAGCAGCGGGGTGGGCGCACGCAGACAACGCAACGCAGGTCGTTATCTCACCTTGTAAGATATGTCGAGCCCACTCGCGTTTTCTACGGTCTTGGTCGTTATCTCCCCGAGGCTGGCGGTGTAAGCAGCGTAGTACGTCCAGATAGCCATGAACGCGATCGAACCCGCCTGCGCATTACATCAATTCATACATCAGCACCACGTACATTGGATCATTAAGCCTCTCTCGGCGGCGTCAATGAAGAAGATGGCACACAAGTCGAAAATGCGGCCGAGACTTGAGCACTGTCGGCCATGCTAATATTTTCATGGTAACGTCGTTTGGCTGTAGCGCGTTGGACGCGGCATGGAAGCCCATGGGACACGCACACCCACACGCACGAACGCCACCCATGGCGGTGTAAACCACTGACAGCGAAGGAAAATATCACCGGCTACGAAGGCTCTAGGAGCACAAAAAAAAACTCACCGCAAGCAGGACGCTTGCTCGGGTCAAGCAACAGGGGGAAACAAGGCATGTACATACGTAAAACCGTCGTGGTGAAACGGTCGTGGTGAACGTCGGTCTCGGTGAAACTGTCGTGATGAAACCGCCGTGATAAAAATAACGGGTGAAAACACGACAGTCCCGTCCATGAAACCCGGCACATGGCGGTCCCCCAAGTATGGACTATACACTACTACTGTATGACCCTTGAAAAAGGTATGTTCCTGCTTGCCATAGCCCGCAGACCCCAAATTCCCTCATCGTAACCGAATTGGATAAAAGCAGGACGCCCCACGACATGAAACACTACCCAGACGTTGAACCGCGACAGCCCCCTCCTACATCATGACATTCTTATTTAGGCGAGGTGCTTCATTCACCTCGCTTACTCGCCGCGAAGGCACCCCACGGCTTCGACTATGAATAGATCGTATCCTTGCGGGTTAAGCGCGCACCGGCATGAAAACGCTTCGGGGGTCCACCAAAAACAAAACAAGGACAACCGAACCCTCCTTCCACTCCCCTCCCCGCCTAGCACGGCAGCAAATGATTGTGGCTCGTCCGCCTCCCCCACATTGTCTTCTTCTCGCTCCCAACCCACCCCACCCCTTGACGTATGCTACGTTAGAGAGGCCCCTCTTTTCATTCCCGGCGATTCCTTGCAACGAGGAGAGCTCTACATATGTACCACATACGTGCCTCGCCCAGAAACCCGACTTTGATAAAGCAACGACGCTGTTCTGCAAAACCCGCCGCCCGACGAACCACCTGTCGGGGCTAAAGGTCTCGCGTCGAATAAAATAGGTAAAGATTTTCCATCCTGGCCGAGAACGAAGTCCCCGCTCGGCATTGACATCAGACTCCAAGCGTTTCTTGTGTTGCCGGTAGAGGCCAGAGTGGTATTAAATGTTTCGCAAAAATTTGGACACATTCTCACATGGGGAGGAGTCCCGTTACACGGAAATTCAATGTTGAGGGGGTCAAAACACCCCCCCCCCTAACGTACGAGTAGCATGACCCCCGCCACCCACCTTCCCCCCTCCCACGCATGGACATGAGTACACCCCCCTCTGCCCCCATAGCCGTCGGATTAAAAAAAAAGCCTCACCAGCTGCACCACAGGCCAGATCGCAATGAGCGGCATAGCAGCAATCGACCGGCCGGCTTCCTTGATCACTCCGATAGCGAGGGATATCCTCTTCGCCAAGAAGCAGAACAGGCAAAACCACAAAACCGCCAACACCTGTGCCCCCCGAGCAAGCGTGTGCAGAACAAAAAATATATATAGGGGTGATTTTAACAAAATTGCGAGGGCGAGACGGTGGGTAGAGGGGACGAGACGGCATCAGCAGCTTCTACGACCGCAAGAACGATCCCACACTGATTGGATACGAATCTGAAGGGGTTTAAGGGCAGTCCGTGCTCGCTCTTCAACCCTCTTAGTCTTGCACTGCACGTGAAAAAAAAAATCTGACTCTTAATTCCATGTAAATTGTCCCCCAAAAACGGCATTGCAATCTTAAACGGGTTGTCACACAGTACACGGAAGAAATGAATCGTCAAGCCTCGTGGTGGCTAGTTATCACACGGCACGCACAAGAAACGAATCGTCAACCTCGTGGTGACTTGCGGCCAGACCACGCCAAGAGCGACCTACCTACGTATCTATGTACCGCATGCGCACGACAAACGTCGGGGGGGGGGACGCAGCAAGCGGCATGTGCCGGTCGCAAGCGGCAGGCTAGGCAAGCCGAACAATAGCAACAAAGTGCTTAGAATATGCTGGACTTTGCAACCCAACCCTTACAACCCTGACCGTAACTTGAACCCTGTAACCCCGACCGCGTGGGAATTTGTTCGGAATTTTCTAGGATGTAATGAGGAGCTTGTGTGGACTAACAGCCAACTTTGTCGAAGTTGGTGCAAGGTCGTGGAACACTGCGTACTGACGTACCAGGTACATGACAGCGGTCGAAGGAAACAAAATACACGGAAACGAGTCCGCAAACATCCTCGGCAAACTACATATAACGACCAAAACACCTCTTGTATGACGCTACATGCACCAGCGCTCACCATCGATATGACGGAGACAACGTACGTGCCGTACACGACTTCCTGCATCCGCAGCAAGGTCGGCAGGTGGGCACGCGGACGGACGGGCGTAGAGTAAATCAGTCGCATGATGCATCAGAGAGAGACAGTGAGAGAGTAGAAATATTGTGTGCGTGTGAGAGAGAGGGAGTGAGAGAGTAGGAAGATTTCGTGTGAGAGAGAGAGAGAAAGAGGGAGAAAGAGCCAGAATATGGTTCAAGAACAGAACAGTATTATAGTGGGCCTTCCTTCCCCCCGGTCAGCCGTCGCGTGCCCACACCCGACGCCGTTCCCCATCGTGACCACGCGGTTAGATTTAAGGGAAACGAGCTACGAGTGCGCGTAATGTGCAACCATCATCTGCCCTCTCTCTTCTTGCGATACAACCAACCCCCTTCCGTGAATGCAGACAACCGTGAGTCGTACTGGTAGTCAGTCTATCCGCACAAAACACGCAGAAAACACGAGGAAAAGAAAAAATGTCGATGTGCCATGCCCCCCCCCCCCCCGACCTACCCGTCCCCCTACATATCCCTTTGCGAAACGAACCCTTTGCGTGAATGCAGACGACAGTATTAATACCATTTCCGCCGGAGGATTAATAAAAAAAACAAAAGGCACGAGATAGCCCAGTCGTACGTAGTCCATCCCATCCATCTCACGCACAAACCACGCGGAACACGCGAAAAGAAAAGATAACACACACACCTGGACATGTGTCATGTAAACGCTACTCACATCATCCTTGGTGCCCTCTTCATCCCAGTCCCCCGCCGTCACCCACAGCCCAATGGCGAGCACCACCAGCGCCACCAGAATCAGCAGCACGCAAGACCACACCAAAAAAGAAACCAAGAACGGGATCTGCAGCAGCCCGATATATAAAAACGCCACCACCATGGCAACCCCGAACCCGAACCCGAAGACGTAGCCCCTCGCCTCGAGCACGTCGGCGATGAACCTCGAGAGGTACGACTCCAGGTCCGACGAGGTTACCTCGTCCCACCGAGAGCTGTCGGTAAAAACGCAATAATTTACGACTGTATTGTGTTCAACGTGGGGGGTGGGGTGGGGCGGTGAAGGGGAAACCGAAAGATAGGTAGTCACTTAGTTTGAGAGTGACTGAGTGTGAGCGCGTCTCGATGCTACATGCTGGCAATGTGCAATAGAACACGAGTATACATAGGTCTATTCGAGCTGCTGGGGTGGGTCAAGCCTGCACAAGCACACCAAGGCGAAACTTGAAACGCCTCAGACACATTTTCTTCGACACGAACAAACTTTACCCCGAACTAAACACGTACCTGGTACGTACTATACACGTAGGCGTGACCAGCAAATCAAAACCGGAGCAGCCGCGTCTCGCGGAATTAAATGATTCGATACGTAGAGAGCCCTTTCTTTTGCGCTATAGTCACAGTCAGCTCAGCATCGTCGAGCTGAAGCAAGGCGTTCTTGAAACCCTTTGTTTAATTCTCCACGAAAAAAACGCGGCGGCATCGGAATACACGCTGCTGTCTGTTGCGCCTGGTGCCCTAGGCACACTATCGAGCAGCTGCGTACAATATAACACTGCTGCACGTACATACTTATACTGCTGTGGACAACACCTGCAGCAGTTTATCGAGTAATTTATAATATGTAGCTGCTGTATGCGGAAAACTGATTGCGTTCGTATGATTGGGGTGGCAAGACACCTTTGCGTGTGCGCATTTTTTCTTCTTATGCTGAACGACAGATTACCCTCATCATTCGATATACAGGGTGCCGTGCCAAGAGTATCGGTAAAATATACCAGCATATTGTAGGATACAGCAGTAGTTTCGAAGTTTTGTGACGCGCCTGGCATGTACGACTCCTCTGATTCATCTGTTCCCTCCGACGGAAAGCAGTCCTTGAAAATACAGTAATTGAGTACTGGAATGGTGGGGTAGCGGAGAATCGGGGGCCGTCGGTGATTGGTTGATTGAGCCAGTGAGTGAGTGTGATGGAGTGGTTCATTTTGAGCAAGTGTGGCTTTTATGGTTTCTTGTACCAGGTACGTACTGTAGCGGACAGCGGGCAGACGCCTTCGCACCTGGTCGTTTTTTTGCTGCTCGAGCTTGACCGACTGTTGCTCTATGGACAAAGGTCTGAACGTGATATGAGGAACGTGCCGCGAGAAGAACAACAGTAAGAAAACATAAAAATACGTATGAAAATATTGGGACACACAACCGACGCCGATGGACGTGCCTATAAGCGAAATAAAAAAGACTGGAACATATTTTCGACTACTGCGGATACCATGTCCTCGTAAGCAACACGCCTGCTCAACATTCTGCTGCGATACCGCGATTGTGCGTACATGCCTCCGAAAAATTGTCACTAATGGCGCTGTGATTCCAACATGGCCACCAGCAAGCAGTTCGCAACGGGCGCAGGCAGCAGTCGGCTGACCGGCACCGGAAGACCCGCCCCCACCACGTCTTCGACACGTGTGAGAAGTGAGTTGGTCATTGGGAGTCCACGTGCCTCCAGAAAGCACGCGACTTCTGGAGGCACGTCGACTCCCCAGTGAAACACTCCACTACAGTAGTTTATCACTCCTCTCGTAGGAGCAGTGGGGGGAGGGTCCCGGTGCTGGTTAGCCGACTGCTGTCTTGCGCCAGTTGCGAACTGGTCGCCGGCGGCCATGCTTGCGTTGCCGGCGCGCTTTTCTCTGTCTTATTGGTCAAAAGGCGCAAGACTAGTGCGGCGACTGATATCGTGGAGGAGGTCCAACAGAGCCTTGAGGCTGAGGCCGTATCGCGGAGAGTCCGCCACAGAGTCAAAGGCGCAAATTACAAAAATAACAGAAAAAAAAACACCTTGAGCGACAAACCAAAGCAAGCAAGGTTGCGCACTCTGCGTATCACACTATAAACACAACAACAATCAGGACGGACACTGAGGGTGCTGATTTCGTTCGGTAGCAAGAGCGGTTTAATGTGAAGACGACAGCAACAAGGCCAATAACAAGGAAGGCAACGGCTTTCAGCTCCCGCCAAACTGCAGGTATTTCCGCCGTTCGTGCCAAGAACAGCCAGCCGCGTTGCAATGAATGGCAAGCCGACTCTACAGTAGTATAGAACTCCCGACCTGAAACGCTCTCCAGCTGTGGTAGGCAGTACCCGTCCGTTACCGCATCGAGGTCAGAGATACTCTCATCTCGATCGTAGCGGCACAGCACCACGCTGCAAGTCGAGGCAAGCAAGCAAGCAAGCGACGGGACGACGGAGCATCATTCAGTATCACATCAAACGGAGCACTTCGTCAACACCAACAACGTCATCAGCGACAGCAACTTCAACATCATTCCGATACCGTATACCGCGTTGATATACCAGGACTTCAGAGATCGATTGCAGTTACTAGCGCAAGGTTCATATCATATCATACGCTACAAGGTACCTGACATCATGACAAGCCTGGTATTCGACACGTAAATTTGACATTTTGTACCTACATACAGCAGTTAGTATTAATATTAATAGTACACATTGGTATATGTTCGTGACCACGGACTGCTTGATTACAGAGTTATTGTGAGATCAACAACAAACGACAACAACCCGACAACAACCTCAACAACCCTATACTTACCGTACATATATGTATATGCATGATGATGATGATGATGATGGTATATGCATGATACTCGTACAAGGTCAAGGATGAAGTACGTTACGAAGGGCGCGACAAATTCGTCTGCAGAATGCACAGATCATACATGTGCACGAGGAACGAAGAATACTGGCATATATCGTACCAGGTCAAGTACTACAGTAGTAGAGCGTAGAGTATATACAATACTGGTGTACTGGACTCATGGCACCATTCGTCCTGCAGATCTTTAAACAGCTCAGACAGAAGTCGAAACGAGTCTGCGCGGAGACTAACTACAAATTTGGCGTCAATTTTAACCAGGTACTGGTATGCAGCAAGCAGCAAGCAAGCCCCTTTTGCACCCGACCCCAACCGCCAAACCGCATCATGGTCAGAATAAACGTTGGTTCTTTAGGAATAGACGTGCATTCCGCGACTTATTCACGCTTGGAGCTTGGAGACGGGAGGGTGGCTAGCGAAAACATGATTTAATTGGTAATAAAATCTTGCCTGGTATAATACTATACCTGGTACGGTACATCAGCGGTAGACAGAGGGTAGACAAGAAAAAAAATAAAACGGAGGCACACACCACTCGCCAATAAAACTTCGAGGCGAAAAAAAAAAACGGTACCCTGGTTGTCTATTAACAGCTCAGGTAGTGAGCGGCATGTTTTACAGCAGTGTCATTGCCAACCGACGCCAACCCAACCTATATAAAATAGGGGGGGGAGTCACTCTAATCAAGTTGGAAAAACTGAACAAAAACTATTAATACCAGGTAGCAGGTACACATTTTACGTAATGGTATGTACTACTGTAAGTATTCGATTTCTGACAAAAATCCCAGCCCGCGTAGGTCGCCCACAGCTGGTCGTCGAGTTAAATCGTTTGCGCGACGTAAAGAACCTTTACTCCTCACAAGGGAATTGATCGTATCACGTATTAATCGTGTTCAAGGTAAGGCACCCAAGAGGCAGTTACATAGTACTCCCATGGCTGTCTCTGGAAGTGCCTACACCTGAAATTAAATTAACTCATTGAAGCTGTCATCCATATGCAAGTCCGCCTCCCCCTATTTTATATAGGATGGGTTGGCGTCGGTTGGCAACGGCACTGTAAAACATGCCGCTCACTACGTGAGCTATACAACTAGGGTACCGTTTTTTTTTTTTTTTTTTTGGCGGTCACCCACAGCCGGTTGTCGCGTTAGATCATTTGTGCGAGGTAAAGAACCTTTACTTCGCACAATTGGGAATGATCGTATCACGTAGTGTTCAAGGTAAGGCACCCAAGAGGCAGTTACATAGTACTCCCATTGCTGTCTCTGGAAATGCTTACACCGGAAATTAAAGCAACTCATTGAAGCTGTCGTCCATATGCAAGTCCGCCTCAAAGCGGTTCTTAGTAGGATGCAGCTCACCCTTCATGCGACTCGCCAGGCACCTCACGGCGCTTCGCGATTGGTGCAAGCAATGTCTGCCTGGTCGGTGAAAACCCGATATGCTCTGTCCCGGCATTGTAGGGATGCGGGGGTCTATGGTCATACGACTACGGCCATGAAAGAGATCGAGTATATCTCTCCTATCGAGTACACCCCACCCCCCCCCTCTGTCTGGAACTTGTGGGGAGTAGATTTTTTTTTGGTGTCCATTTAGGTACGTATCATAGGATAATAGACGCGTCTGTTAGACCGATGTATCACATGAATGTGATGCTCGAAAGCTGACTATAAATAACATCAATACATATGGTCCGTGCAGACGAAAATTTCTTTCAAACTTTCTACCAGGTATATTTTTTCAGGTATCCGTATCTCCTGGTCGCAGGGTGTGTTATGTAAAAGAAAAACATCACTGCAAGGCTCATCCCAGCGCGGAGAGTTTGGCAGTTTTTGTTTTTTGCTTCGAATGTTCTTCGCCTCTTTGTCGCCGATAAACCGTAAAAATTCCATTCGTTTTGATACCGAGATCACACACCATGATTTCAAAATAAAGTGCGGGAAACGACTGGTCTCAGAATTTGCCAAGTTCATGTTCTTTCCGATTTTGAAAATAATAAAAAGTAGCGCAGATAAAGGCACAAAACGGATCCTGGGGCAACGTGTGGTTTCGTGTCGATACGAAGATCACAGGGCGGAAACGAGTATTCTTATCTATGCCAAAGCCACTCTCTTTTTTTATTTATTACACGGACAAAATCCGCGACAAAATCAATGTTTTGTCGAAAACACGGCACATTTTGAGCTGCTTTTGTTAGATTTTTGGGTGCATTTTTCTTCATCACCCACTAATAACTTATTTTTAGTGAAGGGCATAAAAAATATCGACAATAAGGTATGTGATCTCCTCGGCTCTGGCGATCTTCGCTGAGGTCGATATTTCATTAGGTTCGTTGCTTTTTTCAAATGATTTTAAGCGAAAACAAAACGGACATATTGTTCTGCACGAACTATATATAAAAATCAATAATTGTACGTCATATCGTATACCGTCACAAAGCACAAATCACAAACGAGAAGATGTCGACCTGAAGCGGAAGGAAGAAAAAAAAACATAGCACACATGCCACACGACACGACGAGACACAAGCCAGGAACAATCCAGGGAAGGGAGGAGAAGAATACCCTAGTGTGTGTTCGCTTGATCGCTTGTTGTATACCGGTACAGGGTAAGGTACATGGTACCAGATGTACATTTTCACAAGCGCAAGTTCTTCATACGTTCACATTTTTCAGCTACAGTACGATATTACAGATCACTTACGGGAACTAACCAACACCAAAACAGCAAGCGGCTATTCCGAAGTTTGCTTTGTCCACGTCTACGTTTACCCTCGGGGCAACGGCACGGCCGGAACGTCGGGGCCCAATTGATCATCCGTCCGAGGAAACCGAACCTACTGACGACCTGGTATGTAAAACCACGCGGGATCTACCGGGGGAAGAGTGTGGAGTGTGGGAATACGAGACCAATAACTAAATCGGCACGTTTTCCCAGCGTTTGGATTCGTACGCAGCAAGTACACTCCACTCTGTCCGCTTCGACGATTACTCGCTGCTGTTGATATTGTATACCCTGGTACCAGGTACCTCGTACACATACAAATACGTACCAGGTACAACAGCAGTAGTTACAACAAAGCAGAGCCGTTCGGTAGCGCCGGTTGGACTCCCTCACCTTTCTGTGTGCCTCCAGTGCCTGCCTGCCTTTCGCTTTTCCCTTTTTTCTACCTGGTATTATTTATTTTCCTTTCTTTCTTTTTCCTGTTTCGCGCTTGCGCATCCTTTGCTTCTTTTGTACGCAGTTCTGGGACCTTACAGAACTGGTTTCTCGTTTCGTCTGGCCGGGCCATTTCTGATCGAAAGACAGAAAATATTTTATTTCTGTTTTTTTTGTCCATCTATTAAGATTCGATAAATCGTATCTGGCACGAAATTCTCCCTGGATCTCTCTACGAATCCTGTTATGTTTTCCGGTTTCGGCTCCCATAAGAGTCAGCCTTAGTATATTGCTCTTTCGCAATGCCATTTTTCTCCTCCCCGAACCAATATTTATATTTTATATTACTCTGAAGTCTAGACCACGCACGTGCTCGTACAGTTTTATTTTTTTAGCCCCCCCTTGGTCCGTATGCCTCCGTCCTCTTTGTGGCACTTGTGTCGTCCTTGGCCCACAACTGGACATACAGCAGGACGAGGACTGCTCGTTTTCGTTTCTTGTTATTAAGATTAATAGTTCTTTTTCTCTACCCTTTTCCTGTCTTCTTGCCTTCCGTCTGTTCTTTTTGTGACAGCTGGACATATCATACTACTGATCGTACTATCAATGGCAAACGGTAACCTTGTACTCGGGACTCAGCCTGCGCCCTGAGCGAGGGTTTGCTTCGTTTTTCTTTCTTTGATTTTGTATTTTCTTCTTTCTGTTCCCTCGTTCGTAGTGTCTTCGTTCTTCCTGTCCCCTTCTCTTTTTTTAACTTAAACCGGTACCATGCACAAAAAAAAGCGATGCGTACATACGTACTGAAATCATGTTCCGACAGGAACACAGAAAAAGGAGTGTACCTGGTACCTGGTACTATTTCATAGATTGTGTATGTCGTGCCTGTCGTATCTAGTATGATGACATGGCTTTGCATTGCCCACTGCAGTGCATACTGCACACGTGGCAACGTAGTATCTCTGTGACGTAGCTTTGTGACCACATAACTTGTACCAGGTATCTCTTCTAGGATTGGAGAATCGGCACGGACACTGGTTGTGCTGGATGTCGACGGGTAGAAATAACGGTTTAATGTGAAGAACACACACAGGTAATATGATACGAGTATGTACCAGATATATTACAAGGAATCATATAGCCAGTGGTCTTTCTGGGTTCTGACTGCTCCTTCGAGCTTCCACAGTACCGCTCTGTCCCCAAACATTAGGAACGTTTTTGTACTCATATTCGATACAAACGGTGTTCAAAATTTCTGGACAGAGTTGCAATATTACGGCAATACTCGTGTGGCAATACTGCTCTTATCATCCCGTACGTATCACCTACTGCATGTACCACCACACACCTCGGCTCCGTTTCGTCTGGGCAACTTTCCACGCATATCCCTGAACCCTCGGTGTTGACATAGTACAAGTTTGGCAAGTCCTCAAAGCCCGTATCCCAACCGCAAAGGTTCCCTGCAAAGACGGCGGGGGAGGGGCAGGGGCGGGGGCGGAGGGGTGTTCGCGAGATAAATACCAGGCGTCTTGCCAGGGGTAAAACAATTTAATACCTGGTACCCTGGTACAAATTATAGATTTTGAAGCACTAAGATTGCAGGGTGCTGGGGCACCATGGGGCACGGGAGCTCTTCGAACTATTTTCTATCAGGTATCAAATAGTCTACAGCAGCAGTAGTGGTGAGAGTATCATATGCTGTGCTGCACCTTTTTTGTGTCAGACAGCCCAGGAAGAGATGGCGATCGTTGATATTCGTGTGGTAGTAAGGTTCGATTGCTCCTTTTTCACTGCATATTCGCGAGTCTTCACTCTGACAGCACTCCAGATAACAGGCAGGTGTGTTCCTCTTTCGTGTTGACGACTACCGTGCGTTTCGTACGGTGCAGGCAGCACTCCAGACAGCAGCCGCATTAGTCAGCAGCCACAACTTGGTTAGTGGTGGGAACGGGGATACTCTGTATGTTATACCAGGTAGTTGAGAGGATATACCGGCCTGTACCGGCGGCCATGTTATTAATAGTCCAGTTTTGTACATTGGTTTTATCTTGTCTGCGCTTTCTTCGCCTCGTGTATTTTTAGGCAGCCCAATTTCGTTTTTTTGTGGTTTTTCGGATATTCCTAGGGCTCCAGCACCTTTGTGTGACCACGGGCTCCTTCGGCAGAGAGTTAATTGAGAACAACAACAACAACAACAACAACAACAACGTACTCGTAGGGTCCTCCTGTTGTGCTACCTACCAGGTATGATAGTACCAACTACTGCTGCTGGAGCTCCATCTCATTAAACGTCAAACGCCACTCTGTCCGGAAATGTAAAGGGCCGTTGGGTTGTGAATAAGTATGATCCTTACATTTCCGGACGGGCTCTATCCACCTAAATAAAACGTGAAGGGTGCACCACCTGGCACATTGGCATCAACATTCTTACGTAGCAAGAAGCAAGAAGCCAAGGCTGCAATTGGTTGTAGTTCTGACGGCAGTACTTGCGTGCTACGTATGAAGTGTACTCGTACTCGTATACTCGTGCGATGTTGTACGTGCGAGGCGTCAAAATAATTCGAAGAAACCCCGAAGAACCAATAACAAATGTGCGAGGACCGACGTACGACAAAACAAAATACTCGTACGTACTGTACCAGGTAGGTACGCCGCAGCAGCACCGTACTCCAACTAGCAGCCGCATGTTCAAAATTTATTTTTAGGACTGCAGTCCCGTTTTGGGGACAAACTACTTGGGATTTGGGTGGTTTTGTCTCCGACGGGACTGTAGCTCTAAAAGCTGGCGCTTGAAATAAAACTAAAGACCGCTCAAAGACACCTCGCAATGCAGACTGCACACACACGGCGCGCGGTTCTCACCTTCATGGTCTGTAGGGGACAACAGCTTCTGCACATCCCCCTGAAGCAGCAGCAGAGCAGCAGCGGGCGACGATTACGAACAATGAACAATATTAAAAAGCCTGCGTCTCGTACTGCTGTGTTGTTGTTCTATCCTGTATCCAAAAAAAGGAGTGCACTACAGAGAGAAAAACGTACCGAGCAAGCCAACGGAGACAATCTATACAGGCTGCCGCAGAGCTACTCTAGAAGATGGGGAATACGAACGAAGAGGGGCGACCTGCTAGCTATCGCTGTACCGGCTCGTCTATCTATTAATGGAGTCGTGAAATGATTACCCTGATCAGATAGCGGCGGCTGAGGTGCCCAACGAGCTCGCTTTGTATTGTTTTGTTCGTCTCATGCATACCTCTCGAACACTGGCAATGCCCACGGCAGTCATGGCTATCCACATGGCGACGATGGCCACCAAGAAGACGATGTCCGTACATTTGCGATTCCTCACGGGCCCATCGAAGTCCGGAGGCGCCGACAGCTTATCGTGCATGCCGGTCATCGTG
Source organism: Nereocystis luetkeana (assembly GCA_031213475.1). Taxonomy (NCBI): domain Eukaryota; class Phaeophyceae; order Laminariales; family Laminariaceae; genus Nereocystis; species Nereocystis luetkeana. The sequence continues at coordinate 3,735,170 of JARUPZ010000027.1, read as the reverse complement.
GTCACCCGCGGTGGCGAAGTCAGACCACAGACCACACTCCCTCCCTCCCCCTCCCTGCCGCTTCTGCTTTTGAGGCCGTTGAGAACCGAATTGATGACAAGGGTTCCTGCTCTTGCTTTCAAAGAGAAGCAAAAAAAAACAAAGTTCGCGAAGCACTCCCTCCTTCGCTTGCCGAGACCTATCTCTTGCTATCCAATGGCCCGGCGTGCTCTCTCCTGTCCCCTCACTTTGAGCCGCCGCTCGATCTCTAGCGCAACGTGTTCAACTATAATAGAAGTGTTCTCTTTTGTGGAAACGACTGCTGCAGTGGGTTGTCGGGAGGATGGATGGGGGCGGTTCAGCTCTCTCCGTACACCAGTCCGAACTAACGCGAAGCCTGCTCACCCCTTGGTTCGTTTGTACCACCCTGACCGTAAATGTAAGAGTATTTTATATATTAACATAAAGTACAAACGGTCATTATGTTCACGGACGTAATGGTACGCAGAACGATACGTTTCCTGGTAACATTTTCGATGGGAGCTATTTTCTCGGAATCTTCCCGAGGGGTATGAGATTTTATACCGGATTTAGTATCCGCCAAATAAAGGTACTGGGTTTTCGAATTTTCAAAGCGCTTCGGCAGGAAAGTTCTGAGGAACGATACGAGTACAGGTACACCGCCGTTTATAACTATTTTACCGACGACGATTTGGAGATTTCGGTCATCGATATACCGGTATATATATTTTTATTACTCCGTATTTCTGTGTTATCGAATGCAGTCAGTCCCTACCTGTGCTTGGTGTCCTGATGTAGATACTCGTACGAGATATGTATGTACTGCTGTAGGTGAGACTGCTGTTCTGTTACGGTCTTATACGCCGTGCCCGACGCATCTGTGACGATATGACGATGGTGACAGCGTGACAGCGTGACAGCACCTTTTGTATTTTGTTGTTTGGGCGAGAACGAGGAGAGGAAAAAATGGAATTGAAATTAGTATGAAAAAATGAAAAAAATGGGTTTGTGCTGTAGTAGTATTTCCAGTGTTCTTGTAGAACAATACCAGTATACTCCAGGCGAGCTCGTGAATTAACCGTCTTCCCGCTTGCCCGCCGCCCGTGTGTGCTGTGTGCATCCACATTTGTGCACCCCCACGATGTACGCAACGTTTTACTTTCACGTACTTCGCGCGAGGACAGTTCTACTGGCTTTAAAAATCCTCGCTGGACAGTATACTCTACACGATATAACGACCCCCCCCCCCGACTACAGCGATGCATGATCATGAATACAGCCCCCCCCCCCGAAGCCCCATATAAAAATATGTACAATAGTAGTCCTTTGCCCGAGCGGCTTTCTTTGCGCCTATAATGGGCTCGTGTCAGGCAACACGCAAACAACCCGATGCCGGGGAGAGGCGATCCCTGTGAATGGTAGAGTCTAAATGAACGAGTGTGCATGTCACTTTCATACAAGAAGTGGCTGATAAGAGGTAAAAACCATCGCATGACGACTGAGCCGGCAGCCAGCAGCGACTGCTAAGGTCAGTGGCTAATGTGTATATCGAACAAAAGCTCAGTCTGAGGCTCAAGCTTCGCACTCCTTGGCTATTAGCAATATTCAGGTACATACATGCAGATGCTGCGTACAGCAGTAGTAGAGAGTAGTTGCTCAGGTTTTGCCACCACACACGCCACCCTTGGGCCGGGTAGCCTGGGTTCGCCCCCCACCCCTCCCTGATGTTGACTGTTAACCACCACCGGGCACCATGCAGCCCTGATGACATACTGAGTGGACAGGTTCGACCTTGGGTATCCTACGTCGCAACCGCGACGACGGTGGTTGCTGCGATTCACAAAGGACCCAATGTCCTGTTGCTCGGGTTCGTCAAAAGGGTTCTGCGCACTCCCGATGCCCGTAATTCGTGCTCAAGGCCTTGCACGCAACAACTTGGTGGGCCTTGCGCTCGTTTTCTCACGCGTCTCCCCACACAAAATCGTAACTAGCCGTTCACTGTCAAGCTCTGAAATTCATGTTTTTTTTGGCACCTGTGTGGCGGGGCTCGTGCCCTAGACAAGAATTAACGAAACAACAGAAGAACCACTCGTGGCTCGGGCGGGTCGGATTCATCTCGGTCCTCTACGAAGGGACTGGAGCCAAAGGAAAAATTGCGACCGCCTCGGCAACGTGAAATCGATCACTGCTGCTACTACTATTACGGGGGACCATAGTTAATAGGACCTATGGTGTACATAAAAACCTATATATTTAAACATTTTTACTAACAATATTTGGTCCTATTAACTATGGTCCCCCGTAATACTATAAATAGCACCAGGCGCCCCCCTCCATCATCGGCAGCAACCCGTTTACCTGTACACGGGCAAATGCCCGTCGGTGCCGCGCAGCAATAACTAACGCACATAGGCGGACGTTTTCTTTCTGTCAGCTAGATATGGATACCGGTAATAAATAGGTAGACCGTCAAGTATGCCACGGTCGTTTCAGTACCTACCGTTCTACAGTAGTAGTAGTCAATTGGGAGTAATATACGTTTCAAGCCATGGGATAGCCTTGATTGAGTCAAACACTCAGAAATATCAGCGCACACCCTGGCACCGGATCACTACGTACGCATGACACCCGCTTCCTCGACCACCCGAGATCAATCGGACTCGATCGCGCTCCCGTAAATAACCCCTCTCGAGGGCACACATGTTGGTGCCGTGTACGGACGGGGGTGCTTATGTTAACCCCTCTCATCTCTAACAACGAAGAGTAGAAGCTTTCTTTATCACAGCGCGGTGCCCCCCCCCCCCTCATTTAACATCAGACATTTGACGGTCTCAACATGTCCAAGCTGCACATGAACGCCAGCATTTCTTTCGAGATGTTCCTGGTGAAGCGGTGGATACACGATGTATTGGTCGTACCAGGTCCTGTATCATACAGCAGTACAAACAGTAGGTATCTTCGGTCTTTCCCTTGACTTTTTTGCTTAGGACGTTTTCGTACACTTGGTCGTCAGTCGGGATATTGCGTCCCGTTGCCAAAAGGCATGCCAGCTTTGATCGGGTTTCTCAACCCTTTTATCGCTGCAGTGAACCGAAACATAATCATATCTGTCCCGAATTTCAGGTAAGTTGTCAAACTACTTGGAATTTGAGTGGTTTGTCCCCAAAACGAGACTGCAGTTCTCAAAAGGTTGGACGTAACATTCCTACAGAGCTCAATACGCACCTGTCGCACTCCTGGTGTGTGGTGTGTGGTAACAAGCGCGGATCACAATTCCGAGTGGCACAATGCACGGCACGGGGATGGCTGGGTACCAAGGCAGTATCAATGGCAGATGGCGCTACTGCTGTTTAAACCTCTCGTTGAATCGAAGAAAACGCCAACAAAAAACAACGTCTAGACGTCCCATCTAATCTCCTCTTAAATGTGTCTACCAGTAGTGTTTTTAGAAAGCTTACATACTCCCCTCTACATGGGAATAAGGGGCAACGTGCGGCAAGGGCGGAAGCACGAGCACCCTGGCAACGAAGCTTTCGACAAAATACGTAGCACTAAAACGTCGATCAAAAACAATTCCGACCGCGCGCAACGCCAGACACAAAACAAAATTACACGAGAAAAGACGCGCTGTCGTGTCAACCTTTACACCCCCCCGTGCACTGCTGCTGCATCGACCATTTTACTACAGCCCGGCGCTGGCGATCACGTCGAGGAAAACCCTAAGGTCGTCGGTGCTCACGTGCAACGCCGTCTTGCACACGTCGTATAACAAAAACTGGCCCGATATGATCGCCCCGGACCACACGATTCGGCTGGGCAGGCCCAAAAACAGTCCCCCAACCCCCCGTTCTTTGATAATAGTGGTAACGGTGCTAGGAATTGACGCCCTTCCAGGATCGCGGTTCATCGTGCTCAGCACGGTGTCGGCTGTGGGGGGAAGACGTAGTTGGCGCGCGCGCGCGCGGGGGGGGGGGGTGCAGATCAAATGATGGCATCAGCAGGAGGTCGGGGGGAAGGTTGCTCACAAGCAGTACAGCCCTAAAAACAGGCGACAACACATACAAAAAGTGGCCGTCACAAAATTCACTGAGAGTTCAGCGGCGACACAACCTACATTTTTTTTGTCGCCGCAAAATAGGGCAACGAAGAAGGCAAGAGCACGTCCTCAACGGGTCTTGCGAACGCATCGCCGCCACAACTTACTCGGCAGGCTAATCAATCGGGCCGCACGCCATTTGTTGGGACGGAAGCCAAATATGTGGATAGGACCCTTCTCACTTCTCACCTGGTTGCGACACGATAGCCGCGCAAACCCCCGCCACCAGCCCGCTTGTAAGAGACACCGAGAGCCGGGTGGAGGTCTGATCCGCCAAATACGGCAGCAAGCTATACGCAAAATCTGCCGCGAGAAAAACGAAACACATCCACAGGCGAAGTGAAACGGTGAGGCGCCAAAAGAGAATGCTCGAGGGGGACGAACGAAAACGTATTATTACGGGGGGCCATAGTTAATAGGACCTACGGTGCACACAAAAACCTCCATATTTCGCTATTTTTGCTAACAATATTTGGTCCTATCAACTATGGTCCCCCGTAATAGAGGGGATACTCGATAAATGAACAAATATTGGGTACGTGCAGACGAAGCATTCCATCAGTGCGGTACGGTAGTAGTACATGTCTCGTAGGTGTCGAGCATGCACCGCTCGCTCCGGATTTCGAGAATGTGTGTCCTGACGTCAACGCATTATCAACAGACTACTCCAACAGCTGCCCGGCGCGTACAAAAACGACCCGAGAAGAGGGCTCACCGGGACGACAGCAGCTTTTTATGACAAGGTGTGACTCATTCGAATACATCAATCCCAACGCGCACTGCAAACGCAGAAACGGTTTGCGCGAAAAATCGGAGAAAATAAAACGACCCTGCTGTGCGATCGCTTCTCGTGCCTCTGCAAGGCCAACGCACGCCGCTCGGCTTGTGGAAACTGTACACAACACGAGCGAATATGCACGCCTTGGGCACCGTGGGTCTCCGCGGGTTCGCGGCGGGTGGAGTGAAGGTACAGGCAGCATGCGACGGACGGCCTACCGGTGAAGAAGTCGAAGACCAGAAACTTCATCATGCCGAAGCTGATCTGGCGGAACAGGATCGACGGCAGCCCGTCGTACAGCGTTCCCCAGCCGCTCTCCCCCACGATCTGCCTGATCGCAGCCGGCATATCCCCCACCGCCGGGTCAGCCACCTGACGGATACGCACCGCCTGTGATTCAGAGCGCACACATTTGGTGATTTGGCGAAAGACGGGGGGGGGGGGGGGGGGGGGCATTGTGTGAGTTTACCAGCTAGAAAAACAGTTTTCTAAAGCACTCACACGATCGGGTACATCCGAGCGCGTTAATGCCACTGACGGGGAGTTTTCAGAGTAGAAGGTAAACAGTTGACGGCAGCGATACGTTCTTATTACTACTTGCAACATTTCGCAGAAGCCTCCAGTTGGCAGAAATTAACGAAAACGTTCGACTACCCAAATTCTTAACACATCTCTAGAATAAGACGCCAGACGTTATGGTGGGCAAGTATTTCGGGGTTGTCGGTCGGCGGTCAATGACGACGTCGGTGGAGAAACGACCCTCTGTCCCGCGGTACACCCTATACATAGACCACGCAGGCGCACAGCACGCCACCCAGCACAACCCAGAAATAAATCTCGGGGTAGCTCGGCAGGGGTCGGAGCAGGCAGCAAAAAACGGAAACTGCAACCTCGTCATCGAACAACTCCAGGTTAAACCCCCGCCACCGCGATCTCTACCCGCGTGTGGCTTGAATACCCAAGCCGCACCGACAGGCGGTGATAGCTCGTCAGTCCCACACCCCCACACGTACAAAACATCTCCGCTATGTACTACGCCGGTTCCGCCCACTGCTGCAGACAACCGCTAGCAAAGAAGCGGCCAATATACTCCTGCCCGCGCAGAATGACATTCAACATAAACCGTGACCCGTATCTCCACCGGGTGGCTCTCTCCCTCACCTACCTCTGCGGGGCAGACACCGATGCAAGCGAAGCATGTGGCAGAAGCTCCCGCGGCGAGAACCAACGGCACTCGGAAAAGCGCCGCGTTCAGCGGCCCCACCATCCCAATGAACAGGCGCTTGAAAAGCTCGTATCCTGGGTAGACCGTGACCCCGTACCAGAGGTACCCCACCAAAGTCGGCCCCATGCCCTTCATGAGCATCCGCCAGCCTTCCTGGAGAGATGAGGGTGTTCAAGGGTGGCTGCTTGAGCATACGCTATGCACGCATCAAGGACATTCGTGCCCCCGTGCTGAAAGAGGCACGTCGCCTGATGTGTCAGCCGCAGCTCCCAAGGATAAAATTTGAAGTCACACGTCAGCGGGCGCTCCGTGTGTGTAAAGTGTGTGGGCGGGCGGGCTCATTTTGTTGCTTGCCTCAGTTATTCGACCATTGATCACGCACCTCTTTCGAGACGGAGGGGCGATAGCACCCGCTGATACCCATGTCTCACACCCCAACTGCAACGAGAATACGTAGCTTGATCGTGTTCACTGAGCTGCGTATGTTGCGCGAGCAAGCCAAGAGGGTTTGGAAAACACTTGAAACTACATATTTTGCGAGGGACCCATCTCCCATCCACGGCAAAAGCAACGCGGCGATCCAACCCACGCGGCGACGAAACCCGAGCGCTGCAGAGGCCCTGATAGAAAGACGTGCGCGACGGTAGGGGTGGGATGGCATTTAACTTTTGCCTTCTGAGGCCCCTCACTTAAAGACCTCAATACCTGCAGTAGCACCCAACAACCGACTATTAGGGTGTTTGCGAATAATTTGGTTGAAACGAATTTTGGTGGGGGTTTCGTGTGGTCTGTTCTCCTATGCAAAAAAATGACCCCACCCCACGAATATTGAAGGTTGTGACAACAAGTGGCCAACATGCCGCCCTTCATCTAAATATTCTTGGGCTGGGTTTACTCTTAGGAAAGTTTCCATTGGGTTGAGTTAATTTCCACATAGAAGACAGACCACAAAAAACCAAGGAACCAAACCGAATTAATTTCAACCAAAGGAACAGACCACAATAAATCCGACTGAATAAGCTTCAACCAAATTCTTCGCGAAAAACCTTATCGTAAATATGTAAGCTACGCAAACCCGTACAGTATTCTGGGCTACCAGTAGGTGTGAATGACCAATATAAAAAACTAAACATCATGTGGAAACACAAGTCCCCTTCCCCTAGATAGTACCGCCTCATGACACAAAAATCCACGGTCGCCCAAGGTCTGTCACTCCGTTCCGTGTTTATTCGCCCGAGGTATCAACCCACCTCGGCGTGTACTGTGTCCACACCACAACTAAGCAAGAGAAAACCTTGCTTGGGGCGTCCACCCCACAAATCGGATCGAAATATAATTTGGGTAGCTCCTCAGCCGGTGATATTTTTTGGGGGCTCCAAAGTGCAATCCCTACGTAATTGCAACAACTACTCCACACTGGGCGGAAATCTAAGGAGCATTTAGGCATGAATATGAATACCAAGCGGTCCTTATAGTTACGCCCATGGCGGTACCTGGTTTACCGTACTGCGGCTCAAAATATCAATACGCATGCCATCGACATGTTTTTTTTTTCGAGATCACCTCTTTGGCGATGGTAGTGACTCCCTCCGCAAGGCCTGCGTACCTCCCCGGGTCCGTCTGCAAGCGGGTTTTCACCACGTCAAGGGGGATGACGGTGAGGTGAGTCGACGTGCAGCCGACCGCTCCGCACGCCGCGAAGAGTCCAAAATCGATCGCCGTCAGGCTTCGCTCCTGTGCAAGGTGTCAGAAAAGTTGCAAAAGAGGCTCGTTCCGTGAACATCGGCCCAGCTATCCCAGGGGTTGGGGCGACGTGCGGGATCAGTGCAGACGAGAGGGACCACGGATCCATGCTCCTGTAGCTATTTAACCCCCTTACCGCCACAGCCTGCAGTTGCGCCACACTCTCCAGCAGTCGGCGCATGCTATATACCATGCGGGCACGCGCCGCTACTACCTTTAAAAAGCGAGCCCCGCAGATTCGACCAAAACCAGCTGCCTGACTGTTTCAACCGACAAAAGGCATTGATCGAAACACAAGACAGAGCACAGCGCGAAAAACACACGCATACGACAGAGCTCAAACTCTCAGCTTCGCTTCTTCTTTCCCCCTCACCTTGCTGATGGGAAAAGGCCCCCGGGCGCCAAACGCCAGCTCCGTCTCGCTCTCGCTCGCCTCACGCGGCACCCCTGGGACAAAAAACGCCCCCACGCCCTCGTCGTACCGGGGGCGCAACTCCTCCGGCAGAAGCGCAGTCGGGCTCTCGCTCAGAACAGACGCCAGGTCCGGCCCCTCGGCCGCGGAAGACCTCACCGCGCGAAAGCCGGAGGCTTTGCCCGTGGGAAAGGAAAGGAGGGATTTCACCGCGTTGACAGGCTGCACGTTCGGGGGGAGAAGGGAGAAGAGCATGGCGAGCTGCTGAGCTGAGCCGTCGCGTTCGCCCGACGCGTACTTCCTAGCGAGGGATCCGCAGAGCTCGCGCGCGCCCTCCGCGCCCTGAAATCTGTGGAGGCCAAATCCCACGGAAGCGACAAAGGCCTGCGGAGTGGAGGGAGGGGAGGGGGGAGGATGGCGGGGCTGTACTCACTATCATGCATGGCCGTAGTCGTATGACCATAGACCCTCGCATCCCTACAATACCGGGACGGAGCACGTCGGGTTTTCACCGACCAGGCAGGCATTGCTTGCACCAAGCGCGGAGCGCCGCGAGGTGTTGGGCGAGTCGCATGTAGGGTGAGCTGCATCCTACTAAGAACCGCCTGTGAGACAAGTTTCGTGCATATGGATGAAAGCGTCAATGAATAGATATGTTTTCTGGTGTGGCCACTTCCAGAGACAGCAATGGGTTTACTACGTAACTGCCGCGTGGGTGCCTTACCATATACACACTATGTGATACGATCATCCCCCTTGTGCGGAGTTACAGTTATCCTTGCACAAAAATGATCAAACTCGACTGCCAGCCGTGGTGACCGCCAAACACAAAGCAAAAAACAAAAAACGGCACCCTGGTTACTTACAGTAGCTCACGCAGTGAGAGGCGTGCTTTACAGCGTCGTCGCCAAAACCGCCGCCAACCTATATACGTATGAGGTCTATTAATATAGGGGGGGGGCGTACTCATTAGTTGCTTGCCTTAGTCACTTGACCATTGACCACGCATCCCTTTCGAGAAGGGCGGTGAATCATCGCCATAGGTGGCTGTAGTCGTATGATCATAGACTCTCGCATCCCTACAATGCCAGGACGGAGCATGTCGGGTTGTCACCGACCAGGAAGGCATTGTTTGCACCAAGCGCAAAGCGCCGTGAGGTGCCCGGCGAGTCGTGTGAAGGGCGAGCTGCATTCTACTAAGAACCGCTTGTGAGGTGGGCTTTCTTGAATATGGATGACAGCGTCGAATTACTATTATTATTTTACCGGTGTAGCCACAGGAAATAAGGAGGGGAGGGGTACTCATTATCACGCATAGCCGTAGTCATATGACTGCAGACCCTCGCATCCCTACAATGCCGGGACTGAGCACGTCGGGTTTTCACCGGCCAGGCAGACATCGCTCGCACCAAGCGCGAAGCGCCGTGCGGTATACGGCGAGTCGCATCAAGGGTGAGCTGCATCCTACTGAAAACCGCTCGTGAGGCGGACCTTCTTCCATATGGACGACAGGGTCGAATTAATTTATTCGTTTTCCACTTCCAGAGACAGCAATGTGGTTATTACAGTATGTAACTGTCTCGTGTGTGCCTTTTACCATAAACACTAAGCCGGCGTCCCCGGTGGCTTGGTAGGTGGTCCGCGTGCTCATCAAGATCAATTTCGTGGGTTCAAGTCTCACCGAGTGCATGCTCGTAGGGACTTTTTCTTGCAGAAAAAAAAATGATTGGCGGAAAGCGCGAAAGCGTGAGCTAACTACATTCGATGAAAATCGACGAGCAGTGGGAATGCTGAACCCGATGCGCGACAAAAAATAAAGGCACGTACCGGGGGGGAGAAGGGACGACACCTGTGACCACGGCTTGTCCAGAAGATCGCTGAGGGTAGGGTGTGTCTTAACCCCCCCCCCAGAGAGCATTGGAACGAACCGAACGGAATATTATTTGCCGCATGAATTGGTGTTGATTGGTTGTGGGAAACAGACAGATTCAGTGCAGCCCGAGAAAAACAGTATATCCAGGAAGAGGAAGAAGAAGTGTTGCACCCCTTTTTCTTGTTTGGGAGGACCGAACGGCCCGACCGAACGGGAACAAATATTAACAGCAGATTATTTGATGTAGATGGACACCACCGAAGATGGATGTGGACACCAATTTGCTTTGGCATGTGCAAAAGATACCGTTCGTGCCGATTCGGCTGGCGAGGCCCAGGATTCTGCAAGGACCCAAACACGCTTTTTTTGGTAGGGACGGAACGAATGACCACGAACAGCCTCGTTCCGTTCCGTTCGTTCCCATGCTCTTTGGTGGGAGTTAAGACACGCCCTAAAACCTCCTACGAGTTAGGCTGGATGGAAAGTAAAAGTGGCGACTTGAAAAAAAAAAACTACCTACGTGATACGATCAGGGGGGGGGGGGGTATATAGGGAGAGACGGGGCGGGGTGACACGAAGGCGGGGTGAGCTTCGTGAGAACGGGTTGGGGTGAGGACGTCGAAAACGCGAAAAAAAACGCCGCCTGCGGCATGTCATGATTTTTTGCTGAAACGAGCGTTGCTATCGACAGGTACGGGAAAAGGGTGCTGCGGGAGGCGTCACTAAAAGGATTTCTGCCCATGAAACGAGGCAACAACGACCGACGCTAGGGCTGTCTCGCTACGTGGCTGCGCCATGCAGAAGGCTACCCAGGCGTGGGCGGCACGGAAAACCAACCACTTTCAAACAAGCAACGTACCCGAAATTCGTTCCAGACGTGGCTCCCGTCCAGTTTCGGCACCAGCACGTCGAGCTTGCAGTCGAAGTACTCTCGACACCCCTCGTCGTAGTTGAGCAAAAACCTCGCTAGGTACGCGACAAATCCTTGCCCGTACGTCTCGTCCACCTGCGAGAGCCTGGAGGACACAGTGCCACTGTCCTCGTCCAACCAGACCATGTCGCCGCCTGTTGACGCCTCCCTCCCCGCTCCAGAAGCACTCGGTGGTCGGGATGTTGATGACGACGCGGAGCCGGCTGCCGCTGCTGGTCGGCCGGGCACAATCAGGCCGGATGTGGCAGCCCCTGCCAGGAGCGCGACTAGAGAGCTCTGCCTGAGGAAGCCCAGCCTCGTCTCTGGTGCCGCCCTGCCTGAGAGCGGGTGCGGTGGTGGTGGTGGTGGTGGTGGTGGTGGTGGCCGTCGTGCCGATGGTGGTCCTGTGGTTCGGGTTTCTGACGAGTCCGGCGTGGGCTCAGCTTGGGAGGGGGTGCCTAGGAAGGGATCTCGCGGTGCGTTGGCGTCCAAGGACAGCCGCATCGCGGTCGTGAGGCCCTTTGAGTCACGATGCAAAGACTGGCTACCCAGTGCACTACTTCCACGTCGAGGATGGAATTCGTTCGTCGTTGTGCCGGCAGAGGTTGAAGAGGCGCTGCCGAAGTACCGACCGGTCAAGGCCTTGCAACGACACTCGGAGGGAGAAGGGGCTTGCGACACCAACGAGGATTGAAGGAAGGAAGGCCGGGTCTTGGCTGCTGCCGCGATGAACGCTACCGCAGCGGAATCGCTGCTGATCACGCCTCTAGCTGTGGCAGCACAAGCTGCATTTGGCAGGGTGCTTCCTAAGAGACAACATAACACTACCGCTGTTGCCGTAGCGCAGCTGCTAGCGCCCTTGGCGCGTTGCCTCACACGGCGATGGCGATGAGGTGGGTCACATCTCACGGCAGAAGGCAGTGGGCGTTCTCGTCTGGCGCTCACGCCATCACTGTCGGTGAAAAGACATGTACCTACCCCTTGGGCTAAGTATCCTCCCATCCTCACGTATACACAATAGAATGCCCCCACGCTCTTCTTCTCGCCTCGTAGCTTTCCGGTCATGACTGCATGCTACGCCTCTGCGGTGGCATGGTTCAAGCCCGGCTACACAAGGCCACGCAGTGAGTCGAACTCCTTTGACCATAAAATAAGAAGAAATTAATAAAAAATAAGTTGAGTACGTGTGCACTTCGTTAGCGGCACTTGCCGCTCTCCTTGACAGTACGTAGTGATCGTGAAGGCTCGGCCTCCCGACTACAAATCTATGGCGGTACGAATAACCTCTGCAGTGGCTAAGGCCACCCCGTCCCTTTCGGGACCACAGGCGCTCAAGAGCGTGTCGCTCGTGGCGGGAGCGATGATGTTAGGTGAGTGCGACGGTTCCTGCTGGGCTATACGATGGGTACGATTACGTGTCTACTGCTGTACCAACCTACAGAGCAGGGTTTCGACTGCCTCGGGCGACACATGAGTTGAAACACCGGTGCTTATATCGTACGGGCTTCGGTCAGAAGTTCTATCCCAGGTCCTTGTGTTGCGTGCGTTACGGCTGTCTGTAGCGAGCTCTACGTAGAGCTCTACCTACTACGGTTGTATAGCAGTCTATCATGACACATCATACCTGGTGTCATACGTCGTTTGCCGGTTGAGTTTGGTGTGTTTGGATTTCCTTCTCTATCCTGGATCGGATTGTTTTTCAAGTTTTTTCGCCGTGCTCGAGCCATGGGTTTGTACCTGCTCCACTAAGACAACCCCAAGACGTTCCCGCTCTGTAGCGCGCTCGTTTCTGAGTCCCCGTTTGCCCGTGGTAGGACCTGATGTGAGGATGATGTACTCTCCCCGCCTTCCATCACGACGTCACGACGACAAAAAACAAACAAGCGGGTGGATTTGTTCATAGCTATTCCGCCGACTTTTTGTTTATTCATTTCTTTGTCATCACTTCTTTTACTTTCTTTCCAGCTGACAGCAGTACCAGCAACGAGAGTACGAGTACCCTCAGCGATCTTCAGGACAAGCCGTTGTCACAGGTCTCGCCCCTTCTCCCCCCTCGTACGTGCCTTCATTTTTATCGCGCAAAGGGTTCAAAACTGCCTCTGCTCGTCGAAATTAATTGAAGGTTTAACTCACGGTCTCGCGTTCTCCGCTATTCAGTTCAATTTTCATGCAGCAAAAAGTCCTGTACGAGTATGTACGTACCAGGTATGATGTACCAGGTATGCACTCTCTACTGCTGTAGTTCCACCTAAGACCGAGGACGTGTGACCGTGACGTTTTACGAGATCCGACCATGTGCTGAATCTTTTTTTTGCCGGTTGGGATACACTATAGAAGTATAATACTGCTGTACGAGTACGCCATGGTTGATTTGTCCGACCGAGTACCGAGTACCCGAACCTCTCTCCTCTCATCTCTCTTCTTATATTTGTCCAACCAAGTACCCGAACCTCTCCTCCTCTCTTTATTTGCTTGTGATGTGTTCGTATAGTTTTTTTTTCAATTTTTTAGTACAATCACCTACCTGCCCCACTATCCATTCTGAAGTCAGCGATCCTGATGGAGATCGACCAAGCGCTTCCTGAGAGGTGCGGTACGTACTCTGTAGTGAACCTCTAAATCTGTTGTATCGTATTATTGTTAATTATTAAATAGACGTCAGCTGTGAGTTCGTCTGATTGAATACTACTTTGCAAGCTGTATTTACAAAACAAAAAAACAGCACAGATCGAGAATTTGATCGAAACTCTTCTTTGCAAGCTGTGTGTGTATGTACCGTCATACGATACGATTTCCTACCTTAGAAGAGGGCTCTCGGTCCGTTTTGACGAAGGAATCTCAACCTGTTGTTACCGGACAGGGGGGACCAGCGGACAATCTAAGTACAATATCAAAGTAGAAAATAACACTGCTTGTGCGGGGGCGCCCGGAACAGTCTTTTTTCGACACCCCACCGGGTCGGACAGGAGGAGGGGGTCTCTAGAGACAGGTGATCCAAAATTGGAAACAATACATTGACTGGAGAAGGGTGGATTGGAAGTGTCATGTCACAGTGTTTTGGTGGCTCGCTTTGACGAGAAGATGGCTTCCGGGAGACGGAGCGAAGCCACCTTCTGGTGGCTCGCTTTGGCGAGAAGATGGTTTCCGGGAGACGTGTTCGTCGGAGCGAAGTCACAGGGTTTTGGTGGCTCGCTTTGGCGAGAAGGTGGTTATCGGGAGTCGTGTGTAAGGGTCAATCTTAACGAGGGCAGTTTTTCAGTTTTTTTCAGTATTTTCCCGAAATTTTTTCGGGAAAAGCCAAAAAACTCCGACCCCGAAAAATGACGTCTTGAAGTTTTTAGGGTTCTTCAGGAAATTTAGGTACAAGGCCGTAGAGGATCGGGCAGCCCCACCGCTCGAGCTGTGCCACCACTAGCGAGCGCACAGAGCTGACAGGGGTCGTTCCTGAGGTAATTCGCAAGTCATGGCCGAACGCAGAAGGCGCAATAGCTTTCTGGGCTCTCGTGGCCGAGTTAACAAGGTGACCGCACCGAGGTGGCCGACCGACTGAGCTCGGTGACGGCAATAGCTGAGACTTTGTCGCTTTGGGCAAGCGTTGGGCGTTGTAGCGTGACGAGTTGGTGATGGATTTCACTCCCCAAGGCACCGACACCTGCCTACGAGTCAGGCCGATGACAGTAGGGCCACCGCACGCATGGGTTCCGCGAGCGCAGCTGCTGTAGGGACGGTTCTGTGCCGGGTGGACGATTATTTCCCCAGCCAACTGAGGCACTTACTCGATACCTGGTAAGATTCAACCCTCGCTGAATTTGGTGAAATGCCGAAATTTCAGGAAAAACGAAATACAATACGTGTCGTTAAGATCGACCCTAAGTGGGAGCGAAGCCGTTTCGGCGCGAAATTAGTTTTCGGGAGTCGGGTGTTGATGGGAGCAAAGTCAGAGTGTTTTGGTGGCTCGCTTATTCGAGAAGATGTTTCCGGGAGTCGTGTGTTGGTGGGATCGAAGTCAGGGCGCTTTGGTGGCTCGCTTCGGCGAGAATTTGGTTTTCGGGAGTCAGCGGTTGGTGGGAAGAAAATCACAGCGTTTTGGTGGCTCACTTTTGCGAGAAGGTGGTTCTCGGGAGTCGGGTGTAGGTGGGAGCGGAGTCACACGGTGGCTGGCGTTGGCGAGAAGATGGGTTTGTGGGATTCGTGTATTGGTGGGAGCGAAGTCATAGCGTTTTTTGGTGGCGAGTTTCGGCGCGAAATAGGTTTGCGGGAGTCGTGCGTTGGTGGGATCAAAGTCACAGCTAGTGCCCTGGCGAACGCGCAGCGAGCACGCTGTTTTTGTTGACCATGTGACCTGAACGCGGGAAATCTCGGCGTTAGTCCGTTCTCGGATATTTTGACGCCCCAAAGTATTTTTCACGAGTTAAGCGCGTACGTGCCCGGTGGTTGTGCAAAAGTTGTCCATACTCCAGTCCAGAGTTCAGGGCTCAAGTAGGGCCTGCTGGAATTCCACAACGTGGCATACTTGTACAATTCTCCCGCCCGTGTCTACATCGACGGCCCGCATGTCATGCAGAGCCTTGATGGCATCTAGCGGTGGCTGGAACGCGTCCGTGAGGAATGTTTTCGCTTCCTCTCTATTCTGCACGACAGTATCTGGGAGTACTAGGAACAGCTCCTTTAGGCTCTGCGCTCTCGACACAGCGGTGTACCCTTGTCGCGGCGCTAAGAACCCTCTAAGCGGTATCCACAAGGTTGCTCGTTCGAACCCTACGCCCTGCACTCGTATCAAAATGGAAAGGCGAGGGGCACTGTATGATCAGCCCCGGGGTACAAGAAAAGGGACGAAGAACGAGACGGAAAGGTATCGTATACGCATCCGTTGAGGGGGTTTCTGTGTGAATCGAAGGAAGAGCAGGTGCGGGACTGCGTGACACTGTGATGCACAGCAGAAGCCACAAACAGCACACAGCGCACAGAAAACACACACAGCACGAACCAAATACCCAGATCGTACGACGCACACAGCAAGCACACAGAACACACAGCACGCAAGGAAAACACTGGACACAGAGCAGGCACACATCCACGGAAAATAGAACGCAGCACAAACAGGTCGGGGTTTCCATAAACGTGATGAAACGGAAATGCAACGGGCACTGTATAATCGGCCCCGGGGTACAAGAAAAGGGACGAAAAGAAGAGAGAATTGTGTCGCATAACGCATCGGAGGCAGAGACTTTCTGTGTGAAATGAAGGCAGAGCAGGTCCGGGACTGCGTGACACTGTGATGCAAAGCAGAAGCCACAAACAGCACACAGCGCACAGAAAACACACACAGCACGAACCAAATACCCAGATCGTACGGCACACACAGCAAGCACACAGAACACACAGCATACAGGGGACACACGCTGACTGGACAAACAGCAGGCACACATATATACACGGATAATAGAACCCGGCACACCCAACGGTGGTACATTATTGGTGGGTCGCTACCGCTCCAGAACAGTCTCGGGAGTCATAGGTTTGTGGGACTGCGCTGGTATGTTGATTGGTGGGTCCTTACCGCTCCAAATCAGTCTCGGGAATCATTGGTTGATGGGACTGCGCTGGTATATTGGTGGGTGCAAACCCGAAAGTATTAGGTAAGATTTTTAAAAATTGGAAATTAAACTCGAAAAATAATTTGATTTCTCCTAAATCATGCTGTGATCAGAGCACTCCGTTTTCTTTTCCGTTCTGACTTTTTTGGCGTGGGGTGTCGTAACAAGAAAAAATACTGTTCCGAACGACCTCGGCTTGTGCGTCATTATTTATATCTATCCATTTCATACGGTGTTTTTTAAGTTTCAAGTCTGAAGACTTGCCACTTGCCATCTTGACAGGGTGCTTAGCATCGTCTGGGATCCTCGCAGAAGGAGATCGAGGAAAGTCGAAAACGATCCCCTATCCCCGTCTCGAGGGGAGGCCTCATCCTCGGCAGTCTGACGCTGCAGATAGATCACTTAGCAAGCCTTTGCTTCTTCTTCGAACGAAGAAAGCACCAAGAGGATGAGTTGAGACTCCACCCACCCACCCCACTGGCACAACATATTGAAATATATGCTGGATATTATGTGAGAGTATATATCACATGGTACTACTGGTGTAGTCCATGAAAGCCACAGAACGTATACTTCGAAGTACGTACGTAGCTTGTTATTTTTTTTATCGCCGGAGAAAATAACACAGAGTAGGCGACATGCACGAGATGTCACCACTCTGGGGCTGTTTCACCAACTGAGCGGAAGCACCTCCGTGGGAGTGTGTCCACTCTTTCATCCCATACTCTGTGAATAGAAGAACTGTCGACAAGATACAAACGGGTTTCAAGTGGTTGGCGTTGTTCCGCACAATGCTGACGCTTCCGCTTTCGTGTTTTTCGCTCGATGTGTCGGTGTGGCGGAAAGAGCTCTCCCGCGCTCCTCGTTACCCTACACCTCACCTTACTGTAGTTTTTTCCAAGTAAAATAAGGCTTGACTGTACTACAGCCGAAGCCACTTTTGGGAGCGCATTGTGCAGCCCGCTGCGTGTACTGTTGCCTGCATGGTGTCGGGACAGAAATGGCTGGCTTACCCACCAGCGGATTCGAGGAACCCATCCAGACCCGGACCCGGCAAGAGGGCGCCCCCGCGATTTTTCTCCAGTGGCGTAATATTGAATACCTTGAAGCGAACCAAGAGCAGTGCGAGCCCGATACTGGAGGCGAAGCTGCAACGCACAAATGCTGATCACAGGCGTTAATTCAGCAGGGGAAAAAATATGACGCAGTGCCGATGGTTTTCGTGCTTTTATTAACCCTGGTCGAGAAAGCCTACGGACGTAATACGTACTATTAATATGTGGAATTTATCGCGTAGAATGTCTGTTCCACGCGCGTGCTGCTGTATGTAAGCCCATGAGTCACAACGGTCCCCCGAGCGGGGCGGCCATCGTCGACCCCCGTATTCCGGAACGCCAGCTCTTCGCAAGCGGCTCGCACACAAAGGACCAAGATGGCTACGTAGGCAAAAACTTTTTTGCCCTTGTAGTACTGCAAAATCCCGTTTTGGGGAAAAACTACTTGGAATTTGAGAGTTTTTTCCCGAAAACGGAACTGCGGCCCTCGAAGTCCCGTACCCGTACGTGTATTACTGTCAGAGAGTTACTGTTTGCTTTCCTGTGACCACGTGCTCGACAGTGTCGACAAGCATTTGCAACATGCAAATCACAGAAAAAGTATGCGCCCGACCAAGAGATGTGCTGCAATAGCTCCACGTGTACGATGCACCCCCGTAACTACGGCCATCCATGCATGACATGACTGCACCTCCCCCATATGTAACGGCGGTGATGGTTATGTTTCCATCATCCGGGCGTTCAATGGGAAACTCTGGAAATACGTCGCTAGGTGCTCGTGCGAATTTGGTCTCCCTTTGCGTAGGCATCGTCCAGTACTCAATCAGCACCCCCAGAGTACATATAAATATCGCGATATATTGTGTTCGTGCGATGCATCTTCTTCACGTACAGCAGTACAACAGCACGATCACAAGGCACGGTGAAATGGAACGTGTGCCGCTTCAAACGGGTACAGAGGGAGAAATTCTCGAGTACTCTCATGCCTTGATTCTAGAGCGTGCGGAGGTCTCTCTCAGCTCCCTACGCTCCGTGCGCGTAGTTTAGCTATCGAGAATGTGCGCTCTGAATGCCCCCCCCCCCGCTCCCCCCCCTCAGATGTCTGAATGTGAATATGCCTTTTAACACGCGTTCTATCCAGCGCCCCCTCTGCTCCCCACCTGCCGCGGGAGGAATGCTAGCTCACGTGTCGACTTTACTGCGCGAGGGTTTCCCCCGGGGCGTTTTCCCAGCATCTTCGAACATCGCGGATAGTGCGTTAAACAATCATAACGTCATCGCCGAAATTTAAACGTATAACTAATAGTGGGGGCCAACAGCTGTACGTGGGGTCCGGCAATTGCTTTTCGGGCCACCAGGGGGAGGGGGGGGGGCATATTGTGACGGCTTCATCTTTCGTCGAAAAACGCTTCCGAAGGCTTTACACTAATGGTCGCGGCACGAATTGATTTGTGGAGTGTGTTTGTATAGAATCCTTTATTTATGCAAACAGACCGTCAGCTGCGACTCCGGCCGATTGAATACGTCGAACTCAGATTTTCAAGCTTGTGTGTATTTATACGTCGTTTCGCTCTATCTTTTCATCGCTGCAGGGGACCTTGGGTGCCAGGCGATGGAGTCGGTCAACGCTGGAACGCCGTTCGTCGTGGACCACCCCCGCACGCTGCGGATGGGAATAACGGGCGCGTTTGTGTTGACGCCCATGAGCTTGGCGTGGAACATGTTCGCCGAGCGCTTGGCCCCGGGGACGTCCTGGCGGGCCATCCTGACAAAAATGGGGGTGTCGATCGCCGTCCTGCCTCCGATGGTGAGGGAAACCCTCGGAACGCGCCGTTATTAGTCGCTCAACGGTACACGATTGCTACTGCCCGAAGACGGATACAGCAGTACATAGTGTTTGATCTCATAGCCTTCTTTTTCTCGGGGAAGACTAACATTCCGAACGATTTCCAAGTAGTTTGCCCTCGACAACGTAGGCGCAGCTCTTGCAAGGTTATTTTGGGTATCACTCGGACTTTGGGCAAGCTTTATCCGGCTATTTCGTTGGTTCTGGCCGGGGTGACCCAACTATTTTGGACGTTTTTGTGGCCCCACGGCTGTTTGCTTTGTCGGGATGATGTATCTGCTCGTGTTTTGCGTGAAATGGGTTGAGGTTGCAAACGCTTGTTGCCGCGATAGCGGGAGCGCGCCTTGGCTTGAAATCCCAGGAGCAGAGGGTGATCGGCGTGTCTATCTCTGCCCATCATACCGTACCGTCGAACGACAACGAGCGTTCTTTGCGTGTGTTTCCGCTCAGCTGAAAAGTGACTACTAGAATAATTGTACTTCCTAGAAGTTACACTACTTGTAGTACAAGACTTTCCGCTAGTTCAATTGAGAGTACAATAAGTCACGCTACCATCAAAACTTGTAAAATAAGTTACACTACTTGTAGTACGAAAAGTTACACCTCGCACTTCTCGCAAAACACTTGACTGATGCCTTCCGCCTTTTTCTGCTATTTTCTCTTCATACCCGCAACCCACGATTACAAGCGTTTCTCCCTTCGTCGGTTTCGTCCGCCCCTCCGCCCGATGACCTCTCCGCGCGTGTTACCTCCACCGACACGACCGGCCAAAAAACATTCCACACGTTACCGAAACGGTAAATAAAGCTGGCGTCTCAGTTCACATCGCTGACTCTGCTCGAGGAAGGCAAGACGATGGACGACGCTCGGCGAAAGCTGTCCCACGACTTCGTGCCCACCCTCAAGAACGGCCTATGCTACTGGCCGCTCGTGGGCGTGCTGAACTCGGCCTTCGTGCCGGTGCTAAGCCGCCCAGCGATGAGCAGCTTTGCGGGCGTGTTCTGGAACGTCTACATCTCGTACCAGGCCAACCACAACGGCATGGACGTAGGGGAGCTGTCCGTTGTGTATCCCTTAACGGAAGCGGAGAGCGCCCGCGTGGCCCTGCGATCAGAAGGGGGGCCCAGTTTTGCGTCAAACAGCGGCGGCGGGGAGGTTTCAGCGTCGACGAAAGGAGGCGTTGACTCGAAGGGAAAGGACTCTTCTGGAGAGGAAGGGGGTCCCGCGGGCGGCCGTGGGGGCGTGAAGAAGGGAACACTTGTGCGGAGAACGACGGTCGTGTCGATGTGACAAAAGCCGTAGCACCCATTCATCCATCCATCCTTCCGATGTGAAGGAAATGTACGTACGTAGTAGTAATAGTTGGTAGAAATACCCTCCAAGACTCCGAAAGGACGCAGAATCTGTGCCTCTAGGATGCTGTCCACGAACTCTTGGGGCGAGATTTGCGTTCAAGTGAGGAAGCTGCATCTGACTTCCGTGTTTTTTGTGTGGCCAGCCGATATGACGTTGTGTTCCGATTATCGTGAAAATGTTGTGAGGAAGAGGGAGGGGGGGGGGGGGCAGAGTTGTGCGTTTCTGGGGCTAACTAAGAACTAGCAAGCGGGTAGCCTACAGGCCAGCGGTATCTTTTGCCGTCCTTGGCGCTGGGACGTACAGTATTTGTACATGCCCATGGTTATTCCGGTAGAAAGAAGAGGGTGAGGTTTGGGTTGCACTTGCGGGGAAGAGACGGAGGTGGACAAGGTGTCCACCGTGAACCCCGCTAAGCCGATGCCTTGCCCCATCAAGTCAGTGAAACTGCTTGCTCATAGAACGCTCAGCTATCGAGCAGGGCCAAAATTTTGAATGGAGGGCGGGAGGGGGGTAGTTTTTTGGTGTTGCTGCTGCCCCCGTGGGATGTATTACTCCCGCCCATTTTTGTCTGTCGCCTCTCCTGGTGTCTTCTTGGTATATAGGGCAGACCATCCCGTGGCTCGTGACAAGAGGGTTGTTTCGTGTGAGGACTGTTGTGTGTGGCTGCGTTGTGAGCTTGGTTTAGCTGAAGCGCTGGATAGTTTTGCCTGCTGGCTGAACAGTCGCACATGTCGGCCGTTTTTGGTGCCTGCGTTGTAACCCGTGGACGCGTGTGGCTGCCCGTGGGTGGTATGCCGTTCCAGCAGCGTGCTGCTTGTTTCATGTTTGTTTTGACCGGGTAGAGGCTTGGACTATTCATGATGGTTTTGGAAATACGCTGTACGCACCGTGGCGTTGTTGGGCCTCCGGAAAACCCGAGTTGTAGTATAACTAACCGTATCTCGTAACAGTGGTTTATAGAGTTCAAAAAGGGTAGCCGTGTCCTCATCTTCAGCAGAGCACGCACGGCGGATGTTTTCAATTAAAGTTTGTCAATATATACCTGGTATCGCTTTGTGATGTTTGCTCGTTTTTGGTGGCTGTCGCTCAGCTAGTGTTTCTCCACGATGCATTGTGTATCACGCCATATACCAAGTGCTGGTATCGGAGCCGTGCCTGTGATCGTTTCCACTACCTGACATCAGGCACGGTATTGAATCTACCGTGAGGTTGGGCTGGTCTGCTCCCGATACGTCGGCAGAGATCCGGCTCAAGTCGCACCCACGCCTCAATGCGGCCGATCTGTTGCACGGCGCTTTGTAGCTTTCTGGCGTGCGTCAGAGGCGTAGCAGCACCCCAGACCGAGAGCGGTACGCGAGGCAACAGTGTCAAGCTGTCCTGTAGGCCTCCAAGCCTACGAGAGGATCAAGCGTAGCCCCACTACCCGCCTGGCACCGAAAGGGGCATCACAGGCTTCAGTCTGTTGGCAAAGGGCGCCATACCCACACTGCCTGCACGGTATAAGACCGTTGACGTAGACTCGTAGCGCGCTCGGTTGCACGCTCGGTTTTTCCGTTGAGAAAAGCACGTGAAATTCCTGTTCTCCAAGGTACAGTAGCAAGTCGATCGTTTTCTTTGCGAAAGGAAGGGCGTTCGAGTGACCGTCACGGGTCGGTCGGTGATGTTGTCATCTGACCGAGAACAGGCGGTGGTGTTGTCATCTGACCGAGAACAAAAGCTCGCGAGAGCCAAATAACACGACTTCGACCTCTCCCTCTTCCTGTAAATGCCGAGCGAGAGAGAACGAGGGGGGCTGGCGATTTTTTCGCCTGTCGTGTTGCTCTCTCAGCTAAATTTTGAGTGTCTGTGTTCAAACGCCGGCCCACGGATTCATTTCTTCGAGCCGAGGAGTACCCAGAGGCAACAGGGCGTCAGTCGGCCCTCGGCGATGTCCTTCTGCTTCGCCAAATACCTGGAGTATTTGTTGAGTCTATTATACATCCGTCCCCAAGCGCGCAGCCCAAGGGTCTTTCGTTGCACCAGCTCCTGAAAAACAACGCGGTCCGAGAAATTGCGACGCGGGAAAAGGGGCGCACGGGACTTGAGAGAGGAAGGCCACCTTTTTTTTCCTTCAACGGGGAGAGGACACCTCTGCGTGGAAGGTGGACCCGCGGTACCTGAGCGGCGATATTGCTACCTACCGTATAGACCGGCAACACGCACGACATCACACACCCCAGGGATGCGTTTCCGAGACGATTTCCTGCGAAAACACGAGGGGGGGGCACGACGCACGCACAACAAAAAAGGTGGCCTTTGGGAAGACTCCTCGTTGAGATATTTTCAAAAGATGCAATGCTCTGTGTTTGCACTCTCCTACCGTTGTCGAGTAAATCAGCCTTACGGCCTCGGTAACATTCGTACAGGGGGGGGTATGTTTTCTTGCGTGTTATGTGTACCACGGAGTTTTATTCGCTGACCGGAATGATTCGTTCGGCGGTGCATACGCGTATACACACGCTTGGAAGGGCGCGGCATGTGTGTGCGGAGCGTTTTCGACTACGTACACAACGAAATCGAAAGTGAAATTTCGAAAGTGTCGACGTCGATCCCGATCATGCACGACACAGGTACATATCACAAGAAAGTTTCACGGTTCCGCCGTTGTGCAGTATACGGCCGAGGCGCACCGACCGTTGGGAGAGAACAATGCCTTAGAGGTATAGTAGTCCACCCATCGAGCCGAACCGATCTTTTCCTCCGTTTTAGTATAACCTATCGCGAGAGGGCTTTGACTGTAAAACGAAGCACTCTCGCAGGGAGGTGAGTGAGTACCACAAGTGCCCCCTGCCTCCCTGCTTTTCGCGTCTGTAATCCGCCTGCACACTCGGCATCTCGACGGCTCACCTGCATGTGTAGCGCTGGGTAAAGGATCATGGGAAATTTGTGGTGCATGCCAACGAAGTACTCGAGGGTTATGAGCAGCTCCCCATTCTCGTGCGCCCTCGCTATTTCCTTCAGTTGTTCGGAAAACATCGGCCAAAAGACATCGTTCGAGAGGTGTAGGCCTCGAACCAGCCTGTCCAGCTCGCCCAGCTCGAGCTCGCCCATCTCGGTCACCTTGCAGGTATGGAAGATGAACTCCACCAGCTCGCGCTGAGAGAGAGAGTTCATCGCGGTTGGGTTCCAACGGAAAAATCGCGTTTATCGGTTAATACAAAACCGGCCTTACAGCAAACTGTGCATGGCTATGATTAACCGCTCACGATGGGAGGACTACCGTAGACTCAGAGCGTGCCGGGAACTAGTTCGATCGATGGAGGAGGCAAAGGGGCGAAGTCCTCCAATAAGGTGAGGCAAGGGTCTGACACGAGGTGAAAATCGTTCCTCACGATTGACGAAGGCAACAAGCGCACCCACATATATAGGCGAATACGGCTTCTTAATGCGTGAGAGATGCGTGAGAGATGCGTGAGAGGACGGCTCGGATCATATAAACCTTTAAATCTGACTCTAATTCAAAGTGTTTTGTCCCCAGAACGGAAGTGCAGTCCTAAAAAAGGGTGGTTAGGGGCTAACACGGCCAGCACTGCTTCTCCCAAGCAGAGGCGGCCACTCCATCTATGTGTTAGAAGGAACTACCTACTAATAAGTTTGAAGCACAACAGGGAATTCCTCCTAGAATGTATTCAATGACGAACGCCGCCTTTTCCCGCGTCGATTGTTCAACGACTTTTGATCGGAGGCTTGGTCTACAGTATTACAAAGTTGCCTTGTGGTGCGTACAGTTCCGAGTTCCGTCCAGCGGTGGCGTACCTAGAGTCCGCAACAGCACACCAGCAAGAGGAAACAACGACGTCATGTTGTGCAAGAACCTGTATGGCCATGCCTTGCCGACGATCTCCCTGACAAACAATCACTGCGCGCATCGTGTATCCACCCTCAGTCCACGGGCACAAGCGGTGTTCTCGCTGTCACGAGCATGGCGTTACGCTGCTTTCTGTTAGATATGCACCATGATCCCGGAGTTATCAGCCAGCCGACTGATAGCCCAGTTATTCCGGTGCGTATCTACGAACAAAAGCGCAAGCAGAGGCACGTATGGTTGTTTTGCGCTGGACCTCAGATGTAGCCCATGGGTTGCAACCCCCTCGATCGACGCTGCCGGCTACGCGGACGAACCGACGTGCACTAGATACGGAATTATGGAACCTCTTCTTGCCGTTGTAAGCAAAGCGCCCTTCTCACCTCAGACATGAGGCAGAGACAGATGCACCCGAACATCCAAGTGGCACGATTCATCTCTCCCGATACGGCGTGAGCGTATAGGCGGTTGCTCGCCCAAAGAATCTGCGACGAGCCGATTGCGAGGCGCTTCCCTCGTAAACGCTGTGAACTTGGGATTGGTCACCAACAGGTCAAATTGCGTTTGTGAGGAAATGAACGCTGCTCCTCTCGCTTTCTACAGCAGCAATGACCCCTTCTGTACGCCCCAGAAGAGGGCGTCCTTGATAACCCTATCATGTCTACAACTCTATCAAGACACATCATTGACACAGCATACCCTATCATATCTAGAATAACTCCATTCACAAACTCCATCCCCCAAGCAACATGTGGGCGAGCCGGGTCCCGCTAGAAAAGACACCTCGTCACCCCCGATACGAACTCTAGCCATCACCAAAACCCATCACCGAAAATGCCGCCCACTGATCCTGCTGGCGTTGGACCTTCGGCTCACCTCCCTCATGAACAAAAATGGCGACACTCCGAGTGTCACCGTGAACAGCGACACGCCCACCTCTTTGTTGACCAAGCCAACACCCGTCGCCCCCGGTAGGAGCCCCGCTCGTATCGTCTCGTCCTCTTCCTTGCGCCTGAGTGCGTTGGACATCACTTCTTTGTAGACGTCCGCAAGGATTGCGAGGTGGGTCTCCTTGATTCCTGCCTTTCTCATCTTCTTATTCCTCGGCATGCTGAGGATGCCGACAAGCTCTTGTCTGAAGGGATGGCACAACGTATACTTGGTGTGTATTTACGCGAATGAAGGACAATGGGTACGTCGTGCACCAAAAGGTGCTTCATTTGTGATAGCGTATGAAGAACCGCAACAAGCAGGATCTGCGACAACATCAACAACAACGGCATCAACAACGGCAACAACAACAACAACGACGACGAAGCACGAAGTTATCTCGTTGTCACAAAATCTCCTTCTACCCGGAGCCACAGCAGACAAGCGGTACTTGCGCCGTGGATCTCGTGGACCTTTATTGAAGGTGGGCTTACGATACGACGCTGCTGCAACTGTCCGGGTCGTGACTTTCACCCCACCCCCGCTCCGGCCTCCACTCGCTCAGTCGGCGATACAGTCGCAAGCGCCAATCCCTATAACATACTCAAAGTTGGCATCGATATCCCCTCGCCCTGATTCTCCCCGCCTCGCCCACCTGTCTTCCACCAGCCTTCTCCCAAACGGATGGGGACATGAAAATCTCCCAGCCTTGACATAGCGTTTCCCTGCCGATATGTGGCCGATCTCATCGGCCTCCAACATCTCAACCGACGTGCTCCTCACTCCTCGCATGAGCCTGGCCTTCCGCCGCATGACCCGCGTCTCCGGCGCGAGCCAACCCCCTGCGGTTATTGGACCAGGCTCGTCGTCAAACTCCTCTTGGTCTGGTATCTTCAACCTCTCTTGGACGCTGGCTGCGGTCGCCCGCTCGTTTTCCTCGGCTTTCTCCCTCGCGACGGTCTTCTTTTTGGTTTCCTTTACCAGCTTCCGGCTCAATTTCGTGACGACTTCCGCTCGGCACATCCCGATATGCTTTCGTCGGACAGCACCGGTTCTGAGCAGCAATAGGCCATGCGCGGTTGTCAGACGGCCATGATCAAAACACAACGGTGAGCTCTGCATCACAATGGTTGTAAACGACTGCTGTACGTACCTGGTGACGTAAGAGAGAATCGAACGGAACGCCAAGCACTGAATTGCGGTAAAGGCCTGCCCACGCACCTCACGACAGGATCGCTTTTTCAACGGATTCAATCGATCGCAACAGGATGCTTTATTGCGGGTAACGCTATTAACGACACCGGTGTCGTAACTCCTTGTTTACGACGCCGGTGTCGCAAACAAACTCTTATTCGCGACACCACGCCATGCTTGCGTCACACGCCCCGGACCGAGCCGGGATTGCCACGGCTGTTCTGTCCCGGAGTAGGGATATCTTTGAAGCTAAGGTGTACTCGAAGCAGTCCCGCGCACGATGAGGTAGGCGGTAGCCGCGTGCTCCCGCAGAATATTCAGACCGATGTCGCAAATAGAAGCTTTACTAGTGACACCGGTGTTGCAAATAGTTTTTTACGACACCGCTCCATGTTTGTGACTCACGTCCCGGATCGGCCAGACCCTGCCACGGCTGTGTTGGCATTGTGCAGGGCCATCAGTGGAGCTATCATGTATCCGAAATGGTCCGGTACTCGACGAGATGCGTCGTATCCGGGTACACCCGCCGAATAATCAGACCGGTGTCATAAATAAGCTTCATTTACGACACCGCTCCACGTTCGTGGTACGCCCCCCGGGTCGGCCAGATGCTACCACGGATGTGTTGGCGGTGCACGGCTATCATTGAAGCTGTATCGTCTAGCCGAAAAAAAACCTCCAAAACTGGAGGGAAATATCTGGTATCCGCGTGCACCGGCAAAATGTTCAAGCTGGTTCTTGTACGTTGCACAGATAGCTTCGACCTAGTCTGCTCTGAATACAATCAACGAGAGCAAGCTTCCTTTGTTTATTTGGGTCAGCACCTTCGGTTTGTATGCTGTGCCGTGTGCGGTACCGACGGTATCGAAGACACAAACACGGACGGACGGGCCTTGAGGCAGTGGCATGGAGGGGCCAGCCGGTTGTGTTTATTTACTCTGACTGGGGCCATATTGTGCCCACTCGTACACTATTCATGTCCGGTTCCACCACCAGAGTGCTGATGAATTTGCGAAGAATTACACTTGCGTCGACGCCTCTCCACCCCCCCCCTTTGCTGGAAAAACTGGTCACATCAGAAATAAATGAATTCAATGATGCTGTCATCCATTGTTGTTGTTGTCTTCACATTGAATCGTCCTTTCTTCCCAACTTTATCAGCACACCCAGTGCCGTCCTGGTTCCTTATCCTAGAGAGATACTGATTCTGTGGTCACAGACTGTGAGACAGAGGAAGACCAAAAAATATAAAAAAAAACAATCGCAAATTCAAGGTGCAAGGAAGTGAGATGCCAGCGTACCGGGTACGATAACACAACAACACAAGCAAGACCAGAAAATGAGAACAAAAAGTCAATACAACCAAGACCAACAATCTGAAATAAAACAGAGCACAAACGACGCCACGACTTCAGGAAGGCTGCCAGACGGAAAGCAAACGTACCCAGGAAGGACAGCTATCCATATGCAGGAAACTCCGCCTCTAGAGCGGTTCTTTGTAGGATGCAGCTCACCCTTCAAGCGACTCGCATCTCACGGCGCTCCACGCTTGGTGCAAGCAATGTCTGCCTGGTCGATGGAAACCCGACGCGTTCCGTCCCGGCATTGTAGGGATGCGAGGGTCTATGGCCATACGACTACGGCCATGCATGATAATGAGTACACCCCCCCCCCCCTGCTGCATTTATAGTGCACCTTTCTTCCCTGTGGGGAATACTACAATAGTACCGACCTTTCTGCAGTGACGATTTTATTCAGTACCAGTACTAGTACGGTGCAAGAGCAAGCTTGAACATTCTGCGGATGCACGCAGACACCAGATATCTCCTCCAGTTCTGGGTTGTTTTGGCTATTACGGGGGACCATAGTTAACAGGACCAAACATTGTTAGTAAAAATGGTTAAATCTATACCAGGGTAGGTTTTTGTGTATACCATAGGTCCTATCAACTATGGTCCCCCGTATAGACGATATAGCTTCAATGATAGCCCTACACCCGCCAAATACAGCCGTGGTAGCGCCTGGACGATCCGGTGTGTGTGCTGCGAACGTGGAGCGGTGTCGTAAATAAAACTTATATTTAGGACACCGGTCTGGTTATTCTGAGGGTGTACGCGGATACGACGTATCTCGTCGAGTACTGAACCGTTTCAGGCACACAATGGCTTCAATGGTAGCCGTATACCAACATGTTTTTTTTTTTTTTTTAGGTTTTTGTCTGCTATTAATAGTCTCCTTTTTGCTTCCCTGGTGTCCGCAGTGGTGGAGTGCGTATGCTTGTTTTTTGTTTTTTGCCTCTGTTTTTACTTGAGGTATTTCTTCCACTCCAGAGTTATTGGAGCCTGTCCTGCGACCACGGACTGCATTGAATTGTGAGTTAATGTGAGAACAACAACAACAATGGTCGTGGTAGCGTTTGGCCCGGGTTGTGTGCCGCAAATGCACGGCGGTGTCGTAATAGCGGACTAGCGACACCGGACACCGGTCTGATTACCGCAATATCCTTTGATATCGCCCCGATCCATGAGAACACCCCCCCAAAAAACTCAGTGAAGCTGTCATCCATATGCAAGTCCGCCTCACAAGTGGTTCTTAGTAGGATTCACCCTTCATACGATTCGCCGCACACCTCACGGCGCTTCGCGCTTGGTGCATGCAATGTCTGTCTGGTCGGCGAAAAACCGACATACTCCATCCCGGCATTGTAGGGACGCGAGGGTCTATGATCATACCACTACGGCTATGCATGAAATCGAGTACATCTCTCCTATCGAGTACACCCTCCCCCCCCCCCCCCGAAAAAAAACACCGCAGGGGATGTGCAAAACTTCGAGAACGCGCCGGGGTGATCTTCTTCGTTATTTTATTATCGTTTCGCCCCGCTGGCTCTGAGTTCGCCCCGATCTGTTATTTTTCCGCTTCTTTTTCTTTGCAGCCCCATTGAACGTTCACAGATAAATCCAAGGCAGCTTTATTGTTCTTGTGCTGCTGTTTAGTCGTTGTTTTCGCTGTCGCTGTTGCTGTCGGAGGGGGTTTCATCCACTGGTGGTGAGCGACTCGAGCTTCCCCAACCGCCCGCCTTCTGTACATTGAATGCCCCCTCGTAGGTGTTGCTTAGGCCCGAAATCGTGGGTTCCAGCGCGAGAGATCCGCGACGCAGTATGCGTTGGTGTGTTTCGAAAATAAAATAAGAGACCAACACCCCGGGGGTTATTCGCCCCGGGGTATTTTTATTTGTGGAAATACCCCCCCCTTAACTCTGAGAACGCCCCGGGGTGTTCTCTTTCACCAAAAATGTGTATGCGCCCCGGGGGGTGTTCTCAAAAGATATTTTGAGGGTGCATGCGGATACGGCGTATTTCGTCGGGGGCAGGGCCGTTTTAGGCACACGATAGCGTGGATGATAGCTATACACCATGATACCACGCCAAAGTAACCATGGCAGTCCCGGGCGGGGCGTGTGCCGCAAACGTGGCGAGGTGTCGTAAACAAGGAGTTACAAAAACGTAGCAGGTACCCTTTTCCTATTGTATGTTTTATCTCAACCTTTTCTGTATGCATACTGTATGGCTTGCGGCGTCGAGTGCTAAAACATGTCAGAGGGCGGCCATGTTTTCACATACGGCGGTGGGACGTCGTCCACAATTGAACAGCGAATATGGCAGCCACTTCTGTACACATACATGCTCGCAGTGAAAATCGCGCTTATAGCGCAAACACGGTACTGCTGTAGGCACCGCGAACCTACACATACCTGGTAGGGCAGAAGCCGCGAGGAACTCTTCGCGCCGAGCTCTTTGTACTGCCCTTGTCCTTTTTTTTATTCTATTATACGGCCTTTGTACTTTCTGACTCAAGATGTACGACTATTAATATTAGTATCACAAGTATCCTTACCGGTGTTGCCTGTTGTTCCAGAGTTATAATATTTCTGGTATGCACTACCAGTATGCCGTAACGAACCAAGTTACGCTGGCATCAGGTACCAGGTAGGTGCTAAGGTATACATACCTCGTAGCGTAAATACTAGGCAGGGTCTACAGAGCAGGACCGGCATCAATGATCCGCGCAAGCAAGATCTACACCGTGCTTAGCGCAACAATCGTACCCTTCCACCGCCGCCACCGCCGCGAGTGTACTCTTGAACAACGGCGCCGGCAATGGTGCAAGCACCGTTTTCCCTTTGTCCTGCGCGCGATTCTTGCGAGTCCTGTCTGAGACGACTTCCTCATCGTCCCATTGCGGCCTGCGCCGTTCCGTATCTGTTTTGTCGCCCGGCATCGGGGCGGCTGCACCGACGACCCAGCCAAAGCCCTTCCAGGCGCCCCGCTACCATGCCAGCATGCTGCTGAAGACTCAGGCCGGGGATGTAAGTAGCACCCCAGAAACTTTCTGCCAACAGTCACAGCACTACACACAACGGAGTTCGCCGCGAAACGTGTCGGACGGACGACAGAATCGGCGAAGCGGAACATCGGCCTCCAAGAGGGAATGTAACGGAAATGTAACAACGGAAATGTAACAAATGTAACTGCCGGACACCGGATGACCGATGACGGGCAAAGATGCCAGTCAGCAATGCAAAACATGCGCTGTCAAGGGTGTAAGGCCGAGTGTTCCAGACTAAAAAATACCTGGTAGTAGTTTGGTGTCAGTCGAGGCATGTCGAGGCAAAGCTGCTGTCTGTCAAGGGGTGAAAATGCTGTCTCCTGACATCTTTGATGACCACGGAATGAGCGCAAACGCGCAAACGCGAACAGTGTTGGAGTGTACAGCTTAGTACTTGTACTCGTAGTGGCCCGGAGAAGTAGCATGTTGGGTATTCTGCATAAAGAGCACTTGGAGCTCGTTGGAGGGCAGTGCGACGTACTAGGTACGAGCGTACTCTAGTCGGACCAAGCCGGACGGACGGGCGAGCGGGACGGACCAGGGGAGTTGCACCAAAATAATTGAGCGTTTTGGATTAGGGCATGCGGAAACGAACGAAATGCTCAAGGCCTGCGCCCTGCGCCGCACCCCCACCCCACGGTGATTAGTGGCGCTAGTTGCCAGTTTTCCTGCAAAGCTTTCGTGCAAGGGCTTGTCCCTTCAGCAGTGTCAACGCACCGGCAAGGGTGAGGTGGTTCTGCAGGTACATGTGCGGACTAAGGTTATTTGTTGAAACTGTTTGAAAATGTTGACGTACTGGAACGAGTAGTACCGCACTTCATGTTCTACATGAATCCTCGTCTCAGAACGACGTCAGGGATCGAGGGATCCACATGCCTGACATGCCTGACGCAGCCAGCCTAGCGACACACCCACGGACGGAGGCAGCCTTCGGCAGCAACACCCACGAGTGTTATGTTTCTTTAGTCATCGTGTCGACTGCCTCCTTGATCTCCGTGAGGCAATCCAGCCTGACGAATAACTTTCTTGCTCTCTATACACAGGTCACAAAACGAAGTTCGCGCACAACAACAGGTTCGTAGCTTCAAGCGGAGTCGCCACCGCGGAGCACGCAGCAGGAGTATCACGCGCTTGTCGGGCGGCGCTGTGTCGGGCGTACGTGCACCGGACGCTTTTAGGTGTCGTTGTTGCCTCTGCTACAGTGGAGGAGCAGGAACAGGAACAGGAGCAGCGAGAACCGAGAGCAAAACATGAAAAGGCAGCAGGAGCGAGAACATGATGAGGAGGAGGAGCAGGAGCGAGCCCATGATGAGGAGCAGGAGCAGGAGCGAGCCCATGATGAGGAGCAGGAGCAGGAACAGGATCTAGAGGAGGGTGGTAGCAGTGTAGAGGGGGGAAGGGACGAGGGGAAGGAGAACGAGGAGCAAGAGGCGGGGCAGGAAATGGAGCAGGAAAACAAGGAAGCGGAAGAGATGGCCCAGGAAGAGGAGGAAGTGGGAGGGGAGGAGGAGGAGGAGGAGGAGGAGGAGGAGGAGGAGGTGGGGGGCGAGGAGGAGGAGGAGGAGGACGAGGAGCAAGGTGGGGAAGGGAGGGAAGCCGACGAGAGACTCAAGAAAGGACTGGAAGACGACGAGGACGTCAAAGAAGAGAAAGGTGCGGAGGGGGAAGTTGAGGAAGAAGAAGACGAGGAGAAGGAGGAGTTCCACGCGTTGCTGACGGCTTCACCCCGCTGTTGGGAGAATCCGGGTGTCCTCGGCTTCAACAAGCTGGGGGCTAGGACGACTTTAGGAGCTTTCTCATCCGTGCACCAAGCGAGGTGGGGTTGCCGCTCAGCTGAATGACGAGCGTCCAGCTTTCACCGCTTTTTATACCTGGTACTGTATGTTTTAACATTGAACTCTACCGGTACCGGCATGTTGATGTACAGCAGTAATCGCAAAAACCTTGTTTTGAACACGGAGATTACATGGCAGATGGACGACGCCCACTACGCAAGCTCGTTGTGTTAGGCCGCGATAGGTCGTGATGTCGCAGCTATCATGGCTGTCTCTGCTGCACACCACTAACGCTGGGATCAACTGTGCCAGTGTTGTTGCTCCACCGCGAATTGGGAGGCTCGGTACTGCTGAACGATGTACTGTATGTTAGTAACTGGTAGGATTTATGTCCCATGCCAATACGGAGTCCCTGCTGCAAGCCACACACGCATGTATTTCCATCGTACACAATCGTCGGCGTCGACAATCGTTGTCGTCCCAGCCCAGCACAACTGCTTTTGCATCTCGGGCGCACAAAAATGCACGCCTGTATATATTTAGGGCTCGCTGCACCTCCGCGGGTAGAATAATCGGCCCAAGATCAAGATCAGCGACAGGCAATACCCTCGCCTATACCGCAACGTGAAACGTCGCCTCGTAGGACCAACCTGGAACTCCCTACGGCCTCCGAGAACGTTCTCAGCCTCGACGGCACCTGGCGGTTCGCCCTACACTCTTGCCCGGAGAAAGCGCTGGCTTCAGGGTTTTTCCGGAGAAGGTTCCGGGAGAAGGCGGACGGAAAAACCGCTGACGCTACCGCCCATGGCAAATACGGCGACACCTCGGGTCTGGCGGAAGGGGTGGGGTATGGAAGCGGTGTGATGAGAGGGGGGGCTGGGGGTGGGGATGACGGCGTGCGCGGAGCGGGCGGGGCCTGGAGAGATACGCCTGTTCCCAGCTGCTGGCAGATGCAGGTCTGCGCGTGTCTAAATATGTGCTCGTGTGTTTTTTGCCCTTATGGCTTCGTGCGTGTTTTATTTATAGTGTGTCTGTGTACGTACTGTGTACGTATACGTGTTTGTTTTTTTTTCGCTTGGTTTTACGTTTTTCTCGTAACAGCATTTTTGCCGACAACGGTGACGGCGCAGCAGCGCTTGCGCTGCAATCAGGCTCTGCTTGTCAGTGTTCAGACAACAATGAGTTTTACACTACGATAAGTGAAGAGTGACGTGCTGCTGCCGCTGCTGCTGCTGCTGCTGCTACTGCTGCTGCTGCGACGTTCTGCAGTACGCGTCGACGAGTTTATTCCTCTTTTCCGATTTCGCTCTTGATGGGTTCGAGGCATGGTATTGACGACGCCGATGACCGATGCCTGATGGCATGACATGACACATTTTTGGCTGACCAATGCAGAAAAACACGCGCGCCGCGCGTGCGCGCCCTTTCCCTTCGCATGGCTCGAGGACCGCCCTGATTCCCACCTCTCAGGATACCCCCTCCCCAACTTGTGCACAATGCAACACCTGTAGCCCTTGGTCGACCGTATCGCCCCTCTAGCCCCCGCGCCCACCCCTTCCCTCTCTCCCTTTTCCCCCCGACGTCGCTGATCGCTCGCTCTTCCTCAGGGCTATGACGTGCCTATCTACACGAACTTTCAGTACCCGTTTCCCGTCGATCCTCCCGCCGTGCCCTCCATCAACCCAACGGGGTGTTACCGCCTCACGTTTTCCATGCCTGATGCCTGGGGAGCCTCTACCGGTGGAGGCGGTGGCGGAGTGGGGTCCGAGCGCAGGAGGGTAGTCTTGCACTTCGCCGGAGTTGATAGCGCGTTTTTCGCCTGGGTCAACGGGAACTTGGTGAGGACGGGGGAGGGGAGGGGGGTAGATTTTCCTATCTAGGCAAGTCTTCGTGGGCCAATAGTCACGCGTTTCTTTGGGCGGTAGGTAGCGCGGGCGTGGTCGACGGGAAGCCGCCGGTTTACGCAAACGCGGACACGGTAAAGTGTGCGTCGGTGCGAGACCCCGCTTGGTCTTACGATAGTTTGCAGCTCTTCCAAGGCGTTCCAGGCATATTGAATCAGGAGCTGGGAGAGGAAGGGAGAAAGCGAGAGAGAGGGAGAGACATAGAGAGGCGAGAGGCGCTCGAACGGTTTAGTCGGATCTGTCTAAACCATCTCGACGTTGCCTATTCCGACCCATGCGAGACGTGCCTGCAAGAGCAGCAGCAGGTGCGAGACTGCGTACGAGGCGCGGGACGCTCTAAAAGCGCACCACGTAGTATAGGCGGTTAGGTAAACACCGCGAGCCTTGGGCCAATTGGCTTATTCACGCACGGCTGGTCAGGAACGGCGTTTTCGATCGAACAAGGCCTCCCGCCGGCTCGCTGATGATGACGAAGCACGCGCAGCGCTCGATTCCGCTGCGTAAGACGCACGCACGCGCACAGCAAGCTAACACCCATACCCCGACAACAAGCGGGAGCACATACATGCAGACATGCACACGTACATACACGCATGCGCACGCAGGTGGGGTTCTCTAAGGACAGCCGTCTGCCGGCGGAATTCGACGTGACTGAGAGCGTATTGTACGGGTCGGGGTCGGAGAACGTCCTGTCGGTGATGGTGCTGCGTTGGAGCGACGCCTCGTACTTGGAGGACCAGGTGTGTTTCCGCCGGTCGCGTGGGCGGTCGGCCGACTGACTCGACATGCCGCGTCGATCGATGGGTTTGGTTGGTTACCTGCGGCCGTTGCTCCTGCTCCTGCTGTTGCTGCTTCTGCTGCTGCTGCTGTTGTCGTCGTCGTTGTTGATGTTTTTGTTTTCGTCATTGATGTAGTTGGTGATGTTGTTTCTGGCGATCGCTGCTGTCTTTCAAGTCGTCAGGGCAGGGCAGGATGCGCGCCTGTATAGGCTAATTCGTCACTGCTGTCAGAGCAATTCGGTAAACTTCATGTTATATACTTCTTTGTCGCACGTTGAGAACCCCCCCCCCTCCCCCGCCGACCCCCCCTTCTTCTATCTGTTATTTGTTTCAGCCATCACGAGCAGTGGCTCGGGGCGGTGGTCAAACTCTCATCTCGAACAGAGCTGCCGTTCCTTGACTGCACACAAAATACATTCGGTGCTTTCTCTGCTTTTCAGGCCCTCCGACACACATTTTGTCGTTTTCGTCCCCCCGTGCAATCGGACCGCCCCCTTCACCGCTGCTATTGTGCGCATTGCCGGCTTCCACTCACGCTCTTTTCCTCTCTCCTCTGCCACCCCCTTTCTTTGTTTTCCTTAAAACCATTGTCGCCGTTGTTGTGTCAGGACCACTGGTGGCTGAGTGGGATCCACCGGAGCGTGCGACTCATCAGCCTCCCGAATCGCGGTGCGCTCGCCGATTTCTCGTGGCAGGCGAGATCACTCGAGTTCGCGGCTTGAGCCTGTTCGAGTTCGGTCGTTCCTGCTGTCTCTGCAACCCAACGCCGTAAAACCTATTTTGTTTCTCTGTCTGTCTCTCCCGTTTGTGTTTTGTTTGTGTTTTGCTGGATCATCGATTTACTTTTTTGTTTGACTCTTTTGAGAATAGAACGCTCTCGCCGACCCCCACATTCGTTTCCTTCCGATGTGATGAGTAGTTGGACGAGGAAGAAATTGAGGAGGAGGTGGAGGAGAAAGAGGGGGGGGAGGAGAAAGAGGAGGTCGGGGAGGAGGAGGAGGAGGAGGAGGAGGAGGAGGAGGAGGAGGGGGGGGGGGAGAGGGCGGGGTGCTTGCGTTGGCTCTTGACGGAATTGTTGTACGAGGAAACCCCGTTTTAGTTTCCAGGCGGTGCTTTCGACTGATGGCTTTTACTGCCGCGCGTACGCCGACGGGTCGCTGCTTCCTGTCACGCTTATGATACGCGAATCGAAGATGGAGCCGCCACGACGCCAGTGATGAATGCCCAAAAACCGCCATCGAACCGCATGATCGTTATGGTACGATCGCCCCCTGGCGCCTGCCTCTTCCTCTTCATCCCAGCCTTGGGTGGCTCTGGTTCATGTGTACGCCCTTTCGTTAGCGCATGTGCTCTCCCTCTCAATGTAAACCTTTACCTTTCTATTTTTCCCACAGACGGTGTTCTCGGAGCCCCCCGACATCAAGGAGGCGCGTCTCGGAGTCCAGTGCCTGTTAGAGCGGTCGCCCTCCTCGGCCGCGGCGCTCGGCGGCGGCGGGGGCAATGGTGACACTATTCAAGTCCGTGCGTACCTGTTCGAGGAAGGGGTCATGCCAGCACCGTCGACCGTGCCCTCCCGCCCCCCGCGCCGTCCAGCAAAGGTCGATGGGGATGGGGATCGGGGCGAAGGCTCTGGGCTGGCTGCGGAAGAGGGACGGCGGAAGTCGAAGCCGATTGCGGAGGCCCAGTGCACCACGACCGAGCTTTGTGTGTGGCTCGACCTGAAGGCGAGAGAAAAAGACGTGTTTGAATAGCAGGTAGGGGGGAAGATGGCGGCTTGGAGAAGGGGTTCATCTTGTGTAATGCGAAGGGAAGGGTGCTCCCCACATCGTCATAGCTCGGTCCAATTTTGTTCGAGGGCGCCGATGTTGGTGTACCAGAAGCAGCAGCAGCAGCAGCAGCAGCAGCAGTAGCAGCAGTGCAGCAGCAGCAGACGGTGTTGACCTGGCGACACCCCTTCACAACCGATTGCAAGAAGATGACACTCGATTCTGACGCGCCGCGTCCTCTCCACCCCTCCACGTGTTGGCGCACAAAACTAAACGCGTGGCGATGATGACCGCCCACCCGGCAGGTTTCCCGCGCGGAGCTGTGGACGGCGGAGCGGCCCTACCTTTATACCCTTGTTGTTTGCACCTTCGTGGTGGGGCCGGAGGGTGCGGTTGAAGATGAACCGCTCCAGTGCGAGAGTTCCCGCGTGGGGTTCCGCAAGGTGGGAGTGGGCGCGGGGGTAAAGGGGGGGGGGGTGTACTCGATATCATGCATGGCCTTGTCGTATGACCATAGACCCTCGCATCCCCACAACACCGGGACGGATTGGACGTCGGCTTTTCACCGACTAGGCAGACGTTGCTTGCACCAAACGCGAAGCGCCGTGAGGTGTTCGGCGAGTCGCATGTTGTCATGCATGGCCGTAGTCGTATGACCGTAGGGGGGCATTTTGTCCTGGAGGTTTTCTGCGCCGCTTGCGTAGTCGAATCGTCCGCGCACGTGTGGTTGCATAGGGCGAATTGGGCCCATCGATTGCGTTATTCGGACAAGACCATCGATTCCTACTTTGTGGTGTAGATATTTTCGAGATAGATAGAGAAAGGCCTGATCTCTATGGTCTGTATGATCTGTATGATCTTCATTATCTTTATGATCTGTATGATCTGTATGATCTGTATGGTCAGTATGATCTGTATGAACTGCATTATCTATTCATAGCTCATGTTGTCGCGTGTGAGCCGTGTAACCTGCATGATCTAGGACGTGTTGCCTGGGCTGGATCTGTGCTAGACATACAGATCTTGCACAGCATACCATAACGGCAGGTTAATTTCTAGGTGATCGACTGTAGATAGATAGATCATGATATCCACGATGTTTGTACATTATTTCCGTCGGTTGTGTTGTTTGGTGCCCCTTTGTTCTCTGCTCTCTAAGGCGTGAGGAGCGCGCCAGGGGTGCAAGGGGGTGACTCCTCACGGGTGGTTTTTGGTAGTGTGATGAAGTCGCGGATCCCTTCCCCAGGGGGATCTGTGCATTGCGGAAAGATAGGAGAGGCGAGTTTTGAGCGGGGGCGTCGCTTGACCTTCCCCAACTGGTGCTGCGGAAAAGCGCATGCACATATTCTCCGGATACCTCACGCATGGTGAGGCTCCGCATGACGCTTTGACAATGCGGGGGAAGCCGTACCATACACGGGGTTGGAAAGGAAGCGGTCAAGGAGTAATGCTGCAGTAGTTTCATCACGAGAAGCCGGCCCATGCTGCTCTTGAGTCCGTCGCACTGTCTCAGAGCAAGGACAGCAAGCACCGCGCAGCGCCGTCCACGCGGCCATGCAGCTCGCTAGACGCGCTCGAGCCTCTTGGACATCTCGTAACAGGATCAAACCGTTCTCTTTGTTTTGTTCCCTACACGTCAATACCCGCAAGATCGAGGTCTCGGGGGGACAGCTGCGGGTCAACGGCCGGCCGATCACGGTGGCAGGCGCGAACCGACACGAGCACGACGACATCGGGGGCAAGGTAGTGCCGCTGGAGTCCATGGTCCTGGACGCGGTGACCATGAAGCGGTACAACTTCAACGCCGTCAGGACCTCTCACTACCCGAACCACCCCTTCTTTTACGAGGTGAGGGTTAAGGGAGCACCCGGTACGGGTATAAGATAGGGCGCGTATTTTCCTCTATTTTTGTTGCTCTTCGTAAAATTCACGTGATGACTCCCCTGAGGTTTCATGAATTATCGAGGAAAGCAAAAATCGGTTCCCACAGCCCGAATATTGCCAAGTACCAGGCATGCATGTGGTGAGCACACACATATGCTGCTGCACCCGTGCACAGTTCTACCGGGGCAACTGCATCCAGGCTAGCACCGCCCCACCCTCAGAACCATACGAGGCATGGTAGGGAGACTACATGGAGGGATATGGTACTCTCGTACCTTCTACTCGTACCTACGTACCAGTACACGAGACTGTCGTGGGAGTTCGAGCACGAGTACGATACCATTTTTTTGCCACGTGTTTCTATGTTGTGCTGTTGGTTGTACACAATATTAAAAGTAAGCTGCTTGTCGAAAACAAAATGGAGATCGCATGTAAATATGATTGTGCGTACAACGTATATCAGGGTCATAGAATACGAATATGTACTCGTATTTTTTTGTACCTTCTTGTTGCTGTGCAGCCCTGAAAAAGTTGAAACTTATCTAGAGTGGAGCCGCGGCGTGAGGCACCGAGGCTGACGGACAAGCGGTGCGCTCGTACTTCCTCCAGGATAAGCATCACCCATTCGTTAGCTAGCTTTCTTCTGCGGGGAGTTGGGTGATCGATGGCCGTTTTCGGCCTTCGATGGCGTCTACTCTAGGTGGAGTGTCGTACGAGGCATCCTGTGGGTACCCGAAGAAGGCAACTTGCCACAGAGCAGCATCAGCGACCAAGCAAGGCCAATCTTGGGCTCCTGCTCACGATTGTTGTCGCGAGCTCGGGCACTGACTCTAACCCAACTATATACCCCTAGCCTGCGAGTCCTGGGCGGTGTGAGTGAGTTCAGTATGCTGGATGGCCTCAGAAGCGTAGCTCGCCATTCTTTATACGAAAAAACTCGGGCAACTCCAAACAGATGCAAAACGTCAATGCGGCAGAGATCTCGACACGCACAACAGATTCCGCGGTATCCTCGAGGCTGCAGTCTACTGATGCGGGTCCAGGACGATGGACGCCGGATGATCAACGCCATTCCGAGTCCGAGAGCTTGACTCATAAAAAAGTTGGATCGGCTCGATCAGAGCTGAGAACTTGTGGCCCAACTCTGTGTGCGATTTTGACTTAATTCCAAGGAACTTGGAGTTTTTCCGTCAGCACGTATCGGGCAGCCCTCGAGCTACCAATATCAACCTGAATCATCATGACAGTGGTTCGGGTCTCATTATTTCCTTCCGTGGTGGCCTGTAGCTCCCGGTCGGCAACCTGAGTACCCTCCATCCTCGGATGGGCACTGGAGGTTTGTGCTAGTATTTGTGCCAATCAGTGGCGGATAGAAGAATTTGTGATCATTTCTATTGGCCTAAAATCTTGCCGCAAAAACGAAATCAGAAGGCATCCAGAAAAAACTCATGTACTCTGTGCACCATTTCGAGATTGCTTCCTTAAGCCGCCCCCCCCGATCGCTATCCTACGAGATACACGGTGGCCACAGGCCGCGAATCAGGAAGGGAATAAGATCAGCAAAAATAAACTATGTACCATTTGGGAACAACGTGATGAGCTCCCAACTATTGGAGGTGTCTCTGATTCAGAGTAGGAACGGTGCTCCGCCTCGAAATGGAGGCGTGGTCAATGGTCAAATGACTAAGGCAAGCAACGAATGAGTTCGCCCCCGCCCTCCGCCCCGCCGTTTTTTCTTATAGGGCGGTCGCCTTGGCTGGCGGTCGAGTTAGATCATTTGTGCGGGGTGGAGAACCTTATCCCCGCGCACGGGAAATGGCCATATCACGTACCTGGTAGTGTGTATATGGCAAGGCACCCACGGGGTAGTTACGTAGTATACCCGTTGCTGTCCCTGGAAGTGGCGATACGCAAATCAAAAATGAAAAAAAACACTAGACTCTCCCATCCCTATGCAAGAGAGTCTGCCTCACGAAAGGTTCTTTTGCAGGAAGCAACTCACCCACGCAAACAACGTCTGTCGGGTCGGTGAAAACCCGACGTGCCCCGTCCCGGCATCGTGTAGGGGTGCGGTAGTCTATGGTCACACGACTACGACCATGCATGACAAGAGTAACCCCCCCCCCCCCCTACCGCTTTCATGTGTGTCTGGTGTGTGCGGGCGTTTGCCTGTCGCGTGTTGCCGACCATCTAGGTTTGCGACCGCCTGGGGCTATACGTGGTGGACGAGGCAAACATCGAGACCCACGGGATGAAGCCGACGCCTTCCCGTCTCACGCAGGATCCGGCCTGGCAGGAAGCCCACATGGAACGCCTGCAGGTGATGGGGCCCCGGAGTAGGCGCGCGGCACCGCCCGATCACCGTGCTGCCGTATAGTTTGGTTGAAGGGGGGATACCGGGTGTGTGCATGACGCGCGTATGGTATGCTACTCTACATACTGCTGTGCCGATATTTGTTTTTGGCTTTTCGTGTTTTTCTGATCGCGGCAGTTGAGATAGACGTATACTATACTATACTAGCTGTTCCGACGCTCTCTACGAGTGCCGCAGCGTGTGAATGTGTGCCATAGTTTGTTCTCACGGTATACTGTTATTTTGGTTGTCTGTTTTTGAAAGGTTCGGGCATGAGTGGAAATTGGTGCGCTCCTTCTCCCCCCGCACACATACACCCCAACTCGTCGTTCGACTCGGCTTTGTGGGCGCCAGCCAGCAGTGGGGTACTGGAGGGTGTCTCCGTCTCCCGTGAAAATAATGCGGTGGAATAGGCCGGGTCGTTGCGTACATATCAAAAGTAGCAGCCCATAGCTTTGTGTAGAAAAAAGGGCAACAATGTTTTGTTTCACCTCTTTTGGACCAGTCTTGTGATATTGGAAACGACACAATCTGTACACGCTGTATATACTTCTTCGTACGTATAGCTTAGTATATGCAGGTATTTCGGTAGTTGAAACGCTTCGTACGTATGCGGGAGTTCGTTTCGTGTGAAGGCAGCGGCGTTACCCGTACACGATTTCCAGGAAACAAGGGGTGGGGATGGTGTTTGAGCGAGCGATTAAGGCCTGATGGGTCGCGAATCTACGCGATTCCAACCCTCAAAAAATCTTGTCTGTTGAGGTTGTTGGCGTTGTTCTAGGCGGGGTTCCGTCCGAGATTTGAAGAGCGCAATAGAGCTCACCAATTATTCGAGATTTGGTCTGATTGGCTTAGGGTCCGGGTTAGGGTTGCTCTGGATGGCTCGAGGGTTAGGGTTGAGGTTACACACTATTCGCCTCGTACGCAGTGCGTGCCAACCATTTTCTCGAACATGGCGAGGCAATCGTGGGACGCGCGAAAATAGACGATCGTTCAGCAACCGTGCTTCGCGGCTGTGCCCACCCTTTTTCGGGTGCCCTTGCCAAGGAACCGGAGATACAGTATCAACCTCCGAGCTAACCGTACTCATGGCACCTTTGATTGAAACGCCTTGCAGGCCATGGTAGAACGGGACAAGAACCACCCGAGCATCATTTCGTGGTCCCTCGGGAACGAAGCTGGCCTGGGCCCCGCGCACTACGCCATGGCAGCCTGGGTTCGCGAGCGCGATGCCTCCAGGGTCCTCATGTAGGTGGCGAAGTGGCGTTTTTTTTAAGGAAGGGCGATGGGGGTGGGGGGGGGTTGTCCCGGGACAAGCCACGCGTTGGTATATTCTCTTGTCAATCATCATCAGGACACCGTGTTTTTGGATGTCCCCGGGATGTGCCACAGACCGCAACAGTTTTTTCCGCTAGGCAGAAAACACCTCAGTAAGGGTGGGTGCTCGCCAGGTAGGCTCCTCCCCCTTTCCCCCTTCCTTCCTCCTTGTTCGTCGGCAAACCGCCGTATACAGGGTAGCGCTTGGTGGATTGTTTATCGGAAGCGGCCGGTGGTTCCTGAGTCACCCTAGAGTGTCACATCGCAGTGCCCACCTCAGAACATCCCCCTCTTATCAGGTCATGACAGCAGCAACAGCAGCCCATCGGAGTAGCAAAGCGTGCTCGCACCCACCCACCTTTTCTACCCCCCAACAGGTACGAGCCGGCGATGTTTGAGGGTTCCCCGTCAGCTCCGGTGCCAGGCGCGGCGGGGGGCGGTCCCCAGCGGTCGGCGACGGATGTCCTGTGCCCCATGTATGCGCGCGTGGAGGAGTGCGTGCGGTTCGTGGAGGCGGACGACGACGGAGATGGCGGGGGCCGTCCCCTGATCCTCTGCGAGTACAGCCACGCCATGGGGAACAGCAACGGAAACCTGGACAAGTACTGGAAGCTTTTCCGCTCGCACCCTCGCTGTCAGGGAGGGTTCGTCTGGGACTGGGTTGACCAAGGGCTGCGAACGAACGTCCCCGGTCCTGGGGCGGGAGCGGCGGTGGCCGGGACTCGAGGAGAAGGCGCGGGGGATGTCCAGACGTGGGGATACGGCGGAGATTTCGGTGAACCCATCAACGACGGAAATTTCTGCATTAACGGGGTAGTGTGGCCAGATCGCACGCCCCACCCGGCTATGGAAGAGGTGAACTCAAGCGTGGTTTGCTGCTGCTATCGTCGGCCCCTTGTGCCAGCTGCTTGACCTCTGGCTCGGGGCGTTTTCCTTGCACAGTTTACATGGCTGTCTTCGAACGGTTGACTGCTTTCCCAAGTTTTTGGTATGTGACCGGACGAATGGTACATGGTCCCCCTCTACATGCCAAGTACTGCTGCAGCGAGTGGTCCGACTAGTGGTCCGACTACCAACGCAACATTCGATAGAAACACCTGAGGATGAAAGCACCCTTCCT
This sequence comes from Nereocystis luetkeana, assembly GCA_031213475.1. NCBI lineage: Eukaryota > Phaeophyceae > Laminariales > Laminariaceae > Nereocystis > Nereocystis luetkeana. The sequence goes on along the minus strand of JARUPZ010000027.1, from coordinate 3,691,024 downwards.
ATCTACGCCTTCCGCCGCGCGCGCTCCTCTTCCCTTCGCGTCTCCGCTCGCGCTTCTGCTCCCCCTCTCGACCTGCCGCCCATGCCAGTTCAAGCACGTGATGCAGCCGTTCGACGTGTTCATCTCGCCGGGAGGCATCGAAGTCCACCGCGAGACCTCGCTTTTTTCTGGGCCGACCTCGACCCCGACGTCGACACTGACACCGACTTCGACTTTGACTTCGACGTTGACTTCGACTTCGACTGCGTTCGTCGCGACGGTCGCACTGTCGATTTCCAACCGGTACGACCACACCGACCGCCTCCAGGAGCACCTGGTGTTCGGGTGGAAGGTGGAGTTCGATGGGCTCGTCATCGCCGAAGGAGACGACATGTTGCCCGCCGTCCTCGGCTCGTCCACCTCCAAAGATGTTCTCGAGGAGAACAACCGCGGGAAACAGCGCGGGTGGCATCCTGCAGCCGCCGCCGCCGCCGCCGCCGCGACTTCTTCTGCGGCGCACGGTGTTTCAGAGGCTACGGCAGCGGCGGGGGTGCGTAAAGCAAGCGGCGGTGGTGACGACGACAGCGATAGCAAGGGATCAGTGGCGAAGGTGGTGTTCGGGACGCCGTCGTTGCTTCTGCCTGGGCAGGAATGCTGGTTGACGGTCACGGGGCGGCTGAGGGAAGCCACAGCGTGGGCGGCGGCGGGGCATGTGGTGGGACACACGCAGCTAGAGCTGCATTCCGAAAAAGTGAGAGTGAGCTCCGTCCCGGCCGTTGTTTTGGGTAACCTCTTCGTTGCCGGCAGTTGTATGAACCCTTTCGGGGAATGGGCGACGGTCTTGTTGCTTACTCCCGCGGTTTCGGGGGGGAAAACGTACTGGGATGGTAAGAAAACCGGAATGGCATCCCCCCTTTACGCACGCGCAAATGCCTCTGCTACCTGCGCTGTTGGCGCCATCTATTGTCTCCAATCTTGTCTTGCTCGCCGATTAATCGACGTTGGTTGATTCTGTGGCATCTTGTTGATGTTTTTCACTACAGATGCGGCACGCAGCTGCCGGAGGACACGCGCCGGCGACGACAATGGCGCTAGCCGGCGGGAAGGCGGCTGCGATAGGTGAGGCGGCACCGGGACCTACGTGTCGAAAGCGCTGTTTTTTTTTATACGGGCGGACCCTTCGCGCTTTCGTTCGGCGACGGATGGCGCTATAAAAGGTCACGGGCGCGCATAAAGGCACTGTACTGTTTGGGGGCGGTATCGGGGGCGGGGAGCGTTGGGCGGCAGCTAGATAAAGCGCTTACTCGGTTGCAGATGCCGTTATATCGTCGTACCTGGTCAGACTTTCTGAGCGGCAAAGACTCTTCCGTCGTTTCTGGTTTCCTGTGGGCGACCTACTGTAGTGGTGGGACTGGGTTCACACGACGTGACAACGACTGTCACGCCTCCCCCCTCCCCTAACAGCAAACGCGGGTGGCGTGTTTGAAGCCACAGGTTGCTGCGGAACCACCTGCCGGAAGCGCGTGTGTTGTGGCGGCACGGCGTGTGTTCTATCTACCCGAAAATTTTAGCGCTCGTGCATGCCACCGCCTCTCCTCCCCCCACCCTCTCCCGCGTGCGGCATGAACGGACCGCCTCCCTCATACAGTGGAGGAGAGCAAGGGGGACGCCAGCCTGACGGTCACGGTCCCGTTTCCAGTCGACGACGGGGACGGAGACAAGGGCACCGGCGGCATTCGTGCCGTTTTTGACATGCGTGGCGGCGGCCTCTCCAGGCTGCAGCTCCTCGAAGCCGGTGGCGGCGGTGACGGCAGCGTAGGCGCAGTCGATTTGCTTGATCGCGTCGAGGATGGCGCTCGAGAGGACGTAAAGGAAGAAGAGGTGAGCGGGAGGCACGGTATGTTGGTGGGGACGAAAGTCGTCATGCCCAGTCGCTGCGGTTGATTTCTGCTCGGGAGAAGACGGCTGGGTTCGTGCTGGAGAGGAACGAAGCCCGTTCGCCTTGCAATGCCCGATCATGCGCCGCTCCGCGCGTTCTGTTTCGGTTCTAAAGTATTCACCCGGCCCTTCATCCAGACCTTGGCATGCCTGCCTCTCCCCGCTCTGTTTTACGCACCATCCGACAGTACTCGCGTCGCTCCCTGGGACTCCAGTTCCACCGGGCGCCGACGGACAACGATCGCGGAGGGTATGTTGGACAGTGGGACGTGACGGGACTTTTGGGTCCCGCCCTGGGACCTTTCGATTCGCGCTCGGGATGGGAGCGGCGTGCCGTGGATGGGGCTATTGTGGTGACGACAGAGTTCACGCTGAGGCCGCACACCCCTAAACCTAGGCTGTGTCAACTTTTCTACAAGGTAGGGGTCCAACACGTTCGACAAATGAGAGGGAAAAAGGAGAGGGGGAATAAAGGGGGAGGAAGGGCGGGGGGGGGGTAGAGCGCACGTGGGCGGTATAAAGATCGCAACGGATTTTCCCCTGGAACGTGATTTGGTCGTATTTTTTGGCCGTTGTGGTTGAGCCTATCAATAGCAGCCTCAATGGACGCAGGGGTAAGATGAAACAACGCGAGGACGGGGCTTGTGTGGCGCTCGGGTATTCTGTGCTTTCGGGGCCGCCTTAAAACCCTTTCTTTCCCCCGTACGGTAGTGAAACTTGTCGGCGCGATACCCCTCCTCGAAAACCTTAACCCTGTCCGTGCCACTCCCCCCCCCCCCCCCCCCTTTTCGGGGTGCTCGTTCTCCTTCCCGTCTAGCTTCGGGCGTTCCGGGACAAAGCTGAAGCCGAGGCCCGGGTGGCGACGGCTCCAGGAGCTTCCCTGCGCGACCGGCTGGATGGCCCCGCTGCCTCCACCCTTTCGCTCGAGAACCTTCGGAGCGACGAGGTGTCGTTCGTGCGAGCCACAGCCGCGGCGTGGCGGCTGGGGCACGCCGCCGATGACAACGGGACGGGCGGAGGGGACAGGGGCGGGGGCGGGGTCCGCGTGTGGTTGCCCCCTGTTCGCCTCAATTCTACGCATGACGTAGCCGCTGGGATGAGCGTGGCCCCGGAGTGTGCCGTCGGGGACGGGGATGGCGACGGAGGGGAGGCGGCGAGCGCGGGGGCGGAGGGTTGTGGTGGTGGAGGAGGAGGAGGAGGAGGAGGGAGAGCTGGGTTCGATGCGGGCGAAATCCAGTGCAAAGTCCGCTACACCGTCATTCCCTCGGGTGTGGTGGAAATAGAGAGCGATGTTTCTATGCCGGACCAATGGCCGACCATTCCTAGGTGCGCGGGTATGTTTGGATGCAATGTGGGACCTTCGCTCGCCTGCAACGTGCTGGGTGCCCCCAGTGATGGAACTTTGGTCGTGGGAGTTGATGATGCCCCTTCCCTTGCAGCCAGAATTCGCCATCGATGTCCTCTGCGCTTCTTCGCTCTCCTCTTCCCCCTCTCATGCGGTTCGAACACGCTACCCCTGTGTCACCAATCCCCTTGTGGTTTGTTGTTCCGGGAACAATGTTCTCCTTCCCCGGGCAGCAGTCACCGTTAACGATCGAACGACTTTCACCGCATTTCTACGTACAGTATCACACCACACAATTTACGACCCCGCCCGCTCTCCGCCCCGCCCATGGACACCTCTTGCTCGCTTCGTGCTGGGCGACCGCTTTTCGCGTTATATTAATACCGCAAACGCGCGAGCAGGGTGGGCCTCCGTGCTCTTCTACCCGGCGACTTCTCGTCAATCCGGTGGTTTGGCCGGGGACCGCACGAGAACTACCCCGATCGGAAGGTGTCGACCCTAGTGGGCGTACACGCCTCCTCGGTGCCGGAGCAGCTCACCCCGTACATCAGGCCCGGAGAATGCGGCGCCAGGGTCGACGTGCGCTGGCTGGAGCTCTCCCGCCCGTCTCAGCCCGATGCACCGTCGGCGCCATTAGCGCGGCAGCCTGCCTTACTGTTCGCTGTCCCTGCTGGCGCTGGCGAAGGCGCTGACGCCGGAGCAGGGGGTGGAGAGGCACGAGAAGGGTGCGAGCGGGCGAACATTGGAGACGAACAGCAGCAGCAGCAGCAGGGGCTATTTTCGTTCAGCGCGCTACCGCACCTATCGGAAGACCTTGCCGGGGCAATGCACCCCGAACAGCTCGCCCCTCGGCCCTTCACCAGCGTCAGCCTCGACCACCGGATCATGGGCATCGGCGGCGATGACTCCTGGAGCGCCTGCGTGCACGACGAGTTCCTTGTGCGGCCTGGGCGGTTCAGGTTTTCGTTTGCCATGGCCCCTTACTGGCGGGTGGCCGATACCGTAGCCGGCGGTGAAGTAGGCGTCGATGCTGCGGCGCCTAGGGGAGAGACAAGGAGCGAGGGCAAGCGAATAGGTGGACAGGCGGTCGAGTGCTGGCGAGCTCTACGGGAGGGACGCGAGAAAATGTAGCTTGGCCCCCGGTGACGGTGTGGGTGACGCAGTGGTATATGCGGAGAGGGGTGGGTCTGGAACGGACCGACTCCTGGAGGAGAGGAGTGGGTTCCTGGACTTCGGGTCTCGCTTGCGCCGAGAATACTCAGAGTTTGTGGCCTATACATATGTCTGTTTTGTTCGTTTGAGGGTGTGGGTTCTGTTTTGTCAAACCCGTTGTGTTTTTCTATTATCTTTCCTCCCAGCGTGGTTGGTTGCGAGGCGCTTGAGTTGGTTTCTCGCGTTGCTTATCGTACGTATGTCGTCGTCATCTCGCCGCCTACTACTGCGACGCGCGTCAACGTCCCGGGTGAGGTACCATTGCTGTTGATGCTGGGCAGACGATCGAGGCCTGTGCACCTACGTCCACGCCACATCCCGAGTAGATGTCGGGGACGTTTTGTTGTGGGCATGCCAATCGTAGCCCAGAAAACCCACTGCGAGCAGAATATCGTAGCACCGAAAACGTACACGTAGGCGCATGGGGAAGGGTAGGTGCACTCATGTCGTGCATGGCCGTAGCCGTATGACCAAAGACCCTCGAACGCCTACGGGGGTTGCCACGCTTGTGGCTTTGCGTGTTTGTGGGATGCCACGGACCAACACTGTGCTCGTAGCGGACTGATTTGTTTTTGACTCTACCCGCCCCAATAGTGTTTCGTTGGAATCGCGTGTGCTTAGTCTCGGTTTGCTAGGGGTATGGATGTTCGCACTACCTGCTAGCCTGCGCGCGCGAGGCACTCATATTCATGACCGCAGGGGTAGTCGCGGACGATGCCCATTGGAGGCATAAGGACGCGTTCGCAACTGACATGTCGTTTCCGTTTCGCAGAGGGCACACCTTAATTACTACGGGCAGGAAGTACTGGGCACCCTGGTTCCAAAAATGAACGTCATGTGTGGGCTCACTGACAGCCATACCACTGTACCCCTCGTATATGCCCTGGCGGTGTCTCACAATAATTATCCCGCACTTGAGCAATATGCCTGTTCACCTTTCTACCAGGGAGATACGTTCACGAGGTTGGTGTTGGTCTCTATCCAATCCGCGAGCTCCGCATCTCTACATGTACGTCTCTTCCTACCGAGCCCGCCGAGCTGACCCCAACGCCCCGTCTTGACACCTTTTCCACGATGCGCAAGAGGCTTTCCGCCCTCCACAACTCCACCACCGCCGCCCCGCCCCCCGGTCCCCATCAACACACCGCCGTCCCTATCCTTCCCCCACAATCGGCCTGCTATCTGCGGTGGTACCGCCGCCGCCCTGACACCAACCCTTGTGGTTGATGCTACCGGGCTTGTCGATGATGGAGGCCGAATCATCACGCTCGTTATCGGGCTTTCGTGTGCGTCGGCATCGGTGTAACCGAAGTGACTGCGGTCGTCATCGTAATCGTGGGGACGAAGGCCACGGTGCCGAGCGCTTGGGAGATCGTCCGCGGGGGTCGGAGTCTCGCTGTCGTCGCCGTTTGGTGCCCGCCCTCCGCCGGCTACGGTGGTGGTGCTCTTCTGCCCCTGATAATGATGTTCCGCGTCTGCTCCCTATATATGGAAACCGGTCGGGGGGCGGGTTGTTGAGGGCTGCTATATGCGTGTTACGTGTTCGTATGGGCAGCTGTTCGATACCCTCGCCACCCGTTTCAACCAGTTAACCCTTTTGGTACTCGCGTTTTGGGGACAAAGTCCTCAAGAATTTGAGTGGTTTGCCCCCCAGAACGGGACTACAGTCCTGAAAGAGTTATAAGAAGTAACGCATGCCTAGGGTAGAGGTTGCACCTGTACTTTTCTGAGGCCCCTCTCTCACTTGAGAAGCTTTGGAACTCGACCAAAACCTGACATTGTGAGAAAAAAATCAAAGCACTACCCGTCGGGCAATCTCATGCATGACCTACAGCAGTAGATATACCGCGGAAAGCTATTGATAGGCTGGTCATACACAAATGGGACTGCAACGATAGTAGGTAGTTCCTCAGCAGCTGAGGGGCCGCGTTACTCAAAAACCGCTTCGTAGCACGCGTCAATTCCAACCATTGTTTAGGAAATTCGTACTCCTTCAAATAAGAGTGGGACACTTGGTTTGGAACACTTTTTTTCAGTTTAAAGGTTAAGCAGCACTGACGGCGGTCGTCTGGACTGTCAAGCGAGCAAGCACCACCATGTATGTGTTGAAAACAGTCCGGGCGAATAGTCGTAAGGCCACTAAGAATGTTGGGATGGAAGCTTACTCGGGGGGGGGGGGGTCCTATTGACTGTGGCAAGATTTCAGGTGGCGGAAGCCTCAAGTACTACTCGCGCTCGACATCTGTGGAGTGAGGAGCGTAGGTGCCGTACTGGGGTGATCATGCATGTGACCATGACACGCGGTTATGTGCTCGTTTCAGACAGAAGCCGGCGCGGTAACACGAAAGTCCCGATGTCCTGACCTGCGCCGAAGACATCAGCTTCGAGTATGTATGGCCGTACGAATCGTTGTTGGCGACGATGACAACAACGGCGGCGGGTATCAGACGCGTCGCTTCAACGACACTATTTTTTCGCGAGTGGCAGGGGTTGAGTGGACTTAATCTGCATACACCTTGCTCGAAAGCTGCAAGAAACCGGACAATGATCGAGGGCAAACGTACAGCGCGCCCCCTACTATATGCAGTGATTAGCATGCTAGAAGCTGTTCTGCGCGAGACGCTGTGCACCTATTGACACCAATCGCTTTCTATAACATACCAGTACAAAGTAGACCTCTGTTAAAGGCGCCATGATGGCAAAGTGAGGGCGGGCGACCGAGGTGATGGAACTCGTGCGTCAACAAGTTGAAGCAAACCGTCCAAAGTCGAAGCCAAGCCCAAGGACGCACATACCCACACCTAGAGCCCACACGAACCTGTGACAAGCTTGACACGAAGCCGTCACTGGGTGGAGCGATCCGCGCACGTGGGGGGCGCGGCTGGTGGTGGTTATTTCTCCGTTCCGTCGGTTCTAAAGGCGCGGGTTTGCTGTTCAACCTTGTCGCCCCACCAGGGAAGCGCCTGCAGGTTCGACGCCAGTATGCATGTGGTGTGTTCGAGGCGTTGGTGGCCCTAGGTGGACAACTGTCGACTAATACCCAGCCATAGACTTCACGCATGAGTCACATCGACACGAGGCTGCAGTATTCTTCGAACGGTGCGAAACCGATACGCATACGGCACAAGCGAAAATCTCTTCCCGTGCGAGCTAAGTGGATAGCTACAGACAGTAGTACAGATTTACCAGTGACGGGCGTGCCACTCGCAAGATTAACCAGTAAGCAATTGAACGTTTTCGAGAAAAAAAACAATACCCCAAGAAACAGAAGAGTTGCAGTAAAACATGTCTCATCCGTGCGCAAGCGGACGATACACACGCTGTATGTAACGCTCACGGGGACAAAAAAAACGCAGCAAATAATAGCAATCAAAAAGAAGAGCAAAACACCACAAGTTCAACCCGGTCGGCGAAAAAAACGAATAATCTCCCCAAAGCAGATAAAACCATCCACAAGGCGGACAGATCACGATCTATCTATCTACCGTAGATCATCTAGATCCCAACTTGCTGTTATGAAATGTTGTGCACGATCTGCTCAGTAAAAATTCAACTTAGGATACACGTGCTAGAGATGATGCAGATTATACAGCTCCCACCCGGAAACACGATCTAGATCATACAGATCAGGAGTCTACCTACCCTGAAAAGATCTAGATCATGCACTGGGAATCGCTGATCTATCCGATGTGCGTGGAACCACCCTGCAGGGGCATACTGCTTATTGGCTTCGGCCTTCGCCCACAAGCCTCGAAGCAACTTCACGCGCACCCACCTTCGCTGCTGCTTCGCGCACAGGGGTGTCTTCACCGCCTCCGCGCCGCGTCCATTGCTTACCACCTCGTTTGTACGGGTGCGTCGCCCGACCCACATATTCCGACTGGCTCTCCAGACACACTCGTCGCTGTTGCTGCTATTGTAGTGGCCACCGTCTCTATGCTCGCGGCTGTGGCCCCTACCGTGCTTGGCGTTATCCCCGTCATTGATCCCGGTGGAGTCGACTATACGTGCGGCGGTCTTGGCGAGGTGCTGGTAGAGGAGTATTGGGGAACGGGGTGGAAGATAATCCACAACAAAATGGTGTGACGTTGGTCGTAGAGATGACATTGGTTAGTGGCAGATGCTGCGGTCTACGTGGCGTTGTATTGCCCGACTTCTTGGTACGGTGTAAAAACGCTTACTGTGGTTGGTGGCTTCTAGGATAGGGCGTGGGGGTGAACGTCAGGTAAACACCCACGTTTTTGTTTATGGATAGGGATGATATTCGATATTTTCAGAGCTCTGGAGCGCTGATGGTCATGCTCCAGACGCGATATAAATTCGAAAACGTGACCGCGTTAGGCGTATCTCGTTTGTCCCTCAGGAAACGACATAGTACCAAAAAAGGGGATTGCAACCACACCACACCACTATATAGATACATACCCTTCTCGAAAAGCATCATACTCGTAGCACCAATGACCTGTGCTACCGTGGAGGGTTTAACTTGATTATAGTGTAGCTGAATTATTTCGCAACAATCTTATTATACCTGATCTGAGGAGGAGCAACCCAGCATGGTTGGACCCAACGCCTGCCGGTACCTTTCAAGGATATTCGATAGGTGCCTACGAGCCCGTGCGATTTGTTTACCAGGCTTAAGGTTTCAACTTTTCTCGAAGTCGTGGTTGTTGGCTTCTATGCTATCATCAAGTGGAGCCTCAGAAAATTCTCGGAAAATGTAGGTGCCATATACCCCTAACGTAGCACGCGTCGAATACCAGTTGTTCCCTGCGTTCCATCCTACCAGATACGAAAAGTCTTTCAGCAGCCAGAGTCATCGGCGAAACGCGAAGGCCCCTCCCCTCCTCTCACCCTGCGCATGGCTTCTATCGCGCGCACGTGCCGATTCGCTTTCGCTACTTCCGCCCGTCGATGAACGTAGTTGTCCAGCAGGCTCCACACGTCGGCACTCGATATGTCGGAGTGGTCAGGCGGCGGCAGTTCCGCGGTACTGTCGGCTTCCCCGTGTTTGTCTTTCTCGTGATCTTCCCCATGATCAGTACCACTCCAACGGCCAACGCTCATGCTGTCACCGCGGGAGCTGCTATTCCCGCTGATAACGCCTTTGCTACTATTTCTTCTGCGCTTCCTGCCACCTGTCGACAACTGTTGGTGATACCCCTCGGCGGCAGTCGCATCGTCCAGCACCGCCGGAGGATCCGCAGCCACGTACGACCCACCAGCATGCGCGGGGTCACCTCTGCGACTGCCAGATGGGCGCGCCGGGACCAACAGCGATGACACCTTAGAAGCGTTTCTACCGCTGCTGCCGCCGGCAGCAACAGCGGCAGCAGCCTCGCTTACAGCATCGTCCGCCCTTCCTTTTTCCCGCCTCCTTGGCAATACACCAGACCCCACGCTGACGTATTCACACTCTTTGGCTTTGCCCCTTATCCATTCCCTCGTTGCCCTACTCCCGTCCCTTAACCGACAAGGTGTACATGCCTCCTCTCGGTCTCGGCACAGCAGCTTCGCACGCCCTGTGGGGGGGGAAGGTCTTGGCGACGGCCGGGAATTCCAGGGCCCCTTGGCCGGCGCCACTCGCGCTCGCAAGGCGTACTTCGGGTAAGGACTGATTCGAGTAGTTCTGCAGGGTCTCGAGGGCGAAAGCGAGATATTCAGCTGGGCCTGCAGCTCGGCAATAACCGTGTCCGCCCGTTTTTTTTTTCTGTTGCGTTTTTTCATCGGCAAGGGGAAGCGAGAGAGACGGGAATGGCATGACCGATCGATCTACCAACGTTTTGAAGTTGGGGTGGTAATTACGTGATTGCGCGGTGGGACGGAAGACGGGGGTGGCGGGTGGTACTTACCCTACGTGTGCCGCCAACGCCTAGGCATTGTGACGTCATACCTGGTACCAAGGTACCTAATGTTTATTTGCATCATAGCAGATGTATCACCTATTTGTTCCGTCTGTAGTAAAGTGTGATGGCCGATCGCTCTTGAGCGAGGCGGGGTGGGGCAAATAGTGAAACATACCATGTAAATACCGAACGCAATAGCGGCTACTAACACGGCGGGTTTGCTTACCGAGGAACGAGAGCAGCATCGCGAACCGTGCGCCGGGCTTTTTTCTGTCATGTAGAATATTCTACGCTGTTTTCAAGCTGTTCCTTCCCAGAATCAGCCGCTTCCCGCCGCTCGATGCACAAACTCTGAGCTGATAATAGTCCGTTTTCTACTCTATCGACATGACCTCGGAGCAAACAGATTCCTCTTTGCTATACTCTACTCTCTCTCTGCAACAACGTCTTACAGCCAACCTACTGTACTACCGCGACACATAGTCAAAGCGTGCATGGGCGTTTTAACCTGATTGTTGTGTAATGCATCCGACGTTCGTCCTCCAATTCCGCTCGTGTCGCGAACCCCTCGGCCTCGAGCCTGGCCACACTTTTTATCATCCGAATTGTCTGCAAGAGGCGTGAAATGATCGGGGGGTGCTCTCGCGTGGACCGTTTGAAACAGGATGCTCAATCCACGCCGCGGTGAACCATGACAAAAACGTTTTTTTCACGAAGCGAGGCGGTTATCGCTCGTTGAGAGAGGAGAACGCGCAGAAGGTAGCACAGGGACCCCATAGCATCATTCTCGACGTCCCCCTGTAGGACTAATTTACAAGTGCTGTCAAGCTGCCGTATGATTGGGAAATATTATCACGCTACTACTGCTAGTGCTGTTCATCCTATCCTTTGTGCGGGCCTGACCTCGCCATCGTGGTGATTCTTCTGCCGCCGGAGAACATCGTTCTCTCGTCTACGGTTTCGGAACTCGTCGCTGAGCCCCCTTTCCAGTTCGAGTCTAGCTTTATCTGTATCACTGTGAGGCACATCACGGTCATAGGGTGTTGTCAGGGCCATTCGAGGTGGACGAAACGGCGAAGATTTACAAGTCGACTCAGGCATTTCAATGCCGAATATAACGTAGATACAACAGGAAGTTCTTCGTAAGCACCTCGGTATTGTCACTCTTGTGACTCGATCGCATGGGCTGTGACGCTACCGCAACAGTTTCTGCGATCTCGGACAACCACAATGGTTGGCAGGAATTGGATGCCTGGTAGAACAGAAGAAACCAGCAAATGCACCGTGCACATATATTCGGACGCTTGTGCGAGGGTAGAAACACGGAGACGACGCGGCGAGGACGGTAACACTGGACACGCACGTATACGCGTTTTCACGATGTGCCCAAGCATGTTTCACCGACCCCCCCACAGAACGTTGCACACTTCATGTAGCAAGCAGCCTGATCAGGCGTCTTTCCTGCACGAGGTGTGTTGATCACATAGCACTACGCACTAGCCTACATGGTATTGTGTTATTTTTGAGCGTGCGCGCTGGATATATTGTGAAAATGCAATGATACTGCTGTAGCTATATACCATGGCACTGTATACCAAACAGGGTGTGGCCAACGCACATCCTGCAAATGAAATACGAAAAACAGAATCGGCTTACATTTCAAATCGAGACCGAGCCCTGTGCCCCTGCAAGGCTGTGGCTACGCTAAACTCGTGCTGGGCATCTTCCAGTCGCTGGTTGCCTTCGCCAATCGCCGCGGCTAGCTTGTCCTTGAGACTTGCGACCTGGTTCTCAGCAGGAAGGATGCGTGAAGGACGTGCGCAACCGGAGGAAGATTTACGAATACACGTCACAAAACCCGCAGTGAAAATGACGCAGGTTTCGTGCAGAGGCGCAACATATAGTGCCATATCCAGATTGTACTGCAACATCGCGGTGTTGCCGCACGTTTCTCCGGGATATTGAGTCTTGTACGTTACCAGGAACTACCTCCTTGGCCACTCGGTCAGCGGCGACTACATAGACCGGGAGGTAGGCTCACAAAGTAGCCAGTTAGCCCCTTCAAACGCAGTCGCCCCGCAAGCAATGTCTGCCTGGTCGGTAAAAATCCGGCGTGCTCCGTCTTGGTATTGTAAGGATGCAAAGGTGTATGGTTGTACCGCTACGGCCATGAATGATATCGAGTACACCCCGCCGCCCCCCCCCTGCTGTTCCAGGCGTGGGTCACGGGGGACAGTGCGTGTAAGGTAACTTTCCCCACTCCTTACTCTACCCTATGGCGTCGTAGGCCGTCGAGCAGTGCTCTCCAAGTTCGCCCCAAGCGAGTTTCTATACGTTGACTTGGCGACACTTGCTACCTTACATGTGACAGGCACGGAGAGTACGCCACTTCGGACCCAGCGGCGACACGCGCGAGCCGTTCATAACTTGGAAACTATGCCAGTGCGCAACCCACTGCTTCGCCTCGTGGCGCCTGTTGACCGCGCCCCGGTCTCACCTCCGCGTCGAGCTCAATTCTTTCCTCGTCCCACGCCGATAAAAAAGACAACGCTTCCTGGGTTCTCTTCAAGTCTTCTCGCAGCTTGGCTTCCTCCTCTGCACCCTTCGCGTGCTGAATGCGGTGGTTCTCGCCCTGAAAAGAGAAGGCGATGCGACGTTTGTTTATGAAGCACACTCGGTAGCGACGTGGTAAATGCTGTACTGTACGTACATATCCTGACTGTGAAGAGATCAGACCTACTGCGTATTTGCGGGCTCCACCACGTGATGTTACTGGGTGACGCAGAACCTGCCGAAACAAGGAAGACAGAATAAACATTTTTGGGAATCCTTGGGCATTTGTTGTCTCGTCGTCGTCCACTTAATACAAAAGTTGATACGAAACATCCTTCGATTTTCGGTTGACCGACCTTAATTTCCGATCTGCACAGTTCTTGCTGGCACTGGCTGAGCTTGTTTTCTAGCCCGGCTATATCCGTGTCTCGTTGCTTCTTCCCCCCTTCGACCGCGGCTTCCGCTCGACCAAGCTCAGCCCGGAGGATCGCCATCTCCTGGAACGCCTTACTTGTCTCTCGCTTGAGGTGCTGTAGCAAACGAAAAACGCATTGCCATTTTTGGTTGATCGGATAGATGGCGCGCCCAAGTTATTCTCATTAATAGGAACATCCGACAATGTATCGAAGGTAGAGTGGGGAGGGCTGGAGTGAAGATACGGATCATATCAAAATCATTGAAAGAGGAGCGAGCCGGTAAGCCCACCGGTTTTGACAAGCGGAGAGCGCGTGGTAGCTAGTACCACTATAACGAGTAGCCATCACGCGCATAGAGTGTGTCGCGGAGGCCGTACGACGCATACTTTCACACCTCGAAAACTTGAGCGTCGGCCGCTCGCTCGAGCTCAGCTTGAACGAGCTCGGCCAATCCACGCAGCTCTTTCTGCCTCCTAGTGGGCACCGGTTCTCCTTGGTCTCGGTTGCCTCTCTGGGCAACAAACAGAACGAATGCGGGATGCGGGGGACACTACGATTGCTACCGAATATATTTGTAGAGGGCTGTCGGAGACGCACTCGGTAAATCTTTCGCCGCAACCAGAAGCTTGCATGTGCTCTCCTCACGACAGAACCCACTGTTCGGGGACAGAATTACGTACGTAGTATATAGCGTTGCGTGTTTTTTCCCTGTAAGTAAACGGGTCACGGGGCGGTCTCAACGCGGAGTGTTCTTTTAGGTTTTTCAGTTATTGTCGGGAAATTTCGGTATTTTCCAGGAAAAACTCCGGGAAAAACAGAAAAAATCATCCCTGAAAAATGACGTCTTTAAGTTTTTGAGATTTTTCGGGAAATTTTGACAAGGCTGTGGAGGATCGGGCAGCCCCATCGCTCGAGCTGCGCCACCGCCCCCGAGCGCACAAGGCTGATCAGGGCCGTTCCCAAGGTCATTCGCAAGTCACGGGCGAACGCAGAAGGCGCAATAGCTTTCTGGGCCCTCGTGGCCGAGTTCACAAGGTGACCGCACCGAGGTGGCCGACCGACCTAGGCGGCGAGGGCAGTAGCTGAGACTTTGTCGCGTTGGGCGTTGTAGTGTGACGGGTTGGTGATGGATTTCACTCCTAACGGCACCGACACCTGCCTACGAGTCAGGCCGACGGCGGCGGAGCCACCGCACGGATGGTTTCCGCGAGCGCAGCTGCTGTAGTGATGGTTCTGTGCCGAGTGGACGATTATTTCGCGAGCCAACTGAGGCACGTACTCGACAAGATCCACCCCTCGCTGAATTTGGTAAAACACCGAAATTTTATAAAAAAACGAAATATAATACGTGTCGTTAAGACCGACCCCAATCTCCAGCAAAAGCAAAACGTAAACAACAGCAAGTCGGCTCCTCCTCCACAGTAACTTAGTAAAAGACACCAACAACACAAACAACGCAAGAAAACAACAACAACGACATCCTTCCGTTTGATGTACGTACTGATATAACCAGCATACCTGGTATGCCTGGTGCATAGACGGTCTTCCACAGTCTAATGAGGAATATCACAGGCATATGATACCATCTCATCGTCGCGAACCGAAGCAAGGACGATGCACCTTACTTTGTGAACGCAACCACTATACCAGAGCTAATCTGCTATGCTGTACCGTTCACACCTTGGTCTTCATCCCTGAGGCCACACTGAAGCTAGCGCCCGCCCCAGCTCGGACACCATTAATGGTGGTAGGCAGTGATGCTGCCGCCCGCCCATCTCTATTCGGGCTGCGATGATTGCTTTGTTCAAAATGGCGAGTCTGGGTTATGTCCATGAGGTTAGTGACTCGATCTCTCACCCCGTCCTGATTCCCCGTCAGCAAAGAATCCTTGGCTCGTGCGGATTTAAGTGGAGTATCCCTGTTGCTATTTCTGCTTGCGTACCGTTGCCTTTGTGCATCGTTGATGATGTGGTCCTCGAGCCCGGACAATACTCCGTCTCGCCTCGACAACAAACCGGCCTCGGCTACGACGTCAGAGTGAGTACCGATAGACGGCCGCCTTGCGCGTAATCTTGTTTGTGCACTGGCAGCAGTAGGTCCTGCCGCTGATGGCGTCGTGGGTGGCATACCTCTGGTTTTATCGCTAGGCTCCCTTCTTCCTTGTTGTCAGTATTTTGGCTCCTGCTCACGGGTTCTCAGTTCGACGTGACATGTTTGTTCTTCGCTGGAAATCACTTGCCGTACGTGTACTGCCGTACGATATGTGCCCCCAGAGAAAAACTGGTCGAGGTGCGTTTTCTTCTGGTGCAATACGCGGCAATACTACGCTGTGCTCCGACACGGGATTCGCTCGCACGGCTCAATGCCGACGGGACACCAACTGGCTGTCCTGCTTGCCGTAGCAGGTGGGTGTACATGCTTTCATGTGCAGTGTGCCCGTCGAAAAGGCGAACATCCGAAAATATATATATGACGTTACTGAAAACGCCTCCGCGGCGAGTTGGAAACCCCCTTGAACCCTGTTATTAATTTAGCATGATGACATGACACGCGGCAGCGGCAGACGACACATCGTCGAGCGTAGCACCGGAGCCTTTCGCCTGGAGTCATGCGGAGAACCGTGGTGCGGTCTGTGGCAGCCGTTCTAGCTGTGTCAACCAACCGATGGCCTAAGGTTTACGCTCGTTCAGCCGTGTCGTCACATCCTTTCCGCACATCATCATCATCATACGAGCACTCCTCCGTAGGATGGCTCCTGCTGCAGAGGTCAGGCCCGCCACGGCAGCAGCAGCAGCAGCAGCAGCAGCAACAGCAGCAACAGCAGCAGCATGGGCTGCTAGCCTCGAAGGTCGCGGCGAAGCGCTCGTTGTATCGTAGCTCTGGTGCGGTATCAGCGGCGGCCCTCCGTGGAGGAGGAGGCACGGGGGGGGTAGCTGGCAGCCAGCAGGTATCGCAGCAGCAGCAACAGCAGCGGGCAACCGTAGCTTCAATGGGCGGCGTCCGACGTTCGGTCAAGGTGAGTTTGGCAATCCTTATGACAACAGCAGCAGCAGCAGCAGCAGCGGTAGACTCGTTCGCCGTGTCGACTGCGGTCACCGGAGGTGTCGTATC
Organism: Nereocystis luetkeana; assembly: GCA_031213475.1. NCBI lineage: Eukaryota > Phaeophyceae > Laminariales > Laminariaceae > Nereocystis > Nereocystis luetkeana. The sequence continues at coordinate 3,674,624 of JARUPZ010000027.1, read as the reverse complement.
GATTGATCCTATTAATATATGTGGCTTTCATCTGCAGCTGTAGCATTTCATGTTCCCAATTGCACTCGAAACATCTACGAACATACGAGTACACATGTGGACTTGCTTTGAGTACGTACACATAAACTCCAAATAATAAAACAATGACTCACCCAGACTCACCCGTATCGTACACTACAACAGCAGTAGCAGGGGTCGTAGGGCGATTCCGCGTCGACTAACCGGGAGCAAATATGTCAGGAGACACGTCAAGCAAGGGAAAGCGTGCGCTGTCAAGGTGTGTAGGGCAGAGTTTTCCACACTAAACCTACCAGGCTTGTATTTTTGGTGTCAGTCAAGGCACATTTCAAGGCGAAAGTTGCAGCCTGACAGGTCAACGACACGACGAGACGGCGACGGCAACGGCACCGCCACGACCATCCCGGTTCTTGCACCTTACCTACGGCCTTTTGTACGGATGGCGTTGTCGTCGAGAAGCGTACTCGCCTGCTGCTCGCTTGCTGAATTGATGTCGGGAGACGATGCGGAATGATGCTACGAGAGCTACGAGTGTGTGTGTGTTCTTCACATTAAATCATTTTCCTATATACCCGTCGACATCCGGCACAGCCAGTGTCCGTGCCGATTCTTCAATTCGTGAGAGATACGAGTACAAGCTCTGTGGTCACAAAACTACGACACAGAGATCCTACATTTTTTTCGCAGGGAGCAGAGTAGGCAATGCTATTATGTCATCGTACTGGATACGATAGGCATGAAGCACACATTATACGAAAGAGAGCAAAGCCGTGAAGTATACGTGCGTAGCGCACGACAAATTTATATCCTGGAAGTACCGAGTGCCAGCTCCAACCCTGAGCGCTTGTTGGAGTCTACAATCCCGAGTGCTCGTTGGTGTCTACAATCCTGAGTGCTTGTTGAAGCTTGCTTTCCTTGGCATTTTCGACAGGGTCTGAGATATAAAATATCTCCCCACGCTCGTTCACGACTCCAGGGACCAATTATGCGATGTCGCTGATGTTGTGGCCTCTTTTTGTCATTAATATACCACCAGATATACGTACTCATTGTAGTGTAGGCGGCGGTCAGTTAAGGGGGTCAAAACCGCGGTCTCCTCGTTTATGTGTATATGTGTCCCCTTATTAATAAAGGACTTGCCCAATTTTCCAATTTTATCCTTCGGCAATCATCCACACAATACACACGTCGACGAAAGACCTCCCCCCTATCGCTCCGTCTGTGCGTTCTGAAACCCCGTGCTCAGACGGTGTGATGGGCCGGGCCGGGATAAGTTCAAAGATAGCACGCAATGGGCAAGATCCTGGATTCCCACTTCGTTATCTAGATATATCAGGGCAGATACACTCCCCGGATATTCATGATCTATTAATAGCTCATGTTCCCGCGTGTGAGCCGTATAGTCTGCATGGTCTAGAGCAGTTTTTTTTGCTAGGGTTGGGTCCATACTACCGGTATACAGATCCCTGCTCAATACCTCATGTAACGTCAGGTTAGGGTCTGGACGACGTACCGTAGATCGTTATCGGTCCGACGCGTGAAAAAATGAATCAGCGCTGACGAATATAGTCTACTGGTATGTACTAATGGTACGTAGGCTCTCTATCCCTTCCAACCAATGAGCTCGCTCGCTCCCTTGGCGCTCCCCCGCGGCGGACAGATATGCGCCCTGTTCATCCTGTCGTTCTGCTGCTCTGTGGGGTTCAACGTCAACAACAAGCGGGCCTCTCTGCTGGTGCCACTGCCGTGGACGTACGCCGCGCTGAACCTGTCTCTCGGGGCTGCTATATCGCTCGCGGCGTGGTCTGTGAAGGCCGCACCGTGGCCTAGAATAAGCCGACAGGTGCGAGGGGAAGGGGGGAAGGGAGGGGGGAAGGGAGGGAGGGAGGGAGGGAGGAGCCCATCGCCTTCTTGCGGTGCTTCGCCTACAGCATGGTATCGCAACTACGGTATGCTGTTGCAGGAAGGTTCTTGCACGAGCGACGGCCGGGTGCCCTTCAACATAGGTAGAGTAGCGGCATACCTACCGGGATACTCTTTTACGACCAAACACTGCGGGAAATCAATCCATGCCTTGTACCAGGTACCTGGTATGACATGATATATGTGTTTCTTCATTATGGCAAATAAATATCCTATGAGCGCTCACGATAAGGTCGATACTCGAACGTTTGCAAGGTGTGTTTTACACCGAAGAACCATAACATCAGCCGGCGATGTAAAGCCAACCAGCGGAAGGTCTTCCAGTCGCTGTTTGCTACGTACGAAAGTATCCCTTCCGCCTGCTCATCAGGGACGAAGTATGCTATTAAATAATAGCTACCCACTTCCCCTGTACAACGACAGCTTTTTGCACGAAAAATCGCAAACCTTGACCTTCTAGCTTCCCGCCCCCCCCCCCCCCCTTTCTCCCCCCCTCCGCCAACCCACCACCGTCGCTTATCATGTTTTCGTTTTTTTTTGTCGCCGAGAAGGACGTTTCGGTGTTGGTTCCGATGGGTCTCCTGCACGCCGTCTCTCACCTTACGGTTGTTCTCGGGCTCGGAGCGGGGGCAGTGTCTTTCTTGCAAACAGTCAAGGCGTCAGAGGCATGCTTTACAGCATTGCTGTCATTCCTCTTCCTGGGACAGGTGAGGCCAAGGGGTTTTTCGGGTACGAGCGTAGAATTCTTGCAAGTTTGGGGGGGGGGGACGGGGGGGAGTAATCGATATGCATGGGGGAGTGGGGAGGGTGGTGCTGGATGCGCGTTTTTTTGTTGTTGTTGACAAGTGCCGAGCCGCCTGGCCGTTTTTGCTTTACACTCGTTCCCGAGCTCGCTGCGGTCTGCGAGGGTCCAGCGCGCGATTTCCTTGATTTTCGTGTACTGCTGCAGGTCAAACTCCTGACAGGGCACCAAGTATACAAAAAGCGGGCAACCCTATCCTAGACTGTATCTGGTAGTCTGTTGCTATGTTGTGTATTGTGAGTGTAAGTCAACCGGGCCTCCAGGCGAAATGTTGGGGTACGAACGAGTAGATGGCCACGGCACGACGCCTGCCGCCTTCTTGTGCTCTTGTGCTCTTCGAGCGCAAGGGCGAGCGGCGCAGGCGTCGGCGTACGATACGCGCCGGGCAGCGTTTGCACAACAGTCGGTTTGATGCGGCTCACAGCCAGAGCTCGTCCCGCGTTATCGTGACGCCACGCTCTCAATCTTGACTACTACGGGGGACCATAGTTAACAGGACCTATGGTATACATAAACACCTATATGTTTAACCATTTTTACTAACAATATTTGGTCCTGTTAACTATGGCCCCCCGTAATAGGAAAGTTAGGATTTCGATACTAACGAAGGGTGTGACCATGGGCAGGTGTAGCAGACACATATCGCAAAGAAGCGCAGACTCATTGGTCACCAAGGCTGCAGAGTGCCGACTATCGACTGTCCCTCACCCCAACCCACCCCACCCGACCCCACCCCACCCGACCCCACCCCCACCCCACCCCACCCCCCTCCAACCCCAACCCAACCCCACCCCGCCCCCGCTCTGCGTTACTCTCCTGCATCGTTTCCAGACGCTGCCCTTACCCGTGTACCTCACGCTCTTACCCGTCGTCGTCGGCGTGGGCATCACCAGCTGCAATCAGCTCAAATTCAGGTGGGGCGGCGGGCGGCGTGTGACGGAGGAGATCAGTTTCCGTGCTCTTGCTCTGCCGCCGCGAGAAAATACGTTGACGCCCACAGCTGTCTCACTTGGAATTATGGCCTACCGGTACCCTTCAACCTTCGACCCCCGTGGGACTCACATATCGGGGGGAAAGTACTCAGAATTAGAGTCGGGTCGTTGTCGCAGTAGTGGAAGGGTTCAAACGGCGGACGGATGGATAGATCATGATCTGTATAGAGTGATCTATCTATGTGATCTGCTGTAGATCCTATTCCTAGCCTGCTGTTGGATGATAATATGTGCAGGATCTGTAGAGCACAGATCCAACCCAGCGAACCTGCCCTGAGATCATGCAGATCAGGTCATTGTACCCGCTCCCACGCGACAACACGAGCTATATATGTAGAAGCACGAGTTGCATTTTGTAGATTGGCCGAAACAGTTCGGGCTGGCAGGGCCCTCCCCCTCAACCGAAAAACTGCCACATAAGGCATGCCTTGTTATCGATATTCCATTTTTTTATTTCAACACTGTTATTCGAGCGATACCTACGATAGACCGAGGTTAAGGTCAAGCATCCTTTTTTTTTCTTCTCAAAACCCGTTTTTGTGGGAGACTGTAGAGCACCTCAAATAAATAAGGAGCCTAAAAATAAAATACCAGGTACCAGGTAGGTGCTATACTCCTAAAAACAGAATACCAGGTAGGTGCGATACTTCGAAGTATATAATACCAAGACCGTCTATTAATAGTACGAGCACACGTCAAAACGGTACGTGTAATATAATGCATTGACGTGCTATCTCCCGGTCGTTCGAAAGCGACGACCATGACGCTCCTTGCACTTGTCTCTCGAAGCGCCAAGGTCAGCCATGAGCCGGCCGGCCGGCGAAAACAATACCCGAGTGCCAACACACGCAAACAGCTCGAAAAAGCACAAACAATACTGGTTCATGTCTCTCTCCATCCGAGGCGATGTACGTAAACGCATATTTTTACTTTTCCTCCTCACTCCCCCCCCCCCCCCCCCCCCCCGCCGCGCCTACGCCCTGTATACCCCGCACCGTATCCCCTCCCGCCCGTAGCTGGCTGGCCCTGCTCTCGGCCCTCGTGTCTAACCTCACCAACGCCCTGCGGAACGTCCTCATCGTGAGGAATATCGGCCCGGCCGCCGGGCGCAACCAGCGCAAAAAATTCCCCTCATCGGCCATAGGTGCGGCCATCCGGAACAACCCGATGGCCAGTGCGTGGAACGGCGCTGCAGCCCTGGTCAACACGCGCGCGGGATCGGCGAAAGTTCCGGAGAGTGGGCTCACCAACCTTGCCCCTGGTGACACCTACCGCCTCCTCACCGTTGTCGGGGCTGTTCTCCTGTTCCCCGCCGCCGCTTACTTCGAGAGAGGCTCCTGGCCGAGGCTGTGGCAAGGGGCGACGGATGCTGCGGCCGCGCTCGTGGGGCGAGGTGCGCTTGGTCAAGCGGAGTCATCGGGTGCGGGTGAGGGGACGGGGGGCGGGTTTTCCACTTTGGCGGAGGCGGGGGAGGCGGCGGCGGCGGCTGCGTCGAGGGGGGACTTGGCGGAAGCGTTTCGACGCGCGATTTTCTCCGGCTTGTGCTTCAACCTGTTCTACGACCTGACGTTTAGGCTCTTGGGGCAGTTGCACCCGGTGACGCACGCGGTGGGGAACACCGTGAAGCGTATCGTTGTGATCGGGGCGGGAGCGTTGGCGTTTGGGGGGGACATGGGGGGGACGAGGAGCGCCCTGGGGTCGGCCCTGGCGGTGGCCGGTGTGTTGGGCTACTCGGTAGCGAAGGCGAGGTGTAAGCCCACCACGCCTAGTCGATCGGCGTAAAGTGAGGGGCAGGGTAGGGGTCTTGATGACTGACGAAGCGCGGCCGGTGTTCGTCCCATCTCTTCGAAGGGGTTTAGTTTGCTCGTAGATGGCATTTTTTTTTATTTTGGCTTTGTGGTTCTTTTCAGTGTTGAAAATGAAAGTTCTGGGCGTTAACTGCGCGTAGGTAGATGTATGTGTGTGTTTTATTCTGTTTTTGTTTCAATTGAGTGGAAGGTCTGTTTTTTTTTTTTTTTCGGTGTTTGGGCTATGTGTCGGTGGCCCGCGATGGGGCGTCCCATTATAGCCCTCTCACACCCCCCGATCTATTAACTCCACCCATAAGTAGAGAAACGCCGCCTTTTCTTTTTCGCTGTTGGCGCTTTGGGGGGCGCTCCCTTGGTATTGAGGGTCCCCGTATTGAGGCAACCTTGCGTGGCCAGCAGGAGAACGGAGCGCGACCCTGAAAGCGGCGCCGCCAATTTCAGTGTCTGTACAGCAGTGTAGTTCTCGTCATCCTTTCCAGTTTTGTTTTTTACGCTCCGCTGTTGAAAGCAAGTTTAGGGTACGCTTTCTGTAAGCATGCCTGCCGCGTCCACGTCGGGCGTGCGACGCACGAAGAAGCAAGGTTCAGAAAATCACGGGCGCGGTGGGTGGGTGGGGGTCAGAGCCGGCGGTGCTAAGTGGTTGGAAATTATGTTATCGCCCCATTGGTTCGCTGCTCGTTTTTTCCTACGGGTGGGCGAGTGTAGTAAGTAATCAGAACCCATGATGGACCCCCAAAACCTGTATCCCCTTATGTTTACGAGTCTTATTTGATTCTGATCACTATGTTATTACCCCGAAAAAGTGAACGGGGTTGTATCAGCGGGATTATTTTGGCTGTTTTTGGGTCGGATTGGACAGCAGTAGACATGCTGCGGGTTTTTTTCATGGGGCGTGACGTGGCTGACCCCCCCCCCCCCCCCCGCGCATGATTTAGAAATACTAACACAGCCAAGGCACACGAGGGCTTTTTGGATTATTTTCGATACGTACCTTTCTTTGAAACTGACATTCAAAACGCACCCCGTACGTTTTAGCTCTATATAAAGCGCAAATTCTTCGTCGATTTGTTTTTTGGGTGCTGCTTCGGTGATATTTCGTACGTTGTGTCGATACTCTTGGTCGACGCCCACTTCCTTGCAGAGTTGTACAAATATTGCGAACTAGAAGGAACAGGCAGTCGTTGCACTCTAACAGAAGAGTTTACAAGCCCGACCTTCCCGACCTTAGATGCTTTTTGTGTCCGTCATCGACGGAGTTCCCCTCGTCGATGCGGCGTTTCCTCTACGGCTGCTGGGAGGTAGAGGACGAGGCGAGCTCCCGGCAAGGTGCCTCCCGGTGTTGTTCAACTGCCGGCGTGTTCTGCTTTCATGATGAAAAAAAAATACACAAGAAAACATCGGTTTTCAGCCCCCGCTCGCAGTAAAAGGTACAGTCTCATTCGCCTTCGCGGTTGCGCAAGCCACCCGCCCTTCAGGGTGTGTCTTGACTCCCTCATTTGAGAGGACTGGAACGGTGGGAAGGGCACAGCGATGGAGGATTCCAGGAATTGCTGCTGATTGGTTCATGACTTTTGTTCCAACGTGAATATAATTCAAGCCGTTCCCCCACCCTGTCCGTTTTTCATTTCGAGAGGAAGAACAAAGTATCGCAACTCGAAACAGTAAACCTTGCTTAGCAGGATCGAAACGGCCCGACCGAACAGGCAAGCAGAACGAGATGGGGCTTGCAGCAGTGATTGGTGCTCTGGGGGTGTTGCACTACTTGCCGGGAAGCCCAGGGGGGTACGGGCATGCACGAGATGGCATGGGGAGCACGCGATGGAGCATGTGCAGACGCCAAAAGGACTCGTCTACGGCAGGACCCACGCTGTATGGCGATGTTCTTTGGGACCAGGAGTCTCACGAGAGAGAACAACAAAAAAACAGGGTGGCGAACGAGACTCGGCGATAATTTTCTGCCAAAAATGCCGGACGGGATGTTCGTGGAAAGAAGCCCCAGGAGTCCTCGTCGAGTCGCGACGGCGAGATCTAGGTTTGTCCCAAGGTGGCCACTTGGCTGGCTGGCACTGCCTGCTCTGAGTCATGCCTTGCGCTGCATTTGCGTGTGAAGGAATCCTCCATGTCAAGAGCATTCATTGCAACCGGTGACGGTACACCCCTGTCCTGGAGTCAACCTGCACGTTCCCGCGGGAAAAATAATTCGGGGATTTTCTTTTTTTGTCCAGCCTGTTCGGGGTCGGTTTTGCATATCATTATAATTGGACACACACCAGACGCCTAAAAACGGTTCGGAATGGAACTAACAATCCCGAACGACAACGAATAATCTCGTCCCATTCCAACCGGTCGAACCGGTCAAACGAAGTCAAGAGTTAATGACACACCCCGAGACTTCCTCTGCTGTTCACGAGAGGATAGACTGTTCGCAAGAGGGAATTAGGCTATGTAGGCTGTTCACCGTTCACACGAAAGCCGCCCTTTACCGTCTCCCGAACAGAGAGAGGGGGGGGGGGGGGGGGTACTTTTCACAAAAAACAGCGAGGTCACCCCCTGCCCGAGCGTCGCTCCCCTTTCTGTGTCTTGCGCGCGTTCTTGGCCTGCTCTTTTCTCATCTTGTCCGCCTCGAGGGCAATCTTGTTCTGCAGCGTCGTCGTCTGGTGGTTCTTCTTGATAGCGTCACGCTGTCACGACGGAAAGCCCGATGAAACGTCGTAGTGGGGTGTCATGTGGTGGAGTACAACGACGGCGCGCCAAGAGTACCGTTGAAAAAGAACGAGAGGCACGTTGGGTCATCACATCACGGAGGGTGAGAGGGGGCCGGGGCGGGGGGGGGGGGGGGGGGGGTTACCAAGTATACAGCGTGTGCGCGTGGTTTGTGTTCCGGCATTCTGAGTCCAATCGTCAGGAACATAAAAAACCAAGGACGCGAGTGAAGCACGCCTCAAAACACCTCGCACGAAATGCAGAAAGAGGCACGCGTCGCCTGCCCCGCCGCGCGAGGCACTGCATGCAGGTGCTCGCTGAAACGGTTTGTTTTGCCACGTGGCAATGTTGGCGTTTTATTATTCACCCCCCCCCCCCCCCACCTTGGCAGCGAGCTCTTGTCGAACAACTTCCTTGTTGAGATTTTTGCCGTAGGCGTCTCCGAGGGTGTCCTTCTTCGCCTAGATAGGGGGGGGCAAAAAAAAAACGAAAAACAAAAAAAACGCAAAAGAGGAATTTCATACCCAAGTCTAAAAAGTCGACAGGTACGCGGGGAGAACGAACACCTGTCTGCAGAAAGAACACCGTGTCTGCAGAAAGGGCTCTGTGTCTGCAGAAAGGACTCTGTGTCTGCAGAAACGACACTGTGCCTGCGGGAAGAACACTGTCGGCGGAAAAAAACAACGAATACATCAGACAAACCGGTCACCAAACCAACGATAGCCCAGAGATAGAAAAGGTATTGCGGACCACCAGGCATCGTCACCGTTGACCTTGGCATCGATCGGAGGCGCTCCACAGGCGTCCGGCACGGCGACTCTTGGTCGTGCGACGGCGCACGACGAGGAAAACCTGGAAAAAAACTCGAGCGCGTGCCCCCAATGGAACGTACCAGGTACCGCAACACGTCAACTTTACAACCCACTTTGATACTGACTACAGCACTGGTTTCTGCCGCGGTGGATGTTCATTGGGCGCCTTGTTGGCGAGGAAGGCCAGGGCGTCTGACAAAAGCCGCAGTCAGTCGCGCAAACTTCTTCCGGAACAACACGGGAAGAAAACACAGGGAAGATAGTTTGCCACCAGCTCCGCAATCACGGTCACACAACAACCACAACAACAGCAACAACAGCGTCTTGCCGTTTCGGAGGATCGTCGGGAATTCTTCCGCAGTCACCGACCCCCACTCCCAACCCCTATGCCCAGGTATGCGACACAAGCGCGAGCACACGCAAGGCCAGGGCTACGGAGCGCAGCCACATAAACTCACCAAAAATACGCATTCCGCGCACATGAACCCCCTCCCCACCCCCCGAGATGCATGCACACTAGCAACCCAAAATAATCTCCAAACAACTCTCCTCATGACGGCAGCACAACCCGTCGCCACCTATCCCAATCTGCCCCCGGCTTTGCCCACGAGGTAAGGCCTTCCACGACTAATCTCACCGCGGCCCCTTCTCCTTCCCCCCCCTCCTCTGGAGGCAGAGGGTTTCCATCTTCGTCTAGGGGGTCCGAGTCGTAGCCGTACTCGCCCAGGAGCCTGGCTCGCTCGGCCTGCTCCTCCGCAGACCGCTTTACGATTTTGTCTGCCTTAGCTTTTTTCTCCTTGTCCGCCTCTTCCACTTGTCGTCTCTCCTCCTGTTGCCGCGTCGTGGCGGTCATGCGGCGGGCGGGCGGTGCAGTGCGTTGCGGTGCGGTGCGGTGCGGTGCGGTGCGGCGCGATGTGTGTATGAGCGGTGTTTGTATGTGCATGTGTATGTGTTCTTCACACAAAAAAACAGTATTTCTATACTTCTGTTGACAACATCAAGCACAACCAGTGTCCGTGCTGACCCGTCAACCTATTAATAGTATAGAGATACAAGCTCTGTGGCCGCCAAAAAAAACAAACACAGAGATACTGCATTGAACTGCAGCAAGAAATGCAGGAAGGAGAGTACACGATTCAGTGGTCATGCCGTCGTACTGGATACGACAAGCAGGGAAAGCGGAGGCCGCGCGTATGATCCAACCGCGTGCATCTACAGGTTCGGCAAAATACCCAAAGAAATCCCGAAATCTCCAGAGAAAAGCGAAAAAATCATCGTTTAACAGTCAGGTTGATTGCGGAGGCATCGTCGATGCCCCCCCCCCCCCCCCCCCCCATCTCGGTTCGGTTTTCATTTCTTGGGCAACAGCGCACTTGTGGTTGTGTCAAATACCGATTAGTCGCTGCAGGCCAAGCCAAAGTACTGGCGCGAAATTCCGTACCAGCCACGCTCTCGGCAGGTTCTGCCACATAATAGTCTCTGCGTGGCACGTGGCACGCGTGAGGGTGTCAGGCATGCCATACGTACCATGCCTCGGTTCGGGCCAAGGTATACCAACAAAGCGAGCGCATGCACGCAATCTCCGTAGAGCTACGAAGCCGGGCCTGAGTACTCTCGATTAGAGTCGCAGCCCTCCATAGCAGTACTCTTGCCGCCACAGCCCACTCCAGGTGCTCTCTCTCAACACACACGCGCCACTAAAGCCAGCGAGCATGGCCGGGAACGTTAGAACACTCACTCTCGAGACCCCCCCCCCCCCCCCCTCGTCCCAACATTGAAGGGATGCCAGGGTCCAAGGTTGTACGACTGCGACCATGCATGGCATGAGTACACCCCCTTCCCCCCGGCTATAGCCATGCATGGCAACGAGTACCCCACCCCCCACCCCCCCCTCTCCCCCGGCGGCTCGACAATAATTGAAAACCTCTGCGTGCGCCCGCACCGGAGCGAATGCCCCCCCCTACCCACCTCCTTCGTGCTGTCCATTTCCTTCAGCTTGGCGGCCTTCGCGGCCTCCTCCTTTTCCTTCTCTAGGCCCACGCGCTCGTCCCATCTCTCCTCAAGAGTCCGTCGGAACGCGTCCAGGCCCGCCTCATCGAGGCCCTGCCCCTCGAAAGAGACAGCAGCAAACAAAAAAACACGAGATGAGTAACATGGGGCAGCAGTAAGTCATCAAGCCGGGGGTAATTATTGACGAGAGGGGCAAAAGAAAGAACGTACGTGACAACGGAGGTGCCCCTGGAATGTTTCGAGGTTGTGATAGGAACTTGAGGAGCTCTACACTGATCGCAAGTCATCCTTGACCTGATTCTGAAAATACATGAAAGCGCAACCCCGATGAGCAAAAGCCATGGCCTCTATACTCTATTACGGGGGACCATAGTTAACAGGACCTATGGTATACAATAAAAACCTACCAGGGTATATGTTTAACCATTTTTACTAACAATATTTGGTCCTGTTAACTATGCCCCCCCCCCCGTAATAGGTATATATGATATATATATACTGCATGCTTCCCGTGCTTGCTGATGGTGGCGGGGTTGGTTGGGGCTGTCGTTGCTTGTGTTATTCGCGTGACGGGGGCCGTCCACGCTGTCAGCCGAACGAATGCTGACGATGTCCGTTCTGACGTATGCTGCCAGCTGCTCGGGGTTAGTCGTCGTTGCGACGTCGCCGGCTGTCAGCTCGGGCTGGTCGTTTCGCATGCCTTGGGCTAGTCGTTTTGCTACGTGGTCTAAAAGCTATTTTGAGTCGAACCTAAAACCTAGCCCGTTTGTACCGACCGCCTATTAATAGTGCGAAAGCTTCGCTATATCTCTCTCTATATATAAAAAGCTACCAGGTACGTAGCGTTGAACACAAAATGACATCCCAGCGATTCCTCGTTTGAACCCTTGTACTACCACTGCAAAACACGATCCCCCACTAATTCCAAGTAGTCTTGTTCCCGAAAACGTTGGATGCGGTTCTGAAAGGAGCAAGTCTGTTGGGACTGTTATTCATAGGACTGCAGTCTCGTTTTGGGGGCAAACCAGTCAAATTTCAAGTAGTTTTGTTCCCGAAAACGTTGGATGCGGTTCTGAAAGGAGCAAGTCTATTGGGGCTGTTATTCATAGGACTGTAGTCTCATTTTGGGGGCAAACCAGTCAAATTTCAAGTAGTTTTGTCCCTCAATAACGCGGGGTGCGGTTCTGGAAGGGATAAGGAGGCCCCGCCCGACCGTCACCGAAACAATTGTCCAAAAAATCCCCCGAGTGCCCCCCTCATTGCACGCTTCAAGGGGGAAGCGTCAGAGGCGATAATGGCTACCACCTATGGTACATAAGCGAGAGAAGCGAGCGCACCACACGCACCAGCGGGGGGGGGGGGGGGGCTGGCGACGGCGGCGTCCCCTCGTGCGAGCTGTGCGGGTGAAGTGGATATGTATATATACCCTATGAGACATAACTTTGAATGCCTTGATCGTTATTTTCGAAAAACGAAACGTGTTTTTCTCTTCTTTTTTCCCATCTTTTTTTTTTTTTTTTTTTTCAGAAAAGACGTCCCACCTCTTCCGCAGCCCCGGAGAGGATCTCGCACACGGAGTCCAGTCTTTCCTCCTGCGGGTTGTCCTCGTCTCCCATGATTCCCGTCACGTACCCCCCATACACCTGTTCGGCGTTACGTTCACGCGCAAGAGAAAATAGCAGCAGGACCAGCCAGCGGAAGGAGTCAGGCGACGTGAAGGAGGTCGACTACGAGTCATCTGAGTTTCTGCACGGCATTTGTTCACTTCGTGACACTTCGTGAACGTCGGGGCACGAACGAGCAGGCAGGGTTTCATGCGTCCCCTCCCCCCCTCTTTTTTCACAGGCGGTTCTTCGCAGGGTGCAGCTCCTCACCATACTCATGCGACTCGCCGAATACCTCACGGCGGTCCGCGCTTGGTGCAAGCGATGTCTGCCTGGTCGGCGAAAACCCGACGTGCTCCGTCCCGGCATTGTAGGGATGCGAGGGTCTATGGTCATACGACTACGGCCATGCATGATATCGAGTACACGCCCCCACCCCCCGGCGCTTCGCGCTTGGTGCAAGCAATGTCTGCCTGGTCGGTGAAAACTCGACGTGCTCCGTCCCGGCATTGTAGGGATGCGACGGTCTATGGTCATACGACTACGGACATGCATGAAAATGACTACCCCCCCCCCCCCCCTGCCCTTACAGTTGGAAACAGTACAGATGACAGCAGCTAAAAAAATCCCAAGATGCTCAAGTACGACTAGTAATGCAGTATTAAGAGCAGCACTGGGAATGCACCCACTCAAGACAAATAGAGATGTGAGAAAGCTGAAATGGCAATATAAAGTAAGGAACACGCCAAAAAAGAGGTTGCCAGCCATAGTTGATAGAGCTGTATGCGAGAAAGTAACAAAAAGAGCGAGCTGGAATAAGGTGGAATATCGTAGTTGAGAAAGTATGGAAGGAAACAGGGGGAAACCAAGAAGAGGTGATGTCCGCCGGGAAGTTTGGGAAGTACAAGGCAGAAGTAGAAGAAACGATAGAAAGAAGGGAAAGGCTAGCGCTACGAAACAAGGTGGAATCGGAAAAACACCTAGAGATATACGGGGGATTGAGGGAAGGAATAGGAATGAACCGGTATTTGCAAGGCCCAATGGACTTCGCGACAACGCTGAAACTGCGCTTTCGTGTAGGTGACCTGGACCTGCCAGAAAGAAGAAAGAGGTATACCAGTAGCCGGGAGGAGGAGGAACTAGATGAACAGATGTGCCCGTGTGGCAAAGCAATAGAGAGTAGAACTCACATAGTAGGAGGATATGAAATATACAAGGAAGAACGGGATGTGTTAGAAGAGGAGATGAGGGAAACAGAAGAATGTGACATGGAGGAGTTTGGGACACTAGATAGCAGCGAGAAAACGATCGCTATCCTAGGAGATAGATGGTGGCCACAGGCGGCCAAACAGGAAGGGGATAAGACTAGCAAAAAGTTTCTATATAAGATATGGAAACAACGTAATGAGCGCCCAATTGTTGGAGGTGTCTCTATCAGGAGTAGGAACGGTGCTCCGTCTCGAAAGGGATGCGTGGTCAACGGTCAAATGACGCCCGCGGCGGCACAAGTCCGCCTCGGTTCGTTGTCGAGCGCTACACCTGGTCTACACCACTCTGTCCGGAAATATAAGGATGTTTTAAGTACGTATTAGTATGAATGCATTAGTATGAATAACCGAACGGCGCTTACATTTCCGCCCACGTATTACGGGGGACCATAGTTAATAGGACCAAATATTGTTAGTAAAAAAAATTAAATATATAGGTTTTTATGTATACCGTAGGTCCTATTAACTATGGTCCCCCGTAATAGTGGTGTCTCCATTGACGTTGCCGTTCGTCGGTGGCATGGCGCTAACATAAGGACGGCGAAGGACAAAATCTGTTCATTTTGTCCAGCTTTGGCCACTCAGCTGGATCGGGCCATCTTTACAACACGAGCGGCGGTTATAACACCTTTTCATCACCGCAGGCATATGGTTTCGTAAGAATATAAAATCCCCCAAGTATAGGTCGTAGGTTTTCCCAAAAAACGTGGACGCACAGTAGAGCTCAAACGGGGTTTCATCAAGCCGTAAAGAGAGCTCTGCCCACCCCTGTGGGGACTTATGCAGTAAAACCGATGCCGGGCGCCTGCATCACAGGCGAAACAGACCGGGATATTCTTCAGCCATCGATCGGCCGCGGCTGACTGATGACTGCCTGCCAGGTAGACGCAGCAGCATGCAATCGACGGCGAGCGGTTTCGTGGCGGCAAGCAGTGCACAACGCTCGCCCAAAAGCACCCTAACTCTCCGTGAGGGAACCGAGGCGAGCAGGAGGGGGGAGGGACCGCAGTCCACAGTCACCACGGATATGATGGTTGCGGCAGGCCATATACTACTGTGGTGACAAACACGATGCAGTCCGTCCGCGTGAAAAGCGCGCCGGAAATCTCCGGAGATGATGCTTGCCGCCGAGGGAGGCCGGAGCACAATGTTGTTGGCGGCGCGCATACAAGATGTAAAGCAGAAGCGAAACGGACAGAGGGCGTTGAAACGGCGGGTATGATCGATTATGTATACCGCCGCCGTCCCGTGAGAAAAAACGAAAACACGCCGGCAAAGAAAGGAACACAAGAAAAGGCTGTGCGTACTCGTACGTACATTATGTAGGCTACGCACTACTTGTCAGGTAGCACGTTTTATAGATTTCATGCGTGAACAAGAGAAAATGGAAAATGGGGAAACTTCACTTCGTAGCGCCGTAGGATCAGTAGCATACTCGTAATACGTAGCAGGTACGTATACTTCGTATACGGAATTACGCATGATACGCGATACGTCAAATCTATTTTTTCGGTAAGCATGGAAATACTTGTCGTGGCCTGTGCCAATGTGATTTCACGCGCAGGTCCGTATCCTGCCGACGACGCCATGTTTGATAGTATCCCAGGATAGAGGCTGGTTACCGGATAACAAAAGGGGCAGTATGGCCCGACTACTGTTGTAGTGCAGGTCGAGCTACAGCAGTAGACGCGTGCAGTTATTCACTCAGTTTAATGTCGTATCTTGATGATCCCCACGTTCCTGGGTTCTGAGAGCAGGGGAGTTGAATACATTGTTTTTTTTGGCGCGTTTCATCAGAAAGCACGCCTCCTCGACAGCAGAGAGAGGGGAAACGGGATACCATGAATACCATGACCTCGTGGAGATGAGCTGCACACTGACTGGCTGCCTGCAGCATACGTAAAATAAGCAAAAGCACCACGCTCCTGCGGCTAGTTGCTGTTGCTGAACATGCGGTGTATGAGATCCTAAAAGCGCGGTCGGTCTGCACCGAGAAAGAGAGGGGGCTGGCTCGTTAGGCCAGCTGGGGGCTCCCCCAAACAGACCAAAACCAATACTCGTACACAGCAGTACTATATAATGTAGCCGGTCGCCCCGGTGGTTCAAGTGGTTAACCTCGAAGTCTACTTGTTTGAGTCCTGGGTTCGAGCCCCAGGTGGGGGTCGGACTTTGACTATATTTTGCAAAAATAAAAAAAAGGGATTCAATTGCTGAGAGCGCCTTGCAGCGTGGGTATAGGCACAATTCGATGCGAGTCGACGAGGGAAGAAAAGGCTGAAATCTTCTCGCGATAAAAAATGAAGGCACGTACCGTAGCGGGGAGGGGGGAGAAGAGCCTGCTATGTGACCCCGGATCTGAGTTACGAGTTGGAAGGAGAGAGAGAAGAAGATGTGCGAAG
Organism: Nereocystis luetkeana; assembly: GCA_031213475.1. NCBI lineage: Eukaryota > Phaeophyceae > Laminariales > Laminariaceae > Nereocystis > Nereocystis luetkeana. Next base: position 3,658,285 of record JARUPZ010000027.1, on the reverse strand, counting down.
ATAATGAATGGGATGAGAAAAAAAATAAAATATACTGCGTACAAGGTTCCCCTCCGGGATGTGGGTATGGGAGTGGCGCAAGTTAATTTACATTGCCGTTGTACAGTAGTACAACAAAAGTTTGCACGAATTTTGTATCAACCGCAGTACTGGAGTGTGCTGTAGTGCTGCGCCACGGGATCGTACAGGACATTGCACGAGTTTGGTTCGGGGGGCGAGCTTGGATAGGATGTACCTGCATATGTTAAGTTGATGTCGATGTTGAACAAATGGTTGGCGGCGATAATTTCGATATGTGTGCCGTAAGCATATGCGTTGGACATGAGGTTGAGGTAGTGACCCACTGAATCATAGAGTGTGTCGGGTTGGCCACTGGCAGCTACAGATTCGTTTTGAATACCGCCTGAAATAATTTCATCGAATGACATATCGAATGAGGGTATTGGATCATGCAGGTGATCACGGATGTGTTGCAGTATTTGCTGTCGGGTAACGAAGTGTTTCTCAGGGTCACCATGCACTTTGCGAGCGATGCAACGAAGCAAGCAGGCACCGTCTCCTACCTCATTAACAACGAACCAGTTGTTGGTGTTGTGTGTGTTGTTGTTGTTGTCGTCATCGCTGCTAACTTCGCTGTCGTTGTTATCGCTGTCGTTGTCGCTACTGCTTTCGCTGTCGTTTTCATTTATTTTTGCATTATCATTATTTGCGGAAGGGTCAACATTCAAATGCAAGGGTTCTCTCCCAGTTGCAGCCAAAATGAACTCGCGAAAGACGACGTTGGCAACGTAGGGGATGTTATCTATGAGCCTATTTTCTTTGACGAGGCAGAGGATGTTTTGTCGCGAGGTGGTGCGGCTGAGAGCGACGTACAGTTGTCCATGTGTGAAGACATCATCTCTGAGATCGAGGCCGACCTTCTTAAGTGTTTGTCCCTGCGATTTGTTTATTGTCATGGCGTAGCATAAACGGAGGGGGAATTGATGACGATGAAAAGTAATTCCTTTGGCGCCAATCTGAACTTCGAAGCAAATTCTGGGTATTTTAACAATTGGAAATCCTTCTGCGATAACTTCGACATCAACGACAGTAGCAGAGAGACCTCGTACGACTCCTTTTTTTCCATTAACGAGGCCACTGTCAAAATTAATATTCCTGATGAACATTACCAAAGCTCCTATTTTAAGTTGCAAATCATGTGGAGGTGTGCCTGGTACAGTAACTGTGTTTAGGTATTCTACGGACACGACCTCCGGCATGTTTTCTGTGTCATCGGTGACGAGTCGGTCTGAACTCTTCTCGTGCTGGGCTTCTCCTGGCAACATGTCTAGAACGAATTCGTTGATTTCGTCTATGCTGTCATTAGTGGGTGCTAATATGCCACGATCATCAAAATTGTTGTGGTTTACCTGCAAAAGATCAGGATAAACGGCTTCAATGAGGTCTTCGAAGTTAGTGGTACCCTTGATCTGGCACGTATGTTCGGAGCCGTCAGGGTTCTTTGTTGTGTGCTTGAGAGGTATCACGGTAGACCCATCGGCAAGCATTATCGGTGCAATGTCGCCTTCGCCAACGGCTAGTACAGTCTGCGCGTAGGGAATGTCTCCCCGATCTCTCATTGACTTTGTGAGACGGAAACGTTGGACATGTTTCCAGAGATGCGAGGACAAAAAAGCTTCATCGACAACGTCTGCAGCAGTACCAAACTTCACAATTGGACCGCACTGGCGCCAATCTCCTGAGAACACAATCGTTTTACCACCGAAAGGGAGGTCGTTGTGCATGAGATCTCTGAGCGTTAAATCTAAAGCCTCTGGAGCGTATTTGCTTGACATTGGGCATTCGTCCCATATTAATAATCCTGCTTGTTTCAACACGTCAGCTCTTTGAGACTCTGCTTGGATATTGCACGTGCTACCACTAACTGCGGCTGGACCGAAGGGAAGTTTAAAAGTTGAATGAGCTGTGAGACCACCAGGAAGGATCAATGCTGCTATGCCAGTAGATGCGGTGCACAAGACGAGTGTACCACGGGCTCTAAGAGATGCAGCGATTGCCATTTCAGTGAATGTTTTTCCGGTTCCGGCGGGGGCATCGATCATGTATACACCCCCTGTCTCTTGTATGACGCTGGATGTAATGGCATCAAACACTGTTCTCTGTTCTTGGGTAAGTTGGGGGATAAGTTGATTGGACAACTCTTGCATTTGTTGTCGGTCGAAAGCTCCGAGCAAGCGGTCGTACTCTGTGTTGTCGTGGTGAACTTTGGGCAACCCGTATTTATCTGTCGTTCTGCCATGTTTGTGAAGCATGAGATCTATGGACTTTAGGGCAGCATTAATGGCAGCGGGTTGTGCAAGATTAGAGGCGAAGTCTGCGGCGAGATCGTCTTGGAAAATCTCCCATAGGGCTGTTGCAGGTGCACCATGCAAAATAAGCGTTGTGAAAAGTTGACGCAATTCTTTGGCGGTTGAAAACTCAATGGCTTCCTGCAGGCATATAGTGTATTCTTCAACGCCATGAACGAGACCTATAGCTCTTGCTGCATGTTCGAATGTTTCTTGGAGAAGGCCATTGACGGTCCGGATACGCGTCCAGCTGGTCGAGGCTTCATGAAGTAAGAGCAGTCGTAGAAACCATATATCACCTTGGTCAGGGCTCATGTACTGAAGGCGAGCAACCACTGGCTTTGTCCGGGGATAGACAAAGTTGAGGTAGCGATCGCGCCATTGCCTCGTGGACGTGCCGTTGTCGTCTGAGTTTTCGTCGTCGGTGGAGTCGTGATGGCCCGCATGAGCTCGCTTTGATGTTCGTTCTTTTGGTTGAATAATGTATTGCTCGTAGTATTGTAGGTACGTTAAGTCGTGAAATCGTGGGTAGTGAGGGCGTCCGAAGTACTTCATCAAGTTTGATACGGAGGAGGCGGCTACCGATCGTTGTATCTCCGTAGAGTCTGCTTCGTCTAGCACAACTGGTTGCTCTCCTTGAAGGTGAACAAAGAGTAGAACGACGGTGGGTACGCGCTCTTGAGACCTAAATCCAAAAATATGCCACATTGCCTCGGAGCTTGAAATGTAGCGGACACTGCGATACGCTTCTATTTCGTTGCCGTTGTACGTTATTTTTGCTCGAGTAGAGTCGGCAGGCTTATACGCATACTTATAGACGTACGCAATGACAGCTCGTCCCGTTACCATGTCGACGCAAACATGGCAATCGTACTTCATAATCAAGTACGGGTTGTACGGCACTATGGATCGATTGTCTATGTTCGTTTCCACGGTCTTGTTTTCACCGTTCTTGCATTTTATTGTGGCGTTGTCTTCGTTGTCTAGTCTGCGGTATTCAGCTCGACCTGACTCTTCGTTGAGAGCGAGGCTACAGCGAAAAGGTTGGGGATAGTGCATCTTACAATATTTTCTTTTGGTTTTGGAATCTGTTTTCATGCAAGGTGCCGAAGGGTTGAATGTACCACACTTCTTATGAACCATATACTGGAGGACTTTTCGTCGAAGTTCACCGTTTGCAATTTTGGGATCTGGAAGGTTTGTCCATATCCATTTGTCAACTTCTTTTAACTGCTCGGGGCTGGATCCTTCGAATTTTATGATGATGTGGGCATGGACGCAACCTCGGCCTTGGTACTCAATAACATAAAGCATGTAATGCATCTTGCCGAAGAGGTTGTTCTTTAGATCTGCCAATAGAGATCGGAGTTTCATTTTGAAAACACGGTTGACCAAATCTGGGCGATCCATTCCTGTTTGACCTTTGTGTAAGTTTTCTACTATCTCGGGCCATTTCGGGTTTGCTGTGAACGTTACCATCAAGTGTGGCTTTCCCATACGTGTGACTACGGCCATTGCATCCAATTGCTTTCTTTTGCGGTTTGCTGGGGCTCCATGAAAACTGACTGGGAGGCGTTTTCCAACGGTAGCCTCTGGGGGAGCGTCGTTGATAGCGTTAAGTGTTGTGAGACGTTTCTTTGGAAGTTGTTTATCGCAATAAGAAAGAACTATATCATCTTGCCTTGCATAAGAGTCACAAGCATGTTCTTGAGCAAGCGTCGACAGGATTTGGAAAGCGGGCTCGCACAGGAGTCGTTGACGACAATATTGAAAAATCTGAACTGGTTTCCCAGTAGTGGTTGAGAGTGTGCGGGATTTTCTGTTGTCACCATACCATCCTGGGCTCCAACCTGGCTCGCCAAAATAGTGCAAAAGTGGGAATTGTAGAGATTCATATAACACGGACCAGATAGGCACGAACCGAGGCTGGCTACATTCGTCAGTTGGACCGCTGCGTGGAAATGTGTAGACATGCCTTTGGGCAGGTGTGCGGTCATCGTCTTTGTATAATAAAGCTGCAATTTCAGTGCGAGCGGTTGGTGTAACACGAGCAGTCTCCTCGAATGATATGCACAGGTTGTGGTGTTCGCTCTGGTCGATTTCAAGGAGCAGTGTACGATATTGTTTGACCCATTTGTTGTCTTGTTTTATGCGATTGCTCAAGTATGTGAGAGTATCTGCATCTAGTTTCAAGCGTTTGGCGTTTGTTTGAATCTCATTGTCATAGATGTACATTCTTGCTTGGTTGTTAGCTACGGTGCCTCCGTACGATTCACGGAAACTATCCATTACACGGTGATACGGTTTGCCGTGTAGCTTGAGCATGCTAGGGTATGAGGGTTGTGTCCAAGTGGGCGAAGGTGATGCTCCAAGGGCTGTCATCGCAAATGTGCCATTATAAGAGCGTTGGCGTTTCAGGAAACTAGGCGAGCTAAAAACATCCTTAATATCTTGAGGAAGAGGAAGGAGTGGGTGCACAACATACTTGCCTTTGCTGCAACAGTTTATGTTCTCTTCTTTCCATTTGAGGGCATTGCAAAACTTGCACTTGTTATTGAGTGGGTTGTTCAAGTTCAAGTACCGAACACTGTGCGGATCGGGCAAGACGACAGAAAGGTCTCCAAATGGAAGGACCCCAAGACGATGAGAACGTGAAAAACCCGATGCCGGTGACGATGTAGGCCTGCTCATCACTTAAATTTTTTCTTGTATTTTCTCTTGTATGAAACCTTTAACCAAGCGTTCCCTGAAGAAGTCACCTATGGCAATTCCTTTATACCCTTCTATTCCTTTCTATTCTCTGTAGAGATATGTCTCTTGTATGATTTTTTTTTTAACCACGCGTTTCCTGCACTCGTCTGCTTGGCAATTCCTTCCTATTCTCTGTAGAGATACACTTCTCGCGTACTGGCTTGCTTCTCGCGTACTCGCTTGCGCAACGCTCAATGTTCTAAGTTCTGAGTTCAATGTTTTCAATGTTCTATGTTCTGGGCCTAAGAAAGGTCCAGTTGCTCGCCCCTGGCGAGGCCCTCGCGGGCGCGCTTGGACGGGGTAGAGTTCCGGCTAGAGGCGCTGTTCCGAGACCTCTGGGCGCTGTTTTCCGTTGCACGCAAGTCCGCTTCCGTGGTAATCTCCTCCACCATCAACCGGCGGCGCTTGAGAGCACACCCGACGTGCCACGGCTTGATGCACGACGCCACGAGATGGTCGCCTTCAGCGATAAAGGCGCTGTCCTCGTCACGGAGGCAGTCTTGGCACCTTGTGCCAATCTGTAACAGGCGGCAATAATATAGAAGGGAGTGGCGGAGGCGAAGCGAGTTTCAGAAATCTGGCCGATATGCACTTGAGGGATAATTGTAAAGTATCATACAAACGAAAACAATGGGACAGATAGGTTGTAGTACACACGGACCGCGCCCAAACCGCTACTACGGTGACCGCGCTTCCAACATAACTGTGGCGCTCGAGCTAAGAATGCGCATACAAAGAGATGTGATTGCTACTACTGCTGTTGCTATAAAAGTTGCGTGTGTTTTGTGTATTTGAGCAAAAAAACAGCAAAATAACACCTTATGCCGGGCATAAAACATCGGAAACAGATATTGCACAACAATAATACTGGACCAGATATGGTGGTCGGGTAGCACCTTGAGGGGTGATATGCTTGTCGCGCCGTGCCGTGCGAAAAAATGAAAACAATGCTACAACTGCTGTTGCTCTTAAAGTGGCGTATTTTTGTCGCCTTATGTCGGGCACGCTTATGTCGGCACAAAATATCGGAAACATATATGGGCAGCACTTACTGTAGTACATGTGCTTTGGTGCTTTGAGGGCTGATTTCTCTTTTGTGCTTTGATGATTTGAGGGATGATTTCGCTGCTGTGCTGTGCTTGTTGAAAAAACTCGAGCTAAGAATGCGCATACAAAGAGATGTGATTGCTACTACTGCTGTTGCTATAAAAGTTGCGTGTGTTTTGTGTATTTGAGCAAAAAAACAGCAAAATAACACCTTATGCCGGGCATAAAACATCGGAAACAGATATTGCACAACAATAATACTGGACCAGATATGGTGGTCGGGTAGCACCTTGAGGGGTGATATGCTTGTCGCGCCGTGCCGTGCGAAAAAATGAAAATGCTTGTTGTAAAATGGGACGTGTATTTGAATGTTAGACGCCTGTGCTCTATGCTTGTTGTAAAATGGGAATTCCCTACCATTAGTTAATTTGCTGAAAATGGTATCGCAAAATATATAACAGAAACAATATCGGAAAAAATCAGTCTAATATCGGCAAAAATATCGGGAAAATTATCGGACAAATATCGGCAAAAATAGCGAAACATATATCGGATAAAATATTTCACGATTATACGACTACTGTTAGAGGGCTGTGCTGTGCCATTACTTAATTTGCTGAAAATGGTATCGCAAAATATATAACAGAAACAATATCGGAAAAAATCAGTCTAATATCGGCAAAAATATCGGGAAAATTATCGGACAAATAGCGGCAAAAATAGCGAAACATATATCGGATAAAATATTTCACGATTATACGACTACTGCTGTTAGAGGGCTGTGCTGTGCTGCGCTTGTGGTAAGACGGGACTTCCCTACGATAGGGAATTAGCTGAATAAAATATTTTTCTTGTGTGCTTCGATAGTTTGAGGGATGATTCCGCTGCTGCTGTGTTGTGCTATCATATGCTAAATTAAACAAAGCAACAGGTGTGCGATGCTTGCGATAAAACGGGACTTCCCTACGAAAGGTAATTTGCTGAAAAATATATCGAAACAAATATCGGGGAACTATCGGAAAAAGATTGGCCAAATATCGGGGAAAATATCGAAAAAATGCAAATATCGAAACAAACATCGGGAAAATATCATACAATCACACGATCAGACAGGGGTACATGAACAAAAAAACCCCACGTGTATTTAATTGTTAGACGGCTGTGCTGTGCTATGCTATGCTTGTTGTAAAATGGGACGTGTATTTGAATGTTAGACGCCTGTGCTCTATGCTTGTTGTAAAATGGGAATTCCCTACCATTAGTTAATTTGCTGAAAATGGTATCGCAAAATATATAACAGAAACAATATCGGAAAAAATCAGTCAATATCGGGAAAAATATCGGGAAAATTATTGGACAAATATCGGCAAAAATAGCGAAACATATATCGGATAAAATATTGCACAAATATCGAAACAATATTATCGGACAAATATCGTCAAAAATAGCGAAACATATATCGGATAAAATATTGCACAAATATCGATATCGGAAACAATATCGGACAAAAACCGGACAAATATCGAAAAAAACAATATCGGAAATAATATCGGACCAAAAATTGAAAAATATCGGAATATATCGGACAAATGTCGAAAACAATATCGGACAAATATATGGCAAAAAAATACACGATGATATATACTACTATTAATAATATTAATACAGTAAGGGAAACCCAACTCACGTCGCTGGTGGAGGGCTTCCTCGCGTTTACTGGTGTTTCGTCTTCGGTCTTGGTCACACAGTCAGCCTCGTGGAGGTGGAAGTTCGCGTAAAGCGCCCTTCCGGTGGAGGAAAATTTGCCTGCGAAACAAATCCGGAAAAGCATCAGAAAGAAAGGATCCGAAGATATGAGAACTGCTGGGACCACACAGCAAACGTACGACACGAAGGACAGGCAGCCATGAACACACGACAGTCAGCATATACGACACGAAGGACAGGCAGCCATGTGAACACGCGACACACAGCGACAGCATAACGACACGACAGCGACAGCATAACACCCTCTGCGAGGTATACAGGCACACAGAGTTGAACCCGGGAAAACTTATACCCTGGCTGCTTCTGTAGTACTGCTGCTGTCAAAAACCGAAAAAAAACTTCACGATCGATCGACCGAAAATATAAGAACCGTACTTGCACTAATTTGCAATGTCGCACGATCTTTACATTTACTGAACAAAAGAGCGCAAAAACGGCGCCTTGAAGCACTACAGACAGCATAACGACACGACACTAACGACACGACACAGCGACAGCACAACGACACGACGACAGTACATGTAGGTATGCACGCACGCACACGCACGCAGAGCACGCTCATACGGAGCACAGCAGTTGTAAGAGCACGGGCACAGAAAACGAAAAAAATATGGATGGTGCAAAAATGTACCGCTGCTGTAGTACTGCTGTCAAAAACCGAAAAAAAACTTCACGATCGATCGACCGAAAATATAAGAACCGTATTTGTACTAATTTGCAATGTCGCACGATCTTTGCATTTACTGAACAAAAGAGCGCAAAAACGGCGCCTTGAAGCACTACAGACAGCATAACGACACGACACAGCGACAGCACAACGACACGACGACAGTACATGTAGGTATGCACGCACGCACACGCACGCACACGCACGCACATGCACGAGTTACAGAAGCACACGGCAGCGTTAACTTTTTAGACACACACCCTGGCTGAGGCGCATACGGAGCACGCTCATACGGAGCACAGCAGTTGTAAGAGCACGGGCACAGAAAACGAAAAACATATGAAATTGCAAACAGCTCACCTTCGAGTTTCCGCGTCCAGCAGATTGTCTTCGCCGGCATCTCCTCGCAGCAAAAGCTGCAAGCCTTGGACCAGATTAGCTTCAACCCAGTCCATGCACAGCTCTCCGGATACCCCGCACAGCCCGGGTAGTCCGCCCGGTTCGGGTGGTTGCTCTCCAGCAGGATTAGCTGGATGCCGCACCGAGGACAGTCCTCGGCCAAGGGGGTACTGCTCCTGTTGTCTCTAGGTGTACCTGGGGCTTCACCAACAACAGCTTCGGCCATGGTCGGTCGTTGACTGCGTCGAAGTTGTTGGGGATGGTGTAGCGTGTCGGTCGTTGACTGCGTCGAAGTTGTCGCGGAGGGTGTAGCGTGTCGAAGCTGTCTCCGGCGATGTGGCGTCGAACTTGTCTCGGGGCTTTGTTTTTGTGGGGTGGGGCTTACGTGGGGGCGCGTGCACTCCAACTTTTGGCGCTTGACGAAGATGTCATCCTCAAGGTGAACGCCGCACGCAGAAACCCGGGGGAAACACTTACGTACGTATAAAAAAAACAGAACTAGAACCAGAACCAGAACGTAAATATGTGAAACCCCGGGGATTTGTCTTATCCGCCACCGCCGAATAAAAAAAACAGAACTAGAACCAGAACCAGAACGAAAATATGTCAAACCCCGGGGATTTGTCTTATCCATGCCCGCGGCCAAAAAAGTTTAAAGGGCTTGCCACGCGCGACACACTGCGCGGATCGCGCCCAAACCGCGACCACGGTGACTGCACGAACGAGATGAGTCGACTCACTTGGCGTTGTGGGCCAAAAGTGCGCGTACGAAGAGATATGTGCGAAAACAAAGGCAAATTTGACAAATATACGTATACATATATATCATACCAGGTATAATATTATTAATAGGGTTTTTGCCAAAATCAGGTATCTGGCCACTTTTCGGCCAAAATCAGTTACACTCTAAAAACAAATACAAAACATACCCAAGGAGCCCTGCTATTGGCCAAACTGACATCGTAACTGATTTTGGCTCGAAAAGGCCAGGGTATACCTGTTCTTTGCCACTCTGTCTAGCTTTCGACTGATTTTGGCCAACTTTGAACCAATAAAAGAGGCCATACGTGCACTATTTTTTCTCTCCGTACGCGTCCGCCCTCCCTTGGTGGAAATTCTTCTGTACTTGAAGGGAGAGAGAGAGTAAGAGAGGCGGCGTACGAGCTGGATAAAACAAGTGAGTGCTTTCCACAACACACAACTTTTTACGGTGAGTTGGAAGTTGAAAGAGGGCTCAGGTTGACAAGATAAGAGAGAGGAGAGGTTTGGTTGTCTGGTTCACGAGTCACGAGTGGTGAGTGGTCCATCGAACATCATCTTATTACCCTTGTTCGGAATCCGGCTGTTCGAGGTTTCGCCGCATTTTTGCGGCTGGGAGTCAGTCCCGAGTGCCGAGCCGCCGCGTGCGCCCGAATGCCGAAGCAACCGGAAGAGTTGGTGCAGCCTGCAATGGAGCTGTCAAGAGACGACGACAAAGGGGATACATGCCACTCTCGTGTCTAGAGTTGGCTAGGTGCTCGAAGCCGCCGATGCTGTGAGCAACACCAGCACCAGCACCAGCACTGGAAGGTATCCTGGACCACTACGATATATGAACGTGATACTGGTACGTATGCAAGCGGTGGTGCTCTGGGTATGGCCCGCATGACAATTTTCACCTCGAAGAAGGCCAGAGGCGAAGAGATTTTAGGCGTGTACTGGGCAAAAGTGCTCTTATCGGGCAAGAGTGCTCTAATCGAGCAAGAGAACCGTCGTAGCCATGCCGCTCCTGGCCCGTGGTTCTCATTTCAGAAGTACAGCAGGGTACGCAGCAGCTCGGAGTACCAGAATGTATGGTAAATAAAAGGGGAAAACGACAGTCTCGAGCGATGAAGACGCTCGAGGATGTCGCATGGTTACACACCTCTGCATCGAGACCTAACGCGTCCAGCTTTTCCGTCAGCCAGGATTCGAAGTCCAAGTCGCTACTGTCTATTGCCATCGCGTCAGAGTGGAGTCGTCTTCTTGTCAAGTGGGAATGGGGTTGTGGTTGGGCTCGTTGTGTCCAGTGCCGCTTGCGGGCTGCACTGCCAGTGACGCCACGCTCAAAATGAAAATTTGTGCGCGAGGGTGTGGCAGGATTCCCCGCATACAAAAACGCCTTAGAAAAAGGTATAAACCCGCCAGACGCCAAGCCTGCAACTTGTAGCCTGCAGCCTGCAGCTGCAGCCTGCTGCGTAGGTTAGGGGCTCGGAGCCTTGGGGCTCTTTCAGAATACACCGGTAGAAGTTTGCTGAGTATCGGTTGCGACACGATTTGCCCCGCGCAACTTCGTACTGCCGGCGAAACACAGCAAACAGAAGGGAGTCCGACCTTCATCGATATTGAACCTGAACACCTAAACCTGTTGTTCTGCGACCTCGACGAACAGGCTGAGCTACGACACAGCAGCTCAACAGCAGTAGCACGAGACAATAGTCCTGGACTGCCGCCCATCCCAGCCACAGAGTCGTTGCCTTCTAACTGCCTCAGCCTTTCCGCTGGCTGTACTGTGGTCGCCGACAACTTGGGAACCACGTATTGACTCTGCCTTTTTAAATTCTCACGACTCCCTGCACTACACCTGCTGTACGTGGCGTCGTCGAGAAGAACTCCCTGTACTCCTCGCCACGAGGCATCGATGCAGCCCCGAGCAGACGACCTGCAAGGTAACGAAGAGGCCCAACAGCAGCAGCAGCAGCAGCAGCAGCAGCAGCAGCAGCGGCGGCGAGAAGAAAGGAGTACGATGAACGGAGTCAGCGACAGCGCGGGGCAGGGAGGAGGAGCTCAAGACGATGAACCCGTGCTCAAGTACCAGAGGATGGGGGCGGACGTGAGCAAGCTGCTGCTGTCCCAGGGGGCAGAGGGCGAGGATTCTCGCGAAAAGAAGGAGACTGTCATGAGGATGGCTGTGCACGATTCGCACTTGGTGAGAGATGGCGATTGTGTGGTTGCGTTTATATAGTGCGTCTGTGTACGGGTCCAGGTTCTGGCTGCGATGTGGAAGCTGCTACTGCTGCTGCTGCTGCTGCTGCTGTTGTCCGGTGCGCTGAATGGATTTGGTGAGCTTTTCGTGGGAACCTGTGTGGTGCGGAACTTGCACACCTCTCGGACAGGTAATCGATTGCTGTGTCTGCGCAAAATAAAAAGTATTACGAATTTTGCTTATCTATTCCCCCGTTAGGCCACTTCTTATGCGGTCGGATTTGCAGTCAGTTGGAAATGGTGCTATCAGCACGTTCGCACGAGCTTTTGCCCCGAAAATGTGCGAAGTTGCTGTTTCTCGCCTCAGAATGACTTGGACTTTTCTGCAAGACCTATCTAGAGCTGTTTCCAGCTTCTCGAGGTGTCCAGTTGCACGAAATCACCTCCGGTACTTTTCCGATCCAACTGGGTCAACTAAGATTACGATCAGGGATCGGATCGGAAAAAACGTTTTCTCCGATCCAATCGGGGTTTTTAATCGTATTTGACCCAGTTGGATCGGAAAAGTACCGGAGGTGATTTCGTGCAACTGGGCACCTAGAGAAGCGGGAAACAGGTCTAGATAGGTCTTGGAGAAAAGTCGAAGTCATTCTGAGGCGAGAAACAGCAACTTCGCACATTTTCGGGGCAAAAGCTCGGGGGAACGTGCCGATAGCACCATTTCCAACTGACTGCAAATCCGACTGCATAAACTTCTTATGCAGTCGGATTTGCAGTCAGTTGGAAATGGTGCTATCAGCACGTTCGCAAGTGTTTTTGCCCCGAAAATGTGCGAAACTGCTGTTTCTCGCCTCAGAATGAATTGGTCTTTTCTCCAAGCCTACCTTGAACTGTTTCCCGCTCCTCCAGGTGCCCAGTTGCAGGAAATCACCTCCGGTACTTCTCCGATCCAACTGGGTCAAATACGATTACAACCCTTGATAGGACCGGAAAGAAAGTTGCAGGAAATCACCTCCGGTACATCTCCGATCCAACTGGGTCAAATACGATTACAATCCCCGATTGGATCCAACGGGGATTGTACTCGTATTTGACCCAGTTGGATCGGAGAAGTACCGGAGGTGATTTCCTGCAACTGGGCACCTGGAGGAGCGGGAAACATTCCTATTACTGGGGACCATAGTTTATAGGACCTATGGTATACATAAAAACCAATATATTTAACCATTTCTACTAACAATATTTGGTCCTATTAACTATGGTCCCCCGTGATAGATAGGCCTTGGAGAAAAGTCCAACTCATTCTGAGGCGAGAAACAGCAGTTTCGCACATTTTCGGGGCAAAAACACTTGCGAACGTGCCGATAGCACAGTTTCCGACTGACTACAAATCCGACGGCATAAGAAGTGGCCTTACCGACGACTAATCAAAAACCGTAATCAAATTTGCATAAAAATGACGAACTTACGTATTTTTGGATAGTATATTTTACTAGAGCCATATTTGTAAGATCTGAGATTCGACCGCTGCATTCTGTTGGCCGAAAACTCTCCGGACGCTTTGGATTGGCCAAGCTTGCCTCGAGAGTGACCTGGGGCCATGTCTGATACCGGCGGGGTTTTGCGAGATTTGCTGCCGCTGGTGCTGCATGCCTACTCTGCTGCCTGCTGCTGCAGCAGATAGATGCTGCTGCAGCTGCTGATGCACGTCACGGACTACTGCTACTACGGCATGTAGTATGCTGCTGCTGCTGCTGCTGCTGCTGCTGCGAGTAGGTGTGCAGCTGGCTGTGCAGTGCTGTTGCTGTAAGCGCTGCGGCAAGCAAGCTCTGCGTGCGGTAAGCAAGCGTTGCTGCAAACAAGGGTTGCTGCAAGCGAGCGCTGTTGCACAAGCAAGCTCTGCTGCGAGCAAGCGCTGCTGCAAGCGAGCGCTGCTGCAAGCGCTGTTGCAGGTGCTGCTTGCTGCTGCTTGCGGCTGCTGCTGCTGCTGCTGCTGCTGCTGCTGCAAGCGCGCACCCTTGCCGCCACGCTCCTGATCTTCGCCGCAATACCACCCCTTTTCGGGCAGAGAGGACACCGAAGAAGAAGGAGGACGATCTCCTCGTTGTGGCGGCGTTGCTTGCTCAGCGAGTGTCGACGAGCGCAAGTTTGATCGCACTGCTGCTTGTTGGTTCTTGCTGTGCTGCTTACTAATTCTGCAGCTTGTTGCTGCTGCTGCCGCTGCTATTGCTTTAGGTAGGCACTGCTCCTTGCACGACTTACGTTCTGCTCGTTGGGTCCTGCAAAAGTGCTGCCGCTGCTGCAAGTGTTTTGTTTTCAAACGTAAGAATCCAATATTTAGCTATTTATTCGTCCCCGATTATGCGCATGCCGGAAGACTTTGGATTATGATTATCTTTCCGACGGACACCCCCGATACACAAAAATATCATGCGCAGACAGTCTATTCGTGATCTAGATCATTCGGGGCAGATATATATGGTATGTATGATTTATGAGCTAGTTCATGTTGCCTGATGAGAGGCGCAACACTTGAATGATATGTTCCCTGGGTTGGATCAGTACCACAGTATACAGGTCCAGCACAACCACTCACAACGGTGGGAAACTATTAATAGATGATCTAAATGAGAAATAGATCAAATATATCATGATCTGCGCGAGGTGTGCAAGATACACCACGGACAGGTGATCGACTCTCAAAACACACGGTCTAGATATTTTGAGGCAGATCTATTCCTGGTGTACGATCTACTGCTGTAGCTCACGCTGTCGTGTGGGACCCGTACAACCGGCATGATCTACTGCTTGTAAGCACATGTTTCCTGGGCTAGATCTGTGTTGTACATATCATGCACAACCACCTCCCACAGAGGCAGGTGAGGAACTAGATGATCTACAGTAGATAGGTACATGCATAGATAGTTTTCTGTCTGATCAGTCCGTGGAGTGGAAAGTTGTACTATAAATACTTGCTGCAACGTATACGCGCTACATGAAGTGTCGGGACTCTACTCAGCAGTGCCAGACGCGTTTACATCTGATGAGTCCGTTCACATGTTCACGTCCAGTCTTGACCTACTGCAGCAGCTGCTGTAGGGGCAGGTATATCAGGTATGCCTCTCTGGACATACCAGGTGTATGTAAGGACCCAGTTGGGTTACATATACGGTAGTAGTGCCGGTCTCTCTATAGTACCGGTGTATATGCGCCAGCCAACAATATGGGCACTATAGCGGCAAGCGGCACTATTAACAGCCCACTGCCATACCGGTTAATCCCAATACCATCTGTGCCGAACAATTTCACAGGCACTATCGTAGCGGGCAATCGGCAATACATACCCAACAGGCACTATAGAGGGACCACCACTGTATGAACACCATAGGGTCCGGTCCTTGCACTCCCGTCCAGGAGGGTACCTGATATCAGTATGATGCTATCAGTTAGATGCTTCCAAGTACAGCAGCAGCAGTGTAGTCACGAGTGGCGAGTACCATGTGCTCCGTTAACGGTACCAGGTACTCGCTGCTCGTACGAGCAGGCTCTCATCAAAGGCGCAAGATAACAGTCAGACACCAAGACCACATGATACACGACAGCATTGCCAAGGTGTACTCTTCTATTGTTAATATTACGGGGGACCATAGTTACTAGGACCAAATATTGTTAGTAAATATGGTTAAATATATACCAGGTAGCTTTTTATGTACGCCATAGGTCCTATTGACTATGGTCCCCCGTAATAGTAGAGCTCCAGAGTTAGCCGCCTATTTCGAATTATAACTCTACTTCGAATGATACTATCGTACTTTGGGTGGCACGATCGTGTGATAGTGCTTGGGGGCTGCTGTGCGGCATCAACATTACGGCAAGTTCGCGGCATGTTACGTTGGTTAGGCTGTCCAAGACAGAACGAACCAATACTGCATTCATTCAGTGAGTTGCTGTCACTAGTGGTTGGCCTATAATCGCACTCTTCAGCCCTTGCTTGACTTGACGTGTGTGGAGCTACGCACTGGAGCCACCTGAACCGCACCCAGAAATTGTCGTCTACAGGAGGATGAAGCATAGAAACCGGGGCATTCGGTGTTACCCACGCGTAGCTCCACTACTTTGAAGAGGAAAATAGTTGTAGGCACGACTTTCATTTCCCATCTACTAGCTCTAGATTGGGTCTGGAAGGTAGGAGGAGTCGTGGAAATGTTGACAAAGCGTTGGGTGTTGGGCCTGGAACAAGCTTGACGATTTTGTATTGAGTGTTCATTAATAGTGTGAAAAAGTTTCTTATATCGGGGGAGAGAGTACTTCACTGTCACAAAGGCGTTGCCGTAGACCTCGAACACATTTTGGTCGCGATAACATATGCACGTATCGCATATTGACATAAGTCGCAGATGTCGCATGTGATTCCAGGATTTTTTGTATAAAATTGTGAAATATGTCAGCTGTGAGTTCGACTGATTAAATAGTTGATACTCAGCTTTGCGAGCTCCGAAGTAGGTCTCGTCTACACCCCATTATTTCCCGAATCGTCTATACCCCATTATTTCCTGAATTTTACAATTGTATGATAGACCGTTCGCGCGTGTTCTATACCAGGTATGTATTTCCTTGTCAAGGATATATAGGCCAGTGACTCCCCTGGATGCTACCGGGGGGCAAAAAAAAGGAGCAGCCCGGTCATCCAACAGCAGCGACTCAAGCCTTTTTGACACTAACTTGAGGAGCTCTAGAAGCGATTGTTTCTCGCACCGCTACGTACGCACTTCGTGTTTACGAGCCCGCACCGAACCACACCTGATTGACGGTGCTTTTCGTTTTTTTTTTCCTGTCTGCGGCGGACGACCGCGGTCTGCTGACCGAATGAACGCCTCTCGCTTGTTTTTTTTTTTTTTGTTCCCGCTCCGCCGTTGCGACCGAAAGGTGTTCGGAACTTCGACCGGATCGATCCTGATAACGGATTACCACGGAAACGAAAGCCGACGCCTACGGCCGCACACGATGGCCGTGACCGACCTCAGCCTGGACATCAGGGGCGACTTTTTAGCGAGGCAAGGCATTTTCTCTGGGGCAAGAGGAGGGGGGGGGGGTGGATGGCCTCGGGCCACACTTTCCTTGGCACGTTCCCTACGCACAGCTCGTAGAACATTTTCAACCCCTTTCGAAGTTCGCCCACGTTTTTTGTGGAGAACCTACTTGGAATTGGTATGGGGTTATTTTTCGCTGCGGTAAGAGGGTTAAAACAGCGGGAATTCCGATGAATGCTCTCATGGTCTCTAGGTCGCGAAAAAAAAAACCTTTGTCAGGCTTCGCTGACGGCCACACTGCTGTTTGTATCCCGGTGTCCGAAGCAAACTGATATCCTACTTACAGCAGTAACGTTGCTGAGACACCAAAACGTAAAAGTTGGCGTCAGGACCGAATCGGAAGCGTTCACGATAGCGGGAGGAGCTACGGAAGCTTCTTCTTTTTTTTCGATGCAAGTCTTTCCTGCAACACATTTTGTCTGCTCTGGCTACGTGTTATTTAATGCTACGGGGAAACGAACATATTAATAGCAGCCGGAACCAAACGTGATGTGTAAAAAAAGAGGGGTACATTGCTTGTAGGACCATCGTGGTGTCTACCTATGAATACTATCTTCCCCCTGTAAATACCTGGTGCCCGGTAGTGCGTTTTGGGATTCCCTAGGCAATGGCAGCCACCTCCGGCCACACGCGTCCACCTCTGGACTATTACCGCGCCAATCTCTCCAAAAATGACACCAGGGTAGCCCGTTTAAGACTGCAGTTCTGTTTTGGGGACCAACCACTCAATTCCTGAGTAGTTTGTCCCCAAAACGGGACTGCAGTCCTAAAAGGGCTGCCAGGTAAATTCTGCTTTTTTTGCTGTACGAACTGAAAACTTAATATTCGCCATTTTGTAATTGTGTGTTTTTTAGTTTTTTTGGTTTGTTTGGGAGTTTTATTTTTCATTTTTTGTTTTGTTTTTCCCTTCGTTCCACGCCTGGATACTTTTGCTTTTTTTTTCGTTCGCCCCATGTTATATAGTTGTTTTGTTGTGTGATTTTGTGATTTTTTGTGATTTTTTTTGTTTTTGTGTGTTGTTCCCTTCGTTGCGTCAGCTGCTCGGAGGATGGTACTGTGGTCGTGACTGGACTGCAGCCGACAGCCGGAGGGGAGCAGGCCCCGCCGGAGGTGTACACCTACGGCGCGAAGTGGCCCATGCTGGCCGTCAGATTGGACCCCCTCTACGCCAGAAGGTGAATACACTAACACCTTTGTTATCTCTTAAAGTAGAGTGTTGACATTTCTGCGGTAGCGGTCCCTCTCTAGTGCTGGTATAGATGCGCCAGCCTACATTGCCGGCACTATTCCGCACTCTACGGCATCGGCGAATACCCCAAGCGATTCCGCAGGCACTTTCGCATTGTCTACTCTGCTCACAGCGTAACGATGTACAGTAGTATCTCTGTGGCGTATTTTGTTTTACCACAGCACTTGTGTTGTATCTCTCTAGGATTGCAGAATCGGCATGGACACTGGTTGTGTTGGATATCGACGGGTTAAAAAGTGGCGAGCTCAAGACGACGCCCGCGAGGAAGGAAAATAGCAGGAGTTAATACCGCCAGCTGGTGGTGACGCCGCATCATTTTATTGTTATTATTATTTATTATTAAGCCCTTATGGCATCAACTCCGATACAGCGACCAGAACGATGGTGGGCAGCGTGAGCGAGCGCCCAGAAATACGGATAAGGTCACGCTGCGCCAGTGCCGTGCGTGCGACTCCTTGCATCAACCATGGTAACTCGGACACCAACCATTGTGTTATCCCCCGATCACACAGTAGTAGTGGCCGATGCTGTATAGTCGCCACGTTTTTTTTTGTCGTCAAATTTCCCCCGTCTGGGTTCCCAAGGGGGTTAAAGGCGCTGCTGGGTGGTCTAAGCTTTTGATGTTTGAGGCCTTTTGGGGTGTAAGGGGCGACCTCCTGGCTGCCGTGCGTACCGACCGGCGTCTCTTGCCAAGCAGCTGAGAGAGGTACGAGCAGGGGCGGCCTATCTGTCGTTCGTACCGGCATCTCTTGCCGAGGCTGGTTGAGAGGGAAATGACATAATTTGAATGCATCCTTCCGTCACTTCGAGACGGGACGGGACGGGCGCGCGATGAAAGCAGCCGAGTTCGGCGGAAACGCGCGATCGGCTCCCAAACGGTTCGCGGAGAAGTGAACGGGAGTTCGTATTGAGCGTGACCGTTGTGACAGGACGGGCGACATACGAACAGCAGAGGCGAAACAAACAAGGGGTGAATGAAGCATGCCGTCTCACCGAACAACACCAAAAAAACAGGAAGGGATTTTGCTTCGTTAATTACCCTCTTAATTCACCTTTGACCTTTCACTGCAGACGGTAAATACATACCACTCTGTCCCTATACGAAGTATGTAGGGGCCTGTTTCTTTGAATGTAAGTATGCAAACGGTGTTCATACTTAGGGGCAGAGTGGTAAATATTTTCTTTTTTTTTGTGTCCGTGTGTCCTGCAATGTGCTGCAGTCGTTGCGAACGTGTTGAGAAACGCCGCGCGAGGTGGTGGTGTGTGATCCCGTGACGCCCTCTGTGTGCCTGCATGTGCAGGAAGGAGAAGACGTTCGTTGCGGGCGGCGCGGCGGGAAAGCTTCTCCTGAACAAGAAGGGCTGGCTGGGCCATGACGAGATCGTACTTCACAAGGGGGAGGGGCCGGTCTCCGCCATCGCCTGGAGGTTAGTACGGAGCACCCGCGTAGAGTTCACGTGTCATAGCGTCCGCGTAGCGTCCGGGTAGCGTCCGAGTAGCGCCCGCGTAGTGTCCGAGTAGCGTTCGCGTTGCGTCCGCGTATATAGTGTGCGAGGACAGGTGGTGGTGAGCGCATTGTCTTTTATGTCCGGTGGTGCGGTGGCCGCTCTCGACAGGAGACTCGTGGTGTGTCGGCCGTGTGGTAGTCTGCCGGGCGGGGCGCGGACGAGATAGGGCGGACGCTACGGCGTACAACGGAGAGGCGCTTGCTGCTGCTGCTGCTGCTGCTGCTGCTGCTGCTGAACAGCAGTACGCGTGAAGTTTCGGCGGACGCGCGCGAGCGAGAAAGAAGGGCAGGGAGAGCGGTTAGAGATGCGTTCTTCGCCTGGACTCTAACTGCTCATGGAATGTCAGAAACTTCCGTTTGAGTCCTGTTTTTTTTTTTTAGTGCTGCAGCTACACTTACTTCCTGGAGTGGCGTGTTCGCAAAAATGCATGTTTGGTTGCTTTGTCTCCCTCTCAGCGGTGCTAATCTGCAATTTTTGTTTATGCCCTTTGCTAGCTGGCAATTCGAAACGAAACGATCGCTTTGCCGTGCTCTCCGATACCTGGTGGTCTTATATCGCTTTTCAGTACGTCGGTGCTGGTGACCCTCGGCTTATGTTCGGGCCCGTATATGCGTGGCGTTCTTTTGTTTTTTCGCATCCTTGTACACCTGGGCCAAATCTCTGATTCCCACTTGATGATCGAGATCAATCAAGGCGGATAGATCATCTGTTCCCAACCTTGTATGATCTGGCTCATGTTGCCGGTTGGGAACCGTACAATCTGAACCATGTAGCGAACGTTTCCTGGGTTGGATATGTACTATGCAGATCCCGCACAACCTCTCACAACGGCAGGCAGGTGAGGAACTGCTAGATGATCTACAGTAGTAGATCATGATCTGTATGATATGTAGATGATCTATCTGATCTGTCAGAGGTGTGCATGCTTTGCCTGACGTGCGGACGTGC
Organism: Nereocystis luetkeana; assembly: GCA_031213475.1. NCBI lineage: Eukaryota > Phaeophyceae > Laminariales > Laminariaceae > Nereocystis > Nereocystis luetkeana. The sequence goes on along the minus strand of JARUPZ010000027.1, from coordinate 3,637,568 downwards.
GGGATACCCTTTGTTCTGCTTTGCTTTAACTTTTTCGCTTGCTTTGCTGTACTCGCTGATGTGTCACGGAAGGGGCCCTCTGCTGGCCTGGGCATCGGAAGGTGGTCTCAAGATCATGGATGTGGATAAAGGGAAGGCGGGGGAGCGCATCAGCTACGTCGACAAGTGAGAAGAAACACGGTATTTTATATGCCGCGAGGGACCCTGTGCCTGTTACGTCCCTCTGCCTCTTTGATTATATGCTCTGAATGACGAGACTCATGTTCGTTGTTTTTTTTCAGTTTACCATCGCTGGACATAAAATACGCTAAACGGCTCACACAAGTATACCCCCCCCTTGGTGCAAGCAATGTCTGCCACCTGGTCGGGGAAAACCCGCCGTGCTCCGTCCCGGCATAGTAGAGACGCGAGTGTCTATGGTCATACGACTACGGCCATGCATGCTATCGAGCCCCCCCCCCCCCCCCTGCGACACGCTACTGCAAGTAGAATAGTAAAAAGCGCGAGACAAAACAAACACGGAGCAGCGCACCACGCCGCAAACAGATAAAAAGTTGAACATAAACTTTTTCCCGGGGTATTTTTTCGACACCTCGGAGCGAGGTGATACATATTTTGCCCATTCGTCGCGGCCCCGCCGGTGCCGTGCAGAGGCTCGTGTGGTCGAGCTGCTGCTTGAGCGTTCTTCGATAGGGGTAAATACCTTCTTGCCTTGCAAGGCAAATATTGGCGCCCGACAGGGCTCCTTGAGGGCACCGAGGAACTACCGAATGAGGTATGCCTTAGTACTGGAGTACCAAGTTTACGTCCCAATAAGGCATGCCTCATTGGTGGTGCCTTACAAGGCATGCGCCTTATTGTTGGAGCATAGTTGACGTCCCAATAGGGATGCTTTATTTAATGTATGCCCCCAACAAGGCATGCCTTCTTATTGGAACACAGTGTACGTTCTAATTTACCCCGTCATAGGCCACGGCGAGTGCTTATCGGATTAAAGATTTTCGTTTTTTTTTTTCTAACTGTAAGAAAAAAAGGTTTTGGGTGAGGTGTGATATGTATGAAAGCATAAAAGCTCCTCAAGTGAAGATCTTCAATAATTTACAGCGTTAGTGGTCCCTCCATGGCGCCGGTATGCCACAACCGATAATACCGGTACTATGTATTCATAGTAAGTATAGTTGCAACCGGCAGTATATACTCCGCACACCGCCACACTGGTTGGTCAATCCCATCTGTTGCCAAACGATGCCCCAGGCACTATCGTAGCGGGCAGCCGGCACTATATACTCAAAATCAATCAGTTTCTGGGTGTAACTGTAACCCGATGTATAAAAGCTCCTCAAGCGAGGAGGCTCATAAATAATTTTTGGGTGTAACCCCACCGTGGCAGGCGTCTGCTACAACCTGTCGTCGTATATAGGGCACCCTGGTTTAGCCGTGCATATTTGCACCATATTCGTATTGGCTGCTTCGTAATCGTAGCTGAAGCTATGAATGCGTGGATTTTTCGACGCGTCAGCGGAATTTTGTTGTGGGGGCTATCGTTCACTTTAGGCAATGCTTTTTGCTGTGATGGATGCTTCAAGGCTACGACCGTAAGTAGTATACTACGGCTCGAGATATGCGCCGTACGGTGTACGTAGCATGCGTGTTTATCAGCTTGTTTTTCGTCGACCATTTTCCACAGCGCCTTGCCCTGCGTTGTCTCCCCCTCATCGCACCATGGTCTGGCCTAGAATTTCGCTGTGTGTGCGCCGCTGCACGCACGGCATGTACTCCGGCAAGTTTAACGACGCACCCTCACCCACCCATCCACCACCACCACCACCACCACCACCACCACCACTACCACCAACACACTCACCCATCGGCGCACCCTTAGGCTGTCTCACACCAGCCAAGACCCAACGCAACCCCAACCCAACCCATCCCGCGTTCCTGCTGCCCCCCAACCCCCTCTGGTCAGGCCTCGATCTCTGATAGACTTCAAGGAGCACGCGTGCCGATGCCACCTCCTGTGGGAGACCCCGACGGTCAGTCTGAACAGGTCCTTGCAAGGAGGAGTTGTTGTTGTTGTTGTTGTTGTTGTTGTTTGTTGTTGTGATGTTGTTGATGTTGTTGTTGATGTTGTTGTTTTTGTTGTGGTTGTTATTGTTTGTTGTTGTTGTGATGTTGTTGTTGTTGTTTTTGTTGTTTTTGTTGTGGTTGTTGTTGTTTGTTGTTGTTGATGTTGTGGTTGTTGTTCTTGTTGTGTTGTTGTTGTTGTTTGTTGTTGTTGTCGTTGTTGATGTTGTTGTTGATGTGTTCTCTTGCTGCGTGCGGTGCGAGCATGTTGGTGACTACTACAGTAGCACAGTGATAGTTTGTTGTGATTTTCGAGAAGCATGGCTTCCACGGAAGAGTTTAAAGAAAAAACTTTTTGCACACTACAGCAGTAGTATCCCTCTAGGATAAGGAATCAGGACGGACACTGGGTGTGCTGATGAAGCTGAGTAGAAAGGACGATTCAAGGTGGAGACAACACACGGACATGGGACTCAAATCACAGATCACGATATATCTACAGGCAGATCATGGTTGAGATGATCTACATCCTCTCCTGCGGTTATGATATGCTGTTTTTGCGGGATCTGTGTCGTACAGATCTAGCCCAGAAAACATGGGGCTAGATGATGCAGATATATGCGGCTCCCACGCGGAAAACATGAGCTAGATCATACAGATCATACTGATCATACAGATCATGACTCGTAGTTGCCTTGAAATATAAAAGATCGTGAAGTGTGGCAATATGATGTATCTGTTTTGCCCGAGGTGTGAACCCTTTCTACTGCTTAAAAAATGTATCCCACACTACTTGGGAGCTAATGCCAGTGGGTACTAAAGATATTAACTCAGGCACTACTCTGTTCCTAAATATGATTCCTTTTTTGTTCAATAGCAGTATCCAACAGGCCTATTACGGGGGACCATAGTAAACAGGACCAAATATTGTCAGTAAAACAGTGTAAATATAAAGGTTTTTGTGTGTACCGTAGGCCCTATTTACTAGGGCCCTCCGTAATAATTGTTTTGGGACAGAGTGGTATTACGGAGGACCATAGTAAAGAGGCCCAATTTTTGTTGGTAAAAATAGTGAAATAGATAGGTTTTGTATGTACCGTAGGTCCTATTTAATATGGTCTCCCGTCATAGTGTATACACGAGTAGTTGCGCTCTGCCGTTTTTCGTTGTTGTTGTAGAGCTTGGTCGCGATGTTGATCTTTCTGTCTGTGTAGGGTGCGACCCCTTTTCACCCTTTTAGGACTGCAGTCCCGTTTGGGGGACAAACTACTTGAAATTTGAGTGTTTTGTTCCCTAAACAGGACTGCATTTCTTAAAGGGTTTTAGCTACAGCGCACACACCTCGCACAGATCATCTACAGATCATCTAAATATCATTCCCACAGTCCATGACCTAGATCTTTCAAGGCAGATGTATTCTCGATCTTGTATGATGTACAGTAGCTCATGTTGTCGGGCGAGGAACCGTATGACCTGAACGATCTGGCACACATTTTCCTGGGTCGGATCTGTACTTTACAGATAGATAGATACTGCACAACCTCTCACGACGGCAGGTGAGGAACTATTAACAGATCATCTACAGCAGACAGATCAGACAGATTATGATCTGTCTGTCTGAGGGGTCGAAGTGCCAGTGTCACCCCCCTCCACCCTCTCCCGTTACCCGCCCCTCCCTCGTCATTGCGACCGCGACACCTCCTCTGCAGCAAGCACATTTTTTGAAACCATGCCACCGCGCATGATAAGGCCAAGCACGTTGATGCCGAGCTGATACCACAGCATGGCATCTGAATAATGTGTCATCCTTCGGACAAACAGATCACGATATATCTGATCTATCCACGTAGATTGATCAGATAGCAGTTTCTCAGCTGCCGTTGTGAAAATGTCGTGTGGGATCTATATAGTACAGATCATGCAGATTTTTATACGGCTCCCACACAGAAACATGAGATATACTATCAATATTACGGGGGACCATAGTTAATAGGACCAAATATTGTTAGTAAAAATGGTTAAATATATAGGTTTCTATGTATACCATAGGTCCTATTAACTATGGTCCCCCGTAATACTGCTGTATGATATATGCAGATCAGGTTATTCTCTGTTCTGAAAAAAATAGATTATGATGAAGTGGGAATGATCTATAGATGGTCTGTATCAGGTCGACAGCAACGAATGCACGACAACCCCACCCCTCCCACAAATGTTGGAGGAGTCTCTATCAGGAGTAGAAATGGTACTGCTCCGTCTCGAAAGGGATGGCGTGGTAAATGGTAAAATAACTAAGGCAAGCAACAAATGCGTCCCCTCCTCCCTCCCTCCCTCCCTCCCTCCCTCCCTCCCTCCCTCCCTTCCTTCCACGCCTCTGCCTCCGGGGTACGCTCGACGACAACAGCGCCTGCTTGTAGGCTGGGGGGACACGGTAATGGTCCTGCAGATTCTCGTCCGCGAGCCTCGATATCAGCGCCCATCCCCGGGCGGCTTCACATCTTCTTCGCCGAAACAGCAGCAGCAGCAGCAGCAGCAACAACAGCAACAACTCCCTTCTTCGGCATTGGCCGGAAACATCGGCGGCAACACCGGCAACATCGGCGGCGGGGGCAGCACTACCGCCCGGCGGACTTCGTCGGTGCCCCTGGCGAACCCGGGGGGGCTCCCGATGTCGGTGATTGGGACCCCCACTTCGGGGACCCCCGCGGCGCTCGAGGCCCCCGAGAGGTACACCCAGATCGTAGCGGTGTGGCAGGCCGATTGTTTGGTGTGCGGGCTCTCTCCTTTCGACAGTGACACCCTAATTCTTCTGGGTTACCCGGTCGAGGAGGATGAGGATGAGGAAGAGGAGGCGGGCGGGGAGGGGGGGGAGGGGGCGTGGGAGGGAGGTGCGGAGAGGGCGAGCGTGTGGGCGGGAGGGCGAGGTGTGTTTCAGCCGGAGGTGCAGCTGGTGAAACGGCGCAACGGCAAGGTGAGGGGGAGGTGGAGGCGGACGGGGGGCGGGGGGGGGGGGGGGGGGGTGGGGTGTACTCGATATGTGGGGGGGTGTACTTAATGTCATGCATGGCCGTAGTCGTAGGACCGTAAACCCTCGCATCCCTACAATGCCGGGATGGAGCACATCGGGTTTTCACCGACCAGGCAGACATTGCATGCACCAAGCGCGAAGCGCCGTGACGTGTTGAGCGAGTCGCATGAAAGGTAGGCTGCATCCTACTAAGAACCGCTTCTGAGGCGGGCTTGCCCCTGGATGACAGCTTTAATGAGTTCATTTAATTTCCGGGGCGACCGCTTCCAGAGATAGCAATGGGGGTACTATGTAATTGCCTCGTACGAAGATGCCTTACCGTGAACACTTCTGAGCCATGCCGATAAATGTAAAATATACCTGGTATACCGTACTCTAGTATTTTTGGACCCATTTTTTTGTTACTGACTGGGCTCAAACACTTTTGCAATCCCATTTTTCTATCCTACAAATAAAAACTTACAGTCCGGACGCCCGCTTAGATGGGATTATCGTTTTTTCGTCCGAAACGTTTCTGCATCTCGACGGTCTCCATTGTGCATTTCCCAACACCCCTGCGTTTTCGAGTCGCCTGATTTGTTTTTGGGGGCCGTGTGTCGGCCTTAACCCCGTTGGGAATTTACTGTACAGCAACGAATATCTGCCTCTAGTCTCAGGTAGTGTGTGCGCTAAACAGGAGTGCAGACTTACATGGGTTACATGTTAATGTTTATCTATAAAAAAATGGTTGTATGGACGAATTACACAATATATGTAGGCCTGTGAACAAGGAAGGAACCTACTTTGTTTGATACACTAATCGCAAGAACGTACAAGACTCACGTTTTTGGGAGGACGCTCTAAGAAAATCGGAGTGAGAAATCGTGCTCAGCGGTTGAAGGCTGCACTGTTTCGCCTCCTTCCTTGCGTCCACGAGTGGTCGAGAGGTGGTCGTCGCCCCAGAGCGCGCAGCGCAGGAGCGCTGTACCCGGCGGTGATCGGGATGACGGCAAACAAAAAAAAAACTAAACTCGACATGTACGCTCCACGCGCTGCCTGTGTTCCTCTTTCATCAACAAAAAAAACGCCCCCTCCCAGAAATCTACTGCCCTCGTTTCTCGCCGACCGGAGTATTCTATTTAATAGCGCGTTCTTCAAAGGATAGAGTCAACGTTAAAGGTTCTCGTCCTTGCTCAGAATACGCGTACATTTTTATTTATTTATTTTTTTAATCCTTGGCGGGTGGGTCCACACCCTGGCGGAGCTTCCGATAGGTGAGGAGGAGCCCTCGAAAATCCGGGTTTCTGTCCCCCTCCCCCGTCGCGGCGCGCTTCGATGGCGAGTGTCATCTTACGCACCCTGTCCCCCTTCGTCTATCTGTTTTATTCTTTCGCGGCTCGCAAGGTCATCTCGGCCGACACGTTGCCCCTGCGGGGTTGGGACTTGGCCGGCGCCGGGGAGCTGCTCCTGAGGTCCACTTGCTGGTCGGTTTCTTCTCATCGGCCGGACAAGGACGGAGTTACCCCCGGTGAGTTGGTTTGTTTCGGTCGGCGGCGGCGGCGGCGCCTGGTTCGTTGGGGAGAGGCTGTACGGCTCTAGACGTGATGTTCGACCAATCGAGCTCAAGCAGGCGGCGTGATTGTGATTTTTTTTTATTTGTGTCTCACTCTCTCTCTCACTCTCTCCGATTATTTGTGGCACCTGATTGGCTAGGCGGTATGAATCTAGACGTGATGTTCGACCAATCGAGCTCAAGCAGGCGGCGTGATTGTGACCTCTTTTTTTCTCTGCCTCACTCTCTCTCTTACTCTCTCGGATTTTTCGTAGCACCTGATTGGCTAGGCGGTATGACTCTACACGTGAATCAAGCTCATGCGGGCGGCGTGATGTGTTCTCTCTCCCCGTTAAGTTTTTTTTTACCTGGTATTTTTTATTTTCGTACGCACATTACACGCGTGGCAGCAGCTTTGTGTCTCGGTTGAAACTCTGGACGGCAATACAAGGATCGTTTACACATTAATATCAAGACGAAACGATCCTTACAGGTCCGTCCGGAGTGGTGTCACTTGTTATTATTATCTTGAAGCGGGAACCGCTTTGTTTCGTACGTACTCATTTGCCCGAGGTAGCAGCAGCAGCAGCAGCAGCAGCAGCAACAGTCGGTTCTGCTGCGGCAACAGGAGCGACGGATTTTTGTACATTGACACACGACATGTATTTACATGTGCGAGTGTGGTAATAGCTTAAAAGCTCGATTTTTTTTTTACGAATCCGCCGGACGATGATTTTTCTTCAAGTTATGAGTATTAAAGAAATACCAATGTTTTGTTTCTTCCTAATCTTGAAAAGACAGGCACGACGTTTTTCGCGAGCTGTTGTGTCGAACCAGGTGCCTCTGTTATTCCTCCCGCTGGGGGGCAATGAACGGCTTGGCATGGTAGCCTCCCAAGGGGGCGTGGCGGCCTCAGCTCAACGCAGTCATTGACGATTGGAAGTGTAGAAGAAACGATGTATGACACGACGTAGCTCGCAAAGTTGAGTGTCGAACGATGAGGAAGAAATCGACAGCTGACGGCGTTTTTATTTTTTTCGTTGTTATAAAACGGTTCACACCTCGAACATATCATACAGATCATGATCTATCTATCCATCTGTCTATCATTTAGATGATCTAGTTCCTCGCCCGCCGTTGTGTGAGGTTGTGCAGGATCTATCTGTACAGTACATAGACAACCCAAGAAACATGTGCTATCAATATGTCATGCAGGTTACACAGCTCCCATTCGGCAACGTGAGCTAGATCATACAAACCGGGGTTATATGATCTATCTGCCGTGTTCCATGTAGATCTTGAAATGGGAATGGTCTGTAGATGGTACGTCCCACTGTAGGTTTGAACTGGGTTGTGATGCTTGTGGGGGGTGGGGGGCGCTGTGAAACAGTCCCCTGCGGATCGGAAACAGCATGGGGGATGGGGTGTAGTCTGCGGTTGACCCTAAATGGTTTACGTACGTGGTACGCCCGGTGGGAACTACCGCAGAGTGAGTATTACAATATATATGTATATATATATTATAATATGAAGGCAGGAGCGGGCAGGAAGCATTTGTGTGTGTGGAACAAGGACCCTCTGGCATGCCGTTTCCGCGAGCTCACTCGGCCTCTGCTGTTCATGAGGTTCCTTTGATGATACGTGTGTATGACACACAGACAGGTTGCGAAGAGATCCTCGATCTCACAGCTGCTGCTTTTTTCTAAGTTTCAATTTTACAAATATACATATGTACATATATATTATATATATATATATATATATATACCTGGTATATATTATATACACGGACGGTGCTCCCGGGTTAATCTTGTTGTCAGAGAGGTGTTCTTGGGGGGGGGGTGTCGGGCTGCCGCTGGGCTCTCCGCTCGGACAGTTTTTCTTTTCCATTTTTTTTGGCGACCTTCCGTAAATAAACCGAACCCCTGACCCTTTCACGCGTTGCCATCCCAACACCAGCTTCCAACGCTGCGGCAGTCGGGGTGAGAGGCTTGCCCCCGGCCACGTTCATCCTGGCGCCCGAGGACCTGATCGTGGCTAGGGTTCGAGACATCGACGACAAGGTAAGGTTTCCTCCCCCAAGACTTCTGGGGCGGGGGATATGGGACCATGGGAAGCGTGCACTTTCATGCACGTACATATTATATGTACGAATACGCTGCTGTCGTTTGCTTGGAATTGTTGAGTAATATTTTTGCGCAGCCCTCGTTCCTACTGTATCCGTCATCCCTGTCTAATTCCAAGTAACTTGTCCTCCAAAATGTTGGTGCGGTAAAATTCTCAATAGGTTTCCTGTTTACTACCAGGTATATATATCATATGTACCAGGTACTCGGTAAATACCAGTCTGGACTGCGATGACGAGAATATATTTTCCGTTTTGTATTCATAGTAATAGTAATGCCTGAAAATGTGCTCATATCCGGTATATGTGCTTGTATTCGGTACATATGCTTGAGTTCGCTGAATGTGCTTGTATTCGCTGAATGTGCTTGTATTCGATGTGCTTAGACCTAAGCCAATGGAAACGCGAAGTCCAAAGGTTTTCTTTTTTAACAAAATATTGCTTTCAAAGAACAACCGAAATTTTCCTCGTAACGCCGCTGTCGGAAAAAAGAGATTTTTTTTTTTGATTTTTTTGATTTTTTTGATTTTTTTCCCCCCCAACGGCTGCGGGCGGCGCTATTTGTTTTTTTTGTTGTTGCAAATTGTCAACACGCCGATAGAAATCAGCCCGTGCGACGATCGACGCTCAATCTCAACATAGACTCATCCCACGGCCAACCCGCTCGGTGTCCGGCGAGGCCAACGAATATAGATGACGGCCTCGAAGATATCGCGTGGATCCATGGTCGTGGGGGCGGGAGCTTACCGGCGGTGTCCTCCCAAAGCTGAAAAAAATCCTATTTTTTGCCATTCGAGACGGATGGAGAATTTTTGTCTTCTGTTTTGTGCACACCAGCGGCCATTTTTTTTTAATCATACGCCTGGTCAGCTCCCGCCACATGACACCGGCCATGGTGTGAAGATGGTGACCCTAGGGTGGGTCGGAGTCCCTAACGAGCGCACTCCGTTCAGAATTCATGACGCAGTCGTTGGTTTTGTCGATCGATGTCTGTCGAGGACTCGGAATCTCGCCGCTTCGAGCCACACATCCGCCTGAGTTTTTCTCAGGCCGATCCTGGCCCAACATCGCCCCCAGATTATGCTTTTTTCGGGTTTTTCCAAAAGTTTGGAAGTCTTCTTTTTTCCAAGGGTCATTCTTATCGGAGAGCTTTTTTTTCCAATTTTTCGACATTTTTTTCGCGCAATGTTTCAATCTTCCATATTTTCCTGTTTTTTTCCCCCCAAATATTGGAATGTTAACGAACTTGATATTCTTGCTTCTGGAGAATTTCACGAATAGTGACAACGCCTCCGTATATTGATACATATCTCTAATTATTACCAAACTTTGGAAATTATTGAAAAAACGCTCTCCGATAAGAATGAACCTAAACGTGCCCATAGGAAACGTGTTCATTTTTTTTTTGGCGGGTATATATGAAGTTCAAACTTTTTATGGATACTTCGCTTTCCATTGACATAGGTCTTAGAGTCGGTAAATATGCTTGTATTCGGTAAATATGCCTACATGGAGTAAATGTGCTTATATTCGGTAAATGTGCTTATATTCGGTAAGTGTGCTTATATTCTGTAAATATGCTTATATTCGGTAAATATGCTTATATTTGGTGAATGTGCTTATATTCGGTCCAGAGTGGCGCTGCTACCCAATATTAGACGCGCGCTATACACGACGTTTGCCTGTCTTGATGATGGCCCTTTTTAGTGTACCGTAATATTTGTTATTAAGCCACCGCGTGCTGGTACGTACTATTTTTGTTGTTGTTGCGTTTTGGCCGTCCCGTGCCCTTCCATTCCATCCCCAAGGTGTCTTGGGCGTTGGGCAAGAAGGACTTTTTGGGGGCAGTCAACGTTACGCTGGAGCAACGCCATCTGCTTCGACGCTACGGGTTCCAGGTGAGGCGAGATGAGGCGTTATGGACGGGCGGGTTGGGTGGGCGAGGGGGGTGTCGGGGGAGGTAAAAGGGAGGGAGGAGAGGGTGGGTGGAGGGGAGCGGGAGGGGGGAGGAGGTGGGCGGAGGCAAGGGAGGAGGGGGAGGGGGGGGGAAGAGAGACGGGGGGAGGAAGAGAGAGGGGGGAGGGGGTGGGAGGAAGGAATTCGGAGGGGGGGAAGGGGTGGGGGGCGGGAAGGGGGAGGGGGGGGGGCGGTACTCATGCCATGCCTGGCCGTAGTAGTATGACCATAGGCTTTCGTATCCGTGCAACGCCGGGACGGAGCACGTCGGGTTCTCACTGGCCTGCGCGGACGTATACATGACAGGTACATTTTGTTTGCGCAGAGAAAATGTGAGACATGAAATCATAGCTAGACGAACGCCGAAGCATAGAGGTAGACATACATGCACGTATATATATATTATACCTGGTATATGTATACAATACATTGCGTGAACGCGCCCTTTTTTCATGCCGCTGTTGTTGCGTACCAGGTGACCCGTACCAGGTACCAGGTTGGTATGCTTTATGCTCTCTGCTTATACGTGCGGTGTCTACAGTAGAATTCCTGTGGGGCACGGGAGAGTAAACGTGATGCATTTATCATGACAATGTTTACCTCATCGGTCACACAACGGTGCTCTCGCTGTTGGAGTACGGGATGTGTCCGAGGCGCAAAGTCAGGAGCTGACACTCCGGTCGGAAAATATAGGGAGCGTTTGTACTTGAATTTGAACACCCAACGGTTCTTATATTTCCGCCCTGAGTGCGATACGACACCGATAGAAGAAGAAATATGCTATTACCGTATCCGATACGATTTCGATATTTAATACCAGATACGTCCAAAAGCTTTCGTTCGGTAAATATGGTACCTGGTATATGTAAATGCATGAAAAACATGGGGGATGCCAGGAGATGGAGAGCAAGACACATTCGACGTAGTATACGATATCGTTGGCCCTGTTCCCTAAACGTTCCTCAGAGTTTCTTGGACGTAGTTTTTTTGGGCGTGGCTCGTGCTAGCGCGAGATGAAGTTCATTTCACCTTACGGGACGCTGCCTAGTCGTGATCCCCGAGCCCGACCGTGTCGGGGGTGGGCCCGGGCGTGTGCTTGCGCCGTGCGTGCCCTGGCTGCCGGCTGGCCGGGTGTGCCGTGCTCGTATTTTTTCACGGGTTTTTTTTTTTCGAGTGCGTCGGCTGCTGTATGAAACTTTCGAAACGATTTATCCAACACTTCTACTGTGCTGTACCGCTGTATGTGTGCCTGTCTGTTACGGTAGAGGCGTGAGGATCTTTTTTTTTTTGGCGTTACACGAAGTACGTTTACTGTTTCTGATGACGGGGCTCCTCGAAGGGCGCCGAGAGGAACTAATAGCTGAGATTGCTGGAACCCCATTAATGTTGGTACACTATATGCGGTATTATTTCGTCGTTCAAACTAGGCCGCGGGATTTAACAGACCGGCCTCTTGCTACTCAGAGTGCGCGAGGCGTGCGCTGTCTGTCTGTCTGTCCGTCTGTCTTTCTGTCTGTCTGTCTGTCCGTCTGGCTGCCTGGCTGTCTTTTTGGAAGCCGTGCTAGCTCGCGCGGTCTATTGCGCCCGGTGTGGTGACAACGCCTCGGGGAGAGGGAGTTGTACACAACACAGTTCCTGAATATAATACGTGTATATGTTTTTTTCTGTTCGTGATATTTTCGGTCGCCGCGTCTATGTACGTGTTATGACGTTATCGTGCGGAGAAATTTTCTTCACCCGGCCCATTATCAGGACCGAGTTGCACTTTTTTTTTTTCTGAGGCTTCTTCAGCATACCCGGCCTTGACCCTTTTAGAACCGCAGTCCCGTTTTGGGGACAAACCACTCAAATTTCAAGTAGTTTGTCATCAAAACGGGACTGCGGTTCTAAAGGGATTAACCCTGACCAGTGCAAAACCGACGGAACACCGCCATGGGTCGAGTCGTGAAAACACTACTGCATCCCACCGCCATACTGCAGCCGCACTAATAGTTAGTATTAACAGCAATATAGTAACTTTACGGGGGGCAGTATTTCTACGGGGGGGGGGGGGGGGGGCGGCATACGTAGTAGTCAGAACACAGGATGGACTCAAAACCATTCTACCCCTGTGGACAAAAACATAAGGGGCATTTACACATTAATATGAAGAACAATCCGTCATTACTTTCGTGGCCAGATTGGTCCTATATCCCTCTCATTTTCTCTCACCTCTTACCCTACTATTAATAGGGCAAACTGCAGCCCTGTTTTAGGGGCAAACTACATGAAATTTAAGTGGTTTGCCTCAAAATGGGACTCCAGTTTTGCCCTCAAAGGGTTGAGCCTTATTCGGTTCTGATTTGTATTACTGTGGTCACCCGCAACTATAGATAGTGCTGCATTTCTTTGTTTGTTGTCCCCCCCCCCCCCCCCCCCCCCCCACTCCCCCTTTCTTGATTTCTGGAAAAAAGGATCTGGTCGCCAAGCATCTGGAAGATCTGATGGCCAAGGGAGAGTTCGACCTGGCCGCCGCGGAGTGCCCACGCCTCCTCGATGGAGACCCTACGGAGTGGGAGCGGTGGATCTACGGGTTTGCTAGGCGGAGGAGGCTGTCTGCCGTGGTGCCGTACGTGCCCATAGCAGACCCCCGGCTCCCGGCCCCCGTGTACGAGGTGGTGTTGGAGCACCTATTGCTGACCGAGCCCCTGCTTTTTCTGCAGACGCTGCGAAGGTGCGGCCATGTTTGCGTAGGATGGTATGGGATGGGATAAGACGGAATGGGATGGGATGGAATGGGGGATGGGATGGTATGGTATGGGATAGAAGGGTGTGGGATGGGATGGGATGGGGTGCGATAGGGTAGAACGGGGTGGGATGGGATGGGGTGGGGTGGGATGGGATGGGATGGAAGGGGGTGGGATGGCATGGCATGGAAATGGGGTGTAATGGGATGGTATGGTATGGGATGGTATGGGATGGGATGGGATGGAAGGGGGTGGGATGGCATGCTATGGGATAGGATGGGATGGAAGGAGGTGGTATGGTATGGTATGGTATGGTATGGTATGGTATGGGACGGCATGGAATGTGGGGAATGGAATGGGATCGGATGTGATAGAAGGGGGTGGGATGATACGAGACGGGATGGAAGGGGATGGGATGAGATGGTATGGGATGGAATGAAAGGGGTTGGGATGAAATAAGATGGGAGGGAATGGGATAGGGTAAGATGGAAGGGGAGGTGGACGGGGTGAGATGAGATGGGAGGGAGGCGGGGCGGATGGGATGCGATGGGATAGGAGGAGATGCGATGATATGGGATGGGATGGGATGGGATGAGCGAATGGGAATGGCGAGCTTTTCCGCGTGCCATTGCATCGGACCGTATACCGTTCTGGAAAAAATGTAGGTTCGCATTGCGTTTGATGACTACCGTTAGGTAGATCATACCCGGAAAGCATGCGACGAGGGGGAGAGGGTGTCTGCCCATCCCCCCCCTTCTACCCCCGCTATACATTAATTAGCTCATGATGGGCGCACACGTTTGTCCTTGACTGCACGTGTCGACAGTAGTCCCACCGTGGGCAGGCTTGTTTACGGTTGGCATCCCTATCGAGCAGACAGAAAAGTATCACCCACACCTGTGCCCTGTGTGCGCGCGACACTGACCCCGTTCGCGACCTCTGCCGCTCGCTACCTGCGGCAACCTTAGGTGGGGACACCCTCGAGGCAAGCACGCCGGAAAGCACGGCGTCAGGCCCACCGCTGGCCGCATCTCTACCGGCGGAGAGAGAGCCGGGAGCGGGGCAGGGGGCACCAAGGTCGACGCCCCACATGCGCAGCAGCAAGAGGTGCAGCAGCAGCAGCAGCAGCAGCAGCAGCAGCATCAACCGCAGCAAGTGAGCGGTTTCTAAGCGGGGACTTCCGGTCGTGGTGCTGTGTTGCAGTTATGCTTGCTTTTTCGCGCTCTGCCGCGCACCGAACTACAGTAGTTGTGTGAGGTCCGCTCCAACCGCGTTGAGTTCTTGGTTTTTTTGAGTGTTTTATAGTTTTCGTCTCCGACCAAAAAGACGGAAGCGTTATCATGTAAGAGTCGATGCGACAGCAGCTAGCGGATCATGGCGTTTTTTTTTAGAATTCAGCATGTATTTCCCCTCAGTCCGTTTGTTTGTCTTGACCCTTCCCTCCTTTCGCTTGGCCGACGAGCAGGACCTGTACAGCCTGCCTGTGATGATGGCGCGTATGGAAGCTTCCCTCGTGCGGAGACCCGACCCGGTCGTGATGGAGGCCCACGTACGTGCTGCGAGTTGCCACATACCTGGTAGTACGAGTAAGATGGGTTAGCGACCGCTAGGAACTTGCGCTGGTACAAGGAAAAACACACAAAACTGGAATGTATTTTTTCGGTCCGACGGTGCCTGATCGCGGGCTTCAGCTTTTCTACGATACGTGTATTGGAATCAATCAATCAATCAAGCAAATCAATCGAGCAAACAGTCAATCAATCAATCAATCAATCAATCAATCAATCGAGCAACCAATCAACCAATCAACCAACCAACCAATCAACCGATCAATGAATTAATCAATCTGTCAAATTATTCAATCAAATCCTTCTATCTATCAATCAATTAGCCAACAAACCAAAACAACCGTTCACTTCTTCAATCAATTTATCAACCAACCAATCAATCAACCAACAAACCAACCAATCAACCAATCAATGAATCAATCAGTCAATCAATCACTCAGTCATTCAATCAATCAACCCCCCAATTAATCAACCAACCAACCAATCAATCAATCAATCAATCAATCAATCAATCAATCAACCACTCAGTCACTCACTCAATCAACCACTCTATCAATCAATCAGTCAAATAACCAATCAACCAATCATATCGGCAGGCCGAAGCTTACGTTATGGACCGTCAGTTTTCGAGGGCCATACGCGCCTACCTATCCCTGGCGGAGTATCGAGCCTCCCACGACGACGACAGCAACAGCGACCAGCAGGAAACCTGGGACGGCGCACAACGACCGAAGGAGATGGCAGGCACTGCAGCGGCGGCAGCGGTGGCGATGGCGGCGCCCAACAAAGCTGGGCTTGATGATGGGGAGGAGGGAGGGGAGAAGGGGCGAGGTGGGGGCGGGAACGGAAACGGGGAAGGAGAGGCGCAATACGCGCACGTCTTCCGCATGATTGAGCAGCATTCGTTGTTTGATACGGTCCAGGTGAGCAAGGAGCGTGAAGGATGGAGGAGGCGGTGAGTTTTTAGTTATGTTCTTAGGGTATTTACCCTCCGTTGAAACTGGGTCCACGTTTTTTTTTGGGACACATATTCAGAGGCGTTCTACGATTACCCTGTTTTGTCTGAGGCTCCTTTCTCACTTACGGAGCTCCATACCTCACCCGAAAACTGACTCAGCAAGAATCAAGTTGCATCCCGAGAATATTCCCATGGCCCAAGTATACCAAAACGTCATTTTTTTAAAACGAGATTGGCATTAGCAACGATTTTGGGTTAAGGAGCCCCGTCATCCAGAAACTATTAGGGTGGAAATGTGCTACCTCTATCGTAGAACGCGTCATCAAACCATTGTGTCGAAGCTGGGCACCGTAAGCTGTTCACACCGCTGCCCCCCCCTGGTCATACGACTACTGCCAAGCATGATATCGAGTGCACCCCCCCCCCCCCCCCCTTCCCGCCTCCCTTCCCGCCTCCGTCGTCCTTCCGGCACCACCCAGGAGCGCGTCATGCAGCTGATAACGCTCGACAGAGAGCTGACGGGCGAGCTCCTTCTGCGACACCCCGAACAGTTGTCGGTGCCGTCGGTGGTCGGGCAGCTGAAGGGAAGGAGAGATCTCCAGCACTGGTACCTCGGGCTTCTGTTTGACCGCGCGCCCGACATGTACGGGGTGCAAGAGTACGCGCCGTTTCACGCCCTCCAGGTTCGTTTCTCTGCGGAAAAGACAAAAGAAGAAGAAGAAGAAGAAGAAGAAGAAGGAGGAAAAAAAAATGCAATTCACAAAAGAGAAAGCTACAAGAGATCGTTTTGTTGTTGTTGTTGTTGTTGTTGTTGTTGTTGTTGTTGTTGTTGTTGTTGTTGTTGTTGTTGTTGTTGTTGTTGTTGTTGTTTATCAAAACTTATCTTCTTGGTGTAAGCTTCGGTGTCATACTTGGATCGCGAGTGCTATGTACGGGGCGTGTAGGTTTCGGAGTGACCCGGAAGTTATGGCAGTATTTGTACGCTACGAGTTTCGCTATCTACCAGGTATGAAATACTCGTGTAGGATCGGACAGTCTTGATTGTGCCGTTTGTGCGCGAGCGCGCGTGTATGTGTGTGTGTGTGTTTAAAAAAAACAAAAAAACAAAAAAAAACGCCCTCAGCTGTGAGATATGAAGGTTGCTTGGTCAAAATTAATATTCGTCAATATGCGTGTTACAGCATCGAGGAGAACGAAAGGATTGCCATCTCCATCGTCAAGCAAGCGATAAAAGTAACGTTTGCTGAAGCTTTGTGTCTTTGGTCGTCCTGGCTGGCCGGGTGCGAAGCGTCAGCCCCTTTTGTCGGACGGAAATCCCACTTGGTTGTGTGTACTCGACTGTTCCGTCCTTCTACAGGTTCAAAACGGAGCTCAAGAGCTATGCACGCCTCGGACAAATCAGATAGATCATCAACAGACATATCAAATGGATAATCTACAGATAGATCATGATCTGTAGATCATCTAGCAGTTCCTCACCTGCCATTGTGAGAAGTTGCACTGGAGCCTGCGTAGTACATGTATCCAACCCAGGGAACAATGCGCTACGTACTGTACTGTAGATCATTGCGGATTATACGGGTCCTGCTACCCGGAAACATGAGCTAAATCATGCAAGACTGGGAACACATGATCTATCTGCCTTGCAATACCTACATCACGGAGCGGGAATGATCTGTAGGTGATCTGTAGATGATCTGTAGATGATGCGTGGATGATCTGTGGATGATCTGAGGATGATCCGTCCGAGGTGTGGAAAACCACGTGAACCCCTGATGGCAAAGCGAGCGCACACCGAAACTTATCCGTGCTTTCTCACGCTCCCCCGCCCCTCCGAATGTCTCTACTATTAATAGGAATAGGAACGGTGCCCCGCCTCGAAAGGGATGCGTGGTCAAATGATCGAACGACTCAAGCCTTTTAGAACTCCCGTCCCGTTTTGGGGACAAACCACTCAAATTCCACGTAATTTGTCCCCTATTGTCCCCTAAACGGTTACGGTAAGCAACGAATGAGTACCCCCCGCCCCCCCGTGCTCCGTCTGTAAAGGGATGCGTGGTCAATGGTCAAATGACTAAGGCAAGCAACAAATGAGTACGCCCCCCCCCCCCCCCCCCCCCCGCCATCCTCCCTCCCATTTTCCCCATTCTCCTGAACTGTCCTGAAGGTGTCGCTTTTGGCGGAGTTTGCGGCTCCGTTCGAAAGGGGACGCCCCCCAGCCTACAGCAGCGCGTTCCTCCGGTTTTTGAGGGGCAGCGGGTTTGCACCTTTGGAGGCGGCGTTACGGGAGTGCGGGAAGCGACGACCCCCTCTGTACGACGAGATGGCCTACGTGCTGGGAAGAATGGGGGACACTCGAAGGGCGCTTACCATCTTGCTTGAGGTCCGTCCGTCCGTCCGCCCGTCCGTCGCGCGCGTGGAGAGAGGGAGGGAAGCTCGAAGTTTTTTTTTTCTACAAGTTTGCACCGGCCGTGCCTCGAAACGGGTATTTTGGGTGTTGGCTTATTTCTGTGTGGTGATGCACCACACCTTTTGCGAAAAGTTTTGTACCGTAGACAATCCCGAGTAGTTCACAGGCCGGACATATCACGACCTATCTATCTATTTATTTATCTATCTATCTATCTATCTATCTACAGATATATGATAACCTACCATTCTCAGGTGTTGTGCGGGATCTGTACAGTACAGATCCAACCCAGGAAACACGTGCTGTCACACAGATCATGCAGAATATATGGCTCCCATCCGGTAACATGAGCTACAGATCACACATATCATACAGATCATACAGATCAGGAATATACGATCTATCTATTCCCTGTAGGACCTATAGATCATGGGAGTGAGAATGATCTGTAGATGATCTGTAGATGATCTGTAGACGATCTGTTGATGATCTGTAGATGATCTATCTGTCCCAGGTGTGAAATAGTTCGTACCCAAAACATGGATGCAGCAGTTCTGGAGGAGGTACGTAATACTGAAGAAACGACCCCACATTTATCTCCCAAGTATTTTTTTCACCTGACAACGGAGTTTCGCTGTTCTGAACAGGAGCGCGAGGGAGAACGGGCAGTGTCGAAATATATTTGGCAAAAAAAAACATGTTCCGGCCTTTAAATCGCGGCGCCCCTGCCTATGGTAAGAACATGTTCCGGCCTTTAAATCGCGGCGCCCCTGCCTATGGTAAGAACATGTTCCGGCCTTTAAATCGCGGCGCCCCTGCCTATGGTAAGAACATGTCCGGAAATGTATGGAACATTTTGATATCAACGTGAACACGCGAACGGTTCTTACATTCCAGGACGGAGCGTTATAAACATGGGTATGGTTTGGTTCGTTCTTGGTTAACATGGGAGCTTCCGTCGGTGGTTGCTCCCTTCTCTCTGCATTGCCTCCCCCCCCCCCCCCGCCTCACCACTCGTCGCAGTAGCGGATGTTTCCCCACGAGCGCTAAGATGCAGCATATACACGCTGCCACCTTCCTCCCGCAGGCCCTTTCTTGGTTTCTCGGTCCCAGGCGTGTGCCACTCTGCCCCAAAATACAAGAGGCAGTGTGTATACCACTCTCGGTGTGGACACAAGGAACGCTTACAGTATCGTAGGCTTTGAGACGGAAGACGCTCTTTACATTTGCGCTCGAAGTTTAAAAATATATATATTTAGTCCAAACCGCCCTCTTGTTTGGGGTCCGAGTGGCACACCAGGTATATCACAATGGTTGATAGTGAGGTGTTTCTTTTTCGCCGTTTTCAGATGACTATACACACACCCACACGAAATACCTGGTATATATATACTACGCCCGCTCCATCCATGTCGAAGACGACGCTTTTTATTGTCAGAGATAGATGTAAAAACTGCGGTGAGCAGCGCTTGTTTTTTTATTTCTTGTTTTTCGTATTTTTTTCTTCATTCTGGTGAACAAAAAAACGAAAATGCTTGATGCTTGAACCCTTTTTAGGGCCACAGTTCCGTTTTAGGGACAAACTTACTTAGAAATTGACTGTTTTGTCCCCCAAACGGGACCGCAGTTTGCCTTGAAAGGGTGAATCTTATTATTTCGCCACACTAACTCCATGTAGTTTGTCTTTCCCCCCAAAAACGGGAGGGGGGGAGGGGGGGGGTGCGGTTATATAAGGATAAAAAAATAACCCCGCACTTTTTTCTTTCACATTTTTTTTTTTTTCATCCTCCGGCGGAATATTCATGTTACCCTTTCAAACGCCGACCCGATTGTCGACCTCTCACACCCTCCTCACCCCGCCCCCCGATAACGCCTGTAAAACTAACGCCCGACGGGCGCGGACAGGAGGTAGGCAGCGTGCCGCGTGCGATCGAGTTCGTGGAGGCTCACGATAAGGACCTGTGGTTCCGGCTGATCGAGCACAGCCTGAAAAACGAGGCGTTCTTGTCCGACCTGCTGGACCATGCAGGGGTGTATGACGTCGATCTGGCGCGTCTCGTGGCCGAGATTCCCAAGGGGATGCACATACCTGGGTTGCGGGACAAGGTTGTGAAGATCATTTCGGACTACCGCTTCCAGGTGAGGAGCGGTGTATATACGCACGGACGGACGGAGAGCGGCGGCCAGTTCCAGTGCTCTTCTTGCAATGTCCCGGGGGGGAGGGGGGGGGGTGTACTCGATAGGAGAGATGTACTCGATCTTATGCATGGCCGTAGTCGTATGGCCGCGGGGGGGGAGGGGTACTTGCGTGATCGTTTTTTTTTTTGTGGCCCGCTTAGATGGTTCTGTTAAGACCAGTGGTTGGTCCCGTTTTTTTTGTTTCGGTTTATTTTCGTTTTGTCAGGACTGGAATATTCGATGGCAATAGGACTGGAATATTCAATGGCAATAGTTAGTGCTATGACACAGGTAGAGCTGCTATGGCTGAGATACGACATCCTCGTCACCGCTGTGCTTCCAATAAATGTGGGCCATTCAGCCGATTTTGTCGAACAAAAAAACTCTGGCGTCGATAATGTGTAGGTCTACCTCGAGATGCGAAATCTAAACCACCGCTACAAAGCGTAACATCTCCCTTTTCCTTTTGTACCGGACCGCGGGATCTCACGTGACCCCGACAGCAAGCAAGCACAGCACCTTACCCCCTGCGTATAGATGCTTCGCGTGGACCCGCTCGAATCTCGCCTTGCCTTGC
The DNA here is from genome assembly GCA_031213475.1 of Nereocystis luetkeana. Taxonomy (NCBI): domain Eukaryota; class Phaeophyceae; order Laminariales; family Laminariaceae; genus Nereocystis; species Nereocystis luetkeana. Next base: position 3,616,447 of record JARUPZ010000027.1, on the reverse strand, counting down.
AGGGCTCGGCGTGAACTACGATACCATCACCCAGTTTCTCGAAGCTGAGTCAAGTCGTGAGCACGACGTACTGCCATCGTATACACCCCTCGCACATATAAGCCGCCCCTATATTCACCCCTCTCACATACCAGGTATAAGCCGCCTGTATATACACCCCTCGCACATATAAGCCGCCCTCCCGAAAACAAACACCAGGTGAACGTGAACGAATCCTGCAGCGCGTCGGTGAAGACCGACCTCCTCCGAAGGCTGCGGCGCCTGAACCAAGGCCAGCGGCGAGCAACGCGGATCGAGCCGGGCGCACGCTGTAGCTACGGCATGTGCCTCCTGCCCCTGGCCGGCCCGCCTAGAGGGTTAGTTAGTAACGCCGCAGCAGATAGAAGTCCCGTGACGGTTGCGGGAAGGGGGTGGGGGAGGGGGAAGGGGGGAGGGGGAGCGAAAACGACGAGCTCCCCAGGCCAGCGATCGGGAGGGTTAAGTGCGGGGCGGGGGGCGGGAGGAGCCTACGTGTTCCCTTGCGGGCACATGTTCCATGAACAGTGCTTGGGGGTTTCTAGCGAGGAAGGCTGGCGAGGAAAGCGCGGGACGGGGGGGGCGGGGGGGCGGGTCGTCGCGTGCAGCTTGTGCAGTAGGGGTAGTCCTGGCGGACGGTGACTTTTTGAGAGAATCCGTGTTGCGGTGATCGTGCAGGAGTTCTGCTGTTACAAGCGCTGTGAGTTTTGTTCCCTCGGAAGCATGACTGGAAATGCCTGGTCCGTACGTACGTGGCAGCACCGCGAACCTATTTATGTCCACGACTTGTGAGTTCCCTTGAAGGGTTTGACGGTATGCACGTGACATCAACGTGAGGTTTGCGTGTAATATAAGAGTTACAAGCTTTCGTGAATGTTTTTGACAGTACAGTATCCACTTGGCAGTCAGCGACGTGAGGAGATTTCGCCTCAGTTCGATTTTATCCTGCCAGAATCGTGATGATGTAGTACATGTAGGACGTGCGGGTTGGCGTATCGGAACAAAATGTTTTCACAAGTATGTACCTGTTACATAATATATATATATATATAATATATATCTGAACGGCTGGAAGTTTTTGTCCATGTTTCGCATGCTACCGCATTGTGTTTTCTGATTACCTATTTTGTGATTGATACGTACTCCTCTCGAGCACGAATCTGCCCGTGTCACAGCAGTATCTTAAATTGGAAACATTGCCAAAAATTAAACGACCCCTCAGCTTCTCGCGAGATCCCTCCGGGTGACAGCACAACAGTCTAGCTAGGGGTTGAGGCGGAGCGAGGCGGAGCGAGGCGGTACCCACAAATCGCGGCCGGTCGTTCACGCAATGCACCTTGTACACCGGTTGCGCACGAGAACACCGATTACGATTGACGCAGCAGCAGGCAGACGAACTTTGTTCAACGCGAACTATGTAAAAATGCGACATTTTAGCTAAAACATACGTCGAACACAACTACTGTTCCAGGTTTTGGTGTTGCGGAGTCCCCCCCCCCCCCCCCCCCCCGCAAACACTGTGCAGGGTACCGGACGGGACACCTACTGAGATTTCTACACAACGAACAATTGCACACCCGGAGCAGATCACGATCTATCTATCTGTCTACAGATATATAATCTATTTCCTCACCTGCCGTTGTGAAAGGCTGTGCAGGATCTGTACAGTACAGGTCCAACCCAGCAAATATGTGCTAGAGCATGCAGAATATACCACGGTTTTTCGCGGGTCATAACCCGACCCGCAGGTCGGGTCACGTGGTGTTCAAAATGTCACGGGTCAGGTCAAGCCGAGTCAGGAAGTGTTCAAAATGTCACGGGTCGGGTCGGGTCGGGTCAAGAGGTTTTCAAATATCACGGGTCGGGTCGGGTCGGGACAGGAGGTAATGAAAAGCTCACGGGTCGGGTCAGGTCACGACCCGCGAGAAACGGGTCACTCGCGGGTCGGGCCAGCGTGACCCGCGAGTTGTTTTCTGCTGACCCGCGCATCGGACCAGCGCATCCGGCTCGCGGATCTGACACTAAAAATACCTCCCGCTCTCTTACCCAAAGGCTTCTCTCGTACAGATACTCAATAATACTCCTTTGATAGAGTATTCAAACATTAAAACATCGCCAACTCCATATATATATGCATGCCGGCATCCATCCACACCCACGACAGCCAGGCCGCATATTGCTGCTGGGCACAAAAATTAGTATAAAATGGTTTTTGACGTGTTGACCCACGGGCCGGATCCGCAGGCCGAAACTGCGGGTCAAGATAAATGGTCTCGCGGGTCAAGGTGACCCAACCCGCATGAAACCCGTGTCTCACGGGCCAATCCGAAGGTGGCGGGTCGGGTCAAGTGGTTTTGAAATATCGCGGGTCGGTCGGGTCAGGAAATTTTCAAATCTCACGGGTCGGGTCGAGATAGGTCAACAACTTTTTAAATCTCGCGGGTCGGGTCGGGTCGGGTCAATAAACTTTCAAAACTCGTGTGTCGGGTCGGGTCAAGTCAACACACCTCAAACCTTTCGCGGGTCGGGTCGGGTCAGCTGACCCGACCCGACCCGACCCGTGAGATTTGACCTGACCCGCGAAAAGCCTTTGAATATACGGGTCCCGCCCGGCAACATGAGCTAGATCACAAGATCGCGGATATATCTGCCTTGATTCACCTAGGCTATCTAGTGGGAATTGATGATCTGTAGATGATCCGTTCGAAGAGTGGAACAACACGAAAGGCAGGCTGAGATTTCCCGAAAGCGAAAAACTGAATTTCGGGAGCCGTTTTGCTGGAGTTGGTTAGTGTGGAATGCACCCTTCCCACTCTCCCACAGAATAAATCGACCAATCCCGCCTGAGTCGGCATTCTTGTGTACTTCTATGGTGGGTGTCTTGCAGTATGTGGCTATTTGAAGACGCGTTGAGGAACAAGTCGGTACTTGCGTGCGTACACCTCCGTTGATGTGATACAGCGGCAGGCGTGATATGGGGGGGGGGGGGGGGGGGTGTACTCGATAGGAGATATGTACTCGATCTCATGCATGGCCGTAGTCGTATGACCATAGACCCTCGCATCCCTACAATGCCGGAACGGAGCATGTCGGGTTTTCACCGACCAGGCAGACATTGCTTGCACCAAGCGCGAAGAGCCGTAGGGTGTTCGGCGAGTCGCACCAAGGGTGAGCTGCATCCTGTACTAAGAATCGCTTGTGAGGCGGACTGGCATGTGGGATGACAGCTTCAATGAGTTGATTTAATTAATTAATGGGGGGGGGGGGTATCCTCCTTCATGCGTACCGCGCAGCCTCTCTTCCCCTTCTATAGAATGCCTACATTCGAAAAATCGTCGCATTCGGGTTACACTCCGGTGAATCTCGTTGGACTCCTTGGAAGTGCACCAAGGTTGACCTCTGATTCGTCAGGAAGGCGACACAGACAATTACGGCGAAGATAATCCGGGGAGGGGGGCAAGTAACACTGCTCTGCTGTGGTCTGCCGAGTCGTAACCGAACAGTTGGTCGATTGCATCATACGAGCTGATTCGACCTGGATATTTTCATCCCCCAGCTTTCTCCCCCACGAATGGATGCCGCTCGCAAATATCTACTCGAACCTCACACATTTCATGGTGTAATCTCACTCTGCCCTCCCCATGAACGGAGGGAAAAAATCCTCTCGAAACCGGCTTTTCTGGATCTAAAGTCTCTCAAATAACTGCTCCGCTGCCGGAGATCGTAAGGGGTACATGGTACGTATTGACTCTCACACAAGTAAAATAAAAATGAGCCAGTGTTTGTACAAAGTCTCCCGCAGACATTCGAGGTAAGGAGTGGCTGAGCAAGATCAACGTCAAGAAATGTAGTGCCCAGTGCCCAAAGTCGACCCTGCACTAAAAAAATAAGCACCATCATCACCCACACTGTTACCGCACGAAAGTATAAACGTCCACGCGGTTGTTCCGATAGAGACATCGAAAGTTTGCTCTAACGCTTTCATTGATCCCTTGCCGGAAAACTGAAGCCTGTTTTTCTTTTTCTTTTTCGCAGGAAAGTTGGGATCCTATACAGTAGCACGCCCAACTATCCCGAAAAATCCCACATACATGACTAAATTTTTCGGGCGAAAAAAACAAAACGGCGAAGAACCCAGCCCAACCCTCCGATATTTGGCAAGGGCTCACACAACACGTGACATGCCACCGTGCGATAAAAAAACAGGATCTGAATTAAAAAAAGAAAACGACGTTGACTTTTGGACGGGGTAAAACATCTCCAGACGTTGAAAAGCAGCTACGTGTACGTAGTGGTGGACGGGCTTTTTCCCCCTATAGCAGTCACGCTGCTGGGGCGTTTCTGACCGTGCCGGCGGTCGTGCGATCTTCATTTGCGTGTGCATGTTCTGCGAAGTCCCATTACAAGGTATGCCATACTATGCTAACACTGCTGTAGGATACCGGTCTTTCGGGGCGCGTCAAGGCCTCTGTCGGCCTTAGTATACTATTTTTAGTGCAGGGGGGCGGTCAAGGCGGTCAGTCAAGGGGTCAAAATCGCGGTCTCCTACTATGTAGCAGCTGTCTTTGGTCTTACTATAATATTCGTAGTGTAGGGGGCGGTCAGCCACGGGGTCAAACCGCGGTCTCCTACTGTAACATCTATCTTGGATTTAATATACTATTCTTAGTCCGACCACGATCCCCTAGCATCTACCTCAGCCTTGACGTACTATTACGGGGGACCATAGTTAATAGGACCAAATGTTGTTAGTAAAAATGGCTAAATATGTAGGTTTTTATGTATACCATAGGTCCTATTAACTATGGTCCCCCGTAATAGTTTTAGTGGAGGCGGCGGTCAGTCAAGGTGTCAAACCGCGGCCTCGTGCATACTGTGCATACATCTAGTATATATATAGCGCACGTGTGCAAAACTTAAGGTCTCTCGCTGCTGGATACTTGTGTCCTCGCGGTTGACCGGTGAGAGGTATCAAACATGATACTACACGTGAGTTGTGGTGCTATTTGATCGCAGCGCTAGTGCTTGTGTCCGGGGTGCAAGATTCTTTGCTGAATGTCTCGATCGGCATGAGAGGTGCAATTGCTCGGTTGTTCCGGCAGCACGAAGCCGTGACATTTCTTTCGCACGAGAACTCCATCGCGCATTTGGGGCTATGCTACTGCCACTTTAGTGCGTACTGCAGTCTGATGCTCATGATGCTGATGCACCGTGGTAATTTGGTTTTATCGTAGTCAAGAGTGTCAAAATGGGAACTTTATATTGTTATTAATTAATTCGCCACCTGATCAAGGTGTAGCGTGAGTGCCAATCACTAAAAACAAAAAAACCCGAAGAAATCTCGAAGAAACAGGAAACAAACACCCCCCCTCGAAAACCTAGAACGACTACAACCAGCAACCATAACTTTTTCGACCAAACGCTATCACATCCTATTGTTATCTAGCCCACATCAACACCCCCCCCGCCCCCCCCCGAATGGAACTTGACCAAGAAGTGCAACTTGACACAAGAAAGACCGGGGCGATGGTAAGCAGCATGCGCTGGAACAGGTCGGACGTTCGTGGATGGCAAAAACGTCCGTTCCCCTCTGCAACAGCTCGAAAGAAGGCCTACCTTTGGCATGGAAAACCATGGCGTCGTGCCTTACTCCCGCTCGTCAATGCCTGTCTCTACCCCCCCCTCCCTCAAAGTTCCGCTCGTCTCCTTATGCTTCATACTGCTGCGAACATTGAGCCACAGTCTTTTTAAGTACCAGGTAGTTTGTTCCAAACAAATGGGGTGCAATTCTCGAAGAGTCAACCTGTCCCTTGCCTAGAATGGTAGTATTAGTAGCATTATTTCCTCGCATGCTCACTTTGGTGTGCAAGCGACAACGTGCTACACGCCAAATCGCTCGTTTTCCGTTCACTCTCCGCTCCACGCCAAATCTCCTACAGAGAATCCTCGAAAAAAAACAAAAGAAGCAACCTGGAGATTGTAGACTAAACGGTGGAGCGTGCCTGGTACAATTCAAATTCAACAATCATAATTCAGGGAGAGTTGTCCCAACAGAGAACTTGACTTGTCAGTGCTGACCACGGCTCACTGACTGGTGCTCTATACGCCAACTCAACCGATCCAACTCCAAACCTATCGATATCGTTCACTCGGGGCTATGCACACCTTGTCTTGATTATACGATTGGTTGTGCGCATCTAATCGCAGGGTGTTGTAAGTCGCGATTGCTATTGATTGGGGCACTTGGTGGGTGGGTACTTCATCACTACAACAAATCGACACGTTTTGTTTTGGTATGGAGCTGCTATTGAAAGCTCTGTCTCATCCACACACATACAACCCCCCTCTTCCCCCCAAAACACGCCTTCTGCTGGTGTACAATACTGCAGTACATCACCCAAAAACTACGACGGTGAAGTACAGTTGTATTCCTTTGGCTGCGGTACGACGAGCCCCTGGAGGTAACCTCGTCGGGCTAACACTCTCACTACCCAACGCCGGACCCTCGTCACCGAAAGCATCGACAGAAAATATTTGTTTTACTCTGTAAATTTGCTTCGTTAATTGGCTCTTTCATTTTTGTAAAACTAGATGGGCTTTCATACATCCAGCTTCCACGCATACAACCCTCCCCTGTCCCCTCCTAAAACACGCTTCCCGCGCGAGTAAGAAACTGTAGGGCACACCCGTAAGAAAAAAAGGGCGGCATCAAACAGCTGAACTACGAATAACTAGTTACGCTTTGGCTACAGCACGACTGGTTCCTACAAATACAAGGTAACTATTAGAGATACATCCTAACTACTGAACTAACAGTCGGCGTAGGGTGTCTCTAGTAGTAACCTCGTTGGAAAACAGAAATAGCCAATCCTTATATACTGTACTGTACCACACACACCTTCACTTGCACAACACGACACCATTTTCTAACTTTGGTAAATTTGCTTGCACTGTTTTTTTTTTTTATGTCAATAGGTTGCACATAACCCCCCCCAACCTTCACCCACCCCCGAAACACGCTTCACACTCGAGAACTATACCCATTTAATTCCACCACCCGCAAAGCAAAGCGGCATCACACAACTATACCCTGCCTGCGGTTCAACTAGTTTATAAAACAATACCTGGTCGGACAACAACGTTCACCACATACTGCTGCTGCACACGTGACGGCAGTACTAGGAAGTACGTTCTAGTCCTTCGGGGTCTCTACGACTACCGGTACTACGGGCTACGTGCTTCCCGGTGCTCTATCCTAAGAGGACAATGTATGCAGCATGCTCCGGCACTAAAAGGTACCAAATACACGTGGCCGCGAGGGGGGTCGTTACGTGGGCGTACAGCAACCAACGTTTCTTCGATACCCTTCGTGCTTTATGTAGTGGCTTGACTGCTGCATACCTTTCCCTCTGAATATGCAGCATCGGGGGCGAACGAACTCCTCCACACGAGCCTTCTCGGTAAGCCTCTCTTACAAAACACTGTAAAAAAAACCGCTCAATTGCTCACGCTTGTTGGGAAAAATCAAACCAAACTTGACACCAGTCAGACCAAACAACGACACCCATTTGTTTTTCACCAACCTGCCGGCGCACCAGACCAGAGACCGTTCCGGCATTACGCCATGGCTGCTGCGGGTACAGACTATCTATCGCGTCGCACACACGCATGCTCTGTTCATCAACAGGTACCAACAACTTCATCAGTGGGGAAGTCGTAAATTGCATCTGCAGTACGCACCCTCATTACCTCCACCGTCTGAACGACCACCCTATCGCGCGTCTCGGACTACGAAAGTAACCCCCCACAAGCATTCGGTAGCACACGCGGGGACGACTGATTTGCACAGACCAGGCATATGCTTGCGTGAACAGACCCACAGCACTACACCACCAGTCCACATCACTAATCGACTCTCCACCTTGTCATCCACCACGTCACACACCATGTGTACCCTTCGCGGGGATCACTTGCCAACGAAGACGTAGTGCTGATGAGTTGCACGGTGCTCTGTAGGCGGGGATGAGGATGACACACTCCGCTCAATGCCTGGGCTTCTTTACCTTGGGCGTCACCTGTTACAAATGCAGATTATACGTACAGTACGTGCAAATAGGCAGAAATGGAAGGGAAGAATTAGACACGAACAGCACGGTTCGGTAATGAAAGGCAAAGGCGAAGAGCGCGTGTTAGACCTGATGTGATGCACGTGTGGCGTGAGAGTCGCATTGATGTCCACAATGCCTAATATAAAAAAAACACCACCCAGAGCCTACATAAATTTCAATATCTGGTACCAAGGTATTCTAAAACTAAGTTTCGTAGATTCACCTATTAGATTACATAGGCCTGCAGAAATCGTATTAATTCTACTAACGCAGGTCGGGCGTCACAAACATATATTTAGTTTATACCAGGCACAATGCATTCGGTGTGTTCCGCGCTTTAAACCATACTCCCCACCCATCGACACCCGGCACACCCAGTGTCGGCATTTGCTATCAATCTTAATCTTATGTCGTACACAAATACAAGCTCTGTGGCGTCAAACGACGAGACAATATATCGCAAACAATAGTACTTCGGAGACTATTAATAGATAATGCAACGTCAACGTAGTTACTGTCGTAGACGAAAGAGGAAGGAAGACAAGGAAATAATAAATAAATGAAGGGAATAAAAAAAAAAGATAAATAGAAACAAACAGGAAAAATAGTCCCAGCATGAGGTGAACATGGATACTGAGGCATCGCTCGTCTCCACTCTAAATGAAAGATTTGGAATTAAATTAATTGAGGTCTCTCTGTCACGGCTGGTGATTCTACCCAAGCAAGCAAGGTTATTACCCCATCGTTAATTATGATGGCATCTCAACGCGACATGCAATTATCAGATAGTAATCAAGGAGGAAGGAAGCTGCAACAGACGGTACCCCGAAAAAAACAACACATTGCCCATATTATATTCCAGTACTACAGTGCTCGTCGTGAGGGTTCTGGGTCTGATTCCTGGGGGAATGCCGAACCCTGTGTACGACATAAGCAAAGGCAAGCACCACACCGAGGGGGAGAAGGGTAGAGACCTACAGTAGTGACGACGGTTCATAGGAGTTCAGAGTTGAGAGTGCCGCCGGCCACCGAACGTGGTACAACTCTCTTCCTGCAAGCTGGGCTAGAATTTCAAAAACGATTGCTCTTTGCAGCAGTATACCTGGTACAATAAGAGTACCAGCCAGGCATATAGCAAAAAATAAGCGACACACTTTTTTTTCACTGCACGGGTGTGCTGCGTCGGACTGCAGACGGTGTCCCACACCTGGTGCTTGTTGAAACCGTCCTCGAGGCTTGTCGCCAACGCCGCAGCAAAAAGCAGTGGGTCCATCTCTCCCCCCCTCCCGCGCGCGGAGGCATTTTTTTCCCAGCAGAAGCGACCCATCTCCACCGCGCTCGCCGCGTAAGCCGCCCGGTTCTCAGCTCGAGCAGCCGCGGCCTCGAGAGCGTGAAAGATGTGCACGGCCCTGGCGTGGTCGTCTTCCGCCTTACGCAGGAAGAACTCGGTCGCCTCTTCTATTTGTTCACATCTGTGCACCACTCCCCAGGCCGCGTCGGCCTCGGCCCTTGCCAAGCTGTGCGCCCGACCCATCTTGTCCACGAGCCGCGCCGCCTCCTCCATGTCTGACTGTGGATCGGCCTCCCACATCGCCAGGATCGACCGGAAAACCCCGTGAAGGCTACTGGATTTGTCGCACCTCCTCTTGGCGGCACGTTCTTGGGTGCGCGCCAGCTCGAGGTCGGCAGACGCGAAGATTGCGGCCTGCTCGCACTCGACGGCTTCGTCGACGGCATGGGTATGTTCGGCCTTGTCGTCGCCAAGTAGTTTCCGAAGCTTCGCGACGACGCCGCGCTGCCGAAACGCTCTTTTCGCTGCGCTTTCGACACGCTTCACGAGAGCGGCAGCTTCTTGGCGGGCGTCTACTTCAAGGGCCGACGATCCAGACTGCTGAGGAACCTGCTGCGGCAGCAGAAGCAACGAATTATTTCGAGTTGTGGGAAACCAAGGGTTCTTGAGGTTAGACCTTTTAGTTACCATGAGGAGCGGGGGGTGGAGGGGAACCGTGTAGAATGCGACAAAAGCGACCCTTGATGTTGAACATAGAAGAACGATTTTTGAAAATAATTCGAAAAGTATGTGTCATGTTCTACGAGACTTCATGAGCGGGCTTCGTCGGCATGAAACAATCGCCATTGCTAGCCGCAGACAGAGGAAAATAGCCAGAGCAACGGGACAAGGGAATACACGGGTTGTCGAAGTTCACTGAACTTGCGCTTCATTTACGCGACGCAATGCGCCCTACTCGCACTATACCATACGCAACGGCAACACTATATGCTCAATGATTTTTAAAAGTACAGTACAGGATCAGCAAACAGCAGTGACTACAGAAATTCAAATTCAACGCTGAGCTAGGGCTGATGGTGGCCATTCAAACTCGTCCAATTCAAGAGTCGGTGTCTGGCACAGGTCGATCTTGACATCCCCCTCCGCCACGAAAACAGGAGAGCTCCAACCCAAGCTCCAACAGCCTACGCCACCCCCGCCCCCGTCCTACTCCACACCCCGTGCGCAAAGCGAGCACTTCGAACTACAGTAGTACTACAAACAGGCGCGCTTCTCCGTCCAACATTCAACAGGTGCAAGCCACACGAACACAACACCAGTGGTCCCATCTCAAGTGTGCGATATGCTCTCACCTCCCGCCTGATTGTCGTGATTCTGCGCTTGCGGCTCAAAGGGGCACTGGCCCGTTCAGATGGCGGGCCGCACCGAGGGTAAGGGGCGGGAGTGTCGACATTCTCCGTCCACTTTGCGGAGCTCGCTGGCCTCGGGGAGCTGTTCTTGGACATGAAAGCGTTGATCGCTAGCGGGGATCGAGTTGCGCTCATGGTGATTTGCGGTGGATGCTTATCTGCGCACTCTTTCTGTCTCTCTCTCTCTCTTTCTTTCTCTCTCCCGGGACGACAGGATGGGATGGGGTGCAGGAGGTGGGCTGAGGGCTGAGGCTGGGTGACGAGTGCAGTTGCTGGTTGGGGTGGGTGATAAGTGTCTGAGTGCGTGGGGTGGGTGATAAGTGTCTGAGTGCGCTCGCGTTGCTCCACAAGCGGGGGTGGGTTTCGATTTTTCGATGGCATGCTTATAGGCCAGATATTGTTCCAGAGGCGTTTTGGTGTTCGGACTGAAACTACGACTGCAGTTTGGGCACTTCGACTTTTGAACCACAGAAGGTGCGTGAAAGCTGTGCTTCGTGTTTGGACCGCCTTGAAATGTACTGCAGTACTGCAGTCCATATCAGCGTGCGCCACATCGAGCGTCCACCCTTGGGGCTTCTTGCTAGATTATCGTCGTTGCCACATCGCTGAGATTTCCCTAGTGACTCAACGCAGGATTATTTTGACTGATCTCTTGCTCTACTGCTGTTGTAACTCGCTCTTCCCTTGCGCCCTCGTTTCCCTTCTGCTCTCAGGCACCAACTACAAAGACGCGAGGAATCTTACCGGCAGGGTCTATACTCATCATTGGGGACTTACTGTAGGACTGGCAGCTCAGCGGGTCCCACCAGGTATTGTCCAGTTCATCACAAGCTACCAGCTGTTGGTACGATTTCCTTTATAGCCAGTGCGTAATGTGTGCGCGTTTTCTCTGTGTGACGATGTGAGTGATCCGCGTATTAGCCTGCGACAGTAGCTTTACAGAGTCTGACAGCACTACAGTAGCAGTAGTAGCAGGGTGCTTGCGGAATCAACCAAACATGTGCGCGCACACAAGCTTTGACAACCGCGATCCAGAACGCAGAACGCTTTCCAAATCTCCCTTTGTTCCGGCACGAAGCCGGAGGGAGGTTTGGTGTGATGGCTGCTTGCTTACAGTGTTTAAACCACGGATCTTGATGCGGTAGACTTCTTTGACAGGCCTCGATCCAGCACGGATTCAGGCATTGGCCCAAGTGTGTATTAGCGTATACCTGGTACCTGGTATATATAACAGTAGTGCATGTATGCACCAACACTACGCGTGGAAATGATGATGCGCGCCTGGAGCCTAGTGCCCCTGCTAGCCTATCGTGGCTCGTCGTGCTCCTCACGGAGACGCAGAGAAGGGGAGAGCGCTCATCGGCCGATCCTCGCCCAGCTTCAAGCTTCAAACCTTGGCCCAAAAGTTCAAAAAGCTGAATATCCCAACCATTTTTCCCTTATTCTGGAGATAGATATGCATTCGAACGGATCCACGACCTTCCGGACCCTACCATATCTATCAACAAACAGGACTTTATCATGTGATACCGCATCGAAAGGAAACGGGACTACTCCCCCTCTCAACACGAGCACGTAACAGCAGTTGAAGCTTGCTGTAGACTGTACTCGTAGCTGTATCCAGAAGGCCGACAGCAGTTGGAATCTCTCACGGTGCGAGACGCGAGACTTTTGTTTTTCGTCGTGGGTCACAAGGCTCACCGATGATCCAAAAACAGCCGTATCAGCTAACCGCACGCACTAAAACAACGTGCTCGCTATACCCTCGCAGTATACAGACATAGTAGTAGGGGGCATCGACAGAAGCAGCCTTGCTCTGAGGAGCGACGGGAGTCCAGACCTTGCGCGGTGAGCGGTAAGCGCCAACCTAGAGCGGCGCATCTTGCGCCGGTTCGATGGGCTTGAGCCCCGGTCTTCCACAAATAATAACGCCTCTGAAATCATATGTATGTTTGATTACAAGTTGATGGAACTCCCACAAGCGTTCTCTTCTTTTTATTTTTTCGAGAGAATCAGCAGGGGCACGACAGCAGGACCCTGCAGATACGAAGAGCTTACGTGCCCCGTGCTGCTCCTGCGTATACGGCGAAAACGTCTACGAAGTGACATAAAGCCACAGTAAACCGTGACAGGCTCTGTTGGTCGCGCTATGCATTTATCTGGCGAGTACTCCCGCCGTACATGTAGTTTTTCGTGTTTCCATCACAGAGAACTTTTGCGGTTCTCCTTGGAATACGGACTATTAATAGGAGGACTTGCCAAAGCTACATACTACAGCCATGCGTCAAGCCGGAGGGTTCAGATTCAGGGAGATAAGCGTGGAAAGCTGCCCGGCCGAAACACACATGAGGTGTGGTGGTACATACTCCGAATTCAGCACTAATTGACACGTTCCACATGGATGCGAAGGCATTTTCGCAGCTCAGTTTTCGTTTTTTTTTTTGCATTCGTACGTACTCGTACGACGTACCTTTTTGTTTTGTTTTGTTTTTATCAGATCTCAGGATACGCCAACGGACCCCGTGGGGATAAAGTTGGTCATGAACTACTTGCACGTACGTATGATTTGGTGGTGTTCTGGTGCTTTTGTCGAGGGCGGCCGTCCAAAATACCTTAAATTTTTCTAGTTTGAAAAGAGCGCCTGTTTTGGCTTGTCACAGAGCGCTCTAAACTCGATCGGGGTACATACTGTATTCCCAAACGGTTGCGAAAAAAGACGATTCGGTGAAACTCAGCCTCATGACTAGTACGAAGCTGACCTACAGCAAGCAGTAGTACCGTGTTGCAGGTTTGCACGCCGGTCCCAGCGGCATTTGGATGTTTTGAAGTAGTTAATAATAAAAAATGTGAAGGCGAACAGCAGTCGTAGTAGTATGAGGAGTAGGATTTGTTTTATGGCCATACAGCAGCAGCAGTAGAGTGGGAATGCTGAACCCTATGCGCGACAAAAAATGAAGGCACGCACCGGGGGGAGAAGGGGCGACACCTGTGACCACGGCTTGTCCAGAATAAGAGCGTTGAGGGTAAAACCTCCTACAAGTTAAGCTGGAAAGTAAAAGTGATGATTTACAAAAAAAAATAGGTCAATACTGCTCTAGTAATAATATACCAGGTACCTGGTATTTAATAGGTGGGTGGTCATAATGGCGTACGGCCTGATGGCGGGTCGACCCCCCCCCGCCCCCCCAAAAAAAACTTGAAGAAGCGCATTAAATACCATCCGGCCTAGGGGCGAAATTTCCCGTACTAATACAGCAGCAGCAGCAGCAGCAGCAGCAGCAGCAGCAGCAGCAGCAGCAGCAGCAGCAGCAGCAGCAGCAGCAGCAGCAGCAGCAGCAGCAGCAGCAGTCTCCTCTCTGATGGCGAGCACGAACACACAAGGATTGAATATTCCAGAGCGACATCAATATCCGTCCCTACGTATGATATGTTATGATATGGTATGATATGATATGATATAATATAATATAATATAATATTATATCATATAACATAATATGAGATGATATGACCTGATATGGTATGATATGGTATGATATGACGTACCTGGTAGTATCTAAATACACCCGCGTAAAAAGGAGTCAAGCAGCAGCAGCCTCGCTGCCGTCGAGCTGAAGGATTGGAATACAACATACGGCATATTTCTATTTTTAGTTTTTGACGATGTAGGCATATATATTATGCGCATGTCACTGAGAAAACAAGGGGGGATATAAAAAGTACCACGTAGGATATTTCAGATGATACAACAGCTGTACAGTACGAGTAGAGAGAAAATGACTGCCTCACGTCGACATGAACAAACTGTTTCAGAGTCGAACCAAGTGTTTTTGGGTTTAGCCTTCGGTAGGGGGGGGGAGGCTTAAGAACCGGATAGCTTTGACTTGAAAATGCGTTGATAAACGGGGGTTTGATATTCGTAGGGTGTATAGTACATCAGTAAGTAGAAAATCAATAAAAATCCGGCTCCTTCGTCGCTTGAAACAGTGTGCCGTTCTCCCTTATCTCCTTCTGTGATTCACGGACGTTTTTCGGGACAGCAAACAAACTTGGCAGTGTTTGTGGGGTAATTCTTGTAGTAATTTTTGAGTGTGAAAAACTACCTACTGCTGTAATTTACGAAGAATATGCCTAGTATATGAAGTACATGATACAAACACTACACTGATGGCGTGGAAGCTTGGGAGTCAGAACATTATTCATGCGCAAAGTGCGTTCACCTGACTGTTTATGTGTTCCTCCGTCAGAATACTGCTGTCATGCCCTTGCTACGTTGTACCGGATACAATATATTGCGGGGCCTGTATCTGCATTCAGGTTGCTCACTTTGGGTCACAAAACCTTGAGCTCGAATCCTCTTACCATTAAGTTACAATAATACCACAGGTTGTGGGTACTACTAGGGCAGTTTAGCAGTTGGTTTTCGTAGCTTTCCCATTGTGGCATCCGGTCAAATTAAGCGAGTGCGCTACGTGCGAAGATCACGAAAGCCGCGAGCATTGCGCAGATTGGCTACGAAAACTACCGCTGACTGCTAAGTCAGCTATTAATACTCGTAGCTACAACTGCTCTATAGCGACGACGACTTTGCTATGTTGTGTCATGTAACCGGCGGAGCAGTACGGAACCCAGCACTGGAAAACGTGCCGATTTCTATTTTTTGATCATTCGTCGTTTTGTCTCCCACTCCCAGCCTCCACGAGTATATGCTGTGTTTCTAATAGTATCCCCAACACAGCTTGACGTTTCTTCCGCTCCTCGTTACGTCCCTCAGACGGATATTTAGGCCCCGAGGTTCCCCGTGCTCCGAAAGTAACTTGACAACGAAATGGTCAACTATATTCAGCCGTGTGGCGAACGGAAGACCAAGCCATTTTCTTTTTAATCGGTGATGTAGCCACGGCACTATTTTTTGTAGCCTCCGGCGCGTGAAAAGATATATTTGGTGATCTTGCGTTTTGTTTTTGTGATATATATGCATGCTGTGGTTGTGTACGTGTAGCTGTCGGACGCGTCCAGGTGCTGCACGCGCGGTCTACACCATGAACGTGACGGAAAAGGCGCGGCTTACTTCTGTATGGTTTATGTGGCAGGACCTCTGACGTCAAGGTATTGGTCCGCCTGGTGTGTATGTATCGGAGCCTTGGGCGATCAGATACTGCTGTGCTTCCGTGGGAGTGTTTTGGTGGTGGTGTGATATGCATCTACCGCTCTTCCTTGACGATTATGGCGTAGACCGCGCGTGCCAACACGTGGACGCGCCCGACAGCTACATGTACACAAACGTGTTGCGGCGGGGGTGCACCCGATATTTTCTGGAGCCCGTGGCTTGAGGACCTCCATTTCTCACCCCAAACCTTGATTATGAGAATAACTGTCAGCTTAAGCCGATAATGTTAGCGCTATCGCCTACAATGTATGAAACGAAAACTATTGCATACATGCTAATAGGACTCCGACTATACTGGGTGGTTCCTCGGCCGAGGAGCCCCGTCAGCCGTAAAGAAATCGTGACAGGTGCTCGTACCTCTATCGTAACCGGGGTCTCGCCGTGAGTCGTTTGTGGCTGCCTATGACAGACTGCTGTCTGGTGCACCCGATGCCTTGATACACCCCATATGAAGCGTGCCTCCATTTTGCGGGACATGGTTGCTTAAGTGAGGAGTATATTTGCTGTCCGCAAGTCGAGTCCAAAACGTTCAGATGGGGCTTGTTTTTGTTGTTGTCTCGTTTTGTGTTTTCCGAATTTCGACCAATAATACCGACCCTTGCAGCACCCCAAAGCCGAGGTCTAGGCCTCTGTTGAGGAAGCGCAGACGACCAATCTGGAGAGAACCACAAGCTAGTATAGATGAAGCACTAAGTTGTTGCACCCGCTCTCTGCCAAGACACACGAACCGGCCGAAGGTCCAAAACACAGCGTGTCACAACTGCGGCGCGATTGACTGCGCCGAAACAATTACCTAGATATTTGAGTCACCCGGAAAGCGGGCATGGATAAGATCCTCCGTGGCCTTAGCCTTGCTCGGGATCCATTGTGTCGCCAAAATATACTACTCTACACTGCAGAACTAGGGCTTCTGATTGCCTTTTAACTACACTACAATAAACCCACTTCAAATGTCGGAGACAGGCGCATGGTGGTCTCCATACCCCACCTCAACCGTGCAAAGGAGAGAGCCGCAAACCATGCCCCCACAGGGTGCGCCACCTCCTCTCCCCCCTTTCCACGCACTGAGCGCCAAGCGCACGTCGTGTCGAAGTACCGCTGCTGTAGAAACATGTGCTGCTCGAAAAACTCCGGCAGAGCAGTCGCGCAGTCGTGCAAACGTAAGACCAGTCCCCGTGATAAACGTATAATGCTCTCACCCCCCTCCTCCCTGATCGTGTACATACTCGTACGGTTCCTCTGGGAGTGCGACGTCGAGGGAGCGGCGCGGCAATCTCTCGTTCGAACTTGGACGGCTTTTCTGTGACATGTGCATACCGGCCTTGAAAATGTGAAGGGGACGAGCGCATCCGCTTCATCAACAAGAACGCATATTACTATACGTGCCGGTGCGAAACGACGATCGAAACGCCCCTTTTCCTCCTGCTTCCACATTGCGTGTTTTTTTGTTTTGTTTTTTTGGGATATATATGCTCGTTGTGTTTTGCTTTACTTCCCTGATTTTTTCTCGGGTAAACTCACCACCTAAGCTGTAGGCAGCAGTTGATAGGTATATGGCGCACACTGCAGTGCTGTGACTGCCCCTAACAGGTTGCCGGATGAAGCATGAGCCCGGTGCCCCCCCGGCGCAGGAAGCATTATGCGATAGGTAAAAGTATCCCTGGGTGCGAGAATAAAGCGTCGATTCGATGCAACCGTCCTTTCTTTGGTAGAGCGGTGTGTGTTTGATAGCGTTCTTCTTCTACGCCCGAAACATCGCACGAGTTGCCGCCGTGCCCATCCGGGGGGGTTTCGTCATCACCATCATATGGCGGTACGTACCAAGGGTATGTGTGATATGCTAGGCGGAGCTGCAATCGAACGAACCGATTGTTGCGACCGTGGAGGCGCGTGATATTGGCTACCATGCCGTAACTATGGACAGTTGAACTACTTGCCGCGACCGAGCAAGTAACCGTGAGGGCACAGTGCACTTTTCGTGAATTCGGAACGCACGAGAAAGAAGAGAGAGACAGAGAGAGAGAGAAAGAGAGAGAGAGAGAGAGAGAGAGAGAGAGAGAGAGAGAGAGAGAGACGGGCTTAAGAGACGAGCAACAAAGTTTTTGCTCCTGCGGATGAAACGCCTCCTCCGTGGAAAACACCCCTCGGTCTCATTTGAGAGGAAACACTGTTCTACTGGTGTTGATGTTTTACAGAGGAGAGCACCACGCAACACCAGTTAGTTCCACTGCGAGGTCATCCAGGGACCTCTTGCCAATTCCGCCCCCCATCCCCTACCGGAACGCCCTTTGTCCACTTTCCCGTTCGCCCGTCTGCCCGCCACCCCGCCACTTGTTTCATTCAGCTTTTCGTGACCGCCGTGACCACCGTCTTCGCTCAAATTCGCAGTCGGCTCCAAGGTTCGGTCGGACAAGAGCTCCATCGCCGGGCCTACGATAATGACGGCGGTGCTCGCGTACAACACGGGGAAGATGATCACTTCCGTGTACGGGATGGCCATCACCACCATCCTCCAGTGCTTCGCGACGTACGAGGAGCTGTTCCTGCCGTTCCAGCGGTTCGCCGAAAACGACCTCAAGAGGGTGGTTCGACACGGCACCAGCGTCCAGGCTCACTTGAGCCCCACGCCTGCGAGGGACGAGGGCTCAGAGCTACGCTGTTCAGTACCGTAATATATGCAGCGTGTCGTTTTGTTGATGGTTTCTTTTTTGCTCGTTGAATCTTGTGGCGGGGTAGTGTGTGTCGGGGGGGTGCAGCAACGCATTATATCATAATTTGCAATCAAAGGGCGCGGGGGGAGAGGGTGGGCAATTTGGACTCGATCAAGGTACAGCTTCAGCATCACGTGACAGCGTGTCTTCTTCCCGAGACCCGCCATGATGCCTTTTTATGTTGTTTGTATATACATGTAGTTATTTTTTGATGCGCCGTCAGGTCTGCTCTGTTGGTTTTCGAATAACGGGCAAGTGTGTGCGCGTCGGCTTGATTACTTGTGTGTCTGCCTGCCTGTCTTCCTGCCGAATGCATCGGGAAGTGTAACGGTGTGCAGGCTTGGTGTTTAAGGCTTGGAGTAGCTGGTGGGGTAGGTACCCGAACAGGAGATTTATGCGCCCGACGATGGCCATAGACATGAAAATCACAGGCCTTGGTTTGCATGCATTGTCGGTGCCATGCCCCCGATGTGGCTTTCACGCCGTCGGCAGAGTGTTTTTGGCGTGGTTTTGATGCCGTCGGTAAAAGTATGTTCTTGGCGTGACTTTCATCCCTTCGGGAAACCGGTTGCTTGTTGATGCTGTAGTCGCCCCCGTCCGTTTTGTGTTCTTCTTGCGTGCTGTCGACACGCGAGTGTTTTTCGTATTCAGTAAGCGGTGGCCGATGCGGTACGCGTATTTTTATTGTCGTACAGGTATGAATGTACGTGGGGGAACCGCCATTTGGTACCGACGGTAGTTATCAATCACTACAATCCCATGAATTCGAGCTGGTCCAAGCTGAGCGCCCCAATTTGTATCTGCCACGAATGCCGCTTGCAATATTTACTCGGATGCCACATATTCGGTATCATACTGACCGCCATGAACAGCGGAAGCGGGTGACATGGTCGTTTCTTTAGTTGAGGTCCTAGGGCTGGCACTAGCGGGCAATATGTGTTCAGACCAACCACGGGCCCTCAAGGAGGTCAATAGAAGTCAGGCGTTTCCGTAGTTTCGTTGTTGTTGTGAACGAGCCGTTTCCAGGTACTCCAAGGAAGCAAGCCTGTAAAAGGGTTTGCGTAAATATTCGAAGAACTGATGGCGTAGGGCCAACATGGCGTCAAAACTCAAGCCCACCCTTGATCCCATACTGAAAATAAGTAGTTTTGGGGGCAACGCCGTAAAAGATGCACGTTTACCGCACAAAGGGGGCAGGTTCACGCTGTTTTTTCGAGAAAGGCCTTGAAACTTTGCACGCGTGCTCTTTGACCTCGGTCAGCCCGTTAACGAAAAGGGTGTTTCGTTGTTTTTTTCGCCGTAAAACTGAGGTCTCCTACGTGCTCGTAAGGCAACAAAAAAAACAAAGGAAAAACAACCAATTTTGGAGCAGAAACAAAAAAACGTGTTCGGCAACGGTTTTTTTTTTTTTTTTTTTTTTTTTCATCCCATTCATTATCTTCGCACATCTTCTTCTCTCTCCTTCCAACTCGTAACTCAGATCCGGGGTCACATAGCAGGCTCTTCTCCCCCCTTCCCGCTACGGTACGTGCCTTCATTTTTATCGCGAGAAGATTTCAGCCTTTTCTTCCCTCGTCGACTCGCATCGAATTGTGCCTACCGACGCTGCAAGGCGCTCTCAACAATTGAATCCTTTTTTATTTTTGCAAATAAAGTCAAAGTCCGACCCACCTGGGGCTCGAACCCAGGACTCAAACAAGTAGAATTCGAGGTTAACCACTTGAACCACCGGGGCGACCGGCTTGGCAGGGGGTCATGAAACGTATCCAAAGTTCATGATCTACTTCACAAAAACTGCGTGAACTTCCAGCGCATACCTGGTAAAACAAATACGGAATTCGGCTTGAATCAGCCTGTAGCAGTATCTACCTGGTATGTATTTTCTGGTTTTCGTTCCGCCGCGATTGATTGTTGACGAGCAGAAAAAAAAGCGGTTGCATACGACGTGAGAACATAATCATCCTGGCACCTCTGTAAGTATAGAACACTGCATCGGGGCAACGCTGCTATCTTGTCTTTGCGTTTATTCGCGCCAGTTATCAAGAGATCGGTCGGCACCTGCACAAACTCAACAAACGAAGACATACCCGGTACGTACAAGGTGCCTGGTGAACATAATTTTGGTTCGTGCGGAATCGGAATCACTCCGGAGCCCGCCGGCATTTGCGCGACTCATCAACCACCAAGAAGCAACGGAGCCGAGCGACCTCATTGCAGCCAAACATCATTCGCACTGGGCCTCACGCAGGGAACCAAAACACAGAGAACAACGGGTGCACAGCAACCGAGGGTCGCCCCGGTCGGTGGTCTCGTGGTTAATCTCGAATACTATTAATAGGATTTTTAGAGCAGGGTTCAAATCCCGGCGGGTTTCCAAAAAACAAATAAGAACATATTTTTCAAGTGCCTTTTTCACATCGTGGAAAGCGCGAGTCCGCGAAATTTCATGAAAATCGACGAGCAGTGGGATTGAATGCTGAGCCCTCTCTATGCGCGATAAAAACGAAGATAAGCACCGGGGGGGGGACACCTGTGATCACGGCTTGTCCAGAGAGCTGGAAAGTAAAAGTGATGGTGAAAAAAATATGTGAATATTATGCGCCACCGTCGCCACTGCATTTACGGCAACCCCGTCGACGTGCACTCAAATGCCTGACGCAAGGCTTGCACAGCAAGGCCCCGCAGCAAGCCGCGCGAACCATCACCACCTTGGGAAGGCGGCACTCGCCGCAGGGTACGCCAGCACTCGCATTCCCCTCCCCCCCGGCCGGTGAAAACCTGCGAACAGCGGGAACTTCCTCTACTAAGCCCCCTCGGCCGCTTTCCCCAGCTACGGTCTCGAGCTTCCCTGCCGGTTGCGGAGTAGCGTGTGTTCCACTAGCGGAGGAAGTACCCTCTGCCTGAGGGTCCCCTCCCTTGCACCCGCTTGGTCCCGCGGACGTGGAATCGGCGCGCCTTCCGCCGCTCACACTGGCGCTACTCGCTTCCATGGATAAAGAGCGAGCTATCACAGACCGAGACGCACCCACATTATCCTGGATGATCGCTCCCCCGCTTACACCATCAGAAGCGCCAGAACAACACCTGGCGCTCCCGGCCGAACCGTGGGCGCTATCTCCCTCGCCGATACCGCCGTGCCCACCGCTAGTTGTTGTGTCAACACCGTCGTGCCCACCGCCAGCAGAGCCGGGGGCCACTGGGTCGAACCGTGAGCGACGACCTCCATACCGTTCCAACGCTTCCCTCACGCCGCCCCAGTCCCTATCTTCTCCACTGGACAACACCACGACGCTACAGGCGGTGTCGCGTTCGTCGGATTTACCGCTTCCGATGCCTCCGTCGACCCCACCGCTATCTCGGTGGCCATCACCGCTCTTTCCCGGCGGCCCCGGGATCGACGCCGAGGGCATCGGGAGCGACATATCCAGAAGATCTAACGGCGAGTTTCCCGCAGCGTCGGAGGCGTTGGGGTCTGCTCTAGCTTCTAATAGCGCGATGCAAACGCCCCTGTGACCTTGACCAGCCGCCTTGTGAAGAGGGGTTTTCATGTCGAGGAAGGAGGCGTCGGTGGCTTGGGGCTGCGCGCCGGCAGCAAGCAAGGCATGGACGCATGGTAGCTGCCCGGCGAAAGCGGCTCTGTAGCGGACAAAGACGGAAGGATCCAATGGCATAAAAGGAGAATGGTAGTTTTGTTTTAGTTTTAGTCCGTGCGGATGTGAGGGACGACTCGGGAAGGATTAATTAGAAGGGCTGGGCATTCCCACCGTGTACGGTCGGGCGTTGGGTGGATGGTTCACCAAGATAGCATCTTGATTTCATTTTTGTTTCTTGTCTGGGGTGTACGATTAGCTTCAGTTATCACGTGTCCTCAATATTTCTTTGTTTTGCTTCTCCTGGAGGGGTTTCTTTTCGACTCCAGAGTTATTGGAGCCTGCTTAGTGATCAAGGACAGGACTATGGGGATGAACGAACATGAAAACAGCGGTAACAACAGCAACAGCATGCCAACTCCTGCACGGTAGATACGTACAGAGGAAGACACAGGGCCTGCCAAGAGAAACAGTTCAACGGCATAGATTTCACCCCAAATGCCAATATGTTGCTGCGGGCATTCCCACGAAAACAAAAAAACACCAGCGACAACAACCAAAAATGTTTTGAAACGCGAGCGGGACGTACGAAGACGGTGCCTGTCACGAGGTTTTTCGAGTGTATGTATAAAATAAAAATAAACAGCTGCGAGATCGAGGATTTCGATCTCGTTGAAACTCATTTTTGCAAGCTGTGTGCGATACATCAAGTATACCGGCACCAGGTACCAGGTACATGATAGCGAGGGCGTGCTCGGTGGGGTGTAATTTGGTGTGCGTACCGAGCTTACCGATCTGTCGGGTACGGGTATCGAGTTCATACCGAACCATACCTGAGTGTTCAAAAGGGTGCTGAGGCCGTACTGAACCCTATCGAAGACTTCTTGGTATGCACCCTACCGAATGCACTTGTAATGATAGCACCACCCTTTCCTGTCTTGACACGAAACGAATGCTCGCGAGCATGGTACTCGTCCTCTTTTCGTAGGGCAGCAACTCACCGGTGGAGTGGAGTGGCCCCGCATCCACCAGCCGCGCCAGGCACCCCGTCAGGGCTGGCGCCTGCCTCCAGGAGGTACCTCACAGCAGAAAGCCTCCCGTCTGCGCGATGTCGCGTTCGTCAACGCGAAAAGAATGCACAAAGACACGCTTCAGTTTCGTGCCTTAACCCTTGTGGGCCTGTGGAGGAGGGGAAAAATGACCAACAAAAACGGCGAGTACAAGTACAGCATCGTCCTCGCGAAGCAACTGGCGCCACGATTTTACGAGGGGCTTCAGTGGTCAGAGGCTACGATGGAAGTGAAAACCACTCATCTCCGTACGTTTACAAGCCTTATTTGGTTCTGATGACTATACGTAGGAAAGGGGAAAGCAGTTCCCGTGTCGGGCTCGACGCAAGGAGTTGTAGAGTTGTATGGCATATGCCCGTAGCATGAATACTGCATACTATCGTAGGCTGCACGCTCACGCAAACGAAGATGATATCACCGCGTTTTCCCTTTGTTTTATCGCTGCACTACAATCAAGGCAGACGGGTTAGAAAGACTTTGACTTGCAGAAGGAAGGCGGTGGGAGGCTGGGGTCTATAGCTTTACTGGAAAGGGGACCCATGAAATATCAGCACAACAAAGCACCCAAACAACACCAATCTTTTGGCCAGACGCTACACGCTGCGTACTGCAACTCAACTCCCCGCCTCGATCCCGTGAATAAACTGATATGACCCCCTCCTCGGCAAAAAATACAACATGCGCCGAACGAATAAACGCCTGGAAAAAAGTTGTCAATATGAAACTTCCGGCTCCCGGCTTGATTGGGCCGCTCATGTTGCTAATCGACAGATGCCGCGTCATCTCACACTCGGCAAACGTAGGACTTACGCCATCCTCCATTAATACATCGGTTGACGGCACCGTTGCCCCTTGACCGACAGGCCTCAAGGACAGCCGTCAAAGAAAAACCCCATCTTGAACATACGTTGGTAAGTCTAAGCAGGGCTAAACGGGTCAAAGCTAAAACTTGACCGTCAACAGGCATCTTTGTTCCGCATTGCTCACTCTGTGCGGCGAGATGGAGGGGTGTGTAACCGTGCGGGTCGAGGGAGTCAGGCCGTCGTCCCTTTTCCGTCACTACCTTCCTCAAGCGGCCCACGTCTCCCAGCTCTGCCGCGGTCCAGATGCTAGCATTGGTAGTCAAAGTTCTGTTATCAACAGGTTTGGTAGACGAAGGAAGCGTGTCGTGCAGGGGCGGAGATATCACGAGAGGGCGGAAGCATGATTGAACAACGAGGTTGGATTCGCGGAAGAGCTCTCCCCCTCGGGAGCAGATTGGTTATGAAACAAACGCTTACTATACGCTTGCATTGAACCACTGCTGTAAATATTGTAGAAAGCAGGCGGTTCTTTGTGTTGCTAGTTTCAGTTTCTTCAGCCTTGGGCAGCGAAACACAAAAAACGTGTGACACGAAGCTGCACAAGACAGCTAAAAACCACAGCTATTCATATGAAGTACCAGGTGTCAGGTGATATAATATGAGGCAACGCCGATATAGTCTTCGATGAAATGTATACCGCCATCGTACCTGGCAGATACTACTTCAGGGCGAGACTCATACTGCTGATAGACCTGGTACAACTGCCCTCGTATAAGAAATTCCGTCGGTGGCATCGCTTCCTTCGTTCAGGGACTTCGACTCGTCAGGAGCGAATCGCCCAGCGCGGCGCCTACAATATGATTGCCACCCGGTCCTTCCACGGAAGTGACAAAAAAAAACTCCTGCAACCTGCTGCAGCAACCATGTGCAGGTACGTAAGCATGATATGAGTATGCGTACCAGGTACCTGGTATGGAGCTAAACCTGAATATCATACGCTTGTATATATATACACCTACTTATAGATATCTTTTTCCTGAGCGTGCTCGGTTGGTACATACCTGGTCTCTTAGAGCTCCCACTTGGGCACCGCCTCCTACTACTACTTGCCGGCGAGACCCTTTTTTCCCCTTTTTTTTGGTTTCGTGCGCGTGGGTGTACCCAGAGCACGGCACCGGGGGCGAGTCGGGCGCCGTCGCGGGTGTCAGCAGGCGCTGGCGGGTAGAGGGGGGGTTGGAAGGAGCGCGGTCGCCGCTTTCGTGGTTTTATGAGTCGCATGTGCCTCGATACACGAGGGAAGCATCGATGGGCTCTGTCTGGCCTCCTTATGTGCGGTTGGATATAGTATGTTGATAGTCTATAAGGGTCGTTCGGGATTGCAAAATAACATTCGAGCGGTGCTTTTTTTCGCGACCAAGCTGAACTTCAATGAGAGAGCATCGCAGTCCGAGCGCCAAGCTTGTCAAGCTGGCGAATGAGGGCCACGGTCAGCACCGGGCTTCACGCGAGGTGCACGGCGGGGCTCACTGGGGCAGGAAGGGAATAAAACATTACCCGGACCGAGTCAGGGGCGAGGGGGTCGCGAGAGGGGCGGCCACCGTACGAGGCTGAGAGGAGCTCTGCTGTTCGATTTTAGTTTTTGGCCGGCGCAAGGTGTTCCAATCAGGCGGGAAATAATTACATAAGAGGGGACGGGGATTTTTTTGCCTTGTTGAAGTTTTCGTTTTCATAATTTTCATTGTTTTTTGCGGTGCTGTGCCGTGTGCCGTGCCGTGCTTTCCCTCGCACAAGCCAAACGGAGAAAAAAAGACCCTACGTGCATGCGGTATGTACGTACCTACATGCATGCGGTGTTCAGGTTGTTCTCCTGGGTGGAGCATGGAGCTCTTGGCATTTGCAAGTCGAATGTTTGCACCTAATTGTTTGGACCGTCTGTTCCGTGCTATTTTTCCTCGTGAGAAAAGCGTAGCGGGCGCCTTGTACGCTTCTATCATACTGCTGTACCTGGTACCTCAAAATGGTCAAGGATCGTGTCCTGAATCCTGAACGACGTTGGTTAGCGTAGGTCGCTTCTTGCGGAATGCTTCATTGCTTCAGTACAAACCGCGCACGTTGTTCGACATAGGACCACTCGATAAATGGCATACCGGTATGTGAGATGAGACGTTTGCAGCGAGGCAACACACCACACACCATACATCTGTACGCAAGTATGCCTCGCAGTCTCGCAGGCATAGACATTTTGACATTTTGGACATATCAAAAGCTGGTACAGTGGGGGGGGCACTATAGTGCGGTTTATACAGTGCGGGTGCCCGGTATAGTGCGGGTGAATTTGCTTGGCACAACTTAGACCACTCTATAGTGCGGATGCCGCACTGTTCGGGGCACCCCTCTGTAGTGCGGGTTTGGTACCTCTCAAGACCCTCTACAGTGCGGGTTTGACGTCACGCCACGTCACCACCCGCCTAGATGTGGTCAAACCAACACAAATCCCGGCACACACATACACACCCCTACCGCATTGCAGCAGCAGCAGCAGCGCCAGGCTGATGTTAGGGAGTGTTTTTATGCGTAGAGCAATGAGCCGTTTGCCCCAAGCACGGGGATCGCAGACACGATCGGTGCAGGCGAATGCGCCTCCCACGCCGGGCTCGATGACGAGACCCTGGCCATGTAGGAAGCAGGCTGGGACCGGTCTCCGAGAGAGAGAGAGAGAGAGAGAGAGAGACAGAGAGAGAGAGAAAGAGAGAGAGAGAGAGAGAGAGAGAGAGAGAGAGAGAGAGAGAGAGAGAGAGACTCCCAACTGCTTTTCAGGGGATGTGCTTGACACCCCCCCCGCTTCTACAAGGGAGAGGGGATACCGAAACATACTGTTGTAGTTTGTTGGTAGCGGATCGATCTGTTCTGTATTTGAATTTTGTATGTGTCTTGAATGAGTCAATTGTTCGCGAGGTACGAGTAGTTTTTCCTTCGTGCCTCCAAGCCGCCCGGCCCCAAAAAAAAACGTAGGTGGCGATGTGTAGTGTGGGATTTTCTATTACTAGGAAAGCCTGAGGTAGGGAGCGTGCGGGAAGTAAGGCTTTTTGGGGTCCTTGTTTTCATCCTCTTTTATCTAGGAGTCTCCCCCGTCTCTTTTCTTCTCCGGGGGTGTCTGGGTCGTGTTGAAAAGGTGTTCCTTTCGCTTTGTGAACGGGCGTGCTTCGTGTTGGGTGAGTTCGGGTTTCGTTGTGTAATGTGATTGTTTTCGTAATGTACAAGCGGAACTATCAATGCAGAGTGGAACGAGGAACAACAGCATGGGCTGTGCGCACAGCCCCGTGTTTGGTACACTAAGCGTACATTGCGTAACATGTCATGGGCCAAAGCTCCATCTCTGTACAGAGTAGATAGGACGTGGTTTTTACCGGTGTGCAGCATTTGCAACACGCTGCTCTCTTTTCACCAGCGACTGGACGCAGGCTTCTATCCGTAAAGGTACTACACGTCTTATCCCCCCCCCCCCTCACTTATTACATGCACTAAGGCGCCACCTGCGTACAGTAACCCTCGCTGTTGGCTACGTCCTACCAGGTATGCTGAAACTCAGTGATATCGCGAGTAGTGCCCCTATCCGCACTATTCAGGGTTTTTTTTCAAACCCTGAATAGTGCCCCTACCCGCACTATTCAGGCCCGAAATCATATTGTGCGGGTGCCCGCTATAGTGCGGGTTTTATCGGATTGTCACATACACGCACTATAGAGGGCCCCCCACAGTTGTACCTCGTATTATTAATAGACTTCAACTATTAATACAAAGTAACTACTTCTGTGAGTACTATTGCTGTTGTACAACTACCATGTGTGTGTTGCCATTGAGCTTGAAGTACCAAAGCGATACCGCCGGAATCGTACCCCTGCAGTGCACTTCGGGTCTTAGTAGAGGTGTCTTACTGAGCGAGGGTGACCGAGGGTAGCCTGCTGCCGACAAACGCTCTACGCGTGCAAACCATCACACAAAGATAAACAGAACGTACACGATTCTGCAAAAACCGGTGACTTTGTCCTGGGCATTAGGAGCATTCACCTGCAGGGGCAACGGCTGTTTCCCTCGTGGATGGGACAGAATGACCCGTAAACCAGGTTCATGTCTTGGCTCCCCTCGTACGGTTGTCTCAGCTGCCTGTTGCAGCCTGCGGTTCGCGCGTCCTGGCCTCCGTCGCCCAGCATGGTGCTGGAAAGTTCCCCCTCATCCTGCTGTATAACGGCCTTCCAAATGATCGAAACCCCTAATCCCCCCATCCTGTTGAACAACGGCCTTCGAAAGTATTGAAACCCTTAATTTCGAACGAGATGTGTTTGGAAGAAGAGAACGAGGCAGGAGGGGAAGACACATAGCAATACACAGCACACAGCAGTACCTGGATGGGTTCGTCATCTTTGATGGGTAGTCCACCCTATGATCCTTCAAGATGCGCTATCGCTGGTAGCAGCAGGGTTGGCAGGGGCTCCGTGGCGGATGAGACAAAATGCGGCGTGAAACACACACACACCCGGAAGCATAATCATGCTATCAACAAAAGCAGATCCACCGCCTCTTTCCTCGTGCTCCTCGCCCTATCCTGCTGCGCATACCCTCGGTCGACGACCGTCGAAGCTTTCGTTGGCCTGACAGTAACCACCTCCCGTACACGGCGCGCTGGATTCCGCTGCACCGATGACGGCCCCATTGCACGCAGCACAGCGTCACCGGAGCCCCGGTCAAGAGCTTCGCCTTGCTTGTTGCGCTCACGTTGTAGCCTGCCTCTCGGGAGCGTAGCACCTGCTGCTGCCGCCTCTTCAGCTGCCTCCTCCTCCTCTTCTCCATCTCCTCCTTCTACTGCTGCTGACGATGGGACCGTCGTGGCAGAAACAGGCGAAGAGGAATCGACAGATGATGATAAGAAGAAGAAGCGCATTCGAGTGAATACCCTTGCGGAGATGACAGAGCTGTTGTCCCAGGGGGCGAGTCTATTCGACCTGGATGCCCGTGGGGACTCGCAGGAGATGCTGGAAGCGCGACAGGACGACCACCCGGTGCTCGAGGCGCTGAAGAGGAGGGCCGCGGCGGGCACGAAACCTGGGTCTCACGGCGACGGGTTGAAGGTACGCCAGTTCTAGCTGCTTCCGTGCGTTGTTGCCGTTACGACTTACATTCTCACATGCGTCAGTAGTAGTGTTGTGTGTTGTGTGTTGTGTTTTGTGTGGCTTTTGCTGCTCACGCTGTTATCTGTGCTTCATTCAACCTTCCGCATCTCGGACAGATCATGATCTACAGTATCTATCTACAGGTATATCACCTAGTTCTTCACCTGCCGCCCTGAGAGGTTGTGCAGGATCTACATAGTACAGACCCGACCCAGGAAACATGCGCTCGGTCATGCAGAGAGCTACTGTAGACCATGCAAGATCGGTACTGTACGCGTAATAGATCTGACTTGAAATATCTACAGATCATGAAGTGGGAATCAATGATGTGTCCGAGGTGTACGACCTTTCACACGCAACAGATCATGATCTATATATGTACTGCAGAAAATCTTGTTCCTCACCTACCTGCCGTTGTGAGATCTTGAGTAGGATCTGCGTAGTACAGATCCAATCCGGGAAACAAGTGCTACGAAGATCATGTAGATTGTACAACTCCCACGCGGCAATATGAGCTGTTAATAGGTGATACAGCTCAAAATTTTATCTGCTAAAATCTTCAGCAGTATCTGAGAATTGATTATCTGTCCGCGGTGTACCCCCTTGTCGGGGGCTGCTGCTGTGCGTTGCTGGTACTATGCTGCTGGAACGGTGTCGGGGCTAATTCGTGGAAGTGGCAGCGGTGGTAGGAAGGATGATGGTGATGATGGCGGTGGTGGTTGATGGTGGTGGTGGTGATTGGTAGTGGTGTGGTTGGTGATGGTGTTGATGGTGCTGGTGTTGCTGGCATTGGTGACGGCAGTGAGTGGTGTTGTTCCCTGCATTCTCTGCATTCTACGTTTGCGCATGATTTTTACCCGGTATAGTGGTATGTATTGATGTCACCCGGTCGTACGCTTTGCGAACTTGTGCATAGGCCTCTCATGTCACATGCCGCCAGGACCTCGTGAGACCTCTACAAGGTAGCCAGCACAGACTGCTGAATGGCGCAATGGGCAACCATGGGATCGAAAAGCTGAACTCCCGGCGGGCGGTCTCGACCCGATCACCACACTTGACACACCAACAGGAGTGCGAGTGATTGAACACGATGATATATTAGTACCACCTCCGACTCGGAATCGAACCGCGCACTTGGTGGGCTGCGGTGTGCAATTCGTGGCCGAACCTTAGACCGTCGAATGTAGATCGAGTTCGACTCTGCTTTTTCTTTGTTCCCATCCCATCATTCTCTTCGCCCTCCTTGCTCCTACTCTACCCTAGTCGTAACTCGGATCCGGGGTCACACAGCAGTAGACTCTTCTCCCCCCTCGCCGCTACGGTACGCATCTTGGAAGGCATTCTTACCGCGACAAGGCATTCTTACTGCGACAAGGGCTCAGCCTTTTCTTCCCTCGTCGACTCGCGCCTAATCTGTTGTGCACCGAATATTCTACCTGGTACTACGTGCTGGTATATACAACAGCGGTAAACCGCTATTTTTGGTAACTTCAATACCTGTTCCGGCCGCATTGTACGTGACCTACCAATAGGGCAACACCGCCGATTGTCGATTGCGCTTAAACTCCCCTGCCTGCTGCTTGCCAAGGTTGGACTGGCTATTGAGGGTGGAGGCATGCGCGGCTGCGTGTCGGCTGGCATGATCGCGGCGGTGTCCACTTTTGGACTCATGGATTCGTTTGATGCCGTCTACGGATCGTCGGCAGGCAGCCTGGTCGGGGCTTACGCGATCGCAGGGCAGGTGCGCAGCGCTGTGATATTCGCAACGATCTCCGTTGTTTGTCTTTGCTATGCGTGGTGTTCTTGTGATCGTCCCCAAAATTCTGTGTGGTGCTCGAAAAACGTTTGCGAGCTCGGCATCGAAGATGCGTGCGCGATTCGTTTCCTCTGTGTCGAGAGGTGTTCGTCCTGTGTACTTTAGGGCCCATCTTAGCGGGGATTTTTTTTTTTTTCAATTTGATTTTTTTTTGTTTTTTTTCTAATTTAATTTGCATCTGATTGCCCGTAGAGTGAACGACCAAGCAGGCAAATTAGAAAAATTGAATTTGAGCGAAAAGTCTTTTGGGACTTTTTTCGTGTGATTTTTCGAATTCCTATTTGGAATTTGGGAGTTCCTCGGTCTTGCCGTAGCATGTTCATTGTGGGTCAACACCTTCGGTGGAGTCTGGGGCGATTCTTGGCCACTTCGGTGACCACGATCGAGGCGATAAAACGCGAACCTCAACTAGAGGTGACCGGATCAATAGCCGCGCCCACGCCCACAGACCATAGAAGATCGTACCCCGGCGGTGGCGCCTCAAAAGTAATCATGGCGGCCACAATCCCAATTTTTCGGCCTGCTCGATCGGCCGACAATCACGAAACCCGAGCAACCGAGCAAAAAAACGGAGGATACGCTCGAGACCTCGATAGCTGCATCACCGCTGCTGTTCCGCACGTGGCGCTTGAGGGCTCCCTCCGCCCACCCAAGACACCCTGAGAGTGGTAGCTTCCTATCCTGCGCGATCAAAAAGAAAAAGAGGCTGGCGGCGGCGAGCACGCGGCAGCGCAAACCTTCGCTCTCGTCTACGCGCGTCGTTGTTCGTCGGCTGGGCATTGTGTGACGCGGTGCGTTCTTTCCGAATTATTTTTCGATTGACAAATAGTACGCTGTTCCATGATAGGACACAAACACGTTTTTTTTTCGAAATCAAATTAAAATTCATTGAAATTAATTTTTTACTCCCATATAGCGTTCCCCGTTAAGATGGGCCCTTACGCTAACCCATACCATCAAAAACTTTTTTCCCAGAGAACTGTATACCGGAGGAGCTTCGAGTTAGTTAACGGTAAATATAGGGGAAATCCGCCACAGGAAGCACCTGATTCGGCAGCGCTCATTCATTGGCAGAGGCGCCGCTGTGTCGTGATCTGGTCACAAAATTTACGGTACACGGACTCGTACCTACTCTAGCTTTTTCTTTACCGTTCACTGGCGTAGGCTTTACCGTTTATTGGCGTTCAGACCACCGACCAATATCCCTCACCGGGCCCTGGACGCCTTCCAGATGCGTATACACATGTTCTTTTGTTGTGTACGTACGTACATATCCGTGCCACTTCGAGTTTTCGTCGGATCTACAGTAGGACCGGGATGGGCAAATGAATCGACTTCCGTTGTGCACATTTTTAACAAGAAATGAACAATTTTGTTTCGAGGAAAACGATACGGCCAAGGACCCTTATTACCCCCAAAATCGCCCGTTTTCGAGGGACCATAGTAAATAAGATCAAATATTATCAGTAAAAATAGCGAAATATATAGATTTTTGTGTGTACCTTAGGTCCTATTTAGTATGGTCCCCCGAAATAGTTTCCAGCTCAACTTGCACGTGATTTCCAGTCAACAACCTTTTGGACAAGGTATGGCCACATGTCACAGGTGTCTCTCTTCCCATTCCCCCTCCGGTTCGCGCATACGAGTATGATTCAGCATTCCCATTGCTTGCCGATTTTGATCGATTCTTGGTAACTCGCACTCTCATGGCGCTTTCAGCGGCACGAGAAACGAGAAAGAGGCACATGAAGTATGCACTTTCTTGATTTTAGACCCGCCGAGCATCGAATCCCGTCCCTCACTCTAAGCACTCTGCGAGATTCGACGTTTAGCTTGTTGAGCCGCTTGTCACCAAGTCTTGCTGTATACGAAGCACCCTGGTATACTACATCGAATATTTGCGGGGATTATCGATAGTTTGGTGCGCAGTTTACGTATCATACGGGTTGTGTTGATTGTTTTTTGCTTGCCAATCTGTCAGTATCTACGCGGGGCACTTTGGTTGTATGATATGTGAGACCTCCACTTCCGCACAAGGACGGAACAACCTGGACAGTCGGAACACCTTGGGTGCATGCTAGACTTTTCGTATGCGAATGCAATTTCTACATTAGTGTTTTCCATCGCGGCTTTTCACGGGGCTTTTTCTTCTTTCCGTGCGGTGTAGCTAGGGGGGGGGGGGTTAGTCACCGCGCCATAGGGTTTTTCCTTCAACAAAACCGCACCGCACCGCACCGTAGGATTATCGAGAATTTAAATCCGCACCGCACCTCACCTCACCTCACCGAACCGTACGATTCTAAGAACAAGAATCGGCACCGAACCGCAGTGCTCGAAACTCACAACAGTACCCGCGAGAAGGCCTTAGGGTCTTCAAAATCAAGCACTTCGCTACGGTGCGGGTACGGTGCGGTCTGTTTTTTACCGGCTTTTCCCGAATCGCCTCTGCACCCTATGATTTCAAGTCGCACGGCGCCGCACCGTATGAAAATACATTTCCAAGAAAATCCGCACCGTGCTCCACCGTGCAATTATCCAAAACTAAAAGCGGCACCGCACCGCACCTTCGAGTATTCTGCCAACATAAAAATCGCCCGCGGTTCGGTGAAAAGCCTAGTATAATGTACGCGTATACGTGTACTCTACATTTTCTTTTTTGCGAATACTACTGCTGGCGATGTGCATGCGTACTCAGTACATCGTGGTATTGTGGTCCTTGCGGCGGCATTCGGATGCGAGCGTCCGAGGAGAGCGTCGCGTCCCTTCGGCTGTCGGCCGTGGCGAGGTCTTTGGGCCTGCCGCCTGCTTAGGATGCCCGGCGCTGCACACGCCAATGCACCTGCACTCCGCATGTTTCTGGTCGGCGACTGAACGCTCAACTCTATCGTCGTATTTTATATATAGCCATAACGCGTCGGCTGTATCATACGTGCCTGAAATGATACGCTACGCTGGTATAACATGCCTGGCATCATGAGTCGAAATTATGTACCAGGCACGTACACAATTTGTGATATTTTACCTGTATATATATATATATATATTTTGTTTTTGCTCATCCCATTCATTATCTTCGCACATCTTCTTCTCTCTCTCCTTCCCACTCGTAACTCAGATCCGGGGTCACATAGCAGGCTCTTCTCCCCCCTTCCCGCTACGGTACGTGCCTTCATTTTTATCACGAGAAGATTTCAGCCTTTTCTT
Organism: Nereocystis luetkeana; assembly: GCA_031213475.1. NCBI lineage: Eukaryota > Phaeophyceae > Laminariales > Laminariaceae > Nereocystis > Nereocystis luetkeana. The sequence goes on along the minus strand of JARUPZ010000027.1, from coordinate 3,582,092 downwards.
CCCTCGTCGACTCGCATCGAATTGTGCCCACCCACGCTGCAAGGCGCTCTCAACAATTGAATCCTTTTTTATTTTTTATTTTTGCAAATAAAGTCAAAGTCCGACCCACCTGGGGCTCGAACCCAGGACTCAAACAAGTAGAATTCGAGGTTAACCACTTGAACCACCGGGGCGACCGGGTCGTATACGTGGTGTTGCGAGCTGGTTTGTTACTCTATCGTTCGTTGGGACGTACGCTGCTGTTTTCGTTACGTAGGTCTTAAGTTGGCGGGGTTGACGTTGCTCGGGCCCGATGGGTCTCAAGGAAGGATTGCCAGTATTTCGATCAGACGAGTCGTGGAATATACCCCTCCAGTTAGGGTTCGGATAAAACGAAGTACGATCAAGCGAACAAAATCCATACTCACGTGTTATAAATATTCCATTTTGTCCGACCTCCCGCGGGGCGCATATTTCGGTGTTCTGAACGCAAAAAAAGGGTGAACACTACGTCATTGAGCGGTTAGAATCAAAACCCTTCCATGCTGTGATTTTTTATTGCGGTTCGGTGCGGTTCGGTGCGGTTTCAACGCTCCGCACTGCACTGCACCGTACGGTTTTGCATTTAACAAAACCGCACCGTACCGTAGGATTCTCAAAAATATACATCAGCAGCGCATCGCACCTCATTGTTTATACAAGCAAGACAGTGAGAAAGCCTTAGACTCCTCAAGATCACCTTGTTTCTACGGTGCGGGTACGGTGCGGTGCGGATTTTATTTGCCGAACCTCGCCGCACTGTACGATTTCACACCGCGCCGCACCGCAGCGCACCGTATGAAAATCTACAACCCAAATCAGCACCAAAGCGCACCGCACCGTACGATTCTCAACGATTAAAATCCGCTCGGCGCCACACCGTAGATTCATGCAAAGAGAAAAACCGCACCGCGGTTCGGTGCTACACCGTGAAAAGCCTTGCTTAAAGCCAACCTGAGTAAACGGTAGAAGTCGGCTTACCGTGAAATTTGTGGCCAGAAAACGGTATACACGGTTGCGCAGCGCTGGTTATGTGTTGTGCTTTCTATGGTGGTTTTTCCCTGATGCTGTTAGCTGGCACCCTACACCACTGGTATGCCGTTTAACGTCTAACGTTCGATTACAAAGGCAAGGACCCTGCAAAGGCACGCAATTATATCATAGCCCCAGCGCACCTGCTCCACGCCTCGGCTATCTTATGGACATTCCGGTGACGCCTCTCTTCTTCGCATCTCGTTTGATCACGTCACTCGACGCCCAGGAGGGGATGCCCCGGATGGGGTGCAGCGTGTACTACGACACACTCACGGGAACCGGGCGGCACTTCATCGACACGAGGTAAAACACGCAGATACGCGCGCTCATATCATGTGTATGTGTTATTAGTATTTAGAGGTACATAACAGGTATGTTTATTTTCGTGTTTGCACGATTGGACGGTAGGTCGTGGAATCGGCTGTCATCCTGGTACACCAACTGAGTTTTGTTCGATTCTGTTTTCCTACCTACTGTGCCCGTATGCAGTAGATTGGTTATTTGCAGTAGACGCCTTCTGCCTTTTCGTGAGATGGGGTACTTTTTTTTAATGACAATGAACAGTCAGTTCATGTGATATCAGCAGCATGTGAGTACTTCAGGCACGTCATCTTCTAGTGTGCTAGATGACCTTGGACGTAGTGGTGCCTAGGCTGTGACTCGCTACATAGTGCTCTTGCCTCCCCCACCCCGTCCCTCGTATGGTGCTTCCGTTGACCCTACACATCCTCGTCTTCCCACCCCGCTGGCGTTTTTCCGTACGCCGCCGAGAAGACAAGTCTTCCGCGCGATGGGGCTGGGGCTGTTCGGGACTGTCACCACGAGATGGAGAGGAGTTAAGGAGCTCGTCAGACAGGTACAGGGAGCGTGGGGCAAGATAACAGCGGTATCGGGTACGCGAAAAGGGGTTCAACAGAGGAGCTGTTATGCGAGCGACGGCAGGGGCTTTCGATCCGTATCGCATGCATGACTGTCGCCTCGCCGCCCTCACGATATTGGTTTGCGAGTTTCTGACACGTAGCCAAAAAATAGGGGGACCTCTTTCGAACTGGCGGAAACCGGGTTGTACGACCGCCGACCTACGTAGATTGATCTATCCAACTATGCGATTCTCCGCATTATTGAAACAACGCACACAAGTTGACGGCAGTTACAAATGTACTTGCTGCGTAAGTTCCTATTAATAGCGACAGCTATCCTATGTTGATATTTTGCCTCTTTTTGGTCTTGGCGGGACGTTGTGTGCTGACGTCTGGGTGCTGGACAGGGTTATTTATTTCAAATTACCTGGTATATACTTAGGATATTACGAAGTAGTTCTCAGGATACTATATAGGAAGTACCTGGTAGATATACGAAATACCTGGTATATACAGTTCAGGATATAGATATTTCCGGTATATCTGGTACAAAGTATACACTTAGGTCGCGAGATCGGAAAATTATTTTCAGGTAAATATATTTAGTTCGATACCGTATATAGCAGCGCCGTGCTCTCTATGGAAACTACTGTACGGGAACAATTCCTGCGCCCCAGGCTTTGCGAAACGAAGCACCTAACCTCTATTTATAGCGCAACTTCAACCTTGATTGATGGGCGGTTTTGGTATGATGTGCCGAATAAAACTCAGGCGCGCGCACGCACGTCCCGTGGCTGCTCTTGTCAAAGGATAATCAATTTTGGCAATTTCAACTCCGGCGTAGAGTTGGTGGCTGTTCTTTATCTCTCGGCAACTGCTTTCGTTTGTCGTCAAACAACGCTCGCAGAAATGGGGGTCGCCGGTGCTCAATCTGGACTACCTGCTGCGCGACGTGGTAGAACAGCAGCGGCCGTTGGACTGGGATATGTTCTGGAAGAAGCAGGCAACGCAGGTATTTCAAGGCTGCGTAGCTGGTTCGGGCGAGAGTTTGGACCAACCTTGAGTCTTCAGATAATGGAGATACGGACCCTCCCGTCGAGCTTGCAGTATGCACAGCAACGCACCCCCGCTCGCGTCGAATGTATTGGAGTCTGCCCAAAGATCGAAACAGACGGCAAGGAAGTAATCCACGGTATATGGAACTTTCGAGGCTCATATCCTGTTGGATTGTGATGTCGTGTACAGCAGTGGCTGTCTCTGCGGAAATGCTAAGTCCGTCAGACTTTGCATCGAGTAACTGTGGACTGTGAAGCATGCTTGGGTTGTTCGAGAGAACGAGGAGGATATTTATACAGTAGGTTGGCACTGATGTGGCCGACTTGTTCAAGAGAGCGATGTCAGAAGAACACGGCGAAAAAACGACCTTAACGGGGAGGCAACCCTTGGTTCCATCACCCTAACTAGTTGGAGATTCTCCTGTTCCAAAACCCTGTACCTGGTATGGTCTATTATTCTACGCAATGGTGCCTGTGCAACATCTGGTAAAAAAAACATCGTAGGTAGTTTGCTCGTGACCCTCACGCGCTGGTGCTATTCAAGATCTCGCCGCATGTTGTAAATCCCTCGGCCGACATCGAACACCCTCCAGTACCTACACACAGACGTTCGCGTCTGCCTTCCCAGGTGTATTCCAACACGACATGAACCCAAGATGAAACGCCTGCCACGATAGGGGTACATTTACTATTTTTGAGGCTCCTCAATTTATTATAGTATAGGAGCTCCATACCTCCTTACTCGAGGCTGACTGTCGAGTGAAAATTTGCATGCTTGACACGATGAACAATCCCATAACCTACTACTGCTAAGTGCTAACGAAAAAATCTTGCGCCGCACAAATGGGATACCGTACCGGGTACGTAGTCATTTTCCTCGGTCGAGGAGCTACTCCGTCAGTCAGACGTTATTGCCTCATAAGGAAAAAAAGTGCTACTGTTGTGCTCCTACTGTAGCACGCTTTATAGCAGATACCGAGGGTATTCTCGTAGCTGTCTAGTCTACACCCGACACGAGCGGAAGCAGTCACACGCTCCGACCCACTATTTTGTCATTCATGCGCGAGCAAGTAACCCCGCCGTCTCTCTCTTGCTTCCGCCGCCGCCGCCCGCCGCTACTACCCCTGCCCTACCAAGCCTCTGCATGTGATCGCGAGCGGCGTCGCCTCGAAGAAAGCGGTGGTGCTGAGCAGCAAGGGCGGGCACTTCAAGACGCTAAGGGAGCTGACGGAGTGCATGCGGGCGTCTATGCTTCTTCCGGGCATTACGGGACCGATGGTGTGTCTGCGCGTTTTGCTTGTGTAGGCGTGCGTATGGCACTACGCTAGTACTATACTCGGGAATGTGGCGGCCCTGTTGGAATTCATATGAAAACACGTAAAATTAGTTGTTCCTAATATTTATGTGTGCACAGACTGAGTGGTAGGTTAGGCTTCTGACAGCCCACGGTTTTTTAAGATACTTAATATACTAGTTTCAGTATGGGATCTCCTAGAAAGACACGCCTTGACGACGCCCAAAACTGCTGTCTCCTGACAGCTTTGCTTTTCCTATGATGACATTGTTGATAATTGCCGCAGCCTTCGACCACAGGTGCAAGCGCGGGAGGTCTTCTCTCCGCGTGACATCTCCCTCCAACCTATTCGCATGTATAGCAAGTTCCAACCTATGCGCAGGGAAACTTTTTTGGACGCGCACCACGACGTTCTGGTAATCTCTTGCCTCCTCCAAGTGGGAACGCCTCCTGCTGTCCGCTTGAAACGCATGCCCCCCTCCCTCACAAGCAGTTCTTAGGAGGATGCAGCTCACGCTCCATGCGATTCGCCGAACACCTCACGGCGCTTCGCGCTTGGTGCAAGCGACATCTGCCTGGTCGGTGAAAACCCGACGTGCTCCGTCCCGACATTGCAGGGATGCGAGGGTCTACGGTCATATGACTACGGCCATGCATGATATCGAGTACCCCCCCCCCCCCCTCGACATTCCCCTCCTCCCTATTTTACATAGGTTGGGTTGGCGTCGGTTGGCAACGACACTGTAAAACATACGTGAGCTAGACAACCAGGGTACCGTTTGTTCGTTTGTTTGTTTGTTTGTTTTTTGCCGGTCGCCCACAACTGGTTGTCGAGTTAGATCATTTGTGCGAGGTGAAGAACCTTTGCTCCACACAAGTGGGAATGATCGTATCACGTAGCGTTCAAGGTAAGGCACCCAAGAGGCAGTTACATAGTACTCCCATTGCTGTCTCTGGAATTGCCTACACCGGAAATTAAATACACTCATTGGAGCTGTCATCCATACCAGGTATGCAAGTCCGCCTCTAAAGCGGTTCTTAGTATTAATAGGATGCAGCTCACCCTTCCTGCGACTCGCCGGACACCTCACGGCGCTTCGCGCTTGGTGCAAGCAATGTCTGCCTGCTCGGTGAAAACCCGACATGCTCCGTCCCGGCATTGTAGGGATGCGAGGGTCTATGGTCATACGACTACGGCCATGCATGAGATCGAGTACATCTCTCCTATCGAATACACCCCCCCTCGACATTGCTGTCTAAAACTGGCCACACCAGAAATTAAATCAATTCATTGACGCTGTCATCCATATGCAAGAAAATCCGTCTCGATAGCGGTTCTTAATAGGATGTAGCTCATCCTTCATGCGACTCGGCCAACACCTCACGGAGCTTCACGGTTGGTGCAAGCAATGTCTGCCTGGTCGGTAAAAACCCGACGCGCTCCGTCCCGGCATGCGAGGGTCCATGATCATACGATTACGGCCATGCCTGATGGCGAGTACCTCCCTCCCCCTCCTCTCCCCTTGTTCCGCTCGCTACCGCTCCCGTCTCCGTGGAAAGGTCACGCTGCCGCACGTTGACGAGCGCCTGGTGGACAGCCAACTGTACCAGCCGATCCCCTTCCAGGCCGCCCTCGACGACCAGTGTACGCACGTCTTGGTCATCCGGTCTCGCCCTGACGGTGGGTGCCGCCCGTGGGATACGTGCGACTAACCTTTTCCGCTCAGGGGGCGGGGGCAGTGGGGGTTTGTACACATATTTGTTGCGTTTCTTTTGTCATTTGACCATTGACCACACTTCCCTTTTATTAAGACGGAGCATACTCCCAATAGAGACACCTCCAGCATTTTGGGCGCTCATTACGTTTTTTTCCATACGTTACACTCATTGCGTATGCGCGTATGCCACCTTACCCCCTTTTGCTTGTTTTGACGTTTTGTTGCGGAGAGAGGGGAGAAGGAATGCTGGCCGACGGCCAAACTCTCCTACACGGTCGAAAATAAGCAGCGTGTAGACAGAGGCAGGGGGAACCAACCTGTGAACGCAAGTTTACCCCGCCGTACGGAGCAGTACGAGCGCGGAAGAGTAACGTACTGGCGGATACGCCTCACTTTTTAGGGCCGCAAGTTTCGGCCTCGGCTCGTCCGCTTGCGGTCTAAACAGTGATTTTCTCCTGTTGACCCTGGCTTGTTTATGTCCCGGGAAGTTGTTTGCTATACCAGGATCTTGGAGGTGTGCTCATTGTGGGCAATCCGAACATTAACCCTCAGTTGGGTGACTTGACGTGGGCGGCTGAAGATGTTTCTTTCATAAAAATAATTCCTACGCAGGCTATTCTGTCGACGCCGCATGCATGTACAGAGTGCTCCACAGTGAGTACATCCGTTGTCGGTGTTTTCACGGGCTCGACTCTGACTAAATAGCACTCGTGCGCAGATACGGAACGACGAGCAAACCCGGTACAGTAGGTGCTTGTTTGGCACGATTTTGTGCTCCCCTTTTTCATTTTTTTTTACAATAGCCGCCGACGCAAAGCCAACTGAGTTTTTTTTTTTCAGTCGATCGCCCATTCTGCAGCAGTAAAAACAACTCCAGATCTCCTAGGTGCCTGGTATCTTAATTGACTCGATAGATGCACACGAGTAGCATCCTGCGTTCGATTTGTGTCGTCTTCGATGCTGCTTGGATTGGGGGGAAGACATTGAAAACCACTACTTGCGGTTCGAACGTCTTTTGTTTTGTGCCCCCCCCCAACCGTGCGCGGCATTCGATTCTTCCTGCTGTTTCTGTAACCAACCCTCTTCCCCCCGCGCTCTTGTTTGTTGTTTTTTTCGTTCTGTGAAGGCGGTAACCTGTTGGGCAAACCGAAGGTGGCGGAGCGCCTCATCATGCGCCGATTCTTCAAGCGTAAGAGCAAAGACACGGTATCGTACGAGTACATGAAGGGCAGCGGCCACAAAAAGTTGTACGCGGAGTCCGTGCTGGCTCTCAACGAGGCGGCGCGAGCTACGGGCCGCGATGCTGGGCCGTACCTCATGCCCATGTGTCTGCCGGTAAGAGCTCAGACCCAGATACATGCAGCGGAGACGTTGAAGGGATGCGTTGGTTTTGAAAAAAGGGGCTGCGTGAAAACGAATTTGCATCCCCGTGCGATTCAAAAAGCTTGATCCGATTGTTCGTGTTTGTCGTTACTGCGCGGGAACGTCGTGGTAGAAGTATTTTTTGACGCTCGACAAGATGTTGTCCGGTGAGTGGGCGAGAAGCGGCTACTGGGTGCGAGAAGCGGCCTGGTGTAGATGGCGCATCACAGCGAGCGTTTGGCTGGGTTGCCGCTTCCTTCCGCCGGTGGGCGGTGACATCGTTCTGGTCTGTTGCCGGGCCGGTAGTTGACTTGTGTTGTTGTGTTTTCGCGCCCCCCCCCCCCCTCCCGTGCGCGCGCCTTGTTGTCTCAAGTATACGCGTGACACATTCCACGAACCAATTCATGATCACTTTCTGTCTAGGATGAGTAAACAGCATGGGTACTTTTGTAGATTGACCGGATGTCGATGGGTGGAGATAACGGTTTAACGTGAATAAACACACACACACTTTTGTCACGGCGTTTCCCGTTTTTACACGTTCCTCGACGAGTGCAGGCTTCTGAGCCGGAGATTGCGCGCTTGGAGCGGCGTCGAGAGAGCATGCTGGAAGGGGTAAGGAAGGGTTACGAACACGCGCACCTGCTTCTGCGACGGACGGTGCCGGGGCATGCTACCGCGAACCTCGACGGGCGGCAAGCGGCTCTCCAGGTGACGCCATGCTGCGGTATAGGGGCTAAGGGTGCGCGTTAATTTTTTGAGGCTCCTCGGTTGAGGAGTGCTATACCTCTACAGCAATGGTACCTTTTACCACCCCCCCCCCCTCCCAAAAATGACTTGAAGAAAAGCGAGGAAAAAACCCACGGCCTCAAGTATAAAACGGGTCATATTGTACAGCCGTAAATGGCAAAATGGGACTCCAGATTCCAACGATTTTGAGTAGCCAGCGATATTGAGTTATAATTCCTCTGATGAGGAGCCCCGTCAGTCCCAGTGACAGTTTAGCCGAAAAGTGCTTGCCCCATCGTAGGCATGCGTCATGTGTACGTTTAGACTACTTGAAGACTTTAAACTTCTGGGAATCGCGGGGCGTGAGTCGTTGACGGGATGGGGGGGAGGTGTGGTATTGGTTTGTTAGACGTATGCGGGTCGTATACCTCGCACTGTTCTGTTCGATGGTCTTGATTGACCACGCGGCCAAAGAGGGTTTGAGAAGGGAATAGCCGAGCAGGGGAGGGAGCAGGGTCAAAGGCCAAGGTGCCTGGTGCCGGCTGATCGTTCGTCAACGCTCTGATTCTCGACCTAGTCGTTGTCGTCTCTATTGCACATATTTGGTAATCCTAGCCAACTATGAGAAACAACGACGGAAAAATGCAGGCCTTGAAACGTTACGGGTACCAAAAAAGACGCTTCACTGGTACACGCGTTAACTAAGCCCCCCCACCCGCGCTCCCCTATCCGTCACCCAGGCTTTCCCTGAATCAATTTTGGACGAAGAAGTGGACCCGATGGTTCGCGAGATTCTCGACCGTTCGCCGGAAGCGAAATAAGAAGTAAGACGAAGGCCAAGAATGAGGGCGTCTCGGGCAACCATCGCGAGCCGAAATTGTCAGGCCGTCGTATTTTTTTTCAGCCGTCTGTGGGCTGATGCATCCATCGCGCAGTCTAGGTGCATTCGAGCTAGATTGGTTGGTTTGCAACAGGTACAGTGTGTCATTGAATGAGTGGCAGCAAAAAGGCGAATGAGGACGTCAAGAAAGTGGCTGAGAATTGACTTCGCTTGGGAGAAGACAGTGTTGGCGAGCGGCCAGTCAGTTGAAAAAAATAAGTCGTTGTTATGTACCGTGCCTGAAACGAAGAGGGTTGCGTTTCCGTCGTTTGAAGGATACACAGCAGGGTGTGACAAAGGCGTTGGATTTCCCCGCCTAGACAGTAGTGCTGGAACACCCCATGTCTAGCTGGCGTGCCAGACAAAACTGCAGTACCTGGTATTTGTTATGTGTGTTGTTAGGTGGGCGTGGATTGTGGCTAGAAAAACCCAGGGTAGTATGATATGTAGTGGTAGCGGGGGCCCTGAAGCCCAACAGGGAACCCGGCGTTTTGATTTGCGCGCTCGCTCGATGCCTCAGCACGCCGGTCGGGATTTTATGTACTCCTTGAGCGGAGTGGGGCGTGGATTGAACCCGCGTACAGCAATCTGAATGGTTGATGTCTATGGCACCTCTCCTCGCGGCGTTACAGGTCATAAAACGTGGCGTGGTGTCTACCAATGCACGTAGAAAGGGGGTACCTTGCGGTGGAGATAGGTATTGAAACAAATAAACGTTTGCCTACTTGTGCCTGACTCGGGAACGCCCAGTGGCTCGACTAAAGTTGGAGGGATGCATAAGTTGCGACAGGGCTGGATGAAAGTTGCCTCCCGCCCCATTCTCAAAATATCTCCTACTGCTGTGAGTCTTTGCTACCGGATATCAGGTATGTACCAGTGCCCGCTCCCTCACTAAAATGTTTGATGTATTACAAGCTCTTCGTCTACACCGCCCCTCTTCGTTAGCCCCCATGTCCAAGTGGTATCTCTGCTGCAAAGGCGCTCGCAGATCCCGGATGCGCCGTTTCCATTGAGGGCGTAGCCCTCTTTTTTCCGTACGGTGAACGTCGGTTGAACCAGATACGCAACCTCGAATAGTGGTTGGTATCTTGACCCTGTAACCACACCGAAGACGATCCCTCACTTTTTGCAAGTGTTATATCCCGAAAACGTGGATGCAGTCCTAAAGGTAGGGTTGACGTGCGCGCGGGATCGAAACGATCGATCGTGGTACCGTCTTCAGCGCGTCCAGTTTAGTTTTTTGACGCCCTTCGTCACGAATATGGCTTTTCTTCAATAAGTTCTGCCGAGATTTCTCCGCCCAAACGTCAGAGAAGGGCCTTGCCCCTCGCGGCTCAAGTACGAGTAAGTTTCACGTTGTTGCGCCTGGCGGACCACCGTGGAAAAATCACAACTACTGGGGTCACTTACGTGCACGCATTGATGACAGGTAAACACATGAGAATATACGCCAACTTTGGATCACAATCAGACTGCCTGAAAACTGCGGATCATTGGACAGTTCTGGCAACCCGCGGATGCCACAACAACAACGACCTGTCTTCTTGCCTGTGATGCTACTGTAGGCGAGAGGCCACGCCACAACAATAACGACCTGTCCTTGCGCCTATAATGCTACTATAGGCGAGGCCACTTTGTTTGAAAGTAGACGTACATTCATTCTTAAGTGGCTAGCCAATGACGGCGGAAGCTAAAGTATGTAAACACTGAACGTACGAATGAGAGCCGGGTATTATTCAAAGTCAAGTTGGTGGACCTAAAACAAAAACGCAAGCAATTCACGCTGTGAAAGCACGCTAGGTAGATGCTGCGCGTTGTACTGGGTTCCTGATCCAGCGAAACTGCGCGCAGGACAACATGGTGTCCCGGCCCCATCACCTCTAGCATCGTGTTATTGTGTTATTGGCGCATTTCTGGTCTGGTCGGCTTCTCGTTTTGCAGGCAATCCCAGACAAACTACCTCCTAATCAGCCAGCGGCTAATGCTCGTGTTTGATGTTCGATACAGCCGGGCTGAGCTGTACGAAATCGACGATCACCGCGTACTGTTCTCACGCCAGGACTCGCACTTGTGCTGCCTATTTTGTAGGTCAAACACTCACCCAGTACACGAGGCTCATAACCTGTTAAAAACATGCATGCCTGTATTTTTGCCTGCCTTTTGCAGGAGATATGAGTGTGATGATGCTGTCTTTATCGCAAAATGCGAGGATTGCAATCTGCCCAAGGCCAGCATCCCTCAACATCCGGGTAGGTGGTTACCTACTACAGTTCTACAGTAGATGACATTGATTGAGATGTTCAGTCGCACGTGATATTATCTTTTCAGAGAGAGAGAGAGAGAGCCGAGAGAAACATACGAATACGCAGATGTTGCAGCGGCGTGAGCCCTTTTGGGCCACTCCCGAGACTGATCTCACCTTGCTGTTTGAGTTCGTTGGAGATAGTGCCACATTCTAGCTCCGCAAACCCCCCATTTGACTCCGATCTCCAGTATTTCAGTTGTTATACTGGGCACAAAGGTTGAGTATAACGATAGGCGATGCGCGACAGGTACACAGACCGTTAGACTTCAGGTTTGCTCTGTTCTTTGGGTGGTATCGAGATATACCAGGTAGAGGCGCGTTTTTTTTACGGGTTTCCACGCCTCTAAGGTAGGATTTTTTTACTGGAGACACTCGTTTTATACCCCTACGTAATGTTCCAGCAGCGAGCTTCCCAGAACTTGATTCCTTCCAATACGCATATATCTTCCGCTCAGGACTGGCTCATGCAGTCCATACTTTACCGTACTATTAATAGTCCTGGCGTCGGCGCCGCAACACCCCCCCTGCTCGACGCATAACTATCGTCGGTGCATAGCGAGAAAACCGACCACGGCCCGGCAACAACGTGTGCGCCTTCCACATGACGGGTCACCCGTCCCTTCCCGGCGCCCTGGCGTTGCAGCATGCCCCCTATCTGACGCAGGACTTTCGTCGGTCCAAAACGGACATGCCATTCAAGGCCCGGTGTGGCTTCCACACGCAACTCCTCTTTTCTTCTCCGGCGCCCCGTCGCAGAACAACACCTCGCCAGCCCGACGCATTCGCGTCGGTGCCAAACGGGGATTCCGGGAATATTACAGATGCTCCGTCCTTGCTCAGCGCTCCTTCACCGAAACACCCCTTAAGCCCGACGCCTGTGAGTGTCGGCGCCAATCGGGCATTCCGGCGACCGGGCGTGCTTAGCTCCTCAACAAGCCCACCTTTTCCGCTCTTTGTTTTCGCCCGCTGGTTGAGGGATAGTCGTCTCCCACCTTGTGCGCGCCGGCCTTGCCCTACCCGCGAATCTTCGCACTGACTGAACTTTCCCCAGTCCCCGTCTGGATACCGCCCACAGACTCCTGTGTGCGTTGTCCTGTTGCATGCCACAAGATAGATGCCAGGTATGTGTATTTTTTGTAAAAGCCGGACATGGACACAGGATGCACCCTGACAACCACATGCAGCACGAGTGGAGGGCCCACTTCGAGGGTAGCAACTTGGATGGTGAAATGGTGCGGTGGCAACCAAGTTGGTCTGCTTCGAGACCCTTGGCCATAGTCTAATTTAAAAGTGATGTAGAAGGTTAGATTTCTCGAACCGAGAGTCCGAAGGCCTACGACGGAAAAAAATAACATGCTGTCAGTGAGCAGACAGGGGATGACTGATCCTGATCACCACCTCTGTACCCTAGTGCTGCATTAGCATTGGTGTACAAAAACGCTAATGTCTAGCATATACCGGCGTTATTGGAGCTTACCCTGTCACCACGAACTATATTGTCAAAATTGAAGAAAAGAACAACTTTGAGATCGAAAATTTCAAGGTTGTGCTCTTTAGGGTACATACAAAGCCGCACCCAGGGTATTTACTTGAGTATTGCCCTACAAAGAACAGCCGAAATTTCGGTACGGCGTTCACAGCCGTATCCAAAACTTCTGTGGGTTCTGTATGACGTTCATACCCGGACCCGAAACTTCTGTAAGTTCTGTACGCCCGTGTCATAATACCCGGGGTACGGGTACAACATCCCATAATCGTACCCGGTACAACATCTCATAATCGTACCCGGCCTTCTGCAGGATAAACACCCGGGAAATAGGATAAATACCGGGGTATATACCCGGTACCCGACACTTTGTATAGTACCGAGGTGCGGGTACGGGTACCGGTACAACATTAATATACCCGCCCGGAACTTCTGAGAGTTTTGTAAGACTTCCATGCAATACCCGGAACTTCTGTGACTTCTGTAAGACTTCCATGCCCGTACTCGGAACTTCTGTAAGTTGTAAGACTTCCATACCCTTGCCCAGAATCCACAAACCCTACAGAACATAACCTTAGAATAATTGGTAGAAACTCACATATGCAAGCTGTGTGTGTGATACTCAGATGTTATGGCGATGAGGTACATGTGTGAGAAAAATGAGCTGGTTCACTGGCCTTTTATTTTGAAATATATTGCAAGTATATTGCATAGACCACTATTAATAATACAGAGTATTACCAGGTGCTATTTATAAACATAATATCATACCTCGTACCGAAAGTTGTTTGCGGCTGGAGTGTGATTGAAGCAGAAAACGAACGCACAATATCGACATCGCTGTTGTAACCACAAATAGAGCTCCGCATGTCTGTTGCACCTTACGCCTACTGTTTCTATCATACACACGTACTCAGCAACTCAGTTTGTGACAGCATATTTTGCTCATAAAATGAATGCAAATCTCGGGAAAATATTTCACGGGGGCAACTACGGCAGCAACCCTTAACTGAAACCGAGCCGAAGAAGATGCGGTTCTACGAAACCGCGACGAACACACAACAAGGCTATATTACTACCCCTCACCTCAGCGTGAGTCCAAAGGCCTTTTGTGGATGGTAACTCTAAGCGATAGCCGATCAGAGGGAACGCATGGGGGTCGGTCGAGTGTCCGGAAACGCATATTGCAGGTACGCTTCTTGCGGGTCGTTGCATGAACACGCGAGATCACCCGGCGTGTGCGCAATTAGGGCGAGGCCTGGTAGTGCTCTCAATAGTTCAGTTTGGAACTGTCCGTATGACCACCCGGGCGTGCGCTTGCTTACAGCTCACTCAAAGGCACGGGTACTGGAAGGCGATGCATAGTTGAGGCTCTGTTGCACGGGAGCACTACGTGGGAGTCAGAGCATGGCCCACTACAACGAGCTACGCCAGGCGCACCACTCCCTGCTCCTTCTTTTGTGCATCCACTGGCGAACAACGAAGCCCGGAAACTATCCACGTTCTATCGGTAATCAGTATCCCACCAACTGCTTGCACAAATACCTTGCGGAGACGGGCTCCGAGAGCTTGGAGGCGATGACACTGAGCAGACGAAACGCCTTGCGAATTGTTCGCGGGTTGCGTTGCACGCACATCAGAGAAGAGCGCTTACTGAAGAAGGTGCTGTTGGGGGAGCTACTATAATTCAGGACAAGGTCCACACCGGAGGAGAAGAGAAGGGGTAGGTGGGGCGCGTGAAGAAGATCGATACACAGGAATGTGGCACCAAGTTCGAAGCGGTAGTACGAAGAAGTCAAATAAAGACGGCAGATGGTACCCAGACGGGTCGACATTGGGGCCGGAGGCCTACGCCTTCACGTGGGGAGGGTATTACGCGGGGACGGGTAGAGGTAAGCAACACGCACGAAAATAGCAACAGAGCGATACCGACCGTCGACACCAATGCTGCATGCGGGGGCGGGGTCGGGTAGATATGCAGCCGATAGCGTAAATAGATGTGGCTCCCGCCCAACATGCTGGAGTTCGGTTCGGCCGTAAACACTGAAGAAAAAGGGCGTCAAAGTTGAAAGAGTGCCGAGGTTGTGCCGAAAGAACCGACGAATGAGCACCGCGAAACTCTCGTCGCCCATGGGCTTCTCGCGTAGCGTTTTTGGACGGTGGTTCTCGTCGACAATATGGTAAAGAGTGAATAGGCGCATCCATCATGGGACACAAACATAGACTATATATGATACACATATTCGAAACAGAGATCGGGCGCGGGAGTGGGCTAGTGAGTGCCAGGATGGTGCCAATGGAGCGTTTGCCGGGGCGGCGAAGGGTTAACTTTGACTTTTTTTGTTTTTTCGCCATCTGACCATCAATGAGCATTGCAGCGCTATTAATAGTATACATCGTGTGTACGTACAACGTTTTATTTCAGTGAAACGTCGTTGTTTGTCACCCCCCCCCTCCCCCCCGCCCCCCCTTCCCCCCTCCCCCCCCCCCCCCCCCTTCCATCTTTCCTATCGAGTACACCCCCCCCTTCCCCTGCCCCCCCCCCCTCCCGCCCCCCCCCCCTCCCCTTCACCCCCCCCCCCTTTCCCCCCCCCCTTCCCCCCCCCCTCCCCTTCACCCCCCCCCCCCCCTCCCCCCCTGCTGTAGTCGTTCTTAGAAGGATGCAGTTCACCCTTCGTGCGGCTCGTCAAACACCTCCCGGAGCTTCGCGCTTGGGGCCAGCAACGTCTGCCTGATCGGTACTCCGCCCCGGCATTGTAGGGGTGCGAGGGTCTACGGTCATACGGCTACCGCTATGCATGACATCGAGCGCACCCTCATCCCCCTTCGGGCAGAGGGGGCTCGCGGGCGGACGCAAGTACGAACAACCAATAGCTGCGTTCGCCCTGAATAAGGATTGTATTGCGATAAAAAATATTTAATGTTTCCGCCGGTAAGGTGACGTGCTTTTTGAAACGGCCAGGCTTTCTCCAGGGCGATATACTATACCATAAAAAAGACAAAAAACATCCCTACCCCCTTCTTCACCCCCTCAGCCCTAACGACAAACCACTCTGAACGGATCTATAAGGAGACCATTCGTGTATTTATATTAACAACCAACGGTCATTGAAAACTCCGCGTAGAAGGATGGCGCACGTGGCTCTCGGCTGCGTCCCATGGGTTCAAGAGACGTTGCGAGAATATCGTATGATCTAACACGCCAGGTAACACACCATCTGGGACAATTTTTCGAGCCGATTATTTCTCCTAAACGGGGGGTGAGGGTGCACTCGATGCGAGAGATGTGCTCTATATCATGCATGGCCGTAGTCGTATGACCATATGCCCTCGCATCCCAACAATACCGGGACGGAGCACGTCGGATTTTCACCCATCAGACAGACGTTGCTTGCACCGAGTGCGAGGCAGAGCCGTGAGGTGTCCAGCGAGTCGCATGAAAGGGTGAGCCGCATCCAAAACTACGAACCCGCTTGTGAGGCGGATTGTTTTGCATATGGATGACAGCGTCGAACGAATTAATTGGGGGGGGGGGGAGGAGGGCACACGACCAGAACGGTGGTGGCTTCGGAAACATCCCGATAACACACCACCCACTGGGACGATTTTTCCGAGCCAATTCTTTCCCAAACGAGAAGGGGGGGGGGGGGGGAGAGGCACACATAGCGAGAAAAATGGCGACTTTGGGTCTCGTCGAGACCCTTCTATAATAGCCAGGAGCATCGCTCGGCACCTTTGTTTGAGCTTTTCCCCCGATATCAAGGGAAAATTGGGGCGGGGACGGCACTAAAGTGGACCGCACTAAAGCGATCTTGAACGCTCTGATCTGGGACCCCGCACTCTAGTAGACCGCACTAAAGCGGGCTACCAGGAAATTCGTCCGAGGGGGTGTCATAGATTGCGTGTTATGCGGGACGCACATCCACAACCCCCTTTCCGACGAAGGTCACGCAACCTTATTTTACTCTTGGAGTATCGTCAAAGTTTCGACAAATACCGTAACTATAGTTGAGCTAGCTGACGATAGTTGTTGTGATCGTTTCCGGCTTATCAACTTGGTTGTCCTCTACGTGTGTGTGGTATATGTACCAGTTATAAATCACCGCGAGAATTACAGTAAATAGAAAAAAAATGTCTCAAACTAATGCTTCCACCTTCTTGCAGCATTTTTTCTCCGCCTGTGGCGGCGAAACAAGTAGCGGAAATCGAAAACTATCCGTGTTGTAGCGTTGTGGCAAGCCGCACATCGTGGAGGGCATCATAGATGTCGCCATGGCAAGTTCGTGGCAGGGGCAAACCGCACATCATGGAATGGTACTATGATGGCCTCCGCCTGGTGGCTAAACCGTGGTGGCGACCCGGACGTTACACTGCGCGACAGCGCGACAACAGCACCAACAAGTTGTCGGGACACGCGCAACGTTGTGGTGGTCCTCTTTTTTGTGTACGAAGGATATGTAAGTAGACATGTATATACACATAAATATAACGAGTACGTCCAATAGTATCGTAGATGACATTGTGTAGCTTAGATAGGCGGGTTGTACCACATTTTATGCTGCTATGTACATTGTGTTGTTGTCGTCTTTTACTCCGAACAAGGTGTTGCGACCGATACGTAGAGGCCGATCACGGCGGTGGGCTCACTTACTGTACTACTGCTGCTGCTACTGCTACTACTACTACTACTACTACTACTACTACTACTACTACTACTACTACTACTACTACTACTACTACTACTACTACTACTACTACTACTACTACTACTACTACTACTACTACTACTACTACTACTACTACTACTACTACTACTACTACTACTACTACTACTACTACTACTACTACTACTACTACTACTACTACTACTACTACTACTACTACTACTACTACTACTACTACTACTACTACTACTACTACTACTACTACTACTACTACTACTACTACTACTACTACTACTACTACTACTACTACTACTACTACTACTACTACTACTACTACTACTACTACTACTACTACTACTACTACTACTACTACTACTACTACTACTACTACTACTACTACTACTACTACTACTACTACTACTACTACTACTAGTAACACGACTATTTATTACGACTACTATTATTATTATTGCTGACTGTAGGTTGTCACCAAGATATTTTTGGTGTTGCAACGTGCAACTTACTACGTGACGTAGAATGTTACGAAGTGCACCAGTCACCCACTATCTGCTCATCAGTCAGGTCCGGGTTATAGGGGTGATAGGTTTACAAAATATGTGTAGGGATGGAATTTCGAGTCGGGTGTTGTTGTGGTTGATCCATACTTGGTATCAAACTGGTTAGTATGTTGCTCCGCACTTCGTATACCTGGAACGTAATAATGCCTTCCACATTTTATTTTATTTTTCTATTTCATTCACCAACCCACACACTACTGCAGCCTGCTGTTGCTATATATTTGCCCGTTCTTCTCCCCCTCCCCTTGTTTGCGTAACTACGCTCCGGGGTCGCATAGCAGCAGGCACTCCTCCCCCCTCCCTGCACTACGTACGTATGTATACGTACTACCGGGGTGGATGCCAGCATTTTTATCGCGGCAGGAAGAAGAGTTCAGCATTTATTTATTTCCTTCCGTCGACGCTAGCTAGTATTATTAGGCTGTTTCCTGTGGTCATTTTTCGCTTTTTGTACAACAATACGCACCACGTGTGTTTGTGCACTCTCTACAGCATTGCCAGACTCTCTACATCATTCCCAGAGGTATTATTAGTATAGTGCTGGTGTAGCAGTATACGAGGTGTATTATACCCGATTCATGTAGATAGATACAACATCTCATAGGGATATAATGTGTACGACGATGCGTTCATGCACAAAAACGTTGACCAACCGCAACAATCAACAACGACGCGTTGTTGGTGTCCCGAAGAACTGGGCTTCTCTATCTGGTGGTACAAATAGTACCAGGTAGTTAGGGTTAGAGTCAGGGGTTGGGTTGGGTCTTCGCCCGTGCCTTGATCCCAACAGGAACCAAAACATCCGAACAGCCTACCAACCTAAAGATCCCTTCTCCCAGATTGTTAAAGGTCCTCACCAGGTACCTGTTATATACCAGGTACGTACCTTGTACGTAATCTACAAAGATCCTTCGTATATTTTGTTCTTTGTTCAACTTGTAACGTTTTTTTTTGTTCTCCCGCAACAACCATGTCTATTTTAAATGTTACAAGAGCGGACGTGCGTCACATCGGTTTTGATTTATTTGTCGTATGATACTGCTGCGCTTTTGTTCTGGCGGGTTCTTTACTTCACATTCTGTGTTGGTCTTTTTTAGAACACTATACACATTGTCGGATGGCAAGCATAATAGTAATAATAATATTAATAATAGCTGACGAAAACCTGGTACACATTTTGAGATGTACGAGGGAGCAAAGACAACAACACATACTACTACTGTAGATTATCGTACATAAATCATAAAGGGAAGCAGACATAGAAGGTAGATAGGCCTTTTGTGCATGGAGGTTTGCTATATTTCCGGGGATTTCTCCTTTCAGGAATGTTTCGAGTGAGCAACGTTGAAGCTCATTCATGCTGTGTCTGTGCACGTTGTCGGATGGCAAGCATAATATAATAATAATAATAACAATAATAAAATAATAATACCTTAATATACCATCAAATAACTTGACCCTTTTAGAACCGCAGCCCCGTTTTGGAGACGGGACTGCGGTTCTAAAGGGGTTAGCACCACATACATACTATTACATACTAACCAACAACACATAATAATTCCTGACTTCAATTACGTACGTACGACGTTTATTTACTCCGAAAAGTCCGGATGGTTCCGTGAGCTTTACCTTTAGTCCCCAGCTGATTTTGTGGGGCTTGGCTTGCGCGGGCCTTTGGGATTTAGAAGGCACTCACTCACTCACTGCTTGCTGTGAATGTTACTCGTACACACGAGCAGAAGCCCCCCTCGCACACACATATTTTTTCAGTATTTCTGGTGGTCGCTCAGCGACGGCGTGACCAAGTAACAAACAGCAGAGCGAACATCACTCTACCACAACCACACACAGGTCGGCCCAGCCAAAAGCAAGCGAGCAAGCTTCTTCTTCCTTCGTCTTCAAGCGACAACGGTTTATACCTACTACCTACTACTACTACTGTGCTGCTGTATCTGTGAGGTATGCGCGTCTCTCTCTGCCTGTATCTTGGTCTGCTCATTTGTCCCGCATGGCATTGTTGCACGCAGCGTGCTTGGTTTATTGAGCAGATAGATAGATATTATAATATTCATGGATACATTTGGTTCTACAGCAATGTAATAGTGCAGCAGCAGCAGCAGTAGATACCAGTATCACGGGAAAAGGTTACGTTTCATTTTATTTCACTTCATTTTTTACTTGTTTTGATTTCTTTTCGTTCGTTTGTTTGTTGTATTGTTCGAAGCCTGTCTGTCGCACCTCCACCGTCGGCATTGTGATGGCACTGACGATAGATAGCATCGACGACACCAATAATAACTATACGTTCACGACACTGACGACACAGCAGCAAGCAGCAGCAGTAAGTAGCAGTATTATTAATAGTAGAATTGAATGAAACCAACTCAATCAATTGGTCCGGCTAAAACTTCCGTCGCCGACTTTCTCGTTGAGTGCCAATACTCGTCACCCGCTCACTTACTTGATGTGCCTTAGTTCTACATATTTTATTTGCAAATATAAAGCACCTAACATATTTTATGTAACCTTCTACTACTGTCATTAATAGAGAGTCTCTCAATAACCCTGCCCCGCCCTCTATCCTCGCAATGAAAGCGGAGCCTTGTTGTACTGTGTGTCACGCCTGGTACATGTATGTATGTGTGTATATTCAATTTGCGTACATATTGATGCCTGGTACGAAGCATCACTCTGTCTGGCCGATGGTATATTATTAATCAATCTTCGTTTGACATTCACATCAGCATTGAAACGGGGACTCCATTTAAGGTCAGAGGTTTCTAAAACAACTACTTAATATATCATGTGTGTGGGAGAGCCATTAGGGAGAGGGGGAGAGGGAGACATACATAAATGTAGCAGGAAAGCGGTGAAGAAAAAATGCCAGGTGAAATAAGTCGAAAACGCGTTTTTCTTTTTATCGTGTCGGCCTCAGTATACTATACCAGGTAGTGAGTATACAAGTAGTTGCTGTAGAATCATATCGGATCCTTGAAACGCGAAGTTCTGGAGAGATCGCTTACTATCACTATTTCTTCTCGACTGCTCTTCTTCTTTGTTCGCGGGTATAGTCTTGAGCGCCTTTCGCCGACACAACAACCTTTTCCGGCGCCTACCACACACACTACTACTACCGCAGACACTTACTGGGCTTGTTTATACCTAGCTACGCATTTATGTACCTTCCCAAAAACGCGCGCTGGCTCAGAGAGAGACGAGCAGTGTAGGTGACTAGGCACCCCCCCTCAACGCCGACCGATCGGTTCTTTGGCTATAATAAGTCTTGGCGGCTATAATAATTATCAAGGGACGGCGAATATTGATGACGTTCATCGGAGGAACCATATCGAGTGGGGTAATACACAACAATATGCAGTAGTAGTATACTGTATTAATAGTAGTAGTTAGTCTATTCCATTCACGAACAAATCTTGCCAAAGCTACTGTTGCACTGGCAGTAACGTCACGAATAAGATAATTATTGTTGTTTATTGCCACGAGCAGGGTATTAATTCTACCACCAAACGATGTACCTTGGTAAGTATTCTACACGTTCCAGTCCATCCAGTATCATTCTGAGCCGAAATGAAAGGAACTCTTTTTTTTTTGTCTCCATGTTTATACCCCAAATAATACAAGGCTTAGACTGAGTGGGCAATTGGTTAACTTTTACCAGTTAGTATAGCCCAACAGACCACAGTAAGACCTCAACAAATGGCGCCTATCGGCAGGGCATGGGTCGTTGGTCGTGAGCTCGAATCCCACACGTTCACCATAATATATGAAACGATAAGTAAGTGCATGGGTTTCTTTTTGTTTCCGAGGTTTTCTTCTTTCAGGAAAGTTATGAGTGATCCATGTTGAAGATCATGCTGCACATTGTCAGATGGCAAGAGGAATAATAATAATAATAAGTTTTTAAAAGAACAGTGAATTTCATCATAATATCAAGAGTCTGATTAACACTCTTCCTGGGCCCCCAGAGATTGTGAAGAACTGCGGTCTATTATTAGATTAATAGGCACGTACGGCCCCATAACGAAGACCAAGCAGCCCGCTGTTTCGAAGGGGGGGAGAGTGTTATAAGGCTTTATTTAGATTGGTTGGGTAATGGGTTGGCCTTTTACCAGTAGTAGTAGTAGCCCAACGACTATAAGAAGACCCCTTTAGTACCGGAGTCCCGACTTGGGGACAAACCAATCTCATTCCAAATGGTTTGCCCCCTAAAACCAACGAAACGGGACTGGGGTCCTAAAAGGGTTAGCACCAACGCTCAGTACGTTTCCGCCCAGAGTATGTATGTATGTATGTATGTATGTATGTATGTATGTATGTATGTATGTATGTATGTATGTATGTATGTATGTATGTATGTATGTATGTATGTATGTATGTATGTATGTATGTATGTATGTATGTATGTATGTATGTATGTATGTATGTATGTATGTATGTATGTATGTATGTATGTATGTATGTATGTATGTATGTATGTATGTATGTATGTATGTATGTATGTATGTATGTATGTATGTATGTATGTATGTATGTATGTATGTATGTATGTATGTATGTATGTATGTATGTATGTATGTATGTATGTATGTATGTATGTATGTATGTATGTATGTATGTATGTATGTATGTATGTATGTATGTATGTATGTATGTATGTATGTATGTATGTATGTATGTATGTATGTATGTATGTATGTATGTATGTATGTATGCATGTATCAGTCGAATCCCCTCTACAGATACTATAGCTGTCTTGTCTTCTTCTATAACACCCTGAGCCAACAGACACTCACCTCTTCCCTTCTTGAAGACTGTGTACGAAGTATATTGTGGGTATATTATGTGTTTTAGACTTTCAAGAGGACATATTACAAGCAAGAAAGTGTGTGCTCGCCGGTTCGATTCGGCACTCCCACTATATCGATCGTAGCAGTGTGTTTGCGTGTGTGTAGTCTACAGGCCTATACAGGGAACAACATATTCGCCTGATTGAGAGCGAAGTATCTGATTGAGAGCGAGAGCCAAAGAAATTGAAATTTCGGGTCCAGACGCCTCTTGCCATTTCTTGGTAAGTAGGGGACGGGCTATTCCAAAAACGGCGCAAATTGAAGGTCTCGTCAGCAGCGTCGCGAGCATATGCGTGTCGCCGTCATCGGATGCTGCAGCTAGGAGCTAGACAAGTTGCTAGATTTCCCCAGATTGGCTATTCCTGCCTCAAACTGTTTCGCCTCGGGCGGTGGGCTCTACTGTAGCTTCTGCTCCCGGCTGTAGCTCCACAACGAGAGACTCCCACACGATGACCAGGGTAGCGGCTTGAAGCTACGGGCTAGCCCTTCAATTCAAGCTACACAGCAAGCTCCACCTCTCAGCGGTAGTCCGGCTACAGCGTATCGCGTAATCTCGCTCTCAATCAGATACTACGCTCTCAATCAGGCGAATATATTGTTCGGATAGGTGTGGCACCCTCAGGGTGGGACCCTTGCTTGCGCGCTCTCCTCTTCAATTGTCAGGCGCTATCAACTTCAGTCTGTCTCCATTTTGTCTGTACGGCTTGCCGTGCTCTGCTGCACTACTACAGTGTTTTCGGGTTAGCCCGCGTGAACTTTTGGCGACATATTATGTAGTCTCTGTTATTGTTGCTATCTATAAATTGGTTGGTAGTGGGTGGTGTGATGCAGCGTTTTTAGTATCCAGTACGTTTGGCGTTATACTGCGTACACTATGATATAAAACACTGCAATATCTTCGTGTCCTCGTACGTGTTTCGTTTTAAATTAACTCACGCCGTGGTCTCCAGGCCCTCGACCCAACCGCCGCATGGATATTGCCCCGCGAAGATCCCACCATCCGCCGAGGTCGGGGGTATCCGTATTTGATTACCAATTGCTGTCGTCAGGATTGGCATTGAGCCGTGACAAGTAATCACTGCAGATAGGAAAATGCGTGGCCCGTGCCTCGCACACATACTCTCTTCTCCTCTCCATCATCGTTGATGGTCGTTGCGCGGGATCGTCCGTATCGATCCATATATATATATACCAAAAACTGGCGTGTTCTACACGCTTAAGTACCCTCTAGAAAAAGGGAAGAGGGCCATATAGGTGTCGAGTCCAACCGGGGGTTCATCCCACGACAACATTACAAATACGTTTATCGTGTAGTAATATACTACATGAAAAAAGAAACCCATTTCGTGCCAGCAGTTTTCTAATTAGTTTAGTCAGCCTTTGAGGTAGGTTGGATTTTTCCAATTAGTTTGGTCAGCCTTTTAGGTAGGTTGGTTTGTTTTTATTGGTGGAAATTCATCGGTCGACATTTATTTGTCGTCATCCGGGACCGTGACGTCACTCTTCAGAAAAAAAGAAAAGTAGAAAAAATGAAAATTGGCCGTGGATGATGTGACGTCAGCCTAATTTCTTACGACATTTTAAACTCGCCGACTTCCTATCCAGTGCCAGACCCTGCTCGTCCACACGCACGGGTAGAGCCCCGTAGTACTATAGGATGTGGTATTTTTCCTTTCCACATCAACCCTTCCCAGCTTCTGTCTTTTCCCAGTTCATCCGACTGCGTCTTCAACTTCATAGTCCTCTCTTGCCCATATCCCCTCTTTTCAAACATGCCAACAATTCAATACCTCTCTCCACAAGCCCCAGACTTCCTCCGTTCAATCTTGCGCACTACTACTATAACATTTTTTTAGAGGAAAGTTGTTTAAGAATGGGTTATGGTTGATAAGAGAAAGAAAACGAATATGAAAACGGGATGGGGGGTGAAGGAAATACAAGAAATATCGTCGATAGACTCCGCAATAATGCGTGGACCATTTACTACCCAGAAACTCCAATTAATTTGGATAACGCCCCAACACAATCCCCGGGCTATATACTTGGTATTTCTTGTGACCACTTGAAATTTTCTTGGCCAACGACCCCTTCCTCTTTATGACCTTCAGTACCCCGCCGTACGTATAGGTCGCTCCTAAAGGCGTCATTATTGTGGCAGGCACCGTACGTATGTATGTATGTATCCACTCTATACCCTGGCTCTCCTGACCTTATTGTTGTTGAGAGAACCAGGGTTTAGGCTTCTCAGTACTCTAAGAGAACCCCGCCCAGTTCCTCGTGTTCTTCCAGCCACCTCACGCACTCTGAAACCAGATGGTTCACCTTAATATTATGGCCATCCTACAGTAAATCACAGCTCAACAAACATTAATATTGATGGTGATTGTGCGTGTAAAAGCTACCAGGTCCTGTCGACGCCCAGTCAACCTGTCTGTGTTGTTTCGTTCCAGTTGTCCTCCCTCTTCCCAACCAAGCTGCCTCTAGCTCGATTGCACTTCAAGCACTTCACGCCCACGTGCTACTACAACATTATTAATATCAGAATACAAGGTATACATACATAACGCACCCGGTATCAGACAAGTTACGGTCGCTTTGGTATTTTTCCGGATATATATTTGTATCGCCCATGAAAACAAATAGATTGCATCCAAATACGAATAGTAAGTAGTGAGCGGGGCGTCATCAATCTACCGCTTTTGGCAGCAGCACCTTTTTTAGGCTGGTCCAGCTCGTATATTACTTTGTAGTGCTGCTTGCTGCTGTACGAACAAGTAATTAATGCGTTGTTGTGCCGGATGGCGGATGGCAATGGTTGTTATTCTTGTGTTTGCAGTCCTTTCTTTCTCTTTAATTACTCAAATTGTTTTTTTATTGCACCCCTCGGCAGTACTGTTAGTTGCACTATCAGCCTCGAGTTGCATACCGGTACACCCTCGCCCATTGCGGACCTGCGCGGAGCCGCAGGCGGGCGTCAGCCCGCAGCGGCGAAGCCCCCCTTGTAATACAGGTAGTATATATACCGAAGTATAAGTATGTATACTATATATATATCATATTTACATACACCATGGGAATATAGAGTGTTACGACGAAGCGCGTTGGTGCTCAAAAACGTTGACCAACCAAAAACCAACGACAACGCGTTGTTACAGTTGGCGTCCAGAAGATCTCGGGCTATTTAATTCCCTCCCTCTGCTAATATAACTATATTAAATAGTACCAGAGGTATGTACATAAGGTCTCCAGGGGAAAGATCCTTCCCTTCGCAGATTTTGTTCTTCGTTCAACTCGAAACATGTTTCTTTTTGTTCTCCCGCATTAACCAGCTTAACTGATACGGTTGCCAACAAATATTTTCGGGCTTTTATAACTTTTCACACGTACGTACAACGTACTTTAGTTACGGAGGGTTCCGTGATCTTGAGTCCCCAGCTGATCCGATTTTGTGGAGCTCCGCTTGTGCAGGCCTTTGGGATTTGAAAGGCACTACTACTGCTGTGCTGTGACTGGTACTCGTACGTACGAGCTGAAAGTCCCTCGCACCCACACCTTATTTCTGTCCGTCTGTGATGGTGGTTCGGCAACGACGTGAACAAGCAACAAACAGGAGAGCAATAAACAGCACCGCCGACCAGGTTGGCCAGCTTAAAGCAGGCAAGTATAGCTTCTACCTCCTTCTTCTTCGAGCGACAACGGTTTATTATACCTACTACTACTACTACTACTACTACTACTACTACTACTACTACTACTACTACTACTACTACTACTACTACTACTACTACTACTACTACTACTACTACTACTACTACTACTACTACTACTACTACTACTACTACTACTACTACTACTACTACTACTACTACTACTACTACTACTACTACTGCTGTATCTGTGAGGTATGCGCGTCTCTGTCTGGATCTTGATCTGTTCATTTGTGTTGCATTGTTGCGTGCAGCGTCTTTGATTCAGCAGACATTAATAAAAAGATAGCGCGGATGGGTTCTCATTTCATTTCATTTATTTCGTTTATTTGTTGTATCGTTGGAAGCCTGTCTGTCGCACTTCCACCTTCGGCATTGTGACGGCACTGACGACAGACAACACCAACGACACCGATACCTACATACTCACGACACTGACGACACAGTAGTAGTAGCAATGATGACACCAACTCATCAATCAATTGATCCGACTAAAACCTCCGTCGTCGACGTTCCAATATTTAACTTGGCTTTGTTGACTGCTACTCGTCATCCACTCTCCATCATCACTTGATGTGCCTTACTTCCTCATCAATCAAATATAAAACATCTATTCTAACTCGCCCCGGTGGTTCAAGTGGTTAACCTCGAATTCTACTTGTGTTGGAGTCCTGGGTTCGAGCCCCAGGTGGGTCGGACATTTGACTTTATTTGCAAAAATAAAAATAAAAAGGATTCAATTGTTGAGAGCGCCTTGCAGCGGCGTGGGTAGGCACAATTCGATGCGAGTCGACGACGGAAGAAAAGGCTGAAATCTTCTCGCGATAAAAATGAAGGCACGCACCGGAAGGGGGTAGAAGAGCCTGCTATGTGACCCCGGATCTGAGTTACGAGTTGGAAGGAGAGAGAGAAGACGATGTGCGAAGATAATAAATGGGAGGAGCATATAAAACCTCCTACTACTATTAACAGGGAGCCTCTCCAATTTTCCCCGCCGTTTTTCCTCAATATGAAAGCGGGGTCTTATACTGTGGTGTCATGCCTGGGTACATGTACACATTTATATATATATATATATATATATATATATATATATATATATGTTCATGTACATACACGAACACATATATAAAGAATATACGTATATATGTAAATAATCTATTAATTATATATAGACAGCGTGATGCCCAATTTATAACTTCATCATAATATTGACTCTAATACGAAATTGTTTAAAAAACATTTACCTCACGTACTTCAAAATCAACTTTGGTGAAAAAAAATGTATCTCCCACATACTCCGAAATCAACTTTTGCAAGCTGCCTTCGGGCAACGTTCCAAGATCTTGCCCTTTGCGACGTCATCTTCGAAACACGCATGGTAACAGCATAGGCTACACGGGGGTCATGGATATGTACCCCAAGATATATTGTTTTTTGCAGTAAATATGTGGGGGTTCTCTTCGTTGTTTTTATTGTTGGACGGAATACAAGGGTATTCCCTTATTGTTGTTTATGTTCGACCGGAATGTAAGGGTCGTTCTTTGTTGCGAGCTGCGAGCGCTCACGCGCACCGCCCCCCCCCGTTTGAGCTCACTTTACTTTTGCTTACCATCATCAGCTTCCAGATGAGCAAATCAACCAACACTGTGGCTTGGGGTCACCACACCATCTTCTTCTTCTCTTCTATTTGAAGCTTCACGTTCTAGTTACCTGACAGTGGCTACGTGTTGCCTCGAACATTTTGACTGAGTATTGCCGGCCATCGGCAATCGAGTCTAGGCGTACACATTAGCTACGAGCTGGTACACACGCCAATCGCCATACCTAATAGGTTATGAGCCTCGGAACGCGTAAACAAGGCAATCTACTAGCATCGGTGGCTCAAGACCGCCACCCTGAGGTGCTACTGGCTCGTTATACAGCAGGAGGAGGACTTAACAGGTTTCAAGATAAATAAACCTGCTGCTACCTACGAAACGGAAGCTTCTTCTGCGACAAGAGGAACCAAACATCGAAGGTGTACTTCGTTGAAACGTGCGTGACACGTGTGGTACACATACCGCGAGCTTCTACGAGGGTCCTGCGTAGGGCATTATATTACTGCTGTAGTTCACTACTGTGGTAGTACTGCTAGTAGTTAACTGCTGCTGTGGTATAATTGCTGTAACTATACGATAGAGATACCCACAGAGTACCACCGCGTAAGGAGCTGTGAAAATCTCACCTGTTCCGCCTTGTCTTTTCGTAGACGAGGACCAATAATCTCGAGCAAAACTCGAGTGTAACTGCTGTACGCTACTCCACAGCAACTCTCCACATCACAACCCAGCACGCCTGAAGGTTAGGAGCTCTGCTGAGCGTAGTCCATTTCGTGGATCGTAAACCTCAGTCACTTTGAGCAACAGTGGCATTGAAGTTAATAACTCCCGACAAGCATTCTGCTGTCTGATAAAGGAGCGCGCTGAACTTCGACAAATAGGTTAACTCCCGACAAGCTTTTCGCTGTGCGATAAATAGCGCTGAACTTATTACAGTCGTCACTATAGCGACATAGAAGTTAACTCCCGACAAGCGTTCTGCTGTCTGATGATAAAGGAGCGCTGAACTTCGATAAATTTCCAAGAGGGTTGTCGGCCCCAGAGAGATTAATTTTCTCTTTTTAGAGGGCCATCGGCCCCAGAGGGATTTTGTTTCGACAGTCGTCATTGGACTCCACATGGATCCGTGACCCCACACGACAATTAAAACGAAAACCATTATTTCAAATAGTTTCTCCGAGGAGGATACGTACGACAGTGTATTAGTTTCGTGTTTTGATCACACAGCAATACTACTACTTACTGGTCTGTGTACATCTCACCTCTGCTGCCATAATTCTCACACGAAGTTTGGACTTGAAAAATCTTGACTCAACGTCCAGAATTATACTGCTGTACGCTGTCAAGGACAACTTCGCCACAACTCACAGTACCGCTGGGGTTAAGGAGCTCTCCCTAGTGTAGTCCACATCGTGGATCGTCAGCTTCGGGCAATCCGAGCTGCAGTTGTATAGAAGCAATTCCCGGCGATACCACCGTCTGTAAAAAGGGAATCTGACTTCACAAATTTCCAACAGGGACCTCCCCGTGGGATCATCAGGGAGAAGCCTCTGGAAATAACTCAAATCTCGATAGTATCGCGTCGAATACTTACATAGCTTTGTGCTGTTTCAATAGCTACCCCAAAGACAATCACAGTACTCCTGTAGAATCGGGGCATTGCTAGACGCCATCCACTACTACTACTACTGTGGATTTGTCAGCCTCGTGACTCACGAGTAAAAGCTATTACAGCAAAGCATCTACAGGCCATCGCTGCCTGGCGACGGAGCTCTGCTCTTGTTGTGTCTTCAAGAAGGAGGAACGCGTGTACTGCTGCTGCTGTATCATCACCTACCTGTATCTTCCTGATGATACTACAGCAGTATACTGTCGACTGCTGTATCATACATACCGGTACCAGGTACGGCAAATAAAAAACCTCGGGATCCCCGAGCATCGTGCGGCAGCTACTCCAAGAGATAGATACTGATGTATACCAGGTATACGGTACTACTGGTGTTGTAGTATCGCACCCACTGCTGTGCTTACGGCATACGTGGCAACGTAGTATCTCTGTGGCGTAGCTTTGTGACCACATAATGTGTATCTCTTCGAGGATTGAAGAATCGGTACGGATACTGGTTGTGCTGGATGTCGACGGGTAGAAATAACGGTTTAATGTGAAGAACACACACACAAGACCGCCTGGCCAAGTACTACTCGTCATCATGGGGGCCTCGGCTTTCAACAACAGCGGCAACCTCGCCAATGCTATCAAAGGACTGACGAATCCGATGGCGGCAAGCCAGGCGATTTTCGCAATTGGCATACGAGGCTGGCGGCAGTGCTCAGCGTTGCGCGTCGAGAACTTGCAACCTGATCGGAGGGAAACACCAAACAACCGAAGACTCGACTGGTACGTGCGGGGATGCGGGGATGGTCAGCAGGCTCTTCAAGAACTATTAATACTACTGTAGTCAACAAAAAAAGTACACCAAGGACAGCAACAACAACAACTCTACTGGACCCCACGACAAGCACAAGAACAAATGATCTTCCAAAATCAAGGCAGGATCCAACGATGAAGCTGAGCAGAAGTGGTGCTCTGTACACAAGACTATATACATCTCACGACGACTCGGAGCGTCACTCGTCGCAGAGCAACGAACGGCACTCACATCACATCGCGCCTGCTGTACTGAGCGCGATATCACCTCCCGTCAACGACGACGAGAAGCCGTGCGCAAGCAACCTTCTGGAAGAGGACAAGTCATCCACAACGACAGCCGGAGCGTCGTCGACGGGAGCTGGAGTATCCTCGCCAGGGGCCGGAACACCATCACCAACTGTCAAGGACTATTAATAATAAAAGGGAACGTCATCAGCAGAGTCTGGAACACTACCGCAACAAGCTGGAGTGTCGTCATCATCTGGTTCAGGAAGTATCATCGTCTACATCGATTCTTCCTTTTCCCCCGTGGACGCATTTACCTGGTATTGCTCACCACCACCTGGGGGAGACAGTAGGGAACTCTGGTAATGTACTACTAATACTACTACTGTATCTGGTAATCTTTTCAGCAAGCAGTAAACCACTTGCAGTGATCGTAAACATTGTTCCTTTGTTTGTTTTCGGGGCGGCAGGAACTTCGACCAGGTTTATTTTTTCCTGACAGGTGACAGATTGTAGCGGATCGACAAACCATTCTAACTTTATTATAAAGACTATTATTAATACCAGGTACTCCTCCTGTATGTAGCAACCATCGTTTGGGTACACACCCACCTCATACAAGCAGCAGCAGCAGGTAGGTGTTGCAGTAGCGGTAGAACAGAACGATTCTATGTTCGGCTATTTTATTGCCCTGTATGTATGTGTTGATTTTACTCCTTGGATTTCATACGGTAGGTACATCCTTCACAACTGGTTATTCTGGGAACTATCATGTAGGTATTACATTATGTACAAGTGCTCGTCCTCAATAACATCACTACTACTACTACTTGATGTTGCGTGTGTTTCTTTTAAAGAAGTTTTAGCATGTAACGCAGAGTAAAAAAGTGGAGGTATTATTAGAGGTGATACTTACTTGTCAGTAGCCATCATATTATTCGTTACTCGATTACACTTACAGTAACTCGTATACGTCCTCTGGTATACATTTACGCATTCTAGATACAATAGCCAGATTCCCAGTCTGAGTTACAGCAGCTGCTGCAGCTAGCTGTCTTTTTACGGATCAGATTCTACGACTGACTGCTGTACACAGAATAAGTCCCAGCGACAAGTAGTACCATGGATGGATCTACTGTGGTATGTACGTACATAATCTACGGTAGACATCACATTAAGTACGTGCTATTTTGGTAAATAATTGGAAAGGATATCTTCAGTATTCCTGCGGGACCGGTAGCATAGTTTTACTGTAGTTCTGGTTGGAGTAAGTAACAGCACAGTAGTAGTAGGCTACACGGGGGTCATGGATATGTACCCCAATATAATATATTGTTTGTTGCGGTAAGTCTGTGGGGGTTCTCTGCGTTGTTTTTATTTTGAAGGGATTATACAACCAAAGAAAGGTATTCCCTTATTTTTGTTTTTGTTTGATCGAAATGTAAGGGTCGTCCTTTGTTGCGAGCTGCGAGCGCACACGCGCACCGCCCCCCCGTTTGAGCTCACTCTGATTTTGCTCTCCATCATCAGCTTCCAGATGAGCAAATCAATCAACACAATGTGGCTTGGGGTCACCACACCATCTTCTTCCTCTCTTCTATTTGAAGCTTCACGTACTAGTCACCTGACAGTGACTACGTGTTTGCCTCGAACATTTTGACTGTGTATTGCCGGCCATCGGCAATCGAGTCTAGGCGTGTATACCAGCTACGAGCTGGTACACACGCCAATCTCGCCATACCTACTACGGGGGACCATATTAAATAGGACCTACGGTACAAACTAAAAATATATATATTTCGCTATTTTTACTAACAATATTTGGTCCTATTTACTATAATAGACCCCCGTAGTAGTAAGCGGTATGAAAATAGATGAAAATATATATCGAACTAGCCTTTCCCCTCGCTATCGTGTCGGCTTCATAGCTATATACTATGCCAGGCAGAGAGCACGGTAACTGCAGCTAGCTATATAGCTAGCTGTGTGTTAACAGTATAATCCGATCCTTGAAAAGCTAATTTCTCGAGAGATTGCTTAGAACCACTCATTTTCTTTTTGAGGGCTCTTCTTTCTCGCTCGTGGGTCGTCTGGATCAGCGCCTTTCACCCATCAATCCTCCCCGGCGCCTACCACCACTATTAATACTACTGCAGACACTACTCAGCTTGTTTGTACCTACCAGGTACGTGTCTATACGTTTACCTTCCCGGAAACGTGCGCTGGCGCAGAGAGAGAGACGATCAGTGTGACTACGCACCCCCTCGACGCCGACCGATCGGTTCTTTGGCTAGGTCTTGGCGGCTAATTATCAAGGAACGAATAATAGTGATGAAAACGTAATGAGAAGGAAGGAAGGAGCAAAAACAGCAAATAAATAGAGTAGACAAGCTGAAAGTTGGCACGGAAGGGAGGTAGACTTGGTGCATGGGTTTTCTTTTGTTTCCGAGGTTTTTCTCTTCTTTCGGGAAAGTTATGAGTGATCCATGTTGAAGATCATGCTGCACATTGTCTGATGGCAAGAGGAATGATAATAATGATGACGTTCATCGGAGGAACCATATATATATCGAGTGTGGGTTATTACAACATCACAATACTGATTTGTTTCCGAGGTTTTCTTCTTTCGGGAAAGTTATGAGTGATCCATGTTGAAGATCATGCTGCACATTGTCGGATGGCGAGAGAAATAATAATAATAATGAACAGTTAGTTGTGTACTGTAGTATTAGTTAGTCTATTTCGCATACGAACAGCACAGACGGGTCTTCTTGCCAAAAAAAGCTACTACCACCGTATGTTGTACCTGGTAGTCATTATTACGACAAGAATCGAATAATTTTTGTTTATATTATTAACAGGGTACGAAGTATTTATCATGTCCCCAGACGATGTATCATACACGTTTCAGTCCAATATCATTCTGGGCCGATATGTAAGGAAGGCTTGGTCTTCATAATTATTACCAGGTATACCCTAACGCTCCTCACGTTTCCGTCCAGAGTGTATATATTTAGACGATTGATATCAATCGAATCCCCTCTGCGACTACTACTACTGTAATATGAGTCTTGTCTTGTTCTATGACAACCTGAGCCAACAAACTCAAATTTCAAGTAGTTTGTCCCCAAAACGGGACTGCGGTGTGCTCGCCGGTTCGATTCGGCACTACCACTCACTATCATCGTAGCAGTTTTAGAGAAACTCGATGCACCTGCATTCCATCATGTATGCATGATAATGTGTTTAGTGTAGTCTACCGGACTATACGGCTAGAGTTGTGGCACCTCTGAGGGTGGGGGCCTTGCTTGCGCTCTCTCCTCTTCAGTTGCCAGGCTCTAACAACTAACAACAAAATACTGTCTTCATTGTATCTGTACGGCTTGCTGTGCTGTGCTGTGCTGTACAATGTTTTTGGAGTTTTTGTTAGTAGTAGTAGCCCGCGGGATTTTTTTGACGACATAATCTCTGCAAAAAAAAGGTGAACGTTATTATTATTGTTGATATATATATTATACCTGGTATACTGTTTGGTCGTGGTTGGTATTAATAATGGCGCGTGTGACGTAACGTTTTTCAGACCCAGTACGTTTGGCGTTGTACTTCGTACACTATATGTATATGATGCAATATATTACTATCCTCGTATCCAATTTTTTTAAAATTAACTCACACCATAAATAATATTTATCGTTTACTAACAAAAAACAAATAAATAAGTATCACTGCTGAGGGCGCCTTCGTAGCGTATGTAGGCGCAAATCGACGTCAGTCGACGAGGGAAGAGAGGGCTGAAGTCTTCTCTAGCGACAAAAACGTAAGGCGCGAACCGTAGAGGGAAGGTGGAGGGAGGGCCCACCGCTGCTATGGCGACTCCGGATCTGAGCTATAGGACTACTGTTGTTGTTGTAGGAGAGATAGAGAAAAATGAGGGCGAAAACATTAAACTGGAAGAAGCAAGAAGAAGAAGAAGAAAAATATAAAGAAGAAAAATATAAAGAAGAAGAAAAATATGAAGAAGAAGAAGAAAAGAACACTACTACTACTACTACTACTACTACAGCTAGCTGTAGGTGTATCGCTCAAAATTCAATAATTATTTCATTTCACACGACAACCCATACATAATAAGTAGGTAGTAGTAGGCATTCGGGTTTTTTTAGTGACCTTAAAAAAAAAGTGTTGAGTGCGCACAGGTGTGCGATGGGTTTCGGCGCCCGTTTTCTGTCGACAACGAAACGGTAATAATAAGCTTACAAGGGTGCCAGAAAAAGCGAACACTATTTTTCGGGAGGCTCTCTCTCGACCACCAGATTTTTCTGAAACTACCTTACCCAGTGCCAGACCCCAGCTCGTTCACACCCACACTGAGTGTAGAGCTCCGTACTACACGGTCTCCTTTTTCTTCTTCTTCTATTCCAACCCGTCGTCTACTCTATCTATGATGATGAGACCCTCTCGCCCGTCCCCTGTTTCCAACGATTCACTACCTTTCCACAAGCCCCAGAAGTTCCTTGGTTCAATCAAACTTCCACGTTTGTTTGTTCGGCATTGATTGGCAAACTTCCCGTTCGTTCTGGAAAAAAATCGAGCGCTCAAAAATGATCCCGGCACCCCTGCGAGGCGTTCTACGGTAGAGGCTCACCTTAATTTTTCCGCGTTTCCTCATTCGAGGAGCTCCATATCTCATCCGACGAATGACCTCAGCAAAAATCAAATTGCTTCCCGATGAAAACACCCATAGATAGTCCAAGTATACAAAAAACCTCATTTATTTTTCGAAACAAGATTGACGTGCCGACGATTTTGGGTTAAGGAGGCCCATAAGTCAGGAACAAAAAAGCGGAAATGTGCTACCTCTATCGTAGAAAGCGTCCTGCGTAAACCAGCGCTCTTTACGGCATGCACCTACTACTGTACATAGGGTATGTGGTTGTCTGAAATGCATCAATATACTGTATACATGTATCGGCGTCCCCGGTGGCTTGGTAGGTGGTCGGCGTGCCTATCATGATCAATTTCATGGGTCCAAGTCTCATCGAGTGCATGCTCGTAGGGACTTTTTCTTGCATCAAAATTTGATGAGCAGAAAGCGCGAGAGGTCGAGTCAGCTATATTCGATGAACATCGACGAGCAGTGGGAATACTGAACCCTATGTGCGACAAAAAAAATAAAGGCACGTACCGGGGGGGAGAAGGGACGGCACCTGTGATCACGGCTTGACAATTGTCCAGAAGATCGCTGAGGATAAAATCTCCTACGAGTTAGGCTCGAAAGTAAAAGTGATGATAAAAAATGTATATGCAACTTGTCAATGAGTTAATAACTCCTTCGGGTCCCCAAGATAGCGGCCTAAACAACAGAATCGACCTAGTAAACAACGATAAGTTCTTTTTCTGGTGCTATCTGCGGTCTTCGAGAAGCATGCGCCCAGCAGTACAGGTGGTGAAATAGAGGATGTTGCGGCCGTGCCGTACGACTCCTTTCGCATTGTATAACTCAGACCCCAATTTATATCTTACCCCAACCGCTTCGGGGGCCGCGCTCGTTGCTGTTATCGTCGCTTATTAACGTCATTGTGGCCCTCTGCAGTCCCGAGAGCGGGTTAATATTGGCTTGTACCTGGTACGATTTTTCCTTTATTCCTCTCGATTTTTCTCTCTTTCATAGAGTATATGTGTGTGTTGTCGTGCCTGTCGTATCCAATACGATGACATAGGATTGCGCTACTATCTGCTCTGCTTACTGAATAGCAACGTATGTATGATAGTATCTGCGTCGTCGTTTTGTTACCACGGAGCTTGCATACCTCTAGGATTGAAGAATCGGCGCGGACATTGGTTGTGCCGGATGTCGGTGGGCAGAAATAACGGTTTGATGTGAAGAAGACACACACGATGAAATGCATAAACTATGCAAGCAGGAGATAGATGGGTGATACTAATAATCATTGGATGGCTTGAGGTGCCAAATGGTGTCACATTGTGTTACTTTGATCAGTGCTGCCGACAGAGGGAAACGATGTAAAAATAATTTGTTCTCTGTCTCATAGTTTGTGACCACATTAATTAATTTCCATTATCCTGTCTGAGGTACGTAATCCCATCCCCTTGTTCATCCGTGCAATATAATAACACGTCAAGTCTGACCGTAAATACAAGGTTCTTGTGTTAATATTGAGTGCATCGAAACGCACCTTACATTTTCGACCAGACTGGTACACCCACCTCGGACGATTAGGCAAGCCTATTCTTCTCGACAACGCGGAAAAACATATTTCGAAACTTCGGTGAATTGCTCGTGAATGATCAACGTTGAAGCTCATGCTGCACATTGTGGGATGGCAACAAACTGCAGCACAGTAGCTAGTTGTGTTTCTGTTATAAGGCGTCCTTTCAAACGTGAGTAGACTACGGGCGACCTAAAATGGCTTGACACGACACAGTACTGCGGGCGCATTACAGAGCGAGTCGCCGAATATAGGCACTGCTGTACCTATATAGCCCCTGTCGCCCTGTATACATAAATACTTGGCAGGTACTACCAGGTAGCACCACCTATATAGAGCAGGTGGTATCCCTGTTCAGACGACGTTGATACATAGTAGAATAGGCAGGCAACCCCCCCCTCCCCGCTCCCTCGACCGAACAACACCATGATGGCCGTGTCAAGAGTTAGACGCGTGTAGAAGAGCAGGAAGACATCGTCACAGCCTTGCGGCATGATGCGGAGGACGAAACGAGTATCCACCCGAATGATCCTCCGATGGAAACAGAGTAGGAGAAGGGACGAAGATGGGGGGGGGGAGGGTCTTCCGCCACTATCTGTCAGACCTTTCGGTGCCCTTCGGCCAGTTGAACAGCATACTCAAGCGAGCGCCACCCAGGAGGCATGCCATGCAAGTCGCTGGGCGAACACGGCATGCATGAGAGCCTATACCCAGAGGTCAGCCAACCAAGTGTCTAATACACGCAGTGCTATTGGCACAGTGTTGAAACTATTTGCACACCATGTTCGGGAGTCGTTTGGGCGTTACTATTGGCTCGAAATGAATGTCTCGAGTCTCGGTCGTTCCTTCTCGTACCGGGAGTTAATATTGGACTCACGGTGCTGTACGATACAGTAAAGCACGATATACCAGGTGGTACTGTGTATCACTCCACGGGTAGCTGCGCTCTCTACCGCAATTAATCATTATGAGGTGCTGCTGAGCTAAGCTGGGCGTCAAGCTTGCAAGTAAATGCACGACCGGGGCACACGGTAGACCACACACGACACATACATGTTGTCGCAGCTCCAAAACCCCAAAACAAAGTTGTCACTCAACATTTTCTTACGTTCGCCATACGTTTGAATACTACCTAAAGTATACAGGGCAAGCCGCCTTTTGTATAGACTATAGGTACGACACCTTTACAAGGCGTGTCGCCTTATACAACAAATCATATTCAGCTATTAGGCGAGTACGTGTGATATGGAGGATTATCAAACTGTAGAATAGCCACGGGACAGCCGTGGTATCAAAACCCTATATTACCCAACCAAAGGGTATTATTGCCGGGGCTCTGAAATTTCCCTTGCAGTACAATGGTTAGGATGGCCGATAGGAAAAACGTAGACTGGCGCCAGAGGAAGATCCCTAGAACAAGTGTCTTTACTCTTCTAGCGTGTTAATAGAACGAGATCAGAGTGGGCTTGATGCCTTGGATCAAGCCCCTATCGAATCACTCCCAACAACAGCTCTCTTCCATCTCTCATCATGTCATAAGAAGAGGGATAATACGACAACTACACAAAAATAAGTCTCGTGAACAATAGAAGCTGCCTTCCTAGCCAGTTCAGATGGTACCTGCATTCCATCCCTTACCACGATACTCGGGTTCTGCTACATACGGCTATGAGGCAACTCCAAGCACCTTGCCACTATGTAGGTCGCCTTACGACGGGAGCAAGACTGGCTGTAACAACCGTATTTTGGACACGCGGGGTGACGTCTATAGAAATTCTTGACGAGATCTTTCTTTGAGCCAACATTCCCATTTTTTCTGCGTGCCCCCCTTGTTTTAGAGACACTCGTCTCAATCGGATAATTATCCTCAGAAGCACCTGGTAGGTGTGTATCGTGCGTGTGACCGTAAGCAAGCATGTAACCATACTCCGTACCGGTATAACGGTACCCGGTACCCTGGGATCCTGCTATACCACACCCCAGCGTAATAATTGAGTTCTCCCCTAAAACACTACATACTTCGTATATATATACGATGCACATTTGATACCGGGTACACTTTCAGTCAGTCGCAGTGTTGGGCATCGTATCGAACGTTGCCAGACAACAGCTCAGATATACGCCTCAAAATAGGTATCGTTATCCGTGAGTTTGGACAGATACACCACATACATACATACTCGTACGTACGAAGTAATGTAGTGCATCATCTATGGACCGGTAGAATCTACAAGCACGCCTCGTAGGAGCTAGCTATCTGTACGGA
The DNA here is from genome assembly GCA_031213475.1 of Nereocystis luetkeana. Taxonomy (NCBI): domain Eukaryota; class Phaeophyceae; order Laminariales; family Laminariaceae; genus Nereocystis; species Nereocystis luetkeana. Next base: position 3,542,783 of record JARUPZ010000027.1, on the reverse strand, counting down.
TACACAAAGATTATTCGTTGGTCACAAACTGGCACAAAAAACGTTTTGGCTGGACTGGGCACTGGCTCAGTATATACGGGCGGTATAGCAATCTGCTGTGGCAGTAACTACAGTAAAGTACCGTAATAATGTAATATTGCTATATTAATAGTAACCCCCCCCTATGATGTATAGTAAACGCACCGGGGCGCTACTTTAAGTGAAAACGGGCGAAATCCAGCTTAAATGCTCCCCGTTAAAACAAGCATGCGAAAAACGCCCCAACCACACAGTAAAGACCCCCCCCCCCTTCAACTTATTAGGGCAAACAAACGCCCCGGGGCCGAGCTGACAAAGTCATTTATTTTGTGTTGGAAATGGAGCTGTTTCCGAGCTCAGACAAGTAGGAGTTGCTCTACACATATAGGATACCAGATATATAGAGATGTTGACACATTGACGTGGGTATGTTTCGTGCAACAACAGCACAAAACCGGCATACCCAGCGGAGGAAAGAGCAGGTGCGGGAGCGGGCGTCGGCGTTTCGGGAGAAGAGAGGGGGGAACAGAGATCCGCGACGGCCAGTAACCTCATGCAATCCAGTACTGTATCTGATTGCTGACGAAATCACTACTGTAATACCTGGTGTATATCTACCTGATTGATAGTGATGAAGGCTGTGCCAGTGCCCAGCCCGACGTTTTCCAGTACGATGTCATGTGGTATTATTTATGGTGGCGCGTACAGCATTTACCGGTCTTTGTCCATAGTCCAAAGCAGTATAATTGTCGTATAACGTGTAGCATGACTCGCCGATCTATCGTACATCCCTCGGCGGAGATGAGCGTCCGACCTATTCAAACACCAAACACCCCCATTGACCGCTGCCCACGATTGGTTTGTGGGCAGGTATACTTGCCGATGGCATGCGCCCCCCTGAACCCCAGAAACCATGGCAGTATGTAATGCATTTATTTCCGAAGCAAATGTGATAGTTGCGGCTGTTGGTCGACTGGTATATCCTTTCAGAAGTGAAGTGCACGGCCAATGGCGGTGTCGTGTTATTAAAGGGAAGGACTAAAACCGTATCGAGTATATCTGTCTGGTATATGTATAGTGAGACCCGTGCGGACTCCAAGGCCTGCCTGTGATAGGTGTACGGTTTATATGCTTGCCCTTGCGTCAATCCTGGTACGACATCATGCCTTCACAAATCCAGGATATGCCGTAGTAGTTATTGCGTGCGCTAGCTGTAGAGGGACCAACCACACCCATCGTAAGCGAAGCAGGAACGGTGGCTGCTGTTGCGGCGCGGCACAGGAGTAATTGGCCCTTCTGGTGACATAGCAACGGATTCAGCAGATACGCAGACAACTAAATGAAAAAACAACACTTAGAGTTGTCGAGAAAACACCGATATTGGAAGTATCCTATCTATAGGACGTACAGGGTAGTCAGTTACCGTATGTATCAAGCACGAGTACTTACGTTAAATCAGGTTCACTGAGCAACTACTTTCGATGGCTAACAGTAACTTTGAGTGTGTCACCTCCATTGAGGGGTCGTATTGGTGTAGATACCCAAGTACAACAGTGATTACCGAGTCGCCGATCGGGAATCATGTCACCTGTAGTAGCGGTTAGGTGCATGGAGCAGCCTGTCTGCTCAGTAGCATGGAGTACTAGTAATGTAAGGCTATTCTCAGTCATGTACCAGGTACATATTGATAGTACATGGTATTATTAGTACCGTAGTACATCCAAGAGTAGCGGCGTGATTAGAAACTTCCAAGAAAAATATCTTGGTAGTCCATGGTCGATCGTCGATAGACGTAACGTTCATGAGCAAGCATCAAGCATCAAGGGAGGCTCACGAGCAAGCATCAAGGGACGCCTCTGTGGTTTGGCCAGTACAACAATGCGGTAGAGTACATCAGATGATCTAGCTGTAGAACCGAGAGTGATCGAGAGTGGTTGCAGGTGTGCGCTGACCAAGATCACAACCAACCAATCTGCTGAGCACCATCCCATCTTTCATTTCGTGTCCTTCATCTTGGCCGAGAGAGTCATCTTTGCAACATCATATCTATCTTCTGAGAAGCTGACGAGCGCGCTTAACAGCGGCTCGCGTCAAGCTTCTGGACTAGCACGTCTACCACCACGCCACATACCAGCACGTACTGTACGCAACGGAAATCATATCCACAGTAGTAGTAGAGGTGTGTCAGTACCAGCTACAGCCCTGTCAGCTCATCAGGTACGGTATAATACCAGGTACCAGATATTGGTATATCAGAGCATGGCAGGAATACAGGTACGGTATCATTTTCACTCGTAGGCTGTACTACTGTATATAATATGCAGGCAGGTGCGGATGCGAAACGCTGCTGACCACAAACCATCTATATATTCCACTAGGTACAGCCTCAATTCGAGCAGCACAGGACACCTACATACATCAATAATAACAAACCGGAAAACTACAGTACGCACGTATGTCCAGGCTGGGTTTTTCTTATTCGATAACGGGTGCGTTCTGTACTACTTTGCAACTTGAGTACAATGGCTCCCGAGTGTCTTTTTCTTCTGTATATCTCAGCCTTTTGCTCGTGCTCTAATGTATGTATATGTACAGTAGTCGTCCTGTAGTACTGCTGTTCTCGTAGTTCAGCAGGTTTACTGCGTTCGTCACGCCGTGATTTGGCATACCTCATGAGCTCATCATCTCTTTGTCGTCTCACAGTATATTATAATTATTATGCTTGCCTTCCGACAATATAGCGTAGATAGATGCCGTTCCGATATGAACCGATTATCCCTCCGTAAATCAGCAGTATCTCTCATACGCTTCTCTGCCAGCCGTTTCCCAATTTCCATTCCCCACATCATTTCTTTCTAGCTACGGTTATAGTATATCATATTCCTCATCAGCGTTCCACCCCCAGGCCATTGGCGGCATTCCTCCGGCTTTTTCCTCCCTTCCCCTAGCGGCCTGGCGGCCCCTCAGGGCTAGTTTATACCTATGCACTCGGCGCGAAATCGCGACCGGGGTGGTCACCGAGATGATCTGGAAGAGGCAATCTTTACAGACGCCTTTTTGTACATAGAGTAGACACTACTGTAGGTATATCTCGCTGCCATTATATCCAAGGTGTAGCCCATTTCCTTCGTTGTCGTCCTTGGTGTCCGTCTGCACCCTTCCCTTTTTTCTCTTTCCCTTCTCGGCTATTGGGCACAAGTGGGGCACGCAAAGACACGGTTATCCGCACCCCCTCACCTACCGTATAGCACCCAAGACAGCATGACACGAAGGATGCACCTTGTTTCACACTTTTTAGCATGTCGTGGCATGCCGCGACCTTTGCCACGACATGTCACGGAACGAATGCCGCTGCAAGGCCCACGTCAAGGTTCCGCGACATGTTGCGACAAACGTCGCAGCATGCGGCGGCCTGTCGCAACATGCCGCGAGTTGTGCCGCGGTACGCCATGGCATGTCGCGGCATGTCGTGGCATACCACGACGTTTGACGCGACATGCCGCGGAACGACTACCACGGCAAGGCCCACGGCAAGGTTGCGCGACATGTCGCGACATTCCGTGAGTCGTGCCGCGTAACGCTGTGGCATGTCGTGGCATGCCGCGACGTTTTCCGCGACATGTCGCAGAACGACTTCCACGGCAGGGCCCACGGCAAGCGCCACGGTAACCCTCCCGGCCCGTCACGGCAAGGCCCGCGATAACCATGGTACGCCACGGCAAGTCCCGCGACAAGCTCCACGGCAAGCTCCGCGACAATACCCGCGGAATGTCCCACGGAAATCCGCGGCAATCTGCGGTAGTTTCCGCGACAAGACACGCGACAAGACCCGCGACAAGACCCGCGACAAGACCCGCGACAAGACCCGCGGCAACACCCGCGGTAAGTTCAGCGGCAAGTCCCATGAAAAGCCTCGCGGTATCTCCCGCGGCAAGTCCCGCTGGAACACCCGCGGCATATGCTGCGGCAAGTACCGCTGGGAAGAGGGTGCCAGGGAGGCCCCTTGTGGCTCCTGTGGAGGGCTGGTTTTATTTCTGCGCCTTATGGGCGGGAGTAGGGGCGTATATGGGATGGGTCCGCCGCGGGGTCAAAGTACCAGATGGGAACAGGGTGCCAGGTGGGGTCTTGCTGCGGGTCTTGCCGCGGGTCTTCCCGCGAGAATAACCGCGGGTGTTGCCATGGGACTTGCCGTGGGTCTCGTCGTGAGGCTTCCCGCGGAACTTCCCACGGAACTTGCCGCGGAACTTCCCGCGGGTCTTGTCGTGGTTCTTGCCGCTGAGCTTACCACGGGTCTCGTCGTGGGTCTTATCACGGGACTTGCCGCGGGTCAAGCCGTGGGTCTTGCCGTGGGTGTGGTCGTGGACCTTGTCGCGAGTTTTGCCGTGAGGTTTACCGTAGACATCACCGCGGAGCTTGCTGTGGGATGGCATGTCAAGCCCCACGACAATATCCGAGGGCACAACCGTGGCGCATCCCGTGGCAGATGGTAACCCGCGGGCTTTGCCGCGACATGCCTGGACATGCCGCAGCATGCCGTGGGCACTGCGGTGGGCACTTTGATGAGAAAAAAGTCAGATAATGTGCATCCGTGTGGTATCGTTCGACGTTTGCACCTTCCCCATCAACGAGAAAATAATCTCGGATATTCGTCCGAGGGGGCGTGTCTTCTTATCACCCATGTGATAGTGTGATATAGTATTTTACCCCTGAACGCAGCAGGGGCCTGGGGCCGACATCGCTATATACTCGGCTAGAAAGATGGACATATAGGTAGATAGGTGGACTCGCAGACGCGAACGCAGGCAGCAAAAGACAGAGTGAGTGGTGCTTCGCGATCTCCTGTGTAGGGCATGAAGATATTACTGTGGCCGGTGAGACACTGCTATTATTAGTAATATTAATAGTACATAGTAGGGTATAGGCCCACTCTGTTCGGAAACATCTGTATCGAGTGCGTTTGAATACGTACTTATCTGAGTACTTACAGCAACTGTAGTTAAGTTGATAGTGGTTGTGGATGGTGTGACCAAATAAAGATGATGTGATGACATCCCAGCTGCACAGCAGGTAGGTAGGTAGGTATCATTGACCATCTCGTATGCATGCCAGCATACCAATAGGAAACCCGGTAGGGATATTCCTAGGATGCAGCGCCTATATTGATGTGGCGTGGGTAGGCGCGATTCGATACGAATCGAAGAGTGAAAAAAGAGCCTTCGGCCATATCGCCATAAAACTTTTAAAGCAAGAAGACACGCCGATTCGCGTAGGCGAGAAGGAAGGTTAGCCTGTGACGCCGGATCTGAGTCACGACTATTTAAGGGGGGCCATAGTAAATAGGATCTATGGTACAGACAAAAAACTTTATATTTACCTATTTTTACTCACAATATTTGGTCCTATTTACTATGGTCCCCCGCAAATAGGAAGAAGAGATAAAAGAAGGGCGAGCACAGTAAATGGGTTGGAAAACAATAAATAAAAATGGGAACTACATACAGTAGTACTACTACTAATATTTAATACTATTATTATACTACTTCTAGTGTTTTGATGATGAATGTTCCTATGGTGGCTATTTACGCACTCGGACTGGCTAATATTTTAAGCGGCTCAATCAGCCTACCGGTATAAAAGTCCGAGCCGGCCGAATAAACCTATTCCTAGCAGAGTTACACCAGGTCCTGGTATAAAACTCAAGAGAGGGCGATACTTGCACTCTTTACGCCAACTTCAATAAATATCGCGATTTATTTGCGTACGAGTACGAGTATATATGCGCAAATCCCTTGGTATATCACTAAACAATCGGCTTTTTCGCCTGAAGCACGTGAGGTATAAAACTCGGGTGACATAGAAAAACCTTGTTTGAATTATTTGGTGACGGTCCCGTCGCCCTCCACCAAGTCCACACAGACACGAGTAGCACACCACATGATGAGTTGAAGGACGTGGGTGCTGCCGCTGCTGGTCTCGGTTGCTCGGCAGGCTGCAGTCCCTAGGTGTGACCACACGCTTCCTAGGATGGCCTTGACGCCACATCGGCTCTTCCTCTTGTTTACATAGATAGGGCTCTCTGCTCTCTGCCATGCATTGTGGCAGCCTGGCGGCCGTCAACAAACAAGGAAAGAGCTACGACGGCAGTACATACAGCCTGCTGGGGGCTACTATTAATAAAACCCTGCCGGTATATTATTATACATCTGGACTACAGAGTATACAGGTAGGTAGTACTTGCTGTAGTACGAGGCGATGGGGGCGCCCCACACATGAATGCCAATAATGCTGGAAGCCGACGATGTCAGAATCGAACCCGCCTCGAAAGAAAGAATGTACCAGGTATATATATATCTTTGTCGGAGAACTACTATTAATAGTAAATATTCATACTACTATTAAGTTAATCTACCAGTGGTAGTATATTTACAACTGCCAGTAGTATTAATAGTAGTAGTAGCAGCCGTTGGGGTATTTCTTGTGAGTTGTACTGTAATATATATGACAGTGACGTGACTGGATCATCGATTCCGGTACAGATAGGTGTGCACGTTGTAACACAGTTACCTTCTCAACCCTTTTAGGACTGTTAGGACTGCAGTCCCGTTATTATGGGGACAAACTACTAGGTATTTGAGTGGCTTGCCCCCAAAACGGGACTGCAGTCCTATTAAGAACAGTCCTAAAAGTTACTCGTATGATATGTATACACAGTTGTGGTTGGCCGTTGGCATGTATATGTACCGGTAGCGAGCAGTGGCCGCTTCTCGTCGAACGAGATAGGTCGATGGGGAAGTGGAACGACAGATTCTGAAGAACGTGGTGTATCATATTCACGTGCGTATCACTGCAAGCAGTGTCGAGGATTTTGGGACAGAGGATCTATAATTTTATATGTGTAGTATTATCAGGACGGGCATGTGTGGGTGTGTATGTGTGTACAGTGTACTGTGATGAAGCTGGGTAGAAATAATAATGACGATGTAATATGATGATACTGGAAAAATAGAGGTACTCGTAATTATTTATTTTCCGAATTCGGGGAGACGAAAACGAATTGGATGCACGTTTTATCCAAGAAGGGTCGATGGGGCACTTTGGTGAAAAGGAAGATCCGGTTTTTTGATACGATCCCTAAAGCTTTAAGCGAGGAAACGAAATGGGCGCAGAACCCCCCCCCATCAAATATCACGTATGCAAGCGACAGAGATACAAAGTGCCTGTAGGACGTCAACATTAAACAGCAGTGCCGCTTACAGCCCCGCTATCGCCTGATACTCTGGCAAAGCTGGATGGGAGCATCATACGCACAACAAGCTATTATTATTGTAGCACAGCAGCTGCAGCAGATAGCAGCAGCAGCAGCAGCAGCAGCAGCAGCAGCAGTAGTAGTAGCAGCAGCAGCGGCAGCAGCAGCAGCAGCGGCAGCAGCAGCAACACGCGGCAGAAGCAGCAGCAGCAGGATAAAGCAGTAGACTGCTGCTATAACCTGCACCAGTAGTAGTAGTAGTAGCAACACGGCAAAGAGGAGAGCGGCTTCTTCCCACTCATTATTTCGAGTATGAGTTGTGTGGGTTCCAGGTTCTCGACCAGTCCGTCGCATGGATATTGTCCCGCGGAGGTCCCACCATTCGCCGAGGTCGTGGATATCCGTATATTATTTGTACGACTGTGGTCACCCATATTCCTGGACTATTTGTTTTTGTCAGCAGATAAGTCGTCAGCAGTGACATTGTCCCGTGACAAGTAGTCACTGCAGATTGGAATGCAAGGCCCGTGCCTTGCACACACACTCTTCCTCTCCATCATCGCTGATGATGGTGGTTTCGTGGGATCGTCCGTACCGATCCTATTGTTGTTGTTGTTGTTGTTGTTGTTGTTCTCACATTAACTCTCTGACGAAGGAGTCCGTGGTCACACAAAGGTGCTGGAGCCCTAGGAAGATCCGAAAAAACAAAAAAAAAACGAAAATTCGGCTCCCTCAAAATACACGAGACGAAGAAAGCGCACACGAGATAGAACCCATCAATGTGCAAACTGTACTAACATGGCCGCGGGTATATCCTCGCAACTATAACATAGAGTTACCCCCGTTCCCACCTCTAACCAATTCGTGGCTGCTGACTACAGCGGATGCTGTCTGAAGTGCTGCCTGCACCGTACGAAACGCACGGTAGTCGTGAAAACGAAAGAGGAACACACCTGCCTGCTATCTGGAGTGCTGTCAGAGTGAAGACTCGCGGATATGCAGTGAAAAAAGGAGGAATCGAACCTTACTACCACACGAATATCAACGATCGCCATCTCTTCCTGTGGACTGTCTGACACAAAAAGGTGCAGCACAGTTATGATACCACGTCTCTGATAATTGCGTAGGTTATTCCCCATGAAGGGTATACAACTCGTTAAACTACAAACAAATACCAGTGACGACGTTAATAATAACAAGACTTATAGTACCGGTAGATAGATACTATTCTGCCTCGTGAAAAACAATACCAGGAAAAAACAAACTATGACTGCTTCTCTCGTGATGACAGTGTGCGCGCAGATCATGGGTCTCCGTGCACAGTCTTCCTGCCGCTCTTCATGGCCGCCTCATCGCCTTGGCCCAATTCACCCGCTCCTTTGCGCGTGCACTCGTTGCCATCCCCTTCCAGTCGATTCCCTTTCTCCGTCATCCTGAAAAACAAAATGCTCCTCGCACTTACTTGCGGTTATGATCTGAAAAACAAAATTCTCGCGCAGGGGGAGGTCAATCCGTCTCTTCCCCGCACGTCGACGCTCAGTCTCCCTCCTCCCTCGTCGTCGAATCCAGCCTCCTACCGGCGCAATAGACTGTGCCGTAGTGTGGCCTGTGGTGGCGCCTCCTCCGCGCACGGACACCCCGATTGAGCATTGCTGCTCTGCCGCAGCTGCCTAAAAAAGACGCGCGAATCGTAGGTCTCCGTGCCTGACGCACCACGTACGACCCAACTCTACTGCCGCCTGAGCCTCGCGGCCACAGGCAGCAGCAAGAAGGTATCACTCCTTGAGGGTGAGTCCGGCCTTACACCCGCCAGAGAGACCTACCCCACTCGCTATTAGCCTGATAGGGCATGCCTCGCAGCACTCCTTGCCGAGGCAGCGAGGGGAACGGTACGTGTACCAAAACCTGGCGTGTCCTACACGCTACCCTCTTTAACAAAGGGAAGTGCCATAGATGTCGAGTCGAACCTGGGGGTCCTCCCCACAGTTGCTGATAAATAATGGTGCTCTCAATACCAGCCTGCTGGTGCCACCGCGCACCGCGCCCGAGCATTACACTCCATGCACGCCCGGAGTCCAACTTGGATGCTTGGCAAATAGACCGCGGAGACATCGCTCGCACCGCCGTGTTGCTACTCTGCTGCTGCTGCTGCTGCTGCTGCAGCTAGCTGCTGCTACTGCTGCGTTGGGTGTGCGGGAAGATCGTGCCCTATATGTCGTGCTTTTTTGAGAAAATGGAGGAGCGACGGGTTGGGTGCGCGGGGGGGGGGGGGGGGGGGGGTGGTGTGGTCGCTTCTCCTCTTCATATCTGGCGCGGGACTGTCTGCTTTGTCCGTTGGATTTCTCTTTTGGGTTCTCGCTCCGTGATTTGAGCACGCTCATTGGTCAAAACCAACAAAGCAGCCGGCAGTTGAATTAGTTCGCAAGCTGTATCCCGGGTCGATAGCGGTTGTTGTACAGTATACTTGTCGTACGTTTCTTTGTACAACCCAACGATAAAAAGTGATACCAGGTATATTTTTGTGAACTTAAAAACTATCGAACAAGATACCTTTATCTGGGACGTCGTCCGCCGGCTTCAAAATCATCCACATACTACTCGTACACCCTGTAGTACGAGAGAAGCGGAAAGTTTGCATTATTTATTTGCTATGATTTTGAAATATATATATATGTCGTACCTCGTACCAGGTATATGTATTGGTTTTTCGATTCATCATGTACTGATGTTGTAGCTGCTGTTTTTGTTGCAGTGTTGACACTCCCCGTGTTGGGTACGAGAAGATGGTGGCAAGAAAATTGTTGTACCAGGTATGTAGATGAAAAGAAGAGAGTTGTGAAGAGTATTATGGGGGGGTGGGGGTGCTGGTGATCTCGGCCGATTAGCCTCTTCGTGCCTGGCACACGGGACCGACTGTCCATTTAGACCCCGGTACAGATTTGCACGCTTTGACGACAAACCACAGAACGATACGGGTATCACGTACTTCTCTTGCGGCGGATTATGTCCTCCGTCCGTATGATTTGGGCACGCTCATTGGGCAAAACCAACGATAAAGCCGGCACGTTCTATAATACCATGTTGCAAGCTGTAGCCCTTTTCAACAACAGGGAGGTAGGTGTCTTCGCCCGCGAACAACACAGTGGTTTGACCCCGATAAAGTCGACACATTATTATTTGTTTGTTTTCGAGCGTGTTTTCGTATCGGTATGCTGTTTTTGTGTTTTTGACGGATAGACCCGCACGAGACCCTCGTTTATAACAAATCTAAATGTAAAAATCTTCGAGGATCTTGCTTAATTATTTATTTTTCGATTCATAGTAACTAGTTGCCATCTATCTATCTGATGATCTGAACAATTAAATAAATTGACCTGGATTTCAATTTAATTAATTCGTACTGAAAATAGAGTGAATTATTTATTTTCCGTCTTCGGGCACACGAATAGGATAATAAGGGGAGTGGTCGTTTTTTGGTGGACGAGATGGAGAGATGTTGGTTGTAGTAGTCTTCATGAGCCTCACATCAGTTTTGATTTGGCGTGGGATACTGCCACGCTTTTGTTCTGTAGAGTTATTCACTTTCTTTCTGTTATTATAGTCGTTTATTAGAACAACACTACACATTGTCGGATGGCGAGCATAATAATAATAATAGGATCTGAAATATCTCGAAATATATATATTGATTGGCTGTTAGTTATTAGTTTGGAAGAATATTATAGACTGCACTGACCAATACTGACGACCAAAAGCAAAGTACCCCGTGGCTTTTTTAGAGTCTGTCAAGTAATAACGTACTACCAATTGTACCTTTGGCGCTGCTGTATTTATTTGTATGCCTGTACAGAGTGTTTATTGCCATTTTTGCCCGGGTTAAATGACAGCTGCTAGCAGGCAAGAAGAAGTGGTGTTGAGTTATATAATATATATGTTGCGTTCTATCGAAGTTGTTGCAGCAGTTCACCGCAGCAAGAGAATTTGCCGTGGAGTTTTTCTTTCGGTACATACATACAGGTATCACATCAAAAATTGCAATAACCACTCTGTACAGGTACATACTACTATTAAATACAGCAGCGCCATTGTTACAACAGTAGTACGTTACTTGACAGACTCTTAAAAAGCCACGGGTTACTTTTTGCTTTTGGTCGTCATTGGCCAGTCACTGAGTGCAGTCTAAAATAATAATAGAATATTTATTTATTTGAGGGACGCAAGGATGTCCAGGGTCCAGGATGCTGTTTATTTATTTTCCGGATTCACACAGGGAGAACAAATGATACCTGGTACAACAGCAGTGTAGTACGAAGTATGCGAGCATACCTGCTACAGCGTACCAGGTATGATATAATGCATACCTGGTACATACATACCTGGTACACGTGTACATTTTTTCAGGCGTTTTAGGCCGGATCTTTGATGAGATCACCGCACGTCACACACCGACAGCCAGCCGAGCTTTCCGTTCGACATCGGAACGGTTGTGTCTCGCCCCACAGGTGGTATGGCTTGTTTGTGCTGCGTATGATGACGAGGACAACGCAACCAATCACTGCCTCGAGCATCCCCTTCCCTCCTCCACCAAAACTGTTCAACCACGAACGAATCTCTGGACAGTCAGTGTGTCGCTTTGGCACTCACACGCCCCGTAGGCAGGCAGAAGAGAAGGAGTAGTAGAAGAGTGGAAGCACACCCTTCTCTGCTGGGACTCTCCTCGTTGATTCAAGGACCAGAACATATATATACTCGTACGTACCACCAGGGTATTTAGACTATACTATGTTCGCGCCAGCAGGACGCCATCATCATCATTACCATCATGATTGCCAGCACAACAAGCGGAGAAGGGAGTGCGCACCTCAGCACGGCGTACACGCGAGAAGGTACTGTTTATTTCTACTGTACAGTAGGAACTTGAAGGCATGCATTCAAACTAGGGCCCATTATTATTGCTGGGTGCATCATCCTCATAATATCTATCTTGTGGCTGCCGCAGTTTCTCTTACGTATGAACTGTACGGGTTATATTGTTGCAGTAAGTAGGGGACGTGATCGAGCCTTGTCTCGTTTGGCTATAAAATTGCTGTTGTTGTTGTTGTTGTAGCGAATCAAACTTTAGGTGCCTCGTATGTACCCCTGGTATCTGGTGGCATGTGCCTGGTATTATGGTATACCGGTGCCGGGCACTGCTATATACGTACCGTTCGAGCGTCATATATACCAGGTATATACTAGCCCTGAAAAAAAGAGAAGCGATGCCCCACCAAGGAAGAAGAGACACAGGCGCCAGCTGTGTTGTGGGCACCTACCTCTCGGAGCACTGCGGCAGAGGCTGGTAACAAGTTTATTAAGTGATAAACATGCTCGCTTCAAATTCTGCTTATATTACACACACCCCGGAGGAGTACACTTATTAATAGTATCCGTGATAGAAAAACATGTATCATGATATATATGGCATGCTCGCTCCCCAAGATTCAGTTCGTTGTGCGATGGTGGAGGGTTTGACCGTTTTTTTCGCCATTTTTATTTGGTTCTTGTCTACGACGCTGGACGGAAATATAAGGACTGGACGGAAATATAAGGACCGTTGAGACATTAAAATGCCAAGCGGCCCTCACATTATTTACGGCCAGAGTATTAATAGTATCATGCACCACTCATCATGTACCACGCTGGACGGAAATGTAAATTATTTTTATCTATTACGGGGGACCATAGTTAATAGGACCAAATATTGTTATAAAAATCGTTAAATATATAGCTTTTTATGTATACCGTAGGTCCTATTAACTATGCCCCCCCGTAATACCAACGGTCCTCACATTTATGTCCAGATATGTATGTATGGGTGGACTATGGTCATAAGAATAGCCCGTTCGATCCTCACACAAGAGGGTGGCTCAAACGTTCTTCATCTGCATTCTGGATACATGCAATAATACCTGGTACCAGTACACAGGGAGTGGGTCGTAGAGTGTTCCACCCGGGCTTGTCAAAATATCACTGGTTTCGTACTACAAACAGTACTATACTCCTTAAACTGCATTATTATTCATGAGCACAGCAGCATGCGCATTACAGCAGCAGTCCACAGGGCAGTACAAGTGCCCCAACCAAACCGCGGATAGTATCATATCCCCCGGCCACCGGGTTTTTTTTACCTCTTCACGGTTTTTTGTCAATTAAATTTTGTGGGAAACTATTGGATCGTACGACCGTGCGGCGTTGGACAGCCCCACGGCCTCGTTGCCGATAATATATATGCTGGTACGTACTCGTAGACTTGGGGCGCGCACTTTTGAGCATGGCACTGATCCTTGTGGGGCTTCAATACCAAGTTGAGTGTCACCCATACATCGGTCGAATTTACAGCTGACGTATTTCTAATACAATCCAGTGTGTGTGCGTACTTCACATTAAACGCTCTTTCTGCCCGTCGACATCCAGTACTCCACCGAATATCCGTGTTGATTCTTCAATCCTGGAGACATACAACACGCTCTGTGGCCACAAAACTAGGGCACAGAGATAGATACTACATACACTGCTGCTGTTATATATATAATATGCCGAACGCAGAGTAGACAATGCAATGCCATCATACTATTAATACTAGGCAGGACGTATATACATTCTATGGAAGAGAGAAAACAAAGACCGAAGAAAAAAAACAAAAAAAATGTCGTGCACCCTCGCAGGAGACAGATGTGGCCGACAATTCAAAACAAAAGCGAAAGAAACAATGATACCAGAACATAAATATAAACCGAGTGAGACTACACGCACAAAGGAAAGGAAAGGACCCAGGCAAACCGAAGCACACCAAAAGCACCCTCCAGGCAGCCGCAGTAGTAGCAGCTTGTGGTACGAGTAATAGCATAGACAGGTACTATATCTACTACCTGGTAGTTATAGTCGGTCTGGTACCTTTTGCTACCCTGTCTACCGCCTCTTTCCTGTTTTCGTCAACTGCGGTTGCCCTGCGGCCGTTGCCCCTCCCCCCCTTCACCCTCCCCTTGAACGCCACCCACATAGCGCATGTGTGACGTGCGCCGGCATGGATGCATAGCGTTGTCTCAACTAGCCTGCTTGCGTAGATGAATGATTTGAAAACGCAGGCGGCGAAAATCCATTGTTGGTTTCCCCACGCCAACTATTATTATTAATAACGACCATGCGTATTCGCTTTCTTACATGGATGGGGTGACCGTCACTGACCATCACCGCGGAGCTCTTGAACTTTGCAACCTCGGCGGCCCCGCCGCACATCGGCCTATAACAGCAGCACCCTGCGCTACAGTATTATTAGCTGTAGTAGGGATGAGAGTTATAAAATGTACGTACTACTGTATTTTTTTCACGCTTCTCGTCCTCACGTACAGAGTATACCAGGTATGTTCTGTTCACGCCAGGTATTCTGGTGTTTTTATGGTGTGTGTGGTTTGTATGGGTTGTATGATTTGTTTGCGCCTTTTCCCCGCCAGCGATTGCGGACCTTTCCCCTCTTGCTTGCTCGTTTTGTCACGTATGTTTCCGTTTGCTAATTGTTTTCTCTTTTTTACTGTGAGGATGCTTGAACCTGTCTTCTACTGTCCACACATACATAACCATAGTAGCAGAGTGCTCCCGCTGCTTTATTGGAGTCCCGCGCACAGCGCGGGCAGTCGGAGAACATATATTTTCATGTTCCATATTCCTCTCTGGCCAGGCCCAGGTTCCCGACGATAACGCGTTTACCTTTTGTGGGTTGTTCAGTTGATTTTCTTCTCCATCTTTTTCTTCATATATATGATGGGGATGATGATTGATTATTATATTATGCGTGATCGATGTAAAGGCTCATGCTGCACATTGTCGGGATGGCAGCCACAACAACAACAATAATAGCAACATGAGCAGCAACAACAACGATAATAACAACAGCAACAACAACGACCCTGAACGCGGCTTAGCATTTTTCAGGAGTAGAACGTGGATGATATTGCACTCAGTAGGGAGCAAGTAGGAATGGGCAAGGACAATAAAGTGTAAGCATATATATTCAGTCAGTAGAGAGAGGTTGACCCCCTCTTGGGAGTTCGTATGGGAAAATTGAAGACACAAACTGCCGGTTACAGCAACGGACCGCCACTGCGTGATTTGATTGGGGGGGGGATGATATTCCGCAACATGGTGTCCGAGTCACAATGGTTGAAAATAGTCCGTACACGGTCGATAACACCAACCAAAAGTTAACAACCATTGTGTTGATCGCTATCAAAGGTGTCGAAAAAACTCGGAAATACTGTAGGTGCAGAAAGGAGTCAGACTTTGCGTTGACATACGAGTAGTAGTAGGTATCTTTCTCTTTTTTGTTTGGTTCCCCCTGTTTTCTTCCTCTCTCGGGGGTGTTTTCGAGTGATCAAATTTGAAGGTCACCATAGCGCACATCAAGTATTAACTTGATGGCAAAAAAAGCAAAAACAATAGCGTTGAAAACGTCCGTGCCATAAACCTCGCTGTCGTCGTGTTGCAGGACACCTTCCAAGATGCGGTCAACCTTTTTGCCGCTGCTTCTTCTCTCGTTGGTCGTGGTACAAGGTGAGCCCCCCACCCCTCTGTCGAAAGGTAGCTACTACAGCAGGAACTCCTTGTTGTGGAGACATTTATTTACCAATTTAGTATGTTGATTGGCGAGGGTATGCCCGTACAACAACATCATTTGATAGTAGTGGGATGGGGCCGACTCTCACCGTCTCCGGACGGAGGCATACAAAGACGTGCACACGGTACACGCACGGGAACTATCCTTGTGGCAAAAAAACGCAGGGCTGTTGGCGAAGGCTGGATTTCTCACCTGGGAAAGGGTAGTTTCTACACCAACTTCAGTGTAACGGCTTTCCTAATTAATTACCATCTTCCTGTAAACCTCAGCCTAGATTTCTTAGTGGGCATTGTCCTCTTTGTACTATGCTTACGTCGTGTCGTTTACTACTGCATAGCCACCGGGGATGCCTTCGTACGAAAAAAATCGTGGCTGGCGTTGAAGCAGACGTAGGACGATCGCCCCTGAGCAAATACGCTACACGGACGGTTATACGGTATAGGGGCTCCGCCTCACAAGCGGTTCCTAGTAGGATGCAGCTCACTCTGCATGCGACTCTCGCCGAACACCTGACGGTGCTTAGCGCTTGGCGCAAGCAATGTCTACCCGGTCGGTGAAACTTGGCGTGCTCCGTACCGGCATTGTAGGGACGCGAGGGTCTACGTTCATAGGACTATCAATACGTCCATGCACGACATGAGCACCCCCCCCCCCCCCCCACTCTGCACCCATCGCTTGCAGGAATGCCTGTACGAACGATGTCGCCAGGCACTCCTACCTCCAATCTTATGCGCTGTGACCCCCCCCCTCTCTCTCTCCTTCGCTTGCATAAACACCTACACCAGCATCTACATCTCCAGGGACGTCCTTGCCAAGTTCGACTACATCTACTACGGCGCTGGCGAGCCCAGCACCAACAGCCTCGCCGAGTACACCTGCCCCCTCCGCAGTCTCAAGGCTGCTGCATCCCTGTGTGGACAGCACGAACGCCGACTACAGATGCCTGCCCGGTACAAACTACATGTGAGCACCACACTGAAATCACCGTACACGTTACGCAGTACCAGGTAAACAGCAGTATATATCAGCGCGCCTTTCGAGGCGGTGTCGCAATTAATAAAACAAGACACCTGTGTAGTGCAATTGCCACTGTACTACATATTTATACATATATACCTCAGCGAAATGCCATCACATGCCATGGTCTTTTTTAGGCAACGCCGGTGACACCTCGCGGGGGGGAGGGCTTGACACGAACAAATCATGTCATGGCATACAGGGAGAGGGGGGAGGGGTGCTCATGTCATGCATGATCGTAGTCGTAGGATCATACGACCCTTGCATCCTAACAATGACGGAACGGAGCATGTCGGGTTTTCACCGACCTGGCAGACATCAACTTGGGCGCTTTCAGGTCCATGTTTTCCCCTGTTCTTCCTCGACTGAAAAACTACGTAAAACATATCTGTAATCCCACGTATTTGTGTCCGGATTTTGTGTTCGTAACTTGCCCACCCCCGAAAAGATTGCTCATCGGAGCTGCTCGTACCCCCCCCTCCCCCCTCTCTCCCGAAGCAAGTTTTGCGTGATGTTTGTAATGTATGAATAATGTATCCTTGCATGTGGCAGAAGAAGCAAACACTCAATCGGTGTTAACCGAATGGAATAGCGCGAGCTTGCGAGCTTCGCAGAGCTGGTAGAATAGACGGCCCCTTTTGCTGCGTTGATTATTGGCGGTCTCGAAGAGGAGACGATGGTTGGAGGGATGAGAGTAGTGAGAAAGAGCGCGACGCACGATCATCGGTCACTCCTCGACCCTAACCCGAAAGCAGGACACGGGAGAGACACAGAGGCACCCTCGGGGTAAGCGGCGGGATCCTTGAACAAAAAAAAACCTCGGGTACATTACGTGGAGTCTGTAGAACCTGTTCATTTGGGGTCCCTCCCATCTGTGAAACCGCTATGAAACCGTATAAATTGGTCTTGTAATTTCATCATACTGATCCAACAACCTGAACGTACAGCTGTTACGGGGAACCATAGTAAAAAGGATCAAATATTGATATTAATAGTCAAACTAGGCAAATATATACCCTAGTAGGTTTTTGTGGGTACGATACGTCCTATTTACTATGGCACCCCGTAATATGATACCCGTCGTATCTGCCACGGCGCGTTATACTTTCGCGGTGTTCTACGAACTATACCAATCAGAGGACCGTGTCCTCGACAACAGACCTATTGGCTACGTACTGACTACTGCTGTTGTTGCTTAGCAACGTAGTTACCTCCAATGGCACTAATAATAGGATACACAGCTCATCGTGGTATACACACACGGGAAGCCCGAGAACGTTAAGATGCTGTACCCCCTCTGTTAGACGTATAGGAAACCTGAGAATGATAAGGTACCCCTTATATGCTATCTAGGGAGCCCAAGAAAAATAAGGTACTGCACCTCCTGTATATTGTGTAGAAAACCCTGATCAAATTAAGGTATTGCGCGCCCTCTATGTTACGCAGGAAACCTGACGAAAATGTGGTACTGTACCCCCTCTACAGCAGCACGCCTCGAAGCCCTGAGGTACACTTGCCACGATGTTCGACCAGCTAAGCTGCTAATGCGAAAGCGAATGCGAAAGCGAATGCGAGATTCTAGTTTGGACGGCGCCAAAAAGATAGGGGCCGGCTTTCGAGTTGGCTGAAGCGTCCGGCATATACCCTACGCCGCCCACCAACGCACACAAGTTGATGACAATGACTAAATATCCTCCTGCGCGCGAGGTCGTAGCGACAGCTTTGATACATGGTCCTCGTTTCATTCACCGGGCCTGTCGTGGCCAGAGGAGGACTATTTGCCAAGCTCGCGCTTGGAGACCTTTGCTTTGGGATGGCGCCACGTCGACGAAGGCTTGCCCCCCCCCCTTGGTGCCAGGGCGATTTCTCAAGTCAAACTATGTCCTTCAGCGGCAACATACATGAGTGACGCGTTCAACTTTGGTGTTGAACGCTACGTCTTGTTTTGCTTTGTTTTGATTAGATTTGTCTTAATTTGTTTTTTTGTTTTGCGCTGTGCGCCAGCAACGTGAGGTACTGCGGTCTATCTCAGGAGGATATTGCTGATCTAGGAAGGTGCTTTGACGATGCCGGCCGAGACATCATTACGCAAATGTGAGTGCTGCTGGCAGGGGGGAGCCGGTACGACGTGCGAGGTACTTCAGCAGTAGCAACAGGTGTAACGGAAAACGCTTTGGCGAAATTGACATGGCGTTCATTGCGTTTTTGTAATGCCTGGACTCTTACTAGAACGCTAATATGTCACCCGAAGAACTTAACATGACTCTTCCTTTCGTGTATGCGTGGTCGGTTGGTCATCGACCCGAATCTTGTTTGTTTTCGTCTCAGAGTCTCAATTTCAATAGTCAGTAGTAGGGGTCACGATTTTAGATGTGCACCGCCGCCACCACCGGTCTCTTCGTTCCCCGTCTGCGGCCTGAAGACTGCGACGGGCACAAAGCAGACGACTCGTACAACGATACCATACACCGCCGGCTCCCTGATGAGACGTGTCATAGGAAAGAGAGCCCCACGAGCAAGTCGGTCTGAGATTTCCGGTGGAATAGCGAATTCGGACGCGTAAAAAACAACGAGGAGTTTTTCTCCCACGGCCCTTACAGCCCCCAATTTCGTATACCACCCCTCTCACAGCCCCCCATCCCACATGCATGCACCCCTCCACCATTTTGGCCCATTCCGTGTTCCGTCGCACCATCATTTTTCGCGCAGAAATATAGACGACAACGACTTTTGTGAGATCCCCGAGGACCTGTTCACGGGGATGACAGCGGTCAGATTCATGTGAGCATGCGTGCGGCGTTTGCGGTAGAACTGTGAAAGGGATCAGGTCGGGTCTGAACCAAGCTCAAGTCACATACTGCATAGCGCACTCGGTGAGAAGCGGAGGGGCGGGCTTGGGCTCAGGCTGGCATTTTTCTATTCGTGAGCACCGACTTCGTTATAACGGCCTAACGAGTTTCTCTTGCTTCTCTGTGCATGAAGCAACATCCTGTGATTTGTTTTGGTAGGTGTGTGTCCTTTGTGCTGCAATTGAACGATGGTTGCGGAGAGAGAGGGAATACCAATCGCACATCTCGCCTCGATTGGAGGAAATACAGAAGACAGAGGCAGGTGTACCTGTTTTGCCTCCCATATATAGGTATGAATCGAGTGGTCGGCCTACATACTGCAGGCTCTATTGGATTATACCGCACACACGTGTTTTCATTTCAGGACGTGTTTTTGAAAAACGTCCTTTTTATATACCGTCATAACATGGGTGTTTTTAGGACCGGTTGAAAAACAAATGATTGGATTATGTCATGCGTGTTTGCAAAAAAACTAGTTTATGAGCAACGCTCTTTGTCTTCTTTCTCCGTTCTTTCCTTATTTTTTCTCCCGTTCTTGCAGACGGATAAATCACTTCCCTTTGCTTGAGGAACTACCAGAGGGACTGTTCGCTGGACTGACAACCCTTGAGAACATGTGAGCACCCCCCCGTCTCCCTTGGTTCACCATGAACACAATAAATGCCACCGACAATGTACGGAACGTTTTATTTATTATAGCCGTTATCATGGCATTTTCCAACCGATAAAGCGCAGCATGAAGCAATTGTGTTCGCCATCAGACAACATGCAGCATGATCTTCAACGTTGATCACTCAAAAACATTCCCCGACCAAGCAAAAAAAACACCAAGGGAAATCGAAGCAGAAGGGAAGCCTATATATATAGTATGCGCAAGTTATGACTCCCTTTCTGTTCGTACCTATAACGCCCGACTTATCCCCCATCTACCTCTCACTTGCTTGCTGTCCTTGCCCCTTCCTTGTCCTTTCTCGAACATGTTCCAGTCCGACATGAATAAAATGCCCTCCAACACAACGGTAGGGTAGCCTCTCTTTTCTATCACTCTAGAGTCGACCAGCATATTTATACCACTGCTTCCTGTAGAGCCCAAGCATTCCATTTTGTCTGGAAAGAGCGGTACAGCCCCGGTAGGGAATCACTCCTAGCGCATGATGCGTTTATGCTTGGAGGGTGCCAGCACAAGCTCGACGTACTGCTGTAGAAACGCGTTTTTGTGCCCGCGGTTTCCTGACTGGTTGTTGACTCGCTCCAGCGTCACTTGTGCCGTGCGACAAGAAAGACTACCACGCCGCGGCAAGGCTGTAAAGCTGCCACAGAACAAACGCTCGGGATACAAGCTTATCCTCCTGGTAGCTGGTCGGGTATTATAGCACTGTGCCTCCGACAACGCCCTGCTCAAATTTCGATCCCTCATAGCCAACTCATAGGCAACATAGTCGACGTAGCCAACTCAGCGCCAACATAGCCAACTCATACGCAACACAGGCAACATAGATAGGCAGCATACGTAACTTAGCTAACATAGCCAACATAGTCAACATAACTAACATAGCCAAATCATAGCCAACATAGTCAACTCATAGCCACTATAGGCGACCGAGGCAACGTAGCCAACGCAGTCAGCATAATAGCCAACATAGATAACATACCCAACTCATAGCGAACTCATAGGTAAGACATGAGACAGGAAACGCCTGCTGCAATAGAGGCGACATTTTTTGGCGTAAATTGTTAAGCGTCACTGGGCTCCCTCAACCGAGCCTAGCCAGGGTCCCACTATTTGTGTTGGCACAATATATATATCATCATCATTATTATTAATAACAAATAGCCAATTTATCACCTAACAACGTTCAACGCTTGCTCCAATCATACACATACACCATCCACGTAAAACAAGAGTATCTATATCCCATGACCTGAAACATGGAAGGTGCTATCAATCAGACTTGACCACTTGCCAGAATTATTACCACTCGCTGCACCCTATATACGGGGGGGCACATAAATCAGAACCCACGATGAAGGCAATAACATATATTATCTCTATGTTTACTAACCATGCGGTACTAGTTTTTGGTTTCGATCGTTGTGCTCTCCCGCAACCATGGAGTTGCCCATCGACGTTGCGCCTACACACGTTCTCAAACATCATCAGTTTTGGGGTAAGGTACTTCAGTTTTGCGGTGAGATACGGAGCTCTGTAATCGAGGGAATTCAGAACATGTGGGCGTTTCATGCCACCACTAATAGAGCACGCGCCAGAAGAAGACGCCTTCCCCAAAAAAGCAAAAACGAAGAAAGCAAACTTAATTTTGTTCGAGCGGAGGTCGAGGTGATTGGAGCTACGTGATGCCCCTCGTCGTAGTAGTAGTAGTTGTGATTTTGTCTTTTTTTTTTGTCGGTAACGAGCTTCCTGGGCGGGGCAAGGCGCCTCTTGAGCAGCGAAACACAGGCTGTATTGCACGATACCATGGACGGGTATGGCAGCCGAGCGGTGCGGTATAATGCGTCTATACGTACATGCGTGTATACGTACCACACGTCGCAGCCATTGTTTCTGAAGAAGCGAACGAAATAAACTTTTGGCGCTCACGGCCTGCTCGCGGCGTTTGTTGGGCAGGCGTTTCGCCAGCGTTTATCCGAGATCTTGGGAAGGGGAGAAGCCGGCATTCGTGTGTTCGTGGGGACGAGCATCGTACGTATACACCAGAACTGTTGGGGTTGCGTAATATTTAGCCTCTCGAGGACATTTTCAACTCCAAGTAGTCCCGATCACTCCATCACGGCCAAGTGCAGTAAGAAAAACGGAAGACATTAACGAACTGAATGTGTGTGTCAGCCTACCACCCGCATGTTGATGGGGAAAAAAAACAACACCAAATCTCCTCGGTTATAAGAACAGAAAGAAAAAACGTGTTTTTTTTTTTCTCTTTCGTGTCCTCCTGTATCCTTCTCCATTTATTCACCCCAACCGCCACCGTGACTGTGGCGGGACCTGCTTTATGTCTTCCCATGTGGCGGGGGCTACTACCTGCCTTCTCATGTGGCGGGGGGGCTACCTACCTCCAAACAGCTCCATACGAGACAATGCCCTTGTCGGCCTTCCGGAGGGGCTATTTTCGGGTCTCACCTCTCTGGTAAAAATGTGAGTATACTCCACTTCTTCCCTACTACAGGGTAAACTCAGGCTTCGGATATAGGGAGTGGCAGGTCTTGGCCAAGATGTTGCTGACTGGGGGGGCTTCCTAATTGAGGAACAACTGCTCGTACCCAACATCGTCTGTTTATTGCAATAAAAAAAATGTTACGTAGACCTAGCTATTCGATTGCTCCTCGGACTATTAAGCGTAAGCTTGTGCCGTTTTTGGGTGATACTATATCAGCTTCTCAAGCGAGGACCCTCAGGACAGTTGCCGGTGCACCACCCTTGCCGAAAGCGTGCGTCAACAGTAGAAGGTGCCACTGCAGATGGTCGTGTAAACAAGAGGGAAGGGTTGGAGCGATGAGGGGAGGCAGGTGCAATGCAGTGCATACCTGGTGCATAATAAAGCCGGGAGTAGGTGCAGTATGAAGTTAGATTTCGTGCTCATTTTGTCTACGACAGTAGTAGGCTTCATTTTGCAGGGTTCCCGAGGGTTTCTTCTTGATTCGAGGGGGGTGTTCTGGCGCGATCAACGCTGAAGCTCACGCTCAACATTGATTTTCGGATGGCAAACACAACATACTATTGATAATAGATCAGTAATGTGTCCCTCTAAGTAGAAGTATACCGTTTCAGCCACCTGAGAGTTCTACAATACAGCGGTAAACGCGCAACCGCGGCAGGCCTTTATATCCCACCCTCGCGCGAAAGCAGAAAGTAGGCGGTCGGTATATATATCCTGCTGGTTGTGTGCGAATGTGCCGTGGTCACGCTGGTTCTCTCTGTAGCTACTATTTTAGCCTGTGCTGCTGCTTCTTTCTGACGCTTGCTCAAATAACATGGATCAAAGCCTGATGACTTCATGTGTTCTCTCTGTCGTGTCTGTCGATTGGTCAGAGACGTGAGCATGTGGAACGCAACCTACTCTAAGGTATGCGTTTAATTGTATGTACCTCTGTGCCTTCGTCAGATACACGGGATCACAAACCAAAATCACATCCATCCTGGATTTTTATTGTTGCACACACCGTCATGTTACTTGATGGTCTCAGATACGTTGACCACAGCCCGATAATTTCTTCCATCCTGTGTTGTTCTTCTTGCGTGCATTCCTGTTGCTTGATGTGGTCTCAGATGCATGGACCACAATCCAACCACTTTTTTCCGTCCTATCCTCTTCTTTCACGCGTCTCTGTTACTTGGCTGTCAGATACATGGACCACAATCCGATCACTTCTGTACCGGAGGGGTTGTTCTCGGGTCTGGTGTCTCTGGAGAAGCTGTGAGTTGCTGCTGTAGTACGGCAAGTGAAATATCATACCTGGTTATTCGTATGATGCTGCGAAGCACCTAAAACCGCGTTGCATGCATGCTCGTACCACTTGGCGGTTCATTCGTCCGTTGATACCTTTCATGTCTCAGGCAGATAAAAAATCGATTCCCAGTCCATGATCTAGATATTTCAGGGCGGATATATGTATTCCTGATCTGTATGATCTGCATGGTCTGTATGATCTGTATGATCTGTATGATCTGTATGATTTGAATGATCTATGACATACAGCTCATGTTGCCGGGTGGGGCCCCTACAATCCGCATGATCTACAGTAGCACATGTTTCCTGGGTTGGATCTGGACTATGAACAGATCATGTGCACAACCTTTCACAACGGCAGGCGAGGAACTGCTAGATCATCTATCTGTAGATAGATAGATCATGATATGCCCAAGGTATGGTGTCTTTGGGTCACTATTGCACTCAATGCGCAAAATACTATTATTGACTCGGCTTATACAAATAGCACTTGACGGCCCATCCATGCATTCGTTGATGCCTTGTAGACATATGCATACTTGGTTCACTACTGCGCTTATTATTGCGGGAAATAATAATATTACCCGCTAGCACTTGGCGGTTCACCATTGCACTCGATGCGCGGAATGATACAACTCGCTGAATACAGTAGTAATATTAGTTAGCGGCCAATAGAATGCTAATTTATTTCGGGTAACATGGCTTGGTACTACTATTGTAATATTTACATCAAAACCGCAACAAAAAAGTATGGAAGCCTTATTTGCAGACTCTGTAAGGTGTGGCAGCGGTGTACCTACCAGGTATTCGGTAAATCTCCGGGCACTTGAATCGCTTCTGGAGCAGACGCAAGAGAGTAGAGTAAACCTTTGAGAAAAAAAGGGCGTTATTTGTTTCTCTCTCTGTCACATGCACTACCATTCGACGTGTATAGTATCGTGTCCCTGTTTGGGCAAAATCGACGAATACGCATACACACAACTAATAGCTGAAGTCATCAACTATTTGAACTGTTTTTCCCCCTGTACGCTGTCTACATGGAACGAGCTAAGATACCACGCGAGTTGCGTTTGCCCCGCGACAAACGTCCTGCTCAAATACCGGTCATCAACACTTGTAGGACAAGACGGTGTAAGAGAAAAAGAGAAGCCCTAAAAACCAATGCCTGGCACGTACGTTGTACGAGTGTGTGCGTGTTTTCTTTCCGCTCATCGGATAGATCAGACGCATCATATACGAATATGTTCCTAAATGTTAGGATCGCTTTGATTTAATATTTATATAAAAATATTCCTTAATTTCGGGGACAGAGTGGTAGCTACTTTCTCCTTCAATGTCTAGTTCTCTCGAGTAAGATAAAGCCCTGTCATGCAAAATACCTAGCTCATGTTGCCGGGTGGGAGAAGCCGTGTATTCTGCATTGCTTCATGGGTTTGGATCTGCGCTACACGGTACCTGCGCAACATGCCATAACGGCAGGTCAGAAGATAGATGACCTAAATGATCTAAAAGAGCTAGATCATCTAGATCATCTAGATCATCTAGCTGATCTAGATGATCCAACGATCTAGATGCTCAAGATTGTCTAGATGATTTGAATGATCTAGATGAGGAAGATGGCGTAGCTGATCTAGCTGATCTAAATGATTTAGATTACCTAGATTTTCTAGATAATCTAAACGACCGAATGATATATTAATACCGGTAGATCATAGATATCATTTAGATCAGCTAGATCATATGAGCTAAAACATCTGATATAGATTACCTAAATGGTCTAGAGGATCTACAGTAGATGATCTAGATCATTTATCTGACCGAAATGATTCCGCTCGTGATCTGCCCGACGTGTGAACCTTAGGCGTGGTTTTCGACTTGCCGTGTCATGACTCTCCCGCCCCGTCCTTCTAATATAAACGTCAGCAGCAGCAATAATAGCAGCAGTCATATACCTGGCATATCGAACTTTCCCTCCGCCCGTGCTCTCTCGCTCCTAACGTTTACCGCATGTATTCAACCAGGCGGATGCGCGACCTCCTGCTCACCGAAGTGCCCGAAGGCTTGTTCACAGATCTGGTGCAACTCAAATACTTGTGAGTCGGGGCCACCACCCTATTTGTCTTGTGTGCTTTTGTGAGGGCCAATAACCTTATGCTTGCCGCTCGAGGATCTCTACACTATTAGTGAGTCATTCCACCCAAAACCTTACTTTTGAGAAAAAAAATGAAAGCGCAAAACAAAGCCGACGGCTCAGGCATGCAATGAATAACACGTAAACACACACAGGAAAACAATGGTGTTCCAACGGTAGTGGGTGGCGTTCTTGGGTTAACCGTAAGTTTAGGACAGCACCCCCGCTGTACGGAAAAAAACAAGTGAAAAATATTATCAGATTCGGGTACATGTATGTACAGCAGTGCAGTACTAAAAGTGGTTGGCCCTTTTATTACGGGGGACCCTAGTAAATAGGACCAAATAGTGTTGGTAAAAATAGGTAAATATATAGGTTTTTGTGTTACTGTAGGTCCTATTTACTATGGTCCCCCGTAATAGTATCATACTGCAGTGCAGAAACCTGCTGTAAATCTTTGGTCCCAGGTGCTTTGCCCGCACAACGAAAGTATGCAGTCCCAAACTTACTGTAGGGTTGAAGGGGTTGAGAAACCCCCGGCAGCCATAGGTGGTTTTAAGTGTTCTGGCCTAAAAATGCTACCTCCATCTTCCCAAAAACGCCTCTTTCCTAAACGGGTTGCCGGGGTCAAGGAGCCCCCGGCAGTCACGAGTGTTTTTGGTCTCAGATGCTACCTCCATCGTCGTGAAAACGTAGTTGGTGGGCGGGTGATTGGGGTCTGCGATACGCAGGGCGTTCGCTCATAGGTTCGTTTCAGCAGCGGCGATTTTCTTCGCGGACATACTTGCCTCCTCGTGTTTTCGCAGAAGTAAGAGGTTGGCCCCGCTTGTAGAGAGAGGCCCTCTCGTAGAGAGAGCCGCTTGGCCGGAAGGGGGAGGGCTTACTCATGACATGCGTGACCGTAGTAGTCGTATGAACCTGGACCCTCGCATCCCTACGATGCCGGGCCGGAGCAAGTTAGGTTTTCACCGACCAGGCAAAGACATTGCTTGCACCAAGCTCCAAGCTCCGTGAAGTATTTGGGGAGTCGCATGAAGGAGGGGGGCGTTTATTTCAGCTGACACTCGGCCCTGGCACACGGTCGATCGTCGTCCGCGAAGATAAAAAGCTCTTGCCGCCCGTCGTTCTCGTGAGCTACATTGTGGTATCGCAGCCGCAAGCAAGCAGCATCTTCAATTGGGACTCGCTGGGTCGTCTGCTGCTGCTCTTCTCCCCCTTCTATTACGGGAGAACATATTAAATAGTGTACCTACGGTGAACACAAAAAAACTACATATTTACCTATTTTTAATGACAATAATTGGTCCTATTTACTATGGTCCCCCGTAATAGTATATATTTTCGTTGGTTCACGCCACCCCGCCCTTGCTCTCCGCTGTGTTTCGAAGGCGAAAAAAAACACATTAATTTCCTTGCCGCTCTAGATACAGTTGTTCGACGGTTTCATGTTACCGTACCTTCGTTCCGTCGTTGCCCCCCCCCCCTCCGCCCAAGACGCCTCCTCTCGTCACTGGTCATTCCTCTCTCCACGTTTCTCGACCAGACCTACGACTGACTGTTTATCTGTACTCACTACTGTGCATGTATTGCAGTTTAGGTAAAAGCGATCGACCCTCGGTGGCTCTTGATTCCAGGCGGGGTGAAATGGGCACACGGGCATAGCTTGAGCGCAAAATTAAGTCAGGCGTCTGAAAAGGTTTCTCGAATCATTTTCGTGATTATCAAGCGACCAATAAGCCCTCGGCTGCTTTCGATGCAAAGGCGCACGCGCATGCATATCCATAGCGCTTACGCAAGCCAGGCCTCTGGCATATTCGATTCCACTAAACGCGAGCATTGAACAACCAACAACCCTCCGCTGATTTCGATGCAAAGGCGGGGCGAAGTGAACACACACGCGCGCATGCATACCCTTTAGTGCTTACTAGTTAACCCTTTTGGAACCGCGGTCCCGTTTTGGGGACAAACCACTCAAATTTCAAGTAGTTTGTCCCCAAAACGGGACCGCGTTCTAGAGGGGTTAAGCCTGGCGTCTGAGGTTGCTCGAAGAGTCCTGCACGCAAGTATCGAGCCACCAGCAACTCGCGGGTTTTTTATTGATGGCGGATGGAATGAGCACACGTCTGGCGGTATTAGGGTCCTATACGGGACTATTAATTTTAGAACCGGAGTCCCGTTTTGGGGACAAACCATTCAAATTTTAAGTAGTTTGTCCCCAAAACGAGACTGCGGTCCTATACGGGTTAATAACACTGTTGCGTTGACTGTGCGATAAGTGCCAAAACCAACAAATTCGCCTAGAAAAAAAAAAAACAGGACATCGAGCTCCGACAACACCAGAGAATGTCTCAAGCGATACAGTCAGAGTGCAGATCTGCGAATAATAGCACCGGTCACACCCAGATCCATATGTGGACTACACCGACATGGAGAAACATGAATAACGACGTTTCCGTCAATTGAGCTCGGCCAAGTCTGGCGATCTTCGGGTCCTATACGAGACTACCGAGCGGCTTACCCTCGACTCTTTTACTGTTTGATTAAGCGCGGGGTGAAAACGGGCACACGCACATGCATGCACGTACAGCTTAAGCGCTATATTTGCCGCATTCAAACCCCCTCACAAAACTCACCAATTCTCTGACGATGGAAATAAATCGCACCGGCAACGTTGATTGACCCCCTGTGATCCTAAATTGCAGATACCTCTACGAGAACTTCTTCACCACCCTGCCCGGAGGCCTCCTCGAAAACACCGTCAACCTGCAAACATTGTGAGTAGAGCAGCGGAGGAAAGAAGTGGACACGTTTCCGCCATATGGCTGGCAGGGGATCAGTTGGACGTCTAAAACTCGCCAGCTACAGCAGGTATATGGTTTACTAGGTCATATAGCCAGTTCGGAGAGGTACCAACTATCCGACCAATTGGGTTTCCTTCCTCGTGGACGGCTTCTTTTGTGCGACGTCCCCGTGAGATCACTCGCGAAGAGAGGGAGAGAGAGAACTGAGCAGAGGTCTACCGCAACTCGTGGTACATCAAAATCCATCGCCGTCGATGGTGCCGGTGCCGAAGGCAGTGCCGAGGGTCGTTGGCGTCTAATGTACCTTACGTTTTTGCGTAGAATACAACTAAATAGCGCCAGCCGACTATGAAGAGCCAACTAAAGGCAGCTCATTGGCTGATTTCGCAAAAACAGCGCCGAGTTGTGCTGCGGTATAGCGGCGGCGGCGGCGGCGGGGGGGGGATGAGGGCGCACTTCTGTGTTGCTTGCCGTAGTCATTTGACCGTTGACCACAAATTCCTTTCGAGACGGAAGGAGCACTACCTCCGGCAAGAGAGACACCTCCAACATGTGGACGCTCATCACACCTTTCCGGTGTGCTACAACACAAACGTGTTGCTTGCCTTATCCCCTTCCCGTTTCGCCTTTGTGGCTAACCTATCTGTCTCCAGTATAGATGTTGCACTGTCGAGCCCGCAATCTTTTCTGAGCGGCGAGACTATTTCCCCCGAGGAGCTAAAGGAGCTATTAATAGATACCACTCGGTCACTAAATATATTTAATTTTTCAATATTAACATGAAATACAAAAGTCTCTTATATGTAGGGACAAAGTGCTAATACCCGCAATCTTCTATGGTACAAAATTAAAACATACCAGGTACCTGGTATGTAGGTAGTTACCGTAAGGATGCGGGCTATCGCACAGGGGTGTGGTCGTTTTTCAGCGCTCGAATTCCATGAAGAAACTTGACGGAATCTCCGGGGGACGTCGCTCCGTGGTACCAGTCGATGTGTAAGATCAAAGGGCGAGGCTCATAACCTGAAAAATGATGATGCGCGTGTATGTGAAGAGAGGTGACGCAGAGGTGGCACCGGAGTGTTTGTGAGGATCCCTCGTGGTCGAAGACATAAAGACCTTGTTTGGAAAAGGCGCTTCTCTGTCCGAAGGAGGAACCGAAAGACAGAATAGTGCATTGACCCTAAGAGAGGAAAACAACGAAAGAGAAAGGGAGAAAATGAGAAGAGCGGAGAAGGAGAGAATAAATGGAGTGAGCAAGTGGGCGTGTCCGTCACTTGATCATCTCGGGGCAACGCCCATGCTACGGGCATGCGCACTCTACGGTAGCCCGTGCTGTTCCCTGTAATATTCTCTCTACAACGTTCCTGCAACGTTGATGCACCGGATGTACAGTACAATAGGCCGTACTACGAGTGAGACAAACTCGTAGTCTATCCGCATATTACATTTACCCGAATATCCAAACTAGTATACTCGTACACTCGTATCCGTTCGAAGTGAGACTGCATGCACATCAACACATAAATATTGATGAGGCAGCACATTTCCGCTATTTTTTTTCTGAATGACGGGGTTCCTTAACTGACGAACGTCGGAATGGCAGCCTTGTTTCGAATATGACGTTTTTGTATACTTGGGCCATGGGATTATTAATCTTGGAAACAATTTGATTTTTGCTGAAGTCAGCTTCCGGGTGAGGTATGGAGCTCCTCAAGTGAGGAGCCTCGGAAAAATATTGGGGTGAATCTCTATCGTAGAACGCCTGAAGATACATATTGATCTCAACATCCCTGTTATAATGCCCCGGCCACCTGCGTACCTCTACCCGGAGTGGAACACGCCCACTTAGCTTCAACCATTGCTAACACTTTCACTTTGACGAAAAAATGTGTCAACGCTTTGTTCTGTTTTCTCTGGCCACCCAGGTGGCTCAACAAGAATACGTTGGAGCGGATTCCCGAGGCATTGTTCAGGAGCCTGGAGAGTCTGACCTATCTGTGAGAGCTCTCCTCGTTGACGCCGTTTTGTTTGTAACACGCAGTATACACGGCACAGGCAGCGCCATGAAAATACGTGCGCCTGACTACGTACGAACACCCTGTTGACGCAGGCCGAACGCAGATCAGATCTGGTTGAGCATAGACTGCGATATGTACCGTGTATGCAGCTCTATGCAATACCAGTATCGTTTACGAAGGTACGGAAGGATATTCGGTTTGTGTTCGAATGGCATCTACGCCATCTTGTCGGAAGGCAAGTCAAATAATAGTAATAATCTACGTAGATTAACTCACCCCGGTTTCCCGGATTTCTAACATTTCGCGCCACAATTAAGCATACCAGGTACCAGGTATGCACTACGGTAGGAAATAACCCAACTGCGTTCGGCATCTTCTTATTAACTGTAAGGAACCTAAGCAAGCGGCGACGCTGCCCGTGCCCCCTCCCCCCCCGCTGGTTTGCCTCTGCCGCTCACATTGGGTGAATGATTGCTGAATGATGTCTCTGCCTAAAGGCACCTGGAGCGTAACGAGTTCACTTCGTTGGAAGTCGACGCATTTGAAGGCCTCGACTCCCTCCAAACCCTGTGAGTATTGCACCCGGACGGAATGGGATCCTCTTGTACCTCTTTCGTATAGGTCCGTCTCGGTATCGGGTATCGGTGCTATGTGAATGAATGCCGGGACGAGCAGGCAACACCAGCCTGTTTTTGTTGCCGCGTGATAGTTGTAGCGACTGCAGTGCAGCTAGCAACCCATCTAGTCCATACTCAGCAGCATGAAGTACTCCAGCTACAATACTACTGGAAAAAAGGAAAGCGTATCCTTTTTTTAGAGTTGTTCCAACGGTGTGCGTGGATGAAAATACTGCTGTGTGTAATTGATTAATGGCTTCAGCCATTATATTTATAGACAGAAATACATTTCGGTTATTACTAAAAGTTGGTTTCTGCTCAGGAGACAATACATCGATGTATTGCTTCCATGGAAGTGGGTGGAAGCTCCCGCGGAAGTAAACTCAACAACCGAAGTAATGTGGAAGACCGAGTCAGTGTGATGTTAATCAATTCATACTAAGTATTACAGTTAATTCAAGACATTACCTACTTGGTTTCTACCTCCGGGGCAGACGATACACAAGTCAGCATTCAAAAACGCTACCCCCAACACCTAGATCCCTCCTTTGCTCAGACGAAGTGCAGTACTGCAGTCCACTACAAAAAAACCCGGACTGACTGTTCGTCGGGATTGCCTCTTCCGTCGGTGTCTAAGTATGTTGGATCAAGTTGATGGATGAGTACTCCCTGTCCGAATCCCTTCAACAATGCTGTCCGAATATCTTCAATATCCCTGTCCGAAGCTCATAACTCCCCATCCGAATTTATTAAGTGCCTATCCGAGTTTCGTAGCTCTCTGTCTGAAGTTCGTAACTCCCTGCACGAAACTGTCCGAATTTCTGAACTCGCTATCCGGGTTTCTTAACTCCCTGTCCGAATTGTGTGTCTCCCTGTCACAAAAAAAGCACGTGCCTGCCGATGCTTAGCAGTGTTGGTTTTCTTGGTAAACAAATCATGATCAAGCAATCCCTACGACAGGAGAGGGGCTGAAAACACGTGTGGACTGCTTGTGGCACGCCCCACGGACTTCAGAGGCACACCTTGTATCAGCTACCAGCAGCAACAACCCTGTGGCAACGAAGCCGAGATACTGACCCCAGGCTCTCGTGTTTGCTCGCTCATAGAATTATTACTTGAGAAATAGTGTGTTTGTGTTTGTCGTCTGTCCGTGCGTGGCCTTTCTGTCCCTATTTTGGCGAAACTCATTGAGTGCAGGCGTCTCCGTTACAACGAGTTGGAGTCCCTGCCAGAAGAGGTCTTCGCAAGCGTACCGGCTCTCGAAGAACTGTAAGTCTTGCAGTGCCAGTGTTTTCTTCCCGGCGCGTTCTCAACAACGAACTATTGGCACCACCACTACTATCAATAGTTGATTGAGCACATCCACGTGGTGGGTGGTACGCTATTATAGCAGTACCGCCCTTACCACAGGCAGGAGTAGAGTTTGCCACACTCACAGGCAATTGATAAAATGGTTGAGACACCCTGTGCCCGAGAAAAAGGAGCTATCGTCAACCATTGGTTGATTGGGTTTGATTGGCTCAGGCTCAGGAGTTACGGTTATTTTTATTCGTCTCGAACGCGGTGACCCTCAACCATAGTAGTGTCGAATACGTTATAAGCTGCAACAACAGCAATGCCCTCCTTAATACCCGGTGGATTGCCAATTTTTAATGGTTGATCGAGGCTTCCTGGTGTCCTATCGTATATACCAGCAGAGGTTACACATATCGGAAACCGGGCGTGTAAACAAACGTACATACCATGGACCTGAATTCATCTTTGAAGTGACCGAGGCCATCTTGAAACCCCCGACCTGAGGCTATCTTGAAACCCCTAGACTAATCTTGAAACACCCCGAATCCATATTGAAACCCCTGAAACCATCTTCAAACAACCCGAACTCATCGTGAAACCCCCGGACCCACCTTGAAACAACCCGAACCATATTGCTACCCCCGAACTGATGTGAAGCACTCCGAACACATATTGGACCCCTCTTGAAACGACCGGATCCATCTTGAAACTCTCGAACCCATCCCGAGCCCCCCTGACCCATGCTGACACCCTCGACCTGAACCCATCTTGAAACACCCCGAACATACCTTGAATCCCCCCCATCCGAACACCTCGAACCCATCTTGAAACTCCGACCCGAACCCATCTTGAAACGCCCGGGCCCATCTTGAAACAACCCGAACCATCTTGAAATTCTCGAACCCATCGGAAGCACTCCGAACCCATGTTGATTTCACAAACCCCTCTTCTTGGAACGCCCCGACCGATATTGAAACTCACGAACCGATCTTGAGCGCCCCGGACCCATCGTAAAACCCTCGAACCCATATTGAGACCCCCCCGAACCCATCTTGAAACCCCCGACCCGAGCCCACCTTGAAACGCCCCGAATCCATCTCGAAACCCCCGAATCCATTTTGAAACCCACGACCCGAATCCATGTATATATATATATATATATATATATATATATTCCAGCCTCCGACAATGTATCGTGCACGTTCCACTCCGACACATTTCAATCGTCTTCTAGTACCACACGCAGTTTAGTCTTGTCTCTGTTCTATCGCTCGGAGCTGCAGCTACCCCGTTTTTCTCTTCCTTAAAGGCTCGTCCTTGCACTTCCCTCCCTTGGGGTGAACGATGTTTGGTGCTTGTCGTGTCGCAGTGTCATGTCGGACAACTCGCTAAGGGAGCTCCCGCAGAGGTTGGTCTCCGCTAATCGAGCACTGAAGAAACTGTAAGTACTACCAGGTGTATGTTCATAGAAGTGTAAAATAATATGTTTATGATCGGTTAGCGTCGAAGGTCGTACTGCACATTGTTCGATGGCATGCATGATGACTCCGGTATGCATATTACTAGTCAGTACGTGTTGTCCATTTGCCCTCTTGCAATACCGTGTAATGTATACCAGGTACCGGGCGCATAACACGCAAAAAACAGGAAGCGAATAAGATTAGGAAAAGGTTTCCACCACGCAATATATGGAAACAACGTATTGAGCGCCCAGGTGTTCAAGGTGTCTTTATCAGGAGTAGGAACGGTGCTCCGTCTCGTAAGGAATGCGTGGTCGATGGTCAATTGGCTAAGGTAAACAACAAATGAGTACGCCCCCCCCCCCCCCCCTCTGTCATCCATACTCAAGTCCGCCTCACACGCGGTTCATAGTAGTATGCAGGTCACCCTTCATGCGACTCACCGAAAACCTCACGGCGCTTCACGCTTGGTGCAAGCATTATTTATTATCTGCCTGGTCGGTGAAAACGTGCCCCGTCCCGGCACTGTAGTGGGGATGCGAGGGTCTATGGTCATACGACTTCGGCCATGCATGATATCGAGTACACCTCCCCCCGGCATTGTAGGGATGCGAGGGTTTATGGCCATACAACTACGGGCGTACATGATAATGAGTACACTCCCTCCCCCCCCTGAGAGGAATTCCTGCGCCGACTTTCTCCAAAGCAAGGCACGCACAAACATCCAGCCCGATGGCTTTGGAAATATCTCGAGGATATCTTCCCCGTGGAGGGCGCCCATGCATCGTTCGGCGTTTACGCCCTCCCCATTGTCGATAAACTTATCACCGAAAATTAGTCTGAGGGGGTGGGTGTGTTATCATGGACCCGTTTTCACTTGCTACTAATGTGAACTTGGAATGTAATTCCTGTTTTACTTGCTTTTAGTGTCGAAGCGTGCTTAAGAAAGGAGTAGCACCTATTACGGGGGGCCATAGTAAATAGGACCAAATACTGGTAGTAAAAATAGGGATATATATATATAGGTTTGTGTGTGTACCGTAGGTCCTACTGGAGTATTTACTTTGGCCCCCCGTAATAATAATACTTCTGAGGCTCCGCTCGCGAGAAGCTCTGTGCTGTTAGTGAGCCACCCAGCAACCGGGTTTTGTTAACTATCGGACGCTAAGCCAAGCACAAAATCAAATGGGCTTGCAACTAGAAAATATGCGATACACATCGGATGCAACTATATTGGATAGTTTGAGAGTTAAGGGAAAGCCTCGCCCCCGTCAGCGGGGAATGTTTGGCATTATTACAAGTGAAACCCCTACGACTGTACCACCGTGCGTATACAGCACGGGCCGGCATGCCATAGGCTTCTTTCCTTCAATTTTATCGCGCATAGGGTTGCCCGTGCTCTTGCTCTCCGCATGCGAACCATTCAGCCAGTAAGATAGTCAACACTACTACTGACCACGCAACGTGCTCGTGGTTATTTCGTCCCAGTAGGTACGTGTGCGCAGTCGTTTTTTAATCTCATAGCGATAATAGTTAAGTTCTTCTGTGCTTTGTTTTCAGTTTTTCCTGGGCGATCGATGCGTGCGTTTTCTTCTCGTTTCAATAAGCACGATCAATCAACACAGACTTGAATACTACAATAGCCCGACCTTCAGCTGTCTAGCTCGGTAGATTCTCCCATCTCACACAGCCCTTATCTTCTGTCGATCGAGAAATTGTTTGTTGGGGATCGATCCTCGAGTTGAGTTATGCCGATTTGGATCTCGTCCTTCTACTATTCGTCCTCGAGCCTTTTCCCCTTTCATCAGGTATGTATTTTGTTTTGTTTTTGCGCGTACGAGCGTGTTGTCGTCGAACATCTACCTCAAGCACATCACACCACAACACGGCACAGCCCATATGCCCTGCACAAAGCAGCAGAGCTAGCACATGCCGATCAGAGCGCGACAACGCAAGCCAGCAGACAGTTTTTGGCGAGAGCCAGCACGCTGTCGACCATATATACAACTTGATGTGTCGATACGAACGAAGGCATCGCGAACGAAGACATCGAAATCTGCCCGAACTACAGAAATGAAAATCTTCGTACTTGTAGTCGTAGGAGCTCTTGGCATTTGCTAGTCGCCAGCCTGCATCTACAATCAAATCGTGGGCCTCTCTGTCCGCTTCAATAGCATTTTTTTATTCCTTATGAGCGAGCGTAGCGGGCGGCGGAAGCCACCCTCGGAGCGAAGCACCTTGTATATGTGTATATATTTTTATATATATATATACATATATATATATATATTATATATGTGTGTATGTATATATATATATATGGGTGTGTGGTGTCTTGTGGTAACATCACCTCGTCGTCGCTTATGTCGCACCTGGTATACAGTTGGAGACCAATGGGACCTCCCTCTCTCCTGCGATCAGCCGGAGACTCTCACCCAGAGCCACGAACTAGACCCCCGCGTTGATTCACCGGTCGGTATTTAACGCGGCACGTCATCGAGGAGGTTTGCTACTCCTGTAAAATAGACACTGCAACACTGACGCTGTGGTCGGCATGCCTCGCGCACCACGATAGGCGGCCGGGAGGGTCTGTTTTTAAGCGTTTCCTACGTTTTCGTGCTGTTGGACGGGGTCACGGATGGAAGCGGCATTGCTTTATTATGCCCTCTGTCTGTACAACCAAGAGGCTTTCTCCAACCCCGGGGATACACTTTTTGCGCCCCCGTTTGTGGTGCCAGGACTACTGTCTGTTGTTGTAACTTTCCGTCGTCGCTTCTATTCGTACCGGGTGCCAGGTATCATATGTGTATGCAGTAGTTTGGGATCAAAGATAGGCCTCTCTGCTGCGGCATGAGATCACACCCATACATAGTGTATTCGTTTCCCCCTCCCTCAGTGATGTCCTCGTAGCTGAGATGCCTCTTACGCAATATATTTCCCGCGGGGTGTTTAACATCTCTATTTTTGTTTTACCTGGATACATACCTTGACCCCTAGGTTGGTTCGGTTTCTATGCTCCCGCGGGAGCACTGCATGGTTACCTATACACCCCATATGACCACAGTCCTTCCCAGCGTAGCTCCCTTGAGCACCTCGAGCAGCGCGCGCACATTGTCTCTTTCGTCGTTGATGTGGCAGGGTGGTTATTCGTGAGGGTGTCCGTCCCGCCCGCTCAAACCTTTCTCCCCATGGCCTCCTTACCGGTCACACCGTTCCAATGGTTCGACGACGCGGCGGTGGCGTTTGATGCAAAGCCTCCCCCCCCCGCTGTTCCTCTTGCTAGAGCAACTGCTATAAATCATCGATTCCCACCTGATGATTTAGATATATCATGTTAGATAGATCAATCCTTGATCTGTATGATCTGGCTCATACTGCCGGGTGGGAGCCGTATAAATCCTACACTGTCTAGGACATGTTTCCTGGGTTGGATAACTACTATACCGTCAGTTTACAGATCCTCCACATTGTCAAGCTCTCACAAAGACACAGGTTGGGACTTGGATTGATATAGGCCGTGATGTGTCCAACGTGGGATGTCGTCCAGTATTTCAGGTCTGATCGGCAACATCTTCTATGTCTGAAACCCGTGGATCGTGGGGCCCCTTTAGAATATGTGGTATGCATGATTGGAACAAACTATGCACGTTGTCAGTGAGCAAATAAATAAAATACTTATTATTTAGCGTCGTGAGAGGTCGACGTTGAAACTCATGCATGCTGCGCCTTGTCCGATGGCGGAAAACAACACAAATCAATAAATAACAGGTCCCTGACGTCCAACAGTCTCACCACGCTTCCATCGGGGCTGCTGTCCGGCTTGCCGGAGTTATCGAAACTGTGAGATCACTGAGAGCGTCTTAAAAAATTGGATGGTGGGCACCCTGTTGGTTAAATAGAACGTTGACATGTGCGTGAGTGCGATTCTCAGCCATGATCGCTTCTTCTCCAGGTGAAGAATGAAAAAAAAGGAGAAAATATGCCCCGCTGCAATAGGGGTGCGTCGCACCTACCGACCCAGGCTACGATAGGGGCACGTAGCACCCTATGACCCCCCTCACGATAGGGGTATGTAGTAAATACCGACCCCCGCTGCGATAGGAGTACGTAGCACCGTATGACCCCCGCTATGATAAGGATACGTAGCATCGTGTGACCCCCGCTACGATCGGGGTACGTAGCACCTACCGACCCCCGCTACGATATGGGTACGTAGCACCGTATGACCCCCGCTATGATAGGAATACCTAGCACCAACAGTAAAAATGATGAGGCCCATCAGCTTCAGCAACCGAGTCTCAGTTAAACAATGTAAGGCCAAGCCCCCGACACCTTACCAATCCCACGGGTTACATACGTACTGTGGATCTAACCAAAAACGTTTTTTTTCATGGAACAAAAAACATCGAATCCAAGGGTTATATCGGTAGTTTGAGAGCTGAGGAGCCCCCCCCTTCAGGCGTCTTTTTTTGGGCTATTCTAAATATCGATTTTAAGCATTTACCGTGGCACGGACCCTCGATTCCGACCCGGGAGGGCGGGGTGGGGGGCTCGCCCGCAGAGATCAAATACCGAGATCGATTCGAAATCACACTTTGGAAATATTTTGTTGGTGGGGAGCGATAGCCTATTTGTCGCTGTACCTTCTGATCAACGCTCCCCGAAGCGGTGTGTCGCACACTTGCTTGATGCTACAAGTACATGCGTGCTTAATGCAGGCGCGGTCCTGCCTACGTACTTCGTACATACCTATTCGGGTTTACACCATAGGTTTCCGATACGATGTGCAGTAGTATACATTTGCCGTGTGCAGATCGTTCCTTTGTTTGCTTTCGACCGCGCCTGCCTCATATACCGTTGGAACTCCCTCCTCCTCCTCCTCCTCCTCCTCCTCCTCCTCGTCTTCCACTCACACCGATGGAACCTTCTCCTCCTCCACCATCTCCTCGTTCTCCCTCCCTTCCACCTCCTCCTCCCCATTTATTTTCCTCCTTCCCCCCCTCCTTCCCCTCCTACTACTATGCTGCTACCCCTACCACTACTATTATTACGACTTTTCTCGTGCGAACAGGTATTTGCGAGGCAACCAGCTGACAACGTTGCCGGACGGGCTATTTTCCGAGCTTCCTGCATTGAGCATATTGTGAGTGGGCGCATCCCGCTTGAGGGAGGGGTGCGTGCTCATGCCATACATGGCCGTATGTAGTCGTATGATCATACAGTAGTCCCTCGCATCCCTAGAGTAGTGCCGGGGCGGAGCACGTCGGACTTTCGCCGACGAGGCACACATTTTGGCGAAACCGATGTTACGAGTACACCTCGATCATAGCACCCGTCTCAGGAGAGAATTTCGATGCTACTGGTAACCCTTACCATAACGCACGTCTCAAGGTTAAGGCATACGTCCTGCATGACACCTCCCCTTCCCCCCCCCCCCGTCCCCCGAAACAAAGCCGCCCAGCACAACCTTATGAACGCAGCCATTAGTCCTCAGACGCCTTTTGGTTGTGAAGTGAAGTTTTGCCTCCCCTGGTTTTTCTTGCCAAGCGTTTTAGAGGTCCCACGCCTGCCGGTTCATTCGGGACACGCCTTCCACTGCTGCAGTTGTTGCCGTGCCCGATCCAATCCAGCAAACGGAGGACACAGGTAGGGCAAGGAGGGTGCACTATTTATAGACGCTACACTATACTGGATCGGATCGGGCACGTGAGGAGAATCGTGCGACTCGTCTGGCCTGTCGCCGTGCATTGTTTCAGTGTTTTCGCGACTACACAGTAAATGTTAGAGAGCACCTATATATTTCCGTTGACGTTAAATCTTACGACTACAGCAGGGGTTCCTGCCGCCGCAGTGATTTCTTAGACGATGTACCAATCAAAACGAAATTTGTCTTCCGAGAAGAAAACGGATGGCGCAGAAACTACACGACGAAACAAGAGCGCCGAAGAAGCTCGGATACTGACCGCCCTCCCCCCAACACCGTCGCCTGTCCCTCCTGTTGGCTGTCGTCGATCCTCTTTCCCACGCCGCACGCCGCCGCCTCGCTCCTGTTGCCGCGTCTGTGCCTGTGCCTCTTGCAGAGAGCTGAGAGACAACGACGATCTTCAGTGTGTCCCAACAAAGTGAGCGAGAGCGTACCTCGAGCCTTCAATTTTTGCTCACTTGCACGGGGGAATACATTCTATTGCGGGGGACCATATTAAGTAGGACCTGCGGTACTCACAAAAATATATATATTTCGCTATTTTTACTAACACTATTTGGTTATATTTACTATGGCCCCCTGTAATAGTAATCAGAACCTAATTATGAATTGTAAACATAATGGATGCGTGGTTTTGGGCTCATTCGTGGGTCCTGATTACTAAAATACTTCGACGTATGATACACCGCAGAGGCGTTCTACGACAGAGATTCACCCTCCACTTACTGAGGCTCCTCGCCTAAGGAGCTCCATGTCTCTCACCCGAAAAATGATTACAGCAAAAAATCGAATTGACTCCCGATGAATAATCCCGTGGCCCAAGTATACAAAAACGTCATTTTTCGAAACAAGATTTGGCATTCCGACGATTTTGGGTTAACCCTTCTAGAACTACAACTGCGGTCCCGTTTGGGGGACAATCCATTCAAATTCTGAGTAGTTTGTCCTCAAAACGGGACTGCGGCACTAAAAGGGTTAAGGACCCCCGTCATTCGAAAAGCAGTTTAGCGAAAATGTGCTAACTCTATAAAACGCGTCCGCAATAGTGCCTTCATTTCCGCGTTACCTCAGCTACTACTACTATAGAACTGTGCTACTGCTTTAACAAAAATGCGGTCTTCCGAATGATGTCTCCTCCTGGATTACGTGAACCCCTCCCTGCGGATATCCCTTTCACGAGGCGTGCTGCGATAGGGGCTAGGGGTGGTACTTTTTCTTAATGACGGGGCTCCCTAGGCAGAGGAGGGACTCTACCCCCGTGTGAATTCCTTGCATACGTTTGCTGTTCTCCGTTACAGAGCCGTAGTGGGAAGGGGGGCGGAGAGCCTGCCTTGTGACCTCGGATAATATGAGTGACTACCAGGACGGAAAGAGAAAAAATAAAGAGCGGAGATAAAAGAATCGGAAGAAGAAGAAAAAATATTTTGAAGAAAACAAAAACTACCGTACGCCATGGGATGGTTCATCTTGGTTTTGGTGTCCGTCAGTTATTTGGGTAAGATGGAGAGCCTCCTGGAGTGGGGAGAGGCTCTACACACCTGGTGTTTAGGAGCTGCGGGTATCCCTAAAAGGCAAACACGCGCCCCCATCATGCGCTCCGACGTGCTCCATATCTGTCATTCAGTATATTGTGGTGGGATCCCCTCGAAAAGTAGCGGGCTTGCGATCTGCACAATAAAGGTGCGGAAGTACAATCGAAAATTTCTGCACAGTACCAGGGGTATTGTTTTCCACGCTCGCTTGTCTATCTGTCTGCCGGCGACGATTGCTCCACCTAACATCCACCGACTACTGCCTGTGTGTCTATCTATCATATCTATCACCACAGAATATTCACGGATGACTGATTTCCCCTCATGTTTTACGTTGTTTTGCCATCCGACGATGTGCAGCAGTCTTTGGAGTAAAAAGGTGTCAATCGCAAAAAAGCGTCAAAGCATGAAGAAAAAACGAAGACAGGTCAAACGACGAACCGTCCCAAACCGATGTGACCCACAAAGAAACCTCCTAAACCGAAACGCCCCCGCTGCATCTCATCCGCCTCAACAGCGAGCCCCCCCCGCGCCCCCCCCACCCTCTACGACTTGCCAACGAAGTATCGACCAAATAAGTCGCCCTCCGTCTCTGTTATTTGCCACCATTATACAGCAATCGCTCTCTCTTTACTGTTGTGTTTCGCCCCCGCAAACAA
The DNA here is from genome assembly GCA_031213475.1 of Nereocystis luetkeana. Taxonomy (NCBI): domain Eukaryota; class Phaeophyceae; order Laminariales; family Laminariaceae; genus Nereocystis; species Nereocystis luetkeana. The sequence goes on along the minus strand of JARUPZ010000027.1, from coordinate 3,500,319 downwards.
TCTGCAGCACTGCGCGCACAGTAAGGGTGGATTCAAGCGACATGAAAAGCGGCACGTGCGGTGAGTAGCAGTAGTAGCAGTAGCAGTAGTAGTAGTAGCAGTAGTAGCAGTAGTAGCAGTAGTAGCAGTAGTAGCAGTAGTAGCAGTAGTAGCAGCAGTAGCAGCAGTAGCAGTCGCAGTAGCAGTAGTAGCAGTAGCAGTAGTAGTAGCAGTAGCAGTAGCAGTAGCAGTAGCAGTAGCAGTAGAAGTCGTAGTAGCAGTAAAAGTCGTAGCAGTAGAAGTCGTAGCAGTAGAAGTCGTAGTAGCAGTAGAAGTAGTAGCAGTAGAAGTCGTAGTAGCAGTAGAAGTCGTAGTAGCTGTAGAGGTCGTAGCAGTAGAAGTAGTAGCAGTAAAAGTAGTAGCAGTAGCAGTAGCAGTAGCAGTAGCAGTAGCAGTAGCAGTAGCAGTAGTAGTGGTAGGGGTAGTGGTAGGGGTAATAGAAGTAGTAGTAGTAGTAGTAGTAGTAGTAGTAGTAGTAGTAGTAGTAGTAGTAGTAGTAGTAGTAGTAGTAGTAGTAGTAGTAGTAGTAGTAGTAGTAGTAGTAGTAGTAGTAGTAGTAGTAGTAGTAGTAGTAGTAGTAGTAGTAGTAGTAGTAGTAGTAGTAGTAGTAGTAGTAGTAGTAGTAGTAGTAGTATTAATAGTAGCTGTAGCTGTAGTAGTAGCTGTAGTAGTAGCTGTAGTAGTAGCTGTAGTAGTAGCTGTAGAAGTAGCTGTAGTAGTAGTAGAAGTAGCTGTAGTAGTAGTAGAAGTAGCTGTAGTAGTAGCTGTAGTAGTAGCTGTAGTAGTAGTAGCTGTAGTAGTAGCTGTAGTAGTAGCTGTAGTAGTAGCTGTAGTAGTAGCTGTAGTAGTAGCTGTAGTAGTAGCTGTAGTAGTAGCTGTAGTAGTAGTAGTAGTAGTAGTAGTAGTAGTAGTAGTAGTAGTAGCTGTAGTAGCTGTAGTAGCTGTAGTAGTAGTAGCTGTAGTAGTAGTAGCTGTAGTAGTAGTAGTTGTAGTAGCTGTAGTTGTAGTAGTAGTAGCTGTAGTAGTAGTAGTAGTAGCTGTAGTAGTAGCTGTAGTAGTAGAAGTAGCTGTAGTAGTAGTAGAAGTAGCTGTAGTAGTAGTAGAAGTAGTAGTAGCTGTAGTAGTAGCTGTAGTAGTAGCTGTAGTAGTAGCTGTAGTAGTAGTAGTAGTAGTAGTAGTAGTAGTAGTAGTAGTAGTAGCTGTAGTAGCTGTAGGAGTAGTAGTAGTAGCTGTAGTAGCTGTAGTAGTAGCTGTAGTAGTAGCTGTAGTAGTAGCTGTAGTAGTAGCTGTAGTAGTAGTAGCTGTAGTAGCTGTAGTAGCTGTAGTAGTAGTAGCTGTAGTAGTAGTAGCTGTAGTAGTACTACTGTAGCTGTAGTAGTAGTACTTCCAGGCCCTCACGTTGCTCGTAGACGGTTGATACTATCAAAAGTCATCACTGTTTTGGTCGCTATCTTCAACACCCAAAGGGGTTGATAGCAGTAAGTAGCAGTAATTTCGACGATTTTGGAGACTTTATTTCTCTACTGCTCGCCCCCCCTTCGACTCAGCCTTGCAGCCATGCGTGTCAAGTGATACTCAACTCATCCCCTGTGCTGCTGCAAAGAGCTATGGTTCACCACACTAACTATTTGGCCCATAAAATGGGGTTACAGTACTAAAGGTGTTAGGATGTCTCCGCTCTGGAAACTCCGCAGTCTGTCATAGAAAGGTGAACAGTACTGACTGTATATACTGAAACCAAGAGGGAGCCAACTACTGACGACAGCATTAGACACCCCAATAGTAAACCTCGGCGGTCGTTCACCCCGTAGCTTCCAACATTGCGAGGTTCCGCATTGACTGCATGGTTCTACTGAACACATTTATTACCCAGGAAGTAAATCATTTACGATTCTGACGGCTCTCTCTCGCTCGATGTTCGTCTTGGCCCAATCATCGCTCTCTACATTGCCCTTCCTTTGTCGTGGTCGATGCCAACGTCTCTTTCTTGCCCTTCGTCGTAGTCGATTGTAACGGCTCTCTATTTCCCTTCGCCGTTACCAACCCTAACGACTCTCTCTTGCCGTTCGGCGTGGCCGATTCCAACTGCAGTCTATCTTGCCGTTGCTCACTGTAACGAGTCTCCCTTGCCCTTACCCGAGGCCGATTGTAACAGCTCTCTCTCTTGACATTCGCCGCGGTCGATTCTAGCGGCTCCTTAACTTGCCCTTTGCTGTGGTCGATTACAACGACTTTCTCTCGGCTGTCTTTCGCCGTGGCCTGTTCTAACCGCTCTCTCTCTCTCTCTCTCTCTCTCTCTCTCTCTCTCTCTCTCTCTCTCTCTCTCTCTCTCTCTCTCTCTCTCTCTCTTCTTGCCCCACCCGCACTTTGTCTTCTTGTTTTTTTCGTCCCGTCGTCTGGTCAACTCAGAATGCGACCTGGAAGGTGAACCACTCTGCGAATCCCCCCAAGTCTGCGCTCCCGCTACTGGTGGATATATCTGCGAGGACTGAGTTCGTCCACGAATATATGGACACGAAGGAGCCGAAATCAAAGATCAGAGACATCGGCCTTTAGCCAGCGACGTTAAACAATGGTCACAGCGGCTGCCCGTGTAAGCGTCTGTAACTCGACCAGAACGTCCATCACGTAACCAGGTTCGTAAAGGTAAGAAGTTTCAAAAAAAGAGGCCGTGTATTTCAGAGAGATCTGGGTTTGTCACTACCGGTATCTCGTAGACACGAACAAGTTGGCAAGTAAAGAGCCGTTACAGTGGTCGGGAAACACCACTAAATACCGCGCCGAGAAAAGTATACAGGTTACGGACGTAAGTGGTGGTATGTGTGTTGCTGGTACTACTACTGTAGCCATCTGGTGTCGACAATTGTGTCAATAAGATGTGGGGCGCCCGCTTGCGTTTGTAAGATGGACTATTTCTCCATCAGAACACGTGCGCAAAACGACGGTTTCGGAACAAACTCAGAAACTCGTGGAAGTATGTGAATGTGCCGCGTTGCCCGATGACGGAATCGTGTTTTGACCTAAGAAACCGCGGCCCTGGGTCATAATTATTTTATTTTATTGCTATTTTATCAACGGGGGTGGTATCCTGCAGTATGGTGGCTCCAAGAAGCCACCCACCCCGGGCGATAGTTATGTTGGGTTTAGCTTTTTTAGATATCGGGGGGGCTTCCCACGTTGTGTGGTATCTAGTATACCGCTCCCCGGTGAAAAAGGGAGCATGCTCATTCGATTTTTGCTTTATTTATCACCGAGGGTGATATCGATGGGGGATGATAGCGGTATGGATGATACGGCAGGAAATCATTGTGGTACGTTTGGCGAACCCACCCAGGTAGCAGAGGGGGGTCATAATAGGCAGAGATGTCTAGATAAACCGGTGCCGAGGCCGGTACCTACCGAATATTAACCTCAATTGTACGAGGACGAAGTGTGGTGGAAACGGGTTTAGAAGGCTAGAACCGAAAACCCATCGAAATCCGTTCCCACTACGTACAGTACGTACAAAAACGTCATATTCCACCTCGAAGACTCTGCGAGTGTTCGAGCGGCATACATACACGCGTGTATACCATGGAGATGTAGGTAATACCTCCATTGGACCGGTATACTTGTACTTTTTTCAACATGTACTCGTGCACGAACTTTGTTTTAGTGGCTTGATAGTTGATTTCCGTAGTAGTGGTGGTGGTTATACCTGCTATTTTAATTTGATACTACTGTAAATGTATACTACTAAAGTACTACCGGTACAACAGGTATTCTACTGACGACGTACGAGTACGCGGGCGTTTTTAGTTAGAAAGTCTGTTGTTTGTAGCACTTGAATTATACGATGATTTGCTTACATTTTGATTCAAGCTGTGCTTTCAGTACAAATACAGTACTTGTACAACAGGTTGTATGTTCCCCCCCCCCTCCTCCCACCCCTCCCTTCCCTCCTTCCCCCTTTCTTTGGGGATAAGGGATACAACATCTTGTAACCCCCGTTTTTTCGCATCGTTCCCGGCGTTTTCGGTGCCGCGTTATACAAGACATCCAGAGTCACCCCACGGTAGGGGTTGTACGTTTTGGGCCAAAGGTTTTTGACCGATTGAGTTCCTTAAGTAAGGAACCAGCAGTTGGGATGAAAGTTTAACTCGCATATTCGTCTTCGTTAGGACTAGCGCATGCAAGCGCCGGTCGGGTGGCGTGAACAAATTTCTTCCAAGTGTTGTATCGGGTGAGATATTGAGCTCCTAATGCGAGGGGCTCAGGAACTTCTGGTGCACCCCTACCGTGGGATGGCTCTCCATCCCTGACACATAGGGGGGGGGGGGGGGGGGTACTCGATAGGAGAGATGTACTCGATATCATGCATGGCGGTAGTCGTCTGACCATGGACCCTCGCATCTCTACAATGCCGGGACGGAGCATGTCGGATTTTCACCGACCAGGCAGACATTGCTTGCAGCAATGGGGGGGGGGGGCGGGACGGGGGGGGGGGAGGGGGGGGGGGTACTCGATATCATGCATGGCCGTAGTCGTATGACCATAGGCCAATAAGGGGGGCTGAAAAAGAAAACTGAGACAGGTGGACATTCTGACACTTCCAGACAGGTACAGGGGGGGGAGGTGATACAGTAGCAACATGTAGAAAGTACCCGTGTTGTCGGTGTATCGCTTGATATTCAAGAGCCCCCCAGCAGGGGTGGTACGCGATGCTGTGGCTGGGCGCTTTCGACTCGAGGGCTGAGCTAATGGACCTTCCCATCTAATGTTGTGGTAGTAAGATGTATATATATATATGTGTGTATATGTCTGAGTATCACACCGTCAGTGGCCTTTGACTTGCCTCACTTAAGGCAACATGTCCAGCTCCAAAATACATCGTGGGTAAGCCCAGAGAGATCGCGAGGACTGCCTGGTGCTTGGTACGCATTAACCCTTCTTCTGAGACACCACCAGTCACAGCACCGGTACGCTGTAGTAGTAGTGGGGGGAGTGCAGCAATTTCGACTGATATTGGCATCCTTGCATAGCAGCTTTGGGCACACGCCCTTTTATGCTTCGGCAACTCGGGCTGCGTCGTGCGACATATATGGTGTATAGGAAGTACTTGCACTTCGACGTAATATGGTATATGGTATCGTCGCTTTGTTTTTGCTTTTTCCCATTTTTCCTGGTCGAAGTCTTCAAGGGTGGTCAACGGAGCTTAACGAATGATGCCATCTTCGGGCGCATTATCGGCAGAAGCATTTTTTAGTGCAGTAGTAGCGCTGTTGTAGCAGAGCTTGCTGTGTACGGCTACAAGCTTGGCTCATTCGAATCCACGATATTTTTATGTACTACTTATTTATTCTGTACGCCTACGCAATATTCCTGCACCCCTCACTGTAGTAGTACAGTGTGAAGGACGAGAGGGCATCGTTTCGCCAATCAGATTTTCCTTTTCTACATACTTCGAAGTAGGCGAAGATGTATACTCCTCTGTCATCCATCGAAATTGAAAACATTATGTTAGAAAAGACGAAAACAAACTACTACTGTGTTTTTCAGGTACGGTAAGTACTGAAATTATTACCGGTATACAGCTGGTATCCAAACCCTTCACACCACTTGGTTCGCAAAATGTCCTTAAATCCCGAAACCTCGAACAAACCTCGACCCTAAATCGGCTCTCTGCTCTCAGCGCTCCTCAGCGTTTCTTAGACGTATTTTTTTTGCGTTGTCCGTGCTAGCGCGAGATGAGGCTCACTTCATGGGACGAAACTGCCTCATGGTGATCCCCGACCCCGACTGTGTCGGGAGCGGCCTCGGGTGTGCTTGCGCCGTGCTCTGGCTGCCGGCTAGCTGGGTGGGAGTACGTCAGCAGTGAGTTGGACCAGTTGAGTGGTCGATACTTGATTTATAACAGCTTCCGTGCCCTCGCTGCCGGCAGTAGAGTGGCCGATACTTGATTTATCACAGTCTCCTGGCCAAAGATTTTGGTTGATGACCTACCTTTGCCCCGTCAGGCCTACCTTTGGCCCGTCAAGCCTTCTTCTGAAATATAACAATTTTGAGCAGTGGGATGTCGTTGACGGCTGTCCGTCGTGGGGCAAACGTGTCGTCAGCCGAGATATATGCTCGCTCGTGACGGTGAAAATAGTATGTTCACGATGCCAGCACCCAGATTGGACCTCTTCTCCTTTGGCCGAGACGGGAGAGGCCGCATCCTCCGCGGCTTTCGACAGTTCATGGCGGTAAGAGTGTGGGGAATATGGGCTTGGGTGGCCGGTCTCATGCTCCGCCGTTGCTTGTGCGTTGAGGGTTGGGCATTTCCGAAACGAGTGTCGAGATTCCGATTCGGGCTATTTTACGTGTGGAAGCACGAGTTTTGCGCAAAAATGTTGATATTCGTAGGCTAGTATATGGCCGCGAAACGAACGTCACGAACCTCTTCGGCTGCTGTGCACGCCGAGCGACCAGACTCCGTAAGACAGAGAGGACGGATTATCTGGTGTCGACCGAATCGGACGAGGCTACGCCGCGGGACGAGCGGTACGGTGGTGGAGGTCCACACGGCGGTGTCTGCGAAAATAATTTTGCACACACAGCAGCACTGACTGGCGGACTCCCATTGGACAGCAGTGTCACATGCAGTAGGAATGGCATACATCGTGGAGTTTTGGTTGTGTTGTGAAGGCGTTTTGTATTATTATGTATCTGCCAAGAAAAAAAGAAATGTAGGTTTCCGTAGGAAACTGGCGTTTGTGAGGCGGGTTGAATTCGAGTAACGGAATAGTTTGAATTAGGCCGACGTACAATTAAGTGTGCGACGCACGCGCCCAGTCTCCCGCCGGCGTAAGACAGCGGAGGCAACGAGCTACGAGCACGTCCGAGTGGACGAAGGAGAGAGCGGGCTCGTCTTGTCGATACCGTGGTATCACTACCTTCGCGTGGTAGAACACAGCGAGACCAATTCTGCCCAAGCCGCGGCCCGCCGCCCTGGGTAACCTACCCACCAACGAGTGCCGCTACGCGTGGAGTGGCGACGCCTGCCCCAGGCCCGCCTGCCCGTTCGAGCATCACCAGGTCTCCCCCGCAGCCCGCACGGGGGGGGCAGGCCCGGCGCGCAGCACGTCCTGCCCCCCTCCCCCCCCCCCCTCCCCCTCCGCCCCAGCTGTCGCATGCCCCCGGCGCCGGGGGGGGCAGGGGACGGTCGCCGAGCGTCGCGCGGTTCAGCAGGAGTTACACCGGGAGCGGGAGCGGTGCGGCCTCTTCGGGAGCCGGAGCGGCCAGGGGCGGGGGCGGCAACTGACAATATGGGCTCTGCCGCCAGATAGGGCCGACCGCGGGGGGGGGGTGGCAGCAGGAGCAAACGGGTTGTTCGCTGACGCCTCGAGGTCCGTGGGACTTCACAGTGTTCCCACACCCGGATCGGTTTCGCCGGCTCTGTTTCATGGTGAGTGTCTGATACAATCTAGCGGGGGCGAGTTCGAACTACGCAGCGCGGAGCGGGATTACGTATCGCAAATCGGGTCGGGGGTACGGTAAGCAGGACTGCAGAGCCGGCGGGTGGTAGCAGGATGAACACGAGCGTGCGCGCGACAGACAACCGCGAGGGCCAGGTCCCCTTGTTCCTCGTAGAGATGCCAACCGTGCTTCACCTACAGCTGCTCGAGGGCCCTCGCGAGGGCGCGGTTCCCCGTCCCGCGCGCGTCGGCTGTGCCGAACCGCGGGACGGCTTACTCAAACGTGCCAGAGTACCGAAAGAAACACGAACAAACAAAAGAGAAAAACAAACAAACAAACAAACAAACAAACGAACACACAAACAAAAACAGCGTTGCGAGTGCGAGGGCGGGGCCTCCCCCGGGTTTGGTTCCCCCTTCTGCGGAAGGTTCCCACAACCCTCGCCAGCGTACAAGCGTTAGGTTTCCCCGGGGCTAGGTTCCCCGTATTCTTTACGAGAACAAGGTTGCACATCCCGCAGCTGCTCGAGTGCGAGGGCTAGTTTCCCCTGGGCTTGGTTCCCCCTTTCTGCGAGGGTCGGCGTGCCGATCTCGTGCGAGGTTACGGCAGTTCGGGTGTTTTTTTCGGTTGTTTTCGTTTCCGAGGGCTGGGTTCCCTCCTCCCCCCCGTTTGGACGGGACAACAGGTCACAGTCGACAGTTGTTCGAACGCGAGGGCTCGGTTCCCCAGGTTTCGGCTGCGAGAGACTCAGGTTGCCGAGAGGGTTTTTGTTTCCAGAGGGCAGGGTTCCCTCCTGTCCTCTGTCAGTCGGGACAACAGTTCACACCTCGTAGCTGCGCGATGGCGGGGGGCTAGGTTCCCCAGGGCTAGGTTCCCCCTCCCGCGAGCGGCGGCCGCACCGACTTCGCGCGAGGCGCCGTCAGCTTCGGTGTGTTCGGTTCGAGGGCTGGGTTCCCTCCTTTCCCTTTTCCAGATGGAACGACAGCTCACACCTCGTAGCTGCTCGTGGGCGGGGGCTAGGTTCCCCAGGGCTAGGTTCCCCCTCCCGCGACAGTCGGCCGTGCCGACACCGCGCGAGGCGCCGTCAGTTTCTTGGTGTTCGGTTCCGAGGGCTGGGTTCCCTCATTTCCACTTTCAGACGAGAAAACCAGTTCACACCTTGTAGCTGCTGGAGTGCGGGGGCTAGGTTCCGCAGGGCTCGGCTCCCCCTCCCGCGAACGCCGGCCGTGCCGACATCGCGCGAGGCGCCGTCAGCTTCGGTGAGTTCGGTTCCGCGGGCTGGGTTCACTTTTTTGGTTCTTCCCGTGCAGACGGGCCAACAGTTTACCGCCCGCAGTTGCTCGAGTTCGTGGGTCAGACCCCCTAAGGAGAGGCTACCCCTCCCGCGAGTGTCGGCAGTCCCGACATCGCGGGGAACTCATTCAGTTGCAGAGGCGTTTGTTTCCGAGGGCCGGGCCCCCTTCCCCTTTCCCTTCCAGATGGGACGATCAGTTCACCCCCTAGCTGCTCGCGTGCGCGGGCCTGGTTCCCCAGGGCTAGGTTCCCCCTCCCGCGAGCGTCGGTCGGCCCGACCTCGCGTGAGGCGCAGGCAGCGGGGGCGGGTTCACTGTACTTGACCCGGCCTAAGGATCGTGCAATGGTGATCGTCCGCGCCATACTTACTTTATGCGAAACGCGGAACGCCAACAGAACTCATACGCACTCGAACACTCGCACATGGCAGGATCGAAACAGTGGCCGTTGGAGCCGCGGCAAGGCGAAACGCGCCGGCCACGAGTAGCCAAGCACACGTTCGATCCGGTCGAGTCGCGGACAGGTTGCGGTTCAGCACGCTCGCGGCTTCCTGATGGGGAGTCGCTTCGTCGACCGCAGACCGAAGTCATGGTACGGACCTGGCATACAGAAAAAGCCAACCTTGGTAAGGAAAACCTTGGTAAGGAAAACCTCGATGCACGCGCTAAACAGGAACTGCTGTACAAGCTGGCCGACATTTACACGGACCTGACGAGACACTACCGCGGCGTCGTGGGCGACGTGGCCCGGGCGCTGGGGGGGTCTCTGATAGCACCACCGGTAGATGCCACGCAAATGCAGCGGTACTTTGGTGAAATAAAAGATTTTGGTGCCATTGACAAACTGCTCACGATAGTTACCAGAGGGATCCCGGTGCATGCTGTATCCCACAGACGAGGCCTGGAGCGAGCCCTTCAGTATGGTAACCACCGCAGCGTCGCCGGGCACATGGCAGTTATTTGGGACAAGCTTTGTGAAGACGTAAGACGCCAAAAATGCCTCGTTATAAAGAAAGCAGCCGCGCACGAAATCCCACACCTACGGGTGTCACCGCAGGGAGCAGTCGTCACACACAAGGTTCGGATAATTAATGACTTCTCCTTCGAGGCGCAGAACAACAAGAGGAAGGGAGGATTGAATGCCGACACTGACTCGGACAGCGTGCCTCCGTGCCTGTGCGCAGAAGCCCTTCCCAAATTCCTCGCGGAATTCGTCAGCCTGCGAAAGAAATTCCCGACCAAGCGTATTTTGATGAGCAAGGCTGACGTTTCGGATGCCTTTCGCAACGTCAGAATAGGCCCTGACGAGGCTCACAACTTCTGCTACACGGTAGGGGAACTGGTGGTAATTGATTTCCGTTTGACGTTCGGTTGGTCAGGGTCCCCCGGATTTTGGGGCGCGATGTTGGCAGCCGCTGAACACGCTCACTGTAATACCACGGTGGGGTCGGCCCAGATACTGCAAGAAGGAACAGAAATGATGGCTCATGTGAAGGTGGTAGACCGGTGGGAAGAAGGAAACCCCACGAGTGTACCCGCAGACGCAAACATTCGTTCGAATCGTGGGGGGGGGGAGTCGGACCCCTTCTTCGTTACCGTATACGTGGACGACTACTTGCTATTACGGGGGACCATAGTTAACAGGACCTATGGTACACATAAAAACCTATATGTTTAACCATTTTTACTAACAATATTTGGTCCTGTTAACTATGGCCCCCCGTAATAGTTAAGGTGCAGCATTCAGACGTAGACTTGTCCGCGTTAATCGCCTCGGCCTAGCTAGCTTCCGATCACGTACGGTTATTCGGGCCGGGCGAGGCAGGCGCCACGCCGATCCTAGCGCCCAAAAAGAGTACAGACTGGGACTCCAAGATTGATGCCCTGGGCTTCACCATAAACTCGCACACCATGAGAATCTCCTTGACACGTGAAAAAACAGAAGCGATCAAAAGCCTTTTGGACGATCACTGGCCTACGCACAGACGACGCGCAAAAGCAAGGGACGTCCTCAGTATGGCAGGGAAGCTCTGGAACCTGACATACGTAGTACGCGCCGGCAGGTATTTCGTGTGGAGATTGCTGAGGCTCACGGGGCTGCACGATGAGCGAAACCCTAGGAATCAGCACAGTGTTAGACTAGGCAGAGAGTTCCACGCCGACCTCCTTTTTTGGAAGTGGGCAATAAATCACAAGCTCCTGCAAATAGGGGAGGCAATTAGTGCGCCCTGCTACACCGCGCTCAAACGACCGGCCAAACGACACTATATTTCCGACGCCAGCTTCGAAGCGGTAGGCGGGTACTGCGTCGAGAAGAAGGTCTTCTGGAGATACGACCTACCGCCCGCACTAACGTCAGAACTAAAACGGAAGGCCGAACGACGCGAAACTTGTACCATCACGATCAACTTGCTAGAGTTACTGGGGATGGTAGTGACATCGTGGGTAATGCTTGAAATGACAGGGGACAGACCAGCGTCCGTAGGAGATCCGATCGCGATGCGGGGCGATAACGTCGCCGCCGTTACATGGGCTATGTTAGGGAGGGCGTGTCTACTTATGAGAATGCTCGGCCGCCTTGAAATCAGGGGCGGCTGGAGTCGCGCTGCCAAGCACATACCTGGCGTGCAAAACACCTTAGCGGCCGGCATATCGCGTTGGCCACGAGCCGAGCTACAAAAACAAAAAAGTTAGGGAAGCGACGGGTAGCAACGACTGGGTGGAGCAGGATATCGGCCGCCAGGGGATAAGGATCTTTGACGTCGTGCTGAGGACCAAAAACGTTTGTAACCGACATGACGAACGGCTGTGGGGCATCATGGTCAACGGACGGGACTCTGTTTGACTTTGCGTGCACGGCGCCCCACGGGGACCACACGGCACCCCCCCCCCCCCCCCTTCGTTTCCCGCTGTTCACTCTACATGTACTGGCGACGCCCACAGGAACAGGGCAAAAAAAGATGGAGGATAAGAAGGAGGTGGCTCGTCTGGTGGAGACGCTGGCGCTTGGGTCGGTGGGAGAGAGTACCCAGAAAAATTACCTAAGTAAGTGGAAGGTCTGGGTGGCGGAAAGGGCAGCGCAAGGCAAGCAGCCCTGGCTGCGAAGTAGTTCCGACAACCCCAACCTGGTACTTTCGGAGTTGATGGAGTTCATGGCGAGTCGGTGCTACGTGCCCAACAACCAGCAGTCCACCGTGCGGGGGTATCTTGCCGCTATCAAGTTCTTCCACAAGATGTATGCAGGGTGGGAACTCCCCACCTCGCACTGCATGATTGTTGCCGTGGGAAAGGGGATTGACCGCGCGCAAGGGGCCGCGCAGAAACCCGCGCAGATTAGACTGCCTCTGACCTGGGCCATTCTAGCCCACGGTAGGCAAGTAGTCACGAGCATGGCAGACGGGGGTAAAGTCATGTGGTTGGGTCTCGCGTTGTCGTATTTTCTGCTGTGTCGCGCTTCGGAGTTGTGGGCGTACGACGCAAACGGAAAAGTGCATCCCGAGTTTTGTCTGACGCGAAACTGTCTCACTTTCTTTCGAGGGGGAGTTCAGGTCGCGACGGATAACAGATCGATTGCGGACTCGGTACATGTGCGGTTTGTAGCGTCAAAGACCGACCAGAAGAGGGCGGGGTGCACGATCACTCGAAGGCGTGTAGCAAAACCGGGTGGCTCCAGCGGGGGTCCGGTGGGAGCTTTCGAGGTGCTGCTGGACCTCCTTGCCGTTCATCCGCTGCTTCCGGAAGGGTCACCCTTGACTGTGCGGTGTACGCCACAGGGGTGGAAGCCGTTCACGCGGACGGAAGCCGTAGCAGCGTTGAGACTCATGATTGGGAGTAGCGGGCGAGATCCGGCGCAGTACGCGCTGCACTCTGGAAGAATCGGGGGTGCAACCCAATTGGCTGCGCAAGGGGTGCCAGAGTTGCAAATTCAGCGCGCAGGCAGGTGGAAATCGCGAACGTTCATGACGTACGTGCGGGAGGCAGGGGAAGGGGCAGAATCTGTCTCCGTCGCACTCGCGCAATCGGGGTAGATCAATTAACGGGCGAGGGTACGAGTAGCACGGGACGTTCAATTATTGGTCAGGCTGGCCTTATGGTGTGAGATGTTACTTAGCCCCGCAGGGGAAGACGTGGGGCATAAGCTGCGGGTTAGCCGGTCTCACTAATCTTCGTGGGGTTTCGTAGTGGGTAAAAAATAACGGGGACTCCACGACGGGTCCAGGGGTTTTGGTGGCGGGTTTTGCCACATCAATGGCAGGCCTTTTCAGCACGTCGGCGAACGTGCCTTGCCTGCAGTAGAAAAAACTTATCCGAGAATTCTTGAGCTATAACAAAATGTAACTTCCCGTAGGGAGGTGGAGTTTGTGGAGGCGTTTTGGAATTTGAAGAAGCTAGTAGAATCGTGAGATGAGGTGAGATCAGACCACTGCTGAAGGCGTCTAGTCAGTAGAGCTAGCTGCTTGGGCGTAGACGCCAGCGGCGGCAACAACGAGAACTCGTAGCGAATCTCGTAAGTAGCGCGCCCAGACAATTGATCGACTTTCACTTTCTAGGCATGGCAGACCAGCCTTTCCTCCAAGAGGGAGGCGAGCACGCCCCGCTGGATGTGGTGGGAGGTGAGGCCGCCCCGCTAGATGTGGGAGGCGAGCAAGGGGAAGGAGCTGGCCTGCCTGGCGCCGGAGCACTGGACAGAGGCATCGGCCAAGGCGGAACCGCGGGCATCGGCCTGGGCCTCCCCGCAGCACCAGCCGATCCTGCAATGATGGCGGTGCTGCAGCAGTTGTTGGCGAGCAACCACGCGATCGCGGCACGGATCACATGTCTCGAAAACAGCCAGGCCCACTCGCAGCAGCAGGAGCAACAGCAGCAGCAGCAGCAGCCGCAGCAGCAGCAGCAGCAGCAGCAACCTCAACCGCTTCTGCAGGCTCAGCAACCCCTCGGGAGCGCCGTCGCGGGGGGGCTGTTGGCCCCGTGGGCGGGCGGTGCCATGGGAGGCTGCGATCTCAGCGGGCGGAAAAGCTACCGCAAAGCAGGCGGCAGACCTATGGCACGCGCTGGAAGGGCCCAAGTTCTTCGTCGATCCGCGCGGGGGCTACAATATGCAGGAGGTCATAACCCGCCCTCTCCTGCTTCTCGCGCTCGACGAGGTGGCGTATGTGTCAGAAGCTGTGACAAAACAGCTCAGGACGTTGTCCGAATTCGCCGTAGAAGCTTTTTACCCTCCTCTGGCAGCCGGGCAGGCGCCGGCGTCTATGCCAGCTCAGGTGCACTTCGCCACGTTCGTCGCGGCGTTTTTGGCGACCCTGGAATACGGCATGGAAGGGGCACAGGCGGTCTGCAAAAACCGGGTTCGCACCCTGCGAGAGGAGCTCGAACTACAAAAGACGGTGGAGGTATATCTACGCCGTCACTACACAACACTACTGCACCACAAAGACAAGGTGCGCGAGGTTTTTCTCACAGCAATGAACGGCGGTCTGAAGGCGGGTATGATCGACCTCGCAAAGCAGGGGGGCGTCCTGCCCCGGAAGTACCAGTACGCGGCCCCCCCGTCCGGCACAAGCATCCCCATGCCTACGCCAGAATTCACGCGGCTGAGGAAGCTGGTGGAGGAAGGCGCGGGATCCAGCCTCACGGAGCGTCAGACGTTCTGGAAGCAGGGCCCCGAAAAAGCAGCTTCTAAGAGGAAAGGAGCCCCCAGCATGGAAGGACAGCGGACTGGCCACTCGCAAGGCCGGGCAGGTGCCGGAGGAGGAGGCGGGTCCACGTTCAAGGCTCGCATGATGGAGCGGGGGACGCCGCCGGGCGTATGCGATTTTGCATGGCGCGGCGAGGTGTGCCGGCGGGTAAACTGCTCGTTCTCCCACCTTCCCGCCGCCGGCACCGCTCCGTCGGCCGTCGTGCAGCAGCAACAGCTGCAAGCACTGCTGCCGCCACCGCCGCCTCCGCCACCGCCGCCGCCGCCGCCGCCGCTGCGGCACCAGCCGCCGCAGTACCAGGCGGCTGCTATAGTCAGGGGGGGGGCTGCAGGAGGAGGGGCCGGAGTCTCTCGGCCACCGAGCGTCGCACGATTTAGCAGAAGCTACGCGCCCGGCGGTCGGGGCGGGGCTTCAGCCGGGGGCGGAGCGGGTCGGGGGACCGGCCGCAACTGACAATACGGGCTCTGCCATCTGGCAGAACCGACCGAAGGGGGGGCAGGGGCGAGGGAAGAATGGACAATCTTCGCAGACGCCAGGAGGTCCGTGGGAATTCTCCACGCGCCCACCCCCGGGTCGGTGTCGCCGGCCCTGTTTCACGGTGAGAGTCTGGTACCGAGAAACAAAAGCAGTGAATCACGCAGCAGATCGCCTGAGACAGCGCCCCGGCAAGAGGCCGTACGGCAAGAAGAGAATGTGATTCACGTAGGCGCACAGTGCAGCAGCAAGCCAGACCACTTGTCCCATCCACCCTCGCATGTTCGACACACTAACCCTCCCGCCCTCCGCCAAATTAAGCTCGCTCATGGAATTCTATTGTCTGAAAAATCGCGTCACCCAGCTTCGCATGATTCACCCCCCCCCTCCTCCGCCCCCTGCCACCCCATGCACGCACGGGGACCCATATGGTCAGAGTACGTAGAAGGGAGCTCAAACAGCACGGTCCGTTCGCATGTACAAATACAGCAAAACGTTTCACTGCATGTATCAGATTACCAGCCTCGCGACGTGCATGCACCAGCGATAATCCAGAAGAAGGGAGTACTTGATAAAGGGGACTTTCAGCCTGAACAGAGGGCCAGAATACCCCACTTGTTTGCGAATTGGGAGAGTACCGAGGCTGCGGAAGGTTCAGTACAGCAGGCTTGGTGTGAGCAGAGGGCCAGATTACCCCCTTCCGACCGAATCCGAGACAGTACCGGCGACGCGGAAGACTCGCACCACAGCACAGAACAGCTTGAGCAGAGGGCCAGAATACCCCACTTTCACGCGAATCGATGCAGTGTCGAGACCGCTGAAGGCTCGAATCAGGAGGGCCGTCCACCCATTCAGTAGACAGAACTCCCCACGGCAGCACAGGCGTTCCTCCTAGAATGGCAGAGAGGACAAGGGTACGACCAGTCACCCTTGCAGCAGTCAGATGAACCCACGCTTGCTTCGGTCGACGCGCGAGAGAGTATCGAGTCAGCACGTTCACGGCTTCCTAATGAGGAGTCGCGCTGTCCGAAACGATCAGACAGCATGGTGAAGCAATGGCACGCAAAAAAAGAAATACTCGGAAAGAACGATCTGGACGCCCGAGAAAGAGAAGAACTGCTGTATACGCTCACCAACATTTGCACAACCGTGATGCGTGATAAGCGAGGCGTCGTGGGAGACGTAGCTCGAGCAATAGGAGGATCGCTGGTTACACCACCGGTAGACCCTGTACACATACAACGGTACTTCGGAGACTTGAAAGGGCTTGGGGCAGTCGACGAGCTAGTCAGGAGAGTTACAGGGGGGGTACCTGTACACGCAGCAGCAACAGACGCAGACCAATAACGCGAATTACAGTACGGAAACCCCCCCAGTGTCAACGAGCATTTGCCAGCGGTTTGGGAAAAAATCGGCGAAGATGTAAGACGACAGAAATGCTTATTAAAAAATCAGCCGCGCACGAAATCCCCAACCTATGAGTGTCCCCGTTGGCGGCCGTCGTGACCCACAAGGTCAGGATCATAAACGATTTATCGTTTGATGAACAGCGTCATGGGAAGAAAGGAGGGCTTAACGGAGATACTGACCCTGACATTGTTCCCCAATGCCTGTGCGCGCACGCGCTGCCCAAGTTTCTTGACGAACTCGTGGCACTGAGAATGAAGTTCCCTGTAGAGAGGATACTGATGAGTAAGGCGGATGAGGCCGACGCCTTCAGGAATGTGCGGGTTGACCCCGACCAAGCTCACAACTTTTGCTACACAGTAGGAGATCTGGTCGTGATTGATTTTCGATTAACCTTCGGATGGTCCGGATCGCCGGGTTTCTGGGGCGTCATGTCTGCCGCGGCCGAACACGCACACTGCAACACCACTTGGAATACGACTCAGCTATTAGACGAAGGAAAAGAAACGATGGCTCACGTTAAGGTGGTAGATCGATGGGAAGAGGGTACATCCACACCTATTCCGTCGGACGCAAACGTCAGAGCACACAGCGGGGGAGAGATTTTCGACCCCTTTTTCGCAACCGTGTACGTAGACGACTTTCTCTTAATCAGGGTAAAACATACGGAAGACGACAAGACGGCCTCAATTGCATCGGCCTCCCTCGCTTCGGATCACGTGCGATTACTCGGATCGAGGGAGGAAGGGGTGTCGCCCATTTTAGCCCCGAAGAAGAGTACGAACTGGGACTCCACGATTGACGCGCTAGGGCTCACTATCAATTCGCACACAATGAGAATCTTGTTTCCGCGAGGCAAGGCCAACGATATAAAAAGGCTGCTGCTTGACCAGTGGCCCGTGAGCAGAAGGCGAGCGTCTGCGAGAGACGTTCTCAGCTTGGCCGGGAAGGTGTGGAACCTCACGTACGTAGTGCGAGCGGGCAGGTATTTCGTATGGAGGCTGTTGCGACTGACCGGATTATACGACGCAAGCGCTAGGAAAAACCAGAACCGCATGGTAGAGCTTGCTAAAGAGTTCCATGCAGACCTCCTCTTGCAGACCTCCTCTTTTGGAAGTGGGCGATAGATCACGAGCTGCTACTAGAGGGAGAGGCGCTTAGCGCGCCCTGCTACACGGCGATAAAACGACCCGCCAAACGGCACTATCTGTCTGACGCTAGTTTTTAGGCGGTGGGAGGATTCTGTGTTAAGAAGAAGGTATTTTGGAGATACGACCTGCCGACTGAGCTGACTGCAGAACTTAAAAGGAAAGCCGACCTTCAAGAGACTTGTACCATCACAATCAACCTTCTAGAGGTATTGGGAATGGTCGTGACCGCGTGGGTGACGCTTGAATTGGTAGGAGACAAACCAGACGCGGCAGGCGACCCGATTCTGATGCGAGGCGATAACATGGCAACCGTCTCGTGGGTGTCTCGAAGCGGCGGGGCCACAGACAAAAGGGCCTGCCTACTCATGAGAATGCTGGGGTGCCTTGAACTCGCAGGCGGGTGGAACCACACTGCGAAACATATTCCAGGCGTGCAGAACAGTTTAGCGGACGGGATTTCACGGTGGCCTAGAGAGAGGTTGGCAGACAAGGTCAGGGAGCTAACCCACTCCAGCGACTGGCGCGAACAATCCTTTGGGCCGCGGGGGTCGGGGATTTTTGACATCGTACTCCAGACAAAACATCCTCACGAAACACGACGACGTTTTATGGACGCTCATGACGAACGATGCAGAAGAACTCGCTTGACGTGCGCGCTCGTTGTGATACATGCCTCATTCAACTCATGGCATGCATACTGTACACGCATATTATTACAGGAACAGGGGACAACAGAGGAGGAAACAAGGAAGAGGTGGCAAGATTGGTCGAAACGCTCGCGTTTGGTTCGGTCGGGAAGAGTACTCAGAAAAACTACTCAGCAAAATGGAACACCTGGGTGAAAGAGAGAAGAGCGCAGGGTAAAGGACCTTGGTTGCACACTGCGGACGATCCCAATGACGCGCTGACCGAACTGCTCGAATTCATGATGCCTCGTTGTTTTGTGCACAATAACCAGCAATCGACCGTCAGAGGGTACTTAGCAGCGATTAACTTTTTTCACAAGATGTTCGCAGGCTGGGAGCTTCCTTTGTCGCATTGCATGATCGTCGCAGTGGGAAAGGGGATAGACCGGGCGCACGGTATGTCTACCAAGAAAAAACAAGTGAGATTGCCCTTGACGTGGGCAATGCTCGCGGAAGGGCGACCGGCAGTCGTGAGTATGGAAGAAGGGGGGTACGTCATGTGGTTGGGATTCGCCGAGTCATACTTTCTCTTGTGCCGAGCGTCGGAGTTGTGGGCGTACGCCAATGGGCAGGTACATCCCGAGTTTTGTCTGACACGAAAATTCATTTCTTCCTTTCACGAAGGAGTTCAAGTGGCGTTCGAGAACAGAGCAATCGCTACAGCAGTGCAGGTAAAGTTTTTGGCATCGAAGTGTGACCAAAAACGGGCAGGGTGCACCATCACGCGAATGCGCCTCGCGCAGGAGAAGGAGACGGGGGAGGCGTCCATAGGAGCGTTCGAAGCTCTGTTGGAACTGAAGGACGTGTAACCACTGCTACCAGCGGAAGCGCCCTTGACGGTTAGGAGCACCCCGCTTGGGTGGAAGGCGTTTACTAGAACAGAAGCGGTCGCGGCGTTGAGATTTATGGTAGGTAGCATCGGTAGAGATCCCATGCAGTTCGCGTTGCACTCTGGTAGAATCGGGGGGGGCACTCAGCTTGCGTCCCAAGGAATCTCGGAGTTGCAAATTCAGCGCGCAGGACGGTGGAAGTCACGGGCGTTCATGACCTACGTGAAGGAGGCAGGGGAAGGGGCAAGCTCCGTTTCTGCTGCTCTCGCAAAAACAACGTAAAATAATATGTGTGACAGCATGGCAAAGACGTTCAAGTGATCAGGCTGCTTTATGGCGTGAGTGGTAGATAGCCTCGCAGAGATTGCAGCGGGGCCATCAGAGTTCGGGTTAGCCTGATTCATTAAACAACGTAGGAGGGCTTTCTATAAGAGGTAGAAGGGGGAATACGTACGGGGCATAGGACGCAGTGGTCGTTCGTATCATAGTTTGGGAGATATTGAATCTGCACGATAGAGGTCTACACGTGAAAAGTTAATCCATAATTCTTGAGCCATGACAAAATGTAACTTCCCTTAGGGAGGTGGAGTTTGTGGAGGCGTTTTGGAATTTGAAGAAGCTTGCAGAATCGTGAGATTTGGTGAGATCAGGCCACAGATGAAAGCGTCTAGTCAACAGAGCTAGCTGCTTGGGCTTAGACGGCAGCGGCGGCAACAACGAGAACTCGTAGCAAATCTCGTAAGTAGCGCGCCCAGACAATTGATCGACTTTCCCGCCCGCCCGCCCTGTCGCTCTAGAGGGGGGGGAATCAGGTTGCAACAAGTCGGTGTTATTGTTTGGGTGTTGGTTGTGAGTGGTAGATAGCCTCGCAGAGATTGCAGCGGGACCATCAGAGTTCGGGTTAGCCTGATTCATTAAACAACGTAGGAGAGTTTTCCATAGGAGGTAGAAGGGGGAATACGTACGGAACATAGGACGGGGTGGTCGTTCGTAACATACTTTTGGGAGGTATTGAACCTGCACGATAGAGGTCTACACGCGAAAAGTTAATCCATAATTATTGAGCCATAACAAAGAGTACATGGATGCCTGTATGCCTGTATGTGCGCGATACGCTCTCCCTGCAACATGTCTCGTTGCTGACCCTCGATGATATGCTTAAGCCTTCCTCGTCGTGCCTACTGCTATATGTAGGGACGGCCTCTGCCACGCTCGCGCAGCACCCAGACGGGGCGCGAGAAATATCTCAAATACGTCGGCTGTGAGTTTTACTCAATGTATGAGTTGTCAATACTGAGTTCCGTCGACCACCAGTCGAGTGGTCGATACTGAAACGAGTAGACTGATCGATACCAAATTCTGAAAGCTACTAGTACGTACTTTATTATCACAGATTTCGGTTGACGACCTACCTTTCTTTGCCCCGTCAGGACTGCCTTTGGCCCGTCAAAACGTCGTTTAAAACACTGTGGTTCATGGCTACTGCGGCTGCTCCTGCCGCTGTTATTCCGTTGCTCTGGTACTGCTGATATGTACGTGCTACCGCTGTGCTGTGCTACTGCTGCTGCTGCTGCTCTTGCTATGTCTGCGATATGTTTTCGCTGCTGACCCCCGTGAGCATGGTTATTATGCAAGTCACCCCCTCTCGGTGATGTGCCTCTGCATCTTAAAGCTGAAAGACTGATTCATCTGTTTCGGAAGCTGTACGGGTACCGTCTCGTAATTTATACTTTGTTCGGCATCTCGGCGGAGGTCTCGCGCTAGCGTAGTTTTCGTACGATACGTACCTGTGCGCTATGCTGCTGCTTCTGCTTGCTGCTGCTGAGTTTCCTGCACCGGCGTATTCGCCGGCGCTTCGTACTGTCGATTTGCTCGATCAACTGTTGCTGCTCAACGAACTGTTTTATGGCTATCTACATGCGAAGTATACAGTACGGATGCCGAGCGTCTCGTACGTAGTACTTTGTAGCGCTGGTTGCTGCTGTGCGAACGAGTTAGGTGTTGTTTGCCCGATGGCGGATGATTGTTTTGTTTTGTGTGTTTCCAGCGTTTTCTTTATTTTCGTTTAAAATTGTTTTTTTAATGCACCCCGTGGAAGTACTGTCGCACAAACGGTCTCGAGTTGCATACCCGTACGCCTTCAGCCATTACGGCCAAGCGGGGAGCCGCCGACGGGTGTCAGCCCACCGCGGCGAAGCCCCCTTTGTATATCTATATAGCTTTGATAGTTTAGACCCACCGATCTCACTCCGCTGTTGAGGCATGGAGCCGAGTTCATGCACGAATGAACCTACCTTCTCTCTCGCCACTGCGTACCTCGCCAAACATTATCAGGTTACGAGCCTCGGTGTGTAGCAATGCCCACAGGTTTTGCCAGCCTCGAAGAGGGTACTGCTGTTGACGGGTTCCCGCACAAGTCTCGATGCATGTAGTAGTGATGTTTACAGGATAAAGCCTCGATTTAGGTAGATATGATTATAGGTTACGAGCCTCGATGCGCGAACGTAGTGTTGTTTTATAAGTTACGAGCCTCAATGCGTGTACGTAGTCTTGCTTGCAGTTTGCGAGCGTCTCGGTGTAAGTACCGTATAACACGCAAGATCGCACACCCCCCTTCGATGGCTTTCCGAGCCGAGTGTATCCAGAACAAAAGAGGCACACCCGTCGAAGATGGCGGCTTTGGAAATATCTTGTTGGGCTCTTGCCATAGAAACATCGCTGGAAATCTGCACTCTCCCCGTTAGGGAGAAAACGAGCTTAGAAAATCGTCCGAGGGGGGGGTCTTACCTTGCGTGTTAATACGGTATATAGTGCTGCTTTCGAGTTATTGTGAACCTCGAAGCGCGCCCTGTTTTTTACAGGTTACGAGCCTCGACGTGCGCAGTGCTGTTCACACATTGATACATGTTACCGTATGTACGAGCCTCGATGCGCGCTGTGCTTACTGTTTACAGGTTACCGTATGGTACGAGCTCCGATGCGCGCAGTATTTACAGGTTACGGGGCTTGATGTGGGTGGTATTGTTTTATAGGTTGCGAGCCTCGATGAACGCAATGATGGTTACATACTGTATGTTACAGCCGCGATGCTCATATATAGTACTGTTGACAGGTTGTCAGCCCGTGCTGTGGTAGTCAGGGGGCATCCCGGTTACATCCCCGGGTTCCAACCCTAACTAACTATCGTCACAGGGAATATACATGTATATATATATCCTTCTACGAGGTATACACCAGCAGCAGTATCTCTTCTATCACTCAAAGGTATATGTCTAAAATAGGAGACGATGCCGATACTATTCGACCATGTTTTTGCGTGTGCTACTTGAGCGACTGGCTGCGGGGGACGTGTCCCACAGCAAGCAACAGTATTTTTCGTTGCCGGTTTAGGATATATGCCCATACTTGGCGGACCCGGCAAAAATGTACCAGCTATCCAGGGTGTCGACTGACGACCACACGTATCTTCAGCATGTGGTCGCTCCCCAACACCTAAGGATTGCACTAGTATTACGGGGGGCCATAATAATAGTAAATAGGACCATGGTACACACAAAAACCCATACATTTGCCTATTTTTACTAACAATAATATTTGGTCCTATTTACTATGCATGGTCCCTCGTAATAATACTAATTGGCACCAGGACCGAAAGATTCATGACCAACCAGTATTCACGTTTTGTTTCGGTATGATATTTCCGGGAACTTTTTGGGGATTCTACATTCATTCACTAATAATACTCAGCTTGAGGGGAAATCGTAGTCCGCAAATTAGGACTCAAAAAAACGAACCAACAAAGGAAAGAAAGCAGGGCAGCCGCGTTTCTCGCCCGTTTTAGGACCACAGTTTGGGTTCGGTTTGGGTTCGGTTTGGGGCAAGGGCGAGGGTAAGGGTTAGGGGTTGGGTTTTAAGTCAACACGCTCGTACCTTGATCCCACCAGGAAGTACTTTGTACTTAGTGCTTCCTAACCCGCGAACAACGAACACCCCGACCCCTGGAAGATTACCGGACGATCTCGGTCATTTTCTTATTAATATAGTAGACCTGACCTGATGAGTATCCGCCCACACAGACAGGTGGCCACTGGGGTATACTGCTGTTGTTGTTGCTGCCTGTGCACCATAATACGTAGATCTATACTACTACCGTAGAAGAAGAAGAGTAGATATAGAGTTCTGCAACACCTACTATTCCTCTGTAATCGGTAATATGTACCCTGGAATATACCAGGTAGTATTATTACAGCGTCAACAGTTTACAACTCTGTAGTAGTACGAGTATCAAGGATTTTT
Organism: Nereocystis luetkeana; assembly: GCA_031213475.1. Classification (NCBI taxonomy): domain Eukaryota; class Phaeophyceae; order Laminariales; family Laminariaceae; genus Nereocystis; species Nereocystis luetkeana. The sequence continues at coordinate 3,477,011 of JARUPZ010000027.1, read as the reverse complement.
TTTATTATTTTTTTTTGCCCATCCCATTTATTTATTATCTTCGCACATCTTCTTCTCTCTCTCCTTCCAACTCGTAACTCAGATCCGGGGTCACATAGCAGGCTCTTCTACCGCGTTCCCGCTACGGTATGTGCCTTCGTTTTTATCGCGAGAAGCTTTCAGCCTTTTCTTCCCTCGTCGACTCGCATCGAATTGTGCCTACCCACGCTGCAAGGCGCTCTCAACAATTATTATTGTTATTATTTCTTGCCATCCGACAATGTGCAGCATGATCTTCAACATGGATCACTCATAACTTTCCCGAAAGAAAAAAACCTCGGAAACAAAAGGAAACCCATGCACCAAGTCTACCTCCCTTCCGCGCCGACTTTCGGCTTTTGTCTACTCTATTTAAATTTTGCTGTATTTGCTCCTTCCTTCTCATTACGTTCTATCCTTAAATCCTACTGGTAAGCTGCATCCAAGCTCCATCCCCAATTGAATCCTTTTGATTTTTATTTTTGCAAATAAAGTCTAATGTCCGACCCACCTGGGGCTCGAACCCAGGACTCAAACACAACAACAAGTAGAATTCGAGGTTAACCACACTTGAACCACCGGGGCGACCGGGTACTATGTACTCGTGTAAATAAATAAATGTGATAATAATATACGTTGAAGCTACCGGCACAGCAGCATGATACGAGCAGCACCGTCCCACCTCTACGTACTACGTACAACAACAAATAAATGGTAGCACCTACCAATAATACCTGTTGTTGTGGTTAATAATACCAGTCGTACCCAAAAAAAGGTCGTACCAGGCACCAGGTAAATACCAGTCATCAACCAGTATACGTCTATTATATCTTTATCTTCCTCAGATCTTGGGGTTTCGTTTGAAATGGCGAATTGTTTTTTCTTTACGCGCGCGCCGCCCACAGCAGTCCATATGGGCTGCTTTGGTGTTAATGTGTCACATCGATGCATGCCGCTTTCGCTATAATACACTTCTCTGTTGTTGCGTGTTGCCATTTCCCGGAGTCAACCCGCAAACCGCGCAGGGCAATAATAGCGTTTCTTCTGCAAAAAATAGTCATCATAATCGTGGAATTATACCTCTTCTTGGTTCACATCAATCCCATTTTGGAATCATACCCCCACTTCATACCAGTAATCTGCGGCGGGACTCGCATAATATGCGGAGAGAGCCTCAGGCCCTGCACAGCAGGTACGCTCCCAGGATTTACTGGCAGCAACCGGGTTACAACAGGAGTAGAGCTCATCCAAGAACTACCTCATAAGACCAAGGGTAGGCACTGCTTTACCCGTATGAGAGGAAGCGAGGTGAGCCTGTTTTTTAGTTCCCACCAAGCTGCAAACAGTTGGTACTCTGGTACATCCCGCTTCGTATCATATTTCACTCTGACCGGAAATGTAAGAAACACTTTATCATAAGTACTCATATACAACAGTCCTTAAATATCCGTTCGTAATGGTGTAGAGACACCAGCTTTGATACGTTCATACGAGCGTACTGGCACGTAACACAGGCAGTCACTTCTTTACCGATCATTGTTCGACGCTAGCTTCGTCTATGCTCGTATCCAGGCCCAGCCTTTGAAGCGTGGCCTGGCTGCTGGATTGCGGTAGCACGCTCTCTAGGAGCGAATCCGACGCGATCTTGCTACCGCCCCTTGTGTCGCAGCTGTGAAAACGCAGCAACGCGATCATTTACATACCAGGTATCTGGTACCTGGTACCTGGTATTTCGTACGGGCAGTAATGCTGCCGTACCTACTACAGTTGTGTACCAGGTATATAGCAAACAGATAAACCAATAAACCAATCATTTGCGGAGGATGGACGACAGGTAAAAATCGATTACTTATTATTCATACTGCTGCACTGCTGCACATATTTCAGCACAGACAGGTTGCGGATACGTAGGTGTGATCTGGCTCATGTGTGATGCTGCCTATAGTGGGTGCCGTAATAATTATCTGCATGATATAACCGTACGACATACATACCGGTATATCCTGGGTGGGATCAGTACACAGATCCTGCACAACACCATCAAAAGGGCTGGCTTTGATCTATTATCATCTTATGTAGATGATCTGCCGTACGTATGTAGATCACGATCTGTCCGTGAGGTGCGCGTTTGAATCCTGGCATGCTCGATTCAAGAAAAGCACCAAGCAGTGCACAGTAGCACAACCTGATACCAGGTACATGCAAAGTACGTGATGCATGCAGTTTCTCTCCAGAGAACCCTTTCTGCGATGTGATCGTAGCTCATGCGGTCATGCTCTAATATTTTGCTTTCCACTGCACTACTGTACGAATACGTGATCGCAGTGTCAGCGGTGCCCATCTCACGCACCATCGTACATACTTGAAGCACGTTATATACACGTTATGTATCGTACGGAGCTACAACGGTGTCTGTCTTCAGCATCAGACAGTGCTGCACGTCGCACGACATTTTTTTCCCCGAGGAACGCTCGCAGATCATGATGGTCGCCATAATATATATATATATGTCATCAACCCCAACTCCGGCTATACACTGCTCTCATTGCGTTCCTCGCGTGCATGCTCGCATTTTAAGGAGCGCTGTGCTCTTCTTGCAGAATACTCTCTTCGATAGCAGACAACATGAGACTGCACGAACACACACATACAGGGCACAGCCTTTCACACACAGTGATACCCCCTTATCTATCTAGAGTACTGGAGATCATCTGGATCCTCACCCACCGTTATGAGAGACGTTGTGCAGAATATGTATGCTGTAATACAGACTACATGCTGTACTACAGACTACAGAGCCAACTCTGGAAACGTGTGCTATGCGCAGCAGGGGATCATGCAGATTAGACAGCTTCCACACGCCAGCATGACCTGGATCATACAAATCAGGAATCCATCTGCCCAAAAACCTCTAGATTATTTGGTGGGTATCTGATCTACCTGGTATCTGGTATATTTTGATATATATATGTCTATCTGATCTATTTGATACATCTGATCTATCTGGTATATCTGATATATTTGATATATCTGATATATCTTATATATCTGATATATCTGACATATATATCTGATATATCTAATATGTCTGATCTATCTGATCTATCTGATATTTCTGACCTATCTGATATATTTGATCTGCCCGATGTGTGCAATATTTCCCTTGGATACGAATCGAGCTCGATGAGGCCGGGCTGCGGCTGTGATGCTGCAGTGGCGTTGTCGAGTACCTTCCCACTTTAGTTTGCGGGCAGGCTTACTCTAGTGGCGCCCTCCGGTACGTGTTGCCCCTGAAGTATATATATTTTAAAATATAAAATATATACCAGCTTTGATGGCATCGAGGATTCCGTCGAAACACATGTTCGAAAGCTGTGTGTGATAATACATTATCGCGCCTACCGCAGGTATTTTATGACCTCATGTAGGCTATTATACCTGGTATATCCTTTTTTGAAGGTAACAAAACCTGAAGCTGTGGAACTCAGGCATACATTGTGCGTACAGAAGGCGGATCGCACAAAGGCGTCAAGCATCAATCGATGCAAAATTGACAACATTGGTGCTTTGCATGATGCATAACGCGAAACTAGTGAGCGCCCAGACAATAGATGATTGAGCTTCCCTCTAAAGATATCGTCCCGCCAGGATTATCACGGTTGCGCCCCCCCCCCCATTCTCTCGGCATTGTGGGGATGCGAGGGTCTATGGTCATACGACTACGGCCATACCAGTACATGACATCGAGTACACCCCCCCCCCCCGTATTCCAACCCCCCCCCGCTCTCCACACGCCTCGCAGGCTCTACCGCCGAGCGCCGCCACACCAAAGCAGCCGCAGCAGCAACAGCAGTACGCCCAGGCGTATCTTCGACAAAACCTGAACCAGGATAGCGCCAATGACCCCGCTATCCCCGAAAACTCACCGGGCTGGCCTTCTGGCACGTATAAAACGTTGCCGTGCGGTGTGGGTAGTGGTTTTCCTCGTCCTCGCAGCTCTTCGCGGCTTACAGGGAGGCTCGCGCACGCGGACAGCTACATGAACAAACGAGAGTTGTCATCATGTATCCAGGGCAACACGCGACGAGGGTGTAGAGGGGAAGAAAAACATTCCCGCGCTCGGCCAGCCACCACAGACAACTGCGGACTTGACTCGAAAGCTTCCAGGCTTCCTTCCTCTTGTCCAGGCTGCGGCTGGATGGAGCGCGACGTTTCTGCCAGCTTGTTTCAGCGTGGAGATGTTGTTGTTGCTGCTGCTGCTGATTCTCGCTATTTTGGGCGGCAATCAAGCTCGTGTTGCGAGGCGACAGTATGCTCGTCCGGCAATGACCAACCCGAAATATTTCCTGTTGGCGGTTCCACCACCTCCCTTCCAACCACCCCGAGCAACGTTAACGCGCTCCAGCAGTCTTCTTGTCGACGTAATGCGTCCCAGTCTTCTTGCCAACGTGTGGGGCGCGATCAGCACGATGAGCCTTTTCGGGGCGTTGCACCAGCTCCAGCACCACCAACAGCACCACCAAAATCCACCGCGGCAGCGAGCACCGAGGCGGTGACGGGAGCGGACATCCCCGAAAACCTAAACGCATGCAAAGGCAAAAAAAGAGCTGTATCACGGGCGGCCGTCGAGGCTTGGGCAGCCGCTGAGACGTGGGCATCAACACTGGCGGTTGCGACAGGGGCTGTGGTCTCGGGAGGGAGGCAAGTCGCTGCCGCGACTGACAACGTTGAAGGCATGCATTCGGGCGTGTTTGAAGAAGTGGTGGAGCCGGGTCGGCAGCGTTGTGATGATGCCGACGTTGTCGACGGCCCAGGTATGGGCGGCTGCCTCTGTTTTTCTTGGTCGGGCAACTGCTGTGCCAGCGGCAGGGTCTGCCAGAGAAGAACAGCCGTGCAGAGGCACGACAGAATGCATCGCGGTTCGTCGCCACGAAGGGAAGTTGCGCACGGGTCCTGCCACCACCCTGTAGGCGGTAGTTTGTCGACGTTCCCACGTGACGCGCCAAGCAGGGTCTTGAGCCATGCTCTCTTGGCGGAAAGCTCGTTCGATGAATACAGGGGAGCATCTGTGGATGGAGGCGTTTCCCGCCCGAGGGGTCTGCACGGAGCAGCGGCTGCGATAGTTCTCTGGAGGATAGATCGCGGGGAACAGTGTTGGAGGCGGCAAGCTATGCGGGTGGGACTTGTGGCGTTCAGAGCCCATTGCCTACAGGCCAGTCGAGGGAAGCAGAGAGACGCAACGGCGATGAAGCACTGGGAGAAGGCGAGAAAAATGCGAGGGTTCAGGAGAATGGAGACGGTAGTGAGGCGAGAGGATCAGCGAAGGGAAGCAGCGAACGCGGTGGCGGCCGCCGATGTTCTAGCTAGAGCACGACGGATACGCAAGGTTCTGGTCATGCTTAGAAGGTGACCATGTACTGCTATCGTATTATCGATGGATTTTGCCTTTCAGCTCAACTCTTGGAGGATTTGCTACCCTCACTGGCATTCTGGACAAGCCGTGGTCGCAGGTATCTTCCCTCTTCCCCCTCCCTGTCTTCATTTTTACAACGCATAGGGTTTAGCACTCCGATTTCTCGTCGACTTTCACTGAAACGCTCCATGTCGCATCTCTATTTTTTTCTTCTTCTTTTTTTATTTTCGAGGTGTGAACTGCACGAGCTGCGCACGCTGACTGTTTTCGCTTCTGGTGTAGCTTCTCTGTGCTCAGTATTCTCGTACTGTGGTGTCCATTGCATGCAGCCAGCTACCGAAGGAAAACTGTGATGCACATTGCTGTCAATGCCACGCCCCCGACCTTCCTTAACGTCCTGACTTACTGTAATTCGGTCGGAGTGAAAATAATCTCAGCACAAACTCTGATGTTGTGGTGCAGCAGACGTTTATACCAAAAACTAGTGAGACGGACGCAGACAACTGTTTTTCTCAATCGCCCCTTGTAATGTGTTTTTGAATCCCGGACAGGAACTGGCAAGTGTGCGTGGCTCTACAGTCACGCGACGACGTGGCAGATCTGCACTTCTCCGAATGTCGGTTGCCCGGCGCCACGCGGATGTGGCGGGAGCAAGCTTGCTTGGGGAGGTGAGAAAAGGGCTGGCGACATGCAGTGTTTGGACGGCCGAAGCTTGTGTTTTTTAGTGAAACCTTTCTTCGGTCTTCCCTGGACATCCTTTGTGTTGTTTTTGTTCTTACTCGGCGTTCGGCAATATGCCAGTGGTTTAATAGGAGACAGCGCGCTAGGCTTGACGATAGAGCCACCGTATTTGTCGAAACGCCCGCCGAGCTGTGTTGGGGGGCCATTGTGGGATGTCCAAAGCATCTGGCAATAAAGCTTCCACACCACCATCGATTTGAATAACTGGTAACTTTGGGTGTTTTTACGGCGGCTATCGTGGTCTGTCGTAGTTCTTCCAACGTAGGCACACAAGTAGTATCCGGTCAAAATTTTCTCATCGTACCGCACGTCGTCCAACAGAAGTAACATTAAATTGTGGCGAGCCGTTTCGAACATGGGGCTCGTAACCGGTACATGGTGTGACGTTTGTTTCGTTTTGCTCTGCCCTCTGGGCTCGCTCTCGCGCCTCCTCGGTATTTACTCTATTTCCGTCGCCCCAAAATGGAAATCGTCGAAGATTTCTCCACGATGCCGGAATCCTCGCGACTAGCGAGCGCCGATCGAGATCCCTCCGGGCCGCGTTGACCCAATGGGCAAGCCACTCCCTTGGCGACGGGGAGAAGCGACGAAAGGTGTTAAAGTGGCGGGGCGAATTGTCGTTACATCGTCGGTACACCGCTGACGGTGTCGGCTCTACTTTTCGTGGCGGCAATGAACGTGGTGATGATGATGATGATGATGGTGATGACAGTGAGGATGACGATGGTGGTGATGGTGGTGTTGATCGGCCGCGGTGCTCGCGGGTGCCGAGGGTTCTTCGTGGGAATGGGGCTCAGACCAGTGCTGAGTTTCCTGGGGAAGGAAACTCATCTACGTCCCTGCCTACCAAACTACGCCCCCCATGGCGGTCATCGAGAGCGATGGTGGAACAGACGACGAGAGTGGTTTCGGACAGGTCCACAAAAAACGAGGGGACATCGTCAACGGAGTGCGCCGGGCGGACGGACCTAGGGATCGGCTGGGATGCTCATGAATACGCAACGAAAGACGGCCAGAAGTCGAGAATAAGTGCAGGTATAAAACACGAAAGCATGCTATCTGCTGCGGCAAGCTCAGTTTTAATAGCCTCACAAGCAAGGCGAACTCTTGTGCATCAGACAAGCAGCGCTGTTTTTGGTGACTGGCACCCTGAGGCCCACATGACAGCCCAGGCGACGTGCGACGCTCACGCCGTTGGTGACGAGGAAGCTGAGATTCGAGAGGACTTCAAAGGGAAACAAAACCGTACTAGTGATGGGCAGGCTGCGATTCGGGGTGGGTTGGACTTGGTAGGCAGAGTCGAGGCTAGCCCATGGACGCCCCAAGACAGTTGCTCGAGCGCACGTGCTGGTGGGACTATAGGATGTGAAAGGAACGAGGAGATGTTACAGCTATTGGCGCACGACACCGTAGGCGTGGGTACCAACGAAACGACCGAGTCGGATGAGGGCCGGGAAAATCTTTCGCGTAATTCTACCCAGCTTAAGGAAGCGGCCGAAATGAACACCGCGCCCGTTGTACAGGGCGTCAGCATGGGGTGCTTCGACTGTGGCGGAGTATCCCACGGAATAGGCAAACATGGGTGGTGTACGGCACAAGGAGGTGTCCGGGAACTCCCAAGTGTCGTGGCCACCTCCGGGCGTGTACGAGACGTGCAAGAGACAGAAGCTCCCGCCAATACACTACTGAAAAAACCTTGCGCGAAGTCCTCTACCGTGAGCATTGATGTTGGGGCTCGGCCTGGCATGGACGGAGAAAGGGGTATGCTGAAAGATAGCGTCGAATATCAACGAACTGCGGAGGAAGAGGAGAAGGAGGAGGAAAGCGTGAGAAGAGTACCGATCGCGGCTGCCGCTGAAAGCCGCAAGGTTGGCGATATCGGTGGTCACACATCATCCATGGGAACCTGCCACTCCTCCGCGATGCTAATGGGTGATTTGGACATACCAGACGCCGAAGACCATACCGTTGTCCCCCGCGAAAATAAACCTGAGGGGACCGAGAAAGGGCTTGCTTTACCACCGACAGGTCAGGAGGGTAGCGGGCGGCTGCTTCCGCGTGGGGAGCTGCTGCTGCGTGGCGTAGTCGCAGGGGAAAACATCTGCGAAACCGGCGATTGTTTGTTCCGGCAATGTTCAACGCTTCTCGACGAGACTACAGCCATGATGAGCGCCGGGGCGGTAGACACGGATGAGTCGGGGGGCGGGGGGCGTCCACCGTCCCCTAATCAAGTAGAGGACATATCGCAGGGAGGGCTGCCATCTTCCGGGACATCTGCGGCATCTTCACCTCTCAGCCGGGTCACTGCCACACGCGAGTCACAAACTCGAGGTAAAATATTTTCTACCCCAAGCACACCATTTGTCAACAGCGAGTCACGCGTCGAATGCGTCGCGGAGCCTTCCACTCACTCGGATGATTCTGGTTCCGTAGGGCCATCGGCAACTGGATCGGGCGGTGGCAAAGAGGGACGATGCGCGATAAATGCTGGATCGGAGAGTTGCCGGGCAGCTCGGGTTCATGCCGGAGATGTGCCACCGCGTTCTCAAGAAATAGCACTGGGGGCCGAGGGGCTTTGGCCTAACGAAGAAGGTAACTCCTCTCGTGCCCTTTATGGCTGCGGGTTATCGCCTGAAGCCCGTGTAGGTGGTGTTTGCTCGGAGTGGACACCCAGTGAGGGTGCCACCTGTGCGAGGAGCGAGATTTGCTACGGAGGGACGGAACAATCTGCTCGGAAGAGGGAAGAGGAGGTAGAGACAACTGCGAGGCTTTGCGGGAAGGATGGTGACGGTTGTGGCACGCCGTCGGTATCAAAGCTGGCCACACAAGAAGACCTTGAACGTTACCGCCCTTTGGTAGTTTCAAGCGCGGCCACTTCTGACGTGCGTACCGCTCATGCTTCTTGCCTTCGCCCACGATCTACGCAAGAGGGCGTGGAGCATCGCAGGTTGGAAAATAACGAGGAGACGGTGTCGGCTCACCGCGCAAGCGCCAAAGAGGACGAGAGTGAAGCCATCCCGGCTTGCGCCGCGGGTTCAGTGTCGCCATCACCTCTGCCAGTGTACAGAGGCGGACAGGGCAAGCTTACCACGAGCGTCGACCGCACTTTGGTGGGTGGCGAGTTAGAATCTCTGGGTCCACCGACTGCTGACGCCACCAGCTCCGAGAAAAAAGCCATTGGGGAGAGGAGGGCCTGGTTACCCCAACAACCAACTGGTCGCCGGGCCACCACGAAGGGCGCTATCATCGAACCTGAGGAGATAACCGCGACGATGCCCAAGCTCCAGAGGGAACAACTGGGCCCCCTCCGGTTGCTCTCGACGAAGCAGGGCCGGCATACACAACTCGAAGATTCCCAAACGGCAAATTCGCCACCGGGATCATCAGATATCCTCGGAACGGTGCTAACGAACCTTGGAGAAGGCGTGGCGGCAGAGTCGGCAACGCGACCCAAGCTGGCCGTCTCTGTGCGGGGTATCCCGCAGGACGAGTTTCCACCACTGCACCCCGCTAGAAGAGCAGCTTCTTCGTCATTCGGTGAGGAAACGGGTAACGACCAGGGGGGCGTGTTGCCACCATATCCCTGCAAGGGGCGAGCTTTGTCGTCAGAGTTGAGCTCCGTATCCTGGTCTGATCATTTCGAGGGGGAAACTCAGAAGCAACCGAGCAGTTTGGAGTCAACCGATGAGAGCACGGATAGGGCGACGCTTGATGACGATCGTCTTTTAGGCTTATCGTCGATAAAAGAACGCTCGACGCTCCGCGGCGGCGAACCCCTGTCACACGTTCTACCCCGGATGGGTTCCGCCGAAGAAATCGATTCTGCTGCGGTGATTATCGCACGGCAGCCCAAGGGTTTACGGTCATCGCTCGGGGAAAAAGAGGAGTTGGTGGAGAATAATAAGGTGGCCGCTTTTTTTCCGCCGACAGATGGACATGTACCCGCATTCACGCAGAAGACTGGAAAGGCAGGTGTACCGTCGAAAGCGCAACATACGCCGGACCAGGTTGAGCACCCCCGCGGCGTGCACCGCCGTAATGACACGGAAGCGTTGCAGGAGGGGTTATCGGAGATTGGTCGGAATGTCCGAACACGTGACGGTGGATGCGAGCATCGGAATCGCCAGCAGCTGTTGTCAACGTTTGAATGGACAGATCAGGCCCCAAGAAACAGTCACGGCTGTACCCTTACCGTGGTATCCGCGGACCTTCCGCTAGCGGCTCGCGCTCAGCAAGAGCCGGGGAGCGATGGTACGGTTGTCAGTACAACACACGCTGCCTCAACGATACCGGATACGATCGAAACTGCGACAAGGGTGCTTGGCATCCGATCGTGCGTGGGCGGCGACTCCGTTGGAGTACCGGCGTCGGAGACTCTTTCTTCTGCAGAAAGTGGAAGCTTCCGGAATTCTGACGGTGGCGGTGGTCTGCCGGCAAGCTGCAATTTTCAAGTACGCGTTGGTTTAGACGGCAGCGATGGTACCCACCCTCATGTCACGGGCGACCGACACACCGGCCGATATGGCACGGCCGTCTGCGGTGGTTCGCTGCCAAAGCGATCTGCCGCCACGTTGACACGGCCTGAGAGCGATCGAGGTATCGAGTCGTCGATACACTGTGAGTCTTGTATAGTACTATCGTCGACGATGTTACCCCCCCCGCCCGACGCTGCCTCCTTCTCTTCTCGGAGGACAGAGGACACAACACGTGGCGAAAACCGTGTCCGAAAGCCAAGCATCTCGACCTCCGGAAGGGGTTCAATACACCAACAAGTCGGCGGGTCGCTAATTGACGCCCACGATGGACTTCGAGAGCCTCCTCCTCCTGCTTCTTCTGGTAGTCTATCAACCTGTTCAGTAGGCGGAACATGTCGTCCTCCCCGAGTACCTAAGAGTATCGTTGGCAGTGGGGGTGGCGACAGTGCTATTGGCGACGGTGGTAGACAAGGCTTGGCCACCAGCGATTGGGGGAAGGGATCAGACAAGGCGGCACTCACGTCCACACCGACATCTTCGAGCCGTAGCAGCTGTCGTCGTCGTCAGAGAGATACGCTAGAGGAAAGGGTGTCCGAGGGTTTTTTGAGGCGACGCCTACAATCCATCGGTTTCAGGTAAGGGAGAGAGTTTTCTCGTTTTATTTTAAAGTGTTTGGTTCTTGGAAAGAGTCGGGGTATATTATTATGGCAAGAGGAGGTATTTCCCTCACTTGAAACGTTCAGCACACATCGTTCATACTGCCTTATTGCAGAAACTTGGTACGCGTATGACCTCCTCGTATGACCGTCCAACCTAATTGACACTCTTTCCCGATATATACGGACCGTTTGTATGTTAATACCAGGTAGTTTTTTCAGGCGGTCCTTAAATTTCGGAGCATAGTGGTAGTAAATGAAGCAATACACTGGGAAACGGCACATCAACGTATATCGTTGGCGCTGCGCTACAGTGGAGGCACCCACCTTTCGTGACTACCCTGCCGAATAAATACTTGATACGCCTGACAGCTCAGTCGACTGACACATGCTATCAGTTCGCTGTGACAAGCACTTCCTAACCCGCATCTACCACCCCCAACGGGTCGCCTGCACCTAACCCCAACGGCCAACTGGACAGAGCATGGCACCTGCAGGTCATTGCCAGGACAACCCGCCGGTGTTCAGCCTACTCTCTCGCCGTCCGCGCTTCGACCTTCGCGAAACGGATCGCTCTGAACAAGTGGCGAACCGGGAACGCGGCATTGCTGGCGTTAAAAGAAGCCGCGAAAGCGAGGCGATGCGAGCTGGTCGCGCTTCTTCGACTCGGTTCACGCTTAACCGCGACAATGGACAACACAGCGGGGGCAATCGTGGTTTTCAGGCGTTGGCACCGCCGGAGCGCCGCGAACACCCTCCGGCGGCGCGTCTTCTGCGCGTGGGTGTCTCAGACGCGACTGTCCCGCTCGGTGGAAGCGTGTCGCGGTCGCGTCCTCGCGAAGCACGGGCTCTTCGTCTGGCAACGCGCGGCGCAGGGGGCTGGGAAAGCAAGGGTTCGATCTAGAGCTATCGCGCAATTTATGGTGCGAGCGGCGGCGAAGGGTCGGTTTCGCGCTTGGAAGCAGCGGAGGAAGCGACAAACCGACGCGCTAAGAGTCGCCGAAGAGTACCGGCGCGGTATCCGCACGGGGAGTATTCCGGCGGCGGCCCAGAGATGGTGCCGCAGCGAGCGTTTACGTGCAAGGGGCGGTCTAAGGGCGTGGGTGGCGACTGTACAGGAAAGGGCTGCGTTGTGCGCGGCGCGTCTCGCCGTTTTGTTGCGCGTTGAGAACCGACAGCGAGTGGGTGCGACCAGAGCATGGCGGGCCCTTGCGGGTGACATGCGTCGTCGGCGATGTTTTCTAAGCAGGGGAGATGCGCAGTACGCGGGGCGTTTGGGCGTTCAGGGGTTAAGGGGATTGAGGGGCGGCACCCTGAACGCGCGGGCACGTCGGAATGCGCTGGAAATAGGAGACGCGCATTGGAAGCGGCGAGGAGCGACGCTTGTCGTCGAAACGTTACGGTAAGTGGGAGGTAGGTGTGCGCGAGGTGGTATGTTTGCCTCTGTATATCGGGACACAGAAAAAAAGAGACAATATCAACACGTTACTACTACCAGTTTACTTTTGAGGTCCATTTTGAGGTTAGAAGCGCGCGTTTCCTTCAAGGACACTTATCCTGGAAGATCATTTGGGCTCCGCAATTTGGTACTGCTATTGATTATGATTAGCGTATGCGATCGGTGTCTTTTCCCTCACGCTCTCATTCTATACACCTCCGTCTGAGATGGCTACACCCACGCTCCATGGGCCTGTACTGTAAACATGAGTTAGAAAAGTTGACCGCTATGACAATACACCATCATCCGTGCCCGTCTCTGCCTCTCCCTGCTCCGCGCACCCCCCCCCCCCCGGCCTCATGCATGGAATCGTAACGCAGCAACCTCCTTGATTCGCGGGTGCGAGCGTTCCATCACGCTGAAACTCTCAGGCTCCGCATCGTCGCCCGAGCGAGCCTCAAAAGCTGGCAGCGGGTGGCGCGAAGCAGAAGCCTAGCAGAGAGCGCTCTGGAAAAAGCGAGCAGATGGTTGCGGAAGAAGACGGGCAAAGCTATCCTCTCAGGGCTGGCGGCTTATTCTCGCTGGCGGATTGAGCAAGAACGGTGAGAGCGATACCTGCGAGAGAGATTTAAAAAAATGTTGTTTTTGACTGATACAGCTTGCGTTTCTCCCGGTGCCCCCACTAGCTGAACCATGCATCGGTACACCGGAGAGAGACTCTTCTGAGCCATGATGTGTTCTTATCTGAGGGGGCTCCTCAAGTACGGAGCTGCCCAGCATATATTGGAGATTCCCTTTTATGATATGCCGCTTTTTTTCGTTCGATACGTGCCTGTAGAGCCCACGGGATTGTGTTTCGGCAAACTTAGCGTACCTGTTTTTTCTGTCGAAATCGGTTGTTCGGAGGAGGTACAGACCTCTCGATGCGAGGAGCCTCAGAAAAAATAGGGGGCTACTCTGTTCTTGGAAATTGAAGGGGGGTGGCGCATGTCGCAATTTGACCGGTGAGGTCTGTATTGTATATGCACGGTTGATATCACAAGTGCATCCCGCAACTATCACAGTTACTGTAAAGTAACGTTCGGTCCGGGTATATATACCGCCCCCGTCGGCTGGCTCACCGTGCTCGGCGCCTTCTGATCCTTACGAAACACGCGCGGTCAACCATTGCCCATGGCCTAACCGACGCCCTTGGGTGTTTCCGCCTTTCATTCCATTCCATCCCATCCCATCCCATCCCATCTCAAAAGGAGAACTGTTGGACAAGATACAAACAAGATATGGCACCCTCGAAGCTGGAGATGAGAGAAAAATTCGGAACAATCCTCTGTCTGATACGCCTCCGAAACGAATGCGGGACTAGACAGTGCACCAGCTCAGTGTCGACACTTCTGATGGCCGCATGCCGTCTAGAACGCTGCAACGTGATGCACGCCACGCCTCCCCCCCTCCCCCCCCCCCCCCCTCCGTCTCCTCGACGTTGTCATGTATACCGCCCATTGTTCCTTACGTCTTGCCCTGTGGTCCAAGAGCAATGCGTACTGGACAGCGGCACCTCTCGCACCGCCGCATCGTCACTGCCGGGATTTTGTGGCGAGTTTGGATCCGGCGTCAAGCGGCCGGCGCCGAGCTCTATGCGGCGGCCGGAGCGCTGCATAGATCGTGGGCTGTTTCGGCGGGACTACGGGCTCTGGACAGGGTGGCGAGGTGTGTCGCGCACCCCCCCCCTCTCGCGCCTTTCGTTCTCAACTATGAATATCGCCGGCAGTGCAGAGGACTTCCCTTGCGCGTTTGACCTGAAAACGAAAGACCTGACCGAAACAATCGTGAAGGGGGACGCATTACTGAAGCGCACATCACGGAACGTTACTATGGACGAGGTCGCTGATTTTCGCTCCTGCCAGACGGTGACCGCCAGAACGCGTACCGCGTAAGGAGGCCACAATCGCCTCCCGACCGCCGCTTTTATCTCAACTACTGTGACCGATGTGTCCGATCTACCATCACGCTTTTCTTTAAAAAAAAAACACGCAGGGCGAGGACGGCACGGCGAGACGCGTCACATATCGCCGAGCAGTACCTGTTGCGTACGTCCGGGTTGGGGCGATGGCACGCCGCGACAACCGCCAGGAGGCATGCACAAGGCCAGACGAGGGTCGCGACGTTGCATTGGGCAAGAAACCTATCCGTCAAGGTAGAGCAGGCGCATCGAGAGAGGGGGTTTTGTTTGGTCACTGTTTTTTTTGTAGTACCAAGCACGTTGCATTCTAAAACGAAGTCAGAGCACGTACCATAAGATTGTCGTCCTAAATAATGATGCAGTGCACTCGGGCGTTTCAGAATTGTGCCGGCACGAACTTGCCCGCAAGATGCTGCATGCAATTATTTGTCGTATTGCAAGGTAGTTGGTGTTTGCTGGGGGGGGGGGCACTGCACATGCTGCACGAAATATATCAAACATGCTTGGCATGCGTCAAATGCGATCGTACGCGGGCATCTTCGTAGACGGGTGCATCATATGATTTGTTTCA
Source organism: Nereocystis luetkeana (assembly GCA_031213475.1). NCBI lineage: Eukaryota > Phaeophyceae > Laminariales > Laminariaceae > Nereocystis > Nereocystis luetkeana. The sequence goes on along the minus strand of JARUPZ010000027.1, from coordinate 3,461,739 downwards.
TGCCTGCCCAAAGAGGTGCACTTAGTAACAAAATCCGACACCCTACGTATTACCCCTTTTTGAGACCCAGACAGGGGACGCGTTTTATTAAGACCAAGCGAAAAACAATATTACATGGAATAAATCGTTTTTGTGTATTTTTCGTCCCGAAACGCCACCGTTCTGGCAATGAAGATTTTAATGTTTTTAGCAGTGTGGTGTCGTTTTTTGTCTTTTTGTCGTGCACCCCTGGCTCACCTATGATATTTTTTTGACAAGAGTGCCGCGCGCGTTTCACAACTGAAGGTGTGGGTCTCCTGGCAAGTGGCGACCGTTCAGCAGTGGGCCAGGTGCCGGCAAAAAGAAGCAGCCGCACAGCACGAGCGCCGCGGGCGCAAGAAGCGGGGGCTGAGAGCGTGGGCGGCCTTTGTAGCCCGCCGCGCTCTGCCGCGCGATCGGGGCCATTGCTGTAGCGATAGTAATATTGGCATCGGCGCTGGGATGACGCGACGTCGCTGGTAATCTCGCGATACGAGTACTGTCAACAGTTTGTGACAGTGTACGTCGGCGTTTGGTTGTAATTTGAAACTTTTGTCGCGGGCGAGCGGCTGAAGAGCCTCCATCAGATGTTTGTTTTACGTGGGCAGGGGCTAAAGACGTCATGTTCTTTTTTGGGAATGTTCCGATCCATGGGGGTATTCTCGCGATCGGGGTAAGACTGTATCAATTTCATGTTAGTCTTACCTAGACGTGCATACTGTATTTGCAGTGCTATTAATAGTCCTTGCGGGTGCGAGACAGGCATCGACGGGTTTTTTTTTCACAGCAATGGAAATGCATGTGCAGTAACCTCGGACGGTTCGGGCGTCAAGGGATTGGGGAGACTGAGGGGCGGCAGGCACCTACCCTGCACGCACGGGCTCGAAGGGGTGCGCTGGAAACGGGAGACGCGCGTTGGAATCGACTGCACGTAGGGGACGGCTCTTGCTTACCGTCGGAACGTTGCGGCAGGGCCAATGGTGTGTCTTCTCAAGTATGAGCCACAAGAGCTGCGTACACACTATACAGCAGAGTATCTCGAAAGCACTTCTTCCTCCGGAGGGTACACAATTGCACATCGCTGAAACGTGTTTCGACGTTCGGGGGAAAATGGCTCGCTCGGCTGATTGGATGCAGTATGTGCCATATATATATATATATGTGTGTAACGGTTGCCTTGTATATGCGGACGTGGTTGCCTATGGCAGCCCTGCAAATATAGCGTCAAATTATAAGCTTCCCGCGCGCGTGCAAGGATGCATTGCCATCGAAAACTCTGTTTTGTTGTGATCGTTTCTTGTGTGATTGTGTTGCTCTCTTCTCGGCCGAGTGCCGCGGTTGGATAACACGTCTACTAGCGCACGTGCTACTTGGCCCCCACCCGCCACTACGTACACTAGGGTAACCAAGGGACTTACAGAGGCACTATTGACACTAAAAAAAACTACCGCAGCAGCTAACACTACAATAACCTACTGTAGCTGTTCGCTCTACAATAGCCTACTTTAACGGTTAACACTACAGTCGCCTACTGTAACACTTTAGCAGGGGTTCCGTTTGTTCTCATTTCCCGGGCTGGGTGGACTTCCAAGTCTCAGTCATGCTTCGTGTCTGCCTACATTGCTCTATGTTCCGTCCAAAAGCACCTCCCGCGGCGGGGGCGGCGGCGGAGGAGGCAATTATTCGTTGCTTGCCATAGTCATTTGACCATCGACCACGCATCCCTGTCGAGACGGAGCCGGGGGGTGGGAACTGCAATGGCGTTCACCGCGCGGAGGGTAGCACACCAGCCTTCGTCTACTGCATTACTTCTACCGTTCGTGGCACTCTAGACCCACCATCTACGCACAAGTATCGATGCCTAAGTACGCAAAAAAAAATCGCCAACTTTACGAGAGGTGCATCGGGGGGTCAACTAAAACCATGCCTCCCTCAATCGATGGCTTGAGCAGCCACTGCTTGATGTAGAGCGTACGAGAGACCCTCTCACCGATTGCCGCCCGCTGTCCAAAACCAAAGTCAAGCCAGCAGCCGACGTAGGGTGCAGGAGATCGAGTCGACGGCCGCCAAATGCTCTATTTATAGCGTACGCGAGACACTTCTCTTCGAGTGCCACACCCACCCGCAGGCCGGAACAAATCAACCCCAACAACAGGGTCGCGACCAAATGTTCCCCTACTGCTTGGGTACGCGCCGCCGTATATTTATACAGCGTACGTACGTGAGGCACACTCCCTCCGCACGCCGCCAGCGGGTCTAACACAAATCAACCCAACAACCGGTAGGGGGCATGCAGATCGAGTCGACCAAGGGGTTGCCACTAGAGTCAACCAAGAAGCGGCCACCACACTATTTTAGTCGGACCAAGCGCGGCCACTTTCGTAGGGTCGACCAAAAAACGGTCACTACTCGGACGTTTCTTCCTTGGGAGACAGCTGAATCAGAGCAACGGCTACCCTCCGATCCTCCGCATTGAGCACGTTGAAGGTGGAACACGCGTTCACCTGTCGTTGATCGAGAAAAAAACGGAAAGGAGAAGACATTGGCGAAACACAGGGGAAGTACTCGTACGTGCCATGCAGTCCGCCCAAGAGGGGTACCTAGATTACCGGCAGGCCCTGCACTTAACTGCCTACGCTTGGACTCGAACTCGCCCAGACCCCGAACCACAAGAGGAGAAAAAGGAGTGAAAATCGGGCGAAGCATCCACGCACAGCTAAAACGACAAGATTATCCCGGCACAAAACATCGAGATGTCCCTCACGCCGATTTTCGATGCAAAAACAAAACTAAACTGAACACAACCCACTTTCCAGCAGGCAAAATTCGCGCGAACGTCCACGTCAAAAGAAAGCAAACACCTACTGTCGTACGAAGTATATGCACAACGGCATTCTTTTACCTTTTTTTAGAAGAGACTGACCGACTGCGTGGGAATGTCTAGACGACTCGAGCTACGATAAGGGTATGGTAGCACTTTTGGGCAAAAATACTTGTGACTGACTGGGCTCCTCAAGCTTTTAAGAACTCCAGTCCCGCTTTAGAGACACACCACTCCAATTCCAAGTAATTTGTCCCCAATTTCCCCCAAAACAAGACTGCAGTCCTAAAAGAGCTAAGCCAATATCATTGGCACATCATTACCGTATGCCGGGTGTACTTTAGTGCCTTTCACTATTATAGTATTTCTTTCGGCGGGATCACCGAGGGCTGATGTGTGGGGTGGCCGTGGCACGGTCGTGCTGCCGAGGAGGGTCGCGGGGCCCACGATAGAGCCGACGAACGCCGAGCGGGGCATACAAAAGCCGACATACATACCAGGCAGTCATGAAGAATCATGAGGGCATCAACACCATCGCTACCGAGCAGCATCGAGTAACGAGGATATTCGTGATACGCTTAGGTTTTGGGATTGTTCCTCGGGCCTTTTTGCATTTATATCTTGCTCCAAGTCAGTTTTCGGGTGACGAGGAAGAGACGTCCTCAAGTGATGAATGAGCCCCATAAAAATGAAGTGCTAATCCTGCGAGGCAAAACACGCGCCAGATCTGCATTCCGACCAATGAAATACGCCCCCTATTTCTAACGCAGTACACGATGCCGACTGAACGCCTGGCGTGCCTTCAACAATAGGCGAGAGGCGCACCCGAATGCCAAAAACACAATAATAAACATACAAAAAAAAAACGTCAGCGGATCTAAGGTGGCCCTTTCTGCCCACCGCGGTGGCTGCGAAGAGGACAACAACAACAACAACAACAACAACAACAACAACGGATCTGGTCTCGTGCATTTGCCCAGAAAGGCATCTATCTGCAGCCCCGAGCAACGCACGTATGACACATTACATTGCTCAAACAAGAGCCAATGCGTCCCATGCCCTCTCTGTTGTAATGGTCTATCGGTACTCCACGCTCACCGTGTCCATCTGCTCTACGCTTATCCCCTTAGACCTGAGGTGCTTGACTAAGTCCGGAGAGAGTCTCTCTGTCATTCTCTTGCCCACTCCAACAATCAACAGATCTGGATGGGGGGGGGCAAAGCGTGGGCGGGCGACGTTGGGGGTATTTATCCATCAGGGCGACGCAATAAAGCGCGTACTGGGGGGAGGGCGCATGAGCAAGCCTTGGTTATAAACAGGCAAGTCCGTCGCTCGCCGTGACGATGTTTCTTTTTCGTACTGATTACGGGGGGCCATAGTAAATAGAACCCACGGTACACACAAAAAACCTACCGTCCATATTTACCTATTTTCACTAACATTATTTGGTTCTACTTACTATGGTCCCCCGTAATGGACGCTTCTGCGCAAACGGCACACAACATTTAAATTTGGGGACCAATGACATGAAGCTCATGCTGCCCATCGACGGATGGCAACCATGAAGATAGTACATATAGTTGTCGCGCGGAAAAATGTATACCTGGTACGCAACTGTCGCCACGTTGTGTGCGGGACCTTGATGGCGGACACTTTAGGCAACTCGAAAGGGGAATCCCTACTGTTTTGGGCTCCGTCAAACTTGAAAAAAATCGCATTCGATTGATACAACGATAAATCAGAGTGGGTGCGTATACGCAGGGGGACACCTGAACAACCACGTGCCGGCTCCAGCAAGCAACCGCGGCATCCATAGAGCCTGCGTTTACCACAACAAAGCAGTACTGTAGCCCAGCTATTCCGTGAAACCGTATTGAGCGCAAGTAGCCCTTTCCATATGCAAGCCCCTATGGGTGATTCACGTTCAATAACGGCATGGACTGGCTCGGTGGCGTATCCTCCATAACACGGAACATGTCGCACCTATCTTGGGGATGACAAGCTCCAGCAGGAGGAGGCTCTCGACCGTGATGTCCGCCGATCGCTTCGGCTCCCACAGCACGTACGAGTTGGGCAGGCAGATCATCGAGCCCCTCACGTCGACGCCATCCGTCAGTTGAAACCCATGATCGTCGTAGCTGTTCGCGTTCGCGGTCATCGCGTGTGATAGCGAGGGAAACAGCAGACGAGAGCGGAGGGGATAACATGCCAGGTCAAAGTTGAAGCTGGGGTTTGTAACTATTACGGGGAACCATAGTTAATGGGACCTATGGTATACATTAAAACCTATATATTTAAACATTTTTACTAACAATATTTGGTCCTATTAACTATGGTCCCCCGTAATAATAATTCAATGAAAACCTTCAGTCCATGATTGAGGCCAGGTGAAAGATGGGATACCGTCTCGCCTGCTCCTCGCAAACTCGCCTCAAACTGAAATTGACGGGACTTCGTTTTTTGAACGCGACGTACACATTGACGTGAATTTTGGTTTGTGGCTGGTGTATGACACCAGACGGGCCAAGTGCCTGAACCGCTGCCGGGCCGGTTCGTGTAGGATGCGAGCTCTGCTCCGAAAAAACTATTTGAACCCACAGTGTGGTTGGTGTTGGTGTTGTTGTTCTTTGTCTTTTTCAATCCCTTTAGGGATGCAGTCCCGTCGTGGGGGCAAACTACTTGGAAAATGAGTGGTTTGCCCCCAAAACTGGACTGCGGTACTATTAAAAGAAGGCTCAACACACCATCGCGAGCAACGTACACTAAAACCCGTAGCCCTCTTATCACTGCTGCTAACACCGCTCTACTCGAGTTTCAAGTAGCGTGTCTCGGGAAAAGTGGGCGCAGCAGTTCCCCTCGGGTAAAGCCCTCCGCTTCCGGGTCTCGCAAACGCATGCTTTTGCCTCATAGTGGCAGCACCTAAGAACAATGTTTCTGAGACTCCTCAATTGAATATATTAATAGTACAGGCTTTTGCCTCATAGGGGCAGAACCGAATATCAATGTTTTCTGAGGCTCCTCACTTGAATATAGTATAGGCTTTTGCCCCATAGGGCCAGCACCTAATACAAATCTTTATGGGGCTCCTAACTTGAGTGCAGTACAGGAGTCGCTTCTTTTTCCGTGCACCTATTATACTACAGCTCGCGCACGGGCTGGGCGAGCTGCAGGTGGCTAAAGAACGGCTGGAAACACAAACAGGCTGACACTTCTCGAAAACCGAAAGAAGCCAATTTACTCTTCAAAAATCGGAAAAGTGATGGCCCTCAACCCTTTCAGGACAGCAGTCTCGTTTTGGGGACAATTGGGGACAGATCACTTGGAATTTGAGTGCCTTGTCCCCAAAACGGGACTGGAGTTCGAAAGGGGTTAAATACGACGTGCTGCAAAAATATCGATCTGAACAATTCCAAGCATGACAGTTCATTTACCCTCGAGACTTACACCGCTCGCTACAACCGAGCTATGGATGTCGCCTATTGCTTCTGAGGCTCCTCGCTTGGTTATTGTATAGGAGGTCTATTACGGGGGGCCATAGTTAACAGGACCAAATATTGTTCGTAAAAATGGTTAAACATATAGGTTTTTATGTGTACCATAGGTCCTGTTAACTATGGTCCCCCGTAGTAGACTTTTTCGCCCAAAAACTATTTTTTAGGAAAACGAGCAAAACCCGATGTATACTATTAGTAGGTATATCACGAACCATATGGGAAAACACCACAGTCAGTAATCGTATTTTTCCAACGATATTGGTTTTTAACCTTTTTAGGACTGCAGTGCCACTCTTCGGGACAAACCATTCAAATTTCGAGTAGTATGTCCCCGAAACGGGACGGCAGTCCTAAAAGGGTTATAAAGGAGCCCGGTCAGCCAGAAAAAAATTGCCTCGTAAGGCGAAAGAGTGATATATAAGGCATTGAGGCATACCCCCATCGCAACAACGAAAAAAAAAAAAGTCTTGAAAGTATGTTCGCGCGTATCATGAATAAATCTTCTATCGTATAATACGTTGAGATACTATTAATATTAATACAGTACGTCCGTCCGTCCGTCCGTCTGCCCCTGCCCCCCTCTGTGGCCCTGTCCTCACCCATCGATGACGACCTTTTTCCGCGACCCCGGGTCGTCTTCCATGAGATCGAACCCCTTCCCCAGGGCGGTGTTGCCGCTGTCCACGGGCTTCTGTCTTCGCCCGAACCCGCTGATCACGCCGGGGCCAGGTTTGCCCTCACCGCTGCTCATGCTGCGCCTGTTGGAATAGGATTAAGCGTTAAATTATCTCTCTCTCTCTCTTGTTCTGGATTATTACGCATGTATAGCATTTTGGTCGGAGGGTAGCCTAACTACTACCAGGTAGTTCGAGAAAATGGTTGACACACCCCGTCAACGAAGCGAACAAAACGATACCATAGACACGAGAACGTGGAAGTGTGGTGGTATTTTCACCAATCCACCGGAGGATGAAAAAAAAAAAAAAAACATAGACCATACATGGGCCAATCACACCCAATCGACCATTGGGTTACGTAGCGTCAGTCCCTTTGTCTCGTACACGGCGTAGCGTGCGTGAGCCGAAAACAAATCCCGAAATAACGGTAAGCTCCACAGCCTTTTTGGTCGGGGGGCGGGGCGCATCGGCTATATGTACGAGTATCACATAAGGTAGACTCTCGTTAGGAGCTCGACCTGGTGATTATTTGTAACTTGCCGTCAACTATATGCGCTGGTAGGAGGCAGAGAAACAAACAAAAGTTTTTCTCGGGATGTTCATCATGTTTTCTAGCAGTTGTACAGTAGTAGGTGGCCTTCCGGGGTCGATGAACAACGTGTACAGTCGTCCATACATACTCGAACTATACATGTATCAAGAAACCGCTTTTCAGAACAACCTGTCCAGAGCTACGCAGTGACACTATTCATGAAAAGCTAAAAGGTGCATTAGCGATACCGAAAGGTAGACGTTCAAACACCCATTTCCCGTTCTGCGCGACAAAGCAGTCTTGTAGTGCTCGCTGTCGGCTACTGGCTGGTATTTGGTGAAGCGCGTTTTGCAAGTCACACACGGTTACACAGCGCGCTCTTCCGCTCGTGTCGAGATTGGCTCGCTAATTTAGGCATAGGCCATGATTTCCCTATCATGTTTTTATTTACGGCCGGCTTATAATCTACCCAGAGCCGAGGTATGTCGTCTGGTTTCGCGACAACAGTTACTGCTGAGCCCCAGGGACTAGGGCGCTCTTCAATGCTTCCATCTTGGTCCATTCGGTTCCCGCATGTGTCGGTAGTTTCCGGGACGCGTGGGTGTGCGCGGGACGGGGTTCCATCTCGTTGTGTTCCGGGTGCAAGTAGGCATTATTATTCGGCTAGGCTAGCTCTTCCTCAAGTTCTCGGGGTTACATTGAAAACACGCTTTGGAACTTTGCGCAAAGGGTTCTATTGCGGGGGGCCATAGTGAATAGGACCAACTATTGTTAGTAAAAATAGCGAAATACACAGGTTGTGTGTTACCGTAGGTCCTATTTAACTTGGTCCCCCGTAACAGTCTACAGTACATTCGCACGACAGGTGTTAACGTGGTCTTATCGAACGCTTAACGCTCAAGTAGGTGTTGCACCAAGTTCGTTGCGTGTGAACTGCGTTGTCTCGGCTGTCAGTTTGTACTCGCGCTTATTTCCTCGATCTCCCTCCTACGGTAGCGTAAGCGATATTACGGGGGACCATGGTAAATAGGACCTACGGTACACAAAAAAAATATACATATATTTCACCATGTTTACTATCAACATTTGGTTCTATTTACTATAGCCCCCCGTCATAGTCGTAACTCAGATCCGTGGTCACACAGCAGTAGGCTCTTTCTTCCCCCCCCTCTCCCCTCCCCACAACGGTTCTTGCCTTGGAAGGCATTTTTATCGCGAGAAGGGTTTAACCTTTTCTTCCCTCGTCGACTCGCGTCTTATAGATTGATTGTGCCTACCCACGCTATAACAGGCGCTCTCGACAGCTGGTGCCATTTGATAATTAAAAAAAACACACACACACACACACATACGGAAAATTGATCCCACGACCCCAATGCTAGCAGTATTCGGGGCTAACCACCCGACCACCGGGAGCGACCCGTGTTGAATAATAGCCCTGGTCGTTTTGTTGGAGGCAACTGATACTGGTGCAATGTGCCCTAACCAAGAGAAATGAGTAACGCCTGAGTCCATATAAGATGACATAATACGATATGTTGTGTTGCAATGGCAATAGCCCTAGCGATAAATGAAGCTCGACGGCCTTAGCCCTTTTTGTTGCAGCAAAAAAACGCCTTCATATCGCTGTAAGCACTGTATTCGTGTGCGCGAGTCTGCCTATGTTTGTTGTGCTTTCCTTTGCGCTCTGCCTGCTACTCTTCACCCGGCGTCGCTCCGAACCGGACATCGCCAGCCCCCAAACACGCTCCGGGAACCTACTAGCTCTATTCTAACCCCTCCCCCCTACAAATTATTGCCTTGCCATTTTCACAAACTCCATATTCGAAAATATGACTTAGCAATATATTACTTTCGTTTTAAGCACGTGCGCATAATGAAGTGACGGGCTCGCGACTTGGACGTCTGCTGTATTATTAGCTGCAGACGACTGGACACCACTTGTACGAACTACTCTCGTGTTTCTAAAGGCTTGAAGCACGGCGGTTGGTTCAATGTCCGATTCAACTAATGCAGCAGTGGCTTCGGTCGGCGTGTTCACCGACTGTACTTGTACTGCCATTTCACCCTGAGGGGAGATGCAGCATTTGCTTGAATAGAAACACAGGTATATATACACCGACCAGGGTTCCTTGTAGGCCGCCGAGGATTGTTGCGCAAAAAATACGAGCGATATACTGTACCGGTATTCGCTAAGAAACGTCAGAAAATACTTTTCACGTACGCATTTTGCCGGATCGTTTTAATCGTTTTAGAGAGCCAAAACGTATCCCATACGGGTATGTGGTTGTTTGCCTACTATTAATAAAACCAAATATTTTGTCCCAGAATCACTGGTACGGTTCTAAAAATGAGTCTAAAAAAACTACACGATACTGCGGCGATAACAGCCTAAAATGTTTCGAGCCAGCGGCGAAGGAAAATGCCCTCGTTTTTTTCCCGCAAACGTTCACTTCACCTGCGGCTAAACGTGTTGCGCAGATCTCGGCGCGCGTTACGCCTATGAGTGATTTCGCGGGAAATGTTGCGCTAACGCAACAGAGCAGCATCTGAACGGAGCCCTGGCATTGACTGAAACGACGGAGCACTGCTGAGCTGTTGCAGGTTTCTCCGGGCTCGCACTGAAGTCTAATCTGCGATGAAATTATTTTATCTTGACTCGAGACGCTCTGAACGACAATTGTTCTGCACTACCTGTATAGTCGAGGACTCCTCCGAAGGCGCCCGTGATGGTGATATCAAGTATCATGGTGGTCTCTGGCCCCATCAAGGGCAATACAAGCGCTTCTACTGCTATAGCGATACCCCCTGACACCAAGCGCTCCTACTGGTATAGCGATACCTCCTGACACCAGTTGGAAGCGAAGGTATCCTAAAAACAAAGGCAAGAATCATCAGCACTGCTGATGTTCACCGCTCTCGGAGGCACTGCCCAAACTTCATCGTCTTTCGATATATTGGGTGCGTCTGCACGACATCGAGAGATATGCATGGAACATCCGCCGCCGTGTCTATGGTGACATCGCTCGCTGGGTGATTGTTTACCCTGGCGTTTACTGGTACGCCCTTGGACGTCAAGTTCCCAGCGGTGGGAAACCTGGGACACGTGGAAAGCATCGAAGTGCGTGTCACCATGAGCGGCGCGTGATTATGGAAGCTTGATGTTGGAGATGCTCATTCAGATTGGCGGACGCAGCAGAAACCTACCTGGTACGTAGGACGCTTGCGGTGCTACAACGCACGGAAGGTGAAAGAGTAAAGTTCTGACAGCGACTACTTGTACGTTTCTATATACGGCTGAGCCAAATCCGACACGACTACGTACTTCTACCAGTTTCTACGGCTGAGCCAAATCCATTCGGCACTATAGGCTTCTGATATTGTTGTGCTTTACGGACCTTGATACTGCAACATAGTCTTATACTCGTATACTGGTCTGCTGCGGCGACGGGGTGCCTGCCTAGGAGGTACTCCGTCCGAACTCGAACAGCAGCAGGTAAGTCAGTCTTGGATGAAAGGAGCCTGGTCCCTTTCGTGTTTGGGGGCTGAAGGCTGCTGCGTCAACAACCTACTGCTACAAGTGCGCTGTACTTGCACGAGTACCTACGTATAAAAAGGTACTCCAAACAAGACGAAGCACACCCATCGCTCCACACTCCACGTCTGTCCAGCAAAAGCGTTAGCCCTGCGGGTAATTCAACACAGAAACACAGCTAACACGGCGGTGAATCTGACGATTTCAGTCAGACGCTCGTCGGTAACTGCTGTCACAGAGACTCTGTGACTTCCAGGTACCTGGTATACTCGTAGGCGGCGCAATCAGTCAGTATCACTCATACCTCTGTCGTAGCACCTCCGATGATCCAGCGATTCGTTCCGATGTTGACGCAGATATAAGTCGAGTATAGACCGCGCTTCCAGCACGTCCACGCACCAGCGATCGCGCTCCTCTTACGCATGGTCTTGATGCAGCGGAAATCATTGCACGCGTAACGTGGCACACAGCACACACCTCCCACACACAGCACAGGCCGCTAGCTGCAGGCTAGGGGACAGGATGCACGCACGACCGGCGTCGAAGCGAAAATCCCTGCCAACTTCTTTAACAAACCCTTTTCGCCTTTCGCCATCGACGCATCCTCTTGCATCCATCGACCCCAGGAGACCCCAGCAAGGATAGATACGGTATGTTCGCAAGCAGGGTAGACGCATATTTTGCACATCGTCGCCCTGATCATGGGATTGCATGATTTCGCTCACAGCTGTTAGCGGTAGGCTCGGCCTGTTCAGGCGGCGGTTGACCAACGTGCGTAAAATCAGACATCCCATGACAGTAGTACCGTCCCTCGAGTCACGTCTATCCATCACACCCTCTGCTGCAATAACGATCCATTCGTGCCTCTCGCGCCAACACCCTGGCAGGCGTCGCTGGAGGAGAGCGGCTAATCGATTGCGAGGCTAGAAGGCTTTGCTCTCGCTTGTTGTATCCTACTCGGACTGGCCGGGGGGGAGAAAAGAAGGACGGTCGATCAATCAATCGGTCAAGGCAAGGCCTTTTGGTGTACGACCCTGTTGCTGCTGTTGCTGCTGTGCAGGCTCTCTTGGATCGAGCAAGACCATGGCCACTAGAGGGAGGGTGAGCGAGCAAACACCTTGGGGTTTTTACCGCAGCTGCATCAGAGCTGCCAAGTTGTGGTCCACGCTATCAAAAGTATGCAATTGTCAATCGGAATACGATGTGGACTGGCGGGGGGAACTCGCTCGCTACTCGTATATAGTGGTTTGATAAACGAGCTGGGCCGGCCAATATGCCAATATGGTAGGTGCTTGGCGGAAAACAAATTATTGTTGGGTTTGGAGTTTGGACCCAAAGGCTATTTCGTACCAGGTATTTCCGATGTCACCAAACCCAAACAAAATAGGGTTTGAAACTGCTTGCGATAACCCATTGCGATAAAGTCGGTTTTGAAGTTTGTGTGTTGTTTTCACATTAAATTTTCATTTCTACCCAGCTTCATCAGTACACCCAGTGTCCGTCCTGATACCTGGTATTAATTCTGTCGTCACAGACTGCTGTGAGGCTGTTTCCAATGCGGTTCGATTTTTGAGCTTCAGATTTTGACCCGATCGCGTTTTTAGATGTGAAGTTGGCAAATCGAAACAGTCTTCCTGTGCGAAAAAAATAGATTTATTGTGGGTGCAGAGATTCGAGCGAACGCCGAGACCAACTACTGCTGTTGTTTGTTGTGGTCTGGCGCCGCGAAGAAACGCGCTGAGGCGCCGCACTGCGCGTAGGATCCAAGCGTCTGAGCCCACACTGACCGCCTCTGGTCTGGCGGCCAAGAGACGTGCCGAGTGCGCTAGAGTCAACTAATCTTGGTATTTTGTATTGTGACACAATGCGACTTACTGCTGCTACTACTGTAGTCTACGAGTACGTATATCACGGAAAGGTGCGCTACGAGTGCGCTTCTCTTGGTATCTAGGCCCGAGCCCGCGCCGGCCGACTGTAGTCTGGCCACGCAGAGACGCGCCGCCCGCCGACTGCGCGTCGGGCGCGACGCAACGTCGCTATCCAGCTGTGTCGCCATCCAACTCATCGATCGTTCCGCTGCTACTTGCTGTCGTGGATAACATCCTGAATTTTGAGGCCATGCCATTTTTCGATTCGAAATCTGATGGCCCGCCAAAATCTGACGACTGGGCCAACGGATTCTCAAATCGAAAAAAAATCCGGTCAGATGCTGCATATTCGGACTGCATGAACATATGCTTTCATTTTTGGGATCGAAAAATACAAACCTGAAGCTCGAAATCGAACCGCATAGGAAACAGCCTGGAGACAGAGGAAGACCTAAAAAACGAAGATAATGGCAAAGTCATGGATAATAAATAAAGCAAGTTAAATGCCAGCGTACCGGGTACGATAACACAACAGCACAAGCACGGCCAGAAAATAGGAACCAAGAAAAAAAAAAAAAACTGACATGAAACTAGATACAAAGGAAGCGGGGAGATCAGAAAGGCTGCTATTACGGGGGGGGCATAGTTAACAGGACCTATGGTATAGATAAAAACCTATATGTTTAACATTTTTTACTTACAAAATTTGGTCCTGTTAACTATGGCCCCCCGTAACATTAATGGAAGGAAAACATACGTACTCAACAAGGACAGATAACTGCTGCACAGACGGAGCAACACGAAGGAGAGGATGATACCGGCATAAGGACAGTGGGGAGAGGAAAGGAAACAAATGGAGATACATGGCAAAAAGCAAGAAGGAATAGAGACGGCAGAAAATATTGGAAATTGGAATACAGAAACAAAATAAAGCAACGAAATGAAAGTATACCGACAATGGAACACCAACGGCTTCGTGCGAGATGCTGCTCACCGCTGCTGCTTCGTGGCTCGCTGCGTGTGTGTGCTCTGTGCTCTATGTCAGCCATGCAGAGAGTGCCAATCGATGCGAGCGGGGCACGTTGTGCAGTGCGTGCGTAGGCGTGTTGTGGGTGTGTGTGGTGCGGTCACACGCCCCAGAGCCCAGTGTGCCGCTACGTTGTTGTCCGCTCGCGCCCGCAGCAAAGGCAAGCAGCACAGAGCAACAGCTTCAACAGCAGCCCACAACGTACAAGGCGCCGTCAACGATGTTGAATTTGCACCCTGCCAGCCCTCCGCCGCATATGGCCACATGACTTAGCCGGCCTTCGCGGAGGCCTCGCGTTTACACGGCCTCGCCAAAGGGGCCGTGCGCTTGGTTAGATAGTTTGGTGGTGTGAGGCAACCTACGTGTCATTCCACCATGATCCGGTTGCTGCTGAATGCGGTGCGTATGAATAAGTGACGTGCAGTAGATGATCCGGTTTCTTGTTCATGCGATGTGTTCATTCGCCCGGGGCAACTCTGAATCTCCTGGCCAACACAATTATTGTCCATTCCGGAAGCCAAACCCAAGTTAGTGAAAATATGGACCCTATCGTCCGATTTTCGGTCCTGATTTTGGGAAGTTGAATAATTTTAGGATCGGGAGAGTGAAAATTGACCAAACCAAACCATGATCTGGTATTCGCAAACACCTTAGTACGAAAACTTTAGTTGGCCTCGAGCTTTCTCTCGCCGTTTTTTTGATGTTTTGAGCTGAAAAATTGGCACGTTCTTCCACAGCATTCATTCTAAAGGGGTTAATTGCAGCTCCTTTCACTTGTAACTTTTTTTTTCGTGAACGCGATTATTGCTTCTGGCCACAACTGAAAGAAATAATTAAAAAGGAGCTGGAATCCATCTCTTCGGAATGCAAGAAGGAAGCACGTGTGAAAATTAAAAAAAAAAAAAAAAAAACGGCGAGAGAACCCTAGATTTTGTGTTTCTCATCGTTATATCTTAACCTTGTATAGGGGGTCGTATAAACGACATTCCTGGCACACTGGTATCTCTTGGTGCACGACGAATCAAGCGATTGTGAGGATATCGGTCGTTTCGTCATGTCTCAAGGAAGATTAATGCCGATTTTGAGCGAAACCTGCAAGACGGAGCTCTTGGACCTTCGTACCGTATGACTCTATCACACTAGGGTGATAAGATAACACACCCCCTCGGACGATTTTCAAGGCTGGGCTTCTCGACAGCAGGGAGGGCGTACTGAATACGCCGAGCCGATGCGTCTATGCAACCGTCTCGACGGAATCTTTCCAAAGCCATCATTTTCGTTGTGTGTGCCCTCCTTAAGGCATGTTTTCGAGGAAACCGGGTCTGAAATTCGTTCCAGGGGGTGTGTTATCTTATCACCCAGTGTGAGATTTTTATACAGTATACGTGATAGAATTCAATAACGACTTATTTCTTATTAAGAGATGGTCTTTGTGTTTGTTCTACGTATAGTTTTTGACGAAACCAACTCGGATTCCGAAAATTCCAACGCCGGCAAATGCGCTACAGGCCCCGGAACAAACTGCTGCTAACTGTTGAGCCGTATTTTTTCCGAATGGCTGAGAAATCACCGGACGAGTTTTAAAGCTGATATTGGCCGACCCAGCTCGTAGAGAGGCAGTGTACCGATCGCCTCGGGGCCTGGTTTTTAAATCACCCCAGCCCCCGTTTCCCTCTCCATCTCTCACGCACGCGGAACGCCACGTCTTTTCGCTCATTTCAAACGCAGACGGCGGCCCCCGGTATGGTTGATGATCCTCCATGAATCGTAACAAGAAACCGAGATACTGCCGCCCCAGGCTATGTATGGCTAGATTTCTTGATTGAGAAAAGCGTACATATGTCGCACACTTCAATAGTATTAATGCGTATGTAGTCGCAGCCGCTCCCGAATTGTTGTTTACCAAGACCTCGAGGGCTGCAGTCCCGTTTTGGGGACAAACTACTTGTGATACGAGGGGTTGGTCCCCAAAACGGGACTGACTGACTGACTGACTGACTGACTGACCGCAGTCTTGGAAGGGTAAGAACGTGTCAGGCTGGGTTTCTTGTGGAGCTCTTTCGCTCTTTCTTGTGGCATGCCTTGTGAGAGGGCCGGCGGTGTACCGAACCAGGGTTGTAAATAGGTGGTGAAATGTTGCACAGGTTCACCATTTTCCTGAGAAAAAAACAGCGCAGCGCACCACCAAAGAAAAAAGGCGTGCGATTTGCCGTACGTCCGTTTTCGCCCCTCTCATTTTTTTTTCCCCAAAGGGCCCACGTAAGGTGCCGGGTATAATTCGCCGGAAAAAACAAAGCAAAAAAAGGGTTCTGTGTCGCCCTACATAGTCGAAAATGGTTTGGGTCTGTTTTCGCCGCAGGCTAAATAGTGTTCTGGTGCCTTTGCAGTTGATATTTTGAGACAAATTCATGATAAATATATCTGTTGCTTTCCTTTTGGGGGGGGATTAAGTTCAAGCGTGTAGCGTTGTTATCTGCTCGATCATGGAATAGGGCCTCAGAAGGCTCGCAAATTAGAGGAACGGGGTGATTCCAATTATTCAAATGAGAATCTAATGAGAAAAAAAATCGCTTGAATGAGTAACCCCGTAAGAATGATGCCTCGTAAACACACGGAAACCCTTGGTTCCCAATATTCCGGAGGGTACAGGGCACAGGGACTGCCTACACGGCAGCACGTCGGAATGCCGTCGTCGGAAACAAGCTTGTGTTTTTTCCCAACCTGTATAAGGTCTTCAAGAGATCCTGTTTTGGACCGAGAACTCGCGCTCGCGCTTGATGGACGAGTGCAGTTGTACAATATAAATTTGACGACCTTGTAGAGGTTAGTGAACGACACGAGCCTGCTCCCACGATAGCATTCCGACGTGTTGTCGTGAAGGCAGCCCTGTGCCCTTTGCCCTCCGGAATATTGAGAACAAAGGGTTTCCATGAATTTACGTGGTGTTATTTTCACGGGGTTACTTCAAGCGTTTGCGTTCTCAGTGGCACTTTTTCAATAGCATAGCGCCCAGAGGGGTTGCTCTGCACGCGGGTCCCGGTGACACTTACTTACTTCTTCGAGGTTGGCTGATGCACTCCGCTTCCTGGCGACTCCATGTAAGCAATAATCCATGGAGTGAGGCCATCCTTGACTCACGCACGGGGTTTGTCGGCTGGGCGGGGCGTGGGTCGGGGCTGCGCCTGTGAACCTTGGTGGCATGTGCTCGTACTCGTTCGAAGTGCATTTAATTCGCGATCGATCGTAGACGTCTTCTACTGCTGCTGCTGCTGCTGCTACTGCAAGAGTATTACTGTGTTGTGTGTCGGTAGGGTCTCGTCTACCCCTTCATCCTGCTGCAATTTGCTCTGAATATTCGAAGAACCAAGAACAAAAGAAATACGTACGAGTTCGCATGAACTTACTTCTGCTACACCGCATCTCGTGTAAACTTCGTTACATTCCACAAAATAAGACAGGTTGACGAACGGCCAACTAACCCCGCTGGCCTAGCGATTCCATACTACCAATAATCCACGGAGTCTGAGAGGCCATCCTTGAAACGCACACGGGGTTTTTGCAAGCTGGGCGTGGCGCGGGTCGGGGCTGTGCGCCCCGACCCGCTCCCCGCCGCCTCGCCTGTGATTTCCCGAGTGTATGTTAGGTCGTCCCGAGTAATCAATGGCAAAGTACACAGCAGCAGCGGCTACGAGCCCCGAGCGTGTGTTCGGTCGTCGTAAATAACTGGCAAGGTAGACAGCGGAAGGGCGAGACTGGAGCGCATGGTTTGGTCGGGATGATGATTTCGCATCAGCGAACACGGGAAAGGGCTGACCCGAGCTTGCTGCCGCTACTACTACTGTCTGCTACCTGCCAGGTACCTATCATCTCCGCTCTAAAACTGGTCGTGAGCACAGTACACGGCTGCTGCTGCTGCTGCTGCTTTTGTGCTGCTGAGTCGACAACTTATGAGAAGATCAAGCCCTGGTATGAACGAAATACCAGGTACCACGCACAGAGGTGTTCATCTTTAAAATATTTACGACTGTGCCCTCAGCACGAAGTATTCCTATCTTTACATCACACCTGGTATATACTTACGTATATACATGATAGGAAAACCCAGGTGCGAGTCACTACCTGCCACAGCTGTAGTAGCGTCGACTGCCGTGCTGACTGCACCGCACCAAGGTCACCTGGTTCATCATTCGGGTACGAGCACACTGCGATGGCAACGCAATGGTGCTGCACACAGCGCCGCCGCATAGTCCGCGTCTCCCCCTCCGGCTCGCCATGCGCAGCTCTGACGTGCCGCATCGCGCGCGCTTGTGTGCACTGCCGCCCCCGCTCCGCTCCGCGCGCTGCCTGCCAGCCATCGGCCAAGGAGAAGGAGAAGGAGGAGGCCATGGCGCTGGGGCCGGATCGAGTGCCCGAGAACCAGAAGCGAGAGGTTTACGAGAGGGTTAGAAGGGCGGTTGAAGCAAAGGCCGGCGCCTGCACCAGCCACAAGGTATGCAACAGCCTTTTGTTTGCGTAGCTGGGTGCACGGGGCTATTGTAGAGGTGTGGGAGCGGATTTTGCTTTTACAACCGGGGTACGGTTCCGGCACAGGTAGCGACGCGTGGTCTGCGGGCCTAGGGTAAGGCCAGCGTTCGATCTGAGGCAGGCCATACAGATATTTCATATGCACACGCTTTTCCTCCCCTTGAGTTGGACCTCGCGTCCGTCTTTTTCTTTTTCATTTAGCAACTCCACAAGAGATTGCACGAGCACTGTACGAGTATGGGCGATGAAATCAATAGAAGGGCATGGCAGGGAAGAGAGCCCTCATGTCCTCGAGAAGAGAGTCCCCACGTCATCGACAGCGGGCAGGGTAGTGGTCCTCTCTTGAATTGCGTGTGCCTCGTACGGCACTTCTCAGTTGCAAGGTGCGGGGCTTCCTGCTGTCCCGGTGCTGCTGCTGCTGCTGCTGCTGCTGCTGCTGCTGCTGCTGCTGCTCTCCCTGCCACCTTTTTGGCTGTACCGGCTCCACTTCGTGCTGTGTAGTAGTGTGCGCCACTGTTTGTGCTTACAACAGCGGCCTCAGCTGTCTGTATTCTTGACTGGGTCCCAACTGCAGCAGCAGCAATTGTTTCGTTTTGGTTGTATTATACGTACTCGTAGCCGCATGCTACAATATACCCCCCGCTCTGTGTTTGATTCGTTTGTCTGGCCCCGCTCGTTTTGTTGTCGTTTCCTGTGGGGTCGAACATAGGCTAGAACTATCATGCATGCATATTCGTGAGAGGTCCTGTCGTACGATGGACAGTAAGGCGCGGAAAGGAAACCCGGCAATCACCGTGCCCCATCATCAGTGCGTCCCCGCACTGCTACATGTATCGAAACAACAGCTGTAATTTTTCACCGAAATGCTGCCTTGGTGTGTTTTGGTGTACAATCTCTGTCGTGATCTCGATTCGTCGATTGTTGAATGTTTAACGCGGCGCTTCTCCTGACATTTCACGGAAACGTTGTCTTCATTTCGAAGACGCATGCTACGGTGGGAGTTCACCCGCAATTTCTCGGAGGCGTTTTTCTCACTCGAGGCGCGCTACATATCTCACCCATAAAGGTGGCGTTACTATTAATAAGAAAAAATGCACACCCCAATTCGATGAGCGATTAGTCTCACGCGTGACCTACAACAGATAGGTATAAAACAAAAACGATCGTAAAAAGTATAACGATGTTTGCGTCCGTAGCGCCTGAGTTGAGGAGCTACTCCGTCAGAAATATTGCCTCACAAGGCAGAAGAAAAAGTGCTACGTACTATTAATATTAATAGTACCCCTACGTATCGTAGAACGCGTCCGAATTTACTGTACAATATTCGCTGTGTGCTTCCGCCTCATCGATTTTTTAACGATTCGCTTCGCCTGCATGAAAAAACAAAAGGTCGGTTCGTCGCCATGGGACAAGCACGAGCAAAAGGTGCTGGAGGACGGGCTTCGCTACTACCCCCACGATCGACACAGCAATATGCTCATCTATATTCGCATCGCCGCAAGCCTGCCCAAGAAGTCAGTACGGGACGTGGCACACCACCTCCGGCACATGCAGGTTAGTTGGTGATCCTGCCGTCGTCTATCACCCGCTGTACGTAGCTCTGCCGGGAACGACTGCCTCGATCGCTTGTCGGTTCAGGAAGGGCCTTGGAGGAGCCCGCAGGGTCCGCCTTTTCGTAGCGCACCCTGTTTGTTGCCTCGCATAGGGCTGTGTTGGGGCGTGGCAGGCGGGAGAGCGTAACCTGTTTTACCCCCCCCTTTGGCAGTCCGCGTTTGCCTCTCTATTAAGAGTGACAGCATGAACGAACATCGGTGGTGCGTTTGACGCGAAGAAGATGCCCATGACTGGGTGCGTGCTGCGGCGAATTAGCTCTCGGCCATTCTCACGTGTGTGCCTATGAGACGAGCGCGCCGAGCCAGTTTGATGGCCAACCAGCCGCTCAGCCGCCCCACCCGACCTCATCTCGAACGACCTCCCCCTCGCTTCCTAAGATTTCGAGCACCATGCAGAACGTTCCACACACCACACATTTTGAGAGATGAGATCATCAGATCATCAGATCATTAAATCCCCATCAGATCATCAGATCCCCATTTCGGTGTCTAGATATTTCGGGGCATATCGTATAACACTATCCCACTGGGTAATAAGATATTACACCCCCTGGGACGAACTTCAGACCCGATTTCCTCGAAAACATGCCTTAACCCCTTTAGAACCGCAGTCCCGTTTGGGGACAAAACTACTTGAAATTTGACTGGTTTGTCCCCAGAACAGGACTGCGGTTCTAAAAGGGTTAAGGGGCACACACAACGAAATTGGTGGCTTTGGAATAGAGTTCGTCGAGAAGGTTGCATGGACGCATCGCTCTTTTTTGTCGTACTCAGTACGCCCTGCCTGTAGTCGAGAAACCCAGGTTCGAAAACGGTCAGAGGGGGTGTGTTATCTTATCACCCTAGTGTGATAGTATCATACCGTATGTAGTTTCCTCGGGTAGAATTTGCACTGATACGGCTCTTGTGCGACATATCACGACGGCAAGTAGAAGAAGTAGGTTATCTACTACTGGGCTCTAGACGTACCGGAGGGGGGGAAGGGGCGACACCCGTGACCGCGGCGTGTCCAGAAAACCGCTAATGGTGAAACCTCCTACGAGTTGGGCTGGGAAAATAAAAGCGATGATGAATAAAAAAAAGCACGAGTATCTATTAATAGGTCATGGTCTCCCCGAGGGGTTCTATTGATAGACGATCTGCAGTAGATCGATCGTGGTCTTTCTGATAGGGATCTAGATGATGTAGATGATCTACTACTATAGATCGCCGATGTGTTGGGTCTTCCGAGCCTCCCTCACGCTGGCCCGCTCCCTTCTCGCCAACCTGCTATCAACCAACATATCTCTCCCTCCCTCACGCTACCGCCCTTTCTGGTTAGGATGAACACAAGGCCAAGGTGGAGGCCGCGGCAGGGATGAACCCGGCGAAGCGACATCACCCGGACCCGGCTGCGGCGGCGGTGATGGCGGCGATGCACGAGCACCAGATGGCCGCCATGTTCGCCGCGAACGCGGTGGCGGGTATGGCGGCGATGCACACGCTGCCGGGGCTGGCGCAGGGGTTGTCCGGACCAGGCGGGCCCGGTCCTCACCTGAAGGACGAGAAAGTGGAGGTGAGGGGGCGGTGCGGTGGCGTGGACATCGATGGGGGGGACCGCACCGGACCAACCGGGAGCCGAATCGAATCGAACAACCTCGAACCCAACCCAACCCAACCCAACCCAACCCAACTTAACCCAAGCCCACCGATCGGCAGGCAACAGCCTGTGCGCGAAATATGCCGTACGAGGTTTTGTCTGTGCCAACTGATTTAGAAAGCAGAGTGGAATTTATCTCACCGTGAGAACGTGGTGAAGGTGAATGTGTTGAGCGCCCGTGAACGCTTAGGGTTGGGATCGAAAACGCGCACACCGTTAAGCGTGTGGGGTTCGTTGGGAGTGGCGCGCTGTTGTGGACGGGCGGCCGGGCGTCTCCCGAAACAGTAAAGAGAAAGGTCTCGGCGACCGCTGTACCGGCGGAATGCCTCCGTGGCCCACCGCGTGCTCGCCTGCGCGACACCTCCTAACGACGAGAGGGCGGGATGGCGATGGTGGTGACCTGATGTGCTCTCCAAGCGTGAGACTCAGCCGCTCTCTACTTGGCGCGTAGTTGCTGCGGACTCAGGCGACCTTGCGTGGCTGTACTTGTAGTGTTCGTTGCCTGGAAGGCACAAAAAGAACATGTTTTTTTTTCAACCGGACGCTGTTAGCGTATAATGGCATGTTTTTTGTTACCAGGGATTAGATTTTTTAGAAATTAGCTCAAGGTGAGGATAATTGGTCACCATTATCATCATCATCTTCGTCGTCATCAATGTCATCAACATTGCCTTCTTCATCTTGTCACCATCGTCATCATCATAACCACCATCATCGTCATGGTTGCCATCATCGTGATCGTTCTCACCAAAACGGATACTGGTGCATTAGGCCCACATCCAACCGTTCCAGTTGGCTGTCGCAATTTCTCCCCGGAGGATCGATTTCATCCCACCTATTTTCCTCACCCGCTACGTCTGCCCCGCCGTCGATACCCGCGCCCCTCCCTGCCCCCCGTCGCCCCTTGCAGGCGCGCGTGTGCGCGCTGCTGCAGGAGAACATGGTTGTCATCGGCAGTATCCGCGAGAATATCGTCATGGGCAGGTTCTTGGACAACCACTCGCTGATGATAAACTTCGACAGGAACGTGAAGGAAGTCACGGCATTGCTGGCAACCCTACCCTTCGCGGAAATGCAGAAGTTGCCCGTACAGGTATACATATATTATACCAGGTATACCAGTATATGAATGAAGCTTTTTCGTTGACCCTATTTAGAGCTGTCCCCCACGTTTTCGCATGTCGAACGGACAGATCACCTACAGATAGATAATCTAGATCCTGACCTGCCGGTATGATTCGCTGAGCAGGATCTGTACAGTACAGATCCATCCCCTGTGGGCACCATGTGCTACTCGTAGGCCGTGCATATTATTTGGTTTCTATCCCGGCACCATGAGCTGGATCTTACAGATCAGGTAGTATATGTCCTGAGATCTCTGCATCATGGAGTGGGGGTCTAATTTTTTTCTGATGTGTGCAGGTTTCTAAGGTGAAATTACTTGGAATTAGAGTTGTACTGGTGTCGTAGTAATGCAGGGGATAAGTGCGTGCTTCACGGATACCAGGCATGTTTTTTTGTTTTCAAGATGAAAGTTGGCTTCCCGTGATAATAAAACACTTTTTATCGCATTTTGTTGAGCATGAACTCCAGGGGTACGTAGGTAAGCGATCATTGGTCTGTGCAACCGATGCCCCCCCGTATGCAGGCTTGGCACGGTTTTTGCGCTTCTTCAAGGAAAAACTCGCATGGCGGCTGGTCGTTGAAAATCTCGTGGGTACACATTTGATGGTGGAACCCGGACAAGCGGTACGGTTGAAACGGTCTTTCGGACTCGCCTAGCAGACCATGATCTATCTATCTATCTACAGATCATCATCTAGGTCATATACAGTAGATACTACCCTGCCTTCATGAGGTGTTGTGCACGATCTGTATAGTATTGATCCAACCGAGGAGACCGTTGCTAGATCATCCGGATTACACGACTTCCGCTCGGTAACATGAGCTACAGATACACACGTATCGAGATTATATCTGCGCTGAACGATCTACAGTAGATGATGAGGTGGGGATCGGTGATCTATCGGATGTGGGATCTATCGCCGCTAGCGACCAGATCGGTTGGCGCATCGTATGGGAGCTTGAGTTTCTCCCACCGCTTGCTAACGGTTCCACCCGATGCCTGTCCCCACCGCCACCGCCACCGCCGCGCCATTTCCCGCCACATGACCACAACAAACAACAAAACGGCACACGAACAAAACACGGAGGACAGATCAACCCGTATTTTATCACAGGCTCCCTCCCGCCGGGCATGGGCCAGCAACCATCAGGACAACCAGGGTCGCCCACCCACCACCTGCAAGCCCCGCCCGGTGCCCTCCCGATTCCCGTAGGAAACATCGGCAACCAGGGGAACGCCGGCGGGAATGGGAATGGGAACGGCCATGGCCTCGTCGATCAGCCGATGGTCAGTGCTGCTGTCGCGGGTGGGAGGGTACCGCCGCCGCAGCCGCAGCCATCGTCTTCGCTCTTCGCGGCGCCACCCGCCACCGCGCCTGCCGCGCACCAAGCACTACCCCCGCAACTGGTGCCGGAGGTGTCGGAGGCCGTGACCGCTTCGAAGGCGGTAGTGTCGACGACCGCGTCGGCTGTACCGGACGCCCCGGCGGATGCGACGGCGCTGGCAGCCGTGGGTGCAGCAGCCGCAGCAGCTGCAGCAGCAGCGGCGGCGGCAGCGGCGGCAGGAGCGGGTGGAACTGCTGCCGTGGAAGGGTTTCCAGTAGAGATGGCGGTGGTCGCTGGTGGCGGTGACGTCGGGGGGGGTAACGGTGGCGGTGGCGGTGTCGGTGGCGAAAAGGGACTTCTTGTAGAACCACCGGGGATGACACCGTCAGAGGCGTGAGATGTCGGAGAGGGGGGGGCGAGCAAAGGGGAAACCCGTGTCGTCTTCTCGCTGGTTGGGGATAGGGGGGTGCCCAGAGGCGGAAAGGAGGTGGTTGTGGGTGGCTTTTGTGCGGGCACTGGCAGCTTGTGGCTGACTAACCTTGGTAAATAAGAAAAGGTGGAGAGGGGGGGGGGGGGTAGGCGGAAACAGTATGAGTAGTGTGTCGGGTTTTTTTTCATTTGTTAGTTCGTGTGACCCCGTAAACCCCATACGATAATGTGCTTCCTGATTTTACTCTTATACTCTATTAATGGTAATAGTAGAGAATACCTGTATGGGGTACTTTTTAGCTGTTGTTTTATCTTTACTACTCTGATTTTGCTCCTTTTTTTTCCCCACCCACGGCGTCTCACCTTGGCGAAGCTGGCGCCGACGCTGGGAACGGCACTGAGGCTGTTCGCCGGAGATTAAGGTTGTACCAGCCGCGTTTTCGGCAGCGAGAAGTGTATAGAGTGGCCTGTCTCTTATGTCCGGCTAACTTTCGTAGGTAAATACAGCAGTAGTACATTATTAATATTGTAGTTGACCTCTGAAGTGGATGAACGGATTTCGTTTTGTTTTGTTTTCTGTGAAAGTACCTATATACTACGCAGCCGGTGTCCGTCCAAACGACCAAGTTCAATACCTCTTGACTGTTTTTTTTTTCTCTTCTTTTCTGTGAAAGCCTCCAAGTACACTACTCGTACGCAGCCGGTGCCCGTCAAAACAAACAAGTTTTGTAAAAAACGATCGTGAAGCAGACTATTGCTGTGTGTCGCAAACCCTGTTTGCACACAAAGAGCGACCTCAACCCAGCCTGACATGTTACCCTTCTATGACAGGGTAAACAAACTGCAGTCAGTACCGTTTTGGGGAATAACCAGTCAATTTCCAAGTTATTTGTCCTTGAAACGGGACTGCAGTTTTTTCCCTACAGGAGTAGAAGGGAAGTCAGGGGGGAAAAGTTGACTATTTTATTTGTGTTGAAAAATGGGACGATTGCAGCATCGGTCACTCCATAATTCTTGGGGGGGATCATAAAAAAAATGTGAATGTTGTCATCACTACAATGGTTGAAAGCAAGAACCGTACGACATGGGAGCAGCATGCATGATGCTACACCAGTGCTGCTGGGCGCTCACACTATTAATACGTACTCGGGGACGGTTGATTGAAGTAAAGTTGTACCAGGTGTTGTCCCGTAAAAAGGTACCTCTGGTATGGATTTTACTCCAGTTGACGGTATAATAATATCGGAAATGAAAGCAGCTCTTGAAGGCGCAACAAACCGAACAGAGAGATACCGTTTTTCGTCCCGGTAAACCGCTATCTGCCGAAAGACATGTCTCGAAAACTAACACAATACCTCACGAAAAGCCGTGAAATGTGGTGAAGCGGTGGAAATTCCGCCAGTTGGCGGTACAGTATAAACTCAAGTTTTCTGTCCCGGTATACTGTTTTCTGTCAAACGACCTACTGTATGTCCCGAAAACGATCTCAATACAACCCAACCCCGCGTGGATTAAGGCGACACACAGAAAACAACGCACACAAGCACAAGCCAATAAGAACGCAGCACAGGGCAGCAAACAAGAAGAGGAAGTCAACAACCACAACCGGCCAAAGGGTCACCACCACATACATCGTTGCATCGGACGAGAGTCGAAGAGAGGGCACGCACGGGGCCTGGTGTTTGTTGCTGCGTCTGGTTATTTACAGCAAGAAAGAGCAGCGAGATGTTATATCACGGGGCACCACCATAGTAATCAGGACCCATCATACGCACAAAAACTCCGTTTCGCTTATTATATAGGGCCGTCCTTATGGAACATGTTTGTTCCAGATTTTTCTCTCCTTTTTTTAAAAAAAAACAGGAAAATGTTTCCAAAATATGAAAAATTAACAGAGGGCAACATATATACCAGGAAAGCTTACGAGTACGTATAGATCCGGCGTCCCCGGTGGCTTGGTAGGTGGTCCGCGTGCCTATCAATATCAATTACGCGGGTTCAAGTCTCACCGAGTGCATGCTCGTAAGGGCTTTTTATTGCATGAAAGAAATTGATTAGCGGAAAGCGCGAGAGCGTGAGTTAGCTACATTCGATGAAAATCGACGAGTAGTGGGAATGCTGAACCCTATGCGCGACAAAAAAATAAAGGCACGTACCGGGGGGGAGAATGGTAGACACCTGTGACCACGACTTGTCCAGAAGGTCGTCGAGGGTAAAACCTCTTTCGAGTTAGGCTGGAAAGTGAAAGTGATGATAAACAAAAAAAAAAAATAGCAATCCAATATTTGGAGGGAAAAAAAACGGGAAAAACTGGAATTAAAAAACCCCCCGCAAAAACCTAATAATAATGTGAAAAATCTGGAAACTATAGGAGGGCAAAAGGCAAAAGGTCCTTCGATAGTAATGACCCTTAGTACATACAACACAGTTGACAACCAAAAGTTGATCAACGTCAAGCTGACTTTCCGCGATGCTATCGTTATGGCTCAGTCGTGAAACGTGCCTTGAAATGGGGAGATTTTTAGTACCCCTCTTCGTCGGGTCGTGCATGCAAAAAACGAACGACTGGCTGCTCGGGGCGTGAAGAAACGTGCGAGATGATCATGGAGAGCTAGCTATGACCCTAAAAACATCAACGTCACACACGTATTTTCCCCAGGTTTGCCCTATTGATGCGGGCCAGATAAAACAAACAAGATCAAGTTCCCAAAAAAAGACAGCCAACACCCTGCTCATACATATACACCAAACCTAAACTATGTCCACAGAACAATCGAATTGGGGGGATGCACATTACTGTCCTTTTTCACGACATGCCGTGGCATGCCGTGGCGCCACCTGCGGCAAAACCTTCCATGGCATCTTCCACGGTATACCACCGAACCCTCCACGGACCTCCACGGCATACCATGGAACCCCAACCCTTACCCTAACCCCAACCTAGGTGCCGTGAACATGTGGGTCCCGTGGTGGTTGCCATGACATTCC
The DNA here is from genome assembly GCA_031213475.1 of Nereocystis luetkeana. NCBI lineage: Eukaryota > Phaeophyceae > Laminariales > Laminariaceae > Nereocystis > Nereocystis luetkeana. The sequence goes on along the minus strand of JARUPZ010000027.1, from coordinate 3,434,123 downwards.
GTGGGGCTACCATGGAGTGCCGTGGCGGTTGCCGCGGGGGTTGCCATGGTACCACCCGAGGCATGCCACGGCACCCCCTACGGCGTGCCACGAAATCCTGTGCCACACCATGGGATGCGGTGGGGATATGCCATGGTATGCCATGGGTGTTACCATGACCATACCACGCAAAACTCAAATAGTGTAGAACCCTGCCAATCACCCTCCCAGGCGAGATATAGACGCACACAGGGTCAAGGTACAAGACAAAACAAAAGCAGGCCGCCAACACCCTACGAATATAGTTCGTGATCACGTTGTGGCCGTTATCTATAGGCCCTTCTGATTGCAATACCCAGCTACCTATTTATTTAATATGTCTATACCAGGTACATCATCCCGCTATTATCGCGGTCATTATGTGTGAGTTTTTTTTTTTCTTATGTGTGAGTTATTAATCGTGTTCGTGTGTACGCACATACATACGACCTCAAGGCATTTGCCTGGCGTATGGGACAAACAACTCTTCTATGGTCCCGTGGACGAATATACCCTCTGCAATACATGGGGCATAAACAGAAAGGTATACCCTGATAGGTGTCATTGAGTTGTTGAACGAGTATAGTATACTATACCCTGTAGGCTCACAACAGTTTTGCGATGTTCTACAGACAATCGATCAGCCCCGAATCGAATCGGTGTACACATTTATCTTCCATATCGTAATCACCGAGCAGCCCTCTCCAAGCCACTGAGCGAACCTTCCGGAGGGGTTCATGTAATCCAACCGCGTCGCAGATTGGTAGGGCCGCCGAGACGTTGCTCAGTTGTTCGCGATCCTTTCACATACTACCAGGTCGTAATTTCACCTGCGCTAATTTCGAAAGGTCTACAACAACAGCAGCTCTCGACATTCCCACGACAAACTTACAGCCTCTGGGGCATCCGCCTGTCATCAATAATAATATCTGTACCTCGCAAGTTTCTGGGCCACCTCCACAGCCCACACAGTTCACGCACTGCAGAACAGATCAAACATATTTCCCCGGCTCGGGCTTTCATGAGTCTTGTGGAGAAAGAGGCCGAGGCAGGTGTGTCGGTGGAACACACCCTTATTTTTCAATGACGAGTGCTGCCCCCACCCCAAACAACTGTGGGCGTGCGTGCCCAGTCAGTGCCCATCATCCCATGGGTATACAGTACTAACTCCGGGGAGAGGACAGGATTTTATTGAGCTCACGGACCAGCGCCGCCGGCACAGCACGTATATTTGACCCAGCGCTACCAGCAATCCTCGAAAGCGAATCCAACCATCAGCCAGCAAGGACCCCGCCCCGCCTTACGAGGGCAATCCAATCGTGAGAGTAGAGACCGCGTGGGAGATGGAGACACAAGAGGCAAGATCTAACGATCTCAAGATCTAAAAAGATCGATCGATTGTCGAACGGGAGAACAGAAAACAAAAACAAAAAACATGAAAAATAATTAAAACGAAAACGCTCGACCCTCGACGGTTTCACGGTTTCGCCGCGGTTTCGGTTTCGCCGTTTCGCCTTGTGCCCAGATAAAGAGGCGTGTTGCACGACATTCAACATCAAAAGACTTGCCCTGTTGCCTTTCTTCTTCAAACTTTTTTTTAAAACCCAGACAGAAGAAGAAAGCGTGCTGCCTCGCTGCCCCTTTTAGAGAGTCACGTGCAGGCGCCGCTCCCCGCTTTGTCCTCGACCACTAGACCCTACCTACCTGGTACGTGACTTTCGTGTCGGGCCACAGCTCGGGTTCTTTTATTTGTTCATGGGGGACAATGCTGTACTCCAGGATTCCTCAAGTTCTCACAGCAGTAGCCGGGGGACGACGGCTCGAGACGGAGCGGAGACGCAGCAAATGCAGATCACGATCGACTCGCAGAGCTTTGTGAATCTCGGGCAGCTTATGGGAAGCCGCGTTAGTGTGTCCGCCGCGGTTGGTGGGCCGCCGTCGAGCGTGGAGGTAGCAGGCAACAACGACGCCTTGGGTAATTCTTTCCTTTCCGACGGGTCCCAAGACTCCGAAGGCCTTCGCGACTTTGACCAGATTTTCCACCCCGCTGGATCAACATCGAGCACCTGGTCGGGGCAAGAGCTTGGCCCCCACGAGGACGATGCTATGGACGATACCAATGGCAATGGGGACGACGAAGCAGACCAAGACGCCCACGACGATGGTGTCGTCGACGACGACGACGACAGCGTTCTTCCGGCGCTCCCGCCCCGCAGCTCCGCCCCAGCATCGCCCACTGGCTCAGCCCTGTCATCTGCGCCCTCCAACAGCAGCAGTAGCAGCAGTCGCCCCTTCAAGTCGGCGCTAGCCGGATTCGGGGACGACCTCACCACTGCTAGCTCCGCGGGCGGCAGCGCCATTGCTGTCGCCGGCAGCATCGACGATGACTTCCCCGACAACCAAGGAGAAGTTATCGGTGCACTTCGTCTTGATCCAGTCGCTGGTGGCGACGCTTCATGTCAGCGGAAGACGGTTACCGGCAAAATCATATCTGCGGGAAGAAACCACCATTCTCTTCATGAAGATGATCTCGACTCCAAGAAAGACATGAACAACAACAGCGGTTCAAAGCAGCAACCCGCTTCCTCCCCGTGCTCCGCAGGGGAAGCGGAAATGTTTCTCGGCGACGATGGGTCGGCCGCAGCCTCTCCAACGTCGATCCATCGCGAGTCCTGGCTGCACATCCCTCTGGAAGGTTCGGAAGTCCGTCCCGACGGCAGCAGCAGCGGCAGCAGCAGCGGCAGTGTCGCTGACGATTCGGCTTTCGACGGGCCAGCAGAAGCGAAGATCAAGAACGCAGAACAAGCGAGCAACCAAGAAGAACACACAACCGCCGCTGGCGGCGCCGCGGCCCGTCGCGCGGTAGCTGCCCTCGTCGAGTGCGGGGACAGCCTCGCGTGTGGCATGGAGAAGGCTGTGGCGCTCGCCACGCCCCCGCTGCAGCATCTGTCGCGGCTGGTAAAGCTTCAGGTCGAGGCTGGGGTGGAAGCCTGTGCCAGAGGGCAACAAGCCGCTCTCAAGGCCGTGGACAACGTGCCACAGGCTCCTGGTGAGTGGTACATACTTGGTTTTAGTGTTCGAAAAGACCATGCTACTATTAATAGTACATAAGAGGTACCTGGTTCCTGGGATTTTAATCACTGCTGTCTGTGTCCTTGAATTTAAGTACCGATTAGATTCAAAATTAATATCAAAAAGTACTTATGTTTAGGGACACGTTGGTACTTTGTACTCGTACAGCAGTACGAGGGTTTTAGTACGTATTTTGTTCGCCAGCCGGCGGCCTGCGTATATAGCAGTGATGGGTACTGCTTTGTCGCAAGGGGCTATCAACATGTTGTGATGTCTACGCATAGGGTCGGAGGGTGATTGCGCGTCGAGCGTATGTGTGCTTGCGTTACGTTACATGCCTTTCCTTAGTTTCGAGCTGCGCACTGCTGTTGTGCATGCCTTGTTCTTTTTTCTACGTAAAGTTTGTGTTTTTCGTTGTGACGTCAAATATTGAATGTTGGAAATGTCCCGCGAAGAAGTGTGTCCATATGAGTCAGTTGTCGCCTTCATTTTCGTCTCTAATAATTCGGAAAATAAATATTCACGAGCGAATCTATATCGATCACCGGACCAACCCTTCTTTCTTGATGTTTATGGCACAAAATAATACCAGGTACCTGGTAGTAATGATGTTGACGCCCCATCGATTGTGAGCACGTGCCGAGTCACATACCACGCATTCCACACTTCTTCCCATACTTTCTTCCGTACTGGTATGACCCCGAATTCGGAAAATAAATATTTACGAGCACGTCCATGTCGATCACCGGACCAACCCTTATCCCTGAATATTAATAATACAATAATCAAGTTTATATGTAATGGCAGTATACATGTCGCCGTTTACATCTTCGTCTTATTCGCACTTTGTCCGGAAATTTAAGGACCGTTCGGTGGATAACCCTTTTAGGACTGCAGTCCCACTTTGGGGACAAACCCGTCTAATTCCGAATAGTTTGCCCCCAAAACGGGTTAATACCAGTGTCCAAACGGTCCTTTTGACATTTCCAGACGGATTGGTACATATTTCCGAACACTACTACAGTACGCTTGCTACTGCTGCTGTTCCAGGTAGGCGCGGATGCGGGTCCGGGTGCCCTGGTCTGTTGGCCTGCAAAATAGGTACCCGAGGGTGCACATATACATGTCGATATGAAATACCAAAAGCATACAATACGGCGCTGCCCTGAAGGCCAATCTGGAAGCTATCACACCTACTCTGTAGGACAGATCACGATCTACTGTAGATCATTTGGATCCTTTTTCACAGATACGTAAAAGTTGTGCACAAGCTTTAGGTCACACAGACCCCACCCGGCGAAACTTGTGCAGATCATGCAGATCGCACAGATCCCATCCGGCAAACATACCTGGTATGCAGTTCAGGCAAATCATTTAGATCCCATATTCTGAAACATATGCAGATCACGCAGATCTGCAGATCCCACCTGGCAAAACATATGTGTATGATCTACGATAGATCATACAGATCCCACCCACCGAAACATGTATGTGAGATCTAGATCATATACTGTAAATCCCCCCGGGCATATATGATCTAGATCTCGCAGATCATATATATCCCACCAGGCAAACATGTGCAGATCAGGCAGATCATACAGATCATACACGGGCACACATGTATGCAAGAGCTAGATCATACAGACCCCATATGTTGAAACATGTGCAGATCACGCAGATCATACAGATCCCACCTGGCGAACATGTGCAGATCACGCAGATCATGCAGATCTCACCTGGCGAAACATGTGTGTATGATCTACGATAGATCATACGGATCCCACCCGGCAAACGTGTGCGTAAGATCTACAGTAGATCATGTAGACTCCGGTATTCGCCGAGGAACCGACTTCCGACTCGCTGCCGACATCATCTGCTGCCCCAATGCCACTATCAGAGCTGCCGCCCCCGACAGTCGTCATGCCGTATATACGTAGTTTGTAAGCGACGGCGTGCTTGTGCAGCTGTGGCTGTGTGGTTGATGGAGAGGAGCTTGAGCTGCTAGCTGCCACCACTACCGTGGGCTGCGATGTCATCATTATATGTTAGATCTCGTATACAACGGTCGATATACATGAGCCAACGCAAGTAATAACCCGCGAGCAAACAATAACATGAACATCTTCATCTGCGAGTACAGTATGGCAGATGATGCAGATCATACAGATCCCACCTGGCATGCATGTGCAGATCACCCAGATCATACAGATCCCACCTGGCGAATCATGTAAGAACTAGATGATTCAGATCCCACTTTATGAAACATTTGCTGATCACGCAGAACTGCAGATCCCACCTGGCGAAACATGTGTGTATGATCTATTTATAGATCATGCAGATCCCACCCACCGAAACATGTACCTGGTATGTAAGATCTAGATCATACAGATCCCTCCAGACATATATAATCTAAATCTCGCAGGTCATACACATCTCACCAGTCAAACCTATGCAGATCAGGTAGATCACACAGATCATGCCCGGGCAAACGTGTGTGTAAGATCTAGATCATATAGATCCCACACACAGAAACATGTACAGGAGATCTAGATCATAAAGATCCCACCCAGGCAAACGTGTACATAGGATCTAGATCGCACTGATCATATACAGCAAACATGATCTAGATCCCGCAGATCCCTGTAGATGGGGGATCTATCTTCCCGAAAGATCTAGATCCCGAAATGGGATCTGATCTGTCCTAGGTGTGGAAGCTACCAGGGTATACAGCAGTACGATACAGGGCGTCTACTTTTAATAAGAAAACGAGCAGTAAGAAAGCCAGGCTGAGATTAACAGAAAAACAAGAAGTACGGGGGTATCAATATACTGAAGGTATTAGCGCAGAGCGCGCATTCTCAAATACGATTCTAACCTGGAACAGTTTCCCTGCTTCTTTCGGGCATGTCCTATACACAGCAGTATTTCTGTAGACCACCTGGTACGTGTTTTTACGTACATCGAGTCGCGCCCGTGTCAGTGTACTATTAATACTACGGGGGACCATAGTTAGTAGGACTAAATATTGTTCGTAAAAATGGTTGAATATATAGGTTTTTAGCTTTAGCATAGGTCCTATTAACTATGGCCCCCCGTAATACTACTTATACGGCTGTGGTCTATAGCATTGTAGGTCCGTTATTATCTGTGTGTCCGACGGCGAAGCTTGAACGGTGGAGTCTCTGACATGTGCCTCACAATGACGCAAACAGCACAAGAATTAAACACGGGGTCCAACAACAGCAGATGCACACGTACGTACCTGGTACTCGTATGTAACTGGCAAATAGCACCAGCAACCTGGTCCCAGTGCCTGTACCTGGTACGGGCACTGCCTCTGGTGCCTGTAATTCGTCCATCCAAACATGGAAAGCTGTCCTCTATTGCCTTGCATGAAACATACCGGTATTATGTACTGCGTTGTACGGGGTACAACAGCTTCCGTAGTACCTGTATTTTATACCTTGTACCATCAGTGACCCGATATTTCTATTTTCACGTCGTAAATTCTGCGTAAGTCTAAAATCGGGTGAGTATTCGTAGCAGTATGGCCTGCAAACAAGAATCGCCTACGAGTACGAGTACGATACGAGTACGACTTGGCAGAGGAAAAAAAAGAAGTGCAATAGTAATTAATGGGAGCGGAAAAAAATACTACCAGGTATCTATTTATAGTTGAAAAAAAATCGTGAACAATACTCAAAAATAAATACGGTACGTACGTCGACATGTAGCGCTCGTCCCTGAGCACGATTCTTGGTCGAATTTACCTGCCAAACGTGTTTCTTATCCGTGGCCCTGTACTAACTCGTGCCTCTTGTCGACGGTCTGTGGTCGCGCGAAGAAAAGTTCTAAGGCTAACGAGCGTACGTGCAGTACTCGTGTATGGAATCGCATGGGCGAGAAGTTGTTAGTGGTAGCGCTATTATTAATATCTCCTCTTTGGGATCGCACTCCCGTTTTGGGGACAACTTACTCGGGATTAGTATGAGATATATGTTTATGTGCACTGCAGTTCTAAAAGGTTAAATTACCTGGGTTAACCTGCTGTTAAGTCTGGTACACTGCTGGTCTTTAGAGCCTCCTTGAAATAGAGATGTATGGCACGCAGCTTGCGAATGGTAACGGAACAAGTGTATCGAACTAACTCGCAGCTGACGTGGGTTTTTTCAAAAGAAATGATAAATTATTGAAGTATCATCAGCCGGCGACGTAACTATGGCTACCTGGTTGCTGACGGCTTGCTGTTCGCCCGCAAGAAAGTATGTCACACCACAGCTGCTACCACGCATCTCTGTTTTTTTTTCGTTTGTTTTTCACCTCTGACCTTGCCTCAAAACTCAGACCTATTCCATCAATCGTCAGGGTGAAGACATCGAGCGATGTGTCTGTTTGTGGAAGTGTCTCGACGCTCGACGAGGTCTTCCCAACGCGGCCATTTTTAATGCCCCCCCCCCCCCTAGTTTCGGATAAACTACGTACAAAGTCTCGGAAACTCGTCCCAGGGTCGAGGGTGTTACACGATACACGATAGATAGCCCAATATCCCAATGGCAGTTACATGTTGCGGTTCGGGCGCACAATCTAGTCAGCAATCTCGATGAAGAGTAGTTACGCACGTACGTACGTGCACAGTTTAAAATGACACCGGCAGGGTGTTTTCTTAACATTTCCTTTGTTGGATACCTGGTACCAAATAAGGGAGGGAGTGATTACCATAAGTTGTAAATGTTATTTTTAGCCTCGGGCGAACCCCTTGGCACGCTTTAGTACTGGTTCCAAGCTTCTCTGACGGGCCCCTGATAAAAGAGCTCCACCATAAATTCAGCCATGCACACTTTCGGGGTGATCAAAATCCGAGGGGAGTAGAGTTTTGTGAGCGGTTACACTAAAGTTAGCAGTGTACGTGACGCTCTTTCTGCAGCAGGAAACTTACCCTGGGTCTTTTATCATTTTCCTGTTTTCGCATTAGAGGTCAATACTGCTGTGTATACTGATGTAGTCCTCGAGACCTCTAAAAAATGAAAGAAAAACTCCTCAGAAAGTGTTCATCTTTACAAGCTCCCAAGAGTCTACCCGTACAACACAATGAATGCTCTTAATTTTACCGTTGTTTTGAGAGTCATAGCCGAAGAGGCGTTTTTTGCGGACGATAGGCGAGAAGCGTTGCTGACGAGAGTCGAATCCGCACACATCTTTGATTATGATACGTACGTAGTTCTCTGGTGTCTTTCTTCTTGAGCATTTTGTTTGGTGGGGACGATGGAGGATGAAGGGTAAGGGTGCGCGTTATTTGGAGCTATTAAATGCATGTTTTTTTTCAGGCTCAATGGTCAATGGTCTTGTCCCTTTTCCCGCTTCAAGCACGACTAGCGAATAAATAGATTTACGCTGCTATTTCCACGAAGGGTCGACGCAGTCGGTGTGACCGTGCATTCACCCCTTTAGCACCGCAGTCCCGATTTGGGGACAAACCAGTCTAATTCCAAGTGGTTTGTCCCAAAAACGGGGCTGGGGTCCTAAAAGGGTTAAGCACATTTTTGTACTCTCGTACGTACGCATGTTATGTCTCGGTTTGTCGATTCGTCAGCATCTGGTTATGGTGAAAGTACTTGAATACCCCTCGAGATTGGCTCGCCTCCCGCCTGACCCTACTGCAGCGGCCATGCCAGCGCACGAAGCGTACGCAGGGACCTGTGGTTTCAACAAAACCTGCAGCACCTACACTTGTATACACACGGTAACGCACATGGACTTGTGGAGATCCACAACGTTTCACCCGGGCTTTGTCCGTCCCCGCCCACACCCTACCTCATGTATCCTTCGTGCCTCCGCCGCCGCCGTCGCCGCCGCCGCCCCCCCCCGCACCATCTGCCGCTAAACACCAGTGCGCATGTGGATGAGTCGTATCGCAGGCTCTCTCGTGTTCGGGGCAATCCTTGGCAGCACAGCGGCCTACTACGCCCTTCCCCGCTTCGTCGTGGCTTCGGTGTCCTCTTGCGCTGGTGCCGACGCCACCTCGCCCTGGTGGAACACCCCCGCGGGAGGCCACGGCGAGTCGGCGTCGGGAGGAGCGGAGCAGAGCTTCGGGGAGAGGCTGAACAAGGCGCTCTTTGCGGCGAGGGCGGGAGAGTCGGTCGCTCAGCAGAGTCTGCTGGTGAGGCAGAGGGGATGGGATATATTTAGGGGAGGGGGGAGTTGGGAGGGTTGGGGGGGGGGAGGGGAGGGGAGTGTACTCACGTCATGCATGGTTGCAGCGGTATCACCATAGACCCTGGGCGCGGGTGGGGGGTTGTTGGCCGAGGCGAAGATGGGTCTATGTTACGGTTTTCTCCGTGAGGGGGCTTGTTTTTTTTTGCGATGGTAGGTGGTCGTTTGTTGCCGTTTTGCTGACCTCCTTCGGAACTGAGTGACGGTTGGACGCACAACGGTAATGTATGAGGGTTGGACGCACAACGGTAATGTGTTGTTCTAGAGGCGTCGCTTGCCCTTTATACTCTCCCGGTCGTCGAGAAAACCAGCTTGAAAATTCGAGGTTGCTTGTGTGTTGTTAACTTGCGTGTTACGCGGTACGTACAGGCACGACCTGGTATTTGTCCTCCCCGGACTGTATAGCAGCGCCAACGATATGCGTTGCCCTGCTGTTCCCTAGTGTGCTGCTATGTTGTGAAGGTTGGACGCTCGCACGAGGAGTGTCATCACGTTTCGCAAAATCCTAATTACCCTATGTCGTAATCCGTGTGTGAATGACGGTGTTGGGGTGTCGGTGGTGGTCGGTGTTAGTGTTATGGAGTCCGGTTGGGAACTGCCGATCCCACCAGAGACACGTCAACCTCACTTTTTTTTACGTCTTTCGTTTGGACCACAGCAGCAGCCCTCCCCCCCCCGCGCGCTCCCTCCGAAACGCATTTCTGGCGCTGTCGTTCTCTTCTCTGTTGGCACTGCTGTCTTTTTCACAGTTTCTCCCTGTAGCGGGATAGGGAACAACGTAAATTGGTTTCGGGGTGTCTTCCTTCTCGCTCTTGCTCTATGCCACTATGTCTTCAAGTAGAAGGACTGGTTGTAGATTAAAATGTAATCAAAACGGTCGTTATTTTTCAGGACGGAGTGGTGGGAAACTCTCGCCATGGCCCGGGCTACTACAGAGGTACTGCTGTACCTCGTACCTTTTTTTTGTCAAGACATTTCTGGCTGACGGGTCTCTTCCCGAATGAGGAACTACCCACTGTCACTGGGAATACCAGTTTTGTTTTTCAGTGAATATTAGACGCGAGTCGACGAGGGAAGAAAGGGCGGAAGTCTTCTCGCGATACAAAACGCCTTCCAAGGCAAGAACCGCAGTGGCGAGGAGCGAGAGAAGAGCCTGCTGTGTGGCCCCGGATCTGAGTTGCGACTAATAATAGGAGGGAGGGAGAACGGAAGGGCGACGACAATTAAAAGGATGGAAAAAAGAAATATGTACAGGCAGTATATATATATATGTGTAAACGTATACCAGGTATACTTTTTGTTAAAAATATATGTACGTGTATAGTTCGAATAATACCTACGATAGGACGACGTTAACCCCTTTAGGACCCCAGTCCCGTTTTGGGGACAAACTACTTGAAATTTGAATGGTTTGTCCCCAAAACGGGACTGCGGTTCTAAAAGGGTTAATGGTCCGTCCAATTCATGATCTAGATCAGTTTTTGACATGCTACTAGTATATACCAGTAGAGCTCTTCAAGTAAGGAGCCGCATGAAAGTTGCGGTGCTACCTCCTACGGCAGCAGACGTTTCTTGGTATGCCAAAACACTGTCAATGCCCACGAGCCCCCACCACCACCACCGCCGCTGCCGCCGCCATGAACACCGACACCCCTACCACTAGCGTCGTCAACACCGACGCCGCGCAGGACTATAATAGCGCTTCGGATTCGCTGTGCGAACGGAGCGAGGCGGCTTTCGAGCAAAACACCAAAAGAGTCTGCTCGGCCTTCGTGCTGTACATAAAAGATGCACTATAGAACAGCTCGCCCCTCGCGGCATGTTCTCGGAGCGTGACCCTCGTGCTTGGGGTTTTATGATCTACTCGAGAGGCGCCCTGTTTTACACCGGTCATGCTTCGAGATTATGCTGCTCGAGGTACCCTGTTTTACACCTTGAACTTCAGCACGAAGACTGCTGTGCAGACTCGTTGGTGTTGGTGTCTTTTGATGAAGCCTTTTTGCTCCAGTCGTAGAAACAACCCGAAGCGCTGGTCCTACGCGGGGAGTCGATGTTGATGATTCTTGTACAGGGGGTGTCGGTGTTGATGGGGATGGTGGGGGCTACAATTATTTATTTTGTTTACGTCCCCCCCCCTACGTGTATACCAGGTATATGGTATATATGGTATATAGCACTCTGTACCTACAGTAATTACGGGGACCGTTTGTGTCAAGTATTAATATGCAAGCGTTTGTTATATTTCGGGACAAAAGTAGTACCAGGTGTTGGGTTTCGCAACGTGTAGGCCACACGTAAAATATCCGTGGTTGCGCGGAAGGCACCCGCGCCGCATGTTTCCCCGAGCTGTTCCTCCTGACCGCCACAACGTATGTGCATACACGCTGCTGCATGCGCTTGCTTACCTTTTTTCTCCCTTCCTCACTCACTCACTCACTCACTCACTCACTCACTCACTCACTCACTCACTCACTCACTCACTCACCCACCACAGGAGGAGGTGCGCACTATTTTGGCGGCCACCGGAAAGAGTGGCGGCATCAGCGCCGAGCAGATCCTTCGGCAGTTCAACGCCAAGCGCTTCGCCGAGGCGTCGAAGGCCTGGTCGGCGGCGGAGGGCATCACTGGCTCGGACCCCCTGGATCCCCTCTTCTTCGCGCCCCCCAGCACCCCCATCTATACCTCGGCCGCCCCTTCTTCGGCCTCGCAGAACCACCGCCACCAACGCTCCGATTCCCACAAGTCGGCGGCCGCGGACTGCGCTGCTGCTGGTGGCGGTGGCGGCGGCGGCAGTGGGGGCGCTTTTTGCTCGGCGGATGGTGGTGGCGGCGGTGCCGGTGGCGGCAGCGGCGGCGGCAACGGGGGGGCTGCTTCTCGCGCTTACCACCAGGCTCGCGGAGGCGGGGAAGGTGGCACCGGTGCCGGCCGGCAGAACTATCGTCGCTCGTGCGGAGGTGGCGGGTGGGTGTGCTGAGGGGCTGTCGATGGCGAGGCGGCCCGCTGCCGCCGGTTGCGCAGGTTCTCTTCGGTCCGGTCCGGTCCGGTCCGGTCCGTCAACTTACTTGTGTGTGCGCGGCGCGTGGAAGAGGAGGAGGAGGAGGAGGAGGAGGAGGGCGGAGGCGCATGGACGGATGCCTCTCTGCGCTCATCGCGTACCCGCTTGCCAGGGTTGTTTGTCGTGCGCACCGTGAGTCCAAAAGGCGAGCCGGGCGGGCGGGCCGGCGAACCCCCATTAACAAGGAAATCTGGAGGATACGAAGATGCTTGTGTATAGAGCCGTGGGCGGTAGTGGGTGGCTGGGTGGCACCGAGGTAAGAGAGCGAGGCCAGGGCGGCTGTTTTCGTTTTTTCGGGGGCGAGCGTTCGTGGAGCGTGGCGCGGGAGCAGAGGGTTACGGAGGTCTCCTGGGTTCGCCAGCCTCCTTCTGGTCGCCGCTGAATGTTGATGGTTGGTCGACATGTTGTATTTATGACACGGTGCTGCCCACTTCGAGTTTTCCCCCCCTCCGCTACTTGTCTTTCCGGCACAATATTTGGCGAAGGTGGTGGTAGTGGTGGTGGCCGTGTGTCGTGGGCGGGGCGAGTGAAAAGTTGTAAAAGTGTGAGTTAATGTTGCTAAATGGAGGACGTGCGGCATCTGGGAGCCGCGAAGAAAGAATGCGGTTTGCATGAGAGATGGGTGCCCTTGGGGGGGGCGGGGGGGGGGGGGGGGGGGAGCGGTATGCAAGGTTTTTCCGTAGCTTCGCCAGATTGCTGTGGTATGCACTGCTGTACATAGAGGAGGCAAGGTAGCAGGGGTATGTCGGGTTCCCCCCGCCACCGTGCTGAGCGAGTCGTTTCTTAGGATGTCGAATTGTGGGAGGGTAGAGTTGGACCCATAAAAAAATTGTAAGAAAAAATGTTGCGAACAGAGTCGAACGGCGTGTCTGTCAGGTGGAGAGGGCTAGTCACGTGCTTCGGGTACATAGGTACATACGTATATATATGCACGGTAGGGGAGGAGGTGGGGGGGGGGAGGGTGTTGGGTACACGTTGGTATTTCCAGGTTGTGTGTTTCACGCCGGTAATACGGTGTTGCGCTATATATAGATGCTACGTACATGTATGTATGCTTAGACCCGCGCAAGCAAGGAGCGTGTGCGCGGACAGACGCCGCCCCCCCCCCCCCCCCCCCCCCATTTTTTTGACGATGTAGTGGCGCCAAGCAAACAAAGGTTGTCTTTTGTTGTGTTTGTTTTGTTTGTTTTGTCTCCTTTTTACCGGAACCCTGCTTGCCGCCAAATTCTCTGGCAGGCAGAGGCGGGACGGGCGACAACAGGATCGAACGGTCGTCGTGGTTTTGTCAGTTTTTTTTTTCCCCCCGATACTTTTTTTGCGTGGAGTGGTTTCCGGCGGTGGTGATTTTGATCGCGGCCGGTTTAAGATTTTGAGGGGTTTTTTACCCTAACTAACTTGCGTGGTGCGTCTGCTGGTTGAGAATGAGCCTCGGTCCATGTGCTGGTATATTCTACAACGAGTATTACTACTGGTGTAGTATTTTTGGTGGTGGTATCGTTCATCTGGTGGGGTGGTGTTTTATGCGGGTGTTCGGAACGCGAACTCGCTGCATACATAATACTAAGTAAAGTGCGCTTCCCCCCAAAAAATGGTCGGAAATAAACACCAGGGTATTACATACACTTGCTGTCGTACGTGGCTAGCCGTATCACGATACATCATATGTCGGTGTATTTACCGCGTTGTTGTGGAAGGAGGGCTTCGTCTGTTGTAGAGATATGGGGCGGTTGCGCCGTGGTTGGCCTTTGATAGCTTGCCGCGTCTTGACTTCCCGAATGAAAATTAAAAAATTAAAATGAAAAAGTGAAAGTACAATATGAAAATCGTCGATTGATTGCTCGTTGTTGGGTTATAGGAACTCCGTGGGGACGAAGATGTTAGCTATAATTATTATTATAGTTTACGCATAACCACTTTTGGAACTGTCCAAGAAGGACCATGTGCTTGGTTGGTGAAGCTCCGTCGCACCTACAGCAATGGTACGGGGGGTACGGGGGCGCCCATTTTGAATTTGTCTGTGCCCAGTATATGGTACCTGGTATGTTCATGGCTGACGACATCACGACATATATATATATATCCCACGCATGTACCAGGTATCATTCCAGGTATCCAACATGATGACCAAAATGAAGGCACCGCTGTCTGTGGTTTCAGCGCTTCACACGTGTTTGTGTGAGCGCCATGTACCTGGTACATGGTATGATATACCTGGTACATGGTATGATATACCTGGTACATGGTATGATATCTCGGTCATGCACAGTATTGGTATTTTTCAGTGGCTCCATAAAAGCACAACGAAAGCCCCATAGAAGCATCATGGAAGCGCCATGAAAGTGCATGAAAGCTCCATGGATGAGGCATCATGGAAACACCATGTCGGAGTACCGTGTAAGCACCGTGAGACCAGCATCAAAGCACCATGGAAGCACCATTTGGTTCTCAGGAAACACCATGGGAACACCATGGAAGCCCCATGGGTTCACCATGGAAGAACCCATGGAAGCATCAAGCTTCCACGAAAGCACCATAGATAGGGTTGTCATGGAAGGAACATGGGATGACCATGAAAGCACCTTGGGGTAGCCATGGAATCATCACCATGGAAGTACCACGGGTTTAACATGGAAGCACCATGGGGTCATGGGATCGCCAGGAAAGCGCTTTAGAAGTACCATGGAAGTACCTACAATATGGAAGCGTATACAACATGGAGGTACCATGTGACCTCGATGTGACTGACCTCCATGGATGGGATCAGCATGAAAGCATCATGGGATACCATCGAGGCAAAAATGGATCACCATGAAAACACCGTGGGATTACCATGGAAGCACAACGGAAGCACAGTGCTTCCATGGTGGCACCATGGGATCACCATGGAAGCACAATGCTTTCATGGTAACACCATGGGATGACCATGCAATTAACAAGGAACCACTCGAGCAGTATCATGGAAGCACAGTACCTCATTTCAATGTCGGCATCACAGGTTTTTACCTGCAAGCAGCGTGGGAGTAACAATATTGCTCCATGCACAAATTAGTGGAATTGCGATGACACCATCGGACAGCATTGACCAAACATGTAGGACCACCATGAAAGCACCATGGGATCGCCATGAAAGCATCATGGAAGCACCACGGGGGCAATGCTTCCACGGTAGCCCATCGGGATCACCATGAACCCACTAGGCTATGCAAGTTCCATGGAAGCACAAAATATTATATCAGGGAAGCACCACCATGAAAACCTACTCATTGGGAGCACCACATCACACTCAATAGGATCACTCAAAGTACCATGGAGGTACACAATGCCTTCATGAAATCACCATGGGATTACCACGAAAGCACCATGGGATGGCCACGGAAGCACGACGGGATACCATGGAGGAGATAACATAGATAGGATAACCATGAAAGCACTATGGTATAACATATGGAATCACCATCATGAGATCACCACGAAGGCACCATGGAAGTAACGCAATGCTTCCATATGGAAGCACCATGGGATCACATGGGATACACCTTGAAGTACCAGGTACGCCACGAGAGTGGCGCCTGCCAATTATTTTCCGTGGAAAGATCGAACCGTCCCCGGGAGAGCGCCATCCCCTGCCCTCCGCTCGCCAAGATGAGAATCGGTGGCCGTTCTTTCGGCGGGGTCACTGAGGGCTGATGTGTGCCATGGCGTGCCGAGAAGGATCGCGTGGCGTATGACAAAAGCCGAGCGGGGCACACCGAAACCGACAGTCATGAAGAGTCATTTAGACATCATCACCACAGCAGCAACGTTATATGAAAAATATAATAGTAAGGATTGGGACATCAACACTATATATCACTACCTGCCGAGCAGCCTTGAATAGTATAGCAAGGATACAGCAGCAGTGTACTCGTAGTAGTGTTATAAAAAATATTCCACGACCTCGAGCAGGGAACCAAGAGCGTCCTGCCGTCGATGCCAGTGTTGTGTTTTTAAGGGCAGTATGGAGGTGGCCGAGGTGTGCCGCTTTCGCTTGAAGTTTCTCTGTAGTTCGCAACAACGGATCATCAGCTTTGGCCGGCTGCTACCTCGCGGGTATGCTGCGAGGTTCCGCCAAAACTTCCGTCGACGAACACCTCGTCGAAAATGGCCTCTAACAGATTCCGTTGGCCGGCACTGCAGAAGAACTGTGGAACCCGGCGACTTGCTTTTCCTACAGCCCCTTTTGGGGCAAACCTGCTTGCTAGAGGATGCAGAGGTGTTTCGGTTTAAGCTGCTTTCGCGTTGCAAGTTATAGAGGTGTGGGAGTGTGGGTTGTGAAGCGCCGTATATTCGATCCTTTTTCCAGATGTATTTTCTGGGTGGGTTTTGTACCCTCCTGATTTCTAATAAAATAATATCTGTCTATCTGCGCAACATCCAGCCCTTCAAGGTGGGCTTGTGTCATGGTATTCATGGTATCCCCGTTTCTCCCCTCTAATGTCGAGGAGGCGTGTTTCTGATGAAACGCGCCAGACGAAAAAATGAAGGCATTATCAGCTACTCAACTTCCGTCTCACCTACGCTTGGCTTCAACTGTACCTATAAATGACTCGAACGATCACTTTTTCGCTACTGAAATTTAAATTTAGGCAGATAGGCAGTCGGCTACACCAGATGCCGGGACTGTCAATCAGCTGACCTTGACTGTCAACACAAACGCCCGAAAAGATTGCGGAAACAGTACGAACGCAGGTGACGCCGGAGACAACACAGGTCACCCATTCTTCTGAACTTCATATCGATCCACACGTGTCCGAATTTCTCATATTTATTCGAGAAGCTCAGCTTGTCTCGTGTTCTTATGGTGCCCTATATACCTGGTAGCTCTTAAAGCTAGTGGCGGCACACGCTTGTTGTGTAGTACCAGGTATATTACTAGCAGAAGAGTATTAATAGTTATTAATAGTAGTGTGAATTGCCCTGTTATTGATCGACGCCTTTTACTTCCGCCGCCACGCCTCATCATGCAGCAGCTCACGACAACCCTGACCCATCACTACGTGCACTCATCGTTTACCCATGCGATCATATCTGGGGCAGTGGTGGTGGCGGCACCGCCCCCACGCTAGACGTGCTCATTATAAATGATGCCCGATAACGTTATTATGATCGACTGGTGGTATGCTGTCTTGTTACTATTTACGGGGCCAAATTTTGTCAGTAAAAATAGCGAAATCTATAAGTTTTTTTTGTGTTTTCCGCAGGAGGTCCTATTTACTATGGTCCCCCGTAATAGTGGTTAGGGTTACTTACTACGCCCTGCCCATACAGGCAGCGGTATAGCCACAATGCGAATAGTCTCACCATGACAAAGCTAGTAGGCCTTGCAACCCCCGGCCCTCCCTATGGTTTGGCTGCTCGCTGTCTTCCGCGCCGAGCCAGCTAGCCGCCACCACGAAGCCACTTTTCTCGCCGATACAGAGAAGCGGCCAACCGCAATTTGCCCGGCCCCCATCTAGCCCGAATTCATAATCGCGTATTCACTCACCCATGTTTGCTCATATGATATAGGAATGTTGGTTGGATAGCGCCAACGGTTGTGTGCCCCAGACGTGTGCTATAATAATGTGTACACGTGTGTACCGAAAATTCTCCCGCTTTGCACGTGCGTAGTCATCCATGCATAGACTGCACTACTATGTGTATCGTAATTCTTCAGTACGTACAACGTCCATGTATACTCGTTTGTCGTCGCTGCCTGGCTTCTCAGCACCGCGGTCATGACACTTACTTGTCGTCACACGATACATATACAGCAGCATACAGCCATTAAACGCATGTGGCCCGAACGAAAAATATCAGAAGAAGTGTGACCGCGGGCCTCCATCTTCTGTAGGCTGTGTGCTCTGAATACACTCGCGTCCTATCGGCAATAGGACAGCGAACTACACCGAGCGCATACCTTGCGAACTCGCGCAAGACACAGGCCAAAACAACCAGATCTAGAACTAACTCAAGAACAACACAAAAGTGCCATCTATTACGGGGGACCATAGCAAATAGGACCTACGATACAGACAAAAAACTATATATTTCGCTATTTTACGAACAATATTTGGTCCTATTTACTATGGTCCCCCGTAATAGCTGAGAAAAAGAGAGGAAACATACGTGGCTGTCTATAGTTGGCACGAGTAGAAAGTCACCCCCTAAACTACGCGTGCATGTATGTTGTATGCCGTCCGAGACGCGACATCGTACTCGAAGGAGTTTTCTAGATCGAAAGGGCAGTCGGACCCCTACCGGTGCACCCGACACCGTCCATGCTGTCTCGACAAGACAGCCAATCCTACCATTTGTACCACCGAGTGGTCACGCATTACCTACGTGCGAGGTACCGTATCCTAAATGTGGATATATTTCGTGGAGACTACTCGCATTGTGTCTATACCGCTGCCTGTATGGGCAGGGCGTAGTAAGTAACCCTAACCACTATTATTACGGGGGGCCATAGTAAATAGGACCTGCGGAAAACACAAAAAAAACTTATAGATTTCGCTATTTTTACTGACAAAATTTGGCCCTATTTACTATGGTCCCCCGTAAATAGTAACAAGACAGCATACCACCAGTCGATCATAATAACGTTATCGGGCATCATTTGTAATGAGCACGTCTAGCGTGGGGGCGGTGCCGCCACCACCACTGCCCCAGATATGATCGCATGGGTAAACGATGAGTGCACGTAGTGATGGGTCAGGGTTGTCGTGAGCTGCTGCATGATGAGGCGTGGCGGCGGAAGTAAAAGGCGTCGATCAATAACAGGGCAATTCACACACTATTAATAACTATTAATACTCTTCTGCTAGTAATACGCCTGGTACTACACAACAAGCGTGTGCCGCCACTAGCTTTAAGAGCTACCAGGTATAATATAGGGCACCATAAGAACACAAGACAAGCTGAGCTTCTCGAATAAATATGAGAAATTCGGACACGTGTGGATCGATATGAAGTTCAGAAGAATGGGTGACCTGTGTTGTCTCCGGCGTCACCTGCGTTCGTACTGTTTCCGCAATCTTTTCGGGCGTTTGTGTTGACAGTCAAGGTCAGCTGATTGACAGTCCCGGCATCTAGTGTAGCCGACTGCCTATCTGCCTATCTGCATAAATTTCAGTAGCGAAAAAGTGATCGTTCGAGCCATTTATAGGTACAATTGAAGCCAAGCGTAGGTGAGACGGGAGTTGAGTAGCTGATAATAGGTGTACCTTGGCCTTTTGAGCCATTCGTACGAGGTGCGATAGAGCGCAGGCCAAATATCAGGCCGCGCCAGGAAGCTTTTTCCAGGGCACAATGCACAGTGTACCTATTAATGGCCCAAAAGGCGTAGGTATACCTATTTTTGGATAATGCCCAATAACGTATACAACCTACAACCCTCCTGCTCTCAGAACTCAGAACCCTCTGAGAGTCAGAAAAACGTGGAGATCAACAAGATAATACGGGGGTAGTCGGACCATCCCCATACCGCCCCTTTCAATATCCGGTAACCAGCCTATACCCTGGCATTACACCAAACTAGGGACCAGGTTACTAAACTTTTACGTACTTACTACTATTATAATAATGATGCAGGTCACTCACACAAGGTGCTTGGGAGGTTGTCATTCTAGTAGTGGTGTCTTGCCAGTTCGCCGGGTGTCTTGTGAACGAAGGGGCTACTAGACATTCATCAGCCTGGAAGGCGATAACGCCTGCCAGGTATAGGAAAAGGGGACACTTGCAACAAACCATAGCGCCGTAACAGGGGAGAGGAGATACCACATAACAAAAACTTGCATCAGTCTAGTTTTTGCTGCATCCACACATGGATGGTCATATGATGGGTAAACGAGAAAGCCGGCAGATGGACTAAAAATATCTGCCCCCATAGTGAAATGCGGGATGGGAAAAAGTTTTTTTGTGACAACATCAGGATGAGACGGGGAGAACTAGGCAGACGGTGGGATGGGAAATTCGGGACTGTGGGCACGCCGTGGGAACGGTATTAATCGAAACTTGGTAGACAGTGGGAACGGGGAAAGTCGGGAACAGGAGCACGACACCTTAATTTATTACAGCGGGATAGCAGAGGTCGGGAACAGACACTGACGACGGTATGGGCCCGGAAACCGCGGTAGGGAACGAACTATCTCACACGGTTTCCCGTTCCCGTCCCGGCCCATCCCCGTCCCGGCCACATTTTCCGGTCGCGACTTTTGTCTGAATCAATGGATATTCATTGCCATTTTGTTTTCGATCTTATCATCTTCGATATACTATGCGGGGCTCGCCCCTTGTGCAGGAGCGGTCTGCACAAAACTTTGTGCAGGACGCGGGTCATATTGATCAAGGCGAGTCTTTCGGCCGCCCGGCGTGTTTTGGGGGAAAACGCCACCAAAACACGTGGCGGAGCCGCGCGTATCTGCCCCTGCCGACCTCGAGCCCTCCAAATGGATGGGGTTAGGGTAGGGTTGGGGTTTGGCCTGGGGTCGGGTTGGTCTGGGTCGACGTGGAAGGTTGAACTTGACGACACACGCCTCGCACAATTTTTTTATATATATATGCAGGCCGCTCTAGGCTCACAACAACAACGGGAATGACTTATATAAGTAAGTCAAATATTTGTGACGTGGACTCTTGGTCACCGGAGTACTTTGCTGAGCTCCGAACGACACCACAAACTCCTCCTCCGGCTCATTGGCATCGAGTGGTGACAAAACGCACCGACCACCTCATGTCGTACGCCAAGGCCCTCAAAAAGGCCTCAATGCGCGAGTGTTGAGACGACCATCCGCAAGCGACGCCTACTCCTTTCACGGAGGCCGTACAGCGGACGGCCAAGCAGCGGCTGACCCGCCAGGTGATGTTTGGGGCGGTGACTGGTGGGGAGAACCCAGGACCAGGCCGACCAGAAGATAACTCGGCCCAATGTCTAGCAGACGATCTCAGGGTTTTTCAAGCCACCGAGGGGTCCACGGAAAGCTTTCCTTTGCTGTTCGGATTAGAGACGGTGCTATGGCCGAGGGCGACTAAGAAGAGCGGGAAGTGGTACCCGAGGGTCATCGAAGCGGCGGACTGTTTCATGCCGAGGTGGCACAGGGACGAGACGCAGAGAAGACGGCTGCGCCACGCAGCAGAGGACGCCAAGAGCGGCGGCAAGGGGTGGGGGCAAGGGGGCGAGGGGGCGGGGGACAGCCGTACTTATACACCTGTCGACGAATGCAGAAACGAAATGATAGATCGGGTGGCAAGGTATCGGTTCGACTAGCGCTTGAATTCTACTTAGTAGTTTTTGTTTGTTTCTTGTTGAGTTGTTCCATAGGGGGGGGGCGCGATAGCGGCAGTGTATAATGACACTAGGCACCGCCATTGACGAGAGTAGGAAGGAGACGGTGTGACTAGGTTCTCGAAACGATTTTCGAGCAGAGACGGGGGCGCACTCATGCTATTATTATAATAGTTGGTATCACCGCCTGGAGTACGATTTCTTGTTCTTCTTGTTTCCCTCTTCTCTATTCCTTCTTGGTTTCTGCCTTGTCTCTCCATGTATCTGTTTCCTTCCCCTTCCCCGCCGTCCTTATGCCGGTATCTTCCTCTCTTTCGTGTTGGTTCGTCCGTGCAGCAGCTTGCTGTCCTTTTCTTTACGTATGTTTTGCTTCATCGTATAGAAATAGCAGCCTTTTTTGCGGGGTTTGTACCAGTATTTATTATGTTTCACTTCACACTTTTTGTAATTAATTGTCTTCTTGTTCTTTCTACCAGGTACCTCTGGCAGTCTTGCTTGTGAGGCGTTCTACGATAGGTTTCAGCCTCAATTTTCTAAGCTGCTCCATACCACACCCGAAAACGGACTCCAGAAAAATGCAACTTTGCATCCCGACGAATAATCCCACGACCCGAGCATACAAGAACGTTATTTGTCGAAAAAAGATTGTCATTCCGACGTTTTGGGGTTAAGAAATCCCGTCATTCAGAAAAAATTGTAGCCGAAATGTGCTACCTCTATCGTAGAACGCGTCTTGTGTTGTTGTGGTGTCTTTTGTACCCGGTACGCTGCTGGCATTTCACTTGCTTGACCGATGAATTTGGGAAATTATTTTTATTTTGGGTCTTCCTCTGTCAGCTGTCTCACAGTCTGTGACCACAGATTAATAACTCTATGAATAGAGGATAATGGCATCTACGTTATATTGTCGGAAGGCACGCATAATGATAACGAGGAATCAGGAGGGGCACTGGGGGTACTGATGATGAAGCTGGGCAGAAAGGACGAAGACAACACATTGCCATTGTGGCTCTTATCTCCTAACCGTATCTCCTACCAAAGGTATCTCCTATAATACTACAATAGGTATCTCCTATGCCGAGGTTTTGTACAAGAAGTAGAAAAAATGTATGAAACGGGAGTCGAAATGTGCGAAAAAGCGAAGAAAGTTGCGCGTGAAACAGCAAACCAAACGCAACTCTCTCTCTTTGCTTTGTCTTGGCAAGCGTAACAGCTAACAGCAGTGTTAAAACCGCAATAGCCCTGTCACCCTCAAGCTTCAAGAGCGCAAGGGGCTGCTGATGTCGTGAAAGTGCGTATTCGCAGTCGACATCCATTCGTCACCCAGGCAAGCACCACAGCATCACAGCTACGCACTCGTACAACAGCAGTATCAGACCACCTGGGTACTGGCTGGCTGGGTGCACGACGAGTGTTTTGCGGGGCAAATCGGAGAGGAGACCATATTTAAAGGCAACCAGCCTTGTAGAGCCAAATGGCGTGGCCTCCATGGGCCCCACCGGTGCCAACGAGAACTGCCGCCTCTCCTGATATCAGGTGAGAGCGCGCCCGATGTTGCTGCGGCGTATAGTTTCATTGGATGAAGCCGTGAGGATGTGTGCACTCTTTTGCCTTTTGTGATTCAAAACTGCTGTTTCAAAACCAAGTGAAACAAATTATTACACGTCAAAATAGTTATAAAAAGTCCATCTCATCGTACGAGTACGAGCCCTACGTACTACTGTGCTACTACTGCTGTACGTATGATACCCCGGATCCCCGGATGATCCGAGCGGTTACGGGACATGTCACAGCATTCTCGCTACGACTTCTGTATTACGCTGTACGATTAATAAACAACGTGCACTGGAAACGAGCAGGGGGGCAATGGTTGCCAGTTGTATGGTAGACCGAACCCCTCGACGGAGCTGCACACCAGTCCACACCGATTCTGCATCATTCCGCCCGATACCATACACATACTTACGTTTACCCTTTTCCTAAAATCACTTGATATTTATAAGAACCTGCCTCACGCTCAGCGAGTCTCCCACGATTTTTTGTCGCTTCTACTACGAATCTTTGCTTTCTTCGCGTTCTTTGCTTTCTTTGCGTGCTTGCTTACTCGTTAGAGCTCGGTATCATATCACAAATTATTGTGATTTATTTTTTTATTTTTTTATCATCCCATTCATTATCTTCGCACATCTTCTTCTCTTTCTCCTTCCAACTCGTAACTCAGATCCGGGGTCACATAGCAGGCTCTTCTACCCCCTTCCCGCTACGGTACGTGCCTTCATTTTTATCGCGAGAAGATTTCAGCATTTTCTTCCCTCGTCGACTCGCATCGAATTGTGCCTGCCCACGCTGCAAGGCGCTCTCAACAATTGAGTCCTTTTTATTTTTTTATTTTTTTTGCAAATAATGTCAAAGTCCGACCCACCTGGGGCTCGAACCCAGGACTCAAACAAGTAGAATTCGAGGTTAACCACTTGAACCACCGGGGCGACCGGATATTACTTTGTACCAAATGGTCTTTTTTCCCGGAATAGTTTACTTTTCTCGTTTGGCCACGGGTCTTTTCTCTTGCTTCCTGCGGCGGGGCCCGCAGGGGGGCGGCGTGGACAGTACAGTGCAAGCGCTGGCTACAGCCAGGCTCCGTGGCCCATGCTCTACATGGTCAAAGTCACGTGACCCAGCAAGCAACTCAGGGGATGGGGTCCCACTTCCTGAAAGCCATCCAGGGGCTTGAAATCCCACCCGGATCTTCGTATTTTTAGCGGCAAAGATTTTGTTTTTCTCGCTTCTTGCTGCAACTTCAACAACAACAGCAGGCGTACGAGTGCTGCTCGAGTCGAGTGTTGCTCGAGTGCCGCTGGGTGCTGCTGCTGAGTGCTCGTGTGCCCGTGATTACTTGGCCACGACGTGCTTGTGTTTGTCTCGTGCTCGTTGCGCTTGAGCAATCGAGTGATCGTGGCGCCGTGTCCTTTTTTTATTGCGGTACAATAGAGGCCATCCTTGGAAAGGTATTCATGCTCGTGCGATCGAGTGCTGCTCGAGCAGTGCGCAGCAGTACAACAACAGCAACAACAGGCGTACGAGTGCTGCTCGAGCCGAATATTGCTCGAGTGCCGCTGGGTGCTACTGCTGCTGCTGAGCGCTCGTGTGCCCGTGACTGCTTGACCACGCCGTGCTCGTGTTTGTCTCGTGCTCGTTGCGCTTGAGCAATCGAGTGATCGTGGTCCCGCGTCCTTTTCTTTCGCGGTGCAATAGGCCATCTTGGAAACCTACTCAGCAACCACAGGCGTACGAGTGCTGCTCGAATCGAGTGTTGCTCGAGTGCTGCTCGAATCGAGTGTTGCTCGAGTGCTGCTTAGTGTTGCTGCTGCTGCGTGCTCGTGTGCTCGTGACTGCTTGGCGTCAAGACATGAGAACACGCTGTATCCACCACGTACGTACCTGGCAGTTGTATTTTAGTTTCTCGGTGCGATTCGTCATTTATTTGTAGGATTTTCGTACCACGTACCTGGTATAGCGTTGCGTGTAATACTGTACGAGTAGTAGCCGAGGGTTCACTGCCCTTTCTACAATGTGCCGGTGTCACACGGTTTGCTTATCATTCTGCTAATCCTGTTGTTGCTGCCGCTACTGTTACTACACACAATCGCGGTATAGCTGCTACTACTGCTGTTGCTGGCACATGTCGCTTTTCTTGCGGCTACCCTTATTTTATTTTCGCCGGTGCCACGCCGTTGCTTATCTTCATTGCTGCTCCTGTCGTTGCTAAACATACATGCTGAAACAAAGTGTGAAGTATCCCGCTTTTACAGATCCTCCAGATCATACATATCCTGCAAATCATACAGACCGCATCCCGGTTAAGATGTACACATCATTCAGATGGCACAGACTCCACTCAGGTAGATCATATAGATATTCTTGCAGATCATACAGATACTCAGATCATACATATCCTGCAGGTCATACAGATCTCACTCAAGTACACACCTGTGAAATATCCGCCTCATACAGACCCATGCCGGCTAAACATGTTGCAAACAAGTGTGAAGCATCCAGATTTTACAGATCCTCCAGACCATATAAAAATCCCGCCGATCATACAGATCCTGCAGATCATGAAGACCCACAAACAAAAATGTGCATATCATGCAGATCGTACATACCCCATTCCGGTGTACAGATAATACAGATCGCACTTATTCCACTCAGTCAGGTAGATGATACGGATCCTGCAGATTATGCAGATCCTGCAGATCGATGACACCGACCGATAAACATGTGCAGATCATGCAGATCGTACAGACCTTATCTCGCTAAAGATGTACATATCTACAGATCGGACTGATCCCACCCCGGTCAAACTGTACTGATTGTACAGATCACACAGATTATACTTAGGTACACATCTATGTAACCAGACAGATCCCCTTCCGGCTAAACATTTGAAATGTCATTGAGATCAACTAGATCCCACCTGGGACACTAGTGGAAATTATACGGAACGTACCTGTCTCTCCAGGCAAACTATTAATAGTTGGAGTGTGTAGATAATCGGTCCTTCTGATCATTCATGCAGATCCTCCACATCATGCACACATGGCGTTCAGATCATCCCACCCGGCACGCAAGTGCAATCATAACGACCAAGCAGATATCACCGCCAAAAAAAGAAGTAATACATATACATTATACAGACCCTGCGAATCGTACAGATCCTTCAGATCATGCGGACCCACCCACGCAAAGCTATTCATCAGTTAATCACGGCAGATATATGTTCGATTAACATGTGTGTGTCATAGTTCATGCAGATCGTGCAGACCCCACCCAGTAAAGGTGTTCAGATCATTAAGGATCAACATCTATCGATGATTATAGAGATCCCACCCAGGCGATAAATACCTGGATGATACCAACCCCGTCAAATTCCTCTGTCCTTCTGAGTGCTACGCGTTCCTTTCAGCATCATGCGGACCCACCCACGCAAAGCTATTCATCAGTTAATCACGGCAGATATATGTTCGATTAACATGTGTGTGTCATAGTTCATGCAGATCGTGCAGACCCCACCCAGTAAAGGTGTTCAGATCATTAAGGATCAACATCTATCGATGATTATAGAGATCCCACCCAGGCGATAAATACCTGGATGATACCAACCCCGTCAAATTCCTCTGTCCTTCTGAGTGCTACGCGTTCCTTTCAGCAATACCGTAGTCCACATGCCCCCTACCAGGTATACGCCAAGACATGCGAGAGCATCGAAGACTAGACTACTACTCTTCGCTTTTAGCAATAAATCAGTAGCCCATGACTCAGTCCACTCCGACATATTTTTTACTCAAAATGAGGTGCAAGGGTTTTACATGCGTCTCCCTTTTCAACTTGCGACACCCCCCGGATATCATGCCACCCACATCCCGAAGGGGAACCTTGTATATTATACGATATGTGATATGATACTCTTATAAGCGTATCAATATCACAAAAAAACGTGATATGATATATCACACCATATCATATGATATGATACGTATCATATCATATGATATGATATGGTGTAAAAGTCACCATTTCAGCTTTCTTTGCGGCCAATAGCCAAGGACGTTCTTGGGTTGGAGTGTACTGCTCTTGCACTGCTCGTATGATATATAAGTACATTCAAGGGCTCCGCATGGGTGCCTGCCGGCACCCATGCACCGGATAGGAAAATGTACCCCAGTGCCAAGTCGTGTGATTAATTTTAAGGAAGTTGACATAAATGTACCATTCGATCTTGTTGCAAACAGGATCAGGGCACTGCCAAGTGGCTTAGGGAAAAGGCACTGCCGAGTGTCAGTTCTCAGTTTTCGTATCTCTCACTCGAATTATAGACCAACTTTTATAGCAGTTGTTGGGGACGTTATTATTTTTGTCTTTTTCAGCCATGTACTCGAAAGCCCGGAAATCACAACCGTCTATTATTTGTTATGGGCCAGGAGATCATCGATAATTTGGAGCTCAGTTGCTGCTGTCGGGGGCAGAAATCAGCTCAGTTCCGAGGGGTTTCTCACAGAACTGAGATTGCTTTAATTTTGTTCACGAGGATAGTATACTGCTGTAGTTTTGCTGCCCTTTTGCTGCCCAGTTGCCAAGTATCCAAAACCCACGCCTATATCACCCCTTTCTAAGGCGAGCTGTATACCTACTTCCAACGGCGCTTGTGCAGAGGAGATGACCTCTCCCGCACACGAAAGCGATAGCAGCTGCAGCATAGCTTAAAAGATAGCAGCAACAGCAGCAGCAAGAGTAGTAACAGGCATCGCTGCTGCTGCGGTCGGTTGCTGCAGCTGCTGCTGCTGTGCAGACC
Source organism: Nereocystis luetkeana (assembly GCA_031213475.1). NCBI lineage: Eukaryota > Phaeophyceae > Laminariales > Laminariaceae > Nereocystis > Nereocystis luetkeana. Next base: position 3,406,115 of record JARUPZ010000027.1, on the reverse strand, counting down.
CAGCCGCAACACCAGCAGCAGCACAACAACAACAACAACAACAACAACAACAACAACAACAACAACAACAACAACAACAACAACAACAACAACAACAACCACAACCACAACCACAACCACAACCACAACCACAACCACAACCACAACAACAACAACAACAACAGGACGCGTACTGTACGCGCATTATCGCACTCAATCCTGAGAACAGCTGGCAGCAATCGAGATACTGCAAGTATGATGAGCAGTATCGAGCACCTACCGGATACCTGATACCAGGTACCTGATATCGATCGGCATTACAGAACAACGGCAAAGTACTCGTACTACTGCTGATGACATGGGTAGTATTCTCAGTCTGAATCCCGGCGAAAACAGAAGACGTGCCGAGTTCTAAAACACCAACGCAGCAATCACCGGGATAAAATACAACGATCTGGTACCAAGAACGGTGCGATACCCCGAGAAGGCGCGTGCAGTCGTCCGTCGAAGAGAGAGGGGCAATGGAAGGCAGCCAACGAGTAAGGCAAGACCGAGGTGGTCGATCTGGCCGATGGTGGCCCGCAAAGCAAGGGAGTCGGGAGAAAGCGGTAGCATCAGCAACGCCGAGAGATCGAACCTCGGAGAGAAAAAGAGATAAAATCAAGTCTGTCACGTATACAGTATACCAGGTAAATAGTAAGCACTTACAAGGCGCTTCGCTCCGCGGGCGGCCTACGCCGCCCGCTACGCTCGCTCTGGAAGAAAAAGTACTTCGGATTAGGCGAAGCGGACAGAAGGTCGATGATTGAACATATGTGTTTATGATTGTTGTAGTTGCAAATTGGCGACTTGATAATGCCAAGAGTCACATGCCGTACGTACATACCCCAGGTAGGGTACTGCTTTTCTTCTTTCGATATGCTGTATGATATGTACCTGGTATGTACGCACGTGCGAGAAAGCACAGCACGGCACAGCAGCAGCACCGCAAAAACAATGAAAATGAAACCGAAAAAGTCGGAAAGAGAAAACAATCCCCGTCCCCTCTCATGTAATAATGTTCTGCCCCTGGAACACCTTGCACCAGTCAAAGAAGAAAACAAATAAAAAAATGAACAGCAGCAGAGCTTCTCTCTCCGCCTCGTACGCCGCCCGCCCCTCTCTCGACCACCTCGCCACCGATTCGGTCCGGGTAAAGCTTTTCTCCCTCTCTGTCACAGTGATCCCCGTTGCCCGCCCCGCGTGAAGCCCGGTGCTCACCGTGACCCTCGTTCGCCAGCTCGACGATGTCGATGGTCAGACGGCCTTCGTCTATTTGTAGAGTTCAGCGTAGTCGCAAAAATAAGCACCGCTTGAATGCTAGCTTGCAATCCCGAACGACCCTCATGGACTCACACATACTCAGTCTAATTTTTCAGATGGAGGCAAAAGAGAGCCCATTCATGCTTCCCTTGTGTCTCGAGGCACACACGACGCCTAGCCACGAAAACCGCGACCGCACTCCTTGCAACCCCCCCTCTACCCGCCAGCATCCGCCGACACCCGCGACGGCGCCGGGCTCGCCCGCGTCGCAGTGCTCCGACTACACACGCGCACACGAAACGGAAGAAGAAAAAAGGAAAAAATAACTGAAAGTGCAAAAGAATTTTCAACCAGCCGGTAAAAAAAAGCGAAAAGAGAGCCTCCCAGACCGCTGAAAAAACAAAATCGACTTTTTCTTTTTCCGAGTTTTTTTTTTCTATTGGGAAAAAAGTGTGGCACGAGAAGCAAGCACGCAAAGAAAGCAAAGAACGCGAAGAGAGCAAGGATCGTAGAAACGACAAAAAATCGTGGGAGACCCGCTGAGCGTAAGGCAGGTTCTTATGATCAAGTGATTTTAGGAAAATGATAAACGTAATAATGTTTATAGATATCGCACCCAAGAATACATGAGACTGTCAATTCGTATCGAGGTCGAAAAAGCAAGAATGAGGGCTGGGAGGCGAAGGCGTCCGGAGTCCCAGACAAAGTTCAAGACTAAATCGATAGCGAAGGCTTCGCGCAAACTGAAGATAAGAGCTCCGTGTCTCCTCACCGGAGCAAAACATTCTTCGAGTTTCGTGGTCGAAAACGGGACTGTCAGTTTGAACCCTTCAATCGTTCGGATCCTGAGTACACGAGCAACCCGTGTACCTTTTAGAACAATAGTAGTAGGGGGAAAAGAGAAGACGTGCCGAGTTATCAAAATTTTACTAAAAAAAAACTACAACAAAGCAAAATCACCCCGGTATGCAACGATCTGGTACCAAGAACTGCGCGATACGCCGAAAAGGCTCGTGTAGTCGTCCGGCGAAGAGACAGGGGCAATGGAAGGGAGCCACCGAGAAAGGCAGGACCGAGGGGTTCAAACAGGCCGATGGCGGCCCGCAAAGCAAGGCAGTCGGTAGAAAGCGGTAGCATCAGCAAGACCAAAAGAGATCGAACCTCGGGAGCTACTACTGTAAGATGAAGCCTGTCAGAAGCTCCTCGCGGAGCAAGAACACCTAAACAAATTTCCAGGACCACAGAAAATAGAACGTCCGTGTCTCCTTTTCCAGCAAATATCCCTCAAGTTCGGGGTCGCCGCGCTCGTCGGTGGCGCGAGACTCCGAGACGCCCGCACGGGAGAACACCCGTCGGAGTCCGGCTAGCGCGACCGTCGAGGAAAGCGGTCGAAAAAGCAAGCACGAAGGCAGGGAAGCGAAGGCGTCCGGAGTCCCAGACAAAGTTGAAGATAAAATCGGAATTTTAAGGTTCGCTCACAGCGGCCGAGAAGCATTTTATGTAGATGTATTCCAATAGTCAAACATTCAAACATGTATCCAGCGTCAGTAATAGTGAGGCAAACTATGTATAACACTCGTATAACGTTTGCGAGCACACGCTGGGACGAGAACGGTGGGTGATGATGCACACAGCCAGCGAGAAGAGCAGTAACGTAGCAAGCAGCAATGTATTCATCGCATGATACGAAGTTGTTGGAAGCCTTGACCTATATTAAGTTGGTATTAATAGTATTTTAGCTGTTCTACCAGGCTCTACTCGCCTACACCTACTCGTACTATAAAGCAGTAGAGTACTATATATATGTATATTTATTTTTCTCATCCCATTCATTATCTTCGCACATCTTCTTCTCTCTCTCCTTCCAACTCGTAACTCAGATCCGGGGTCACATAGCAGGCTCTTCTACCACCCCCTTCCCGCTACGGTACGTGCCTTCATTTTATCGCGAGAAGATTTCAGCCTTTTCTTCCCTCGTCGACTCGCATCGAATTGTGCCTACCCACGCTGTAAGGCTCTCTCAACAATTGAATCCTTTTTTTTTTTTTTTTTTTGCAAATAAAGTCAAAGTCCGACCCACCTAAACCTCGAACCCAGGACTCAAACAAGTAGAATTCGAGGTTAACCACTTGAACCACCGGGGCGACCGGATAATACCAGCTACCAGGTACCAGGTATGTACGTACGTACGTACCACGTATACGTACGTACATATCTGGTACTACTATGTACTGTATCAGCATCATAATAGAGTCTTTGCGACAGAGGTGAAAAAAAGAAAACTTTACTTGCGCTAAAAAAAGGGAATTTCCTTCCCTTCCTGATTTCGGTGTGTTTGCGAGTGAGGTAAACCAAACCCTGCAGGCGACGCCTCCGAAAATAAGAAGGGAAGGGGGGAGGTGAGGCAAACGCGCCAAGAAAAAGAACGAAAAACTAAAAAACAGCTTGGGAGTAGCAACAGCGGCACAGCAACGTTTTTCGGCGGCAGAGTTGACAGCGGTGCCACCACTGCCAGCCCACGGCTGCAAGCAGCAGCACAGCAAGCGGCAGCTAGCAAGCGCTAGCCGCAGCTAGAGGCAGCTGAGCAACAAAAATAAACAGCGTCAGCACCAGCACCAGCAAGCACCAGCAAGCACCAGCACCAGCCAGCTTCCCTTTTTGGATTGCCTGCTGCTGCTGCTGCTGCTGCTCCTGCTGCGCTCAGCCTACGCACCCCACAGCGCCGGCGGGCTCCGCTCCGCCCCCACTGTCGCGACCACTGCTGCCGCCGCCGCTGCTGCTGCAGCTGCTCCAGTGTGGTGGAATCGAAATGATACACGAGCTGTCGCGCTCTGTGCGAGCACGAGTACGAGTGTGATTGCGAGTCCTATTTTGGAACGAAACATCCTCCACGTCGTCACCAAGTAGGCGAAGGCGTGTACCCTACGTAGCAGCGGTGGCGGCCCGCTGGCACAATCCAACGCCGCTCGTCCGCGCGGTACTCAAACTACACCTCTCGAGCCTCTGTGCTCCCAGCGGTTGTCGTGATGCGTACAGCAAGCAGCATGGTGGCATGGAAAATGCTCGGTGTTTTGATCCTTCGAGATTTGAGATGATGCGTTCTGCGTCGGGATAATGCTCGGTGCGTGTAGGCCAATGAGACCGAGAGCCAAACTTTACCGCAACTTTTGATGAAATCCTGACTTCGCTGAAGTACTTTTTCGCGTTTTTTTCAGAAATTTACCTCAAAAAGTTACCTCGGGAGAATTTTTGGAGACGTTAAAGTAAAGAAAAAAAAAATCGCAAACACTCCAATATATTCTTCGTTTCCACGGAATAAACAGGGCGCACATTGCTATAAAGTATTAAGACCTATGCCAATGGGACAGCGAAGTTTCAATAAAAAGTTTGGATTTCAAAGATACCCGCCGGAAAAAATCAGAACACGCTTCCTATGGGCCACGTAAAAAAAAAAAATGTTCCTAACTTTTGGAAAAGCCCGAAAAAAGCAAATCTACATCGGCTTTCCTCAGGCCAATCTTTGGTTCGAAGCGGCGAGATTCCGAGTCCTCGACAGACATCGATCAACAAAACCAACGATTGGGTCATGAATTCTGAACGGAGTGCGCTCGTTAGGGGCTCCGACCCACCCTAAAGTCACCGTCTTCACACCATGGCCGGTGTCATGTGGCGGGAGCTGACCAGGCGTATGACAAAAAAACATTTGGCCGCTGGTTCGCACAAAACAGAAGACAAAACTTCTCCATCCGTCTCGAATGGCAAAAAATAGACTTTTTTTCAGGTTTGGGACAATACCGTAGGACGCCGCCGGCAAGCTCTCGCCCCCTAGACGATGGATCCACCTGATATTTTCGAGGCTGTCATCTACATTCGTTGGCCTTGCCAGATACCAAGCGTGTTGGCCGTGGGCTGAGTGTTTGTCGAGATCGAGCGTCGATCGTCGCACGAGCTGGTTTCTATCACCGTGTTGACAATTTGCAACCAGAAAAAACAAATCGCGCCGCCTGCGGCCGTTGGGAGGAAAAAATTAAAAAATTAAACATTTTTCTCTTTTTCCCCCACAGCTGCGGTACGAGAAAATTTTCGGTTGTTTTTTAAAGCAATACCAGGTATAGTTGAAAAAAAACTTTTGAACTTCGCGTTTCCATTGGCACAGGTCTAACAACGCAACAATCAGGAATACCTCGGGCCCAAGGCATGCACAGCAGCTACTGCTGTGCAATCACCGGACAATAATGCTCGCAATAATTTCAACCGCTCGTCCTCATAATAGAGTATATCATCTAGACTGTAATAACACTGACGACACCATAATGTACAAAACAATATTCACCGTGAAATCAACGGGAACTCCCCCGCCGCACAGAAGCATTGGCCATCGCTGATATCATATATCACTTTTTTTTACATATATATCATATATCATATCAGAGCGTTTTCAAAAGTGATACCGACCTCTACTTCTCGTGCCACACTTTTTTTCCCGGAACAATAGAAAAAAAAAACTCGGAAAAAGCAAAAGTCGATTTTGTTTTTTCAGCGGTTTGGGAGGCTCTCTTTCGCTTTTTTTCACCAGCTAGTGGAAAATTCTTTAGCACATCCAGTTATTTGTTCCTTCTGTCTTATTCCGTTTCGTGTGCGTGTGTGTAGTCGGAGCACGGCGACGCGGGCGAGCCCGGCGCCGTCGCGGGTGTCGGCGAATGCTGGCGGGTAGAGGGGGGGTTGCAAGAAGAGCGGTCGCGGTTTTCGTGGATGCTGGCGGGTAGCGGGGGGGTTGCAAGGAGCGCGGTCGCGGTTTTCGTGGCTAGGCGTCGTGTGTGCCTCGAGATACAAGGGAAGCATGAATGGGCTCTGTTTTCCCTCCATCTGAAAAATTAGACTGAATATGTACGAGTCCATAAGGGTCGCTCGGGATTGCAAGCTAACATTCAAGCGGTGCTTATTTTTGCGACCACGCTGAACTATACACAGAGACGAACGCCGTCTGACCATCGACATCGTCGAGCTGGCGAACGAGGGTCACGGTGGGCACCGGGCTTCACGCGGGGCGGGTAACGGGGATCAATGTGACAGAGAGGGAGAAAAGCTTTACCCTGACCGAATCGGTGGCGAGGTGGTCGAGAGAGGGGCGGGCGGCGTACGAGGCTGAGAAAGAAGCTCTACTGCTGTTGTTTTTTTTTTCTTCTTCTTCTTTGACTGGTGCAAGGTGTTCCAGGGGCAGACAATTATTACATGAGAGGGGACGGGGATTGTTTTCTCTTTCCGACTTTTTCGGTTTCATTTTCATTGTTTTTGCGGTGCTGCTGCTGTGCCATGCTGTGCTTTCTCGTGCGTACATACCAGGTACATATCATACAGCATATCGAAAGAAGAAAATCAGTACCCTAGCTGGGGTATGTACGTACGTACGTACGGCATGTGACTCTTGGCATTATCAAGTCGTCAATTTGCAACTACAACAATCATAAACACATATGTTCAATCATCGACCTTGTGTCCGCTTCGCGTACGTAATTCGATGTACTTTTCTTCCTGAGCGAGCGTAGCGGGCGGCGTAGGCCGCCCGCGGAGCGAAGCGCCTCATATAACTTACCACTGATGCAGTAGCAGTGTTGTGAACTACATACAGCGGTACTGGTAGAATAGCCTCATCCTCGGCGGTCAAGATCACTCGTCGCTCGTTCAGGTACAGCTGCTGCGTGATGAGGAGTGACTGAACCTTGGATAGACGTGCACAACGGATAGGTTGTACGAGGCTGGCACGGCGGTCCTTGCTGGAGTTGCAGTTGAAGATGGCCCCAGCCCCAAGTCTCACGCTCTCTTCGCTTGGCACACGATTGTCGGCACACTTTCGCGAGACAGAGAGAACAAGATAACTCCTTTGTGCAGGCGATACTCTCTTCGCTCGACAAGCCGTCGTTGCTGCTGATTTTTGTTGGCGACCGCCGTTGAGGACGTTTGATTATTTTGGCATGGTTAAGCCCCACACCCCACAGCAGCAGTTGGGCCTGCTTGGAGGAGACAGATGAAACCGGAAAAATACTATAATTAAATACCTGGTACCAGGTATCTATTAATAATATCAGTCTCGAACCGGAGGAATTGTTTTTTCAATGACGTTGATTCCTTTCTCCACCTAAGTCTTCTTGTGTTGGTACTTGGTACGTACGTATCATACGTACGTACTGCTGGTAGGCAATACCAGTATTATACATTACTATATAGGGAATAAAAGGCCCTCCCGCCCCCACGGCGGTCGGGCCAGATTCCTGTAGATAATATAGGAGCTATAATAGGTGAGCCAATACGTACATAGGATGGACATTAATTGTGGCCCCGTTCTTTAAATTAATGAAAACCTCAATAAGCGTTAAAATTATGAATTGTGGAAAAATTATTTGATGTGCTTTTGCTCCCTCTCTGGAATCTCACACTGCAACTTTACTATTAATAGTCGTTGGTTGCAGCAGTAGGACGCAATACAAGCTGCGGGTAATACGATACACGCACAGCAAAGGAACCACACTCGGAGTATCGACTGTTTCGTATCGAGCAAATTTCGTACTCTGAATGTTGAGACTATTAGGGTGCCTCAACATTGCGAGTGACTGGGAGTGTGAGCAGTACTCAGCTTCAAACCTCGAAATACTGCCTGAATGTTGCGAGTATGTGCGAGTGTGAGTAGTACTAAATATCCAAATGCCACGGGTGCAAGGAGTGCCCGCAGGATCGGACGCCGAAATATCCGAATGAACGGTCGTCAATAGTATCACTTTAATCGAGAGGATGAGGTGTGTTAAATCGAGGTGTCAGAGCTGAGGTCAGACGACCGTGCTGGTAGGATAATGAAACGAAAACGATGTCGAACTTACTTCATTACAAACACGAGGATGATGGAGACGGCAGCAGCAGTGGTAACGCAAAATGTGAATGCCGTACGAGACGTATCTGCACGAGGAACGGCTGTAATTGTGGAGGTCATCGACAGAAGAGTGTGCCGGTTTGGGTCGTCCTGAGCAAAGGCCAGACGATGCTCGTAAGATATCAATATGAGAAGGTGCAGATAGATGCTCCGAGTACCTTGGAGTAAAGTAACGAGTATTAGAGATAAAGTGCTTCAGGTGCGTCGTGTACTCGGAGTATTTCAGGGCTCGATACTCCGGGATACTGCTCGTACTCGGAGTATTGCGGGTATGATCACTCTCAATACTGCTTGTACTCGGAGTATTTTGGGGTTCGATACTCTGAAATACTGCTGTACTCCGAGTACTTTGGGGTTCGTTACTCTGGAATACTCGTTGTACTTGAAGTATCTGGGGATCTTGCACTGCTCCTACTTTTAAGTACTCGGAGTACTTTAGTATGGCGTACTGCAAAAACTTTAATACTCGGAGTATTCCAGGGTTTCATATTCCGAAGTACGAGTAATACTCGGAGTATTTTACTCGGATGATGGAGTATTCCTGGGTTCAATACTCGCGATACTCGGAGTACCCCGAGTAATTTAGATGTTTGTACTCCGGGTACTGCGTGTACTCTCGAGCATAAGTACTGCTCATACTCCCAGTACTGGGAGGTTTTGGCCCTTCAGTACTGCTCATACGCCAAGTACTCCGAGCATTGAGACCACCAGTACTCTAATACTCGGAGTACTCGGAGTACGAAAAAAACTCGATACTCGAGTATATAATACCGAGAAATCGAACGCTTTCGAGCCGCGAGCAATATCGGTACAACCACCAAAAACCGTCAAACCGGCTGCTGTTTCGGATCATCGTGATTCTTACTGATATTAAAGTAGTGGTGGAGTTCGAGCAGGGTGCCACCAACAGCATCATACGAGGGCGAAACAACAGAAGGAGGAGCAGCAGCAGCGTCAAGCCGAGTGGTAAAAATCGACGGGGATCAAACGAAGCCGGCACGAGCAAACGTGAACCGACGGAGGATGAATAACGAACCGCGCATACGCGTCATACATCCGCTCCTGCTAGGAGAGCCAACGTCTTTCGCACCGTGTAGGCGGTTTGTGTTGTCTCACCACAGGTGCTGCAGGCAGGCTTCTTCCTTCTGCTGCTGTATGCAGTTGAGTTGTCTTTGCTTGAGGCAAGGTCTTCGCGCCGAAACTTAAACTTATCATCATCGCCACGGGTTACCAACAACGCGGTGTAGCGAGCGTCGCTCCTCATCCTCTATACGGGAGGTGAAGTCGGTTGGTTAAATAATACAAATTGCGGCGGGTTTTCGATACGTAATGGCAAAGTACGATCTCGACCAACAACGCGGCGGGACAAACAGATATCTTCTCGTGCCGAGCGTCCATGAATGTGTGTGTACAGCAGTGTGCTGCGGTAGAACCAGATAGAGAGGATGCTTCGGAAATTGGGTGTAGTTGCAGAGCTTATAGAGGAAGGTACTGCTTTGTTGTCTGCAGTAGTCCACAGCGCGGCGTATGTAGTGTACCAGGTTCAAAAGAGGACAGAGAGGATTGCGTGAACCCCTCGGTAGCTCGAAAGACCCTTATTTCGATGGACTTCGGGTGACGCGGCGGTAGATGAGGAGGACCGGATGTTCAAAGCGCAGGAGGGCAGGAACACATGCGTGTTTCGATTATGACGTCGCAAAGGACAAGATCTTGGAACGTTGCACGAAGGCAGCTTGCAAAAGATGATTTCGGAGTATGTGAGAGATACATTTTTTTTTACGTTGCGCGAATGGAGCTTACAAAAGTTGATTTTGAAGCACGTGAGGTATATTTTTTTTCAACAAGTTGGTATTAGAGGCAATACTATGATGAAGTTATAAATTGGGCATCACTCTGTCTATATATAATTAATAGATGCATACCGGTATAAAACCACTCTGGACTCTATTAACAGACGTAAATGCACGGACGATTTGCAGTTTGGTTATTAATAAATAATACTTGCACGTACAGGTATTGACTCCTAGCGGTACGGCCACGGCTGTCCGTGGCACGAGCTCTGCTCTGCTCATCGTAGTTTTTAAGTTCTTGTTGTTCTTGTTGCTCTTGTTGTCTGCACACTAAATCGAACTTTCTACCCAGCTTCATCAGTATACCCAGTGTCCGTCCTGATTCTCTATCCTGGAGAGATACTGATTCTGTGGACACAGACTGTGAGACAGAGGAAGACTAAAAAATAAAACTAAATCGCAAATTCAAGTGCCAAGCAAGTGAAGTGTCAGCGTACCGGGTACGAGAACACAACAACACAAGCAAAACCGGAAAAGTAAGAACAAAAAGACAATAAAAAAAAATCTGAAATGAAAAAAAAAAACGGAAAACAAACGAGGCAAGGACTTGAGAAAGGCTGCTAGACGGAAAGTATACGTACTCAGGAAGGGCAGGTATTTGCTGCGCGGACGAAGCAACACGAAAGAGAGGGAGATACAGGCAAAAGTCTGTAAGAGCTAGTCGAACCGATACCTAGCCACCTGATCTATCATTTCGTTTCTGCATTCGTCGACAGCTGTATCAGTACAGTTGCCCCTCCCCCCTTCCCCCCTCCCCTCCTTGTCGCCGTTCTTGGCATCCTCTGCTGCTTGGCGCAACCGGCTCTTCTGTGCTTCGTCGCTGTGCCAACTCGCCATGAAACAGTCCGCCGCTTCGACGAACCCCCGGTACCACTTCACGCTCTTCTTAGCCGCTCTCGGCCACAAGAACGTCTCTACTCCGAACAGCAGGGGGGAGCTTTCCGTGGACCCCTCGGTGGCTTGCAAAAACCCTGAGGTCGTCTGCTAGGCATTGGGCCCAGTTATTTTCCGGTCGGCCTCGTCCTGGGTTCTCCCCCCCAGCCATCGTCCCAAACATCACCCGGCGGGTCAGCCGCTCATTGGTCGTCCGCTGTACGGCCCCCGCAAAGCGGAGGCGTCGTTTGCGGATGGCCGTCTCAACGCTCTCGCATTGTGCCTTTTTGAGGGCCTTGGCGTACGACATGAGGTGGTCAATGCGTTGCCGGCGCTGGAAGCCAATGATCCGTAGGAGGAGTTTGTGGTGTGCCGTTCTGAGCTCAGCGAAGTGCTCCTGACCAAGAGTCCACGTCACGCACCCGTACAGCAGGGTCTCCATCACCTCGGCCTTTAGCATGCGCGCTTTTAGAGTGAGCGGGGCATCCTCCATAGCATACAGTTCCCGTTTGAACCGATTGTAGCATGCCCATGCGAGTTGGATCCGTCGCGTGATCTCTGGCACAATGTCAGCGCTTGCGACGACAAGACCGTACATGGTATTAGTACTGCTGTAGTGCTCGTATCAATAGTGTGTTGTGGTGAACTAGTCTGAACGGGCATGTAGTATTAATATTGTGTTGTGATGTACTACTCTGAACGGAAATGTAATATTATTATTAGTGTGTTGTGATGTGCTCGTACTCTGAACGGACATTTAAGGCAAGTCTAAAATAACAGGGGGCAGTTGGCGCCAGCCATCTTCCAATCGAATCGCTGCAGTAACGCGAACGACGGTGCCCATCTTCCAAACAAATCACTGTATTAACGTGAACCACGCGAAATCACGCCGCACATGAACAAGAAGACAGACACAGCTCGCACATCCGCATAGTCACGCGATGATTGACCTTCGATATCCGCATATAATCCACCGATGGTCAACAAGCTTCGTACCGGGCAAGGATGATGAATGTAAATGATGGCCTCGGATTGCATATGGGCATCCGTGGTCTCGTGGGCAAGAGGCTGCCCGCGGCGTCCTACGCTCGTTGTCAATACAATCAAAACGTTCTGTTTTGTGCCAACGGAGAGGAATCGAGAGGTTTTCGTCGTCTGTTTTCTACGCGCCAGCTGCCAAATATGTTTTTAGTAGACGCCTGGCGCACCCACGCCACATATCACCGACCGAGATGTGAGCACTGTGACACTAGCGTAGGTCGGAGCCTCTATTTAGCGTGCTTCATTCAGAGTTCGTGACGCAGTCGGTGGGTTTGTCGATCGATGTCAAACCTGAAAAATAGTCTATTTCTTGCCATTGGAGAGGGTTCGAGATTTTTTGTCGTCGGTCTTCTCCAGACCAGCGCCCAAATGTTTTTTCACCAGACGCCTGGTCAGCCCACGCCACACATCACTGACCGAGGTATGAGCACTGTGACACTAGGGTGGGTCGGAGACCTTCCCCAGCGCCTTCCGTTCAGATTTCATGACGGCGTCGTTATTTTTGTCGATCGATGTCTGCCGAGGGTGCTCATAAAAGTTGGCTTTAGTCTTCAAAGCCTGCCAGAACGGGGGTATTTATGTGCATTGCGTGGCGCGTATTTAAAGTCCGCGAAAGCTGTCCCGTGACGTTTAAAATTTGCCCCACCGTGCGGGGTGGTATCGACCCGGGGGGTGTCAGTTTTTTTCCCCGGGTTGTTGGAGTTGTACATGTATGGAAGGATTTAGTTTTTTTCCCCGGGTTGTTGGAGTTGTACATGTATGGAAGGATTTCTTGTCCGGGGATGGGGCCTTATCACCCCCGGGTGCGCCGGGACATCGGCAATGAGCCCCATTCAAACCTGAAATCAGCCATTGGGGTTGGGGTTTTCACACCTTGTGGGCGGTATCGGTCCGGAGGGTGTCCGTTTTCCTCCCCGGGTTGTTGGAGTTGAAGAAACGATTTCTGGTCCAGGGATGATACTTTATCGCCTTCGGATGCGGCGGCACCTCAATTCGGCGTGCTGGCTCTATGAGCCCCAGCCAACCATGAATCAGCCAGTATAGGGTTGAGATTTCCACACCTTGCGGGGCGGTATCTACCCGGGGGGTGTCCGTTTTCGTCCCCGGGTTGTTGGAGTTGTAGATGTACGGAACTATTTTTTTGTCTCGGGATGAGACCTCCTCATCCCCGGGTGCGGCGGGACCTCAACGTTGTCCCGAGGGGAAACTCCCGCCGCGCGCTGGCTTCATGAGCCCCATCCAAATCAGCAATCAGCCGGTGGGGGTGCGATTTGCACAACTTGCGGGAACACCGTTTCCGTCCCCGCTATGTTAGAGTTATAGATGTATGGAACGGCTTCTGAAGGACTTCTGGTCAGGGGATAAGACCTTATCGTTCCTGGTTGCGGCTGGACCTCGCGGTTGCCACGGTGGGCAATTGTCGCCGCTCCATGAGCGCTAGCCAGCCATGATTCAGCCAGAGTAGGGTTGGGGTTTCCACGTCTTGTGGGACGGTGTCGACCCGGGGGGTGTCCGTTTTCGTCCCCGGGTTGTTGCATTTGTAGATGTATGGAAGGATTTATGATGAGGGGATGGGGCCCTATCGTCCCCGGGTGCCGTTGGCTCCATGAGCCTCAGGCAATCAGTGATCAGCCGATGGGGGTGGAGTTTCCGTACCGTGCGAGGCGGTTTCGACCCGGGGGTTTGCCGTTTTAGTCCCGGGTTGGTCGGAGTTGTAGATGTATGGAGGGAGGTATGATCCGGGGATGGGACCCTATCCTGCCCCGGTGTGGTGGAACCTCGATGGCTCTATTCAGCACCCATTCTCTAGGAAGAGTCAGCTGCCTCTGGCATGGATTTGGCCAACCAATAAGCTGCCAGAATTGTATCCAAATTGTAAGTCAGCAGCTAGGCTGGGTAGATGGCTGTCAGAACTGCCTCGGGGCTGTGCCACGGCCGCGGCTCGGCGCGGTATGGGACCCGGTGTTCTGCTGGTTGTGGCACCCAGCCCCCCTACCCATGGGGCAAGGCGGGGCTGAAGCGCTCTGGATCGCGCTACCCAATTGACAGACGGACAGACAGAATAGCATTTGTATATAACAAGATACATCAACGGTCCTGATATCTCCGTCCAGAATGGTGTATCATAAAAGTATACCAGGTATATAGGTATGCGCATAGACTCAAAGACTGCTGTAATAGCTCGACCCTCAGCTGTCTCGCTCGGTATATTCTCCCACCTCATCTCATACTATAGCCCTCCTCAGCCCGTAATTGCCGACGGGAGTATTATATTATTTGTTGGGGATCGATCCTCGAGTTATTTATTGTCTTCCCTTTTTGCATTTTGTTTTTTGACGTTTTTCGAAAATCACACCCAGCCGCGCAGCGCTAACCCAGCAGCACTGCGCAGCTCAGCTCAGCTCAGCTCAGCTCAGCAGCGGAGGGAAGCGCCGCTTGGTGCCTTGCAATGCCGTGCTTTTTATTTCGTATATACAGGCGAGATACCACAGGTATATCCCACGAAGTACCAAGTTCAGCCTGCCACAAAAAAGTAATTCACAAAATAAGGAACAAATCACATCCGGCTAAGCTCAGACCAGCAACGCAGCACAGCACCGTGTGGTGCCGTGCTGTGCCGTGCCGTCCTACGCTTTCTCTTTCGTACATATCAAAATATTAAATCTGTAGTATGCGCCTGGTGCGTACATACATGCATGCGGCGTACATGCATGCGGCGTCCGTGGGTTGCACGGAGCGCGGTCGCCACTTTCGTGCCTAGGCGTCGCGTGTGCCTCGAGACACGAGGGATGCATGAATGGGCTCTGTCTGGCCTCCGTTTGTGATTTTTGATAGCGTACGTACGAGTTATAAGGGTCGTTCGGTATTGCAAGATAATATTCAAGCGGTGCTTATTTTTGCGACCGGGCTGAAAATCACAGAGGGAGGTACCCAGTCTAAATAACAACATTGTCGGCTGGCGAACGACGGCCACAGTGAGCACCGGGATTAACCCGAGGCGGGCGACGGGGCTCACTGTGGCAGAGAGTAAGGAAAACTTTACCCGGACCGAATCGGTGGCGAGGTGGTCGCGAGAGGGGCGGGCGGCGTACGAGGCTGAGAGAGAAGCTCTGCTGTACGATTTGTTTCTTTTTTGACCGGTGCAAGGTGTTCCAATCAGACAGAAAATTATTTCATGAGAGGACGGGGATTTTTTTTTCTTCACAATTTTTTCGGTTTCATTTTTATTGTTTTTGCGGTGCTGCTGTGCCGTGCTGTGCTTTCTCTTTCGTACACCTGTACAGACAGCAAGCAGTCAAAAGAGGAAAATGATTACCCTACCTCGGGTATGTACGTACGTACGGCATGTGAGCGAGCGTAGAGGGCGACGTACGTCCGGCAACCGCCCGCGACGCGAAGCGTAGGTGGCGTCCGAGCTTCTTTCTCCTGAAGGATTGCCGCAGGACTCTTGGCATTATCAAGTCGCCAGCTTGCGACTACGATCGATCATGAAAAAACTATATTCAAACATGGACCTCTGTCCGCTTGGCATCGTAACGGCACGACACTGCCAGAGTTTGCCTGCTGTTGGTGTGGATTGGCCTAGAGGTTAGGACTATCTTTGCGTAGACATCTACTGGTACATATTACCAGAAATAGTTGCGGGAAGATTCGATATTCTTCTGTACGTCGATCCCTTGATGTACGTCAACCATTGGCCCCCAACCTTATACGGCAGTATGGGATTCAGCAATCAAGGACCACTCCGTACATCGCGAGCGGTTCCGTTTTCTATCGTATCCGCCCACACCGACCACACCCACCACACCCAAGGAGACGATACAAAGGATTTTTTCAAACGTTGTACCAGGTAAGTTTGTACGTACATCTTCGTATGTGTGCGTAGAAGTGTTCAATTTCTATAATATAGTATGGGTGAGCGTGCAGACGCGACTACTACACACCTGGTACTGGTGCCAGGTTGTCATATATACCAGGCACACGACTAGTTTGCTTGTCAAAAACCGCTCGGCACCCCGACCCCACGCCGATCTGATCCCACACGGACAGCCGCCGACCGATGTGATACTACTGTAATCCAATTTGGTTGGGTTATAAAAATGTTCGACAAACAGGAAGAGCTGATTGGTTAAGCAGGTGAAATCAGAAGGTGCTAGCCAATCAGAAGTTTCCCTGTTTGCTAACCGACCCCCCGAGTTACCCAACCCAAGAATACTTGCTGTAGATTGAAAAAGTACTTCGAAGTAGGTTTGGTCATTTTTGCCCACATCAACGATGTTTCCGTGGGTTAAGGTTTCGCTATTTTATACCTGGTAGGAAACAGACTGCAAGAAATCCAACCCCAACCATGTTAGTCGCTCTACTACTGGTTCAACAGTCAGTACGGTGGTAGTATCACTACCTGATGGTTTTACCGCCGCTCGCCTCGCCCGCAATAAACGCGTGACAATCTGCCGCTTGCCCCCTTATGATCAGGAGCAGGAGAATATCGAATTCTTCTGTGCTGGAAGGATCGACAGGAGGCGCGGGGGGCATGGGCGGGGGGGGCGATCTCGGAGTGGCGAACATCCTCAAGAATGATTCGTTGACCGCCATCTGCCTCCTCATCATCGCGTAAGCCACCCACCGCCCACCGCGTTTCCCAGTCGTGTCGTGGTTGTTGTACACCGTCCTGTCCTCGAACGTTAGGTGTGTCTGATGTTCATATTATATATGAGCCCAATCGGGCATCATATTTCATGCGGTACGATAGGCCAAAGTGGCTTGTATGATACGGGTGTTGTTCGTGGAACTTGGAGCTTAAAAAAAAACTGCGCATACATTTTTTTGAGGACAACCTGCAAAAAGGAAGCGAAAAAAACAAAACAGAACAGATTCGTAGATACGTACAAGCGCGAGTTCGTCGGCAAACTGCGTTCCTAAATGTGTATATTGCGTATCGCGTTGTATCGTGCTGAGGTTGTTCTTGAAAAACAGTTGTCCCGACACACAGGAATTGCTTGGAATTTGGGTGGGACAAGCGTTGCAGGGGGGTACCATTTATATGGATGGAGGGTAGAGTCAATGCCATTTCCCCACGTACCAAAATTGCATTCCCGAATCTGTAAGGTCGACGCGAGTTGGCGTGGGAAGAAATGGGGAAGTCTTCTCGCGATAAAAAAAAAGGCACGAGCCGCAGCGGGGAGGGGGCTGGAGAGCCTGCTGTGTGACCCAATGGTTGATCTGAGCTACTACTAGGGAGGACCATAGTAAATAGGACCTATGGCACACACAGCAACCTACACATTTACCTATTTTTACTATTAGTAACAATATCTGGCCCTATTTTGCCATGGCCCCCCGTAATAGGAGGGAGAGAGAAGAGAAGGGCGGAGGTACTGCTGTATGTAGTAGATGCGAAGAACCAAAAAATATGATGAAAAAATGAAGAAATAACAAGGAACGTACGTACGTAGTATATTACGATGTACATGCGGGACGAGTATCCCGACGACGGCGCATTGATTTCTGGGAGACTGGGTCGAATAACTTTTGTGGTGATAGAAAGGGTATACGTTATCCCTTTCCTCCATCATACTCGGCACGAGCAACATCGAAACACTTTGCTGTCAGGACATGCCGTTCAGAAATGGAAGGAACCGCTCGTAGCAGGTTGACACAGGCAATTCCCTAATCTTATTACGCGGCACGATTGGAACTAAAACGCGTTATTTGTGCCAGGCCATGTCTCCGGAGATGTGAGAATTGATTCATAGTTTCGATTTTTACGCTGTGAAGATAGTTGCTCTGACCCGTTAGGACCCCGTACCCCCCCCCCCCCCCCCCCCCCCCCGCTGCCCCTCGCCTTGCTTCCTCAATGTTAACGCATACCCCCCCTCCCCCCTACACATTGTATATATATGTATGTATAGGTTTTGCTGGCGTCGGTTGGCAACGACACTACCGTATGTAAAAGAAGCCGCTCACTACTTGAGCTACAGTAGACAACCAGGGTACCGTTTGTTTTTTTGTTCTTTTTGTTCTGTTTGGGCGTTTGGTCCCGGTTGGTGTTCGAGTTCGATCATTTGTGCGCGGTAGAGAATCTCTTCTCCGCACACGGGGAATGATCGTATCACGTAGTGTTCAAGGTAAGGCACCTTCGTACGAGGCAATTACATAGTACCCCCATTGCTGTCTCTGGAAGTGGCCGCACCGGAAATTGAATTAACTCATTGAAGCTGTCATCCATATGCAAGTCCGCCTCATGAGCGGTTCTTAGTAGGATGCACCTCACGCTTCATGCGACTCGCCGGACACCTCACGGCGCGTCGCGCGTGGTGCAAGCAATGTCTGCATGGTCGGTGAAAACCCGACATGCTCCGTTCCGGCATTGTCGGGATGCGAGGGTGTATGGTCATACATACGACTACGGCCATGCAACATATCGAGGACACCTCCCCTTCCCCACCTAACCTGATGAATGTGTGATAGTACCTAAGCTAGAACATGCAGGAAAAGCATGCGAAAAAAACGCCAACGTTTGTAAAACACTTGGAACCAGTACTGATGACAGCAGCTGAAAGTACTACGACGAGTGATACAGTAATAAGAGCAGAACTGGGAATGTGCCCTCGAGACGAATAAAGGCATGATAAAGTTGAAGTGGCAGTATAAACTAAGGAGCATGCCAAAAAGAAATTCCCACCCTTTTTTTTTTATGGAGCTGTATGGGAGAAAGTAACAAAAGGGCGAGCTGGAGTAAGGTAGGATAGCGTAGTCGAGAAAGCATGGTGGAAGCATACAGGAGGAAATCGACAAGACGTGACGTCTGCATAGAAGTTTGGGAGGTACAAGACAGAAGTAGCAGAAAGGATAGAGAAACGGGAAGAGCTAGCACCAAAAAACGAGGTGAAATAGGAGAAACACTCAAGAGATTTACGAGGGATAAGGCGAAGGGATAGGAATGAAAAACGTATTTGCACGGCCCAATGGATTTCGCGAAAGAGACGAAACTGCGATTTCGTGTAGGTGACCTGGACCTGCCAGAAAGAAAAAACAGGTATGCCAGTAGCCGGGAGGAGGAGGAAGTTCATGCGCAGATGTGCCTGCATGGCAAAGCAATAGAGAGTAAAACTCATATAGTAGGAGAATGTGAAGTGTACAAGGAGGAACGGGATGTCTTAGAAAAGGAGACGAGGCAGATAGACAAATGTGAAATAGAGGAGTTTCGTACAACTAGACGAACGTGACGTGGAGGAGTTTGATACACTGGATATCAGCGATAAAGCGATCGCAATCCTAGGAGATAGATGGTGGCCACGAGCGGCGAAACAGGAAGGGGATAAGACTAGCAAAAAGGTTCTATGTATTAGATGGAAACAACGTAGTGAGCACCCAAATGTTGGAGGTGTCTCTGTTAGGAGTAGGAACGGTGCTCCGTCTCGAAAGGGATGCATGGTCAGTGGTCAAATGACTAAGGCGAGCAGCAAGTGAGTACCCCCGCCCCAAGGGGAATAATCGTATCGCGTAGTGTTTATGGTAAGGTACCACGAGCCAGTTACGTGGTACCCCGATTGCTGTATCTGGAAGTGGCCACACCCGACAATAAATTTCAACTAATTGAAGCTGCCATCAGTGTGCAAGCCCGCCTCACTAGCGGTTCTTGGTGGGATGCAGCTCACCCTTCGTGCGACTCGCCGAACACCACCCGGCGCTTCGCGCTTGGTGCAAACAATGTCTGCCTCGCCGGTGAAAACCCGACGTGCTACCCGACGTGCTCCGTCCGGGCATTGTAGGAATGCGAGGGTCTATGCTCATACGACTACGGCCATGGATGATATCGAGTACAACCCCCCCCCCCCCCCCCCCCCCCCCCACCGCCTCGAAAGGGGTAATGGTCAGATGACTAAGGCATGCAACAAATGAGTACGCCCCCGCTCCCCATTCTCTCCTTGTCGTGTTTTGTTGACGTTTGGCGACTTCGTCTCCTCGCTATGTCCCTTTTACACGTCGGTTCTTCTCTTGGGCTCGACTCCCCTGGATGCGTCCGCAAACTCTCTTGAAGCGCGTGCGCGATGGGCTTCATGATGTTCTTCCTGAGCGCCATCTTGATACCCTTCGCGATTGCAGGTTCGACGGACCACCTTTGCGCGGCACTGTCGTCGGCATAAGTACGCTTCGCATAGCAGTCGCAGTCGGCGCTGCAGTTGAGGGTTGCACCCATACTGCTCGCCGGGTTTTGCGAAATAACTCCCTTCTTGCACGATTTTAACTCCACGGCCGCATTTCTTTTTGCGTATGGGTTGTGCTGTGTGTGTTATGCTGGGTAGGGTTGGGTAGGATTGGGTTGGGTTGGGTTCGGCGGTGTTGTGGTTTGGGTCGGGTGTTGTGCTGTTGTGTGTGTGTTGGGTCGTGCGGGCTTCACTCTGCACTGCCCGTTCTCTTTCTCTTTTTCTTCTTTTTTTTTCCGGAGTTGTAAGCGAAGGGCTTCTCGCTTGCAGGCGCCCAGACAATCGTACGCAGCGAGTTGCAGGGGCAGGCAAAAGGGGTGGGACGGCGGAAGGGGGGGGGGGGGGCGGGGGGGGGAGGCAGTGCTTACAGCGGAAGGGAAGGCAGGTTTGTAGTCAGTTGTAGGCGTGTTGGTTGGCCCCGAAAGGGAGAGAGGTCGGTCGTGTTTTACCCACTTGGGGTGAAAAGGCCGCTGCAGAAAACTGCGAGCCAAAATTCCTTCTATGTCCAGGGCACGGATACGCCTGTCTGTACGAAGCCAGCCAATCCCTCGGGCCGGCAATGCTCTCTCTGCAGTCGGGAACGCTGCTCTATGCGAGCTCCAGTCGTACGGGAATCAGATACCGAGAGAGTTTGGTCTAGTGTTGCTTTTTCCCCCTGTCGGCGCTCGCGTTTGTTTTGCTGCTGTTCCACTCTCTAGCCCCGCGCGACCTTGCGTGGCCGCTCGTTTCAGTCGTCGCTTTCTCGCTGTTGCTTCGGCACGTTCCATATTCATGTGGTTGCTGCTTGTGCTTTTTCTTCTTTTTTTTTGTCTATTTTTTTTTTAGATGTCTTTTTTTTCCCGCGCAGTATTTTTGATGTACCTGTTGCAGCCGATGGTGAACTACCTGTGCAAGCCGCCGCGGCGCTGGTGTGACAAGTGCGTGAAGCGGAGGGGAGAGGTTTGCTGCGAGGGGTGCTTCCGCGTCACCAAGGTGCGTGCGCCGCCATGTGTCCGCTGTCGTGGCTGAGGGTCTAACCGGAGCAGCCACAGCTAGTAAGTAGTCCACACAGCCCTTGAGGCGTCTGTTTCGGCGGAAATTTCAGGGTGAGTGCGTTCGTCCTCTTAGGGTCAATCTTAACGAGGAGTGTTTTTTTGAGTTTTTCCGGTATTTTTTCCGGTATTTTCCCGAAATTTCTGTATTTTCCTGTAGGAAAAAACCGACAAATACCGAATTTTCGTGAAAAAACTGAAATAAACCTAAAAAACAGCCCTCGTTAAGATCGACCCTCAGGGCTGCAGTCCCATTATATGACAGACCACTCGCATTATAAGTAGCTTGTCCCAAATGGGTCGCGACCCTTTTAGGACCGCGGTCCCGTTCTGGGGACAAAAGTAGTCAAAGTCCAAGTAGTTTGTCCCCAAAACGGGACTGCGGTGCCAAAATGGTCAACACGCCTCAACCTCGTGTCAGTATTGTTGTTGTTGTTGTTGTTGTTGTTGTTGTTGTTTTTGTTGTTGTTGTTGTTGTTGTTGTTGTAGGCGATGTTGGTCTTGTTGCTTTTTTTTTCTGCGGATGTTGATGTAGAATTCAATCTCTGTACGAACGACCACTGCGTGTTGATGCTGCTTTTGCTTTATGTTTCTGCTGCTTCTGTCGATGTGAAGCTTAATCTGGATACAACCATTGCCACAGGTTACAGCTCTCGTAAATTGACGACACCGTGTGTTTGCGTCTCGTCCCTCGCGGACTACCGGTAAAATAAATCGTGTCTTCTACCTGTTCTATAATCCGCGGTCGACATGGTCGTAAACAGCTTTCTATACCAAAACCTAGCGCCGATTTTTTTTCTGCGGGCGTTCCGGAAGTATATCCTCAGTTAGTTGAGTTTACGTCGACGACTAACGTTGTGCTTCCAAAATGAACGTTTTCTGTGGTTTCGTTTCGTTTCGTTTTTGTCACGTTTTCGTTCTGTTTCGTCTCATGTTGGTTTCGGTTCGTTTCGTTTCGGTTTCGTTTTGCTTTGTTTTTGTCTTCGTTTTCTGTTCCGATAGTCCCGCACATACAGCGCCGTTAACGCGGAGGAAATTTTGCAGCTGGAGCGAATGGAGTACGACACCAAGGGGTATGGCTGCTTCAACAGGCCCCTCGTTCCCCGTTGGCTCGCCGTCATCCTCGCCAGTGAGTTTATTTAACCAAGAACAGCCCTATGCTAAACCCAAGTAATTCAAGTATAACGGGGGACCATAATAGTTAACAGGACCTATGCTATAGACAAAAACCTAAATATTTGCCTATTTTTACTCACAATATTTGATCCAATTTACTATGGTCCCCCGTAATAGTGGTTTGCCCCCAAAAGGCAGGGTTCCAGTTCTAAAAGGGGGTGGCCCCAGAGGGAGTTCGAGTTTCGAGGGCTTTACAGACCAAGTGGGTCCAACTTCGACAGAAAACATGGTTGAAAATCGACTTCGACCACCAAATGGTTGAAATTCAACTTGAAGAAGAAATGTCAACATGGTTGAAATTCAACTTTTTTCGACTAAATTGGTTGAAAGTCCATGTCGACAAACCTGAACAAGACAGTAGTTGAAATTGATTGAACTTCGACAAAAATGGTTGAAATTTTAACGTCGACCGTAATGGTGCAAGTCCAAACGTCGAAAAAATGGTTGTAATTCAACTCCTACAAAAAATGGTTGAGTTGCGCTTGGCTGTATCTAAACTTTAGCCCTTACCTCGACCGCCTGCGAAAAATCTCGGACTAAAAGATGCAGTGAGATTTTTCTTGTTACAACAGTGGTGTGGAATATCAGCTATGTCATCGAAGCTGCCAAGTCGACTGGGATTGCGTTGCAAGGCGTCGATTTTAGGGGGGCTGCGTCCGCACGGTATGGTATGGTATCACATGGCATGAGATGGGATGGAATGGTACGGTATGGCGGTGTATGATATTCCGCGGTATGGTGTGGTATGGTACGTTGGCTATGGTTTGAGTACGTAGGTGCCTGTCGACTGGTGTCCCCCATTTCGAAAAAAGCCACTCACGAATACAAAACCCTTCTTGCCAGTACTCGTCACGGGGTACAGAGTAATGCGACTCAATACTGGCCGAGTTTTTAGGGACCGACAACCGTACGTACGGCGTTCAGTATAACATTCTATTCATATACTGTTTATGAATTCGCAATGTAACATGAGTGAAACTTTTCCTGTAATATTTTGCCCGCGCCGCGCTCGTTTGCCCACTTCGCTCGTTTGCCCGCTACGCTCGGTTGCTTCCCGCTGTGCTCGCTTGTCCGCTTTCTCGGGCGTCGTGTGGTCCCCTCCTGCTACTGCTGCTGCTGCTGCTGCTGTTGCTGCTATTCCGGTGTGGTTAGTTGCCGGGGTATTGGCCGCCCTGGGCACCGTCGGGGCCATCGTGTACGGCAGCGTGCTGAACCTGCAAGACAACTTTGAGAAATACGAGGTACCACTGGTACGCGCCAGAATTCGAGGGGTGGCCGCGCGCACCCAACCGCGTCGGAAGACGGATAATGTGCTCTTCATGGTCCCAAAAATTACGCATAATTTCTCTATTTCTAAGTTAATAATACTACATACAGCAACTTTATACTCGTTTGGGCTGGTCGGTGTTACTTTCCCGAGTACTTGCCCGGTGGCTCCGTACCTCTTCGTTACTTTTAGCTTTCCTCTTTGTTGCTTTTGGCTTTCCTAAAGTTTTTTTTTTTTCTTCGTTTTGTTGGTTCTTCCGCGGTGGCAACTGCGTACGACTAGTAGCTGTGGAAATCGAGGAACGAACGCCTGCTGCTGCTGATTCAACTGTGTTCTCTCGTGGTATCCCTAACCCCAACGAGGTGTAACTTGCACGCCTCGAGCAGATCATGATCTACTGTAGATAATCTATCATACAGTACTTCCTCGCCTACCGTTGTTGATATGTTGTGCAGTATGTGTATTGTATGAATATTGTACAGATCCAACCCAGGAAGTAGGTGCTACTACTGTACCTGGTAGATTATACGGGTCCCACCCGGCAACATGAGCTAGATCATGCATGATGATTCGCCATGAACGGTCTAGATCATGAACTAGATGACCTGTAGATGATCTATCGGTCCGAGCTGTTTAAGCTTGTACTTCATATATGTGGTTTTGAGTTTTGGGACAGAGTTGTATGATACCTGGTATGTTATTATGTTGTTCGTAGGAGGCTGTGCGATTTAACCCCTTGACTGACCGCCCTCTTCACTATAACTAGCATGTTTAGGACATAAGAGACATTGACTGACTGCCCTGACCGCTTGACTGACCGCCCTTTACACTAAATCTAGCATGTTAAGGACTACAGAGACCTTGACTGACCGCCCTGACTGCTTAGTTGACCGCCCTCTACACAAAACCTAGCATGTTGAGGACAAAAGAGACCTTGCCACGCCCCAAAACGACGGGTCTCCTATGCACATACTTCGAAGTACGATTGTAACCCCATATCCGGCAGTCACTGTTGCACTTGCACTGCTGCCTCGTGTGACCACGCACTGGTCGTTCTCACGTCAACTACTCTACTATGCCGGCGATGAGTCAGTGCGAGAACAACTATTAATACTACTAATACTGTACAACAACAATGATGATAATACTCGTGCATACTCGTAGGGTGCGTTGTGAAGAGGGCTCGATGGGATTTCGCCGCGGCCGAAGACCGCGCTTTGTTTTTTTTTTTTTTTTCAGCAACTGCGTGCTTGTTCTTGGGCACGCTGCTCGGTTTGGAAAAAATTCGGCGGCTGGTATAGTTTGTATAGAATACAGTAACCCCTTTGCGCGTGCAACCAGACGTGCCTCGGAGGCTAACGAATTGGGAGCAGAGTGGGTGTTTTGTTTTTCAGGTGTGTAAATGTTCAAAAGTGTCCACGGCGAAATGTTGACAATGTCCAAAGGAGTCTTTCCTCCCCTCCCCTCCCCTCTCCTACCCTTCTCTCCCCTGCCCTGCCCCCCCCCCCTCCCCTCCCCTCCCCTCATCTCTTCTCCGCGCCTCTCCCCTCCCCCGCCCGCATACCCGCGTTCGCTTGGTGTTTTTAGATTGGGGCGGAGCGGGTGGCCGCGGTTATTGACAAGTGGCTTCAAAAGTACAACTATAGCCTCGACGACGACTTCATGCCGTTAGCCGTGCAAGGCGTCAGAGACCGAGTCCCTCGAGTCTTGAAGGTGCTGCGATATAGCCTCCTAAAGACAGTTCATTAATTCACACTATTACTATTACTACTACTACTACTACTACTACTACAGTAGTAACTCAAGTCGTCCATTAAATTAAGTGCGCGAACTCGCGACCCAAACCTTTGTAGTTTTTTTTTTCACCATTCCTCCCCCGCCTTTTTTGTATTTTGAGGTGGTATTACTCGGGGGGGGGGAATATGTGCAAATGTCTAATGTTGAAGTTGTCGCCAACGAACAAAAAAAATATTTTGCAGGACTATCGCAGGCGTTTTTTGTATTTAGTCGAAGTATCTATCTCCTTTCGGGGTTTATCGCGGCGCAGGCAAAGGCAAGGAGTAAAGAGGGGCGATGAAATGGTTCTTGCCTCACATCCGGCGGTTTCGTTGGTGCCTACAGGGGGTTCCTGTGCATCACGGCGTTTTTCGGCACGTCTGACCGACGGCGTCTGTTCGCTCTACGATCGCAAGTGTTACGCTTGCCATTATTAGAAGCCACCAAACCAGCCAGCCACGATGCGCGTCCCCTGGACTTGTGGACGCGGTGGCGTTGATTTAAGTCGATGCCGTCATCTATAACCAAGAAAGTCTACCTCACGAACGATTCTTAGCTTCGTGCAGCTCACAGTTTCGTGCGACTCGCCGGACACCTCACGGCGATTTGCGCTCGGTGCAAACAGCGTCCGCCTGGTCGGAGAAAACCCGACGTGCTCTGTCCCGGCATTGTTAGGGATGCGAGGGTCTATGGTCACACGACTACGGCCATGCATGAGATCGAGTACATCTCTCCTATCGAGTACCCCCCCCCCCCCTCTTTCTACATTATCTGATTGAAGTTGTCATCCTTATGCGAGTCCGTCTCACTAGCGGTTCTTAGCAGCATGCAGCTCACCCTTCATGCGACTCGCCGGACACCTCACGGCACTTTGCGCTTGGCGTAAGAGATGTCTGCCTGGTCGGTGAAAACCGGACGTGCTCCGTCTCGGCATTGTAGGATGCAAAGGTTAATGGTCGTAATACTACGGCCATGCATGATATCGAGTACCCCCCGCCCCTCCCTATCCGCCGACCCCCCCACCCCCCCTCCTCTCCCCGCCGTCTGGCTGACCCCCCCAACTCCCTCCCATCCGCGTGCTTGCCCACCGTTTGATTGGTCACGTTCAGGCGGTGTTGTCCTCCCTACAGTACTTCTTCCTCGTAGCAATTTTTCTCGTCTACCTCCTCATCAGGCAAGCCTTTTTTTTTCTTTCTTGTTGATAAGATCGAGTACATCTCTCCTATCGAGTACAACCCCCGCCCCCCCCGCTTCCTGCCTGGTGGGTGAAAACATTGTTGTAGTAGCCCGGACACTTTTGCTTGGCCTTTATTTCTCTCTCCCGCTCTCTCTCTCTATTTTTTTTCGTTGTGGGCATTATTTATAGTCCTGTGAAGCCGATCAAGTCCAGCGTGTGGGGTATCATCGATCTCCACATCCGGCGGTACATACGACTGAAGACTATGGTGAGCCGAGGACCTTTTTGTTTTGTTCGGAGTCGCTGAGCAACGCGCAGACGGAAGGGCCCGTGGTTTCGCGATGAGCGTGTTGGAGCGCGCGGGATTGGTTTTGCCTTGAGTAGTGGTGCACCATAGTGTTTCTGAGGCTTCTCAAATGGCATCTATGTTATTCGTAAGGCACTATTACGGGAGACCATAGTGAGTAGGACGTATGGCACACGTAAAAACCTGCCAGGTGTATTTTACCTATATTTACCTTTTTTTACTCACAATGTTTGGTCCTATTTACTATGGTCCCCCGTAATAGTAAGCGACCCAAAAAGTGACTTTTGATTAAAGTGAAAGTGAAATCCCGTGCGATGAATAATGGCGTGGCCAAGGTGCGCGAAACAAGTCGTTTTTCAAAACCGGAAATGGCATTCCGACGATTTTGGGTTAAGGAACCGCGTCATTCAGAACTCACTTTTCGCCTGAATGTGACGGATCTATCGTGTAACTCGCGTCACAACTGGAGTTGGTTTTGCTGGCGTTAGGAACGTTGCCGTGCGTGCTCGAGGCCGCGCCTGCCCCCGACCTTGCAAAGCTTCCTATAGCACGCGGTACAGCTTTCCCCCCCCCCCCCCCCCCGCGTCCGACTGGATGCAAGCAATGCCTACCTGGTCGGTGAAAACCCGACGTGCTCCGTCCCGGCGTTGTAGGGATGCGAGGGTCTATGGTCATACGACTACGGCCATGCAACGTATCGAGGACATCTCTCGTATTGAGTACGACACCCCATTCCTCGGACGCCACAGTAGATAAGCAAGCTTAGTTTTTCTCGACAAGGTGGGAGAGAGAGGGCAAACGCCGAGCGATGCCTCTTTTTTTCGGGGGGGGAGGGCAGTCAGAGGGAGGGGGGGGTTAGTGCAGAAGGGGGGAAGAAGAGGGGGGGTGTACGGCAAGGGGGTGAGCACATGTAGAGAAAGGGAAAAGGTGCGTGGCCACCGGAGGGGTGCGGCAACGTGTCCGCACGCGGATGGTGCCGGGAAGTGCGCGGCGGGGCTGTGCAGGGAGCAGGGGGGGGGAGGGGAGGATGCGAAACAGTTTTCTTGTTCTGGACAGTAACGCCTCGAAGGTGCATCTCGGGTGCAGGTAGCACCTAACTTTTCGGAAGGTCCCCACTCGACCTTAAGAGAGCTCCGTATCTCATCCCAGAAACTTATTTTGAGACTCGATAGATAATCCTAAATCCTACTATTCGGGGGGCCATAGTTAATTGGACCTATGGTCTAGACAAAAACCTATATATTACCTATTTTTACTGACAATAATTGGTCCTATTTACTATGGTCCCCCGCAATACTATTTAATAGTAGAAAGTGTATCACGAAATATTGTAAAAAAAACTCTTGGCATTCCAACAGTATTGGGTTAGAACCCTCTTACTACCGCAGTCCCGTTTTGGGGACAAACTGCTTGGAATTTGAATGGTCTGTGCCCAACACGGGACTACAGTACTAAAAGGGTGAAGGAGTCGGTCAGAAATATTTGCCTCGCAAGGCCAAAAAAGTGCTGTATTTGTCTTGCAGTAGCACGCGTCAACTGCGACCATTGCTCTCTTAAGTAGCGAGCTGTACGTTGGTTCGTTCGGTTGGTAAGGGTTCTCTTTTGCTGGTGCACCGTGCATGAACTTATGTAAACCTGTTAGGGCTGTGCTGTGAATCGGCTGTGTTTACCGATATTTAGAAACATCGGTTTTCTCGGCGCCGACGATATAATATGTCCGATGCGTCGGCGAATCCGGCGTGTTTGAGTGAATCCTTTTTTTTTATCCTTTGTGCCACGAGAAATGTGGGTGAATCCTAACTCGGGTCATGCAAATCGGGACGATATTTCACGGATGTTTTGCCGACGTGTTTTGTAGGTGAAAAAAAATCGTCCTGATCTGGTGCATCCGATTCCGATTTTGAATATAAAATCGCTCCGATTCGTTTGGGTGAATCAGCCCCTGAAACCTATTCCTGACTCTAATTCCAAGCTATTTGTCCCCAAAACGGGAGTGCGGTCCTGAAGCGGTTAAGGAGTTCAACCATTTTTTTTAGGACATACCACTTGGAATTAGTCTGGAACGTTTTTTTTTCGTGTTACGGGGGACCATAGTTAATAGGACCAAATCATGTTAGTAAAAATAGCGAAATAGGTAGGTTTTTATGTATACCATAGGTCGTACTAGCTATGGTCCCCCGTAATAACTAAAACAATGGTTGATTGAACACCAGGAGCCCTCAACCCTCTGTTGACTTCAGAGGGAAAAACGGATGTACGCCACGGTAGGGATGCACCTCTTAACACCATCTTCTGAGGTTAGGGCCATGGTTAGTCCTCGCTAGAGGAGCTCCATCATTCGTTCAAAAACGGACTTAAGAGGAAAAAAGACGTGCGCTCAACCGGACAAGAAACGGCGATGTGTCTGTTTAGACGAAACGTTCCGAAAGAAAAAGAAAAAAGGACGGCATGCAAACAGAATTGGGTTATAAAATCCCCTTTAGAACCGCAGTCCCGTTTTGGGGACAAACTACTCGAAATTTGGCTGTTTGTCCCGAAAATGGAAGTGCGGTTCTAAAAGGGTTAAGGAGCCCCGGCACTCAGAAACGTCTTTCTCCTATTACGGGGGACCACAGTAAATAGGACCTACGGTATACACAAAAACCTATAAATTTGCCTATTTTTTACTAACTATATTTGGTCCTATTTACTATGGTCCCCGGTAATAATGTGCTACTGAAAATAAGGGGACGATCACGGTGATGGTCGCTGCGTGATTTGGGGGGTGATATAAATTGATTGTATCCGAGTTGTTGTTGCTGTTGTTGTTGTTCTTGTTCTCACATTCAATTACCTCATATCCAAAATATTGAGTCCGTGCGTGGTCACTGGTCCAAAAAGGCTCCAAAAACTGGAGCGGACGAATACCTCCGGGAGAAAAAGTAGAGCCCATTCAAATAATACCAAAAAACGAAAACAAAACAGCCAGGTGCACATCATGTCCTGAACACATATTAATAGTTGCATCTAACACCAGGAAAAAGGTGCTACCCTCTTGCACGATTTGCAATCTAATCCACAACGGGGCTGCATACGATAAACAAAACGAAACAAAAAATAAACTGAAATGAAATAATTGAAATGAAATAAATTGAAATGAAATGGATTGAAATGAAATGGATTGAATTAAAGACACAAGATCAAAGCAATTGAGGTAAAATCAAATATCTCCGGAGAAAAGAGCTGCGCACGCGTACAAAAACAAACGGACGCAGAGGAAACGAATGCGAAGCGAAAGCGAAGCAACACAGCTTAAACAGGACGAAGGAAGAACGAGATACTGGTGGAAAGGAAAGAAGAGAAACAAAACTGAAGAGGAGAGAAAAAACAAAGGGAGACAAGAAGGGGAAAGGTGAAGCAGCAGGCACCGGAGGCAGGCGAGGGAGTACGGGCGGCCCTGCGCTACGTAGCTGCTTTTGGTGCAAGGAAGGCACGCATCGTGACGGTGAATGCCATGCAATGCAAGGAGTCGTGCGGCACAGGCGCTACACGATTTTTTCCCCCGCACTTGTGGGCCCTCACGCTACTCGTCCGCAGCTGATGTCACCAAAGTGTATCATTGGTTTTGGTCGTCATGTGCAACACACACTGGAGTTAAAAGCCTCGCGGTATACTCACCGCACCGTGATCACACCCTGAGTGCCCTACCACATATAGGCAGCTTCCGATTTTTTGTCCTTCCTCATGTACGGACTGCTGTGTTTCCTGCACGACGCCATTTCAAACCCCGCATTACGCGCGATCGAAGTATCACACAGCCTGTAAAAATGAGTTTCAACCAAATCCTCGATCTCGCAGCTTTTGATTTTTTTATATTTATATATATACTGGCGCCTGGTGCCATGTATAGATAGGATCGTGGATCTCGCGCGCGGAATTGTTATTATTGGTTGCTCAAAAAGCCTTCCGCCCGCCAGCCAATCTGGACAGAACAAGCCCTTTAGTTAGCGTACACCCTGGCAGCAGTTTTGCACCACTATGTTGGTACTGAACATATCTGAATTTGTTCCACCCTTTTTTTTCACGTCTGTCTCCGTTCACGAACCGAAAAGCGCATGGAGTTTGAAATCGCAAAATACAATGCGGCAGGCTTACCAGGTAGATACTATTATACACGCAATGGTTGCACACAGCGACCAGCGACTGCTGTTTTTTTTTTCTCGTGTTTTTGTTGTTGTGTCCACCCTCGCCGCACGTCTCCCCTCCCCCCTTCCAAAAAGAAAAAATGAAAAAAAAAAAGCGTCGCCCGCCCATGGCTAATAACCGGTTTTCCACATGGCAGGTGGGCTTGTTGGTGGCGACGGTGGTGGCAGCGATGCTGTGGCTCTTGGGAGTTCAGATGGCGTACGTGTTCGGGCTGATAACTTTTGTGCTCAACTTTGTCCCGAACCTGGGGCCGCTGATCGCCACCTGCCTGCCCATGCCTCTCGTCGTCTTCGACCCCGGTGAGGAGCCACCCGGGTTTCGTTCGCCGAGGCGTTTGTGCTTCGGGGGTAGGAGATGCGGGGAAGGGCTGCCTGTTATTGGTGATGGGGGGGGTGTTGGTGTTGATGCTGATGTTGATTTTATGACATTACCTTATCGCAGTAACCTAGTCTGGTCACAGGACACGCTCCAATTGCTTGGAAGAAAGAGCATAGCAGAAAAAAACTACCAAGTATTTACCTACGTAACAGGCACCAGGTAAGCTTAGGAAATTCGAACCACAGCCCAAAGTAAAAAAGAAAAAAACTAGCGAATTGCTTCGACATGTGTCTCATCCGTGTTTATTTCTGTCTCTCTGACGCACTTGCGCCTGCGTGATTTTCAGACCTGTCCCATTTGAATCAAGTGCTGGCCTTCCTACTGCCGACCACGGTGAGTCGTCAGGGGCAGACCGCTGCTGCTGCCCTGCTGTACGAGGTATTCATAAAAGACTATTGCTGTCGCTGCTTTACCGTACGAGGTATTCATAAAAAGACTGATGCTGCTTCGCTGTACGAGGTATTCATAAAAAGACGGATGCTGTTGCGCTGTACGAGGTATTCATAGAAAGACTGATGCTGCTGCTCTGCTGTTCCAGGTATTCGTAAGAGACTGTTGCTGTTTTGCTGTACGAGTTGATCATCTAAGTTGTTCGTGAGCTCTCCCCTGCTGATTGAACAAGGCGGACACGTATCGGAGCGTGTTCTCTGTCATGCGTTTTGTTACGTTTTCCCCAAAAACTGGTACTCTAATGTATCCTGTGTTAGGAGGTGATATATAGAACCTTTTTTTTGTCTGTATGACCCGTGTTGCTTCGGAGATGGTTGCAGACTACGGCAGCAGTAACCCTTGATGTTGATGTGTTGGGCCTAGACTCGCATGGTATCAATATACGTGTATGTTGTTGGACCGCCAGTTGCATAAATCTTAGACGGAATGTTTTTGTGTCGCGACGTCGTGCAAAAGGGAAGCGGTGTTTTTATGTGTCGCACATCATCGTCGTAGAAGGTGCTTGTGTTTTTTTTTAAATCGGTTTTGCGCTGTGTTGATGGTTGATGGATTGTGCATTGTACTATAACGGGGGACCGTAGTAAATAGGACCAAACATTGCTAGTAAAAATAGGTAAACATATAGGTTTTTGTGTTTACCGTAGGCCCTATTTACTATGGCCCCCCGTAGTATCATACTGTCGCTGCCGAACCCGGAGTCAATCGCTTGCCTGAGAAGGTATCTCACCCCCTGTCGCCGTGCCTTGAGGCATGCCTGACAACATCCGGTTCGCACGGCGCCGCGCCGCGTACCATCGCCGCCGATGTTTGCGTTGTGACACCTTGTATCGCCCCTGTCGTGCGTGCTGTGCATGTGTGTCTGCGTGCCTCTCGGACCCAACGGAACTGCTGTACGTTTTCGGTGGATGTGGTGCACGCACAATCATCGCGTCAACCATGGCCATCAACCATGGTATCAACCATCGCGTCCTGTTGCAGGCCCACCTGGCGATCGGTAATTTGGTGGAGCCGTCCCTCTTCGGGGAGTCGTTCGAGCTGTCTCCCGTCGTCGTCCTTCTCTCCCTGACCTTCTGGGGGTCGCTGTGGGTAAGCTGCGACCTGCTGCTGCTATTGTGTGTGTTTGTCTGTGTTGTGAGTGTTGTGGTGTGTTGTATGTCCTGTGGGTGCTTGGTATGTTGTATGTGCTGTGGGTGTTTGTGGGTGTTGTACATACCTGGTACCAGGTATGTGTTAACATGATGTAGTGGGGGCTTGGGTTGTGTGTGTTGTGCGCTGCTTGTCTTGCTTGTGTTGGGTGTGATGGACGCTGTATGTTGTTGTGTGTGATATGCACGTCGCGGGTGCTTGGGTTTGTTGTACGCGCTGTGCGTGCTGTGTGCGTTGTATGTGTTGTAAGTGTTGCATGCGCTGTGTGTTTTTATGTGTCTGTGTGTATTGTGTTTGATGTATGCGCTGCATGTGCTGAATGCGTTGTCGGTATCTCCCTTCTCCTCCCTGTTCTTCGTCTCGGCGGCAAGGAGGTGTTTTCATGTTCCGTCATTTGACTCCTTCCGTTTGAGCATGGTTTGATATGGTTCGGAAGCGAAAACGACGGCAGCTGCGCAGAGCGATGCCCGTGGCAGAAGTATTCCAAGGAGGAGGAGAATAGCCGCAGACACGCCGGGTTTGTTTTTCACGGTGCATGCATCCTGGCTGCTTGCGGATTCAGGAGTTCGTGGAAAAACGGGAGGCATGCACTGAACCGCCGGAAATGACTTGTGCCCGAGTGCCGTAGGCTCCAATAGCTGTCGTTGCCGAGAGGTAGAGAGCGGTTGTACTCACAAGTGACGTAGGATTAACATTTTTGTGCCTTACAGTTTTCTGATGGGTTATTTTTTTTGGGGTTGGAATTTCTTATTTATGGAAAATACTTGTAACGCTATTGACATTATCGGCGGTTGCTTTGCCAAGGCACATTCGACAGAAAACAGAAACGTGTGTCAACCTTATCCCTTTGTGTGTCTTCCTTGTGATATTGTTAGTACTCGAGCCCTCGTGTGTGCTGACTCGTCCCCCTCTTGTTCTAATGGCTCGTGCTGTGCGTCAATCGATTTTACTTTCGACTGGCTTGCAGGGAATTCCCGGCATGATCCTCGCGGTGCCCATGGTAGTGATCACCCGAATCGTTTGCGACCACCTGGAACACCCTTACGCCAAGACCCTGATGCGCTTGCTGGAGGGGAATGTCTTCGAGGTGCGTCTGGTTCTGGCTTTGATGTCCGCCACGTAACCGTGCGCGCGCGCGAGGAGGGGGGGGGGGGTTATACGGTTATTTACCGCACAATTCTTACCGTACAACACGATTAAATATTTCCATACTATTAATAGCGATGCTACCGCGCCGCCCGGCGTTGTCATGTCGTTTTCCCACGCCAACGTATGTGTCCTAGTAACTGCCATCCTTCCTCCAGAGCCTTCCTGTACAGCGGGCGGCGTAACGCCGTGGGGGGGGCTTTCTCGCGGCACGATTCGGGGGGGCTCTCCATACCACCCCGCCCCCTCTATCCCCTCCCTACCCTGCCCCGCCCGGCCCTCACGCGCGGTATTTTTTCGGCGTGTACATCCGAACCTGGGCTCCTTCACGTACGGCCACCGTGTTACCCCGAAGTCACCCTGTGCTTCCGTGTTTGCCCCTTCCTCCCCTACCCCGACGTACTCACCCTACGCCGCCCCGCCCCCTTGCGCGATGTTGTTTCATACGCACGCGCCCTCTTTCACCTACGACCGTCATGTCACCCTGTGGTTTTGTCCCCCCCCGCCAGTAGCGAGTCCCCCTCACAGGCGGTTCTTAGTAGGATGCAGCTCATCTTTCATGTGACTCGCCGGACGCCTCACGGCGATTCGCGCTTGGTGCAAGCAATGTCTGCCTGGTCGGTGAAAACCCCGACATGCTCCTTCCCGGCATTGTAGGGATGCAAGGGTCTATGGTCATACGACTACGGCCATGCATGAGATCGAGTACATATCTCCTATCGAGTGCAACCCCCCCTTCCCCCCCCCCCCCAACGCTCCGTCTCGAAAGGGATTCGTGGTCAATGTGTCAAATGACGAAGGCAAGCAACAAATGAGCACGCCCCCCCCCCCCCCCCCCCACCGTACCCTACCTTACCGTACCCTACTCTACCCTCTACCATACCCCACGCTTGCTTTTGTGTTTGCCGGTGATAGGCACGCGAGGACGAGGCGTTCGCACCCCACTGGAACAACGGGATGGGCGGGGTTGGTGGTCATGCCTGCGTCAGCGGCATCGGGGGGGGTGGTGGTGTTGGTGGTGGGGAAGGGGTGGGGGGAGGGGCTAATCTGTCGTGGAACAACGAACTCCCAGATGAACTCCTCACCGCGGCGGAGGTCGGGGCCGGGCGGCGGAGGTCTTCGGCCGATCCGGCCACCGTGGGGGATAGCGATCTACGGAGATACGGCTCGACCGAACCGAAGTGATGAAGCGAAGCCACACACATCATTTGGGTTCCCGCCGTAGTTGATCGGTTGGTTGTTTTTGTTTGCTGCGCTCTAGGTAACCACCGTTTCCGTGCACCCTTGTCCAGAATTGCAAATAGTGTGTTAGCAAGGAAAACTTGAACGATCCTTGCGTTTTCTGCCGGAATTGTAAGGACTGTTTTTGGGTTCTGTTTTAAAACAGTTGAGCGCTCGGTATATTTTCGGACAGAGTGGAACCTGGTACAGTACCCCGTACTGGCGAGATTCGGGGGGGGGGGGGGGGGGAGGGGCTAGTTGGTGTGGCTTGGGAGTAGCTTGGGGTGTGCTTGCATTGCAAGCTGCGGTGGAGTCGGGTGGCGGTGGTGGTAGCGGCGGCGGCAGGTAAACGATAATGAACTGAGCGTGTTTTTTTTTTTTTTGGGGGGGGGGGGTCCTGCACCTCGTTTGATCTTCGGTGATGAATTGTGTAGACCTGTCTTTTTAGAAGAAGAGCGTAAGGTCGTTGAAAGAGCGGACCTGTTTGTTATTGTGTGTCTGCAGCACGGTTGCAGGGCTTTATTTTTGTTCATTTGTGCCGTGATTGTTCTTGTTGTTGTGAGTTTTTCGCAGTGAGATTTCGGGAGGCGACGGTATTGCTGTAGTGGTGGTGTGGTGTGTTTGTTGGTGTGTTTCTGCAAACGCAGGGGCCCCGCGATGCCCGGTGTTGGTCAACGTTGATTGCGTCGCGTGATGTAAAAGCCGACCTGCGCGTCGCAGGGGTTTATGTGCGCACGGTTGATCTTACGGTGGCCCCGGGAGAGCGATCGCTAGACTACGTTGCCTCGGCCCGTCCGCTCTACCCGGTGCTGGCGGTCTCCCGAAAGTGTTTTTTATTTTTTCTGTCGCCGGAAGTTTCGATCCCCTGTAGATGCCCCGGGTGGTTCCTATTTGATTTTGTACCTGATACGTATACATATATGTGATTTCGATCTTGGCCACCAGGGGCGGTTGCTACGTCGTGGGGGTGACGAACATAGAGTTGTTTGCATGCGCATTGTGCGTGCTATTGCTGTGTGGACCTGCTTGATGGTCGAGCTGCTTTGATGTATTCCTTGCGGAGTCGAAGCCGAACCGTATATATACGGGGATCAAGCTATTACAGTGTAGTATGATACTGCAGCAGTAGTAGTGGCGTCGTGGGGGTATAAATGCTCTGCTTTTCTGCACGTAGCTGGAACGGAGTCGAAGCCGAACAGCGTACGTATACGTAGATCAAGCGTGTCGGTAGGTATTACGGGGGACCATAGTTAGGTATACATAAAAACCTATATGTTTAACCATTTTTACCAACAATATTTGGTCATGTTAACTATGGCCCCCCGTAATAGCACAGCAGCAACATCTGTCAATAGTGGAGTACACCTGGTTGTCAAAATTATCCAAGTATAATTTTCCGACATGTTTTGTTTCCAAAATAGATGCGGATGCAGGTAGAGGGGGGGGGGGCGGGATGAAGCGGGATGAAGCCTTTTGAAGTGGCGAGTGTGAGATGTGGGCTTTCGTTGGATGGAAATGTCGAGACGTGATGCTGCATGTTGCAAGTTGATGTTGACGCAGGCACCGCAGGTGGAGGAAATACTGTACCAGGTAGGACACAGGCCCTTCCGTCTGTACAGAACATCATCCGGTAGTAGCGTACCAGGTAGTTGTAGCAGGTATAGTGAAGCGCCGCAGTAAACGCAATACTACTTCGTACCAGGTATATACTGAAAAGGAAATTAAATACAAAGTTCAAATTCCAGCTAGCTCGACGCAAACGCAGCTTGAAGCCCATCAATCACCTGCCGGGATCTTCCCTTCTCTGTGCTCGGGGCACAACAAGGAGGTAAAGGAGTTGACCGTCACAGTTTTGGACTTTTCCGCAGGGGCTTAGCAGTTGTGAAGTGTGAAGAGGAGGCGATTTGTTGGCCGAATTCACACCTGGGAGGGCGCGAAAAAATCGAACGGCAACGAGGACTGAGGACGCTACGAGCTACGCGCACACGCTCATAACCCCAACACTTAAATATCCCGCTTGCTATATACTACAGCGGCAAGGTGTAGTACGTGATGTCGTCCAGCAATATATAATACGCGCATTAGGAAGCCGTAGGCAACAGCAGCCTAAGCAACCAGCACAGCTTGTACTACCGTCAGCGTATAGCAACGGCAGTGTTTGCTGCTGCTGCTGCTGCTGCTGCTGCTGCTGCTGCTGCTGCTGCTGCTGCTGCCTCTGTTGGCATTGTGTTGCCGTACCTATTGCCGGCAGCCGTTGCTTGCAACATGCCAGCGCGTAAACGTGTAGGATATCACCAGCAAACGGAGCCAGAATGCAGCGAAACGAAGCCTATGAGACAGCGGCACTTGATCGTTCAAGCAAATGAAAACAATTGCGATCACTGCACAAGTCAGTCCAACCCACGCTGTTGCAGCATGTTGCGGGGCTGGTTGCTGCGCGTGCGCCACAGAAAAAATGGGCTCGCCCGCTCACACTGGTCAGGCGGCGAGATCCTCGAACAAGCCCCATTTTGTGTTAGCTTTGAGCTTGTTGGTTGTCGAAGCAGGGGGTCGTTCTTACGCACGACAAAAGTTGGCTCATAGGAACGCAGGGGTCTGCGAAGAATACGTCCCAGCCAGCTCACTAGACACTGGAACCTAGGGATTGAGATCCAAGCTTCCTTTCTTTGCGAACTGCCGGATGCAAAGCCATGCTCCAATTTTGAAACAAATGGGGTCTCCTGATTGGCCAATGCATAAAGGGTTTCCACACAATGGATGCCTTAATGATACGCAAATGCAGCTCTAATTGCCCCGCTACCTCGTCCTCGCTAGTAGTCCAGCTCGTCCTTTCCTCTGTCTCGCTTGTGTTGTAGGCTGTGACCTCAAGAGCTTGTATCTCTCCAGGATCAAGAATCAGCACAGACAGTGAATGTGGCGGTTGTCGACGTGTAGAAAGAACACTTAAATGTGAAGAACAACACTAGCACACCTTCACATCCAGCGGTGTGCGCAGGCGTATCAACCAACTCCTTCGCTGCAACAACATGTCGAGGCAACTTGCTCCGCAGGGCACCTACACTGCTGTTGCAAGCGAGGGCGAAAGTGCTTCGTCCCCAGCCGCACCGTCGATCGAGGTGAAGCCCATCGTGAAGGGTGACACTTTCGCAAGCTCTGCCGATTTCAGAACGGCGTTCGAGCGCAATATGATCGTGGAGGGCAGACAGTGCCGAGCTGACAAGAGAGTTTCTGGAGGCAGGACCAAGCTGTACAGGTGCACTGGAGCGGTCATCGTCGCAGGCGAGAAGGGGGCGTCGGGATGCCCAGTGCTCGTGCGCGGGTGTAAACACACCGACAACGAGTGGCATGTGACAGAGGTGACGTTGGAGCACTGCAACTGCGTCGGCCAGGCTGAAGAGAAGAGGAAGAAGAAGCCTAGCCGGAGAGCTATGCGGGAAGAGGCTGGGGCGTTGATCAAGGCGAACAACAGGGTTACATCGCCGGCACTGGTCAAAACGCTGAAGGCAACTTGCGGCGTCGTCATTTCCGAGCGGACGGCGAACCGTATGAAGTCTGACATCCTCGAGGGCGGCGGCGGCGGCGGCGATACGGTGAAAGAAGAGTTCGCGATGCTCGACAGCTATCTCGTTACCCTCGAACGTGATAGCGCCGGCACCATCGTCGACTGCGAGGTGAGTAAGAGAGTTACGCTGCTGCTGTACATATGATAGAATAGAACCACTTTAGATCTAAATTCCTGAGCGTGTTCGATTGGTACATCCCTGGCCTCTCAGAGCTCCCACTTCGAAACCGCCTCCTTTTATTACTTGCCGGACCTTCCAGCGGTCATTTGTTTTCTCCATTTCTCTGGGCACTCTCGGTCCTTTCTTTATTTTTTCTTCGGTTGTTTCATGTGCGCGCGTGTACTCCGAGGACGGCACGGCGGGAGAGCCCGGCGCCGTCGCGGGTGTCAGCGGGTGCTGGCGGGTAGAGGGGGGTTACAAGGAGCGCGGTCGCCGCTTTCGTGCCTAGGCATCGCGTGTGCCTCGAGACACGAGGGATGCATGAATGGGCTCTGTCTGGCCGCCATGTGTGATTTTTAATAGGATACGTACGAGTTATAAGGGTCGTTCGGCATTGCAAGATAATATTCAAGCGGTGCTTATTTTTGCGACCGGGCTGAAAATCACAGAGGGAGGTCTGCGGACCAACGCCCAGACGGGTAGGGTGACTCGTGTACTGAGCCAAGCTGGGGAGACTATGAGGGGTTTTAGTGGGTTCAAATCCCACACTACCTGACTGAGTCGGGAGAGATAATATCTAGACTCAGGTGCCTACATCCTCGGAGTAAACCACAGTTTAATGACGGCCACAGGCAGGCCCGACCAAGGTGGAAGAAACGAACCGGGTTCGAACCGGTACACGAAAACTTGAGAAATAAGTGTGGACAGGGGTTTCCTCTCGCTCTACGGGGCAGAAAAAAGAAAAGAAAAGAGGGAGGTACCTAGTCGGAATAACAACATTGTCGAGCTGGCGAACGACTGCCACAGTGAGCACCGGGCTTCACGCGAGGCGGGCGACGGGGCTCACTGTGGCAGAGAGCAAGGAAAACTTTACCCGGACCGAATCGGTGGCGAGGTGGTCGCGAGAGGGGCGGGTGGCGTACGAGGCTGAGAGAGAAGCTCTGCTGTACGATTTGTTTCTTTTTTGACCGGTGCAAGGTGTTCCAATCAGACAGAAAATTATTTCATGAGGGGACGGGGATTTTTTTCTTCCCATTTTTTTTCGATCTCATTTTCATTGTTTTTGCGGTGCTGCTGTGCCATGCTGTGCTTTCTCTTTCGTACAACAGCACATACAACAAGCATATCAAAAGAGGAAAATGATTACCCTACCTCGGGTATGTACGTAGGGCGACGTACGTCCGGCAATCGCCCGCGATGCGAAGCGTATGTGGCGTCTGAGCTGTTTTCTCCTGAAGCATGGCGGCAGGACTCTTGCCATTACCAAGTCGCCAGTTTGCAACTACGATCGGTCATGAAAAAACTATGCATTCAATCATGGACCTCTGTCCGCTTGGCATAGTAATTTGATGTATGTTACCTTTCTGAGCGGGCGTAGCGGGCGGCGTAGGCCGCCCGCGGAACGAAGCGCCTTGTACTGATACAATAAAATCAATAGCAGTTGTTGAGTCATCGTGGTAAAATAGGTACTGCTTCTGTATCATAACTGTGATGGATACCAGAACCGTATCGTACCGGAAGTACCGTAATGCGGTATCGGTATCAGGATACCGATACCGAGAAAAAAAGGGGGACAGTATCGGTATTATACCGATGCCGAAATACCGATACGGTAGTACGGTATTCCGGTATTTGTCGTCTCCCCTGTGCTAAAGGCTGTATATCACATAAACTAACATTTACAGCCTCACAGACCATTTCAACGGGTCACAAATCACAACTTATCGGTGATACAATGAATACTGAAATACCGTTACGGTGTTTTTCGGTATTAGTCACTCCCACTCGAGGAAAAACGAAAACGACCTCCATCTCTGTTGACCAATTTTCGAGATTGTGGCGGGGTCCGTGGCCCGTTGCCATGGTATTATACCGGAGAAACTCGGAGTTTCGAAGTCGGGCAATGTGAGGACGTGACAGACCGCGTGAAAATGCGGCCATGGTTGCAGTTGCACTGAAACCCATGCCAGTTGCAACATCGAGCCCTGTTTGTGGTCTGTCTTGCTTTCCGCAGCTTTCGTTATTATTGTGGTTGTTTTGCTTGGTTTATGAATAGCTCCCATTTTGCTTTCTCGAAGTACGCGCTTATCCGCCTTGTTGTGTAGTCGTGTTGTCGTGTTACCTCAAAGTACTCTTCGATTTTTCTCGTCCGCTCCTTGACTTTCTGCTATTTTTTACCTGGTACTATTTCAGTTTTGTTCTCGGGTCTTGACTGTCTTGGGTTCTCTCATTGCGTGATTCCTGGTTTCCGACATTTGCAGTGTCTCCGAGTAATCGGCCGTAGCCTTGCAAGTTAGAGGTGTGGGAGTAGGGTGTGAAGTGCCGCATCTTCGACCTCTCTCCAGACTGTTTTTGTTCATGCCTGAGTTTCCTATGAATCTGCATATACGGCCCTTCAGGGTGGGCTAGTGTTATGGTATCCCTCCCCTCTTCTCTGTTGCGGCGTTATGGTTTGTAGCAATCGTCCCCTCATCCTACCTGGCAGGCGTTATCGCCTGCTTTTCTGATGAGCGCCTCGCCCATTCGTTCAGAAGACGTCTGGCGAGGCAAACAGCAACTAATACAAGAGCCTAAACCATCGTCAAACACCTCGTGTGAGTGACCAGAACAGAGCCAACGGCATCAACCTGCTAGCAGAAGTCGATCCCTAGATCCATACTGCATTACACTTAACATTCGTGTACTGCTTCTATTTTTATGCTTTGTCGGCTAATGTATACCTGGTATATTAGAGAAAAAAAATAACGCCAGCCGTGAGAGCGAGGGTTTTAATCGAAACTTATCTTTGCAAGCTGCGTGGGATACTTCGATCGCGCGTACTACGGGTTTTGAGCGGACCGAAATCTGACAGCTGTGTAACTCAGAGGATATATCATACGTACAGATACACGGTGCACGGTATACTTCCAGAAGGTGTTGTGCAGAAGGCCAGCAGAGATCCAGTCCACAGGCCTGATGCTCGCGCTGCCCATTTGATGCACGTACAAAATATCCCAGGTATTCTTTTTTTATCTTTCGTCTCTCTAGGATAAAGAAGCCGCTTCGTACACTGGGTGTGCTGGGTGCTGGGTATCGACGAGTATAAATGCGAGTCTCAGGTCGAGCCCGAGGTCGAACCTGAGATACACCCATCTCACATAAACACGGGTATGATGTGACGAACATACCGCTGTACCGTACATACATAGCTGTACAATGGTGAAGAGGACGCGATTGCCCTGAATACGGCACGAATACCGAGACAACTCCGGTATCTATACCGCTATCGATGTTCTGGAATACCGAGAAATACCGAAACAAAATACCGGTATTAGATTTGTGCAATACCGGAAAATACCGGGAAAAATACCGTACCAGGTACCAGGTACTCGTTTTAGATCAACGGTATTTTAAGAAATACCGACCGTCCGTTTTTCGAAGCCGGTATTCAACACTGATTCATACCAGGTAACCCTCATAACCCTGTAACAAGAACGACGGCGCGAGCGGCGGCGGCGCGATCGACCGAGCGAGCGGCGGCGCGGCCGACCGAGCGGGAGGCGGCGCGCGACCGACGAAGGCGGCCCAAGCCCGCCGACAAAAATACTCGTGCTCGTACTTGTACTCGTACAGGATACCGACCGACCGAATGACCGACCGCGCGAAGGGCGGCACTCATTAAGTAGTACTACTATTGCTACAGTACTACTACTATTTCTATTACGGGGGACGGGACCGAATGTTGTTGGTAAAAATAAGTAAATATATAGGTGTTTGTGTATATCATAGATCCTATTAACTATGGTCCCCGTGATAGTAGCATCAATAGTAGTATTAACAGTAGTAGGGGCCATATTAAATAGGACCTACGGTATAAACAAAAACCTATATATTTACCTATTTTTACTCACAATGTTTGGTTCTATTTATTATGGCCCCCCGTAATAGTAATAGTAGTGGGGACCATAGTAAATAGGACCTACGGTATAAACAAAACCTATATATGTACCTATTTTTACTAACAAAATTTGGTC
Source organism: Nereocystis luetkeana (assembly GCA_031213475.1). Classification (NCBI taxonomy): domain Eukaryota; class Phaeophyceae; order Laminariales; family Laminariaceae; genus Nereocystis; species Nereocystis luetkeana. Next base: position 3,362,943 of record JARUPZ010000027.1, on the reverse strand, counting down.
CTATTTATTATGGCCCCCCGTAATATTAATACTACTATTTTACTACTATTACAGTGGTACCACTGCTACTACTACAGTACTGCTACTGCTGGTACTTTTACTCGTACTGAGCACGTACAGTACACCCCCCTACACACACCACTGCTGTTAATCGATTTCGCGAGTTCGACCCCTCCCCACCGAGTAGGCACTTTCTCTTGTCCATAAATTGACTGCAGAAAGCGCCTACGTATGTACATGTGCACGACGCACGCCGCTTAGATAATTTTGTTATTTTGAGTGGGTTACTAATTAATATTCAGGCGTTTCTGCACCGGGGTCGCTATGCGAATTTCTGTTGCCGCAAAAAAAAAAGTTATCCACCGCCAGCTCCCGTTACCTTTGTGTCACCGTGTGCGCGCGCTTCCGCTTCCCCCATCGTGTGTACATCCCTGTTCCCAATCCCTTGTCTGTTGCCCCTGTAGTGGGACGAGGACGGGCACTTTGTGAGGTGCTTCATGATGATTGGTGCAGCAGCACGCATGGCAACGAAAGGTGTTCAGCAGGTGAGATATCTCGCAGGTTTTGCCCGACGGGTTTCAAGTGTAAAGATGCATGCGTGGCCAGTTCCGTTAGTTGTATGAAGGCGTGTCCGAACTTAACCGTAATAGTAAATCGTAAAAATCGAAACGCTTTCGTTTTCGAGAGTACCTTAGTTGATTGAGGTGCCCAAACATAATCGAAATGTGGGAATGAACATGCAGGCGAAGAAGAGCGGAGAGCCTGCGGAGACCTCAACCTACGGGCCCGTTCACAACTACTGTAAGTGCACATGCCGACAATGTAGCGCTCGGCAGCACAGATCCACCGGAGAAACAGAAACAGGCAGACGCGACGACAATCCCATCCCGGGAGGTCGTTGGGCCTCACATGGAGGTGGTGGCGCGTGTGTCCAACGTTGACGCCCCGGGATCAACCCTTGAATTTTTCCTGGTACTTGGAACGAAATTCCAAACTAACGAAATTCCAAACTCACTCTGGAGGGCGTCATCCTGAAGTATCCTTAAACGATATTCGCTTTGGCTCGAACGCCGGGAGATAAAAGGCTTTGAGAATGTCGGGGCTGGTGCTGTTGTGGTTCGCCTGCTGTCTGTTTACGGGGGGGGGAAGGGGGGGTTGCACTCGATAGGAGAGATGTACTCGATCTCATGCATGGCCGTAGTCGTATGACCATAGACCCTCGCACCCCTACAATGCCGGGACGGAGCATGTCGGGTTTTTACCGACCAGGCAGACATTGCTTGCACCAAGCGCGAAGCGCCGTGAGGTGCCCGGCGAGTCGCATGAAGGGTGAGCTGCATCCTACTAAGAACCGCTTTTGAGGCGGACATGCGGGGGGGGGGGAGGGGGGGGGGAGTGGCGACCAGTAGGGCGCGTTAAATTGTTGCTGTTCGTGTTTTCGATTTTTTTTTTAATCGATTTTCAGAAATCAACTTTTTTGTTTTATTTTTTTGGCAACAACTTTGGAAATCGTCCTTTTTTCTAGGAACCTTAAAAAACAAACGAAGGAGTTTTGCCTGCTGGTCTGTACGCGCCAGTACGGCTGCTGTGTGCATGTTACAATTACCCAAAACGAAATCAAACTCTCATGAACATGGAAGGCGTTGTGACGAAAACGGGATTTTTTCCCCGTTCGCCCCCGCTCAAAAGGCTACTTTTTGTTCCTATGTTCGGCGACGCAATGCTCCTCGCTGGGTGCTCGGGGTGGCATGACAAGGCATACGCGTAGACACTAAGTTATAGAGGGGGCTAGAAAGTTGCCAGATCCTGGCAGGGCATTTTCCTGTTGGGGGGGGGGGGGGGGGGGTGTCTCTGCTGTGTTATGTAGTAGTATGCTAGTGTCCCCTCTTCTGGTTGCGAATAAAATATTGAAAATAAAATAATTTTCCAGGAGGGGACAGATATTAAACCCCACCTCTTTACCGTATAGCTATAACTATTTCAAAACACCAAAACGAACAACACTTTCATTCTGGATTGCGATATTTTGGTAATATCTTTCCCACGCCCGACTTGGTGTAGAGTAGAGAGAAGCCCCGTGCTTTGAGAGCGAAGGGGGCGCCTACTAATAAGGACCAAACATGCTCAGAAAAAAAGACCGTAATGATAAATATTTTAGTATGTACGATGGGTCCTGAATACTACGGCCCCCCGTTTTAATATCGGCTCGGTATTTGATGGTCTCTTCGTGGCCCGTCTGGGCGTTTGTCACTCGACAGGCCTGCCAAGAAGGACGTGGCCCATTTGCCCTGAATCGCGAGGCAGTGTAGAGTTGTGTGGGCGGAAAAGGAATTCGCCCTAGAGCTGTATTTTTTTTTTTCTACCGCCACCACCGCACTGCCCGCAGCCACAGTCGGCTGCTAACGGATGCCACGCTGAATGCAGTGAGTTGCGCCTTGTTTTGGGCCGAAACGGCTCCGTCTGCACCGCTTCTGCTCCGCACATACGCGCACCAATGAGCGCCGGTTTACCCTTGTGACAAAAAAAAAGTTTTGCAAGCACAACATGTAGCTTCAACGCCGAGGCCCGCCTCGAAGGAGGGCACGGAAATCCCTGCCACTCCTCTGCCGCCGTGTCGTAGGGAGTTAAGTACACCCGAGATCCGATTGCTCGTCGGTTGCTTTTTTTTTGTCACCCCGGCAGCGGTGTGTGTCGCAAAAAACGAATACCTTATGAGAAAATCAGGGGTGGGTTGTGCTTCCAGGAAGTAGACTTCTTTGTAAACCGGAGATTGGGGGGGAAAAAACGGTGTTGTTGTGAGCACTGCAACAGGGGTGAGCATCTTAGTGCTGCATTGCAGTATCGGTTGAAAGAACATGCGTGACGCCTCATCCGCCTATCCGCTTCTCTGCGCCCCTCCCTCCCTCCCTCCCTCCCTCCCTCCCTCCCTCCCTTCCTTCCCAGGCGTTCGCCCTGGATGCAGCAAGCTTCAAGGAGAAGTGGAAGGGGATGTTCGCGACGCTCACGTTCAAAGACGCGAACAACGAGCTCCTCCACGTCGCCACGGTCGTTTCCGCCAGGAACGAGGACGATGCGGAATGCTACACGTACCTCCTCACCCAGGCCATGAAGAGCCCAAGGCTACGCGACGTCCTCAACCACCCCAACTCCACCTGCTTCACCGACAAGCCCAAGGGATCGGGCGAGTCCGCTGTCCGCAGGGTCTGCCCCTTGACGGAAGACCGTCGGTGTGTAGCGCACCTCCTGAAGCTCCTCGGGTCTGTTGGGCCGGTGAGTTTGCCGCGATTTTGTGTGTTGTTTTTTTGTCTTCCGATTTATTTTCCCCCGCCAATTTTTTTATCGCTCCTTCTTACGTACTGTGGTCGTATCCAGGTATCCGTTTCACATCGCAGGCTCTCCTCCCCCGTCCCTACTGCGATACGGCTCGTGTCTTACATTTTTTTATCGCGAGAAGACTTGTGCCATTTTTTCTCTCCCTCTTCGGCTCTCGTCGAATTGGTTTTTGACAGCGCGCCTGCCACGATACCGGGTTTTTTTTTGCGATAACATTTCTCTCTGATAAGGCTCCCTTAAGGGCACTGAGGACCTACCGTACCCAAGGTTGATGGGATGGCATTCATGCTTCGCCGTAAAGAGCGTTGAATTCGCACAAGGGGTGCGATCGTTGTCCAGCGCTTGGTTTTTTCAGAGCAGGAAGGTTGCGAAATACCGAATAACGAGGCGTTTTCGGGAAAGTCCGGTCGAAAAACAGAGAGAGAGAAAGAGAGAGAGAGCCTTCCGAATATATATATATATATGTTCGACGTCAGTACCCTTTTACTTTTCGGAACGGGAAGGTTTATAATTTACCGAATAACGAGGCGTTTTCGGAAAGATCCGGTCGAGAAAGAGAGCCTTCCGAAAAATGTATGTGTCGACGTTCAGCACCCTTTTACCGTTCAGAATGGGAAGGTTGCAAAATACCGAATAACGAGGCGTTTTCGGAAAGATGCGGTCGAGAGAGAGAGAGAGAGAGAGCCTTCCGAAAAATACAAATGTTCAGCGTTAGCACCCTTACCCTTTTAGCCGATGCCGAGAGATAGCGAGCGCTGAGAAAAACGATCGCACTCGCGCCCCCGTGCAAACTCCTCAACGCGTTTTTTTTTGCGGCATATTTTGTTGTATACTTACGCCATGGGAGTGTTTCGTGTTGAATTCGGTGCAAGCCAGGGCGTGGGCGAGAGCCATGGGAGTGTTTGTGTTGAATTCGGTGCAAGCCAGGGTGTAGGCGAGGTAGAGAGAGCTCCGTCCCGGTATATAGAGGCCGTATGCATTGAATGTTACTACACAAACGATCCTTATATTACAGAACAGAGTGGTATACCCCCTACAGTAGCACGTACCAGGTATGCAATAAATATATATATGTAAATACAGAGCGCTTCGCTCAGGAAGGAAAAGTACATCAAATTACTATGCGAAGCGGACAGAGGTCCATGATTGAATGTAGTTTTTTTATTATGATCGTAGTTGCAAACTGGCGACTTGATAATGCCAAGAGTCCCGCCGCCATGCTTCAGGAGAAAACAGCTCGGACGCCACATATGTTTCGCATCGCTGGCGGTTGCCGCACGTACGTACATACCCCAGGTAGGGTACTTAGCTTATTCTTTTGATATGCTGTATATACGAAAAAGGAGAAAGCGCAGACAGCATAGGCACAGCAGCACCGCAAAAACAATGTAAAATGAAACCGAAAAATTCGGGAAGAAAAAAAAATCCGCGTCCCTCTCCTGAAATAATGTTCTGCCTGATTGGAACACTTTGCACCGGTCAGAAAATAAAAATAATGAACAGCAGAGCTTCTCTCTCAGCCTTGTACGCCGCCCGCCCCTCTCGCGACCACCTCGCCACCGATTCGGTCCGGGTAGAGCCTTCCTCACTTTCTTCCACAGTTAACCCCGTCGTCCGCCTCGCGTGAAGCCCCGTGCTCACCGTGGCCGTCGTTCGCCAGCTCGACAGTATTGGTACTCAGACTGGGAGCTCCCTCTTTCAACTTCAGCGTGGTTGCTAATATAAGGACCGCTTGAATGTTATCTTGCAATGCCGAACGACCCTTATAGCCCGTACATACTCTATCCAAAATCACAAATTGAGGCCAGACAGAGCCCGTTCATGCGTCCCTCGTGTCTCGAGGCACACGAAACGCCTAGGCACGAAAGCGGCGACCGCACTCCTTGCAACCCCCCCTCTACCCGTCAGCACCCGCTGACACCTGCGACGGCGCTCTCCCGCCGCGCCGTGCTCGGAGTACACGCACGCACATGAAACGAAAGAAGAAAAAAGGAAGAAAGGACCGAGAGAGTGCCAAGAGAAATGGAGCAAACAAAGAGCCGCTGGAAAGGTCCGCCAAGTAATAAAAAGAGGCGGTTTCGAAGTGGGAGCTCTGAGAGGCCAGGAATGTACCAACCGAGCACGCTCAGGGATTTAGATCTAAGTAAGTGGTTCTATATGTATATAGATCTATGATATATAGATATATAGGTAGATATATAGATAGATATAGTACCTGTATATATATATATTAGCGTAAAGCCGCAAGACGATTATCAGGCCGTATTATATTAGTCAGCTGTACCCGTATACCCTTGGCCTGGGCAAAGGCGACGCGATTTTCCATGGACGTCGTTTCCAGAGACAGCATCATTTTGGGCCCATTGTGGTCCATGATCGAGCATCGCTTCCATAAGCGAAACATAGGAGAAGCCCCGGCACTTTTTTTTTTGTGCTTTGCGATGAAAGAAGGAAGGAGCGATTAGGGTATTAGTACACGATGTACTACTGGTGAAGCATATATAGCCTTGATACTGCCTGCCTGCCCATCATGTTGAGGCGTTGCGCCCATTTGTGGCATCGTTTTTCTTTACCCCTCTATTTTTTTTCGTGTCCGATGCGGTCGAGGATGTGTGTATATTGTTATTGATCTCACATTAACTCTCTGACTGAGGAGTCCGTGGTCGCACAAAGGTGCTGGAGCCCCAGGAAGATCCGAAAAACCATTTAAAACAAAAAAAACGGCTGGGAAGCACGACGCTTCCCACGTGAAAACAATGATACCATACGACTCTTGGGGTGTGTTTCGCACTAGCTACTCGGCTGAGTGCGTATTATTAACCACTTTTTAGTGCCGCAGTCCCGTATTGGGGACAAACTACTTAAAATTGACTGGTTTGCCCTCCAAACGGGCCTGCAGTCTTGACAGTCCTAATGGGGTAGTGCTGATAATATTGGGCGGGTGGGTCTATAGGGGTGTAGCTTTTTTTTTGCCAAAGCATTTTCTGGCTGCCGTGGTTACCTTATTGAGGAAATTACCTCTCTGACCGACAATATAACTCACAATCGGAATTTGGAGTCAATATCAAACGGTGACTATATTTACGGTCAAGGTGGTATACCTATTATCGTCTTCGCAACGCCGTTTGTGTGTTAGTACCTGACTATGCCATCGGGTTGCTCTAATCAGGTTATGGGTAAAGTACGGAGCTCCTATACTACAATCAAGTAAGTTTCCCCAGACATAATTAGGTGCTTTCTATACTATATGCCCGCATCGTGTCAGTGGTATTGGTTGCCATGCATGGTGCTGGTCATGCACTGCGGCCCGCCCCCGGGTGCCCCCTGCATTCAACGTCGACTTGCGCCTGGGCACCTGCCCCTTTGACTATGTCCCTGGATGGGTCCATTTACACAACAGCTGTTTCCACATATGATATCAATCCCCACGAAAAACATATACAAATACCTACCGACAGGCCTTGCCTGCTATGTTTGCTGTTGCTCTTATTGTTGTTCATGTTTTCGTTTCGCCCAGGTTAACCCATCGCCAAAAGTCTAGCCCGTCCTTGGTTTCGGGACAATTTCTAGTAACTCTGGAGTGGAAGAATGCCTGCAAGAAAGTATATGTATATATATACCAGGTACCTATATATATATATATATATATCGTTTCAAACGGTATAGTGACTGTACTCGTACCTCCCGCGCGTTCTGTGTGCTTTCTTTTTTGCGTTTCCGCAGAGTGGGCGGTACCACGTCTACGAGGCAGCCAAGACGGCAACCAAGGCCGGCTTCGAGAAGCACATGCAGGAGGTGAAGAAGACCAATGAGAAAGCTTACGACAAGCTCGTCGGCACCCCTCACCGCTCGTGGGCGAACTACGCGGGCCGGAACAACGTGATCTGGGACCAGACGACCTCCAACACGGCGGAGTCGCTGAACAACATGACCGGAGCTGAGGTGAGAACATCTGTGTTCGTATACGAAGTTCATTTTGAAAGTGATGAAGCAGAATGCTTCACGTCTCGGACAGAGACAGACAGACAGATCACGATCTATCTATCTATCTTATCTATCTACAGTAGATCGTCTAGTTCCTCACCTGCCGCTGTGAGAGGTTGTGCAGGATCTGCCTTTTAGGGCGGATGCGGGATCTGTATAGTACAGATCCGCCCCAGGAAATATGTACTACTGTAGATCACACAGATCATACAGATTATACGGCTCCCACCCGGCAACATTTTTGAGCTACGAGATAGATCACACAGATCAGGAATCTATGTATTCCCTGTGGTATCTGGATCATGAAGTGAAGTGCGAATCGTGTATCCATCTGATGTGAAAGCACCTTTCCTTCGTTTTCGATGGGCGTTTTTGGGGTGTTGCTGTGTTTTTTTTCGCAGGCGAGGGCGCAGTCGGTGTTGGGCTTCCTTCAGGACGTCGTGCTGCAGACAGGGAGGAGGCTTAACGACGCGGCTAATCTCAAGAAGACCGACCCCACCGCCTTTATCACGCCGTTCGCCACGAGCACCTTCAACGCAGAGCTCAAGTCGGCCGACGAGTGAGTGCATGCCGCAGTACAACAATGTGGCCCTGTGTGGGTGCGGGTCTAGCCTTATGTACATCTTCGAGCTCAATTCGAAGTACTGTGCGTTGGGTTCTGAAGCGTTTCCGTCCAGATACTGTTTTTGGTGCTCGTATCGGGCTACAAAAAGCAGTCCCGCGGCATTTATAGAGTACGGTGTCTTCGCACGTGCCCTCGGCATACGATATGTCGCTGGCAGGCCCTCACTGGCAAGTGCGTGGCACCCATGTATACAACATGTGTGTCTTCCCTTGCCCCTTGCCCTTCCCCGCAGGCTAGCGGTTAGCCCTACGGGCGGGGGAGGGTTCATGGTGTACCCCGAACAAAACCCCGCGCTACGGCTCAGCAACAGGGTGAACCTGCGCCTGGGCGCGTCTCCCGACGACAGAGTGTACGACTGCACGTGCGGCTGGTGCCTGAGGTGGAAGATGCCCTGCCGCCACGTCCTTGCGGCTGCGAAAGGTGACAGCAATGATTTTAGTTACAAAGCATTGCGAATATATCTGCATGGATATATATATATATATATATATATATTATATGTGTGTGTTCATATTCAGCTGTGAGTTCGACCGAGTGAGTGGTTTATACACAATTTTTCAATCTGCGCCATGCTTCGGGCGCGCGTGTTCTTTCTATATTCCATTGGAATCGTTGTTTGGTATGGGCGTGGGCACACACCGAGGTGGATTGTGAGACGTTACCTCATTCCCGGGTGTCAGCAGCGAAGCTAATCTGAAAGTGAACCATCCGAGGAGCCTGGATTGCCTTGGAGGAGTGTACGTAGAGACAATGAGGCGGTACAACCTATATGTAGGGAATAGGACCTGGTGTCCATACATACACACATAAGGTATTTGTGAATTCGACAACACTGCTTGCACCTCGGGTCATGTATGTAGGATGGTTGTGTTTTATTTGGTTCCTGGTACGTAGTATGTTTGGGTTCGCTCGGCGCTACCGCGGTGTCGCCTTTTCTAGCTGTAAGAGACACACCGTATGATGGTCTGATGGTATGGCGCTGCTTAGCGGCTCATAGATAGGTGTTGCAGTGTGCCAGCTCGGTCGCTTACAGGCGTCTCTCAGAGGAAGGTCCGCATGTGGCAGCGTGGAGGACGGGCTGTAAATGTATAGTCTCGCGCCGTGTCAGAAGGTCTGCGTTTGTTTGATCCATCAAGTTTCATCTGTCGCACCTCGGGCATGATGGTGCTGTTGGCACCGCGGGGCGCTGAAAGAGGTGTGCGCGCGACCACCCTGCTCCCCGATCTGGACCGATTTCCCGTCATGGGTGGTCGATCGCATGGTCAGCTAGTTCCAGCACTAACTACCGTGCAACACGCATCGTACGTACCACTGTGGTCAGAAATATAAGGATGGTTTATACATTAATGTGAAGACCAATCGTTCCTTACATTCCCACCCATAGTGAAAGCTAACACCCCCTGGGATGAATGTCCGAGATGATTTTGTTCGAAGCAAGGGGCACTCCCTAAGTTAATGAATCATTGGCTTTAACCCTTTCAGGACTAGAGTCCTGTTTTGGGGACAAAAACACTCAGATATATTTATATACCACTATGTCCCGAAAACATAGGCACCGTTTGGTTCAACAATGAGTGTATAACCGTTCCTTATATAATGGGACAGAGCGGAAATTTACCTTGTCTCCAAAACGGGACTAAAAGTATAAACACCGTTTGGTTTCACAATTAGTGTAAAACCGTTCCTTATATAATGGAACATAGTGGTAAGTAGTTGCCCTCAAAGGATAGGAGGCAAGATCCCCGTGAAGATGTTTTCATAGACGCATGCATCGCTGCATGTGCGCTCTCCCTCGTTGTCGAGAAAATCTGCTCTAAAAATTCGTTGAAGGGGGTGTGTCATCTTACCACCCTAGTGTGATAGTGTTATCTTACCACCCTAGTGTGATAGTGTTATCTCGTCACCCGGGTGAAACGGTACACGAGATGTTGTGCTGGGTAGAGAAGTTCTGAACGGTTGTCACTACTGGTTACCAGGTATATATACCTGTGGTTCCATACTCAAGACGACAACAATCCCACCTGGTGCCAAGCCAGGGAAGACAAGTCTGGTCACGGGACGCCACTGCTGTTCAAAAGCACGCAGCGCTGTACAACAGCTGTGCACATACATACCCTTGTGCAGAGTTTTCCTTTCGGAGTGGTATGTAATGACTATTATTTAGTAGTAGACGGAAGGAGACCATACAAGGTGTCATAATGTACTACTTTTCGAAGCACGGGAGGTATCGTAGGTATGACAATCAATGTCCACGCCCAGCTGCACAAAACAAGGTACGATTCTTGAAGTCTGTTGCTCTCTAATGGTTCTCAGAGGGTGGTCCAAGAGACAGACATGGCACTGATACGTTGCTTATATGCTACTCGTACTGCCAAGTCCCAGGTAGGTATGCAAATACCAGGTAATAATTTGTACCACGGGTACCAGGCATAATGTTGTACTTACAGTAGCGAGGAGACCGTACCGCACTTGTGTCCCGAAGCGGCACGAGGAAGGATGCTGTTCAGAGGCATGCTGCGACATGAGTGCAACTACAGTAATATTTCCTGTGGCTCCCCGGTTGAAGAGTCCCATGTGCCTCCCACAACAGCTTAAAAAAAAGCGTGCGCTTTAGCCCGACAAGCAACAACAATCCCATGGCCTAAGAGGCTTACACCGAAAAATATTTGAAAACCAAGAAGATGTTTTGGGTAGTGTTGTCAGCTGAGAAACCCCCACCAGCCAGAAATGGTTGGGCTCAAAAGTGGTACCAGTATCGTAGCACGCGTCTTAACTCTTTTGGGACTGTAGTCTCGTTTTGGGGACAATTGGGGACAAATTACTTGGAATTTGACTGGCTTGCCCCCAAAACGGGACTGCACCCCTAAAAAGGGTTACAACCCGTTTGGAACCGCAGTCCCGCTTTGGGAAAAAAACAGTCAAATTCTAAGTAGTTTGTCCCCCAAACGGGACTGCAGCCCTATAAGGGTTCATTAATAGCATACGAAGTAATCACAGCAAGAATATTATACAGTGGGTACGGGAAGGGTACAGGTTCGATTTTTGTTTTTGGGAAGCCCCCTCTATGCTTTTTTTTAGCCTCAGACCGGGGGGGGGTATACTATTATTACGGGGGACCATAGTTAATAGGACCTAATATTGTTGGTGAAAATGGTTAAATATATAGTTTTTTATGTATACCATAGGTCCTATTAACTATGGTCCCCCGTAATAGTAGTAAAATCAAGTCAAATGAAACTGAAAAAAAAAAAAAGTAGGCGATTGTTATCGGAAGAGAAATGGATGTTTCGATTTTTTTGTTTTCCGAAAGAGTGTAAGCTATTCGTCGTTCTGTTGGTTCTTGTTGGTGTATGTTGTTGGTGTATGTTCTGTGTGTGCTTGTTTGCTTGGTCTCTACCGTCGCCAACGTTGCTGCTGCTTTCGTAACGTAGATGCTGCTGTTTATTCATGCCACACCAAGCAGATGGCTGTCTCGTTTAATTTTTTGGACAAAAATTCCCAACCCGCTTGTTATCGTTTTGTTTTCAATCCCGACATGATGGCGAGCGGGGCTCCGTTTTTTCTTCTTCTTTTTTTCGTGCACCCCTGTGTATATAGAACTACAAACTTAGATCACAACCCCTGAGCGTGCTCGGTTGGTGCATCCCTGGCCTCTCAGAGCTCCCACTTCCAAACCGCCTCCTTTCATTACTTGCCGGACCTTTCCAGCAGTTCTTTGTTTTATCGGTCCCTTCTTCCTTTTTTTCGTCTTTCGTTTCGTGTGCGTGCGTGTACTCCGAGCACGGCACGGCGGGAGAGCCCGGCACCGTCGCGGGTGTCAGCGGGTGCTGGCGGGTAGAGGGCAGGTTGCAAGGAGCGCGGTCGCCGCTTTCGTGCCTAGGCGTCGCGTGTGCCTCGAGACACGAGGGATGTATGAACGGGCTTTGTCTGGCTTCGATTTATGATTGTTGATAGAGTATGTACGAGTTTATAAAGGTCGTTCAGGAGGGCAAGATACTATTCAAGCGGTGCTTATTTTTGCGACCACGCTGAAGTTGAAAGAAGGAGGTGTGCAGTTTGAACACCAACGTTATCGAGCTGGCGAACGACGGCCACGGTGAGCACCGGGCTTCACGCGAGGCGGGCGACGGGGCTGATTGTGGCAGAGAGTGATAAAAGCTTTACCCGGACCGAATCGGTAGCGAGGTGGTCGCGAGAGAGGCAGACGGCGTACGAGGCTGAGAGAGAAGCTCTTCTGTGCGGTTTTTTTCTTTTCTTTTTTTTGACCGGGTGCAAGGTGCTCCAATCAGGCAGAAAATTATTACTACTTGCCGGACCTTTCCAGCAGTTCTTGGTTTTCTCCATTATTTCTCTTGGCACGTCCTTTCTTCCTTTTTTTCGTCTTTCGTTTTGTGTGCATGCGTGTTCTCCGAGCACGGCATCGCGGGAGGACCCGGCACCGTCGCGGGTGTCAGCGGGTGCTGGCGGGTAGAGGGGAGGTTGCAAGGAGCGCGGTCGCCGCTTTCGTGCCTAGGCGTCGCGTGTGCCTCGAGACACGAGGGATGCATGAACGGGCTTTGTCTGGCTTCGATTTATGATTGTTGATAGAGTATGTACGAGTTTATAAAGGTCGTTCAGGAGGGCAAGATACTATTCAAGCGGTGCTTTTTTTTGCGACCACGCTGAAGTTGAAAGAAGGAGGTGTGCAGTTTGAACACCAACGTTATCGAGCTGGCGAACGACGGCCACGGTGAGCACCGGGCTTCACGCGAGGCGGGCGACGGGGCTGATTGTGGCAGAGAGTGATAAAAGCTTTACCCGGACCGAATCGGTAGCGAGGTGGTCGCGAGAGAGGCAGACGGCGTACGAGGCTGAGAGAGAAGCTCTTCTGTGCGGTTTTTTTCTTTTCTTTTTTTTGACCGGGTGCAAGGTGCTCCAATCAGGCAGAAAATTATTACACGAGAGGGGACGGGGATTTTTTTCCCTTTCCGAGTTTTCGGTTTCATCTTCATTTTTTTTGCTGCTGTGCCGTGCTGTGCTTTCGCCTTCTTCCTACATACGAGTACAGACATAAGAGTATATCGAAAGAAGAAAATAAGTACAGACAGCAGTATCCTACCTGGGGTATGTACGTACGTACGACATCCGCGACGCGAAGCGCATATGTGGCATTCGAGCTGGCGTCGGAGCTATTTGTTCCTGAAGCATGGCGGCGGCACTCTTGGCATTATCAAGTCGCCGGTTTGCAATTACGACCTAAACTCAATCGTGGACCTCTGTCACTTCGCATAATTTGATGTCTTTTTTTCCTTTCAGAGCGAGCGTGGCGGGCGGCGTAGGCCGCCCGCGGAGCGAAGCGCCTTGTGTATACATATTATTTATAGAATTAGTAAAACATGCCTGGTGCCTGGTATATATCTATGAATGTGTTCCAGCTTGATTTTTCCAAATTTGCCGTTTTTCGGGGGGCAGACTACTGGTAGTAGTAGATTAGGGGTAGCGCTTGGTGGCCCTCACACCTACAGTAGTATTGTAAGCGACTTCTCAACGCTCTGCTCGCTTGCCGTGGTTGTGACTTGACTCTCTCTTTCTTGCTTTGTTGCTTGCTTGCTTCCTTGTGTTGTGCGCTCATGTACGCGTGTGTCACAGCCAGCGGGACCGCAGCCGACCTGACGTTGAAGCTGGTGTACGAGGGGTACTCCCTCGCCGACTACCGCGCCGCAGCGGCCGACCCCAACTACCGCATCGTCCCGCCCGTCTGGAGCGACCTCACCTCCAACCCCGAGCAGCTCCCACCCCTGGCCGCCAGAAGCACGGCCGGGCGGCCGAAGCCGGGGGGGTCACACAAAAGAGCACGCATCGAGTCTGACGACAAGCAGCACGCTACTCCGTCAGTGCGCATCGAGTCCGACGAGAAACCGAGCGCTTTGTCGGGCACTTACTGCGCCGTCGGCAACGCGGCCGGTGATGTCAGACGCGCAGGAGGCGGCGCGGGCCCCTCGGCGGCCGGGGGGGGGGGTGCAGGCGGCCGGGGGGGAGGGGGGCCAGCCAGCGTGACGAAAGGAAATGGGTCTAATGACGACCATACGTCACGGCCAGCGGTCTGTGACGCCGGCAAGTCGCACTATTTATTACCCGCCTTCAAGGGAAACGCCTAGATGCTGCTGCTACGAGAAACACGCCTTTTGTCAGCATTTTTAAGAAAACCGGGGACGTTGAATTTTCATAACCCCCCCCCCCCCCCAAATTTAGCTGTCGTATATACGATATGACGGTACATCACGCGAGCCTATTTATTTTTGCCGTCATTACGTAGACACCTTTGCTCGAGAGAACCTTCGCAGGGCGAGCAGGCGTAGAGTCGGGCAGGGCGCGGGCTTGGGTGCAATCGCTCGGAAAGAAGCGTTTGGTTTCCTTCTCGCGTAGGTATTGGACGACCGTCGCCAGTTGCGAAGGGTTCACCCCTCGAACATATCATCGACTCCTACTTGATGACGATGATCTAGATCTTTCAGGACATATATATATAGATAGACTCCTGATCTGTATGATCTGTGTGATCTGTGTGATCTGTGGTATGATCTAACTCATGTCGCCGGGTGGGAGCCGTATAGCCTGCATGATCTACAGTAGTAGCTCATGTTTCCTGGGTTGGATCTGCCCTAGAGGCAGAGATCGTGCACAGCACCTCAGAACGGCGGGTTGGGGTTTAGATGATCTATACGATCTAGATCTGCGCGAGCTGTGGAAGGGTTGCTGTCTTTTTCAGTGCCACTGCCCGGACAGCAGTTCGTACGTAGCAGTGCAAGTAGACGGAAGCTGGTGGCTTAGTTACGTGGGTCGACACGAAACACAGGCAGTAGCAGTCGAGGCGTTGCTGAGGGTTGACTCGTTGTGTGGGACGCCGTTGTATATTTTTGCACAGCAGCTAGTAGCAGTAGAGGCGTCAATATGATTTTGGTTCCTTTCGTGGTTTTTTCGTGCGAGTCTGCCCGTATAGTGCAGCGGGTGGAAGTAGCAGTATACCAGGTAGGCGTGAAGAGGGTATTTGTTTTTTGTCCGTTGTCTTTTGGTAAGGAACTGCACTCACGCACATTGGATGGCAGCACCAGTCGAGTCGAGGCGTACAACGACGTTGGCTCTTTGTGTGAGACATCAGTCAGCACAGTTTTTCGCCGGCGCGCCTGTTCTACCGTACGTAACAGCGCTTCGAGAGGGTCGAGCGTAACGATAGCAGTGCTGTGCTACGTTCTCTCGCCCATTCCGCATGGCAGTTCGGCTTACTGCCGACATTGACGCAGTACGTCGTGCCAAGCCAGGAGAGGCTCCCCACGCGGCTTTTCCTACGTCAGACTGGCGGACTTTGGTCACACATTACGCTCGCGGCTTCTTGTACACGCCAGAAGGAGGACATAAAGGGGGCTGTCGTTTTCGATGATGGCTACTTTCGCGATCCTTCTAATGTCGAGCATGGATTCCGCGAGCAGTGGAGTGGGTTGGTTTCCTGGGCGTTTTCGTGCGGTCCGACAAGAGGTTTGGCGCTTTCGTCGTTGTGTATGCGGAATTTCGGACATATTGCCGCTGCCGTGCTGCTAGTGCTGTCGTTCTTGTGGGCTGTGTTCCCGTCTTCGGACGGCGAGGCGTTTAGTGAGGGGGGGTGGGATGTGTGGTAACACGGGTATGTACAAATATGTTACGGGTAGCGCAAGAAAATCGAGTATTTTCTGCCGTTCCCGCTGTTTTCCGCTACGAAAACCCTACGTGCTGCTGGGGTTTTATACCAGGGGATGCATCGGGAGGGTCCCCCCTCTGGATCCTTCTCTTTCGTTGACTCTCATGTAGTAAATATGTGTATAGTCCATGTGCTACGAGCAAGTGAAAATACACGCTTGCGATATGCACTATCGGACGCGAGTCGACGAGGGAAGACAATGCCGAACTTTTCTCGTGATCGAAATGAAGTCGCGCGTCGTGGTGGGGAGGGGGGAGGAGCACCCGCTGTTTCGATGTGACCCAATGGTTGATTTTAGTTACGACAGGGAGGTAGGGCGAATATAGTAGGTGGGATGGGAAGAAATAAATCCCACAACTTGTGGTCTCTAGAACGGATTCAGAAAAAGCGTATGTCTGTCTGTCTGTCTGTCTGTCTGTCTGTCTGTCTGTCTGTCTGTCCGATGAGGGTCACTCTATGGTCACCTACAGACAAATAAAGTAAGATGTCTTGAACCTGGTACATAAATGTCCGGGATCCGCTCATGTATCATGTCTAATTTAAAAAGCAGAAATGAGAACAAAGCTGCACCGCAAAGTATCTAAGCAACGCTCGGCCTCGCACAAGCATGCCTCGCGTTGACGTTGTACACATGAGTGATGTTTTTTGTCTTTGGGGTGCAATTCGTGACCCGGATGTTTTCAGGCACGTGCGTCAATTTCTCGGTCTACAGACAGAGTACTATTAATAGTGTATTCTTTCATGCTGTGAAGAGTGGGTTTTCAAAGTAGATGGATGCGTTTCCGTACTGCGGGCACGCTACGCAAGTTTTTCCCGTTACCTCAAAAATTACTGTTATTCGCCGCCAAAATCCAGCTCCCCTTGAGAGTTACGGATACCCTCGTAATGGGCATTCCTGGTTCAACCCCGCTTAATTAACCGCTTTGAAAACACAATGGTTGGTCATTTTTTTTGGTGTTCATCAACCATTGAACCGTCCACGAGCGGCGTGAGTGAGCACCCGGCAGCAGTGATACGGGTAGGATCATGTTGCGCCCGTACGGTACGAGTCCTTTCAACCGTTGTAACTCGGACACCTAATGCAATTGTATCACATCTTCCAATCACGCAGTGCGAGTGGCCGTTGGTGGGATTGGTGGCCAATTTTTTGTCGTCAAATTTGTCGCTCTTCAAGTTCCAAGAGGGTTAAGGCCACTGCGGAACTTTCAGGTAAAGCCGCACCCAATTTACCTCGACTCACGATCCATTATCTTCCACTCTGACCCGCATCACTTACACTCACTCACTCACTCACTCATTCATCCTTTCGTTCACTCATTTCGACCATTTTTAACCACCGCAGCACCCCCAAGTCGAGGTGTAGATCTCCCTTGAGAAAAGTGCGGACGGCTAATCCGGAAAGAATCATGAGCTGTTATACTGGAGATGAAAACGCTGCAGTAAAAACCTGATGCACACGATATCTGCTAATTCGTAACTACTGTATAATTCGTAACAAAGGCAAGCACCGAGCGAAGACCCGGATGCAGCGTGGGTCCAAAAATCGGCGGAGCCAACCGTACCGAAAAAAATATCGAAAAATTAGAGTCATCTGGAAACCCGGGGACGGGGGGCGGGTGAGACCTTCCGTGGCCCTTAAAAAAATAGCATTCTTAATTTCAAGGCTTATCATCACAGGACGGGAGCGACGGTAACGGGTAACGGCGGGAAGGGACGGTAAACCCGTCGTCAAACTGGTCCCGTCGTCCCGTCCCGTCGACAAATTCTCCAACTGTCGTAACTTACCGTCCCGTCCCACACTCACTCTGCTATGTTGTACTTTACCGTCCGGTCCAGTCGAGAAAATCCCTCCGATTGTACCATACCGTCCCGTCCCGTTGATAAAATCACTCCCGCTGTCCATTTCCGTCCCGTCGCGTCGAGATGCCGTTATTTACCGTCCCGTCCAATCATCCAAACCAGCACTACCGCCGACAAAGCTTGTTCAAGATTCACTCCTGCCCGTTGTTTTTTCCCGTCTATTCCTACCAAGAGATCACGAAATTCCGAATCTCTTATTTTTGGAATAATTTTTTATACGTACCAGGTACAACAATCCGTTATATTTGCATTCCCCACAGCAGACATGCTGGTAGATACGCGAAATTGAGATCACGAATTGACGAAATTACAAAAATATAAAAACATTGAAATATTGAAAGGTTAAAAAAATTAAAAAAGCAAATCATAATTCATGAATCTGTATTAATTCTCATATTTCCATTGGCAACATCAACACCCACCAACAGCTACCCCACCCCCGACAGAACATACAGAGACCACATCACACACCACATACCTCCACAGCAACGACACCAAAATACCGTTTCATTTTAAAGCCCCGTCCCGTCGTGAAAAAATGTATTTATCGTCCCGTCCCGTCGTGGAACAAAATCCTGTTGTATTTTACCGGCCCGTCCCGTCGCAAAACTCAAATCCTCGTACTGTACCGTCCCGTCCCGTCGTGAAAATTTACCCGGTTGAAATTTACCGTCTCGCCCCGTCGAGAAATGGTCCACCCACTGTCCCGTCCCGTCCCGTTCCGCCAACGTTTTGTCGCCATTATACCGTCCCGTCTTCAACTCCCCACCCCCCCAAACAGGCCGAAACAGTCCCGTCCCGTCCCGTCTCGATTGTCAGTCACTGTGATAAGCCTTGCTTAGTTTGCCATCAGCGTCAGCCGTCGCTCTCAGGCATATCGAAGGTGAGCTTGCCTGCTCCTCGAAACGCCCTAATCACGCGTGTTCCGATCCGCGCCCGATTGAACACGCGGCAATCACTCGAGCAGACAAAGCCAACAATTAACAAACGGCACACACAAAGCATCCGACGCGATTTGTGAACGGGAAACTTTTCGCTACAGAATATTGAAACGGTCACTATTGCGCGAGCCTGAGAAACGCCCCCGAAGGTGTTTCCAACTCCCGAATCATGCCCAGTCCGAGCAGATCCCGGACGTGGAAGCTGATTGGCAGCCCTGTGGCCTTGGCGGGGTTCTTAGACTCCAGCACCGCGCGGCGCATCTCCTTGTATCGCGTTCGCTTGAGTGCGCCGACGATGGCTTTTCGGCCGCGGCTGATCGACGTGATGACCTTACCGAGCTGCAGCGCAACGCGACGCAAAGACATGGGACGAAAAGAAGTGCAACGCAAAGCGACGCAGACAGCATGGAACGAAGGTAAAGGCAGCCCAAAGCGACGCAATCCCAATCGGGTCTAAAGGATGAAAAGCACGAAAAGGAGAAATAAACAAAAACAATAACATGAGCAACAACAAGAACAAAAACAACAATATCATGACGGCAATGATTTAAAAAAGCAAAATAAGAAAGACAACAACAAGAACAAGGGAGCGTTCAGATGACAAAAAAGTGCAGCTGACAGAGCGTCCGTCGGTTTCCCGTTCGTAAACCTGTACGTACATACATACTTTTAGCGGTGTCCGTGTTTGTTCCCAATGGAATACGTATCTGGTACATACTTTCAGCAGTGTACCAAAAGAAAAGGCAATGCGTAGCAATCTGCGCCATATCCACTGAGAACGTGGCCACGCCTCCTTCCTGCAAACTATCCATCCATTCATCCGCTCATCCATCTTTCCATTCATCCATCCATCCATCCACCAGAGGCGGAGAAACTGCACGTACGTACGTACAAGGCCCTTCAGATTTTGCACGAAAGTTCAATACGGTTGAATGTACAGCAGGAGTTGTTGTAGATATGTATGGCCTACCGTACATGGTATCAGATGGGATCAGAGTGCGAGGTGGGTCTCCTGCGGCTTCTGCGGAGGGCTGATTATATTTCTGCACCGGTAAGTGGGAGCAGGGAGGTAAAGGGGATGGGCCGGCCCACTGCGGGTTCGAACTACCAAAGGGGAGCAGGGTGCCCTGTATTAAGAGAATAAAAAGCCCGTGCAAATCAAAGAACCTTGCACGTACGTGCAATTTCTCGGCTGGTGTCCATCCACCCACCCATCCATTCATCCAAGCAGAAAAAACGACACACGGCAAACACAAAAACGGTCAGCACAACCACCCGCCCACCTGGGGCATGGAAAACCAGTAGGCCTCTTCGCGGCCAACGTCTCGCCGCGGCAGCAAGAACCCGGCGCGGACTAACTTGCTGCACAATCGGGAAGGGGAGACGAGGGGGGCAGACACAATCAATTGCAAAAGGAGAGCAAAAAAGTGCAACGGGGGGAGCGGATGGCAATCCCGGTCAGTACACACGAAGTTCGATACTTCGTACCTCGTACGGAGTAAACTAGTTAGCATGTGTCTGGATATAATGAGGCAAAACCGGGGGAGCGAAGCGACGGAGGATGTTTTTTGCCCGTTGAGGCAAAAAATCCTTTTCATGTCGGGGTGCGCACAGGCTCACGTTATTCAATTAGTCTGTCTGTCTGTCTGTCCTCTGCGTACTGTCTGCCTGTCTGTCTGTCTGTCTGTCTGTCTGTCTGCCTGCTGCGTACTGTCTACCTGTCTGTTGTGTACTGCCTGTCTGTCTGTCTGCTGTGTACTGTCTGTCTGTCTACTGTGTACTGTCTGCCTGTCTGTCTGTCTGTCTGTCTGTCTGTGTTTTTTCGCACTATCGTTGATCGCGAGAGCTGTACGAGGCCGAAATCGACAGCAGCGGGCCAGGATGGGCTCACGCGTGGAACGAGTTTCGTCGCTCGCCTTCTCGAGGTGGTAGGGGTCGATGGGTTGCCTGTGGTTTCGTTAACCCCCCCCCCAAATATAATGAGTACACCCCCCCCCCGCCCCCCGCTAGAGAAGTTTAGTACGCTATTTATAGGCAATAGCGAGAAAAAAATCGTTACCCTGCGAGACAGATGGTGGCCACATAAGGCGAAACAGGAAGGGGATAAGACGAGCAAAACAACAAAATCGACCGGTGTCGACATGCTCGTCTCGCAAGAATGATATCATGTACAGGGGAAGAAAAGTAATGAGCGCCCAAATGTTTGAGTCGTCTGTATTAGGAGTAGGAACGGTGCTCCGTCTCGGAAGAGCTGGCGTGGTTCATGGCCAAACTACAGGAAGGCAAGCAACACACGAGTCCCCCCCCTCTCCCTTCCGGAATGCAAACGTATTTGCACGGCCCACTGGACTTCGCGAAAACGCTGAAACTGCGATTTCGTGTAGGAGATCTGGACCTACCAGAAAGAGCAAAGAGATATACAAGTAGTCGAGAGGAGAAGGAAGTAGACGCACAGATGGGCCTTTGTGGCAAAGTAATACGGTGTAGAACTCACACAGTGGGAGAATGTGAAACGTACAAGAAGGAACTAGATGTGTTAGAGGAGGAGATGAGAAAACTAGGAGAACGCGACGTGGAGGAGTTTGGTACACTAGATACTAGAGTGAAAGCGATCACTATCCTAGGAGATAGATTAGCAATTACGCATATATGTTTAAAACGAAAACAACGTAAGGAGCTCCCAGCTGTTGGAGGCGTCTCTAGTAGGAGTAGGAAATGTGCCTAGTCTCGATAGGGATGCGTGGTCAACGGTCGAAGGACTAAGGCGAGCAATAAACGAGTACGCCCCCCCCCCCTCCAAGCAAGCAGGGCGGGAAGGGATATGCCTCCCCAAAAGACCACTACCGACAACACACCGCGCTATGACACAACTAGCATCCACCCAGATCGCGGGGCATTGCACTCTTCACACGGCGCCGCACCTGGTGAGGGAGAGCACCTCCTCCCTCTTCCGCTTCAATCCCCATAAATTCAGCTCCTCCTCCTCCTCCTCCTCCTCTTCCTCCTCCTCCGCCCCCCCCGCCGCTTTATTGGCAGGATTTCGCTTCACCGGATGCCTATCTCTGCGCCCTCGATTCCCCGCAACGGAGAAATTCTTCCCGGCACCGCCTCTCCCCGGCGCCGAAGCAGCCGCCGCCGCTGCCGCCGTTGCCGCCGCTGCCGCTGCCACGACGGACGCCGCCCCTTCCCCCAAATCATGGCTATCGCGGACACGCAACACCTCCTCCATGGCACTCGAGACCTGCACCCGAGAAACGTACGCCCTCGCGTTCGACAACACGAGGCGCTCTAGCACGTCCCTCTCTAGCGAGGTTCGCTCCGTCCGCTTCGTAGGTGTGCCACCACTAGCTCCACTACTGTTACCACCACCACCACCACCACCACCAACACCAACACCACCACCACCACCATCACCACTATTCAAGAGGGCTTCGTGTCGTCCTGGGCCCGCGCTGTCTGCCGCTTGCGAGGCCCCCAGCAAGTTTCGTATCTGAAAGAAGGCGTTTCAAGCGTTTTTTAGGGGTTTCAAGCGTATCAGGCGGCTGTGGTTGGGGTACATACGCACATACACCCCTGGTATAGCACTACACAAAGCGTGCTTTCAAGAGGGAGGGATCCTTCAAGGTGTAGCTAGAGGGGCCAGCGAAAAAAAAAACGGTAGACCGGCCAGCGGGGTGCTGCACCACCTTTGAACCGGCACAATTGATACGATTGGAGTAACCCGTAGCTTGTATTCGGAACGAGGGGTCCGATTTTAAGGGGGTCTCAACCGAGAAAAGGTTGTTCTTGTAGATCATCATGAGTTGCGACACTGCGTTTGTTTCTGCTCTTTTACATTTCGCGAAGCGAGCGAGCACCGGAGGGGACTTATGGCACGAGGAACCAAGCGCGGCTCGGTGCAGAAGGTGTTGTTCGCTGCACTGCTGTCGCTTGCTGCCTGGTGCTGCTGCTGGGGCTTGGATGCTGCTGTGCTGCTACGGGTCTTTGCTACCACTGCTGTTGCTGATTGCTGCCGGTGCTGCTAATGGCACGAGGAACCAAGCGCGGCTCGGTGCTGAAGGTGTTGTTCGCTGCACTGCTGTCGCTTGCTGCCTGGTGCTGCTGCTGGTGCTTGGGTGCTGCTGTGCTGCTACGGGTCTTTGCTACCACTGCTGCTGCTGATAGCTGCCGGTGCTGCTACTGCTACTGCTCCTGCTGCTGCTCCTGCTGCTGCTGCTGCTGCTGCTGCTGCTGCTGTGTCGACTTCCGCCAATCCTAGTGCAGAATATTAAGGCTGAGACGATGTGAAAAAAAAATAACCGCCCGCGGCGCTCTGGCAAGAAACATGCCAGGTATCGCCGTGAAAACATCACAGCAATCGCTCTCCCACTCACCACTCGAAGGTAGTGGTCGGTACTGAGCACACCCCAGTCTTCCCGCCCGGTGCCGAGACGGAAAGTTCTAAGAATGTTCTCCTTTCGCATGGACGTTAGCTCAAGATCCACGGCGGTCCTGTTCTCAAGCACCGTGTAGCTTTTCAGGCGACATTCACACGCGGAGGCAAGCGTTATAAAGATGGCGAGACAACCAGATCGGGGTTGGAATTTACTGCTGTCAGTGTAGATCGGTAGCTGATACCTGGTACCTGGTATTATGTAGTTGCCCTGCTGTGGCTCGACGCGACACTGCTGTTGCAAGGCAGCTTCGACGAGGCAAGTCACGGCGAAGTAAGGTTAGTGTACCACCCTTTTATTACGGGGGACCGTAGTATTCAGGACCCATCTTATGCGCTAAAACCTTTACATTATACCAGGTAGTGTTTTAACTGACCATGCTGGGTCCTGATTACGGTGTTCCCCCGTATTCTTAATAGTGCTGCGGTCACGTATCGGGTGACAAACTACTTAGAATTAGAGTGGGTTGCCCGCAAAACGGGACTGCGGTCCTAAAAGGGTTTTAACGCGCGGGAGCCTCTGGACGTTGCAACAGACCGCAGCAGTATGTAAACTTGGCGCTAACAGCAGTAAATTTTGCTCTGCTGTCTTGACACGACCGACACTGCAGTGTGCAGCTCCTACGAGGCGAAGTCGCGGTAAGGCTACGGCAGGTCTTGCTGTAGGGTATTAATAGTGTACAACACACGCCACACCGATTGACACGTATCGGAGCGTTGGAACGTTGCAACACACCGCAGCAAACCGCCCTGCCTGATGATGCTAATATTGCGCTGCGAGAAGAACGGCCGAGTTTTGAAGCAGAGTTTTCCACATCTCAACATCGCGGCGAAGGCCGCGGTCACTCACATCTGATGTTGAAGAACGACGCCCGTGCGCTCCCCGCCGCCGCTTCCAAGCCGAGCACTGCTGCTGCTGCTGCTGCTACCATCGCCCTCACTGCTGCCATTCTTTGCGGAGTTTCTCCCTCTTCCCGACGGAGGTGATCTTACTGCACCGTAAAACTCTTTCTGCAAGGACAGCACGGCGGCCATGGTGTCGTTTGGCAAGTCGGCTGCATCGAATGCGTCGTCATTCACCCCGTACGGGTCTTGATCGCTACCGTAGGTGCCGCCAGTGCTGCTGCCACCGTCGCCGCCGCCGCTCGCGCCGCCGCTATTAATAGTAGCATCCATGGCCTGTCGTCGAGCTGAATGTTCTGGCACCGAAAATTGCGGGAAAGGCGAGCGATTTCGTCCCACCACTGCTGCTGTGGAGTTCGTTTCAAGAGACGGTGTCGCTCGATCTCGCTCGTGATCGAGGCGTCTCTTACGACCACGGCTGTCATCAATGTTTCCCGGTGCGCTCATGGGTGGGCGTTTTTTGTGTCCTGCAGGAGACACTCGAACAGTAGTATCGCTGTCGCCACAACCCACACATGCTCTCTCGTCTGACTGGATTATCCCCTGGCGCAAAACAGCCTTCCTTAAAATTGAAACCTTCGTGACGGCGGAAGGCGGAAGCGACGAGCGACGATGCGACACACACCCACCACACCGGTTGGCCCGACCTGTACAAGCGATATATACGAAAAATCTTGACCAATTGAACTTCGCGAAGGCCATGCCGAAAGGAGGGAGGCTGGTCTTCAAAGGGGGAGAGGTTGCCGTCTCCTCCAGGGGCAAGAAGAAGGACAAGATTAAGCGCAAGCGAGAGAGGGCTCTCGCCAAGGCCGAGGCAGAGGGCGGTATGCCCGCGACGGGCGACGGAGCGGCAGGTGCAGCTGGAGGCGCCAGTGCAGCTGGAGGCGCCAGTGCAGCTGGCGACGCCGAGGGAGGGAAGCAGGATGCGTTTGGCGAAGAGGAGATGAGACCTGTTTCGGGAACGGGCCGAATCACGTCCTCGGGCACCGCGGTGCAGGGGCACGAGGCGAAGTTTATGGACGAGCTGCACGCCGGCGACGCTATCCTTGTCACCCACCCGACGACGTGAGTGAGAGAGCGGGACCTATCATACTGCTACGAACATGTAGCATACGCATACCGATAGCTTTGTCCTGAACTTCCCCGCTATGTACGATTGTATCTTCTTACGTACGTGCATATTGTTTGTTTTGACTCATCCGGGTATAACACGGCTCGTGTTGGTTACGAGTACAAGTCAGACCGCACCTGTCGGACCGTCTCATGATATGTACCCAGGGGACATCTCGTAAGTACAGAAGACCTCCGTCCGGGGGACATCTCGTAAGTACAGAAGACCTCCGTCCGGACAGAAACAGGACGTTGCAAAGCAGACAGCAGTCCCACGGGTGGTTGCTGCCGCTGTTCCAAAAGAATCACGACCCCGCCTCTGCCTCTGACCCCAACGCCCGCTTCACCCCACGTAACCTGGCTTCAGAAACGGGACTACCTGGTACGGCAGTAATCGCGGGAACGCCGCTTTAAAATGCCGTGAAGTTCCTGGTACGGGGATGATAGCGCGTCCGGCTTTCCCCTTCCCTCGCCGACATACAGTAGCAGTAGTACCTTGTAGTTATTTGTTATTTCGTACCCACGTTGCTCGCGTGTGTTGAGTACCGTATAACACGCAAGATAACACACACCCTCGGACGATTTTCAGAGCTGGGTTTTTCGACCACAGGGCGGGTGTACTGAGTACCAGGGTACGACATAAAGGAGCGATGCATCTATGCAACCTTCTCGACGAACTCTATTCCAAATCCACCATTTTCGTTGTGTGTGCCCTCCTTAAGGCATGTTTTCGAGGAAACCGGGTCTGAAATTTGTCCCAGGGGGTGTGTTATCTTATCACCCAGTGTGATAGTGTTATACGGTATTGAGAAGCACGCTTCCGCCCAAAAGAGGCTCTGCCGTCCCTCGCCGACAAGGTAGTCTACGTCGCTCGCGTGGAGGCACGCTTTCGCCCGGAGCGGCCCTGTGAGCGGCAGTGGCACACGGTTGAAGAGGAGAGATGGCGGCGAGAACCTGCCTGTGGGGAGAGCTGTCGACAAAATTACCAGGCGTTTATTACCTCTAAAATCTACAAGTAAGTTCTGTCCTCGGTTTTGATAGCGCCAGTGAGTGGGTACACCTTTCAGCTGCATGGAGTCGAGGACGAAGTCGTGGTACTCGTCGAACAGGCTATCTGTGCGACAAAGGTATATGTTAGGCAAGAGGTACGACATCGTCTTAGACTCCATGCAGCTGCAAGATGTGCCTGCTGGCGCTGTCAGCACCGAGGATGTCGGCTTTGACTTTTAAGGTTCTCTTCGAGCTGGCTGAAGCTGAGTACTGCGTACGGCTCCTCGTCAGTTGTCCCCCCGGTTTATTCGAGTTAGACCCTGAAAATTCGCCGACGTGTTCGATGAGCCCTTGCCGAAATTTGGACGGATGGGGTTTTCCTCTCGTTATTTTCTCACCGGAAGTTTGGTGTTTTATGGCGGCGAGTAACTCCGCCGAGGGGGGATTAACGATGCGTTGACTGGCGTATGCTTCCTCAAAAGTCAAAGTCGATATCCTCGGTGTCGACAGCGATGTGTGCGTGCCTTCCGGCTGCACGGAGTCCAAAAGGTGTCGGGGTGCCCGTCGAACAGCCTTTCGACCACAGGTTGGGTCGTGGGAGATGATCCTGTTACACTCTTTGATGGGCAGTTAGTTCACGGCAGTCGCAGTCTTTGCAGGTTCGGTTGTCGTCCTCGTTTCTCGTCCGCGTAAACGAGGACGACAACCCGACTGGCCAAGACTGCGACTGCCGTGACTTGGCTGCCCATCGAAGAGAGGCGGCAGAGTTGCTTCCACGCCTCAGACCGCCCAAAAGCTGTTGAACAAGTAGCGCGACACAATCGTGGGCCTGGATTGGCCAAAACTGCCTCTGCTGTAAATTGCCCATCGAAGAGGAGCGGCAGGATTATCTGCACGCCGCTTAAGACTGCACCAAAAAGCTGTTCGACAAGTACCACTACATCTTCTCGGAATTCGTGCTGCTGGAAGGTGTTTCCACGGGCGCTACTGAGATTTAGGGTATCGGCCTTGACTTTCGAGGTACTCTATACGCTCAGCAACTTCATCGCTTTTTTATTGAATACCTGGTACATACGTACCCCAATGAGCTCCACGGCGCCCAAGACAGTATGTACGTATCGAACACCCACAGCTCGTTGCTCCCTTTCTCTCTTCGAACCGAGACCGTAGAGTAAAACACGAACTCAGCACAGTGATGGCCGCTAACGTATTTCATTGTTTTCATAGCCAAAGAAGTTACCATTTTTTTCGCAGCTAAAAAACGCGGCTGTCAGTATCCAGCAGGGCAGAGCTGAGCTCACCACGTCATTCAGCATGATCCTATGATACGCGGGCGGAAAATCGTGATAGCACTACTTTACTAACACGTACATACTGCTTCCATCAAATTCTGACAACGCTTGGGGGACCAATAGAGCAGCGGCCCGAATGCCTTCAGCCCATGAGTCTAGTACCAGGTACTTCAGTAGTAGAATGACGATATACCACTGTACCCTTGTAGCTCATGCCTGGTAGTAAATTGTGCCAGGTACCAAGCATGCACTCCCGGCGCTTATTATCCCCTTGTCTATGTATGCTGCTGTGTACCGTTTTTTAGCCCTATTTTTCTCTAGGCGAGTTGCTACGTTACGTGCGGCCGCCTATATTTTTGGGGGCCCTTTCGATATCTGAAGCCGCAAATCTCCTTATTTGTTGTGCGTTCCAGCAGCGCACAGTAGTTGATGATATACCAGGTAAACCCTTTTAGGAACAAACACTCAAATACTAAGTATTAATAGTTTGTCCCAAACGTGGTGCTGCAGCACCAAGAGGATCAAGAGTGACAATTAGCCAGGGCTCTTCACGGCTCATGACCGGGTAGGGTCAGGAATTTTTTGGAATCAAACGGTTCGGGTCAAGAGGTTTCCAAAATCTCACAGGTCGGGTCGGGTCGGGTCGGGTCGGGTCGGGTCACCCCTACCCGACCTAACCCGACTCGACCCGCGAGGCTTGACCCGAACCGTAAGAAGCACTGCTAATGCCCACCAACAGCGCGACCTCCTATTAATATTAATAATATCAATGGCTAGAGCTACTCGTACCCTATACCATATAACGCGTCCCTGCGCCGTCTGTCGGCCGTCCGCGTGTCTGATCGAAACAGGCTGCGTGAAGAAACACGCATCGTGAAGATGGTTCTCAGCAACATGTCCATCGGCATCAGCAGCCCCTTCAGCTCCGACCTCATCTCGACCACCAAGTTTCGCTTTATCAAGGCGCCGAGGCTGGAGATGAGCGCGGCGAGCAAGGCGGAGGATTCCAAGCGACGTAAAACACAGGTGCGCGGCAAGCTCGGCGGTGGAGGGAGGGGGGGGGGCGGGGGTACTCATGTCATGTATGGCCGTAGTTGTATGACCATAGACCCTCGCATCCTTACAGTGCCGGGATGGACGAGGGGGGGGGGCACACTCATTGGTTGCTTGCCTTATTCATTTGACCATTGACCATGCATCCCTTTCAAGACGGAGCACCGTTCCTGCTCCTGATAGAGACATCTCCAACCGGAATGGAGGGAAGGGTTAAGGAGGGAGATGCCAAGCGGCACCATTTGGCGCGAGTATACGCATGTCATGCATGGCCGTAGTCGTATGACCATAGATCCTCGCATCGCTGCAATGCGGAGATGAAAAACTGAACCGTTCGGGGCGACCCGTTTTCGCAGTATATTTGTCGCTGATGCAGTTTTAGTGGGCAGTTTTAGTGGGATGTGTGTCGCGGCAGCCGTTGCCTGGCGTTGGTTCGCGTGAAGTAAGGCGTCTTTAATTTTCGTGTAAATTCCTCGCTATTGTAGTTACAACAAAATCTTCAACGATGTCGAAGACCTGCACGCTCTCTGGCGCGCGCCCGAAGAGCCGGCGAATCGGAGTTGTCCGCGTTCTGGCGGATGACACGGCGATTGGGTTGGGTTGGGTTCGGTTGGAAACCCTTGTGGGAGGGTAGGTGAGTAAAGAGGAGAGTAGAAAGAGTAGAAAGAAGGGGACAGGGGTGGAAAGGAGGGAAGGGAAGTGGAGAGGAGGGGGGGTGCAGGGGGTGGTTCGTACGGTATCTCTCAACAGTTTTCCGGTCGTTTGTCGACTCTGGTGAGGTGCCGCTTGCCTTTTACTCCCCCCCCCCCCCCCCCCTCTCCTTGCGTGCACCGGACGCGTTAAACAGGAGGAAGATAGCGCATTCGGAACATACGCCGGCGCGGGCGGCAAGCGTCTAGTGTACCGGGAACGTACTCCGGCGGGAAACTACCGCATCATCGAGCGGACCGTGGACGAAGCAATGTCTCGGGAGCAAATGCTAGACATGCGCGCAACAAAAAAGGCCGACAGACATTGTAACTAGAGGAGGAAAGGAGGTAGCGATGGGAGAATACAACCGGGTGGATCTATTCCGGTAGCTGATAGATGGTGAACGTGGCATCGTTTTGCTCCGGTGGTATGGTATGGAGGCGCGGGGGGGGGGGGGGGGGGGGGTGAGGCAAGTGTGGCAACCTCTGCTTGGCTACCGGAATTGAACCTGATCGGCAGTAAATGTACATATGAGGGAAATTGTGTAAATGGTTGGGCGTTCCCTTCACGGGGACAGTCCGAAGGTCTAATTTCACCGCACGTTTTCAGGGCTGCCGTTTGAGGTCCCGTGGACGTTTGTCACAAGCGAGCGCGGACCGCGAGGAATTGTTGTGCGACGGAAGCTTTCCAACCGTTTTTTTAATGCCACGAATGCTGCACTGTACTCGTATATAGGTCTATTTTTTTTTCAAACCCTTTCGCACTCATCACCGCCGTAGAGAAAGGTTGTTCAAGGTGGTATACACACGAAAACATGTTACCTGGTATGTACCCCGTTGTGGGCCTCTCTGCTGTAAGCACTTGTTTTGTCCCACAGGTGGCAGCTGGAGAGGCTAAACTTCTACTTGCTACGTGAACGTTTCAAAAGGTGTTTATGGTGACCACGGGCTAGATTGGGCAATTTCCCGGAGTCAATCAAGTGGACACCAAATGTCTTTCGGGTGTCTTGCCACCGAACCTATTGGAAAGAAGGGGATTTTGTTCCCCCTTCAAGTGAGTCGTTCGTGACCTGTACCAACCCGGTTCGTGTCCGACCTGTTCTCAAGTAGTAATCTTGAAGCTATCCCACCATCACCCGCCATTTGCCAGCCATTAGTTTCAGCTCCTCGGGCGCCCCTGTGCGTTGAGTAACCTAACATATGCCTAGCCAATTATCCGGGAACACCTCGATTTCCAAGTAAGCTGAACAAAATATCCGGGAGCAGACCTTTTTTAAGTGAATTTTTCGTTGGCCACCTTTTTTTCTGACGACACATCGCCGAAGGCCCGCATCTTTGTGTCCCTCAAAACGTAGAAGCCCACTGTCCCGAAACTATCGAGGGAGGGCAACATACAAAACATAGCCAAATTTCGTGACCACGTAAACGCCGCGCGTAGCCAGCTATCGCTCCCACTCGTTGATGATCAGAGAAAGAGACGAGAGTGCGTTATTTTGCATTGGTCGCTTCTTCCAGTCGAGTGAGATATTTGAACGAATAAGGAAGATAAAAAATGCCGCAACAACCCCGGATAGACCTCCCGCGTGTCATTGCAGGGAAAACATCAACCCTCAAGCTTTCGTACACATACACACACGATCGCGCAACAGCCTACACATCTACAGTAACATAGGAATTCACACTGTTACATACCGGTACCTGGTATACGATAGACTGCTGTCACCCCTGCTGACGGATGGAAGTTCGGGGGGTTCAAATTCTGAGGAAAACTAACAAGGGACTTTTATGATCCTTCTTGCGTCGCTAAAAAGCGCGAGTCGGCAAACTTTCGATGAACATCCAAGAGCTTGGGGGAAACTGAACCTTATCCGCGATAAAAACGAAGGGAGAAAAGGAAAGACCCCAGTGAACACTGCTTGTCCTGGAGGTCGCCGAGCGTAAGCTTCAACCAGGTAGTAGTTGAGTTGTTTCCCCATCCCATGCATCAGCTTCGCCCTTTTCTTTCCCTCTAATTCCTCGTCGTAACTCACATCCGGGGTCACATAGCAGTCTCCCCCCCCCCCCCCACTACAGTTGGTGCGTTGCATTTCGGCCGCGACAGGACTTCAACCGCCCTTCCTTCCTTCGTCGACTCGAGGTGGAAAAAAAAAGGGATGAACAAAAATAGCTGATATCAGCGTACTGATTTGTTTACAAACATCTATATGATGTGACACCACGTCGCAAGTAATACGCGACAACGGAGCCGGGCGGCATGTCGGCGTACGTATATACCCACGAAAAAAGAAAACAGAACAGGGAAAACGTCAACAAGATCGGCGCCCGCCGCAGGCTCCTCAGAACCCGTCGCCGCCACTCGCGGAATCGCTCGGGCGCTCTCGTCGAGAAACGTGCAGATCGAAGACTCCATCTGTTGAATAAAATTACACGTGTTCTGCGTCGGCAGGGACACAGAGCCAATAACAAGCGTCGGGGCGCATCGTACCTCATGTCGCCCAAAACACGAAAAAACGGCCGACAAAATATCTAGTACATAAAAAACTACTGTATATTTATGTCTTTCGAACATCGAAACGAGGGTGGTGCTCTCCTCTATATATGTACATACAGTACGCTACACCTCTCACTCACGAACGTCCACAGGGGTGCCTGCCAGGTTCGCCTGTGCCCCTTGATTGTACCGCCTCGTTACACACAAGTTGAAGGTCGCCGGAGCTCCTCCACTCCGTTCCGTGAAGACCCGAGGCAGCAACCCACCTCGGTGTGTTCTCAACACAACCACACAAGAGGTGAACTGCCAGGGTCTCCGCCCCACAATATCGGTTTCAGTTCACACCGGGCTAAAAAAAAACACGAAAAAAACTCTCCGGGTATGTCTGTCTGCAACCGTACACTACGGCGCCCTGCTTGACTTCTTGTCCGCTCTCGCCCCGCACTACGAGCACCACTTTAGTAGTGCTGTTGCCGTCCGCACACACCCATACCATGCTGTACAATGTCTTGGGCCATACCACGCTGTCCGGGAGTGAAAGCACCGCTCAGGTCTTAAATGAATACCCCCACCAGTCCTTAAATCTTGGGGACAAAGTGGTATCGCACAACACGATACTGAGAGCACAAACAACAAAACAACAAAACCACACCGGGACAGCAGTCAGTGTCCTCCCGAAACAAGGTGTGGCAATTCCCCCCCGTTGCCGGTGGCAGGAGAAGCTATAGATAATCACTGAAGCCATGACGCAGGAAGGTTACGCCTGGGCCGGCACAACCATCGGCGTCACATCGAAGGACTCGCTCTTTAGCACGCTCTCTCCCTCTTCCTGCCCCTCCTCCTCGTCCTCCTCTTCCTCCTCCTCCTCCGGCCGCAGCTCTGGGAGATCGCACTGGTTTCACGGGAAGGTGGACGGAGCGAAAGGGCGTCGCAACCGGACGATATCATAGGGGCATCAATACGTACTCGAATCGAATTCAAATAATATCAAAGCTGGAGTATTGCTATCATGTCTGCCATCCGACGAGGTTCATCACCGGGGCGCTCTAGATACCCCCCTGGGCCGATACGCCTTCCGAACACCAGAAAAATATCCCCCCCGGGGGGGCCCACACAAAAGTGCTGCAGTACCGATATCATTCGGCAGCGCACATCATGGAGATCGACGACAACCACGGACAGGCGCGGAGCCCTTCCTCCCGGGCGGTCCATCACCGTGGGCTGAACACTGCTGTGACCCTGGAGAAGCCGGCTCCCTTGACACGGTCGGCTGGCGCGTCTTTAGCCAAGAGCGGAACCACGATCGCTTCGCTTTTCGTCCGTCCGTAAATCACCCTTGCTACGCCTGCCCCTCCAGCCCCGGCAGCAGTGCTAGACGAGCCAGCCACGGCAACGCGTGCCACGCCAGCAAGTCCTGCGCCAGCCACAATGTCTGCGCTCCCGGCACAGCTCGTCGCGCCTCGATCCCCGGCATCAGCAGCGCCAGCTCCGCCGGCAGCAGCAGCGCCAACCCCCCCCCCCCCTTGTTATCACCTCCCTGCTGCCATGCGCGGTGTGCCAACTATTACTCCTTGTACCCCTATCACCCCCCGGCGTTATTACTCCCCACTAGACACCACCCCCCGGTGGTAAATGTCCCAAAACTCGAATACAATATGCCCATCATCCCCCCCGGTACGTTAGATACCACCCCACCAACGGAAACTACCCCGGGTGGTATAAAAAGCAAAACACGATTTGCAAGTAGCTATCCCCCGGCGTGGTTCATTACGTCCTACGTACGTATACGTACCAGGTATGAATGATACTGCTGCTGTAGCTGCTGCGGAAGATATTACCGGTACTCCCGCTCTTGTAATACTTACACAGCTGTACTACAGTAGTGTATCAGGCACACAACACCAACGTGCAATCGATGGCCAATATGGCCGTAATAAAATACCACGTAGGTTTTTTACTGCTGTGTTATAGGCCCTCTGAAAGATGTACTCATGACATCACTCTCCTTGTGACAGCAATAATAGTTATTCGGAGATTTGGTACGGAGATCTGGGTTTGGAGCGGAGATCTGGCGGGACATTGCGGGAATACTGGAGGATACGTATGGGAATTTGGCTTTGAAATCTGGGTTCACTTGACCAAGGTGGGCCCCTTTTCGTGTTTGTGTGGGCTCGCGCCGTTCCCACTTCCTCTTCTACAGTCTATTCAACGTGCACGATAATATACACGAACGAACAGGCCGATCTTGGCCACCTGCCTTCATTCCGAGAGCCCTGTCAACTGGGCCGACAGCGCCATTCACGATTTACCAATTACACGAGTGTCTCGTGATCGTGGGTGAGTGTTGTGAGGAACCGCAGCCTGTGGTTGGCAGGATACATGTAGACATGTCTTTTACATACGACGTCTCCGCTTAGTATGAGGGATGGGACGCCATTCCCTCCTCGGCCCAGCAAAAGGAGGGAAACCTTCTCCACCCCAGTTCCAGCGCCCTCCAGCGTCCTTGTCCATGTTCGCCCCACCACCACCTTGCTGCTCCACTCTCCTTCGTGGCCTTTTCCTGCGTTATTATAACCCCGAGCGTCATTGCTCGGGCCAGCTGGTGTGCCAGATCTTGTCCACCGGATGTCAGCCGCGGTTCATCTCGTGCATGTGCTGCCGATGACTCTGCTCGCGTGTCCGCCCCGTGTGGTAAGCCTACGTTGGCCCCGAGCGTCATTGCTCGGGCCAGCTGCCAGCTGGTGTGCCAGATCTTGTCCACCGGATATCAGCCGCGGTTCATCTCGTGCATATGCTGCCGATGACTCTGCTCGCGTGTCCGCCCCGTGTAGTAAGCCTGGCGCAGGAATGTCGGACCGCGCTGACGCGGCTTCCTCCTGCAGCTCTTGTTCTTTTTGTTGTACATGGAGAAGCTCCGCCTCCGCTGCTTCCCTGGCGTAGTGCGCCTCCCTGATCTTCTGCTGGGCCGAGGAGGGGATGGCGTCCCACCCCTCCTACTAAGCGGAGAAGTCGTATGTAGAAGACATGTCTACATGTATCCTGCCAACCACAGGCTGTGGTTTCTCACAACACTCACCCACGATCACGAGACACTAGTGTAATAGGTAAATCGTGAATGGTGTTGTCGGCCCAGTTGACGGGGCTCTCGGGACGAACAGGCCGATCTTGGCCGCCTGCCTTCATTCCGAGAGCCCCGTCAACTGAGCCGACAGCACCAGTCACGATTTACCAATTACCCTCTTTACAGGGCACGTGCCCGTGCACACGTACGGGCGAGGTGGCGTCATTCCTTACCCCAATGGCAGGCACGTAGCCGCAGGAGGACCACAAAATTCAAAAGCGCGAACGGGGAAGCTACTGCTGCATTGCAGCATTGCAGCCACCTCACACGCGAAGGAGACAGGACCTACACAACACTGCTTGACGCAGCGTCAAGGCTCGTTAGGCTCACTTATAGGAGAGGTATATATCACAGAGAAACAACCTACAGAGGGGGCAACCGCGCACCTCGTTGAAAACGACCCTGATCTGCAGCGTACAGCTCGGACACGGAGCGGTGTCTTCGCCGTCGTACAGGTCCTCCAAAGAAATCTCAAATTTGTCGCCGCAAGGACACTCGTAGTAGTACATCTGCTCCGAGTCTTCGTAGGTCATCTCGGCCAGAGGCACCTCTTCGTACACAATCGAGGACATCTCTTACTGCTCGCTGATGTGACTGTGAGGTGGCAATACAGCATCCAGCAACCAACAAACAAACAACCGAGCCTGGTAAGGGTTTCAGTTGTATGTTTTGGCGTTTACAACTAGGTATTTTAGGACGCGGGAATCTCGCTGTGGAGAGGTGTTCTTGCCACTGTACCCTCTCACGTACGGGACGGAAAGGCGATTGAGGCATTCAAACCCGCCGTAGGTGGCTTGGATAATTACTGCGGGCACTTGGGCCGCCGTGGTGCCGAATTAAATCGACGGGACGGCGCGAACAGCAACCCAAAGGTTTGCTCTATTTTCTGCTCGCATCTTCCCAAGATCCCCGTGTTTTTGGTATAGTTGCAGTGTGAGCGACCTGCGTCGAATATGGGCTGCTTCACCGCCCCTCTAGACAGTCCTTGGCGCTCTTCTCCGTGCTCACCCACACTCTCACGAAAGCCTTCTCCGCGATCAAGCTTCGCTCTTTCTTCCCGCCCAAGTGTACGTGTCTCTATCGCATTGCTCATACTGATGGAGGATCTGATTTGTGTCACGAGGCCGAATTGAATTTTTGGTGTACTTCTGTATTTGCCTAATGTACGAGTACTGCTGCTGCTGCTGCTGCTGCTGCTGTTGCTGCCCGACTCACATCCAACATCACCTGCTATGATCTTCTTCTACTAGTGGGGCCTTGAACGGCTTGCCGTACGCATCGCATCTGCTGCCATAATGTCGTTTAGATTAATCTCCATCTCAATTCCGTTTAGATCCATCTCCATCTCTGCCCTTATCCCCCCACATATGCCACGTCCTCTTCGCTCGTCTATCACTACACCCAGACCGAGACAGGTGTCATAAGAGGCAACAGGTAACCCTATTCGAGAGGCCTTGGTGGCAGCAGAAGGCGCTATGAGTGAAATTAAGCCGGCGGCCTCGGCGTACCAGCTGTTCCAGAAGCAAAAGCACGCCGAGGTCAAGGCTTCCCTAGAGGTATGGTATGATTTTTCACGAAGTAGGAAGGCACCACAGCAGTCGGACAATCGGAGGGGTCTACGAGTTATCCTTCCCACCTATGATTACCGCCCTCGGATGCACCTCTACTCGTAGCACAGCAAAAGCTGACTAATTCCAAGTGATTTGGGTCCAAAAATAAAAAGTACCTGGTATGTTTGCAAGTCGAAAGTGCATCACAAGGATAAGGATACGATTGCGTTTTATTTGAGCTGCTTGCTCGTGGCACTTGCTTGCTGCAGTGCTGCGGTGATGCCGGAGAAGTCAGCACCGCGGTCCCTATGCTATACTGCTGTACCATACCGCAACGGTTCTGCGACAGCGCCCGGTTGAGACGGTTCACTTAACGAGTACAGGTATCGTAGGTGGGCGGTGTTGAATACGGAAAATAGGGGACGGAAACAGGCATGCATGGATTCTTATGGCCGTAAAGTTCAACGCGCTCACCAACGCCACTGGCAACGCCAAACGAAGCTCGTGCAGCGCAGGACCACCTGTATTGCCAACGCAACACCCCCCCCTTCTTTCTTACGTAGCTCACTGCAACTGGACCAATTTCTTCCAGGCGTCTCTTTTTCAGTTCGCAGGAACGGTAAACAGAGCAGCAGCAGCATTAGCAGCAGCAGCATCAGGAGCATGAGCAATAAAGCAGTTCACAGCACCTAGACATCATACACGCGCAGGCTACCGTCCCAAACATACGCAGCGGTGGGCGAAAACATGCCCGCTCCTGCTGTTGTCCGGCCAGGCTTCCGTCCCAACAGGCATCTCTGTCTGTTCGCGTATCATGCTGGTACAATTCCTTGATTGAGTGATGTGAGACTCCCTCCGCGTTAGAGCTGCGCTTGTCCTTTTTTTCTTCTCCTTCGGGCTTCCGTCCGTTATTTTCCATCTTGAAAGAGTGTCGTGTGGGCGTTGGTCGTGATGTGCCGGAGGCTTTCGTTCATAGGACCGCTCCGTCGCTGCCCTTTCGTGTGCGGAACATGATGTCCATCTTTGCTATCGACCCACCCCTTCAACGTAGTTTCGGAGAAGAGTTCGGTCTACTGCTGTATGTATATACCTGTATGTACCGGACGCACAACCTATTAGGGCAGCTCAGTCGTCTCGGCTCTCGCCGTGCCGTCGTCACCTGCTCATATATGTCACGGCCACGTGATCATGCCGTGTCATGTGCTGGCCGCAACCCCTACAGCACGTACGTACTGTAGAAGGCCACTTAATTCGCTGTGAAAAAAGTACGAAACACATTGCCGCTGCTGTCGCTCTGAAACGGACTTGTCTACGTACATACTCGGTACCTGGTATATACTACCACCCTGTGTCTCAGTAGAAGGAACGTTTTGATTCATTGTTATTAATAGTATACAAAGGTCCGTATAACCGTATCACACATCACACGGGTGATAAGAGAACACACACCTCTGCAATGAATTTCAGAGCCGGTTTCCTCCAAAACCACGGAGGCACACACACCAGAAATGACAGCTTTGGGAAGATCCCGTCGTGTCTTTACTATAGGCGTACTTTGTATGTATGTAGGCGTTTGCGCTCTCTCCCCGTTGTCGAAAAAAAGGACTTTGAAAATCGTCCGAGGGGTTGCGTGTGTCATACTATATACGGGTGAACGTAGTAATCAGCTGACCCGACCCGTTTTTGAGGCATGTTGACTTGACCCGACCCGCGATATTTTGAAAGCCTCTTGACCCGACCCGACCCGACCCGTGAGATTAGAACATCTCCTGACCCGACCCGACCCGCCACCTTCCGATTGACCCGTGAGACACGGGTTTCATGCGGGTCGGGTCACCTTGACCCGCGAGACCATTTATCTTGACCCGAAGGTTCGACCCGCGGATCTGGCTGATGGGTCGGGACTTCAAAAACAATTTAATATTCATTTTAGTGCCTCGCAGCGATATATAACCTGACTATAGTGGGTATAGATCGATGCGGGCATGCGTATACGAATTTGACGGTGTTTTAATGTTTTAATGTGATACCAAAGGAGTACTGTTAAGTATTGCTACGAGAGAAGCCGTTGGGTCAGAGAGCGGGAAGTGATTTAAGAGTCGGATCCGCGAGCCGAATGCGCGGGTCCGACCCGCGGGTCGGTAGAAAACAACTCGCGGGTCATGCTGGCCCGACCCGCGAGTGACCCGCTTCTCGCGGGTCATGACCTGACCCGACCCGTGAGATTTTCATCACCTCTTGACCCGACCCGACCCGACCCGTGAGATTTGAAAAAATCTTGACCCGACTTGACCCGACCCACGAGATTCGAAAACCTCTTGACCCGACCCGACCCGACCCGACCCGCGACATTTTGAACACCACGTGACCCGCGAAAAGCCCTGCAAAATACTGGAATATACATGTTTTTGTCTATATGAGGGGTTCTGACTACCAGGTATTAATAGTATGATCCCCGGTAGCAATATATACCAGTACAACGCACCGCACAGCAGTGTACTATGTGTGTATTGTATTCATATGATAGTTCATGCATTTAGTGCTGGACCTGTGTTCGGAACTATTAACACCAGTACCTGGTGTGTATAAAATCACCTGGTACACAAGTATAGGTATAAATATGAGTGTAACCCCTCTATAAGTGCACCCGCGTTTTTGGCAGACAAACTACTTGAAGTTAGTATAGGTATTTGCTTACAGTTGGTACGCGTTAGTAGTGCAGGGGTTTATCCTACTAATATTTGTAATTTGTACTGCTGCTTGTATTGTCGTTGGTTGATGATCCGATCGATTAATGTTATTTCTAGGCGAAGAATCAGACCGCCGACTTCGGGGACGTTCAGAGGGAACTCAGCTCGCGATGGAAGGAGCTGTCCCCCGAAAATGCCGACCGCATCAAGTTCGAGCGCATGGCGGGAGAGGACAGGGCTAGATTTTCGAGAGAGAGCGCCGTCAAGGACCAAGAGGTGCGGGCAACAGAGCAGTAAGGAACCCTTTCAGTTTTCTACCACTATCAATATAAACCTGATACGACGTAGTTTTTAGCTGTCGCTGGGAACTCGCTCAGCAGGATATTCGTAGCTGTCGTGAATTTGTGGGCGTTGGTGGATCGCGGTCAGTCGGTCGCTTCGACCATCCCGAAAGGGATCCCTAGTTTTGGCGCCACTTTAATTAGAAACCCGCATTCGCTCTAGATACCAGTACACACATCAAACAAACCATCTAATTCCGTTGCATGATCTAGATCTTTCAGGGCAGATAGATACATTCCTGATCTCTATATGATCTGTATGATCTGTAATATATGTATGATCTGTATGATCTAGCTCATGTTGCCGGGTGAGAGCCGTGTAATCTGCAGGATCTAGCAATGGTGTCCTGGGTTCGATCTGTAGCACACAGATCGTGCACAACAGCTCATGAAGGCAGGTTAGGATCTACTGTAGGTCATCCAGATGATGATCTACAGTAGATAGATAGATCGTGATCCGTTCGACGAGTGCGAAAGGCTACGTTGCGAAAATCGCACGTGGCACGTGAAAGCGCTATCAATACGAAACCTTCAGGTGGCCGAGGCCCAGGCGGCGAGGCGGGCGGAGAGGGAGAACCTCACAACGGGCAGCCGAATGCGAGGGCGGCCGAAAGGCGAAGAGACCAAGCCCAGGGCTAAGAAGATGGGCCCCCCGAAGGAGCTATCGGAGGAGGATAAAGCGCGCAGGCAGGAGCGGCAGGTGGGGTGGAGCGGCGTGCGCCGGGGACCGGGGGGGGGGCAGGGGTGGGGAGGGATGTGAGGAGTGTGGTTCTGTGTGGTGTGATGTGTGATGTAGTGTGGTGTGTCGTGATTTGCTACGTTATTAGGTGTTACGTCAATGCCATATTGTATCATGTGTTTTTTTTGTGATGTGATGTGATGTGATGTGATGTGATGTGATGTGTTTGGACATGATGTGCTTTGATGTGATATGACGTTATGCTGCCTTCCGCGTCTGTTGCGTGTCCCACGCCGTGGTCGGCGTGGGCTCCTGCAGCGCGGTCGCCGCCTCCCCCTGGTGGTGGCAGCGAGGGCGCAGTGGATTGTGCCGGGTTTGGTTTTGTTCGCTGACTGCACGTCTGTTCGTGTGTGTTTCGTGTGTGTATTGGCAGGAGTTGAAGCAGAAGGAGAAGGCGGACAGGAACGCAAGGACACGAAAGGCGGAGTCGCAGCAGAACTCCATCAAGGATGAGATCGCGAAGCAGGTATACACACGACGATCGGCCACCCGACCGCGATGGTGCTGGTGTACTTTCGGTGTCTGCCGGCAGCCCGCGGGCACCGCTTGGGCCGAGGCTATCTTGTACTGCACCGCCTTTTTTACTGCTGCTGCTGTTGTTGTTGGTGGTGTTGGTGGTGGTGGTGGTGGTGGTGGTGGTGTAGCTGTTGTTGGCTGCTGCTGATGCTGCTACTGCGTACTTCTGCTGTTGTCACTCTTTTTTGCTGTGGGTGCTTTACCTTCAACGTGGCAATATGCCGCAAATCCAATGTTGTGCTCGAGCGGCCGTAGTTGTCAATGTAACGATACTAGCGTTTCCAGTCCGTTTTACCAGGAGTTGTTGTACTTGCCTGCGAGGTGGATGCCCGCTCTAACCAGTGTTGCTGCCCTTCGCCTACTTTTTGCTGCGAGGCAGATATTATAAGCACCGCTTCCAGTGTTGTTTTTCGTTGTTCTTTGCTAAGCACTGCGGCGTCGAACCTGCTTGTGTTCCGTCCGCTGACCGTAAATCGACCATACCCTCTGGGTATTTGCTCTTGTCGGATTTCGCTCGCCCTGGTGGTCGACAGGCGTCGGCGAGGCTGCAGTACCTGCTCAAGCAGAGCGACATATTCCAGCACTTTGGGTGAGATACGGCGCTAATCTTCGGGGTTTCGTAGAGAAATAGAGCTTATGCCTGTGGCCACTGCTGGTGAAAGCGTTCCGTCGCTTTGAGACCAATCCGCTATGGGCTGGTCTAGTGTCAACACATACGTATAGTCTGCTACGTCTATAGGTGGTCACGCTGTCGACATCAAGAGTAGAGTATGCTGTCTGATGTCTACCTCGAATTTTACCTGACGTTTTAGGCTTCCGCGCGGCGTGTTACTGTATTGCCTGCTGTAGTGTTTAGTACTCCGCCGGCGGATGGAAGCAAAAATAGAAGTTATTGCTGTATTGTCCAGAAGTCCCCTTCAAATATCTCCTCTGTTGTGGTCAGTCTCCCGCAGAGCCTGCCCCACGCGATTTGCTGCAGCCGTAGTCCAGCGTGAATAAAAAATGAACCTCACGACGGGAGCCGCACCCTAATGCCTTTAGTACTTCAGTCCCGTCTTGGGGTCAGGCCACTCGAATTCCAAGTGGTTTGTCCCCAAAACGGGACTGCGGCTTGTCCTTGAAGTTTTTTTTTTCAAGTAATTCCTGTTGGAATCCGCCCCTGATGTTGGTTAAGGGAAAACATGCACATGCTATGGCAAGGGTAAAAAGTAACACCTACCTTTTCGCCTTCTGAGGCTCCTCACTTGAAGACCTCCACACCTCAATACCTGCAGTAACCCAAAACTGGTTGTTGAGAAAAATTGTACAGGCTTGACCCGGTGAGCGCCGCACTCCCGTTGTGGGGACAAATTACTTGAAATTAGTATAGGATTTAGGCACGTGTACACCGCAGTGCTAAAAAGAGGGTCGACGCCGATGAACAATACCATGGCCTACCACTGCTGCGGGGGAAAATATTTACAGCAGTAGGCCCGTTTAGTCAGTAATATGAACACCAAGCGGTCGGAGCGGTGGGTGGTGCTGAACGGGAAAAAAATAATGTGCAACACATGTGGGGGCCCAAGAAATGGTACTTACTATGGATAAGAGGGACGTGTGCTGCAAGAGGAGTGGAGTGTAGCACTTTTTGTCGACAAATATTTTTCATGAATGGCGGGGCCTCCTGAACCCAAAATCGTCGGGATTCCACGTTTTTTGTTTTTTTAAGAGGCATGCTTTTGTGTACCTAGGCCATGGGATTGCCCATCAACCTGTGCACCTTGATTTTTCTTGCAAGTCAGTTTCTGGGCGACTGCTGTCTAATATCAACAGTACAAGAGCTCCCCAAGCGGGGAGCCTTTCCCGTCAACCATTGCACTTTGATTTTTCTTGGAAGTCTCTTTCTGGGCGACTGACTTACTATTAGTAACAGCTCGAGAGCTCCTCTAGCCTCGGGAAAAAAAATTTGCGCCTTTATGTAGTGTAGCATGCGGCCTCTGTGGGCGGAAATATCAGGAGCGCCTTTTAGTAGACGTTAAACACGAAGGCCAAGCGGTCCGTCGTTTTTCCGCCCAGGTCGTGCCCCTCAATTGAGGCGCTCCCGTCAGTCAGGAGTAGGTCGGCCTGAAAGTGCCACCACTGTGGCCGGAAATAATAGAAGGTGGTCGGAAATATTAGGAGCGTCTAGACATGAATAGGAATAGCATGCATCCAAACTACTTGGAATTAGAGGGGGGGATACATGTTTCAGTACTAAAAGGGTCAACTTGAGCACCCCCCCGGTCCCCGGTCCCCCCCCCCCCTGCCCGGTCGGTGAAACCCCGACGTGCTCCGTCCTGGCATTGTAGGGATGCGAGTGTCTATGGTCATACGACTACGTCCATGTATAACGCAACTACACCTGCCCCCCTTCCCCCCCCCCCCCCCCCGCCGCCTGCCCATATTCTTAACCTGGCGCTGTAATTTTGTTAGCGTCGGCAAAGAGTCCGCGC
Source organism: Nereocystis luetkeana (assembly GCA_031213475.1). Lineage (NCBI taxonomy): Eukaryota > Phaeophyceae > Laminariales > Laminariaceae > Nereocystis > Nereocystis luetkeana. The sequence continues at coordinate 3,320,101 of JARUPZ010000027.1, read as the reverse complement.
AAGCAGAAGAGGCTAGACGGAAGGAGGCCGAGGCTAGCGCCGCTTCGGGGTCAGGGGGCGCCAGCCCCGGCAAGCGGAGGCGCGAGTCGAGAGGGAGGGCCGCGGCTGCTGCTGCGGCGGCGGCAGCGAGTACGAGCGGCGAGGAGGAGGAAGAAGAGGAGGAGGAGGACACGTGAGTCGTACGGCGTTATGGGGGGGGGGCAGGGAGAGAGGGAGGATGAAACTGAGGAAGGGAGGGAGGGAGAGCGGAAGGAGGGGGGGGGGGAGAGGGGGATAGGGGAGGGGGAGGGGAGGGAGAAGGAAGGGGGGAGGGAGGGAGAGGGGGAGGGTTTGCAGCTGGGCATCCATCGATCGCGGGATTCGAGAAATGGTAGGGGACGACGGGGAGCAGTTCGACGGGCCACGTCAGTCGACGTTTAAAACGAAATGTTCAGTCGCCGTCGAGCCCCCGCCCCCCCCCGTCCGCCCCTGTTTTTGTCTGGCTTTTTTGTTTAAGTTCTAGTCGAAATCATTATTATTTAATAGTGTGTCGCGTTCGATGTTACGCCTGTCGCGGTGTTCCGTGGTATTCCATGCTGCGAATAGGAAGCTAGTACAAACACACGCCTCCATCTATACATCGGCTTGTTCTGTGTTCCGTCCCACGTGTTCGCCGATGCGTGTTCCTGTTGTGGGTGCATGCGTGTAACTATTTTGTTCATTTTCGTGTCACTCGCACATGCGCCAAGTGAATCATGCATTTGGTCGTGTGTTTTAGTTTTTTGTTCGTTCTTCTTTTTTGTTTTTCTTTGCGCGTATGCTTGATTCGTTCATTTTGTTGGTTCATGTGGTGGTGGGGTTTGCTCGGGTGTACATCCCACGTCCTCGTTGATGTGTGTTTTTGTGTACCTGCGTAAAACGAGACGTGCATTTCGTTGCCCGTTTTGTTGCTGCTGTTGTCGTCGTCGTTGTTGTTGTTGTTGTTGTTGTTGTTGTTGTTGTTGTTGTTACCTGCCCCCCCTCCGAAGCGAGACGACCTTCTTGACGAAGCAGCCGGACTGCATCAAGTTCGGGACGATGCGGCACTACCAGGTGGAAGGGCTGAACTGGATGATACGACTCAACGAGAACGGAATCAATGGTGACTGCACCCACCACAGTATCGTCTATCGATTGCAGTATTATTTTTACGGGGGACCATAGTTAATAGGACCAAATATTGTTAGTAGAAATGGTTAAATAGATAGGTTTTTTATGTGTACCACAGGTCCTATTAACTATGGTCCCCCGTAAATAATAGTCATTTTTTAACAGGGCTCTTCGCGCGTCATGACCTATTAATAGGAAGTTTTTCAAATCTCACGGGTCGAGTCGGGGAGGGGAGGGGAGGGGAGGGGAGGGGAGGGGCAGCTCATGTACAGATCATATGGATCATCTACAGATAGATCATCTAGATCCTAAACTGCCGTTATGATCTATTAATAAAGTAAACATGTTCTAAATAATGCAGACTAATACAGTTCCCACCCGGCAACATGAGCTAGATCCTAGATCTTACAGATCAAGGATGTGTGTATCTGCCGTGAATGATGTAGATCATGAAGTGGGGATCTGTTCTTTCGATCTGCCTGACGTGGGTAGGTTCGTTCTTTTTTGTTATTGTCCTTGTTCTTGTGAAAAAAATCGCTATCCTAGGCGATAGAGATGGTGGCCACAAAAGACGAAACAGGAAGGTAAGATGAACAATTTTTTCAAGGTAATACAGTATATGGGAAACACGTAATCAGCGCCCAAATGTTAGAGGTGTCTCCAGTAGGAGTAGGAACGGTGCCGCTGCGTCTCGAAAGGGATGCGTGGTCAATTGCCAAAATTACGGCAAGCAACAAATGAGTACGCCCCTCCCCCCTCCCGCCCCGGGGACTCCCCCGGCTCGACCCGGCCCGACCCGACCCGACCCTATGATAAAGGTATTCTGGCAGACGAGATGGGTCTGGGCAAGACCCTGCAGAGCATCAGCGTGCTGGGGTACATGTTCGAGCGGAAAGGCATCAGCGGGCCGCACATCATTCTCGTCCCCAAGAGCACCCTCTCAAATTGGCTGAACGAGCTCAAGCGCTGGTGCCCCGCCCTCCGCCCCCTTCGCTTCCACGGGACCAAGGCAAGCCAAGCTGGGAGGGAGGGACGGAGGGAGGGAGGGAGGGAGGGAGGGAGGGAGGGAGGGAGGGAGGGAGGGAGGGAGGGAGGGAGGGAGGGAGGGACGGACGGACGGAGGGAGGGGGGGCAGAAGGGGGGGGAGAGGGGAGGGAGGGATGGAAAAAGAGAGGTGGAAAGGGGGGGGGGGGGGGGGGGAGGGGGGGCGGGGAAGGGGGAGGGATGGAAGGAGGAAAGGAGGGAGGGAGGGAGGGGAGATGTACTCAATATCATACTTGGAGGGGGGAGGTGGGGGAGGGCGGGCAGGAGGGGGGGAGTTTTTTTTTTACAATTCTCGTACCGAGCCCTGTAATTCGCTTGTCGTTTTTTTCCGGTGTTCCGTTGGTTGTGTCACAGTGTTGGCCGGTTTTTGTGTTTATGATGAAATTTGGTTGGGGGCTGTAATGCATCTACAATAGCTTGGACTGCAGTTCATATTTCTACGGTGCTATTTGTTACCTGCGGTATCGCCCGTTTTGTGGCCCGTGCTTTCCCACACATTTCGCCGCGGCATCCTGTAGATTTTATTTATAACACCCATTGCCGAGCACCGCCCTCCTACTGGTACAGTATACCAGGTATATATTGGTCCATCGACGAACACGAGGGTTGACAACTGCAGTAGGTGTGTTGATCCATCTACTGCTGCTACTCGTACAGTATTTCAAGTGTTACCATGGGGCCAGGTACTGCTGTGTCGGTCGATCTACTACTTTTTAATATTTACAACGTCTGCTGTGTCAATCGGTCTACCACCGACCGGTTAACTACTGCTGCTGTTAGTGACAACGAAAGGCCGTGTCGGTCGACCTACAGTACTGCTGCTGCTGCTGCTGCTTCTGCTACCGAGTACAGCAGCACCGTACTGTACCAAATCTGCAGTTTCCACCGTTGACCTCGTCAAATGGCGTGTCTTTTTCTGCTGTCGGTACGGTCCGCTTTATGTTTCTTTTTCGGCTCCTTCCCTTGCCATCCTTCCCTTGCCATCCTTGATGGCGGTGGTGATGGCGGTGGTGGCACAGGAAGAACGCGCTACCCTAGTCGAGGAGCGCATAAGGGTGGGCCAAGATCAAGAGGACCGCGACTGGGACGTGGTGAGCACAAACGCACTGTTGATGACGGGAGCAGTAGGTTGGTGTAGTACCACAATAACGGCTCTAGCAACAACACGAAGAAAACGTAGCGGTAGTGTAAATACTCGCGAGGGTAACGGTAACGGTAACGGTAACGGTAGCGGTAACAATAGCGGCAACGGCAGCGGTGACGGTAACGGTAGCGGTAACGGTAGCGGTAACAGTAAAACGATGGCGGCTTTGAGGTGGAAAGGTAACGGTAACGGTAACTGTAGCGGTAACAGTAAAACGATGGCGGCTTTGAGGTGGAAACGGTAACGGTAACGGTAGCGGTAACGGTAACTATAGCGGTAACAGTACAACGATGGCGGCAATAGTAGTGGTAACGGTAACGGTAGCGGTAACAATAGCGGTAACGGTAAAACGATGGCGGCAATCGTAGTGGAAACGCCGACGGTAACTGCGATCGTAACGGCAACAGTCACGGTAACGGTAACGATAGCGGCAATGGCAGCGGTGACACGTAACGGTCACGGTGCTGGTAACGCCAACAGAGCGGCAACAACGGTAACGGGGAAAAAAAGTAGCGGTAATCGTAACGGTAACGGCTCCGTCGCGGCCCTTGTGCTCTTCGCTTCATCCACCCACCAGCGGGAGGGGGCGAACATTTCACCTCTTCCACGGCTCTTTTTGTGTCGCGGCTTGACTCTCATCGTTATTTTTCATTACCGGCTCTGTGGAAATCTAGAATCCGCTCTGCGTCAGTCCGACGTTGCTCGTTTTTTTCCTCTGTTTAATAATTTCGTCGTGTCGTTATTTCGCGTCTTTTTCTTCCGTGACTCCTCTCTCTCCGCCTCCTGTGCCCGCCAGCTGATCACGACGTACGAGGTGGCCAACCTCGAGAAGAGATCGCTTCAGAACATCGCCTGGCGTTACCTCATCATCGACGAGGCCCACAGGCAAGAGGGGGCCGCGGTGTCGGGGCGGTGCGCGACGAGAACTCGGCGCGACGAGACGAGCATGCACCACATGTAGCGCCCACAGCACGTACAGCGCACGTGGCGCGTGTGGCGCATCCAGGACATGCAGCACATGCGATAGACCTCGAAGTATACTTATACAGCACCTTCACACATACGAGTACACGCATGTAACGTACCCATATATACAGCACATACATACAGCACATGTAGCGCATACACCGCATACCGCTCATTCTCCCATACAGCGTACATCACATGCAGTCCATACATGCAGCACATGGGACGCGTAGGTACATCGCATGCAGCACGTACCGCGCAAACAACACACACAGCACATACACAACCGAAGGCAAGACATCTATCTCTCCGCCGAGCGATCACGGTCGCGAGCGATACTTTTTTTTTTCTGTATTTTTTGTTCGGGCAACGGTGTACGTATTTTGAGCGAGTCCGGGTGCAGCGAAACATCACAACATTCGTCGGACGGACAGACAGATCACGATCATCTATTACGGGGGCCATAATAAATAGGACCTACAGTACGCACAAAAGCCTGTACATTTCGCTGTTTTTACCAACAATATTTGGTCCTATTTATTGTGGCCCCCCGTAGTAGATCATCTACAGCAGTTCCTCATTTGCCGCTGTAAAAACGCGTTGTGCAGGTTCGGCATACAGCACTGATCCACCCCAAAAAACTCATCCTGAATCGTAGCAGATGATACTACTCTCACTCGACTACGTGAGAGGTAAGGTCAGACGGATCAGGGATGTAACTGACCTGAAATATCTACAAGCATTCTCTTACGGGGGGGGGGCATAGTAAATGGGACCTACGGTACACTCAAAAACCTATGTATTTACCTGTTCTTACGAACAATATTTGGTCCTATTTACTCTGGCCCCCCGTGGCATTAGATGATGAAGTAGGGATCGATTGTATCTTTCCGGGCTGCGCAGAGAACATCCGTTTGGCGCGAGTACCTTACGAGCGTTTTTACCGGTTAAATTATTTTTCGGGCGATAACGCAACTTGTCGCATCATCATATACACCAAGTGTGTGTACACTATTTGCAAGTATATAACATACGTAAACAAAAAAAATGTATGGGAAACCCCACCTAACCCCGCCCCCAGTAGCTCTCGGCATGGTTTTCATATAGTCGGCGTTTCATGGGTGCCACGGTGAAAGCCCGGCATGCTCCGTCCCGGCGTTGCAGGAATGCGAGGGTCTATGGTCAGACGACTACTGCCATGCATGAGATCGAGTACATCTCTCCTATCGAGTACACCCCCCCCCCTCCCCCCTTATGGTCATACGACAACGGCCATGCATGATATCCAGTACAGCCCCCCTACTTGACTACTATATATAGTATATATATAATATATATATATATATTAATAGTACATATATATATATATATACCCTGGTATATATTATATATGTTGGGTTGCGGTCGATTGGTAGCGACACCGTAAAACATGCCGCTCACTACTTGAGCTGGACAACCAGGGTAGTACCGCTTTTTTTTTTTCGGCGGTCGGTCACAGCTGGTGGCCGAGTTGGGTCATTTTATGCGGGGTGGCGGACCTTTTCTACGCACAAGGGGAATGATCGTATCAAGTAGTATTCGTGGTAAGGCACCGAAGAGGCAGTTCCCGGTACATAGTACTCCCCTTGCTGGAAGGCGCACACCGGAAATGGGACTAACTCATTGATGCTATCATCCTTATGTAAAGCCCGCCTCACAAGCGGTTCTTAGTGGGATGCAGCTCACCCTTCATGCGACTCGCCCAACATCTCACGGCGCTTCGCGCTTGGTGCAAGCAACGTCTGCCTGGTTGGTGAAAACCCGACGTTCTCCATGCCGGCATTGTAGGGATGCGAGGGTCTATGGTCATACGACTGCGGCCATGCATGAGATCGACCCCCCCCCCCCCCCCCCCCCCCACCCTCTTTTGTTCTCCCACTCCCCCCTGTTAGACTGAAGAACGAGTCTTCGATGTTCAGTCAGACGGTTCGCAGCTTCAACATGCAACACCGCCTGCTACTCACGGGAACTCCGCTCCAGGTGCGCGCGGTAGATTTTGTGGTAATTTACATGGTAACTTACGGTAACTTGAGCGGTAACTTAAGCTGAGTCTTGAGCGATAATTTACGCGGAATGCTACGTGGTAAGTTACGCGGTATCTCACGGTGTAATTCGCACTGTAATTTTAGCGGTAACGTACAATGTTACTTACGCGATTACTTATGCGGGTCACTTACGCGGTAATTTTTTTGTGTCGTGTTGTGTTATTTAAGCCAAGGAAGAGAGAGGTGCGGCGAGGGGGGACCGCGTCTAGAAGAACTGTCAATCACCCGCCTATATCGAGCTGCATAATAGCTGTCGGTACACTTCTTTCAAGATGTCAACACCTCAACTTTGGTATTAATAGTTACATCTGTCGACGGATGTGCAGCCAACAAACTGCTGTGGCCCCTATGTACAACCTGTTTTTTTTTTGTTCCGCTGTCATTGGCGTTGCCGATGTGTTGCCGCGCCCGCCCCGCCTGCGGACAGAACAACCTCCACGAGCTGTGGGCGCTCTTGAACTTCCTCCTCCCCGACGTGTTCAGCTCCTCAGAGCAGTTTGACGAGGTACGAGTACGCATACGTATGTGGTGTTTTTGGTATGTTTTACTGATTCGCCGCTGTGCTGGTTTTCGAAGGTTGGTGGAAGCGCGCTCGGACGCTTTTGCTTGCACAGCAGCTCTTGCTTGGGTTCTGTTTTTTTGTTAGTGCGTTTTTTTTCTCTTGTGTGTTTTCGTGTTTGTTCATGGTACGTTTTCACTAGATTTGTCTATTTCGTTGGGGGGGGGGGGTTATTTTGCTACCTCTGTACGCGTACGGACGGAGTACAACTTTCAATACGTTTATGGTTGTTTTCCTTCGCTTTTAGTGTCGACACTCTTACCGCGAAGTTGTGATTTAATGCACCGGCCTCTTTTTTTTTCTGTGTGTGTGTATTTTATGCCCCCCCCCCCCCCCCTCTGCCTGGTCGGTGAAAACCCGACGTGCTCCGTCCCGGCATTGTGGGGATGCGAGGGTCTATGGTCATACGACTACGGCCATGCATGATATTGAGTACCCCCCCCACCTCCCCCACCTCTGCGTGGTCAATGGTCAAATGGTGAAGGCAAGCAACAAGTCAGTACACCCCCCCCCCCCGCCCTCCCTCCTATCGCTCGTTAACAGTGGTTCAACCTGGAGATCGATGACAAGGAGGCAAAGGAGCAGATTATCCACCAGCTGCACAAAATCCTCCGGCCGTTCATGCTCCGGAGGCTTAAGGCCGACGTCGAGAAGAGCCTGCCTCCCAAGACGGAAACCATTCTCTACGTAGGCGAGTCATCTCGTCCTGTTCTATCGGGTTTGTCTTGGTCTTATTTTTGGCTGCGTGGCGCAGCAGTGCGTGCACTCCTTCTGTTGCCGGTATCAATATGCGCTCCTCCTGTAGATCTTATCAATATGCGCTCGTTCTGTATACTGTTACTTCAGTATTACCAATATGCTCTCCTTCTACTGTCAATTTCAGCATGTGCTGCTTCTGCTGGTTAACGTCAACATGCGCTCCTACGATATACTGTGGAAATCACTATGCGCTTATTCTACTGTGAAAATCAAAACGCGACTCATTCTACGAAGCATTGCTATCGTTCTGCGCTCGTTCTGCTGTCAATATCAGTATGACCTGCTTCTACTGTTGATATCAACATGCGCTTCTTCGATATACTGTGAAAATCAATATGCGCTCCTTCTGCTGTTACTATCAACATGCGCTCCTTGTACCACTAAGAACTACTAATATTCATGTTGCTGACCCTACCTTTTCACCCCACACACCCACGCCCACGCCCATCCCCACGCCCCTCACCCACACCCACCCTCACACACCCCACCCCCACCCCTATCCTCGACTCTCGCACCAACGCCCCACGCCCCGCACCCCTACCCCCACCCTTTGTCCCCCTCATTCGGCTGTCCTGGGAAAACCTGGTTCCTTCCCTCGGTGCGTCGCTACCGCAAACCTCTCCGCCACCACCACCAAAACCACCACTATTACGGAGGGCCATAGTAAATAGGACCAAATATTGTTATTACGGGGGAACATAGTTAATAGGACCAAATATTGTTAGTAAAAATGGTGAAATATATAGGTATTTATGTATACCATAGGTCCTATTAACTATGGTCCCCCGTAATAGTAAAAATAGCGAAATATATTGGTTTTTGTGTGTACCGCAGGTCCTATTTAATATGTTTCCCCCCGTAATACCACCACCACCACCACCACCACCACTACCACCGCCACCACCATCACTACCCCCACCATCACCACCGCCACCGCCACCGCCGCCCCCCCCTGCTGCCGTCTCGAAACGCAGGCCTGTCTTCCAAGCAGAAGGAGGTTTACAGGAACGTTCTCCTGCGAGACATCGACATGGTGAACGGCACGGGGGGGGGGGGCAACGCCGGGCGCACGGTGATCCTGAACATCGTGATGCAGCTGCGAAAGTGCTGCAACCACCCCTATCTCTTCGCGGGGGTGGAGGACAGGAAGCTGCCGCCTCTGGGAGAGCACTTGATCATCAACTGCGGGAAGGCGAGTTTTTGGACGAGTGTTGGCTTGAGCGGGGTGGTGGTCGTTGTGTTGTGTGGTTGGTCGTTGTTCGATTCGTTCATGGTGTTGTGGTCGGTTTGTTTGTCGGTGTTTTTCTTGTGTTGTTGTGGGTTGTTCTTGTTGTTCATCGTCTTGTCGTTTTTGTGTTTTTTTAGTTATTTTGTGTTTCTCGTGTCTTGTTATTTTTTTGGGACTGTTGTTATCCTTGCTCTTGGGTGGTGGTGGTGGTGGTGGTGGTTGTTTTTTCGTGGTTGGTTGTTGTTCGGTTTATTATTGTGTCGTGATTGTTCTTGTTTGCGCTGGGTTGTTCTTGTTGTTCATCGTCTTGTTGTTTTTGTGTGTTTTGTAGTTATTTGTGTTTCTTGAGTCTTGTTATTTTTTTGGGACTGTTGTTATCCTTGCTCGTGGGTGGTGGTGCCGGTGGTGGTGGTGGTGGTTGTTTTTTCGTGGTTGGTTGTTGTTCGGTTTCATTATTATGTCGTGATTGTTCTTGTTTTGCGGTGGGTTGTTCTTGTTGTTCCTTAACCCTTTCAGAACCTCACTCCCATATGTGCGGACGAAACACTCTAAATATAAGTAGTTTGTCCTCAAAACGGCACTGGGGTCCTAAAAGGGTCAAGTTTTGTATCTGTCTTTGTTGTTTGTTTGTGTTCTTCTCACTGTTTTTTTTCGACACTTATTAGTGTTTCCTTTGTACTGTTCTTGTCATTAACCTTAGTTCTTGTCCTTGCCCTCATGCTGCGGTTGTATTTTCGTCGGCGTGTGCTACGGCACAGGCAGGTAGCACGTGTTTTTTTTTTTGAGGCTCCTTCCTAACCTAGCCCCCTTTTAGTACAGCAGTCCCGTCTTGGGGGGCATACTACTCTAACCCTTGAGTAGTTTGTCCCCAAACGGGACTGCAGCCTTAAAAAAACAACTCTACCTATCTCCTAGCCGTCTTGGGGACAAACTGTGCTGAGGGTCTGTGTCTATCACCCAGAGAAGAACGGCTTCAAGGAAAAATGTTGGTACCCTCAAAACCCCACTCTTTTGGAACCCCGAAACGGCAATACTGCTGTAACGACCCAGAAGAACAATGGTTGGCACTTTGGTCTTTGGTTTCATCGGCCGTCTAGGAGCAGCGTGGACGCCAAAATAGCAACCCAGAAAACAATGGTTGGTAGCTGTGGTTTCATCCGCCGTCTAGGAGCGCCTAACCCTAACCCGTAGATGCATAGCAGCACAGGTAGGAGGGCCGTGTTGCGCCCATACATGCCGTACGAGTGACTCCCTGCGTTGTAACTCGGATCCCAACCATTGTGTAGATCACCCTTCAATCACGCGGTGGTCACGATGATTGCTGTGGTCATCGCTGTTTGTTGACGCCAACATTTCCCTCTGAAATCCCCCGTGGGGGTAACTGGATGGACAGTGCCATGGCTTACGAGGTCCACAGTTTGTAAACAAACGTAACAAAGCTGTAAAGAAAATCGAAATTTTACTCAAAGAGTCATATTTGCAAGCTTGGTGTGATAATTCGATCGCGCCTCCTACGGCGTGTGTAGTTTTTCTGGGGTTGTTTACGACTTATTGTGTACGAGGTACGAGGTATGTACCGATTCCCTGGTGCTGGCCGTATAGACCGATGGCAATGGAAACCAGATCTTAAACTGTTTGAATTGTTTGTTTTCACACCATTTCGGCGGCTGTATCTCGCGGGGAAAACATGTCGAAGTACTTCATGAAACAAACGATAAGACACATGCCCTGTAAGGCATGCCTCATCCGGTAGTGCCTCAGTCACCTTAAGGAAATAGTTTGGCCAAAACGTGCTGCGTTGATACGTAGGACTGGGCACTGGCTGACTCAGTTAGTAGCGATTGTGCTGTCGTCAAAACCAATCAGTGTTTATACCGGATTGCAGCAGTGTGCTGGCCTAGCGAAGCGAGCGGCGCCGAGCACAAGATATCAGGTACTCGACGCAGACAAAGGGGCCAAACGTAAAAAAAAAAAATGCGCGGAAGGAAAGGGAAGCGTGAAAAGGTCCAACATCCGGGGGGTGGCGGATAGCTCCTCTCTACTGTCTCCTCCCGAAACGCAGTTGGTGGGTTTCCGCACTACAGTACTATATGGCGTGTTTCTGGTACGTACGTAAGGTGATAAAACTACTGGCGAATATACTGGCCGGGTCTACCAGTAGATTGCTCCTGCCAGTATATTACTAATGCCAGTACATATTGTGCTAGTGTTCCTATCGTAGTCCACCCTCGTGTTTTGACGCCGCCGTGTACGCACGATACGTATCCCTTTCTTCCGCGCGCGTTTTTTTCTTCCCCTGTTTGCGCAGATGGTTCTACTGTCGAAGCTGCTGAAGAAGCTCTTCGACAAGGGTCACCGGGTGCTGATATTTACCCAGATGACGAAGATGCTGGACATTTTCGAGGACTTCTGTGTGATGCGGCAGTACGACTACTGCCGCATCGACGGAAACACCTCGTACGAGAACCGAGAGGATTGCATCGACTCCTACAACAAGGTAGGGGGTGTATTTTGCCTCCCCCCCCCCCCGCCCCCCACTCCTTCCGCCCCCCCTCTTCCTTCCCCCCCCCCCCGCCCCTCCCGGTCATACGACTACGGCCATGCATGCATGAGATCGAGAACATATATCCTATCGAGTATACCCCCCCCCCCCCCTCTCCTACCGACTTTGTCTCGAAAGGTATGCGTGGTCAATGATCAGATTACTAAGGCAAGCAACGAATGAGTGCGCCCCCCCCCCTCCCCCCCCCTCCCGAATGCATTTCTTGGAGCCAGTTGCGTGTGGGATACGGACCTCCTCAGGCGAGGATAGGAGCTTTCGAATGTTGCACTTGCATCCACCCTTACCCTACTGTAGTAGCGTGCGTCTATCGGAATACAAAAAGCATATGGGGGTTTTGTTGACCGCCAGAGTGTACAAATCATCCACAAATCATCTATAGACCATCTATAGATCATTTACAGATAATCTACAGACCATCTCTAGACCATAGACAGATCATCTGCAGGCCATCCACATATCATCCACAGATCATCTACAGATCATCGATTTCCACGGTTCATGATGTAGATCTTTCAAAGCAGTTATATTCCTGATCTGTATGATCTGTATAATCTGTGTGATCTGTATGATGTAGCTCATGTTGCCGGGTGGGACCCGTGGGATCTGCATGATCTATTCATAGCACATGCTTCACCGGGTTGGAAGGATCTGTTGCTGTACAGGATCCTGCACAGTATATCACAACGGCAGCTCATGAACTAGATGATCTACTGTAGATATATAGATAGATAGATCATGATCTGTCTGTCCAAGGGGTGATATGTTCCATCCGTTTTGTGTGCCCGAACTCGGAAAATAAAGAAATAACTCTAGTGTCCAGTAAGGAATTATAGAAGTTTTGAAAAAATAGTTATTCAATCGCGTGTTGTAGTCAGAATGCATCATCTCCGAATCGGGATTTTTTTTTCAAAACGAGTAAACTAGTGGGAATTTGTCCATGCCAAGGCCTATAAATACAGCTGTCGAGCGATGGATGGAGTGTTCGAGCTTGAAAGAGAGGGAGAGAGAGAGACATTGGGCAGCTTTGGCGACGGAGCAGTCGCGCGATGGAAATCAGGGTAGTGTCGTGGTGGCGAGTTGTTTTTCGTTGTGATCCTTTTTTTGAAACAATATCACTATTACTCGTACTATGACTTTTTACTTACTACTGCACTACATCCCAGGCAGTACTATTGATACGTACTTATTTCCTTGCTGTCCGCCGCAATCGGCCCGACCACATCCTTGCCATGGCGGGAAAAAAAAACACCAACAACGGCAACATCAACATCCACGAAAACATCATCATCATCTTCATCATCATCTTCATCATCATCATCATCATCATCATCATCCTCATCATCATCATCCTCTTCATCATCATCATCCTCTTCATCATCATCCTCATCATCATCATCCTCATCATCATCATCTTCATCATCATCATCACCATCATCATCCTCATCATCATCATCATCCTCTTCATCATCATCATCCTCCTCATCATCATCATCATCATCACCATCATCATCATCATCACCATCATCATCATCATCATCAATGACAACGACAAACAGCCGAACTCCACGAAGTTTGTGTTCATGCTGTCCACGAGGGCGGGCGGGCTGGGCATCAACCTCCAGACGGCCGACACGGTCATCCTCTACGACTCAGACTGGAACCCGCAGGTGAAAAGCTTTCGTCGTCCCCTCTCTGCTCTTGTTTTCACAGCACAACAATGTTGCTCCTGGGTTGTCGCACGTATCCTACCAGGTGAGGTATTCTGCTTTTGCTCGAGTTGAAATGTTATCAATAATAAAATAGTGAATCGATATGTGTACACCATATTTTGCCGGTGTTACTCGAAACCTTTGGGACCCCGTTCAGAGCGTCCAAAACAATGGTTGATACCTTTAGTGTTTATTATCAACCATTTGAAGCGTACCGAACAGCGAACAGTGGTTGGTACTTTTAGTGTTATTATCAACCATTAAACCGTACCGAACAGCGAATAATGGTTGGTACTTTTAGTGTTGTTATCAACCATTGAACCGTACCGAACAGCGAACAATGGTGGGCACCTTTAGTGTTACTATCAACCATTTGAACCGTACCGAACAGCGAACAATGGTTGGCACCTTTAGTGTTACTAGCAACCATTTGAACCGTACCGAACAGCGAGCAATGGTTGGTACATTTAGTGTTACTATCAACCATTTGAACCGTACCGAACAGCGAACAATGGTTGGCACCTTTAGTGTTATTGTCAACCATTTGAACCGTCTACGAATAGCGCGCAGCAGTACACTACTGTACGGGGAGGATCGTGTTGGACCCGTGTCACACGACTATTCATTTGCGTTGGAAACTCGGACACCATTTTTTTTTGTCGTCGTCGTCGTCGTAGTTGTCGTCGTCGTCGCCCGATGACGCAGTGGTCGTTACCATGCTGTAACCGCCACTCGGAAACAAAGGGTTTGATCCCATTCAACACCGCAGTCCCGTCCTGGGGACAATCCAGTCAAATTCTAAGTATCACCGTGGACCATAGTAAATAGGACCAAACATTGTCAGTAAAAATACGTAAATATATAGGTTTTTGTGTGTACAGTAGGTCCTATTTACTATGGCCCGCCGTAATGGTTTGCCCCCCAAACGGGACTGACTGACTGAAGTTTCTGCCCCAAAAGGATCAAGAACTTGAGGGACTGTGCTTGAGAACATAGGACCTGAGGACTTGATTTCTTGCACCCGTATATTTATTTACTATTAATAATTGTAAATGTAGAAGTATCCTAATGTTTATGGAATGGTGGCAGGGACTGCGGAGAAAGCACCAGCGGGGTGGGTAAGTGGTCGACCACGTGGAGGTCTCTTGACTTTTTTCTGGTAACGCTGAATAAGCTTCTCTGTTTTCGCGGGGGGGGCGGGGGGGGGGGGGGTACTCGATAGGAGAGATGCACTCGATCTCATGCATGACCGTAGTCGTATGACCATAGACCCTCGGGGGGGGGGGGGGGGGGGGGGGGGCGTACTCATTTGTTGCTTTCCTTAGTCATTTGACCATTGACCACGCATCCCTTTCGAGACGGAGCACCGTTCCTACTCCTAATAGAGACACCTCCAACAATTGGGCGCACATTACGTTGTTTCCATATATTACATAATTTTTTTTGCTAGTTTTATCCCCTTCCTGTTTGGCCGCCTGTGGCCACCATCTATCTCCTAGGATAGCGATCGTTTTCTCGCTGCTATCTAGTGTGTCAAACTCCTCCATGTCACATTCTTCTATTTCCCTCATCTCCTCTTCCAACACATCCCGTTCCTCCTTGTATATTTCACATTCTCCTACTATGTGAGTTCTACTCTCTATCGCTTTGCCACACGGGCACATCTGTGCATCTATTTCCTCCTCCTCCCGGCTACTGGTACACCTCTTTCTTCTTTCTGGCAAGTCCAGGTCGCCTACACGAAAACGCAGCTTCAGCGTTTTCGCGAAGTCCATTGGGCCGTGGGGGGGGGGGGGGGGGATCCTGACGGATGGTCGACTGCAACCATGGATAGGTATTCTGGGTTGAGCTGCTGTTTCCAGCTCAGCCCCTTGCGCCGGTACATTGCGTGCATGTACGGCGAGGCCTCGCTCAAAAAAAAAAAAGCAACAACATAATGGGTCTAACTCGTCCATCCCCCCTTGTTCAGCCCCCCCCTCCTATGGTCATACGACTACGGCCTTGCATGATATCGCGTACACCCCCCCCCTCGCGATCCCAACCCTATCCCTAACCCCCCACCCAATCCCGACCCCGACCCCAACCGGAATCAACGCCAACCCCCCCAAAAAAAACAAAAACCCCAACCCGAACCCCATCTCCCCCCTCCCGACCCCATCTCAATCCCAACCCGAACCCCAACCCGACCCCGACCGCCACCCCCACTCCAACCCCAACTCCACCCCCCCCCACCCATGCCAAACCCAACCCCGACCTCAATACGATTCCCACCCTTGACCTCAACCTCAACCAAACCCCAGCCGGACCCCGACCCCCACCCCGATCCCAACCCCCGTCCCACCCCTCCCGCCCACCCGCGCGTTTTGTTTTTTTTTCATGCAGGCGGACTTGCAGGCGATGGACCGAGCTCATCGCATCGGCCAGAAGAGGCCCGTCAGCGTTTACCGCTTGGTCACGGAAAACACAGTAGAGGAGAAGGTGGGATGGGATGGGATGGGATGGGATCAAGTGGGATGGGACCAGATGGGATGGGATGGGACCAGGTGGGATGGGACCAGATGGGATGGGATGGGATCAGGTGGGATGGGATGGGATCGGATGGGATAATGGGATCGGATGGGATCGGATGGGATGGGATAAGGTGGGATGGGGAACGATAGGGGGGGGGGGGTAGAGATGGGGTGACGTGGGATGGGATGGTATGGGATGAGGTGGGATGGGATGGGATTGGAGGAGATAGGATGGTGCGAGGTGGGGTGAGGTGGGATGGAAGGGGATGGGATGACATGGTACAGGATTGGACGTGATGAGATTGGATGGGGTGGGATGGGATGGGATGGGATTATATGGAACCCGTGTGGGATGGAAGGGGGCGGGATGGGGCGGGATGAAGATGGGATGATGTGGGATGGGATGGAGGTCGGAAGGTAATGGGGTGCAAACATATGTCGAATGACAGATGATGGAAAGCGTGGAGCATGGTGGAAGTTGTTTGTCATGCACGGTGCGGCTCTTTCCCCTCGGAGAACGTCTTGCAGTGGGCAGAATTGATAATTGGGTTCGACCACCCCCGCACATTTTGAAACCCACGCCCTTGCTTGCTTGGGGATGCAGCAGGTCCATTACAAGAAACAAAATACGTGTTGCAGTGGTTGACGTTGAGGGTGGCGAGCTCGGCGAGAGTACCGGGCAGCCTCCATGCCCCCTGTATCTCCCGAACCTCGCATATTTCCCGGGTTTTTTTCCTCCTGACCGTTTTCGCATCCACTCGCTCTGCAAACAGGCAAGCCTCGAGCGCACCTTTGCTTTGGTTTATCACGACCCCCCCCCCCCCCCCCCCTTTCCTCCGGGTGCAAGCAATGCCTGCCTGGTCGGTGAAAACCCGACGTGGTTCGTCCCGGCATTGTAGGGATGAGACGGTCTATGGTCATACGACTACGGTCATGCATGATATCGAGTACACCCCCCTCCCCCCCCCCCCCCCCTACTCCCGCTAGTGTCCATCGCTTCCCTGCTCGATGCCTGGGGCTATGATCATGCGTGGGCTATGATCATGTTTAGGCTATGATCATGACAACGATTGGGCTGTGATAATGGTTGGGCCATGAAAATGCTTACTGGGTGTTTCCTTTCCCCACCGGTTCTTGTTGGGTCTACAGGTGGTGGAGCGAGCCCAGCAGAAGCTCAAGCTGGACGCGATGATCGTGCAGCAGGGGAGGCTCACGGATAACGCTAAGAAGGTGGGGTGGGGTGGATCCCGGGGGGGGACGGGGGTGGAGAGGGGGAGGGGACGGGGTTGCAGGATTGGTGGGTCGGACGGGTGGGTGGTTGGGTGCGGTGGGTGTACGCCGGATATTCCATGAAATGTCTTGGAATTTTCCTCGGCCCTCTTTCAGAGAGATGTCTGCCTTGGTCGGTACCAGGTACCAGGTAACATTGCAGCGTAGTCTACCTTGTGTGTCGTCTTGGAATATACCAGGCGCGGTTTACGGGGGTCTGAACGGGGGCCATCGCGGCAGGGGGGTGGGGTGGGTCGGTGGGCGAGCCCATGGCTTAATTGCTCTTTGCCGCTCGTATCACAGCGGTTGTGTCCGCCTCAATTGTTTCAGCGTGCTGTTCGCAACACCCGTGTTCCGGAGAGTGCGTTTTTTCTTTTTTCTTTTTGGCGTGCTGACTGTTGTAAATGCACCCGTGCCCGGTTTCGGCGATGCTTGTGAGTGTATCTACGTTGTCTTGTGTGTTTTTTTCCCTTGCTCAGTCCCTCCCTCTCGCTAATGCGATACCCATGATGATCTGTGCACCCCCCCCCCCCCCCCCCTACATTGTACACCTGGTTTATTTATAGGTTGGGCTGGCGTCGATTGGCGACGGCGCTGTAAAACACGTCTCTCACTGCGTGAGCTAGACAGCCAGGGTACCGTTTTCTTTTTTTTCTTTTGGCGGTCACTACGGCTGGCGGTCGAGTTGGATCATTTTTTTGTGTGGGGAGAACCTTAGCGCCGCACAAGGGGGATCGTATCATGTACCGTAGTGTGTACCTGGTATATGGTAAGGCGCACTCGAGGCAGTTACATAGCAAACCCATCGCTGTCTCTGGAAGTGGCCACACTAGAAAAATATTCAGTTCATTGACGCTGTCATCCATACGCAAGAAAATCCGCCTCAAAAGCGGTTCTTAGTGGGATGCATCTCACCCTTCATGCGACCCGCCCATCACCTCACGGCGCTCCGCGCTTGGTGCAAGCAATGTCTGCCTGGTCGGTGAAAATCCGACGTGTTCCGTCCCGGCAGTGTAGAGATGCGAGGGTCTATTGTGATACGACTACGACCATGCATGATGACGAGTACCCCCCCCTCTCCCTCCCTCCCTCTCCCTCTCCCTTCCCCCTGTGTTGTGCCTACGTGCTGTTTTGTGATAGCTTGGCAAGGAGCAGTTACTGGACGCCCTCCGGTTCGGAGCCGACAAGGTGTTTCGCAGCAAGGACACCTCCATCACGGACGCCGACATCGACGCCATCATGGAGCACGGAAAGGTATGTAGGCGTTTTGCTTCGTCAAATAACGCCACGGTAGAATGCCGTAGAGGGTACAGCTACAGTACCTTATTTTTGTCAGGCTTCCTGCTTGACGTGAGGAAGCTCTTTACGCTCACGCAAAAAAAAACGTTTTTTTCAGGAAGAAATGTACGCGTACATAACGACGCCGATGAAGGAGAGACTCATCCCG
Organism: Nereocystis luetkeana; assembly: GCA_031213475.1. NCBI lineage: Eukaryota > Phaeophyceae > Laminariales > Laminariaceae > Nereocystis > Nereocystis luetkeana. Next base: position 3,301,691 of record JARUPZ010000027.1, on the reverse strand, counting down.
CGGTAGGGGTTGCACTTTTTTGCCTTCTGAGGCAAATTGAGGCAAATATTGTCCTGATTCCTGATTGGTTGAATCCCTCAAGTGGGCAACTGCCGGTTGCTGTGATACGTTTACTACATACAGTAGTATAGCCTGTTTTGGGGCTGTTGATAGCGCATTGGGTTGCGCGAAACGAAGTTGTTCGAAGAAGTCATGTTTCGGGCGAGAAATTGAGCTATTGCGGGGGACCCTATTAAATAGGACCTACGGCACACACAAAAATCTTTATATTTCGCTATTTTTACCAACAATATGTGGTCCTATTTACTATGGTCCCCCGTGATAGGACCTCAGAGAATAAGACACCATCCCTGAAGGGGCATTGCTCGCGCGAGAACAACTGTACAACACGAAATGTATAGTATGCCACGGCATGGCTCCATTTACCCACGTTCTTGATGACCGTTGATGACGCTTCTTCATCAACCACCCTACTTAGATGACCGTTGAGATCGTTTCTTCACCGCCCAACCTCTTTTGGTGAACCGTTGATATCGTTTACTCATCAGCCACCCTCTTTTTTGACGACCGTTGATATCGTTTCTTCGTGAGGGTCTGTTTTTTATGACCGTTAATAACGTTACTTCAGCACCCAACCCTCTCCATGACTGTTTTGGCATGGCTTCTTCATCGCCCTCTCTCTTTTGATGGCCGTTGATATCATTTCTTCATCTCGCCCTTTTTTCACGACCGTGGGGATGATTTTCTTCAAAGACCACCCTCTCGATCAAACATGCTACAGTACGATAGGAAACCCCGTCTTTTTTTTGGTTCGTCGAGGTCAATTTTGTTTTAGGTATCCACATACTGTTTTAGTGTGAGCGGCCGTCCACGGGTTCAAACCGCGGCCTCCTACCCGTACAGTAGTGTAACAGTATCATGTTTGCAGTTATTGGCCGTACCATAGCGGTCGTTTCTTCGCGGAGATCATGAGAGGGGTGGGGAAATGACTAAACGACCGCTATGATACGGCCAATAACAGCAAACATGATACTGTTACGGGGGGACCATATTCAATAGGACCTACGGCACACACAAAAAACTACCAGGTATATATTTTCCTTTTTTTACAAACATTATCGCGGAGGCCCTTGGCCCTTATAGGGCTGCAGTCCCGTTTTGGGGACAAACTACTTATAATTTGACTGGTTTGTCCCCAAAACGGGACTGCGGTTCTAAGAGGGTTAAGAAATTGCCCAAAGTAAGCCCAAAAAGCACCCGCTTTTGACGCATACACTGCGTCAATCGAAAATGTTTTCGGTGTGAAATTTGCGGGCGATGATATATTAAGCTTTCCCATCGATGCTACATTTGTATCCTTCGTAAATACATTGGGAAACCTCTTTGCCCCGTGCTAGGGTCCCCGTGCAACCCTGTATTACGGGAGGCCATAGTAAATAGGACCAAATATTGCTGGGAAAAATAGGTAAATATATACTTCGAAGTAGGTGTTTGTGTGCCGTAGGTCCTATTTACTATGGTCCCCCGTAATAGTCGAAACCCCTTTTGATGCTGCAGATTAACTTGATTATAGCACAGGGAGAAAAACTAACGATCCCAAATTGACGGTTACAGCATCGGCCGGCCGCTGCGTGGCTGTGGGTGATAAAGCTGGTACCCGAATTGCCGTACGTCCAACACGGGCGCAGGCACCGTTATATCTCTTATGTTGCTGCGGGTTCAAGCTGTTCATAGACGGTTGAATGCAATAAAACATTTTTTATCGGGTTTTTTTTGTACGCTCTTTCGGTGTCCCATAGGAGTTAATAACCTTTCCAACGTTTTTTTAGAGGGCCGTTCGCTGTTGCCTGTGATAAGATGGGCTGTGCGGCGGCTGCCCCCCCCTCCCCCCGTGTTATGAATGATTGGCTGCGCGCCGTGCTTGGCCGTGGTTCTTCAGGAGAAGACGAAGGCGTTGATGGAGTCCAAGCTCCAGGTGTCGGACAAGGGGGACTTGCTGGACTTCAGCCTCGATGGAGGCATCGCCACGCAAGGTCAGGCCACCTCCCTCCCTCCCTTCGTCCCTTTCCTTCCCTCCCTCCGTCTCTCTCTCTCTCCCTCCCTTCCTCCCTCCCTCCCTCCCTCCCTCCCTCCCTCCCTCCCTCCCTCCCTCCCTCCCTACCTTCCCTTTTTCCTTGCCACCTCTTGCAAAGGCCACATAGAGTCGCATCGTCTTTTCTCTGTCCCGGGCTTTTTTTCGCGCTTTTTTTCTGACGCCTTGCTCGAGCTTACGCCTTCTGTGCTCCATGGGGTTTTGTGGCAATTTATTTTTACTTTTTGATCACTTGTTTGTGGCAGTTTATGGCATTTTTGTGACGTCATCTGGCAGCTTTTGGGGTCTACGACGGCAGTTTACAGCATTTTAGTGGCATCACGTAATAATTTCATGGCGTTGTACGTATATGTGGCATTATTATGGCCATCTGTGGCATATTTTATTAGCTCTTACGACTTTTTTTTGGCCTTGTAGACTACTGACGTAAGATCAACGTGGATTACATGTTTCGTCGGCCGCTGCACCTGGGATGTTCTTTTTTAATGGGTTTTGGTGTATATTTTGACGCGTGTTTTTCAGTGTACGAGGGCGTGGATTACAGCAACAAGGCCAACCGGGCCGATGCCGCGGGGGGCGCCATGCCGTTCCAGTTTATCGACACGGGTAAGAGAGAGCGGAAGAAGATCGCGTCATACAAGGAAGACAACTTCTACAGGCAACAGCAGGCCGCCGCCGTCAAGAAGAGGACCATGGTAAGAGGTACCCCGCCCCCCCCCACCTCCCCATTCCAACGCCTACGGCCTTGCATGGCACCGAGTACCCCCCCACACACACCCACTCCTCAATCCCACCCCTACCCCCGCTCGGTAGTAGTATTCATAGCATTGCGGGGGGGGCATACCATTCAGAGTCCAGATGGACCCAAAAACAGATACTACTGTAGTATCCCCTGCTTTACACACCATATTCGGCTTTGATTACTATTAATGTTAATATACCCCGTAATTAATACTCCGGTAGTAGTAGTAGTAGTAGTAGTAGTAGTAGTAGTAGTAGTAGTAGTAGTAGCAGTAGTAGTAGTAGTAATAGTAGTAACAGTAGTAGTAGTGGTAGTAGTAACAGTAGTAGTAGTGGTAGTAGTAGCAGCAGCAGTAGTAGTAGTAGTATTGTAGTAGTAGTAGTAGTAGTAGTAGTAGTAGTAGTAGTAGTAGTATAGTAGTAGTAGTAGTAGTAGTAGTAGTAGTAGTAACAGTAGTAGTAGTGGTAGTAGTAACAGTAGTAGTAGTGGTAGTAGTAGCAGCAGCAGTAGTAGTAGTATTGTAGTAGTAGTAGTAGTAGTAGTAGTAGTAGTATTTAATACTCCGGAGTAGTAGTAGTAGTAGTAGTAGTAGTAGTAGTAGTAGCAGTAGCAGTAGTAGCAGTAGTAGTAGTAGTAGTAGTAGTAGTAGTAGTAGTAGTAGTAATAGTAGCGGGAGTAGTAGTAGTAGTAGTAGTAGTAGTAGTAGTAGTAGTAGTAGTACAGTAGTAGTAATAGTAGTAGTAGTAGCAGGAGCTGTCCGATCTGCGCAAATGTCTGACCGTAATAGACTACGAGCTTTGCTTTCTTTAGCCTTTCCTCAACCTCCCCCCCCGCCACCCCCTTCTTCCCCCTCTCGCCACACGGGATCGATCGGGTTATGTGACGCGATGGGCTGCGTCGATTAGATGCCGAAGCACTTGAGGCTGCCGAGGATGGACGAGTGCCAGTTCTACGACAAGAAGCGGCTGGAGCAGCTGCACCGAAGGGAGGAGCAGCTCTTCGTCGAGGCGAAGGAGAAGAACGACCTCCCCGCCGACCTCACCAATTACGAGGCGAGGTCTTTGGTTGCTTGCTGCTTTTGTTTGTTGGTTGCGTTTTTCGTGTTTTTTTTTCTTCGTTGTTGTTTTTTTCTGTATTCGCTGGTATGCGGGTTGGTGACTTTTTGTCCTTTGCTGATGTGCTGTTGTCTTTGTGTGCTGTCTTGTGTTGGTTGGTTTGTGTTGGTTTTATGATGCTTTTGTTGGTGTGTTGTGTTGATTTCGTGGTCTGTTGCTTGCAGGGTTTTCCTGTGCTCCGCTGGTTTGTTGGTCTGTAGGTCTACAGGTGTTTGTGTTGACCTGCTGCTAGGTGTGTTTTGGTGCTGGTGTGCTTGTGTGCTTTTTGTGCTTTGTTGGCCTATCGCTCACTGCCGGGCTTTTTTTTTAGGTTGCCTTGTTTGGTTGCTTTTTTGTTTTCCTCTTGTTTGTTGTTTTTGTGTGTGTGTTTATTCGTTGCTTTTTATTGCTTGGTAAAAAGGGTGTATTCATGGGATCGCAGCAGAAGGATTGATCGACGTTATCGCATCACACCGACTTCGCCGCATTCAATCGCTCGCCAACGTTTACCAGACGTGCAAAGCTCCTGCTTCGTTTCCACTTGCTCTCCTCGCACCATGGCAGGTATCAAATACACAACCATGGTGCATCTTTCTGGACGCAGGTGTATTTTTTCTGGACGCAGGTGTATTTTTTCTGGACGCAGATGCCCCCCTATCCCTCCTCTCTCCCGCCTCTTTCTCCGTCCTTTTGTTTAAGGTGTTTGTTCGTATGTTTTCGTCCTATCAGATATTTGGTGCCTGGTTCCTATTAATACATAGCACCACTCATTGGCCAGGTAAAATATTATACCCACATGATATTCACATTATAATTCAAATGGGCACTACATTTTCGGCCATAGCGGCAAGAAGTACTGGGGTACCATGTATTGTACAATGTATATATCTGGACGCAGCCCCCCCCCTCCCCTCCTTCTGCCGCCTCCTCCGTTTTGATTGGGCTGTATATTTCTGGCGGTTTCAGGTTCTGCCGGAGCCGCTTCTCTCGGAAAAGCTCCGTCTTTTGGCGGAAGGGTTCGCAGACTGGTCCAAGGCCCAGTACATGATCTTCGTCCGGGCCAGCGCTAAGAATGGGAGGGGGGCTTACGACCGGATAGCGGCGGAGGTCGGCAAGGCGGAGAAGGATGTAAGGGTTTCCAGTTGTTTTAGAGGCGCGTTTGGTGAGGTGGGGTGGGGTGGGGGTGATTTTTTGGTAGTTTGGGGTGGGTTATAGGGTGAGGTGGGGGTAAGATAGATACCGTCACCTCACCTTTTGCGGGGGGCCATCGTACTCAGAATCAACTATGGCATGCAAGACACTGGGTTATTACTAGGGCTGGGCACATGGCTGACTCAGTCGGTAGCGATTATACTGGTGTCAAAGTCAATCAGTATACTGGGTTGCAGCAGTATATACTGTCTCTCCTCTCTGCTTCCCCCTCCCGCAACCCATTTCGTGGGTTTCCGTACGATGGTATGGCGTGTTTCTTGGGCATACGTAAGAAAAAAAAAACTACTGGCGAATATACTGGCCAGGTTTTTTGGGTCCATGTTGGCTTCTGATTGCCATGTATAGCCCCCCGCAGAAGTGTTACGTCAACTTCACCTTATCCTATATATCTACGTCACGTATGATTACCGCGTCGCCCGTATTAGCGTCGCACCTACGAGGTTACATCATCACCTACCGCTTCGTCAACCTGTCGCCACCCTACAACGTATCGTTATCGATTTGCCACGTGATCAAACGTCCCATCGCTTTCGCCGCTTACATAAGAGAGGAACGACCCCCCTGCCCGCCCTCCCTCCCTCCCTCCCTCCCTCCCTCCCGCCCGCTCGATGGGCTTGCTTCGTGTACATTGTTTTTTAGTACGAACAGTGTTTGTAAACAGTGTTTTCAAAGAATAAAAACACTTTCAGGCTGTGAGATCGATGAATTGGTTCGAACCTCACGTTTCGTCAGCTGCATGTAATACTTCGGTCGCCGTTGTTACACATGTACGCAGTCTTACTCTGGCCGTATATAGAAGAAACATTTTACGTTAATGTAAACACCAAGCAGCCCTCGTATTTACTGCAGAATGGTATCACACCAAGCTTGCAAACATCATTTTTGAAGAAAAAAAAAAACGATCTCACAGGTTTTTCTTTATTTTTGTCCCTAATGTGTACAGGTGGAGCGGTACGCCAAGGCGTTCTGGGAGAAGGGGCCGGAGGCGTTCGCCGCGGGGGACTGGGAGCGGCACGTCAAGAACGTAGAGAAGGGGGAGCGCAAGATCGAGGAGATCAACAGGTGTGGGGCTTGAATGTGCTGCATGTGTTGTATGCGCTGTATGTGTTGTATGCGCTGTATGTGTTTGATACGTTGTATGTGCTGTAGGTGCTGTGTATGATGCATGCGCTGTGTTTGTTGTATGTACTGTACGTGATGCATGTGCTGTATGTGGCGTATAGGTTGTTTTGTGCTGTATGTGTTGTATGCGCTGTATGTGCGCTGTAAATGTTATACTTCGAAGTAGGTGTTTTTCTTATGTTGCATGTGCTCTATGTGTTGTATGTGTGTGCTGTTCGTGCGGTTGTCATGCATGACACATGTCTAGAAGGGATAGTGCGAAAGGCGTCACAGGAGGACGTCGTCGATCATCCTTGCGAGGCACTATCCACAATCGCCGACCAACGTTGCCGGGCACTATTCACAACCCTCCGTCGTCCTAGCGAGGCATAGCTCACACTCCTCCATCATCGTTGCGAGACGTTGTTCATAGTCTCCCCAACCAACCTTGCGAGGCATTATTCATAGTCGTCAATGAGCCTTACGAAGCACACAGAACCCCCAATCAACCTCGCGAGGCACTCTTCACCGTCCTCAATCACCCTTCCTACGCACCAGTACCATATACACGACGTAGGCATTCTAACCGTAGACTTGACCCCCCCCGTCCCCTTTTTTTTGCCGGTGGGCCGGATATTGGTGACGACGTGGGGTCTTAGGTTGATGGGGGCGACGAGGAGCTTCATCTCTAAGTTCGTCAACCCTTGGGAGCAGCTCACCTTTCACTATACGGGCACCCAGGGCAAGGTCTTCAACGCACACGAGGACAGGTACCCCCCCCCCCCCTCCCCCTCTTCCCCCTGACGACCCCCCCCTCCCCCCCCCGGCCCCCGTCAGCCACGAGGCAGTTACACAGTATGTCTACTGCTGTCTCTGGAGGCGAGTACACCGAAGAACAAATCAATTCATTCGACGCTGTCGTCCATGCGCAAGAAAGTCCGCCTGACAAGCGGGTCTTGGTAGGGTGCAGCCCACCCTTCATGCTGGCGACTCGCCGAACGAACACCTCACGTTTCGCTTCGCGCTTGGTGCTAGCGATGCCTGCCTGGTCGGTCAAAACCCGACGCGCTCCGTCCCGCCACTGCAGGGATGCGAGGGTCTCATGGCCTTACGACTACGGCCGTGCATGATATCGAGTACAATCCCCCCCCCCCGTCGCCGCCTCCGGCGATGGCAATCACGCGTACTCTATGCTCCTACCCTTGCTTTGGCAACTCTGCGTCGTTTCACAAAAAAAAGTGTTTTTGTTAGCCCAGAGGGGAGAGCTGACGATAAGAATTGGCGATGGCACCAACGCCGACTGCGTGACTCGGGTGGGATAACACAGGTTTGTGTCGTCCGAGTTATACGTTCGATGTAAGGAGTCGTACGGCATGTATGGGAGGGCGAAAACATGATCCTATGAATGCCCGTAATGCTGCCGCTGGGCGCTCGCGCTGATCCTGTGTAGACGGATAGACTGCTGTATTTGATAGCACCGAAGTTATCATCCGTTGTGCTGGTCGCTACTCGTAGCTCGGGGTTAATGCCCTTTTACCACCGCACTCTCATCGTGGAGAGAAACCACTCAGATTTTCAAGTAGTTTGCCCCCAAAATGGGACTGCGGTCCTAAAAGGGTCAAGAGAACAACTGCACACTTGCCCTCGATTTAGCGATCAATCCCACCCATGGCCCTATTATTAGAGGTCTGTGACGAAAATCGTGAGATAATTTATTTTTTGTGCGGTATACGCTTGGTAGTCCCACAAGCGCGATCAACCAAACAGTGCCCGCTGCTGCTGTCGAAGTAAGCTACAGTACGTACTACTGATACGTACCCAGCCGAAGAATATGAACCACAACGCCTAATTCTCTCTACAACAACAAACCGCAGATTATTATCGTATCGGTTCCCGATTCCTAATATTTTTTTTCTTTTTTGTTTTTGGTAGTTATCGTCAGTTGAGAAGCCCCCCCCGTCAGCTGAGAAAAAAAACGGCCCAAAAAGTACTCGTTACCTACCTGGTATATATCGTACAAGGCGTCGAGATGCTGTGTCAATGATTCAGTGTCGTGAACCGAAAATGGAAATGGCCTCGATCAGCTTTCGGTTTTTCGCCGAAAAAACCGGTCGGTTTCGGTTTAATATAAAACAGAGAGCAAACTGAAGCCGAAGCCGAACGGCTTTTGTCCGGTGAAAAACCGAAAATGTCGGTCGGTTTGGGTCGTTTTTTTCGCAAATGAACCGAGCAATAAAAAAAAGGTAATTTTCGGGTCTTGAAAAACCGACAAAAACCCGACCGAAAAAAAAGACTGTCGGTTATTGGTTCACAACGCTGGCTGTCATACAGCTCGTGCATGGTCATACTGCGCGCTCACTCCCGGTATACACAGCACATGCATGCCATCAAAGTGTCATGACGCAGGGCAACTGCGGAGATCGTTTGAACGCCTGGTATAGCTTCACACAACCGCATCAAGTCCCATACCTAACTCTACAGTAGAGTTTTACCGCACTATTAATAGTGTTCATGGTTGGAAACACGGGTGTACGGTACGCCCGCTCGCTCCCCTTCCTCCCGCCGTGGGTGACGGTGTTGTTGTTGTTGTTGTTGCTGTTGTTTTGTTGCTTTCGATGTAGCTGTTGTTCTGTTGCTTTTGATGTAGCTGTTGCAGTTGCTGTTGCTGTTGCTGTTTTCGTTGTTGTTGTGCTGTTTTCGTTGCTGCTGGTGTTGGTGGTGTTGATGTTTGAGACAATGCAGCTGTCGGTTACGGCTGCCGGATTTCCTTCCCTCTCTTTTATCTCTTGATTGATCACCATATGGTCAAACTATCGAGCAGTCTGTCCGTCGGTACAAGGACCGTATTGGTGTTAACAGGAATACCGACCGGTCCTTATCGTTTCAGGTATATTATTACGGGGGACCATAGTAAATAGGGCCAAATGTTGTTCGTAAAAATGGGGAAATATATAGGTTTCTGTGTGCCATAGGTCCTACCAGGTATTTATTATGGTCCTCCGTATTATTACGGGGGACCATAGTTAACAGGACCTATGGTACACATAAAAACCTATATGTTTAACCATTTTTACTAACAATATTTGGTCCTGTTTATTATGGTCCTCCGTATTAGTACATATTTCCTTCTTTAGCTCTGCGTGTTTGGTTATTTCGCTCTGCAGACACGATCCTATTCTCATTTCAAGTAGTTTGCGCCCACAACGTGGTTGGTTTCAGTTGCACAGGAGTTCACACGTCGAACAGATAGATCATCTACAGATAGATCGTCTACAGATAGATCATCTAGATCTCAACCTTCCGTCATGAGATGATACGCGCGATCTGTGTTGTACAGACCCAACCCAGGAAACATGTGCTATCAAAAGATCATGCAGATAATGCGGCTCCTATTGGGCAACATGAGCTAGATAGATAAATCACACAGATCATACAGATAATACAGATCAGGGATATATCTATCTGCCCTGGAGGATTTAGATCATGAAGGGAGAATCGATGATCTAGGTGTCCGAGGTGTGGAAATGATCTGTAGATGAATCGTTTCGATCGTTCTCCTGATGCTGGGCTTGGTTTGTTGCACTTGCACTGTGTCTGTTGCACCACTTTTGATAGGTACCTGCTCTGCCTCGCCCACAAGTATGGCTATGGGAACTGGGACCAAGTGAAGGCGGCCATCAGGAGGAGCGACAGGTGAATCTACGATAGACGAATACAGTATAAAGCCGTGCCCTACTGCTGTTCGTGTTGGGTAGCAAGCGCTGGATGCCTCCCAACGGTCGGCAAACGTAGCCGTTGGTGGTGGTGGTGGTGGTGGTGGTGGCTTTGGTTGTGTTGGTGATGGGGCCGCTGGTAGTGTGCTGGTGACGGTGATGTTGGTGTTGGTACTGGTGGTGGCGTTGGTGTTGGTGTTGGAGTTGTTGGAATCGTGAGGGTTAGTGGGGGGGCGGGGGGCGGAATAACAGGGGGGCGATCGTTCGCGTTGGATAGGGTCAGTGGTGTTGGTGTCGGGGTTGGTGTTGGTGTCGGGGTTGGTATTGGTACTGGTGTTGGTGCTGGTGGTTGGGTTGGTGTTGGTTGGTGCAGGTGTTGGTGTTGGAGGGGGTGTTGGTGTTGGTATGGTTGTTGTTGTAGGGTGTTGATGTTGGTGGAGGGTGTTGATATTACTAGTGTTGGTGTTGGTGTTGGTGTTGTTTGTTGGTATGGCTGGTGTAGAGTGTTGATGTTGTTGGTGGTGCTGGTGTTAGCGTTTGGTGTTGGTGTTTATGTTGGTACTGGCACTGGCGTTAGTGTTGATGTTGGTGGTGGGTGTTGATCTTGTTACTGGTGTTGGTGTTAGTGCTGATGTTTGTTGGTATTGCTGTTGGTGTCGGGTGCTGATGCTGTTGCTGGTGTTGGTGTTACATGTTGGTGAAGTAGTGGTGTTGGTGTTGGCACTGGTGTTGGCATTAGTGTTGATGTTGGTGGCGGGCGTTGATCTTGTTAGTGGTGTTGGTGTTGGTGCTGGTACTACTGTAGTGTTGATGTTGGTGTTTGTTGGGGGTTGATCCTGCTACTGTTGTTGCTGTTGCTGTTGGTGGCGGTGTTGGCGTTGGTGTTCGACAACTAGCGTTACTGTTTTCCGTTGCTACTGACCCGCTACACGATGGGGGGGGCTTACTTTGAACTTTGAACGCGCAACGTTTCTTAATCACACGGCTCCTAAACTGAGGGCCTACATACGTACCCAAGAGATTTCGAACCCCTTTTTTTTTGTTTCGCGAACATGTCCGTTACAGTACGAGTATTGGCCCCAAGAAAAACAAAAAAAAACAATGAAAAATAAATAAGAATAACTTAACTAACAAGAACAGAAGCTTCACTTTTCGAGGGCACTCCTCCAATTTCTGGTTGACTACGTCCGTGTCCAGCGGGGGGGTGCTGCACTAAGTCTGACCGGTATGCAATGGCCTGGGCTCAAGGTTGCTGAAGGGCGGTGCCTCAATAAGGTTTTTACAGGGCTTGCTGCTAGACTGCGTAGGTGTTTCTTTCTCTCGGCGGCCCAGTACTGTGTGACACCCACTGTTGTGAACCGACAACCGAAAGTTGTTTTTTTATGTCGCGTTTTTGTCGTTTTTTCAAAGACCGAAAACCGACCTTTTATTTTGTTTTTTTCGCCAAAACACGACCGAAGCCGATATTTTCGTTGTTTCACGGAAAAACCGTTCGGTGTCGGCTTTGGTTTGCTTCTATGTTGCAAACCGAAACCGACCGATTTATTCGGTGAAAAGCCGAAAACCGACCTAGGACCATTTCCGTTTTCGGTTCACAACATTGGCCGAGCCTAGAATTGTTCTTCGGGCTGCACTGTGCACTGGCAACGCTTCTAAATAAAAAAGACCGTTTTGGGCGAGCTTATAGAGCTTCTCAGGGCAGGCAGGCACCCGACAAAATGTAGGCACCCCCACCTACTGCTACTGCTGTACCTTGCATATATTTTTGGCAAAAAAAACTAGAAACAAAAAAAAATCAACTCCGCTGTGAGAAATCGAAAACAATCCTCAAAACTCGTATTTCGCAAGGTTTGCCCATCGACCGATCGTATATCATACCATGCATGTGATGCCTCCAGGTTCCGGTTTGACTACTTCCTGAGGAGCTGCTCTGCCGACGCGTTGGGGAAGCGCTGCGAAGCTCTTATGAAGGCTGCGGAGAAGGAGGATGCCGAGTGGCATAAGAGGTTAGTCGGTCGGTCGGTATGTAGGTCGGTCGGTCGGTCGGTCTTGTCGGTGAGGAGGGCTAAACCTACCGTATCAACACGGCGGCACACGACAAAAAAGACAAAACCACACCACACTTCAAAGGTCATTTTAACGAAGAACAAACCAGTGGGGTGGAGGGATGTCAGAACAGATGAATTCACGGCACATCAGTTTATTTCTCTAATGCGGGGGACCATAGTTAATAGGACCAAATATTGTTAGTAGAAATGGTTAAATATATAGGTTTTTATGCTTACCACAGGTCCTATTAACTATGGTCCCCCGTAATAGTAAGCTTTTTTGGTTGGTTTTAGCATACCCCCCCTGTCTAGGCCTCGAACATGGATAGTGGGATGCCGGGGTTTTTTTTCGCGTGCAACCCTGTGTAACACTCAAGATAAGCCACCAACCCCCAGGGACGAGTTTATGCGCCGAGTTTCTCCAAAACATGCCTTAAGGGCCTGCTGTAGGGCACACACTTCCCAACAACAAAACTGCTGCCTTTGGAATAATCTCGACTAGTTTTTTTGTCCATATAATATACTGTCCACGCATCGATCGCTCAGCGTTTGCCCCTTTTTCCCATTTTCAAGACAATCAGTTTTACTACTGTGTTCATCCGAGGCGGTGTGTTACTTGATTACGTGTTCCACACGTTAGCGCTATTAATAGCTGCGGAAGAGGCTGTTGATAGTAACTTGATTGTCCGTTCTCACGAACAAAATAACCAGGGCTGCTGTTCGCGGGTCGGGACAAACCTTGCGGGTCAGGCCCGCTCGGATCCGGTATGAGGATGACCCGGCCCGACCCGTGAGAGTTTGAAAACCTCCTGACCCGAACCGGCCCGACCCGTGAGAATTCAAAATCTTCCCGACCCCACCCGCCGCGGGCCGGGTCATCACCCGAAGAGTCCCGAAGAAAAAAAAATATGTTGTGAGTTCGATTCACCCTCGGCATTGATGCATTAATCTCCCGGGGCGAACCAAATCCCCTCGCCGCGCGTTGCTGCCGCTTTGAGAAAATTCAGAGCCTTGGGGCAGTTCTTATCGGAGAGCCAGAATTTCCGTATTCATGAAATAATTTCCAGATATGTGAAGTTGAACAGAGGGCTACAGTAAATATCAGGAAAAGTTGGGTTTCACACAAGTTGGAAATTACGTCATAAATAATGGACAAAAAGGAGGCTCTCCGACAACAACGACTATGACTAGATGAACAGCCTTTTTACACGCCGGAGAAATGACCCTGTTGGGAATCGAACCCGCGCACGGAAGGCCCAGGAGCGGACGATCTGCCGCCCAAGCTATTTAACTGTTGCTACTGTAGGGGGCGGGCTTATGTAAAAGGACGGACGCGAAAAAAGAGTGGAAAAGCGAAGGAGTCAATAAACTATTACGGGGGACCATAGTTGACAGGACCAAATATTGTTAGTAAAAATGGTCAATCATATAGGTTTTTATGTACACCATAGGTCCTGTTAACTAGGGTCCTCCGTAATAATAATAGACGAAAAGAGTGAACGGACGGAAGCATGAGCTGTACTTTACGTATTGAACGAATAAACGGAAGCCAAAGAAAGAAATGGACGCGCGAAGGGACTGAAAGAAGCGAATGAATGAGCGAAATGAAACGGAAGCATTCAGTAGAACTGACGAAAGGACCCAAAAAAAAAACACGGAAACGAATGGGCGCACGAACGAACGTGCGCACGAACGAACGAACGAACGAACGAACGAACGAACGAACGAACGAACGAACGAACGAACGAACGGACGAACGAACAGGCAAGGGACGGAGCGGGGAGCAGGGCCCGGTGGGTCGGAGCGCGTGGCTGAGGAGGAGCGACGGAGGCTGGCGGAGAGAGAACGGAGCCATATTTACAAGGAATTTCAGGGCAAGGTTACCCAGGAGATCGACAAGGTATCATACGGGTGGCTTATTGCTGGAGTTGGATATCATACGGGTGGCTTATTGCTGGAGTTGGATGTTATACGGGTGGCTTATTGCTGGAGTTGGATATTATACGGGTGGCTTTTTGCTGTACTTCGATATGATAGGGGTGGCTTGCTGCTGTACTTGGGTATCATACGGGAGGCTTGTTGCTGTACTTGGATGGTGTGGCTTGTCGCTCTCAGTAGGGATTCGCGCAGCAGGATACTCGTAACTGTCGTGGAGTTGTTTTGGTTAATGAATCCCGGTCGGTTCGGTCCCAATTAGTTGGTGCGGTGTTATTTTGGAAACTGGCGTTAATAGCTGGTAGTTAAGAATGTGTGTGTGCCTGGGCCGTCGTTCGCACTGTTGTACACTACCGTGTTGAGGATAGTAACGTTGTTGCTCGTGTTGTGTGGGGAGGAGTTGCAGGAGAGACTGTCCGAGAAAGGTGGCCCGTTAGAAAAAAACGGCGGCGGGGGGTAGGGGACAGCGTGCACGGCTACTTGCCGTGGCAGCTACCTGCCGTGGTAACGTTTTGCGTATTTTTTCCAACCCCAGACCCAAGCTCGACCCCAACCCTACCCCCAACCCCGACCCGAACCCCAATCCCAACCCCCTAACCCCACCCCAACCCCAACCCTACCCCCCTAACCCCAGCCCCAACCCCCAACCCTAACCCTACCCCCAACCCCAGCCCCCACCGACCCCCACCCCTCACTCCCACCCCTCACCCCCCCCTCCCCAATTTGTGCGTACGCAACGCACACCCGCAGCTGACGGAGCTGCACTCGGACAAATCTAAGCTACGAGAGTCCCTCCAGCCCGACGGCTCGGCTTCCAGCGCAGCAGCGGATGGTGGCGGCAACAGCAACGGTAACGACAGCGCGAAGAGCAAGCCTGGGGGGGGCTCTAACCCGGGGGTGGACAACGTGGACCGCCAGATGGCCTACCTTGTCGCGCAGAGCCAGGTGTGTATGTATGTGCTAAGCGGTCAGGATGATGTGCACGGAGCGCGGGGGGGGGAGGGAGAGAGGGAGAGAGGGAGACATGGAAGGAAGACAGACGGACAGACAGACGAGACGTACGTGGTACTATTTCACCGTGTGTTACCTCCGACGATTGAAGAACTGAACTCTCTCGTTCGATTTGCGAACTCTCGTTCGATTTGTGCCACAACGCTGGCACAACCCCCTCACCTCCCTCCCCCCCCCCCCCCCCCCCACTCCTTTCTCCTCCCCCCCTCCCCCCCTACCGCCTACCGCCTCTATTAACGTGTTTTTACTGCCGCCGGTTCATCTGGACTCTCTCCTTCGACTTTGTGCCACAACGTGGGCACTACAACTCCATGGCCTACGCGTGGTGGTTATGTGTGATGCTTATTCGTGGTTGGTGGTTGTGTCGGTCATGGTTTGGTTTCGCTGTACGGTTGTTGTTGGTGGTGGTTGGTGGTGGATTTGTTTTGGTGGTTGTCCTTGCTGACGGTATTCGGT
Source organism: Nereocystis luetkeana (assembly GCA_031213475.1). Taxonomy (NCBI): domain Eukaryota; class Phaeophyceae; order Laminariales; family Laminariaceae; genus Nereocystis; species Nereocystis luetkeana. Next base: position 3,286,287 of record JARUPZ010000027.1, on the reverse strand, counting down.
GTGGTTTTGATGACGACGTTCTTTTGCTGGTTGTTTTTTATTGGTTATTGGACTTGTTTTTTTTACTCGCGGTTGTTGCTGATGGTATTGGTTGCTGGTCATAATTATTGGTTATGGTTACTGATTATGGTTATTCGGCATGGTTGTTGCTGATTGTCATTATTGCTTATATGGTTATCATTGCTGGTGGTTATTCCATGGTTATTGATCATGGGTTTTTTGCCATGGTTGTTGGTCATGTTTGTTGCTGATTGCCGTTGCTGACGTGGCTAATACTGGTCATGGCTATCGATTATGGTTATTGATGATGGTGGGTCCATCAGACCGGAGGGAGCTCGAGCTCGCGACCCCAAGGTCAGGCCAAACCCGTACCGGACTGCCTGGTTGGAGAGCTGGCGCGCTTTGTGTGCCAGTCGGGTAGCAAGGGCATCGACAAGATCGTCGCGGACTTCACGGGGGTACACCCCGAGGCGTCCAAGCGCCAGGTCGAGAAAAAGATACAGGCAAGATACCTTTTTTCCTGGCCGTTGGTTGTTGCGTTTGGGGGGGAACGATACGTACTGGCGATATCTCATGTACCTTTTGCTGGCCGTTATGGCTGGCCGTTGTTGTTATGGTTGAGGCAGAAAATATGTAGGCAGTATATGGTTATTTTACTGGCCGTTGTTGTCGCGGTTGGGGCGGGGAAGATACGGGCAAGATACCTTTTGTCGACCGTTGCTGCTGTAGCTGTACAGGCAAGATACCTTTTTGCTGGCCGTTATTGCCGTGCTTGGAGGGAGTCGCAGAGTATGCTGGGGAGTGCTGCGTTAGAGACTTCTGAAACGCCGGTACTTGAAACGTTGCTGATGTTATGGTACGTACGCTTATATCCCAAAGGATGCAATAAAATCGGTCGGATGCCGGCTATAGCGGTCAACAAAACGGGTTTTTTAAGACCGACAAAGAAACAAAAACGAGAGAACGAGAGGAGAAACGAACCACAGAAAACAGAAATATGGAAGGCCAAAAAACGAAAACAGACAAAACGGACTACTTCGCGGCAAAACGAGGCGTCACCTCGCTTTGTGGCGTATTAGTCCGTTTTTTTTTTTTTTTTTCTTGTGCTTTCTTGTTGCACCTTGCACTGCCGCGTAGTGGTCCGTCTTGTCTGTTATTTGCTTTGGTCTTGCTTATTTCCGTTTTCTCGTTGTTCGTTTTCCGTCTCGTTTTATCGTTTTTTGTGTCTTTCGCCTGTCTTACAACCTGGTATTAACCGCGAAAGCCGATTTCCTATCGATTTTGAATGTATCCTTCGGAAAGTAATAATACAAGCCAAGACAACAGCAACTCTTAAGCACCGGCGCTTCATACCAGCCAGGCACCTAGTACTTCCATTTGAAAAACTAAACAAACCAAAACAAAACAAAACGGAACAAAACAAAACGGAACAAAACAAAACAGAACAAAAAGAACAAAGAAAAAAAAAAAAAAACGTGACATGTGAGATAGAGGATCTCGTGGAAAATCATCTTCGCAAGCTGCGTACCAGTCTGGCCGTACTAGTAAAAACCGCTTGGTGTTGATGTTAATGTATGAAAGTTTCTTATATTCTCGGCCAGAGTAGTACGTATGTATGTTATGATACTTCGATCTGCGCGTACTATTGCGGGGGGCCATAGTAAATAGGACCAAATATTGTCAGTAAAAATGGGGAAATATATACTGGTACCTGGTAATTTTTTGTGCGTACCGCAGGTCCTGTTTACTATGGTCCCCCGTAATATGGGTTTTATATGGATGTGAATGTTTTTTAGTATTTGTTTTTGATATAGTATGTATGGTATGATACCTGGATCTGCGCTTACTATGGATGTCACATGACCTCATGTAGGACGTAATTATACTTCGGATTATATTATTTACGGAGGGGAACAAAATCTGACTTATGTGAAACTTATATATATATATATTATATTATAATATATAAATATATATACAAGGCGCTTCGCTCCGCGGGCGGCCTACGCCGCCCGCTACGCTCGCTCACGAAGGAAAAAAGTACATCAAATTATGCGAAGCGAACAGAGGTCCACGATTGAGTTTAGTGTTTTCAAGGATTGTAATTGCAAACCGGCGACTTGATAATGCCAAGAGTCCCGCCGCCATGCTTCAGGAAAAAACAGCTCCGACGTCAGCTTGGATGCCACATATACGCTTCGCGTCGCGGATGTCGTACGTACGTACATACACCCCAGGTAGGATACTACTGTCTGCACTTATGTTCTTTTTTCGATAGCTCTATGTCTGTACTGTATGTACGAAGAAAGCGAAAGCACAGCACGGCACAGCAGCAAAAACAATGAAAATGAAACCGAAAACTCGGAAAGGAAAAAAAATCCCCGTCCCTCGTGTAATAATTTTCTGCCTGATTGGAACACCTTACACCCGGTCGAAAAGAAGAAAAGAAAAAATCGCAAAGAAGAGCTGCTCTCTCAGCCTCGTACGCCGCCCGCCCCTCTCGCGACCACCTCGCTACCGATTCGGTCCGGGTAAAGCTTTTATCACTCTCTGCCACAATCAGCCCCGTCGCCCGCCTCGCGTGAAGCCCGGTGCTCACCGTGGCCGTCGTTCGCCAGCTCGATAACGTTGGTGTTCAAACTGCACACCTCCCTCTTTCAACTTTAGCGTGGTCGCAAAAATAAGCACCGCTTGAATAGTATCTTGCCCTCCCGAACGACCTTTATAAACTCGTACATGCTCTATCAACAACCATAAATCGAAGCCAGACAAATCCCGTTCATGCATCCCTCGTGTCTCGAGGCACACGCGACGCCTAGGCACGAAAGCAGCGACCGCGCTCCTTGCAACCTGCCCTCTACCCGCCAGCACCCGCTGGCACCCGCGACGGTGCCGGGTCCTCCCGCGATGCCGTGCTCGGAGAACACGCATGCACACAAAACGAAAGAAGAAAAAAGGAAGAAAGGACCGAGAAAACAAAGAACTGCTGGTAAGGTCCGGCAAGTAATCAAAGGAGGCGGTTTGGAAGTGGGAGCTCTGAGAGGTCAGGGATGTAGCAACCGAGCACGCTCAGGGGTTGTGATCTAAGTATGTAGTTATTTATATACCAGGTATATATTATACCTCGTACATTTTATAACCAGATACTATTGCGGAACATTCAGTAGTAATCAGGACCCAATGTGCTTCCTAAAAATACTAGAATGTATAGGTTTTTGTCTATATGGTGGGTCCTGATTATGACTGCATGGTCCACCGCTATAGGGGTATATAGGGGTATTTCTGGGCCTGCGACTCATGTATATGTGTGTGTGTGTTTTTGCTTTTGTTTTTGATGCTGCCGCGGCTGCAGGAGATAGCGTACAAGGAGAAGAGGCTGGGCGATGCCCGCGACTCGTGGTACATTCGCGAGGGCTTCGAAAGCCTGCTGGAGGAGGGGCTGGGCAAGCACTATCCCCCCGGGGAGGCGTTGCAGGCCGACGCGGACGCGAAAGACCGCGCCAAGGCGAGTTTTTTTTTTTTGAGGATTTTTTATAGCATTCGATTTTGTGGCGTTTTTGTGTAACCCTTCGTGTGGGTTGGGTCTGTTTTGGTATGGTTTTGCTTTGCTTTGCTTTGCTTTGCTGCTTTGCTTCGCTTTGCTTTGCTTTGCTTTGCTCTATCCTGCTCTGCTTTGCTTTGTACTTGGACGTACTGTAGTCGGCCATGGGGGCACCCACGAAGTGCTCGGCCAAGTCGCCAAACGAGCGCTGCAAATACCATGCGAACGACAGTAGCTGGTGTATCATACATCATACGCCTAGAGTTACTGCTGTTCTATTTCATAAATGGTGTCATATTTTTACGATTCAACTTCCGACTCGGGGCCCTGTGTACCGTTTTTTTTTTGCGTCGCGCCGTTTCCAGCCGAGGAATAATTTCGGGACGGAGGACGGCGGTAAGGAGAGCGATTCCGGCAAGGCAGGAGGAGGAGGGACCAAGAAGCGACCGGGGGGGGTAACGATGCGGTCCCGTGAGTGCCTCTCGGAAAAAAAACGGTGGTCGGGTTGGGTTGGGTTGGGTTGGGTTGGGTTGGGTTGGGTTGGGTTGGGTTGGGTCGGGTTGGGTTGGGTTGGGTTGGGTTGGGTTGGGTTGGGTTGGGTTGGGTTGGGTTGGGTCGGGTTGGGTTGGGTTGGGTTGGGTTGGGTTGGGTTGGGTTGGGTTGGGTTGGTTTGGGTTGGGCTGGGTTGGGTTGGGTTGGGTTGGGTTAGGTTAGGTTAGGTTAGGTTAGGTTGGGTGGGGTGGGATGGAGTCGGTTGGGGTGGTTCGGGTCGGGTTGAATTGAGTGGCGTAGAGATAGGAGGAGCGATCGACCGGTAAGAGACGACGCTGTTGCCGCTGCTCTGACGCGCCCGCCGCGACCTAGTTTGCCTTGCCTTCATTTGCCTTACCTTGCCTTGCCTTGCCTTGCCTTGCCTTGCCTTGCCTTGCCTTGCCTTGCCTTGCCTTGCCTTGCCTTGCCTTGCCTTGCCTTGCCTTGCCTTGATTTGCCTTGCCTTGCCTTGTACAACGATATGTGCTATGGATACGACACCTGGTGATGTGAAATGCGTCACTAAACACAACCCCCCCTCCGACGGTTGTGCATCTATTCCGCATGCAGCGTTCTACCTGTTCAAGCACGCCGAGCGCGAGGCGGCCTTCGAAGCTTTGCAGGACGCCGGCGTGGCCGAGCCTACCCCAGAAGAAATAAAGGAGAGGGTTAAGGTGCGAAACAGCTACAAGGTACCTGGTACACCCGGTGTACACTAGGGCGGCGGCGACGTAGTTGGGGTGCAAGGGGGTGGCGAGTGCTGCTGCTGCTATTACGGGGGGCCATAGTTAATAGGACCAAATCTTGTTGGTAAAAATGGTGAAATATATAGGTTTTTATGTACCCCATAGGTCCTATTAACTATGTGACGTTTTTTGGTGCTGCAAAGAGGGGTGTAGTTGTTGACCTTAAGGGCAAAGTGGTTGATTTTTTTCTTTTTTTTTCGACCCCGTCCCAAATTCCTAGCTCCGGCGGAGGCCTAGGAATTTTCTCGGGATGTTCTAGGATGTGGTGAGAAGTTGAGGGTGGAATATAAAACTTTTGGTCGAAGCTTCTTCGCCAAGTCGGAAATCACTGCTTGATGTGGGTGTTTGAGTGGAGCGATCGTGCCGGTTACAATTGGTTCGAACCGCATAGTGTATTGTGTGTGTGTTCCCCGTCGTACGCGCGTCTTGCGTGCACTGGTACACCTTTTGTGCGTGCCTTGTATGCGAACCTTGTATTCGCACCTTGTATGCGCACCGTGTATGCGCGTCTTGCATTGGAACATATTGTATGCGCGTCTTGTAGGAGCAAGCCTTTTGTTCATTTTTTTTTTTTTTATGTTCGCGGGTCCGTTGTTTGGTGATGGCTTTTTGTGCGACCGGACCGACCGGTGCTCTCGGGCAGATGGCGTGGCGAGAGCTGGGAGAGAAGGAAAAGGAGGAGTACATCACCAAGGCCGAGAAGGTGAGGGCGATCGCTCTCACGTACAGACATACACACCACCACCACCACCACCGACAGTGACGAGGGAGGGGTGGGAGGAGTGGACGCAGGTATAAAAGGGCTCGTAGGGTTTAAACTTGGTCGCTCAGACCCGCAAGTTTTCATTCCCCAATGCCAGGAGGGGGTCTCCGCAAGAGCGGCTTCACTTAGCTGTCCGGAAATGTGAGGCCCGCTCGTGTACAATGGGAGCACCCCCAAAAGGAACTTGCTTGTATGTATGTACACAGGTTTACGTGTGTGTGCATTGCAGGGCGTATGCACAGTACCAAATTCTGGAGGAAAAAAACACGTTTTCCACCCTTGGCCCTGTTTCAAAAATGACTTTTTCCTATTCAAGTGATCTGTCCCCGAAAATGTGGGGGTGCGGTTGTGCCCACCGCCGCACCTGCCCATCTCGGAGGTCCGGTCGGACCAACGTGCTCGCTCATCCGTGGCAGCAGCAGCAGCAGCAGCAGTCGGTTCTGCTGCTGTTGCAGCGGGAGCGACGGGTTAGTAAATTGACACGCGGCACGGATCTTGAACCTAACCAATCCGCCGGAGGATCAACAAAACAAAAACCAAAAATATTCACGTCCTTTTTGGAACCCGGAGACAACGACCCCCCAAAAGCGATACAGCAGCAGTAGGTTTGGTGATACAGCAGCAGTAGGTTTGGTGACACAGCAGTAGGTTTGGTGATACAGCAGTAGGTTTGGTGACACAGCTGTAGGTTTGGTGACACAGCAGTAGGTTTGGTGATACAGCAGTAGGTTTGGTGACACATCAGTAGGTTTGGTGATACAGCAGTAGGTTTGGTGACACAGCAGTAGGTTTGGTGATACAGCAGTAGGTTTGGTGACACAGCAGTAGGTTCAACTACTGGCCACCAGTAGAGCGAGGAGCGTAGCCGTGTGTGCAAGGTGGGCTTTTATGCTGCGTCTGCTTGTCGTGTACAACTAACGTCTCCTCCTTTCATTGTTTTATGTATTAATAGTTGTCATATATAGTTGGGGTTGATATGAACGTGTCATCCCCCCCCTTCACCATCGCCACCAAAAGCGGTGGCGGATGCTGTATCTCGTGGTCGCCTTTTCTAACATCGGACAGATAGATCATCGGTGCGCATTTGATGATCTAGATCCTTCAGGGAGATATATTCCTGATCTTGTCAAGGTCTATAGCTCATGTTGCCGGGTGAGAGCCGTATGATCTGTATGATCTGTATGATCTGCATGATATGTATGATATGTATGATATGTATGATATGCATGATCAATGTGATCTGTATCATCTGTATCAATCAACTGTGTCGTCTATATGATCTGTGTGATCAGTATGATCTGTATGATCTGCGTGATATGTGTGATATGTATGACATGTATGATATGTATGATCAGTGTGATCTGTATCATCTGTGTCATCTATATGATCTGTATGGTCAGCATGATCTGTATGATCTGTATTGTCTATGCGATCTGTATGACATATATGATCTATTTGATCTGTAGCTCCTGTTTCCGGGTGGGAGCCGTGCAGGCTGCATGATCCAGCACTTTGTTTCCTGAGTTAGATCTTCCCTCGTATAAGGCAGATCCTGCACTACTTTTTTACAACGGCAGGCACGTGAGGAACTGCTAGATCATCTAGATCATGACCTGTACGTGCACTCTTCTCCTCTCGACGCGTATGAAGAAAAAAAACGGTGCCTTACAAGCGGATTTAATCTCTCTCCAAACCTGACGAGTGTGAGTCGAGTCCACCGGTACACAGCCCTGATCGAACCGAATTGACCCAAAAAGCCCAGACCGAACAAAAGATGGAAATCCAAGATGCCCGTTTCGCCAAACCAACTTCTTTTACACGCGCGGCACGGACGGGCGAACAGACGGGCTGGGAATTGGACCCGGACCCCGAGGTGCACAACAAGAGCGAAGACAGGGGAGGTGGCGGCGGCGGGAGCAAACGCAAGGCCAGCTTCGCCGGAGATGCGGGGGCTTCTCCCTCCATGGGAGCGGGGTCGTCGGTGCCACCGCAGTCTCCCTCCTCTGCCTTCTCTATCCCCAAGCGCAAGAAGGTATGAGTGTGTGCGTTTTGATTTGTTTTATTTGGGAGGAATTCCGTGCGGTAAATTGTTTCATTGAAGCGTGTCCCCGTCGCCGAATGGAGGCGTTGTATAGTGGGGGGCAGGGGGGGGGGGGGGGTTGCGGCGGAGCTGTTGTAGTGGTTGGGTGGATTTTTGCAGGCCGCTTTGTTTGGCGTGTCCCTCGTCCGTGTTGTTCATCCCGTAGCGCGAGGAAGTGTCGGGTGAGGGATTGTTTTGCTGGTTTGGGAGGAAGACCGTGTGGTATTGTAACGTCGAAACGTGTCCCCCATCCCGGAATGGAGGCTTTTTGAGGGGCAGGGAGGGGGGGTTATGGAGGAGGGGGAAGGGTGTGTGTGTGTGGGGTGTACTCGGTATCATGCATGGCTGTCATCGTGTGACCATAGACCCTCTCCAGCCCACTATGCCCCGGACGGAGCACGTCGGGTTTTCGCCGACCAGACAGACATTGCTTGCGCCAAGCGCGAAGCGCCGTGAGGTGTCCGGCGAGTCGCATGAAGGGTGAGCTGCATACTACTGAGAACAGTTTGTGAGGCGGACTTACACATGGATGACAGCTTCAATGGGTGAAATTATTTTCCGGTGTGGCCACTTCCAGAGACAGCAATGGGGGTACTCTGACTGCCTCGTGGGTGCCTTACCAGAATCAATGAGTTAATTTATTTTCCGTTGTGGCCACTTCCAGAGACAGCAATGGGGGTACTCTGACTGCCTCTTGGGTGCCTTACCAGAAGCATTACCTGGTACTATCATCCCCCTTGTGCGGAGTGGAGGGTATCCGCCCCGCATAAATAATCCAACTCGATCGCCAGCTGTGATCGACCGCAAAAAAAAAGAAACTAAAAACGATTTCCTGGTTGTCTAGCTCACGTAGTGAACGGCATGTTTTACAGAGTCGTTGACAACCGTCGCCAACCCAACCTATATATGGGGGGCGGGGGCGGGGGCGGGGAGGGGTGTACTCAATATAATGGGCGGAGGGGAGGGGGGGGGGGGGAGGTGGGGGGGGGGGGGGCTGATGTAGTGGTCGGATTCAGTGGTCATTCTGTCTGGAGAAGTACTAGTTGTGTCGGAGCCAATGCTTTGGTGTCATCATAGCCCTGATTTCGAACGTTCTACGACGAGGCAGGGTAGAAGTATCGCAACTGCTTGTTTTGTTTGTTTGCGAGAGCTGCTGCCTTCTATCACACCTGCGGCCGTCAGGCACTCTGGAGGCGAGATGTGCTCGTCTCAAAACTCATCTTACCCAGTTTCCTTTCTTTCACAGAAGCTGGGGGCTCCCACGCGCGCTTGAGCCGGGTGGTGGTGTAAATCTTGCAATGATCCTGCCTGCTGCAGCTGCGTGCACCCACCAGTCTGCGCATGGCCCGTAATGTTTGTTTCTCTCGCGATATTTTTTTTACTGGTGACGCGTGGCACAATGAAGGTACTCGTTGGGGCAATTCTGCTTCTGTCTGACAGACTCCTCGACTGAAAAACTGCAGTAGCTAGGGCTGGGCACTGGATGACTCACTCAGGCAGCTGTCGTCACTATATCAATCAGTATGCTGGATTGCAGCAGTATACTGTCTCTCCTCTCCTCTCTCCTCCCAAAATGCATTCGGTGGGTTTCCGTACTACAATATGTCGTGTTTCTTGGACGTACGTATTATAAAAAAAAAAATAGTGATGTAACATACTGGCGGGATCAATCAGTAGATTACCTACGACTTCCAGTACATATTGTGGCAGTGCCCGGCCCTAAGAACTGTGCCCTATATCGCTTGATTTTTTTTTTTTTGTGTTTTTTGCACGATATACCGGTATTTTTTTATGTAACTACTGTATGATAGGCCGTGCATGTCATTGTTGACCGGCCTGCCCCTTCATTGTTCTCAAGGCAGTGTGTTGGGGGGGAGTACAGTATGGCCTTTTTAGGAAAAATTGCAGTCCCGTTTTGGGGGCAATTTGCTTACAACCTGACTATTTCGGGGGACCGTATCAAATAGGACCTACGGTACATACTAAAACCTGTCTATTTACCTATTTTTACTAACATTATTTGGTGTTATTTACTACACGAAGTCCCCCGTAATAGTGTGTCGTTCCCCAAACGGGACTGCAGTATATACTAGATATAGTATAAGGGAAGAGAGCTCCTCATGTGAAGGTAGCCTCATGAAATACTTGTTGTGCCTTGCCCCTATCTTGGTGCCTCTGGAGGCGGTACTTTGCTGCCACGACCAGGAGACTGCGAGAAAAGAGGGGGCCTTCAATTTTGGTTGATCGCGTGGATCTCAAGCGAGCGCAAGTCTCACCTCACAGTAAGGAGTACATACATCGTTTAACGCTTCGTTCACCTCGTGCTTCCCTTCCTCCCCCCTCCTCCTCCTCCTCCTCCTCCTCCTCCTCCTCCTCCTCCTCCTCCTCCTCCTTTGTCTTCCTCCTCCCCTCCCCCCCCCCCGCGCCCCCTCTCCTTTTCCTTTTCCTGTTTCCCCTTTTCCTCTTCCTCCTCCCCCCCCCCCTGCTCTTCCCTTCTGCCCCACGTCCCCCCCCCCCCCCCCTTATCGTGTTCAGCAGTAGACAAACATATGAAATATACCCGTCTTCTACGCTAGGCCCAAGAATGGTCCTCTAGTGGTTGGTGAACACCGTGGGGGGGGGTTGGGGTGGGGTAAGGGGGTACTCATCTGTTGCTTGCCTTAGTCATTTGATCATTGACCACTCACCCCTTTGGAGACGGAGGGGGGGTAGGGGGGGGGGGGAGGTCTGAAATTTCCCTGGTCGGAAACTCCCCTTACCCCCCCCCCCCCCTCCCCCCGCGGTGGGGAAAGCGCGGCAAATTGTGATCCATAGGTGCTCCTACACAAGACGGAAACCGGGGTTGGGTCCTTGCTGCAGGCGACGATAATCTCCATCATGGCTCGCCTCCCCCCCCCCCCCCCCCCCCCCTTGTATGCCTACGGGTATGGCGGGTAGGATACGTAGCGTTACGGTTATTTCTCATTTTTGCTTTGCGTTTTACCGCGTTTTTTTTGTCTAGACTACCACGGCGTACTTAGTGGAATCACCCCCCCCCCCCCCCCCCCCTCCCCTCCCCCAACTAAAAAAAAAAACCGCCGTCACCGCAGTGGTTGGTGTTTGTTGGGTGTTGGTGTTGAAACGGTTCTCGGAGCCGGCCGGCGGGTGGTCCTTGTCTGTGTTTTTCCCCGATGGTTCGGACGTTAGGCGTTGTTAGACTCTGTGCAGGGTGGATGGATGGATGGACGGACGGATGGATGGATGGATGGATGGAGCTTTATAAAATTCTCCGACAATCGATGAACCCGATATTGTGGGAACGGGGGGAGGGGGAGGGGGGTATGCTATGACTGGCCGCATCGGATTGGCGGGTGGGTGGGTGGGTGAGTGGGTGGGTGAGGTGAACGGGGAAGGGGGTAAAGGGAGGGGGTGGTGTTCTCCGGTGGCGCAGGGCGAGCAGTCCAGCTACCAGCGGGTGAAACGACGGATGGACGGTAGAATAGATGGCTGGCAGCAAGGGAGCGGGCGGCGTGGGCAGGGGTTGCGTTGCAATCGGCTGCGCGGGTAAAAAAAAAAAAACCAATTGTGGTTGGTTACTATTTACTATTACGTCTCAGTTATTTTCTCCAAGGGCAAAGGCAAGGACAGCTTGTTGCAGATCGACGCGCGTCATCACCACCAAGGTAAGGGCTGCCACTCCCTGGGTATTAAGCGCTGTATACGAGAGTAAGCACTTTGAGCACGTGCCAGGGGTGTTATTGCAAGGCGACGAGCTCAGTGCATGCGTGCTCGGTTGGTGGTGGTGGCGTGTGGAGACAAAATGTCGCGTGCTTCCTGATGCACTACGAAAGTACCACTGGTACAACAATACGTGGCGTCTACACAGTATAGAAGGACGTTTGGTGTCCACGTTCGTCCACATGGATGAGGTGGAAGACTTTTTGGTGCCCACGAGATTGAGGATTGGGACCTGTGCGAGAACGTCGTTCGGCTCGAGGCATTCGGCAACCCGGACGTATTTTTATGGCCAGCTGTACTCACTCGTGGTGAGCACAGGCCACCGCACCAGACAGATTAGTCCTGCGTTGTTGGTGAGTGATGGCTCGGAATAAGTTCGAACCCCAGGATAAAACCTCGAGATGCTGCAGGTGGTGTTTGCTGGGCGACTACGAAAATGCCACTTTTCTCCCCGAGACGATAAAACACGTGTGGGCTTAGTTAATTTTCATTCGAGCTTCTCCTTGACCCTTTTAGAACCGCACTCCCATATGTGGGGACAAAACACTCTAATTATAAGTAGTTTGTCCCCAAAACGGGACTGGGGTCCTAAAAGGGTTAACCTGCCTTTTTTTGCCCCTCAGCCTGTGCGCAAAAAATGGCACACAGCGGGTTGGGGGGTGCAGCTGTACCTATAATTTCGACCGTGAAGGGTCGTGTATGACGTAGTACCGAGGGACTCCTCCCACTCTTCATCCTTTCACGTGCGAGAACCGCCCTTTGAAGCCATAAATAGGAACCCCGACAAAGCGACAAAAAACATTGGTTGGTGACTCTGGTGCTACAGTGGTAGTAGCAGTAGCAGCCGTCTAGAGGCAGCGGTGGAACGCCCACAGAAAGTATTACGGCCAGGAGGATTATGTTGCGCCAGCACCGTGCGGCGGTACGGCTCCTTTCAACCATTTGTAACTCGGACGACACCAACTATTGTATCATTTCCCCAGTCACGCGGCGGCTGTTGCTGTAATAATGGCCACTCTCTACCATAGTTAGGCTCATTGTTATCCGAGGGCTTTTTTTCCAAAAATTCCAAAGTTTGGAAATAATTGGAGATATGTATCGATATACGGAGGCGTTCTGTCACTATTCGTGAAATTCTCCAGAAGCAAAAATATCAAGTTCGTTAACATTCCAATATTTGGAAAAAAAAACAGGAAAATATGGAAGATTGAAAAATTGCGCGAAAAAAATGTCGAAAAATTGGGGAAAACACTCTCCTATAAGAATGACCCTTAAAAGGACCTATGGTTTACATAAAAACCTACCTGGTAGATAGTTAACCATTTTTACTATTGCGGGGGTCCATAATTAACAGGACCAAATATTGTTAGTAAAAATTGTTAAATATATAGGTTTTTATGTTTACCTTTGGTCCTATTAACTATGGCCCCCCGTAACAACAGTATTCGGTCCTATTAACTTTTTTTTTTTTTTTTTTTTTCCATCCCATTCATTATCTTCGCACATCTTCTTCTCTCTCTCCTTCCAACTCGTAACTCAGATCCGGGGTCACATAGCAGGCTCTTCTCCCCCCTTCCCGCTACGGTACGTGCCTTCATTTTTATCGCGAGAAGATTTCAGCCTTTTCTTCCCTCGTCGACTCGCATCGAATTGTGCCTACCCACGCTGCAAGGCGCTCTCAACAACTGAATCCCTTTTTTTATTTTTGCAAATAAAGTCAATGTCCGACCCTCCTAGGGCTCGAACCCAGGACTCAAACAAGTAGAATTCGAGGTTAACCACTTGAACCACCGGGGCGACCGGCTACATGGCCCCCCGTAACAACAGTATTCGGTCCTATTAACTGTGGTCCCCCGTAATAGTATCGTTAATTTTCCCGTCATAGGTCCGAAGCGTTCTATGATAATAATAGAGGTTCACCCGAATTTTTCTGAGGCTCCTCACTTGAGGAGCTCCGTACTAATAGTAAGTCACCCGAAAACTGACCTCAGCAAAAAAAATCAAATTGCATCCCGATGAATAATCCCATGGTCCAAGCAAGCAAAAAACGTCGTTTTTCGAAAAAAGATTGTCATTCAGATGATTTTTGGGTCATGGCCCCCCACCTGTCCTCCAGAAACATTTTAGCGGATGAAAATGTGCTACCTCTATCGCAGAAGGCGTGTCGCCCCAAGAGAGATAGATGAAAAACCCTTTTATTAACAGGGCAAAAGCTGCAGTCACAGCCCCGTTTTGGGGACAAAATTTTGAGAAGGGACAAAATTTTGAGAAGTTGAGTGGCTTGTTCCCAAAACGATTCAGAATTTAAGTGTGGTTTGTTTTGTCCCCAACAACGGGACTGCTGTCTTAACAAAAAGGGTGAACGACTTGAAGAAAAAAAGATTACCCACGACGAGAGAGCTTTTGCCGTGATACATACATACATACATGCTGTTTGCAGTGACTGCGTTCGTTCCTTTGTTCCTTGGCATTGTGCGGAAGACACTCACTCTCCTCTCAGCTATTATTCTAGCTAGCTGAAGTTTCCGTGCATCTATCTGCTGCGCCGACACAACGTTGTGGGGATCGATTTTTTCATACCATTTATACCTACCAGGTACTGACTGCAGAACTTGACAAAATGTGCTGCTTGCTGCTGTACTCGTACTGCTCCTGTTACGACTATAAATAGTTATTTGTTTGTACGCAGTAGTATGCAGCTTTTTCTTTTCGCCACAACACCCTCCTTGTAGCAATCCCACACAGCAGTAGTAGTGGTATTAAAAGTACTGCAGCAGCTTAGAAGCTGTACCTGCAGGCAGAGTTTTTTGCGAGTCTAATAAAATGTGCATCAAATAGGTTGTTGAGGCACGCTTCTTCTGCCGTGCACGCACGAGACCAAGCACATACATGCAAGTCAAAGGGAACAAAGCCAACCTATACATACAGCAGTATAATTACAATGAATGGGATAAAAAAAAAAAAAAAAAAAATGGTTGATTGGATCTGATTGGCTCAGGGTTACCTCAACCATTTTCTTGAATAATACCTACCAGGTACCTGGTACCTAGGTACTAAGCACAAGTGGTGAGCTGTGTGCGTTTACGCATGATACCTGTGCATGCATTAGCTATAACACACTCGGCAATCCCGTGGCCACACCACATCCTTATATTGGGCTAATTCATCCCGTGGCTACACACTCTTCTTGTGGCTGTCGCTGAAATCCCGTGGCTTTGACTACCACCATTCATTGTTGCTGTTGTTGTAACAAGTTGCGGTGGTGGCAATCATATCGATCATCCCGTGGCTGCATTCTTCTTGTGCTGTTTGTTGTCGATATTAAATATTATTATTCCATTTGCCTTCCGACAATGTGTGGGATGTGCAAGGCATTTAATTCTACAGGTAATATCATACCGTCTTCAGAGACAGACAAAAACGTGTTTCATCCATCCCTCCTCCTGCAGCCATAAAGCATCAGATCATAATAATACCAGGGTACAGACGTACAACAACAGCACTTGACTTACTTTATTACTGTACCAGGTAGGTCTTGATTTTACATTTTTGCGCGTGGCTCGAACCAAGAAACAACATCATCACACGAACGCACACAAACAAACAAACAAAATAATGAGGATTCGGATTTCGATTTTTTACCTTTTATTACGGTCCGAAAAAAATGAAAACAAAAACAAATGTTGGATGATGAGTGACTGTCCTACAGCACTATATTGGCCCGGGGTACAGAATAAATATAGTGCGAGTAACCCCGAAGCAGGTTATACCTGGTATATTATAGTTTCGTAGTACTAAGTACTATTAATAGTTGTAGTGTCATTCTATGTTCTTCACTATTAATATTTTCAACACTAATACCTGGTATATACAATACATATATATACGTTGCTATATATTCCCCCGACGACGAGGCAGTTAATTTCCTTTTGATCGGAGACCGGAACAGAACTGTCTGTCGGTCAGTTCGTATGTGTGTATGTTTGTTTCTACCGCTTGTATATCCAACCACAAAAAAAATGAAAATATATTTTACCTTTTTGCGGGCGGTGGGTGATATCCAGACCTGGATTTCGAATAATGATAATAATGAAGGTATGTCTGTTTTTGGGACACAATCAACCAGTACTAGACTAAGTGCCACGCGGCGCCGCGCCGCGCATCGGTCATGCGTGGTGCCCAAGGGAATTGGGGGAGGGGGGGCAACAGGTAGAGTGTGGAAAAGGAAACCCGACCAAGG
The DNA here is from genome assembly GCA_031213475.1 of Nereocystis luetkeana. NCBI lineage: Eukaryota > Phaeophyceae > Laminariales > Laminariaceae > Nereocystis > Nereocystis luetkeana. The sequence continues at coordinate 3,270,669 of JARUPZ010000027.1, read as the reverse complement.
GAATCGAAATAGGAGGAGGGGGGGTATAAGGGAAACTGCGGTGGACGAAAGTAGGAAAAGGAGACGGCAGACAGGGCAGTAGCAAGGCACCAGGCCAACTAGTAAGTGCTGGAACATGTCTGACTACGCTAGCTACTACCCTGTGCCGTCAAAACATATTATTATTATTATTATTTCTCTTGCCATCCGACAATGTGCAGCATGATCTTCAATATGGATCACTCATAACTTATTTATTTTTTTGCTCTTTGATCCTCCGTGTATTTCTCATTGTTATCTTTTTTCTATTATCCTTCTTCCTTCTCGTCAGTCTTGTCCTGTTGTGAAGGAAATTTTGTTGTGTTTCGTGGGTGGGTGACGAGCCTGCGTTGTTTTTGTTTCGTATGGATGTGGTGGTATACTGTTGATTCAAAAATTCAAGTATTTCATACCACCCAGTTGAAGAGGAGGGTCAAATATCGTACCAGAACGATATTATTACTAATCACTGCCTCATCAGGAAAGGAAGGCGAAATGTGTCTATTAAAACTACGAAATGTGACGGTCCGGTCCGTCACGAACAATCGACGGGCGTGCGGCAACACTATAACTGATAAATAAACCGATAGCTACCGATAGTAGTATGATAAACGATTATACTCGTAGTTTAGTTCGTCGCGGTTCTAGCGAGCGTCCGTCACCCAGGAGGCATTTTTTTAGTTATCGAAGATTAAAAACACCCCACCCCTGGCATTTTGTCATGCGATACACGTATATATCTATTATATCGTGTCATTTGGTCCTCAGCGGAGGAAGGGGCACATAAAAAAACGTTCTGGACCAACACTCTTTTAACCCTTTTAGGACCGCAGTCCCGTTTTGGGGACAGACTACTTGGAATATGACTGGTTTGTCCCCACAAACGGGACTGCGGTTCTAAAAGGGTTAATTTCAAATTCGGCTCTCCGGGGGGGCAAGAGGGGGGGGATCTCTAAGCAAACAACAACGTGAGTACCGACGAGGACCGACTTGATAATATGCAGACCTGTCCAGGGATAGTCTCCCGCATGTCCCGATCTTAACATCGTACACCCACACCCACATCAAACGATGCGCTGCCTAGGGTATGGGTATTATTATTAATCCCCTCACCCACGAACGCCTGCGATTTGTCTGAAACCCGACCGCGCACACGCACGTACGTAACGTATTATCTTTCGAACGTGGGCGTTGGGGGGCCGAAAGCCTCGCCTAAACTGTGAATTGAAATCGGTGCCTGGAAAACGCGCACATATAATATATATATATATACTTCGTTGTGCATGCATGTATGTTCGAACTGTCAGGGTGTGTTGCCTTCGCATAAAGCCGTTACTCCTACCCATAACCACATCAATCAGAAGTACACCTATTTTGGTGTCCTTAACTCTATGCCCCAGCCAACAATACCGGCAGCAGGGACTACCGTGATAATGCGAGTAAACGCCCCCTCCCCCCCTCCCGAAATATACAAGGAGGAACGGGAAGTGTTAGAATAGGAGATAATAAGGGGAATAGACGAATGAATGTGACATGGAGGAGTTTGATAGCTGGTACACTATTAATATAGATAACAGCGAGAAAAAAAACGCTATCCTAGGGGATAGATGGTGGCCACAGGCGGCCAAACAGGAAGGGGATAAGATTGGCAACAAAAAAAAATGTAATATATGGAAACAACGTAATGAGCGCCCACTTGTTGGAGGTGTCTCTATTAGGAGTAGGAACGGTGCTCCCTCCGTCTCGAAAGCCGTGTGTGGTCAAAGGCCAAATGACTAAGGCAAGCAGCGAATGAGTACGCCCCCGCCCCCGCCCCCCCCCCTCCCCCCCCCCGCAGGACCGACTTTAGGAGCTGGATAACTCCGTAACAAAGGTGCTAATACCAAACGAAACGTTTCTGGACAGCCCTCGACGAAAGCTGTCTACTCGTAGGGCCACCCTGTTTGGCGCTGACATTATTCTTGCTGTGGATATATCGAGTTCGAAAACTCGGTCCGGGGGGGGGAGGGGGGGGGGGGGGGGGGGCGGCGCTTTACTCGCATTCTTACGGTACCCCCGTACACTGCCACACTTTTCAACCTCATTGGTGGTGCCGAGCGATTTACAGGCAAAGCGGGAAGCCGGCAATAATACTCAACAGGCACTACAGAGGGACTACTACTACTATTGTACCCTTATCATGTAACCGCCATTCGCGCCGACATCTCAAAATCTAAACATACCAGATACCACTGTCTGGAAGTGCAAGCACTGACCAAGGATTGTTAGGTTCTCCATACAACACTATACCCAAACATAATAAGCGGTTCTAACAAATCCGTGTACATGCAGACCGTACATGATGGAAGGTGTGAATCGTTTGCTATTACGAGAGTAGTAGCACTTTAAATTATTCCGAAGATTTCTCGGTGACGCGGTCGTTTGTCGTCCTATCAATAGCATGTTTATTTAGTGTACCGGCTGGACCTCGAATTTATCTCACGTTGGCATTGACTCAAGCAATGGTCTCTCTTCGGCGCGCGCAAGGGGGGTATGGTATGGTACGGTAGGGTTTGGTATTGCAACGTGAGCTACAGGTTAAATTGAAACACGAAACGAAATTGGAACGTGGACGCCGTGGTGAGCTTGAGCTTTATTCTTACCAATCCGCCGGATAAAAAAGAAAATAGTATGGTATGATCTCATTCTGCATTATATATAATATATATACGGTATTATATATATATATATTAATATAATATATATATATATATATATTATATATATATATATATATATATATATCCCTCCTTTGTACTCCTACACAGTTTTCGCTGCGTACAACAACCCTCGCCCTCTCTCGCACGATGATGGCACTTAGACAGACCTCCACAGGGTATGATAACCCCCCGTGTGTTTATCGGGACTTCCAGCTACTGTAGAGATAGAAAACATAGAAAAAATATATTTTACAACACCCTCGCCCACTCGCAGCAGCCCCAGCATCGCCCAGCTGCGGTGATGGGATGGGTTTAGGGCATGAAGATCGTTATGAAATGGGTCTGTTGCGTACAACCTGCAATGCACGCGGCTCTCATGACATGAGCGAACGGCACGCTTGTGCTGCGGCATGCTCTTTTCTTCGTATACGGTCGCTTCACGCTGTAGCTATGGACGACGGTTTAGGGTGAGCGCACCTGCAATTTTCCTGAGGCTCGTCAGTTGAAGCAGCTTTACACCATCAATCAACACTGACTCACCAAAAAAACGGCACATTCCTTAAAAAAATAGAAAAGCAGATTCCCACTGATGGCTTGAAGTTGTACGTAAAATTTGAAAATAGTCAAAACAAACAATCAATAAGGCCCACGCCTCATTTTATCATTCGTTAGTTGGCAAGTGTCATAGGTCCCAGCGAGTTTGGCCATAACGTGCTACCATGTATTAAGATATCGCCTGACATCAAAACCGTCGTTTCTTCATTTATTTGCCGTTTTGAAGCCCCAAAATGGTTAAAACTGCGCATCAAGTCAATACCCCCCAGGGATTAGAGACCAAAATACAATCGGTAGCGCCTTCAAAATATGCTTGCAATACTGTTCGAATCATATGGTAACTTAAGTAACGCTGGCGGCACCGCGCACCGCACGACGTCTCGTCAGTCACAGTCCACAAAAATGCCGACAGAAAAAATCGAGGACCTCAAAACAATCGCCACCGGGTGTAAAACGAAACTGGGAAAAATCCAAACCCTCTGTGGCAGCAACCGATGTCGACGTTTCCCACCCAGCGATTCTTCTCCCCGTACACCACGGACAAATAAACAACAACGAGGATATCTTTCGTATTTATGTACAATAAAAAACATTGAACATGGTGTATGATCCCCTCCTCTCTACAGCAAAAATGTAACCAGGTAGGCTACGTAGTACAGCGGCTGCTTTCTTCCTTCAAAGCTGAGGATGTGTTTAGTAGGGTACGTATACTCTGGGGGTACCCGGGTACATCACGAGTATGCCTCAGAGTATCAGGGTACATACCCGAGTGTCGCTGCTGGTAACCGGGTAAATACCCGAGAATCACCGCGGGTACCCTATATTATCCCAAGAGAAACCCCGGATATCCCAAGTTACAAATACTCTACCAAAGGCGCCCTTGAAAAGCGTGCGTTCAGCCCATCTTCTTGGAGGTGGTACCGAAAAACGAAAACTGAACCGGCGCTGCCTGTCGCCTTAAGGAAGGAATTTCCTTATCCAGAACTCGCTGCAAATCCCGCTGCTCGCTAGCCTTCACGCGTCCAACCCCATCCAGCCCAAGGGACGACAAGGTCAGGTGCAGCCCCTCGCGCACTCGTTTCCAGGAAGCTGCTATAGACTCGTCCCCTTCAGCAAGCTCTCGCGCGTATCTCCTAGACGCGAGGGGTGACAGCGAATACGCACGAGCAGGGAGTATGTTGAAAATATAAAATGCATTTGGTGTACGTACGACATGCTTTATGCAAGGGTCCAGAGCATATACGTGAGAGACAAAAGCCACATTTTCATTTTCACATGCCTCACGTATCACTATATAACAAGTGTTCACTTTCGTGTCCTGTATACCATCCATCATGTGCAGGGTTGTGAACCTAAAGCCGGAAGTGGTTTCTTTCGGTCGGTTTTTCCCACCCAAAATCTGCTTTTTAGCCGGTTTTTCGGTCAAGAAAAAAAAACGAAACCGGAAAATCGACTTGTTTTTTCGGTAATCTTTTCCGTGACTCCTACCCCAATAACGCCTTCACAGCTGTATGAAAGCCCCGTTGATGTATGGATACGGATACGCACGGCGCACGCGACACAGCCCGCAACAGCACGGCACACATAAGCAGCAGTCGCACAGGGCACAGTGCGCCGCGAGGAATAAATCATGTCGAGTGCAGACGGCAGTGCTGACTGTGTGCCGAAGGCAGAGGTGGGCGGGCGCACGGAAGAGGGAGGTAAAAGTGGAGAGCTCCGACGATGCCGTCAGTGTCGTGACTCGTGACGTGTCGTGACTTGTGAAGTGTCGTGACTTGCTTCACGGCATCGTCGGAGCTCTTCACCTCCACCTCCCCCTTCCGTGCACCGACCTTTGCCTCTCCCACAGTCAGCACCGCCGCCTGCACTTCGACATGATTTATTCCTCGCAGTCCGAGTCTGACACGCAGGACGCGTTTTTGTTTCTACCCTCTGTTGCCGATACTCAGGGACGGCCGTCAGTCACGTGAGAAGCAGCTATGGGCCGTCTCCGGTTTCGTCATCCCGGACCAGCAGCCCTTCAACGTGGCGGGAGGTACCATCCTTTCGTTTCCTCCTGAAAACGCACAGCGGCACCATCGGTCCCGAACACCTTCCGTCTTTTATCACGGGGGACCATAATAAATAGGACCCTATGGTACACTCAAAAACCTATATATATATATTTACCAACAGTACTTGATCCTATTAACTATGGTCCCCCGTAATAGTACACCACGGATACTATATACTCATAAGTGTGGAAATATGCAAACAGTCAGCCCTCATAGCCACGTTGTATCGCATGTGCGGGTTGACGTGGCCCATCATCAAGCTGGTGGGGCTTGAATAAACGTAACGAAGTTGCCAGCCGTCTCACGGTCACAGCACGATCGCGGGTGATCCGTGACTCGTGCAAAAATTGATATTATATCGCTCCGTTAAGGTTTCTTCTTGGTACCCCTCCCGTGCGCTCCCTGACTCGGTTTAGTGCATGCTAGGAAGCTCCTAAGGCTGCGAACGTGATCCCCCAGGATCGCGTCACCAGGTGGAGCTCGCAGTACGTGCAGGCGGCGTTCGCGCAGAGGAATAGGCTGCAAATCGAGACCACCCTCGTTTCCGCGCATAGCTTCCCCATAGGGCCCAATATCACGTACGAGGCGAGGGATTGACAAAACGCCAACGCCATCGTCGACCTACTATCGGTAATGAGCCCCACGGTGATGGTGCTGCAAGGCAATTTCATCACCAACATCAAGGTTGTGGCCATGGACATGTATGTTCGACCGGGTCGGGGACCGCTTCGAGGTTCGCAGCGATGCTGCCAAGATCGCCGCCTTCCTCGACCCGCGTACGAAGGGTACGTGGTGGGCCGGCAAGGACGAGTGGGCGGCTTTCCGCGCTCTGCTCGTGCAAATCATCAAAATGGCCACATACGAAGCGGGGCAGAAACCTGCATCGACGGCTAACGCACCCGGCGGCGGCGGCAGCGAGGGCGCGGCGTTGGGAACGTCGGGTGGTGTCGCCGAAGAGGCTGGCGTTTCCTCCCGGAAGGAGGACAACGTCGAATCCGACTACTCGTTTCTCTTCGGGGAGATGCTGACGAAGGCGGAACTGACCCGGAACCTCGAGGAATCCCTAAAAGACGCGCTCTCGGGAGAGGACTCCTACGACGCCGCAGCAGCGAGGGTATCGTTGGCGGAGTTCAAGTAATGCATGTTGAGCGGGAGAAGGCGCTTAGTCTGGCCAACGGCTGCAGCTCCCGGGAGGTGCTGGAGCGGTGGTTGGCTCAACGCAAGTTCTTCCCAATCCTGTAAAAGTCGCGTGCGTCTACCTGGCCGTACCAGCGACCTCTGCGGCGTCGGAGCGCGTTTTCCCCGATGGTGGAAGCACCAACAAGAAGGGAAACCGGCTTTCGCCTGAAAATGGTAACAACCCAATCTTCCTCCATGGACCATGGGTGTCACCCGGTTGCGTGGAAGTTGGGGGACGGGGGTGAAACCGTTCAGCGAGAAGTCCGGGTCTTGCAGCGAAGTGGCGGCCGTAAACGTTCTTCAAATCTTCCGTCCCGGCAACACCGTAGACCGTGAGCAAGAAAAAAGAGGCGCGGGTGTCCTCTCTACCCCGGATAAACAGCACATAAAACAAAAAAACACCCTCAAGTTAAATCATGCCCATCGCGAACTTAATTCCTGCGGAAATCGGAGGGCATCCATCCGCAAAATAATCACGAACCCCCCCCAAAAGGTCTAGGCGAACTGAGTATATTTAGTATAGCTAGCCGATCTCCAACAGAGGATAAAAACGCAAGCACTTTTTGCGCCGCCACTCTAAAGAGAGTTTGTCGAGAGGGGATAAGTGTGAAACATCACACATAAAGTCGGACGACCAACATCCTGACTTCATGTAAAAAATCACTTGGTGCGGATAACTTCCGATTTCACAGGGACTTCATTATGGAACAGTAGGATGAGATTAAAAGTTGGTTGAGTACATGTACTACAAAATGACACTGGAACTTGAGGAGGAAAAGTAATTGATTCAGATCGAGATTGAGAGTTGGTTGTGCACGAGTACTATTGACATAATACCAGGTACTGGTATATAATATGCAAAAAAAGGGCATCGAGTCGGCACGACCGCGTCACAAAAAAAATGCCACGTAGGTATACAGAAAACCCTCACCTACTGAAGTAACCATTGAGACCATCCACACTGATCATCTCAGCCTCTTGAGCTTTCAGCGCCTTCGAATTCAAGAACTGAACCACACATGCAGAGAAAAGAGAGGGAGAAGCACGCAGAAAAACAAAAGTAGTAAGCGTAGTAAGCATCACGACGCGGTGAAACATGTAATTATGTCTGTAGTTGAAAAAAAACGCGAGCGTGAGACAACTAACCGCACAACTCACTCGTCAACGGAGCAATGAGCGTGTAGTGCTTGTTTGGTGTTCACACCAGACAGATAATCAACACGCTGCGCTTGTGGATCAGGCAGGCAGGCGTCCTCTTTTATCCACCCCTATTAATAGTACATGATTTGACGCTTTCTGCGTGCATGCATCAACGTATCCCCACCGTCACCAACACAACACCCGCCCTCCCGCTCTACACTCACTCTCGACATCATTGTCATATTGTTGTTGAAATAGTGGTTGGTCACCTGCAAACCTCCAACCGCGACGAGCGTGATGGCAGCGGCGCCAGCCCCCATCTCGGGCGGCGCGCCTAGAAACACGCCTCCAGCCGACAGCCCGCCGCCGGCAGCGAACAAGCTAAACGTTCCTCCGTGTCTGATTAGCTTGGCCTGGCGGTAATCCTTCTGCAGTGCATCCAGAATCTGCGCACACCGCAAACAACACGGCGAGCGCATGCCCATGCAAGAAAAAACGAAAGGGATCGTCGGTTTGACACCAAGCCAGCCCATAATGCAAAAACAACCCCCGACTTCGACTATCCGATTATTTTTCTCCAAAATCGTGGGTGCAGTTCAAAATGGTAAAATTAGCACAAGGGAGATTTTTTTTTTTAAAAAAGGACGAAAAACACACCGGGTAAATAAACATAACTAAAAACGCAAAAAATGAACCACACTTCAATGAATAAAATGTGGCGGCCGGGGACAGCCCAACGGAAACAAGCTTAAAGCGCATTTTACGCATCAGCCGAACCGAGGGACCGAGGCTTGAAGAGTTTTTTTCTCCTCTCGCCCCCGCGGTCGTCGTCCCCCGCCGCCTCGATTTTTACGATCAATCTCCCTGCCAATTGTTCAGTCACAACCCCATTGAGCGGACTCGGAGTGTGCTGGACCGTATGTGTGACAGGTGGTGCTTGCGCGCGAGCGCAAAACCGACAAAAAAAAAAGAGCCGGTAACGGTATCGACCGAAAGAAAAAACGGCGACACGAGTGGCTGCCGCCATGTACAAATAAAAAAGAGCCGGTAACGGTTTCGGCCGTGAAAAGAAGTAGCCACTAACGCCTCTGAAGGTAACGGCGTCTCAAATACGTGAAAGCCCGCAAATTGCTCGCGCCATTGGATGGATGGAGAAAAGCTACTTCACGAAGCAGCAGAATCGTCGGAGAACTTACGGTGGTGTGTACTTGGAGCAGGTGCACCGAGTCCGTGAGCCTGGTGATTACATTGTCGATCCTTCGCTTGGGCGCCTTCATCACTTCGGCCTTCACGTCTTCACGCGTCGCCTTCAAGGACGTGAAGAAAAAATAAGCAACACAGAACCAAGAGGACGAGGGGTGTTGGGGAGTATATGCGATAAATCCAAAACAACACATCAGTCTGGTCAACAATACCCCGCTGCATAAAAGGTTGTCGGCGTCTGAGAGGTCCTGATCAACGCCATAAGAGCTAAGGCTGGGTCTTATGCAACTTTTTTTGAGTGATTGAAAAAGGCAGGAAGTCGGATTTTCCACCGGCAAAAAGCCACACCAGATCGGTGCGCCATGTGTCGTCTTATCGTGATTTTGGTTTTATTTCATGGGAGAACTAAAAAAACAGAACACAACCGACATTTTGAACTCCACGTGGACCACGACACGAACGAGAGTCGCTCACGCCGGGTTGGGCGATCAACCTTCACCACCAGCTCCTCGAAGGAAGCAGCGGAATGTGGAACCCCCTGGGGAGCTGCGTAAGGGGTTTGCTAGTCGCTGGACCAGCAAGGAGCTTTCGCCTTCGCGGAGCATGAGCTGCTTGCGGCGGTCGTAGTCAGAAAAATACCGTTTGATTGTTATGATACTGCTGCTGTAGTCTCGTCCTATTCGTTTCCAAAGTTGTTTTGCCTTGAGCAGCTGCAGTTGGGCAGCCGCAAGGGACACGATGGTGGCCAAGGTACTGATGCCCTCCCTCTCCGAGGAGGCCGATGCACAAGTGTTGGAGCCCAACTGTGTACAAGCGTAACCAAGCATGTAGCGTCGTGACCCGTCATGAACCCAGTCTATAACATAGACAAAATTGTATAATGCCACCGAGGTCTAGTGCAAAGCCAAATTTTATCACTTTCAGAGTTGATCAGAAAAGGCTGCCAAAAAAAATCATTTCATGGAATTTCAGGAGTGATAAAATCTCGGAGGAACATTTTTTCCACCAAACAGGCCCCATAAGACGTGATTTTGATAAAATCTGATCAGATATGGGACCAGATACCCCGAAGCCTCCGTAAACAGTCATATAATCACCTCAAAAAAAAATTGCATAAGATCCGGCCTAAGCGCGCAAGTACATTACCTACGCTTACAGCAAGTACCAAGTATACACCTGGTAATATATACCAGGTACCAGGTACGCACGAGTACGAGCTCTGGACAAAAATTGTACCTGTTCCAACGACCGCTACACTCCTATGATACGATGATGGTGACATGTAATGCTTAAAGGGGCGCTGGAAGTGGTTTTCCGAGCAACGCGCAGACCTGTGAGAGTGATATCAATTGCAGGGGAGTCAACACCAACACTCAGCGCACGGTCTGTCGACATGATAGCACGCACGCACAGACCTGTGAGAGTGATATCAATTGCAGGGGAGTCAACACCAACACTCAGCGCACGGTCTGTCGACATGATAGCACGCACGCACGCACGCACCTCCAAGTCCTGTAGGCCGGAGCTGAGTGACAAATCGCCCTCCCCAAGGTCATCCTTGGCGTAAAAGCCTTCATCTCTGTCCTTGACCGGCAGACACATCGTGTAGATGCGGGGTAGATCCTTACGCGGAATTACCTGTTAAGCAAACAATCGACAACGGCCGTGCGAAAAATAAGAAGAGGCTGAGGGTCAGTAGAGGATGAGCGACGAGAGAGAAAAAAGTCTACACGTGAAACGAAAAAACATAAAAAGTTAAACAATGGACGGACGAGACGGCAAAGAACCACCAACACCTCAAAATTCAACATTCACAAGTGTACTGTACCTGGTGCCCTCGTAAATATATACCTGTGCCTAAGCTTCGAGCTTGCAGGGTGTTGGATAGGGTACCTACTTACTCTTTGGGTAGGATTCCCGGGTACCTGCCTGAGTACTTTTTGCTAGAGCAGGTTTGGTACCTACAGCAGGGATACCCGGGTAACATCCCAGAGTATGACCAAGACAACCTGCTCCACGATACCTTGCATGGTGCTGATACTTGCCTTGCTAAGGTTCCAGCAGAGGGATCCGTACGCCCTGGCGAAGTCGTGTATCTTCTTGAACTGGTCTGCCTGCATCACCAACACGGCAAGCACGACGGGCGAGGGAGGGCCACCAGAGTTGACACTCCCGACATCGAAAGCAGACTATACATAGAAGGGAGGGCAAAGCGCCAGGTCTCGAGACTAAACCATCTCGGCGGGAAGAAGAAGCTTCGCTACCGCTTCGCACACGGCGCCCACATTCTAACCAGTCGTACAGGCTCCCCATCTATGAATCATAAATTTACTGTACAAGGTGCATGAGAAAACGCGCCATGGCAAATGAATAAATTCCCGAGGTTTTCCCTCGATTTTCGTCCGATGGAGTGTAAATCTACATGACGTGAACACGTCACGACAGCAGCATATTCCTCGAGTATCTTGTTTCTACTCGACTACTTTCGTCCGGCGTCCCACGTTTGCTTAAGTCCGTCCCGCCACGTGCGATGCGGCCTTACGCTTTTTCGTGTACCGGTTAAGGTCGTCTCAAGAATTAAACGTTTAGTCATTCGGCACCGCAGCACTTGACGTAACGGCCTTTGGCATACGGTACACACACACGCCTCTCTTTTCCAAGCTCCATCAACACCACTCATCACGAAAAAAAAATGAACAACCACAACAAACAGCACTCAAATCTTCTTGAATCGGCGACCGTTATTCCATGAGAGTCTCACCATGTTCAACAACCAACAATAATTTTTAGTAACAGCAATCGCCGCACGCACAAACACACACCTCCTATCGGTTCATCAAAAACACACGGCTACCATATACCACAACTACTAAACACGATCCACGAAAAACGACCGAACCAAAATAGCACCCCACCCCACCCCACCTTGTTGAGCACGATGTAGAGCTTGTGGTCCATACCAGGTAGCGCATTGGTGAGGATAGACAGCGTTTCCCCAGTGGTACCAGGCTTATCCGGGTCAAAGAAGAGCAAGATCACATCTGCCCTCTCAGCGAACCACTTCACCACGCCCTCGAAGTCGTAGCCTCGACTCGTGTCCGCCCCCCTTCGGCGCCCAGAGGCGTCGGGGTTTGCACGCTCGTTGGCGTATATGGAGGCGCGAGACATGGGGCTGTCGATCATGCCGGGGCTGTCCACCATCATGAAAGAGTTCGTGCTCGTGCCGGATCGGACCTGGTCAATAGTGCCAGCGTCGGTGCGTGAAGAGATGCTGTTGGTGTGTTGTCCAAAACCAAAGAGAAAGTGATTATACCAGGTATTAGATAATAGTCTACGAGCGATACTCAAACTGCAGCCAAAAAGGCGGGGAAGTAGTACCGGGGGATCCTTGAAGCAGCCGAACGGTTCATGGTGAGGTGGCACGAGGCTGAGATGAGTAGGCAGCGCCGTGCATCCGCCGTGGATGGTGACCAAGGAACAGGGGGGGGGGGCAACAGGACAAGTGGCAGAAAACCCGACCAAGGAAATGCGGAGAGGGGGGGGACAGGAGGAGTAGAAGGGAAACTGCGGTAGACGAAAGTAGGAAGGAGATGGCAGACAGGGTAGCAACGAACCCGGCCGACTAGGAAGTAGAACATTACCACACTACTATTAATAGTGCCACCAACTGGTGCAGCTGGTTCGAACGTGGACTTCCCTTGTCTTCCCTTTTGTTTTGTTTTTTTCTTTCTTGCGCTGATTCCCCGTGGTTCTCATTTTATTTATTGAAGGAGTCGTGTGGCGTGGTTGGATGACGGACCCGCTCTGCTCGTTTCGTATTGTCTGACGCCAAGGGGTTGGGCATAGTTGACGAACGCAGGGCGGAAACGGCAGCCTGGGTAGCAAGGTACCAGGCGGATTAGTAGGGAGAACCTGGCTATACTACTCGTACCACAAACTGCTGCCGCCACACCTGGAGGGTGCTTTGGGCTTTGGCCTGCCCGTTACTTTGTTATTTTTTTTCCTTGGTTCTTCGTCTTACTCTGTTCACAAGCAGCGGTGTTTCTGTTATTTTTTTTTCTTTTCTTTTCTTTCCAGCTCGTTCTTCTTCAAGTGTTGACCACCTCGTCTGCGGGGGGGGACACGACAGATTGTTTCTTCTATATAGTTTATTCTTTCATTTTTTTCTTCTTTTATTTCGAGTTGTCTTCTTTGTTTTTGTTTTCTCTTTGATTGTTCCCTTTCGTTTCTCTATTTCATAGAATGTGCCTGTCGTGCCTACTTGTTGTTGTTGTTGTTCTCACATTAACTCTCTGACGAAGGAGTCCGTGGTCACACAAAGGTGCTGGAGCCCTAGGAAGATCCGAAAAACAAAAAAATTCGAAAATTCGGCTGCCTCAAAATACACGAGACGGAAAAAGCGCACACAAGATAAAACCAATGTGCAAAACTGAACTAACATGGCCGCGGGTATATCCTCTCAACTATAATATAGAAGAGTACCCCCGTTCCCACCACTAACCAACTCGTGGCTGCTGACTACAGCGGATGCTGTCTGAAGTGCTGCCTGCACCGTACGAAACGCACGGTAGTCGTGAAAACGAAAGAGGAACACACCTCCTGCCTGCTATCTGGAGTGCTGTCAGAGTGAAGACTCGCGGATATGCAGTGAAAAAAGGAGCAATCGAACCTTACTACCACACGAATATCAACGATCGCCATCTCTTCCTGGACTGTCTGACACAAAAAGGTGCAGCACAGTTTTGATACCACGTCCCTGATAATTGCGTAGGTTATTCCCCATGAAGGGTATACAACTCGTTAAACTACTAAGACCAGTGACGAGTACCGGTAGATACTATTCTGCCTCGTGAAAAACAATACCAGGGAAAAAACAAACTATGACTGCTTCTCTCGTGATGATAGTGTGCGCGCAAATCATGGGTCTCCATGCACCGTCTTCCTGCCGCTCTTCATGGCCGCATCATCGCCTTGGCCCAATCCACCCGCTCCTTTGCGCGTGCACTCGTTGCCATTCCCTTCCAGTCGTTTCCCTTTCTCCGTCATCCTGAAAAACAAAATGCTCCTCGCACTTGCGGTTCTGATCTGGGAAATAAAAATTCTCGCGCAGGGGGAGGTCAATCCGTCTCTTCTCCGCACGTCGACGCTCAGTCTCCCTCCTCCCTCGTCGTCGAATCCAGCCTCCTACCGGCGCAATAGACTGTGCCGTAGTGTGGCCTGTGGTGGCGCCTGCCTCCGCGCATGGACACCCCGATTGAGCATTGCTGCTCTGCCGCAGCTGCCTAAAAAGACGCGCGAATCGTAGGTCTCCGTGCCTGACGCACCACGTACGACCCAACTCTACTGCCGCCTGAGCCTCGCGGCCACAGGCAGCAGCAAGACGGTATCACTCCTTGAGGGTGAGTCCGGCCTTACACCCGCCAGAAAGACCTACCCCACTCGCTATTAGCCTGATAGGGCATGCCTCGCAGCATTCCTTGCCGAGGCAGCGAGGGGAACGGAAGTACTATGATGACATGGCATTGCTTTGCCCACTGTTGTGCTTACTGCATACATACGTGGCAACGTGGTATATCTGTGGCGTAGCTTTGTGACCACAGGACTTGTATCTCTTCTAGGATTGAAGAATCGGCACGGCCACTGGTTGTGCTGGATGTCGACGGGTAGAAAGAACGGTTTAATGTGAAGAACACACACACATATACCCTAGCCGAGCCGTTTACGCTCGGGTACAAAATTAGCAAGGAGAAAAAACTATGCACAATAAGACAGCAAGAAGAGCACAACATCGGACAGGTCATGATCTACTTCTAGATGCCGATCCCCACTTCATGTGCAGATAGATCCTGTACAAAATCGAATAACGGCAGGTTAGAATCTACTGCGGTAGATGATCTATTAAATAGTACTTAATGTACCTGGTACTTCAGATCGTCATCTATCCGTCCGATGTGTCGACAAGAGGCTCAACGGGATTTTTTGTAGTTTCCAAGGAAATTTGAATTTTTGGCCGAATTTTTCGATCTCACAGGTAAGAGCTGTTTTCAGCTTTTCAACTACGTAGTCAAGAAAAAAACGCACTCCGAAAAACAAAAATCCGGAAGTCGCACCGTACGCACCTTAAGCTCGGCGTGATGAATGAGGTTCGGTCCGAACTGCCTCAGCCCGACGAAACCCATGTCGGGGTCCCCCACGAGAGCAGGCCCGTCTTGGTCTATGTCGGAGGGGCCTGGGGCGATGATGGTGAAGCTGCCACATCAAACCACGTCACAAACCACGCATGCATACAGTAGATGGGTACGGTACAGAAGGACAGGAGAAAAAAAGAGAGCGGTTTCAGGCAATCGCCCTGGGAGCAACGACACAGGGAGGAGGGTGGGGAGGAGGAAGGAAGACGAATGGGGAAGGGCGTGGGCGCGGGCGAGGCAATGTTGGGAGCACACTATATCTATACCCTGTACAGCAGTAGGTACGTACCGTAGCCTTGGGGTGACGCGCTGCTGGTACCTACCGACTGTGAACGAAGAACGCTGGAAAGTGCATACCGCGAATTGTTGATTGCTCGCTGGTTGGTCCCAATACTGCTGCGTTGTTGTGATGGGTTTAGGTGTCTACTGATCAGGCACTGCTGTAGATCAATTGTCAGGTACCAGGTACCAAGTGTAAGACAAGAATATACCATACAACCTGTGGAAAAGACACGTTACATAACGGAGGCCCGAACCTGTGAAAAGTGCGGCGTGTGGAGAATTTGGCATGGATTCAATTGGGGCAACCCCATCCTTCCAGCATGCAACCACAGGTCCTTGGAACCAATTCCATTTCACGCAAGACCACACCACATAGCACCAATACGATTGCTGCTAGATATCATGCGTTACGTTGCTATTGCTGCTTTTGTACCGGTTGCAGCGCTGTTTCAACGTTTCAACTGAGAGACACACGCGGGTACAGAGTAGTCCATGAAAGCGGCGTTTGGTTGGGGCGCGGGATGTGCATGCACGAAGAGAGAGCAGCAGTGCAGCCGGCCAAAAAACATAAGGCTTGTTCGAAAAAAATTCACATGACGGTCCCCATCGTAAGTCCTGAAACAAACCACACAAACGATGTAAGTCCGTACCTGTCGTCCGTGGGCGCGACGCCGGCAGTCTGGATGTTCCTCCCGAGGACGTAGTTGATGAAGCTCGACTTCCCCGAGCTGTGGTTGCCCAGAACGAACACGAAGGGCATCTTCGTGGACTGATAACCACCCGTGTTCAGCTTCTCCAGCGGCCCATGCACGTTGTCGTTCAGAGGCTGGATCAGGCTTGCGTGGAGCTCGTCGCACCGATCCATGATCTCGGCCTGCCTCTTGCCATCAAGGGAGGAAAACGCGCGGCATGGTGGCCGAGCCGAGCTTGGCGCGCTGGAGCCCTCTCGGAATGACGATGCGTTGTTGCCTGCGGCTGCCGCAGCTGCTGCTGCTGCTTCTGGTGCAGCTGATCCTGCGTCGTTTGGTCGTTTTCGTTGTCATTTTTCGGTTGCTTGGGTTGCCGCTTTGGTTGTGTCTCAAGAAATAAGTGATCGCGTATGGAGCCTGAGATCAACGGGGTTCAAGACCAAACGTTCTCGCGAAGAGCACTGAAGCTGTGGGAATACATGCACCGAAGGTCAGCATGGCGAGAGATGCTACGCAAAATGCCGGGTGGTGCCACGCATGATGAGCACAACACGCGCCCACACACACCCTCTTTGATGGCCTCTGAAAGGAAGGAATATCGAAATGTCACGGCATCAGACCAAGAGGCACGAAGAAAGACAGCGAGGTGCGAAAGCCTACTGATGCGCTTGATAACGTAAAGCACTCACGTCTTGGGAGCGGCAATCTCAACCCGGCCGGAGCGGCTCCCCGCCGCAGCGCACGACATGCGCGTAACATTCACAGGATCAAGTGAACACGGCAGGGTGATTGTGGCCGTGAATTTCGGAATCTGTGGAATGTTGAGTGTTCCACTATTTAGTTGGCCGTATAAGATCGGGACAAGGGGTTGTGTGAGAGTGTGAGAGTGCATGTTTTGCCTCCAGAGGGCAGAGAGCCAGGCGAGTCATTTTGTGCTACCCGCTCCCGCTGTGACGCGCACCTGCCGATATCGCTGTGTCGGAATCTGAAGCAGATAGCTGGCGTACTCATTCGGTAGGTAGGGAGTGAGATCCAGCGCCCAATGGTCGTGACTATGGAGCAGCCGAGCATCATAGCGATCGACAAGGTCTCTGTTGCCAGGATTTGCTCTGGACAAGTCATCACGGACTTGGCCACGGCGGTGAAGGAGCTTGTTGAGAATTCCCTGGTGAGTACAGTGGGGGGCCCCAGCAGCTGGACAGGAACTAGTTAGTGTTGCCCCCATGGCATGCCCCTCTGTCCTCTGATTGAAGGCCGCGCGCTACACAGGCCAGACTTTCAAAATGTGACCGCGCAGTACAAAAAAAACTTGGATTTCTCCAAATTTGAATTTCAAAAGGCCTCGAACCTCGGACCAGCTCGCACTCTTTTGTTGCACATACCCGTACCACCTACAGCAGTGCATACTGTCTGTAGTGCAGGGAACGAACGCGCCTCGACTACAACCACGGAACATTCTGTCTGCTGCTCTGCTGTACTTACAATCTAGGCTAGTTTTCTCGAGATTGTGATTTGTGCTCTCTAGATTGCCAGATAGGTTTTGATGTTCCTCCTGTTCGCCATCACGGCCTCCCCTTCTGGAAGGCCGTGCCGGAGGCAAGAGCTGTGGACAGGTCAACCCTACAGCAGCAACACTTCAAGTCTCGTCTCCAAGGACTCCCGTCTGGTTACGACCTCAAATCACACAGCAGCAGCATATTCATGGCAGTAATGCCGAGCTCTCGTACTTTACGTACTGGCTCTATTTTAGTAATAATACTTTTTCTTATACCAGGTATAGGTTATAAAAATCACACAGCAGCAGATGTTCATACCAGGTATTAAATAGCAGTAATGCCGAGCCTCGTACTCTACGTACGTACTGGCTCTGATACACGTTTTCCTATACTCGTAATACCTGACCAGGTATACTGTTTGTAGGTTAGCTTTCCTATCCACTCCAACCCAGCAAACGTTTCACCCCGTTTTCCTTTCCCCCCACTACTCCGATTTTACATGTGATGTTTTGATAATGTTAAAAAAAACTGTCAAATAGGACGCCGGAGCCAAGCACGTCGAGGTGAAGCTCAAGGAATTCGGCCTCGAGTCCATTGAAGTCTCCGACAACGGCTCGGGCGTGTCTCCCTCCAACTACGAAGGCCTCGCCCTCAAGTACCACACCTCCAAGCTGTCCACATTCTCCGACCTGTCGGGGGTGAGGTCTTTCGGCTTCCGCGGGGAAGCGCTGAGCTCTCTGTGCGAACTGGCCGGGTCGTTTTCTGTGACGACGAGGACGGCGGGCGAGAACGTCGGCGTGAAGCTTACCTACGGCCGAGATGGGAAGCTCCTCGGGAAGGTGCGAACGATGGTTCCTGATACCATTACGTATATACTGGTAGACCGTATCGGCGAGAGGAGATAGAAATGTGGGGGGGGGTGGCGGGAGGGGGTATATGTGTGTGTGGGGAGGGGGGGTGTTTTGGGGGGGAGCGGGGGGGGGGGGGTGTACTCGCTATCAAGCATGGCCGCAGTCTTTGACCTAGAGTAGACCGTATATTTGTGTGGTATTGGCGGGAGCTGGAACTGTCGTTTGTTTGACTCGTGTTGTTGATTATTTGCAGTGGCACATGCTTCGTATGGTTCGTCCTCATAGACTATAATAGACTAACCTGAACACGGCGCGATCACGGCTGTTTTGACTCTTCATAAGCCATACCGCGTACTACTGCTACTGCACCTCGATCATGGTTGTTCGCTCGATCATGGGGGTTCACTCAGTACGCCGCCGGCGCTCTGATCAACTCTGGAGCTAGAGTAGAGCTCTAGCGTACCAGGTACCAGCACGTAACACTTGGACTCAAGATGTATTGATAGTATCGTACAGCGGTACACTGCACTCCACATTACTTTTTTTGCCTATTCCCGCCTTGTTGTGGGCGTTCGTTGGGGTGTCGATATTTCAGGAGACAGCGCCGCGTCAATTGGGCACGACGGTGAGCATCTCCAACATGTTCGAGCCGCTGCCCGTTCGTCGAGGTGAATTCCGGCGCAACATCAAGAAGCAGTACAACCGCCTGCTGCGGGGGATGCAGGCGTACGCGCTGATCAGCCTTGGGATCCGGATCACCGTGACGAACACCAAGGCAAAAGGGGGCAAGCAAACGCTCATCGGAACACAGGTAAATTACTTCGCCCCCGTACCTGCAGTTTATAGGATACTCGTATCAGGTATCTGTTCCATCTTTTTTTGTCAGTACATATATACGAAGTACACCATTTTGTGTTTTTTGCAAGCACGCTTCCATTATCCATCCAACTCTCGAAAACACACGCCTGCTTGAATCTATTAGACTAGAAACTTTACGTAGAGTTTAGACTAGAAGCTTCACGTGAGTGTTTTTCAAAGTTTTCTTCAGTTTTTCCGTGCAATGAATTGTAATCCCCCCCCCTGTCTTCTGCGCCAGTACAACAACAAGCTCGGCGACAACGTGACAAACGTGTTCGGAGCGAAGTTCCTCTCGACCCTCTCTCCCGTCGACATTTCCTTGGATAAGGAAGGCGATGAAGAGGAGGACGGAGAGGATGGTAGCAGCGGACAGGTCGAGGCGACCACACCGCCTGTGGTTGAGCAGGAAGCCGCCAGCAGCAGCGCGCCAAAAACCGCTTGGGACAGCAGGCGGAGAATCTGGGGCATGGTCTCGAAAGCCGGAGAGGGGGTCGGTCGCTCCGACAACGACCGCCAATTCTTGTACCTCAACGGACGACCGGTTGATATGCCTAAGGTGAATAGTGGTCGCCGAGGGAAGGAAACTTGAGCCGGGCGTCGTATTGTACTTGTGCCGTGGCAAGCGAAGATGCTACACCGTGGTTTGACCCCTTATCTAACCCCGTCTACACTGTAAATGTTATATTAATATCAAGGCCTACAGGCCTTGACGCGCCCTAAAAGATCGATCACATACCTTTAATAGCAAGCTTGGTGGCAAGATGCTCTTGCAGGGCCCGTCAGCTGGGGAGAAGTGAAGAGGCAGGATTTTTTACCGTCGCCGCTCCTAGACGCCGAGTTGAACAGGTAGTAGTAGTAGTAGTAGTAGTAGTACTGGGACGTACGGGCCGCAACCGCTTCCCGGAGCACCGGGATGGCCGCAAGCAAGTCCTTTGCTCTTGATGCTACTCGAGCAAGTCGAAACCCAGTTCCTGGTTTTCGAGAATGAAATCTCCGCACGGCAAAACCTCCTGTGTAGATATTTTCCGGGTGTTTAACCCTTCCACAAACCTGTCCTCGCGTTGCCCCACTTATCGCTGCAGTATACACCATAATTGTTGTAACTGCTCTACTTAATTGCTGATGTCACTGATGTTTCTCACGAGTTCTAAGCCTCGGCACCCCCGCCTTCCCGCCCCTGCCGAAACTCCAACAACAGTTTTCACGCGCAGTGAGCGAAGTGTGGCGAGCGTATGAAATGAAGCAGAAACCGGCGTTCGTTCTTGACGTGAGGTTACCTCCAGGAAGCTTCGACGTCAATGTCACTCCCGACAAACGGGAAATCTTCATGACAGAGGCAAGCAAGGATGGGGGGGGAGTCTGACCAAAATAAATGCGACGCCTTGTAAGCGTAGTTCGTGTGTTTTTCGCCGCAATGCATGGAAAGCGCAACTTCACGGTCCGTTTCTTTTGTGTCGTTTTTTTCTGTGTGTTGATCCCATCGTCCTGAAAATGGTTGCAAACGGGGTATGCCGCGTGGAGGAAGCGCGTCACCTCAATGCCTATTTTTGGTTCGTGATTTTTCGTTGTGGGGGAGATAAACAAAAGTTAGCTCGTCGACTCTTGATGGTCACGCGTTAGTTGTCGTTTTTTTCGCTGTCCCGCAGGCTGTGTTCTCGTTTAATCAGCTAAGCAGTCTTTACCCGGCTTTCGTTCATGATGCACGTTTCGTTCGAACAAGAGAAACCAGGTGTGTGATTTAGCCTTGTCCCCGCCGCAGAGCGCGGCTTAGCACCCTTATGTAGCCTCTGGAGAGAAGCACCGCGCCAAGTCTTGCCCAAAACATCGTCGCGCTTCCCGACAAAACCTGACACGCACGAAACACGACCGATGTCTGTGCACCCCACGACTAACGCAGCTCGCCGCCTTTGCACTCTTTTTGACCCCCCCCCCCCCCCCCCCCCTCCCTTGGCATTGTATCCATCTGCCGGAGAGCAGGAGTCAGAAATGGTCGACCGTCTGAAGAAAGCCCTGCACGAGCTGTGGGCGCCTTCTCGGTACACCATTCCCATCAACCAGGGGCAGCTAACCCAGGCACGGCTCACGGATAAGGCGTTTACTCTGCAGGATGCGCCGGCGGTAAAGTCACCCCCAGCTGCAGCCGTCAGGGGCACCTCCCGCCCTCGTATAGTGTCGCCGGGAGTCCTCGAAGACCTGGCCGCCTCCACCGTGGACGCGTCTCCCTTGGAGCACGATGGTGTCCTCCCCGTCTCCGGTAGGGCAAGGACCAGTCGAGCGAGCGAGAGTGCTGCTGTTGCTGCTGCTACTGCGGGTGAGCGCTTAGTCGAAGAGCCTCGGGATGATGGGCACGCTGAGACGCACGTCCGCTGGTCTGGGAGCGGGACCGGGGTTGGCCGAGAGGGTGGGGCGGAAGGCAGCGAAGAAGAAAATGGCGGGGTGCACAGCCCTGATGTCGTGCCAGCGCCGAAGGAATCGCCAGACCAGGCGCGACGCGGGGAGCCGTCAGTGACCTCAGGTGACGCTCTTTCCCTGCACACCCCGGACGGTCGGGGACAGGAGCAGACGCCCAAGCGCTCCTTCACCCCACAAAGTCGCGCTGTGGAGATATGTGAACTGAGCAAACCCGCAGCCGCCGTTGCAAGCCAAGATGCGGCCACGGTCGGTGGGCGGCGGAGGGGGGCGGGGGCAGGGGCAGACTCCCCAGGTCAGGGGGAACCCGAATCAGAGGCGGGACGTTCCTCGCGCAAGAAAAACCGACGTGACGGAGCCACCCAAAGTGGTGGCGGTTCACGTACGGAAGCGGTGACGTCAGACGGTGGCAACGGTGCCACCGCTGCTCCTTCCGGTGAGGTAACAGGCGCTCGGAGTGAGCACACTTCAGCGGTTGGTGCCCCCCCCGCCTCCAGCGGTGCTCTCGCGTTTGACATGCAGAGCATACTGGGAGGATGCCGAAAGGCTTCTCGGTTGAAGAGGAAGAGGGACTCCCGGAACGCCTCCGCGCACTCGTTCTCCGGCAAACTGTCTGGCGGTGGTGCCGAGCATCAGGACTCGAATGCGGCTGAACGGGCCTTCTCGCGTGTCCTGAACAAGGTGAGCGGGGGGGGGGGGGTGCAGTTGTGAGCTTTGCGACGGTAGGCGTTTTGCTTAGTAGTAGTATAATATAGTATATCCCAAATATTTCCCACTCACGGGGGCGAAGCTTCCCTCAACTCTCAAATTACCGTATACATTTGCATCCGATATGTATTGCATATTACTATTTGCAAGCCCATTTCATTGTGTATCGGGCTTAGCGTGCAATATTTCTCAAAAGTTGGTTGTTTGGGTGAGATATAGAGTTTCTATACTATAATCAAGTGAGAATCAGGTGCTACCCCTATAAGGCAAAGCACGCGTCATGTGTGAAGTTGCGTGCCCCATGGTGACAGCGAAGGTGTCTCACTTTTTTGCTATACTCGTACTTCATAGTAAAAGTATGTTGCTGATGCTGTGTTTTCGAAGGAATTTGAGTGTAAAAGGCAGATAGGCCGTGATGTGTAAGGTTCTCGAGGTTTTGAAGGTTGGTTGTGATACGTGGGTACCGATTGGTAAAGGAGGGCGCGGGTGGAAGGGCTGAGACACACGGAGGATAGCGGTGATACCAACCATTGCCATGGCCGGAGTTTTCGCTTCGTATGTCCGGGTACTTGGTTTCGACCATGTACGATGCTGGAGGCGTGCTTCGGAAGGGTTGTCCACTAATAGCGGGCATTACACTTCTATTTTTACCTCTGCGGTTTGACACTACTTGAGTGTTTTATGCCGAGGAAGTGGGTCGATGGATTCATCGGTAAGGAGCGCGTGGCTGTTGTACCGTGTACTGCTTTGTACTCGTATGAATAGTACGTTTCACGAGTGCATGTTGCAGTAAGTAGGTATTCCCCATTTTTTTCGAGTGCGGCGTTGAACCAACGCAACAATCGACAAACGTCCGTACGCATCTGTTCTCCACCGCAGGAGCACTTCACCCAGATGCGCGTCGTCGGGCAATTCAACCTGGGATTCGCAATCTGCCTGTTGGGGTCGGACCTCTTCATCTTGGACCAGCATGCCTGCGACGAAAAGTATAACTTCGAGGTGCTGCAGAAAACTACCACCATCCACCAGCAGCCTCTTGTCAGGTGAAGCTTTTTTTTCATGTGTGCATGGCGGTGAATTGACGCGTTAGACTGTTGGGGTTATTTTCGCGACAAGTCGGTTTGTAGTGCTTGCATTCGCCAACCTCGTATTTTGCGGTGGTGCGGCAAGCTCTCGGTTCGGTGTCGTGTCGCCCAAAGCTGCTGCTGTCCTCGAAACTCGAAAGGGCCCGTTACGTTCGCGGCGGATTACCCTCATGCTGTAAGCTGGTTTTTCATGTTTTGATTGAAAACGATAATTTAAAATCGACTACCTGATGCTACAGTAGCTCTACAGTAGCTTCGGAGTCACCTTGCTCATTGAAGGTTAAATCAAACAATTCGTCGTGGTATTTTGCGCAAAGTACTATGATGTTTGATTATTTCGGAACTACGTAAGAGACGCGAGAAGTTGGTGCACGATGTTGAGCAGCTCGCACTTTCTCTTTTCCGAACGAAACCAATTTTTTTTCGATTCCGTAAGTTGAGGTTGTTCTACGCCAAGCACCAAACGCAGGCTTCCGTTGTGTAGATTCCATTTTGATATTTCTCGTAGAAAAGGAAGCAAAGCCGCCTGTTCCTGCCTCTGTATCCAAAACTAAGTAGTTGCACGCGCTTTCCTTTTGCCCTGCAGAGTCAAGCCGCCTAATGTTCATCTTGAAAATACCCCGACGGAGAACGATAACTCTCATCGGTGATAACTTTAATTTTGGCACCGCGCTTGCGACTCGCATGCCGAACGTTCTGTTGATATCAGTGTATTGGTCAGCACTCGCCATTGCACTCAGTCGATCCAGAACGTAGCCGAAAACAGACCCACGCCCGATACAATCGATGGACACAAGGCTACGGAAGGCTTCGAGCACAGAGAGGGACTGGCTGATGCTGTTACGGTAGAGCGAGGCCGCTCCAGCATTTCATACTCGACATTCCATACAATGAACAGATCAGATAGATGAGGTAATATCCCCATTTCATGATCTAGGTAATTCACGGCAGATGTAATCCTGATCTGTTATGCCGTAGCTCGCGCTGCCGGGAGGGAGCCGTATGATCTACATGATCTAGCACATGTTTCGTGGGTTGGATATGTACTATGCAGATCCTGCACAACCTGCAACATATCATAAATGGCAGATGTAGGATCTAGATGATCTATGTGTAGATGGCAGATAATCTATCTGTAAATGACATATCTGTACGGCATGTGCAAATATATATATATATATATATATATTGCTTATCGTGTGTCCTGGCAGGCCTCTGCCTCTCGAGACAACTGCTTCCGAAGAAATGACGATAATGGACAACATGGTGATGTTCGAGAAAAACGGTTTCCGCTTCAAGGTATGAGCACATGGCGCGTGTTATCACTCCCAATCACAGGCTAATAACGTCTCGTGTCGAGCGTTGGTCGGAACGTTATAACCGGAAGGTGCTTCTCGTTGTGGCGTCAGGTTCATGGCAAATTATCCATCGTGGGGGCGGAAGTACGGTCGAAATCCCCCCTTGGTTGCGAAAATAAGTAGCCTCGCAGACCGGGCTCGGATTGTCGTTTTGGCGCAACTGCTGATGCTCCTGTCTTGCGCGTGCTAAAGAGTTACGAAAATTACAACAACAAGAACAATAATCAGCTGTGAGATCGAAGAATTGGTCGAAACTCATATTTGCAAATTTCGTGTGATACTACTCTACGATGCTAGGTTGAGGGGGATCGAGAACCGACCGTACGAAGTATCCGCGGTTTGAACTGGCGCTCCGGTGGGGGGCGGGGTATGACGCCATGATTTTCCTACCGCGCATAGGCCACTCGGACGAGTGGCTCTGAACCTCACTCAAAATCGGACTTGATACTATGTTATTGGCGCATCGTCATGAATAATCCCCAAGGTGGGATATGCGCATGGCCGAAAAGGGGTAAAAGTTCGACACTGCTACAGCAATAATAGAGTAGTCTCTCGACCGAGTCGCTCTGGGCGATCGGAAAAACAAGGGCCTAAGAGTTACCCCCCCTATATACCGTAGCGTCAGTCTTTGTTGTTAGAGAGAATTAGGCGTGTTGGTTCATGTTCTGGGTTTGAATACTTTGTTTTTTCATGGCAGCAGCGTGGCATTGTTTGGTTAATCACGTGAGTGGCGATATGCACCAAGTGCGTAGAGCACGGGACAGTGAGGGCAAACTGGTAGGACACCCGAGCGGACAAAGCTGCTACCACACAGCATAGTTGTGGCAGACGTTTTCGTGAGTTCTCGATCGTGTGTGTTTGCTCAACTAACCGCTTTCTTCCTGTTTCCTATGCATATGTAGGTCGACGAGGATGCGCCCACGACGAAGAAGCTCAAGATTACGGCGGTCCCGTTCAGCAAAGGCACGCAGTTCGGCGTGGATGACGTCCACGAGCTGGCTTCTATCGTGGCCGAAAACAACAGCCCAGGCGAGATGGCCAGGTTGCCGAAAGCGCGTGCCATGTTCGCGAGTCGAGCTTGCCGCAGCTCGATCATGATTGGAAAGGCGCTGGACAAGAGGCAGATGGAGCGCGTGGTGGCCAAGATGGCGACCATCGAGCAGCCTTGGAATTGTCCGCACGGCCGGCCGACCATGCGACATCTCGCAGACGTGTCCAAGAGCTTGAGGACGGCGGCGGGGTTGGATCCGTTGCTCGAGGGCTAGGGTTAGGATTGGAGAGGGTGTTGTGGTTGTGATGTTTTGGTGTGACAACACACTCGTATGTGAGTTAAGGTGGAGTCCTACTGTTGATAGTCCGTCCGCTTTAGTTGTAGTTCGGTTCGATCGGGACCGCTTGTGGAGGCTGTTGACTATTTACGGCTACCGAGCGAGATCATTTTGGCACAGGGATCAGCTAATGGTGTAATTTTCCATCGCGTGGAACACAAGGTAGTCATGAAATTATCAGCCGTGCTCGTGACTCTCAAGAGGTGCAGGGTAGCATCGCTGCTCGTGCCACCAGTCAGTTCGCTTTTTTCATCTTGGTTATACTATTAATAGTGGAATGATACTTGTATTGGAGCTATTATGAGAGCTTTCGTGCAGTAGACGCGCACTCATCGTCAATTTTAATATCTCAGACAAGGCCACAGCCGTCCTTCTCCCATCGAAGTCGAGCGTCTCCTCTTTGGTGGTTCGATGGGTCAGCGGTCACAAGAAGACGCAGCTTCGCATGCTATTACTGTAGTAAACCCGAACGGAGTCCTACAGAGCACTACCCTATATATGCTGCTGTTAACTTGTAACCATTTCGCCGACCAGTTATGTCAGACTGCAGACTGCAGCCAACGTTTCTCGTTTGTGTGTTCGTCTATACTGCTGCGTGACACTGACTGCAGCAGTAAGCATCCATTGATAGAGGAAGCTATTTCCTGTTGATGTCGCGCTGCTCAAGGTTCTGCACACTACCCCCCCGCTCTCCCTTTCTACTTTCCCCACCAATCCCAGCGTTCAACTCGGGGCCGCCGTCGCTGCCGCTACTATTCCCACTGCTACCATCCCCATCTTCACAATTGTCTTTGTTGCTCTCTTCTTCCTCACTATCATCATCATCGTCGTCGATGGACCCTGCCGAATCCTTTTCGGCTGCCTCCATCCTCGCACTCAGCTCTCCCATAATCCCGTCTGCCTTGCGACGCAGGAGGCCCGTCGCGTCCTCCTGGGAACCGCTTTCCTCAAGCAGCGTTGCTAGCTCGCACAGCGCAACGGCGTGATCTGAGTTTGAAGGCTGCGGAAGGGCCTCGTGTATGCAGACAACTCTCCGGTACATCGGTACCGCCATGTCTACCTTCCCGCGCGCGGCACACACTCGGGCGAGATGGGCCAACGTTCTCGCTGTGACGATGTCCGTCTGCAGCAAAGAGAAGGCGTGTGCAGTTACAGGCGGATGTATCAGATGTGTGAGCTGCCTCGTATCATATCACCAACAGCACAAATCGGACGTAATTACATGATTTTTCCAGAAAGAGCTCGATGATGATTCGTGCCGGTGACATACAGCACGGGGGGGCGTAGGGCTTCCATGCGCATTTATTTGTGTTCACGTTGCACCGTTCGTGCTACCCTTCGACATCCAGCACATCCAGTGTCCGTGCCGATTCTTCATCCCAGAGAGATGTAAGCTCTCTGGGCTACGAGTATAAAGCAGAGATAACATGCATACCTGGTACGTTACTCGTAGCTAGTAGCTATTCACATTGATCGTACACGAACGAGATCGGGCAATGCAAGGCCGAACGTACTGGGTACGAAAAGCAAAAGATCTTACCTCTCCGAAGGCTTTGCAGCAAGCTGTGGCCGCCTTGGCGAATTCCTTCTCGGCCAACTCGTCATTTCCCTGCTTCAGGAGATCCAGAGCATTGGCGAGTATTGGATTTACGGTCTGCATCAACGGTACGGACTCGATTTATGTCCCTGCAACCGCAACATATAGAGAGGTGAGGTGCAGAAGTGTGGGGTCTGCCCGTCATAGTGAAAGGTATCTGAAAATGAGGCTAAAGGGTTTATGTGAAATTCTGAAGCTTTTCTTTGCAGGGAAGTAAATTTTTCACTGTTTCGCCCCACAGGAAGAAATTGCCCATCGGCATAGCAGTGAGTGCTGCTGCAGTTGCCCCACGCTGCCTGGAATCGCTCATACCCCGAGGCCGGCCCGGCAACAGCAGTAACAGTCTTCATCATGTCGTCAACGAAAGCCTTAGAAGATATGCCCGGAATTGTGTGTGACAATGGCACTGGGTTTGTCAAGGTGAGCGCAACATCTACGAGTAGGGCAGTCCAAGTGCTACTGCGCTTCTTCGAGCCTGGTTGCGTAGGATGACAGCACGGGGTTCGCTTAGATGGACGGAACTGGGCTGATTTATCTGCTTATCTTGCAGCCACCTTTGGAATCTCATTATGGCTGTGCTCTCTATAGATGACCAAAACTGCATGCCATCAAATAATGGCTCCACGCTTGTGCCAGCCTTCTTT
This sequence comes from Nereocystis luetkeana, assembly GCA_031213475.1. Taxonomy (NCBI): domain Eukaryota; class Phaeophyceae; order Laminariales; family Laminariaceae; genus Nereocystis; species Nereocystis luetkeana. The sequence goes on along the minus strand of JARUPZ010000027.1, from coordinate 3,242,328 downwards.
GTACAGAACAAAGTCGAAGTTTGGTACATACGTAAATCGGGCGCCATGTTTCTCACTATCCCGCAAGTACAGCAGCGGCACAGCAGCAGCACATCACGTCCCTTGAAGCTGGCGTAGCCCTGCTCTGAAACCTGGCATGTCACTGCTCTCGAGCTTGGCATATTACTGCTGTTGAAACTGACCTGTCACAAGCAGTCCTGACAGCATATCAGAGTTGCACCCCGGCCTCAAAATTTGGAACCGGGTACCCGACCGGGTGGGGGGCGGTTGAGGCGGAACCGGAACCGGGAACCCGGGTCCCGGCAGACACGGGTACCCGGGTACCCGGGTTACCATACACTATTTGCTCCCCTTTTAGCGTTTGAGCGGCGGCGGATGAGGCGGACACGGGTATCTGCGTACCCGGGTATCCGAGTACCCGGGTTACCATACACATTTGCTCCCCTTTTTGCGTTTGAGCAGCGGCGTGGTAAGGCGGTCACGGGTACCCGGGTACCCGGGTTACCATACAGTATTTGCTCCCCTTGTAGCTTTGGAGCGGCGGCGTGGTAGGCAAGGCAGGTATTAGTAGGGGTATTCTTTATTCTCGGTCTGTAGTCTGCAGGGGCGAGAGGCGAAAGTCTAGAGGCACAGCCGCTGGAGTGTAAATCAACGTATACCCTAGTCTTGGGGCCTCCGTATAGAACAGTTGACGAGTACCCGGGGTTCCGACGGTTACGGGTACCCGGTTCTCAGTCAGACGGGGTGCAACTCTACTGCATATCTACAGCACGAGTGGCTTGCTTCCGCCTGCAACGAGACAGTTACATGCGTCCATCGGGCTCAACCGAACCCAACTTATCTTGATATTGAGGTAAATTTCCGCTCCTTGCATCTTCTTGCTGTTTAGCTAAAAACCCTAAAAGAACATCCGAACATGCCTTTGGTCTTCTTTGTGCTGGCACGAAACGGGGGCGGGGGGGACAGGTGGGCTACGCCGGAGAAAACTTCCCGCGTTCCATCTTCCCATCTCTCGTCGGACGGCCCATCCTTCGAGCCGAGGAGGCGTTTCAGGAGGGGGTCGAGCTCAAGGACATCATGTGCGGAGATGCAGCGGCTGCCGTCCGCGCCTCGCTAGAGACCAGCTACCCCGTCACGAACGGGATCATCAAAAACTGGGACGACATGGAGGAGTTGTGGAAGTACACCTTCAACGAGAAGCTCGCCATCAACCCGCCCGACCACAAGATTCTCCTCACCGAGCCCCCCCTCAACCCGACCAAGAACCGCGAGCAGATGGTCGAGCGCATGTTCGAGAAGTTCGGCTTCGGGGCGTGCAACGTGTCTATCCAGGCCATGCTCACGCTGTACGCGCAGGGCTTGCGGACAGGGGTCGTGGTCGACACCGGAGACGGAGTGAGCCACGTCATCCCGGTGTACGATGGGTTCGTGCCGCAGAACCTCATCCGCCGGCTTGACGTCGCCGGGCGCCACATCACCCGGTACCTGATCAAGCTACTCCTGTTGCGCGGCTACGCCTTCAACCGGACGGCAGACTTCGAGACCGTGCGCCAAATCAAGGAAAAACTGTGCTACGTGGCCCACGACATCGGCATGGAGAGGCGCCTGGCGCAGGACACCACCGTGCTCGAAGAGCCGTACACGCTCCCGGACGGGCGAGTCATCAAGCTCGGACGCGAGCGGTTTGAAGCGCCCGAGCCGCTGTTCGACCCGAGCCTTGTGGATGTGGAGGCGCCCGGCCTGGGAGACATGGTGTTCGAGATGATCCAGAAGTCTCCCATGGACTGCCGCACGGACTACTACAAGCACATCGTGCTGTCCGGCGGGACGTCCATGTACCCCGGCTTCCCGACGAGGCTAGAGAAGGACATCCGCGCGAGGTGCGGTGTGGTGTGGTGTGATGGCGTGTTTGGTGCTTCCTGTGTTCGTTGCTATTGTCGCTACTGGTATGTATTGATCACAAGCCGTTTTCAATCAAAGATTCCACAGGAACGGGAGAGCGTACGCGTGCGCTTTAGAAGTCAACGGGGTTCGGCATCGACTGACGTAGAATGCAATTGCGGGCGCATTGAATCGGCTGGCACGCATATACCCGTTATATCGAAAGCACGCACTTCACCTTTCGCGATGTATTGCACCTTACACTTCGTGACATATGTTATGGAGCAGTATAACCATACGGGGTGCAAAAAATCGCACCTCGGATAGACGATCGATTTGCACTTTATGTAGATATTCCAAGGCAGATACATCTTCTATTTTCGATCTTGTATGATCTACTACTGTAGCTCATACTGCCGGGTGGGAGCCGTGTAATCTGCATGACCTAGCACATGTTTCCTGGATTGGATATGTACCATACAGATCCTGCGCGCAGCCTCTCACAACGGCCGACGAGGCACTAGATGATATATCTGTAGATGATGATCTGTGCGAGCTACGCAAGATTCCCCTCCGGAGTGGGGCTTCGTTTTTTTGTCAAGTGCACAGCAGCACGGCTAAATTTCCCGCTGGATCACCCCCCCCCCCCCCCCAACACAAACCCCTCCCTATTTGTTTTCTAACCTCTGGCGCAACGCAACGCTGTGCGTGCACATATCTACTCGTCAACTATTTCGCGCGTCGCAGGTATCTGAAAGACATCCTCAAAGGTGACACAGACCGTCTGAAGAAGTTCAAGCTCAACATCGAGGACCCACCCCGCCGGAAACACCTGGTGTTCATCGGAGGAGCGGTGCTGGCGGACGCGATGAAGAACCGTCACGAGTTCTGGGCGACGAAGGAGGAGTGGGAGGAGGAAGGGGCGCGAATCCTGGAAAAGTTTAGATGACTTGGGGAAGGAGTTAGAGACCCTGCGGCATGCGCTGCTCCTGTTTTGTTGCCTTTTCTCTGCTGCTGGTGTGGGTCCCCATCCGCTGCCGCAGTACTCCTGGTACACCGTACCACGCGCTGGAGTTGGAGAGCAGGAGGGCGTGCCTCGTTTGGCTAAAAAGGCGTTGTTGTGCTGTAAAACATGCTCCTGCGGATGTTGCTGTCAGAACCGAAACGGACGTCACGACCGGAATTTTGCTCTCGAGGAAATTGAAAAAATACCAGAAATGCGGCATTTGTGTCCCACGATCGCAGTTTTGATGCAACTTCCGTCGTACCACACACGGTATTTCACGCCCACAAGGTGTTTGCTAGTTTCTGCTTGGAACGGTACAGTTCAGTGTGGTTAATAATATACAAAGAAAATTCGGGGAGTTCGGTGCAGTTGCAGTTTTGCAAGGGGATATTTTTGTTGCGGTTGGTTTGGTCGTTCCCAAACCCTGCTCTTGGGTGCGGTTGTGCTTCTCCTTCAATTCTACAGTGCGTTTGAGCGCGGAGTAAGAATTCACCCGAATGCCGAGTGAGGTTCGGTTTGAAACCGTAGGCGAATTCGCAGCTTTCGCACGGTCAAGTGCGGCCATAAAACGTGCCCGAACCGCCCTCAAAAACCTATGTTCAGAGTGCTCGGGACTGAGCCTTTGTCCGAGCACCTGCGACTGACTGCCGATCTGCTTTACCCATACACAAAATATCACAGTTATGCGATGCTGCCCTCAGGAACACCTCCAACTCTTACAAGCGAAATGGATGTTGTGTTGCCGTCCGTGTGAGGCGCTCTGGCACTGTTTGACCACCCCGTTTCAGCAGTACAGCTACAGCAGGCTCGGTTAAAGCCGCTGGAGCAAACAGCTGCCCCGTGAAAACCCCTGATTGGTCTGGCGTCTTGATGCGGCATTGTTGTGTAGCACAGGCGGAGTACGCGTTCGCTCCCTTCCATCGTTCAATTGGCAGCGCCTCTTTCGGCCGTCATATATCGATTGAGAAAGTTTCCCCAAGCAGCCTGTTCCACTCAAGTTGAATAGTTTCTTAGCCCTTTTAGAACCGCAGTCCCGTTGTGGGGACAAACCATTCAAATTTCAAGCAGTTTGTCCCCAAAACGGGGCTGCGGTCTTAAAGGGGTTAGGGGACCTCTCTGCGTAACCGCCCAGCTAATTCAGTCTCCTCGAACAATCTGTTCCACTTGGGTCGGATCCTTTCCTACGAAATTCCTCTGCGCAACCGCCCAGATAGGTCCGATGGTTCTCGGGCTTGCGACGGTGGGTGATCGCTGCACCGAGTGGTCGCCATAAAGACAAAAATCGTAGGTTTTCCCAGCATTTTTGGGGGGAGACCTTGCTTCCCCGGCGCTTCTCTAGTACGTACCTTAGAAGCTTGCGACTGCGACTTCACACAACCCCACGCACTCGCGAGTCGCATCAAAACAGACCACTCACTTTTTTTTTTTTTTGCTCATCCCATTCATTATCTTCGCCCATCTTCTTCTCTCTCTCCTTCCAACTCGTAACTCAGATCCGGGGTCACATAGTAGGCTCTTCTCCCCCCTTCCCGCTACGGTACGTGCCTTCATTTTTATCGCGAGAAGATTTCAGCCTTTTCTTCCCTCGTCGACTCGCATCGAATTGTGCCTACCCACGCTGCAAGGCGCTCTCAACAGTTGAATCCTTTTGATTTTGATTTTTGCAAATAAAGTCAAAAGTCCGACCCACCTTGGGCTCGAACCCAGGACTCCAACACAAGTAGAATTCGAGGTTAACCACGTGAACCACCGGGGCGACCGGCCTCACTACCTACTATTAATAGGCGCTGATACCTACAGAAAATACAACTAAGGAGTCGGTTCGTCGCAGCAACATGCTAGGAGAACTCCCCCATTCTTTACTAAACGCCTAATACAATAGTGTGGCACAGAGGCTAATCTCCCAGCATTAACGGAGCATTACTGCACGTTCACGGATGAGAAACAGCACGCACACCAGTAGAAAACAATACCTCGTACAGATAGTGGCACACCAGGGTAACAGACAGTACAGCATGCATGCCGTATAAAAAGTGTACTTTTCCCGTTCCCGATGAGTCCGCGCGGCGCCTCTTCCTACCAACGCTCGTCGGTGACGTACCCTAGATCAAACATGGTTTGGAACGCCCGCTCGTTCCAAATGTCCTTGGAGGTCGGTGTCGTGAAGCACTCCTCCCACGCTCCGGCCTGCCCCTTTCGCGTCATCCTCCAGCTCTGATCCCGCTGCGGGTACTTGTCGTCAAAAATGAGGAGGCCGGTAGACTCCTCCTTTTTGCGCATGCTCTTGAAGCTAGACTTCGCGATCGCCCGCCGTATCACCTCTTCCCGGGTGTCCAGAGAAGCCCACTTTGAAACCTGGGACGCGGATATATGACGTCAGACCGATATTCAATGATGAGTCGTCGTCGATGACAAGGGAGGGAGGGGGGGGGGGGGCGACACAAAGAAAGACGCGCGAGGGAGAAAGCAGCGCCGTGAGAACGTGCGACGCTATATGCTTTCACGGGATGATGTTGTTGCGCGTTATCCATGTAGCAAAGTGCTATCCACACGCGCTCCGAACCTCGCCGGCGGAACTAATACTCGTAGTGTTAACAGGCGGGAAAAAACGTTTCATAATGGCATGGGGGATACATGCAGTTCGCTACGAAATTCTTTTAGAACCGCACCCACGTTTTTGAGAGGAAATCTACTAGGAATTAGTGTGGGATACCTTTAGTAGTAGTAAAGGGACTAAGACGCTCTTTACTTCGAGTAAAGAAACAACTTATTACTTGTGTGAGGCAGGGTCTGTCCTACATTTACTTCAATTTTTTTAAAAGCGGTTTAATTAAAGGGTTTAAGGCCACCTCTTATGGGAGGGTTTTGAAAACCGAAAAACTTACCCGAAACTGACTGTGCTTTATACGTGCTTTCACGTATTTTAGACCGGGAGTCCGACCGAATCAAGCTCGCTCTTCTCAGAATACTTGCAGTCTTTTGGGGAGAGGTATTTAGACCCGTTTTTCTTTTCTTCAGGGGTGTCGTTCGAAGTTTTTACGATGTTGTCATTTTCAGACAAAAAAGCAAGGCATTTTCAGATATACATCGACGTTTCAGCCGAAAAAATGGCCTCTTTTTCAGTTATATCGCGTCCAAAACTGAATAGAGGAAACTGGAGTGTATCGACAATTTTTCAAAATGCTATCCTGAAGGAACGGCAAACGGCGTTGGATGCCTCTCGCAAAATGACCGGTGGGACTTCAAGAAAAGCGGACCCGATCCGCCCGTTTCCCTGTTCAAATACGCCTGCGAAGGTGCTGAAACCTCGATTTCCAGAAACCAAAACCGGTTTGCCATAAGATATGGCCTAAGCCAAAATCAGGTGTATCTGGTCAATTTGGGCCAAAATCAGTTAAATACTAAAAACAAGTACAAATCACACGCCAGGAGCCCTGCTATTCAGACTGACATCGTACCTGATTTTGGCTCGAAAACGCCAGGGTCAGGGTAAACCTGACTTTGTCCACTCGGTCTACGTACCTTTCAAACGGTTTTCTCCTATTTGAACCAGTCAGAGAGACCATACGTACACTGTGTTTTCTCTGCGTATTCGTCTGCGGTCCCTCGGTTGCAATGCTTGTGGATAAACTCTGTACTTGTACGTACGCACTTATACATAACATACGTACGCTGATTCCACTTTTTCTTCTTTGGGGTGTGCGATGTGCTTCAGTTGTTGTGATGTGTACTCTGTTGTTTTCTCATGGTCACAGGAGTTATATTACTGCACCGCGGACAAACTCGGCAGTCCGTCTGCCCCGGCCCCCGTCGAGGTGGTCTCAGGTTAGGTACGGCAAGGTATGCAAGCGGTTCCGCGAGGATGGTCGAAAAGCTTCAAAGCTGGCAACGGGGGGGGGTGGTGCCAGAATAAATTATCTTGGTGCTGCCACCGTAGCGAAACAAACGAAGCCTGGTGACCCTCTGCAGGTCCAAGTGGAGCCCGTGGTACCTACACACCTAAACAATTCAAACAATTCAGATTTTGGAGGCCACACGATTGATGTTTGGACGCATTTTTTTCTTCAAATGGATTTTGAACGAAACACTGCTCGTGGCCCGCGCTTTTTACTTGGATGTATACTTCGAAGTACCAGGTATGTAGTTATTTTTGACCCAAATGGATCAGGTATACCTCAATTTGGCCACAGCCGTTGACGATATGTTTCGCGCAAAAATCGAGCCAAAATTCATAAAGGCCCAATTTCTTACCCCTTTTACGATCCCTCCAGGACCACACTCCCGTTTTGGGGACAAATTACTTAGATTTAGAGCCGGGTACGTGTTACTGTACACTGCAGTACCATTAATAAAAGGGTTCATCTGTCGCGTGCCATACATAACTATGGGGTTCGTCGCGCAAATTTGAAGGCTTCAGAGTCTCGAGACAGGCTCGGTAGTTTTCTCACTATCTATCCCCTTGCTCTTACCTTGAGCATCGTCTCGAACGGGTCTCGGTGCAGATCTTCGTACCTCACTGTCAGGATGTCGTACGAAGAGTTGCCCGCGAGGTTCGTGTACGAATTCACGTGCTCCGCCCACCCGAACCCGGGGTAAACGTCGGCCTTCAAAAACGTTTCGAAGTTCATGTCGGGAGGGTCCAAATTTCTCAGCCCCAGACGAAAGTGGTAGTAGCTGCACATCACGTCCCGCCCGTCGCGAACGAGGTGCAAAATGCGGTGCCATTTCGGGGGGCAGTTCGGACACGCGCACTGATAGTCGTCCATGCTCCCCACGGTCGTCGAGCAAGCACCCGGGACGGCCGATGGTGCGAAGGGCTGGTGGCTCTTGAAGGCTCGGAGCTTGTCGTGAAGGCGGTACTCACGCCGGTTGGGGCCGTACTCTAGGTCGGGGATGGTGCGCTCTATGGAGTGGAAGTCTAATTCTCGCAGCCAGTTGGCCTCGCCCGGTTGAGAGTAGAGCCAAGTGTGCGCCAGCAGAAAGCGCACCCAGAAGTTTCCTGGAGAGAGATAGAGAGAGAGACAGAGAGAGGGAGAGAGAGAGAGAGAGAGAGAGAGAGAGAGAGAGAGAGAGAGAGAGAGAGAGAGAGAGAGAGAGAGAGAGAGAGAGAGAGAGAGAGAGAGAGAGGGCGAGAAGGCGAAAGGGTTGACTATTGGACAGACTTGTTGGATAGGTGGTCATCGTCGGAACAGTCTGCGAGCATACGCATCATATCATACCTGGTGCGTACATACGCGTGCTCGCATAAATGCCGCATGTACTCGCACGAGCATTGCCGTTGACCGCTGCCAAACGTATCCTCGAGTTTCGATCACGTGATTTTTACTGCTGTCACAACCATACCAGGCATACCGGTATACCAACAATATAACCATACGAATACTGCTGTAGCCGGTGACACGGAAGGTGGCGCACCCCCTCGGACGGTCTACTTTGATTTTCTCGTCTCTCGACAGCGGCGAGAGTGCAAACGCCGATCGATGCATCTACTCCATGGAAATATCTCGACGACATATCTCTAAAGACTCCAAAAGTCGCCACGCTCGTTGCGTGCCCCCCCGCCTTCTTCGGGGGGGAATCGGCAGCTCATACATGTAATACAAACATGATAGTAGGGGTGTTTTCTTACAGCCAGTAGTAGAGCAGTGTGCGGCATCACACCTCTGTGGTATCATGCGCGGATTGTACCAGGTACCAGGCAATACGTACGTAACTTTAACTCTGTTAGGCGTTGAGAGGGGGAAATGACGATAAAAAAAAGTGACCAACACGGGAACCGCCGCTATGACGTGATTGGTGACTATTAAAAAAATAGGGGACGAAATGCCGAGATTATTGTGTTGTTCGAGAGGTAGTGGGAGGGGTAGTGAGGCATGGCCGCAACATGTTCCTACCCATGCTGCAGGCTGTTACAATACAGCTATTAATAGTGGGCGCTCACGCTGCTATTAATATTAATATAATACTGGTAGTAGACGGTTGATAATACGATGTGGTACTACTGCTGTACCTGGCAGTTGATAACGGGCTGCTCACGGGTCGAGTCAAACCTCGCGGGTCAGGTCGGGTCAGGTCGGGTCGGGTCGAGTCGAGTAAGGGCGACCCGACCCGACCCGTGAAAGTTTGAAATCCTCCTGACCCGACCCGACCCGACTCGACCTGGCCGGTGAGATTTCGACCTGACTCGACCGATGGGTCGGGTTCATGACCCGTGAAGAGCCCTCTTGACAACGCCAAAATTGTCTTTGGTTTGGTGGATATCTCGGGGACCTAATCATACGGAAATTCAACCATTACGGAAGTACGCGGCGCAGCGTTTGGCGCAGCATGGGGGCGTGGGTGGGTGGGTGTGCTCGTGTTTAGGGTCGAGACGACGACACCAAAGGGCTGCTTGACAATGAATGGTTCTGCCGTATCGACGACGACTCACTCACAGGCAGGGTTTCTCTCAGACGTGCACTCACAGCACTCACCGCTTTTAGGGTAGGACACGATGAATATATCATCCTCTCGTGGCCATTCTCGCTTGGCCACTTGGCGGTCGGCGATGAATCGGTAAACCAGCGAGACTACTAACACGGCCAGCCAGCTGATTGTAGACGTCCAGTTTACTCTCCGCGTCGCAGCACCAGGCTTGGGGGTCCTTTCGGTTGCATTTGATGGTGTTTGATTGGATCCGTTAGGCCCGTCTGGGAGGACATCCGCGGGACAGCGAGGGCAGGCAACATCCAGTATCAATCGTAATACTTCAACAACGCAGTCGTGGCTTTGGTACTGCTGCTGTATTGCCACATCCAGACAACGGTTGCGAATGGCCAACAGAAGCGATGAAGATACAGCAGTATGTGCCTTGCTTGCCCGAGAGAGCAACGCACGTGCAATACCAGCTACCTGCCTGATCTACTCGAACAATTACACACTTAACGGGCATGTGAGTTCGAGAGTATACGAGACATGTGGAGAGTACGAATGGAATGGAGACAACTTGTGATCAGGTTGGCATTGGATCCGAAAGATGATACACGTATTATTAGCGTATAAGGTCTGTTTCAAACATCTCTCGTAGAGTTTAGAGAGAGATCTCACGCAAGTGACAGCAGAAAGACTAAGACAGGCGCTGCGGGCCGAAAACCCTCGCACCTGGTCGTCTCGATGCCTTGCCCATATTTCTGGCCTCTGGTAGGTTCGTACGAAGGCGTGCAATTACAACGCGGTTCTACGTCGGTTCTTGGTTCTTGTGGTGTTGGTTGTGCGTGGTTGTTACGCCGCCTATAACGTTTAACTTGTATCCCCTGTATTCAACAGCCTGCAATATCATACAACCTCCCGAAATCCCTAAGGCGTACGGCTCGAAATTTAGAGGGTGCGCGAAACAAGCCCCACAGCAACGCTAGCATGGACTTTTCTTCGACTTATGCGGCTCTTCGCAGCCTCAAGAGAAGGACTACGACAACTGACGAGCTAAGGATCCTCGCGGAGAAACTGGAGAAGCCCTTTTCTGGTGAGATTCGTTTGTGATAAGAGATAGCTGCGGGTCATTGCGCACCAATGCTATGATTGCCTTGTTCTCTGATGATCTTGAGAGGCGATACTCGTCGAAATTCTGTGATGCCCATGGTCCTGTAGTTCTGTACCGGCACAGCAGCGTAGGCGCCCACTCTAAGGACAGAGAGAGAAACCAAGGCACTCCGTGACGACGTGTCGTGTACGAGCCCGACTCCGTGCCAACATACCTGTTCGTTGATCGCCCTCTGTGGCAGGGGATGGGGAGGGCTTGGGAGAAAACACCGAAGGTGTGGAGGGAGACGTGCTCGTGCTGCTTGGCTCCAACGTATGGGAGGGGGTCGCCGTTGGTTTCCTCCTCGCCAAGGTACGTGGTCAGTCGCCCCACAGAAGGGGCCGAGCCCCTTTTTGGCATATGTACCGTCGCGGCTCCTCCCTCGCAAGACGGTGCCGCTGTCTACGACGAAGGGGCGTAGAAACGACGTGCATGTATTGCTCGAATTGGTACTGACTGCTGTTTGTTGAAGAGGCCACCTGTATACCTCGCCCTATCTCTTTTGCGTCCCTGCGTGCCGGTATTGTCAGCAGTGGTCTATTAACAGACTACCAGGTACCTCCTATGTACGAAGGCTCACAGATAGATACCCTGGTAGGAAATAGCCACGGGTTTTAACGGTTTCCCGAGCTGTACTCGTACACGTATTTTTTTTTTCGTGAAGAACCTGTAGAATCAACACTATACTGAAGTTGATACAAAAATGTGGCACAAACAAAGCAAAGGTCGTCAGAGTACCAGTGTTCCAAGTACCAGTCATTTCAGCTTCTCGTAACCTGTGGACTGCGGGACTCTCCAGTCCTTTCAGCCCCCAGGTACCCCGTGGACTGGTGGGACTCAGTCCTTTCAGGTACTTTGTGGACAGGAGGGACTCGAGGTCCGAGGTCGGTATCAATATCAAGAAAGTGGATATGTCATGTGATATATTATCGTATGACATCTCTTATCAGTACGTATCAAGAACAAACAAGTGGTGGGACTCAGTCCTTACAGGTACTTGTGGACAGGAGGGACTACAGCAGTAGAGGTCCGAGGTCGGTACCAGTATCAAGAAAGTGGATATATCATGTGATATATTATATGACATCTCTTACGTATCAATATCAAGAACAGTCGTGGGACTCAGTCCTTTCAGGTACTTTGTGGACAGGAGGGACTACAGCAGTAGAGGTCCGAGGTCGGTATCAATATAAAAAAAGTGGATATATCATGTGATATTTGATACGATATCTCTTATCAATATCAAGAACAAACACCACCGTACGTATGATCATACCGTACCGTATCAGTGATCGCCTGCCTGGCAAGAGGGCATACGCATGTCGGCTGAGATGTGTTGCATGGTCCAAAGGTATATATATACCTGGTAGCTGATTCCAAACATTCATGGATAGATTAATTCATCATACATACCAGGTAGGGACACACAAAGTTTCCGAACACGGCATCCATATATCGAATGATATGATCTATCACGAACATCATGTGATATGATACATCCCGTATCGATACATCCCGTATCGTATCAATATCAGTTTTTTTTCGCATATCCTGTCACATATCATGTCACCCTGTTTTCATTCGTGATACCGACCTCTATAGGAGGGACCCAGTTTTTTTAGCCCCCAGATACCCTGTTGACTGGTGGCACTCGGTTCTTTGAGTCCCCAGGTACCCTGTGGACAGGTCAGACTCAGTCTTTTTATATTCTTATGGGAGAGCTTTTTTTCCCATATTTTCGACATTTTTTTCGAGCAATTTTTCAAACTTCCATATGTTCCTGTTTTTTTTTTCCAAATGTGTGAAGTGTAACGACCTTGATTTTTTTGCTTTTGGAGAATTTCACGAGAAGTGACAGAACGCCTCCGTATATTGATACATGTCTCCAATTATTTCCCAACTTTGGAAATTATGGAAAAAACGATCTCCGATAAGAATGAGCCTTATCCCCTGCTGTAAGTATCCTGTGGACTACAGTCTGTGGACTGGTGAGACTCTCAATCCTGTCAGCTTTCAGGTACCCTGGGACTGGCGGGACTCAGTCCTTTCAGCCCCCAGGTACCCTGTGGACTGGTGGGGCTCTCGGTCCTTCAGTATTCAGGTACTCGGTTCGCTGGAGGGACTCAATCCTTGTAGCCACCTCTGTACCTTGTGGGCTGGTACCCTGTGGACAGGTGGGGCTCAGTCATTTCAGTCCCGCCAGGCACACCCCGAGGACTGAATCCTCCTCGGACTGGCAAATCATTAACTGAGCCCCGAGAACTGGCTCTGGCACTCTGACGGCCTGTGAAATTGTTACAAATACGTCGGCTGTGAGTACGGCCGATTAAGTGGTTGAAACTCAAGTTTGCAAGCTATCATACGTGGTACGTCGGACACCCTCGTCGGAACGTGCTTGTTCTACGTTCAGGTTTATACCAGTAGGTTGGTGTTTGTAAAATGACAACTATGATATCGCAGTTGATCTTCAGTTCTGTAAGATTTATGGTATAGAGACTGGCGGGCTTAGTCATTTCAGCCCGCAGGTACCCTGGGACTGGCGGGACTCAGTCCTTTCAGCCCCCACGTACCTTATGGACTGGCGGGACTCAGGCATTTCAGCTTTCAGGTACCCGATGGACTGTGGCACTCAGTTCTTTCAGCCCCCGGGCACCCTATGGACTGGTGGGACTCAGTCATTTCAGCTTCCCAGGTACCCTGAGGACTGAAGTCCTCGTACGAGCTGGGCCGGGCAAGATTAAGACAAAAGTGATTAAATAAAATCGTACTGGAAATAGAGGTAATTACACATTTTCCGTCTTCGGGCACACGAAATGGCTGGACTGGATTTCCGAGCCGGTTTTTGCGAATCAGAATCTGAAATTTGGACACATTATGTAGAACAACAAAACATTTTTTTTGACGAGAGTACGTTTTTGATACATTTTCGTGAGCTAGCCCGATATTAGTAGAATTGGGAATATTTGTTTTGCGACGAAATGATGGAACAAATAAGAAAAACAAAAACGTACTCTCGTCAAAAAAAGTTGTCAATTGTCAAAATTTCAGATTCTGATTCGCAACAACCGGCTTGGAAATCGACATTTTTGTTTCTGGCCTCACACCATGTCTTAACCCTTTTAGGACCGCAGTCCCGTTTTGGGGACAAACTACTGGAAATTTGAGTGGTTTGTCCCCAAAAACGGGCCTGCAGTTCTAAAAGGGTCAAGGAAGGTGGTCAAAAACCATTGTTTATTTTATTTTATTTTTGACGTGCTTTCACGTGTTTTAGACCCGGAGTCAGACCGAATTGGGCAATGTCCTAGCAGGAGCGGCGCTGGTTGCCCACGTTTTTTTTTTTTTTTTTTTTTTTTTTCATCCCATTCATTATCTTCGCACATCTTCTTCTCTCTCCTTCCAACTCGTAACTCAGATCCGGGGTCACATAGCAGGCTCTTCTCCCCCCTTCCCGCTACGGTACGTGCCTTCATTTTTATCGCGAGTATGGAGGGATGCAAATATGCAAATGCACATTCCCTAACATGGTGAGGTGGTGACACAGAATATGGTTCGTATTTAAAGCTCACGAGGGCAACATTTACTACAGTAGTAAACTTGTTACAACAAGAGAAAACCTTCTGCGAGATACCAGACAGAGCTGGAAGTCTTGTCCCACTTGTGGGTGGCTGCGACAGGGTGGCTGAGAGCCATGCTGACGCTCTGTGTGCGAGCTGCTCTGTTGTGAGCGAGCGGCGATCGTGTGCGTGTCCGTGTCTGCTGTGTTTTTGAATTTTGACTTTGCTGTAATTCCGCCGAAAAAAATCGGTCTAAAACCTATATATTCTATGCGGAGGATATGCTTTGTTTGGGAAAAATGGTGTCCGGTCACCTTGATAGTTGAATGTGCAAACGCGCTGTGATTGGCTGATGACGTCGATATGCGCAACTCCGTTCAACTATTCGTCACTGAAAAGTTATGGCGTCACGAACGAATGTGAGTTTCTTGCCCGGCCCAGCCTAAAGGACTTGGGCTGGCGATTCATTGACTGAGTCCCGAAGAGTGGTCCTGCTACTCTGACAACCTTTGGAACAAAGCGTGATGCCAAGCAGAATCGAACCGCGGACTTTGACAATAGCAGTTGTCGCGTTGTCGTCCACCACACCTGCTGAGCTACAGTATATACAAACGTTCAGTTATTTTTAGTGCGAAAAATACCCGCGAAAACACCCGAAGGAATTCCTATGGCTGAGCCCAACGGAATATCAATTGAAACGCTTGCTGGTGAGCAGTGAGCAGGTCCTGCGATGAATTTCGGAAAGTCAACTCGTATGTTGAATTCCACTGGGCACGACCGTCCTATTTCTCGCATGGCTTGTGTAATTTTAATAAAACTCAAGCAGTATTACGATAACGACTGAAGTAATAATAACCAAAAACGACGCCAAACCGTGAAAAACCCTGGGGAAATAACCTACCGCTACGTCGAGTCGACGGGTATATATGGAAAGAACGGTTGAATGTGAAGAACACACATACATCATGAGAAAACCTGGTGGTTCGGAAGCCGTTACGTCAGAAATTTGGACTACGAAATCATGTTGATCAGCGGCGAGCGCTGGACTGAAACCTGTTGAACAAACACCCTACCCTATCTATGCACACGATGCCATGATATCATTGTATTCCACGAGGTTTCACGCATTGCTCAGATTACGAGCACTGCTGTTCATACGTGATTCATGCTGACGGACCCATACTGGCTGTGCGATCGATCCACATTCCATTCCGAGATGACTGTTTACCCCGCCCGACCTCTCTTTCGCACGCACACATGTGCCGCACCGCACCGCAGGACCTCGTCGAGAGGAAAGGCCGCAGCCTCAGCCCCTCGTTCTTACGCTCTGTTCTGGCCTTTTGTGACCAACATCTGGAGCACGCCGAGCCGCGCGTCCGCTCGCTCGTGGCAAGCACCCTCGGAGCCCTCACGAAGGCCGGCGACACAACGACCCCTCCTCTTGCGGCCGACGGCTTGGGCGGTGGCAAGCAGGAGGAGGCGGGGGCGGGGGCGGAAGGAGGGGACGACGCGGAATGCACCGGGCTGGCGGTGTATGCGTTCTTCCGTGAGAGGCTGGCCGGCGCCATCAGCACGAACTTCGAGCGGACGAAGGAGACGATAACGGATGTGATCAGCGGAGCGGAAAACGTGGCGGTGGACGACACGTCTGGCTGGAAGGCGCTCGAAACGAGCCTCCTGGCGCTCAAGGTACGACTTACTGCTCACTGACTTCTCAACTTATCGGATTAGGAACTCTGACTTAGGAGCTTTGGCCGCGTTTTTGGTTCCCTGAACATCAATCAGTGTGAAGGGACGAAAACAGAAAGGTGGTCGTTTTTCCTACCGCCGCCGCCGCCCCGACCACCTTTCGCCTTTCCCCGTGCTCCTTTTGCCTTTCTTTCGTCTTTCGCCTCTCGTAGGAGTTCGTTGATGCCGTGGGGAGGCCTTTCATCGACGGGGAGCACCTGACCGACGAAACAGTGGCATACATCGTGTCGGGAGCAACCGTGCACATCAACAGGCATGTCCGAGAAGCTTCCTTCCAGATTATCAGGTGAGACCCCGAGTGCGCTGGTTCAGTCAGCGAGCGCTCCACGTAGACACGGGTGATATGGCGAGATTATGCCTTCCAGCATGTTTGAAACCAGTCTGTTGAGGGAAATGGACAATTACGTGCAATGGTAACGTCAGGTGCTTTTACCACTCTAGCAACTGCACCCACCTTTCGGGGACGACCTAGTGTGGGGGGTCATAGTAATCAGGACCCCATCATACACAAATAACTACACACTTGGAAGTATTCTATTACGGAGGACCATAGTTAATAGGGCCAACTATTGTTAGTAAAAATGGTTTGAATATATAGGTTTTTATGTATACCATAGGTCCTATTAACTATGGTCCCCCGTATTAGTAATTTTACCAAGCGTATTTGGTCCTGATTACTATGTTTCCCAGTAATAGAATGTTCGTGTTAATTTGATCGCTTGAGGGTACTCTAGTACGTCCTACGAAAAGAGTTGAATGGTTGCTGCACTACAATCAGTAGGACAAGGATTTGAACGGAACCCCTCGCGAGTGTGCCAACCTTTTGTGTGAAAACTGCTTGAAATTGGAGTTGGGTAATTTCACAGCATTTAGTAGTGTACAGTTTTAGTAGTAGAAACTGCTGCACTCGCCCTTGCTTTGTTTTGGAGTTGAAATCACTTGGAATGAGAGCGGGGTCGTATCTGCAGCGGGACTGTTTCAGCGTTAACACGCTCACCCCTTTCCCGCTGTGGTCCACGATGACGCGCGGCCGCCCCTCTCCACTCCCCACTCCCACCTCAGGAGCATACTGGATGCTTGCGGCACCCTGAGCCAGCCGGCCGCGCCGAAGCAGGGCGACAAGCTCGCGCAAATATTCGCCGAGGCTTGCGCGGTGGGCATGCAGGACAACTGGAGCCAAGTCAGATACGCAGCCTCGGTGGCCAACCGCTCGCTCCTGCAGGCCCTCTCCGTCGAGGACAGGGACCAATTCTACCCACGCCTGCTTCCGCGCATGTGTCTCAACCGGTGAGTCTGGAAGAACGATGCCCTACTGGTTCCTGGCCTGGTGTCATACGCGGCGAGCTACGACGTCGTTCTTTTAGTCAGGGCCAGGAGTGAGGGTCTGTCCTCTTCGTGACGGTTGTTTGTCATGATGTGTGACACACTCGAATCGCTTCGCGTACGTCGGATGGATGTCCTGGGTTTTTCTTTCGCGTGCTCTGTTTTCGTTTTGTTTTTTGTATGTTTTTGCGGCACGAGCTTCTGTTTGCCAGGGCTGGCGGGGGCTGCGAAGCTCGGTATTCGTTTACGTAGTGTTTCTCCTTTTTACTCTTGAGCGTGTGTGGTGGGCTCTGTGTTGCTCGCCGCAGCGCTTTCGTGCCCCCTCAAAGCTCTCCCTCTCGGAAGAACGCCGAGTAAGGTAGACAAACCACCCACCCACCAACCCACCCTTATCCGGAGTTAATGGCACTCTACTACTAATATCTGTATGGTTCCTCGTATGCCACTCTGTTGTCTATTTGTCGGCAATGGTTCGTTTTTCCGACCCTCCCGCCTTTCCCCGCTCCCCCCTCCACTCCCCCCTCCTTTGCGGTGGTTTTCTGCAGCTACTACCTGGCCGATGGTGTAAAGCTCTTTTCCCAAGAGACGTGGCGCATGTTCATGGGCGAGGAAGGGCGCGAGATGGTTGGCAAATACGCGCAGGACGTGACTGATTACTACTGCATGGCTAGCGAGCTGGATAACCATTGCGTGCGCGAATCGGCGTGCCACAGCATCGCCGAGATGGCAGAGAAGGTGCACTCCTCGGACAGATCAGATATATCATCTACCGATAGATCATCTACAGATAGATCAACATGTAGCCTAACCTGCCGTAACGCTATGTTGTGCAGGGTCTGTATGGTACAGATTCAACCCAGGAAACATGTGCTACTGCTGTAGATCCTGCAGATTAGATGGCCCCGTCTCGGCAACATGAGCTAGATCATACATATCATACAGATCAGGAGTACATATGTATCTGCCCTGCCCTGATGAAAGATCCACTAAGAATCGATGATCTGTTTAACTTGTGAAAACGTGTGGGTGGCGGTGTCATTCACCGGATGTACTGTATAGGGATAGAGTGCACTACTGGTGTCTGTATACCATACCTGGTACACAGTAATACCTCGGTCTCACTGCCCAATTCCCATTTATACCGGTATATGTTTCAATAGGTGGCTGAGTTCGCTGCGCACAAAAAATGTCGGAGTTTGTAGAGCGCTGTCATATACCTTGTAGCACGCGCGTTCGAAGTACGTATCACCACAGCAGCAGTATCACTCACACCCAGCTTGCATGGATGACTTTCGAGGAAATTTTCGATCTCGCAGCTGGCATGCCATTTTCTCTTCTTTTTTTCCGAACACATATTATACACATACCGTACATACATATTCATATCATAGCCAGAGATGCACGACAACAAATTTAAAACGACACCACGTTCCTGAAGAGTTCAAAACGAGAACAGAAGAGCCAGTGCGGTGGGATTTTTGGGCTAAGGTACGAAAAATGCTACCATTGTATCAGTTTATTTTTTTCAAGTGTGTCTTTCTTGGTTTTTGGCTTTAGTATATAACCCCCCCCTGTCTGAGTCTTCAAGATATGGGTACGTGGTGAGGTGCCGTTTTTTTCCCTATTACGGGGGACCCTAGTTAACAGGACCTATGGTGTACATAAAAACCTACATATTTAAGCATTTTTACTAACAATATTTGGTCCTGTTTACTATGGCCCCCCGAAATAGCGTTCCACACTCCTGACGTACGTCGGCGTTTCTCTCGTCTCTGTCGCGGCCGACCACCAGGTGGTCCCTCAATACCTTGCCCCCCATGTAGACCGTCTCTTGAAGGCCCTCCTGGTGTGCTTCTTCGACGAGAGCTGGCCCGTCAGAGACGCGGCCTGTGTCGCCAGCGGCCGCTTTGCTGGAGCCTACCCTGAGGAGTGTCGCCCCAGCCTCGACAAACTATACGAGAGGTGCGTTCGTTCGTCCGTTCATTGGTGGGCGGCCCGGACTCGGACTTGCAGACGACGTGTGGGGCAATTTTGGAGTGTTGGATCTCGTTACAAAATAGTAATATTAATAGTAATAATCGTAAAATTGGAGCAAGGATGGCAGATTTTTTTTTTTTTTTTTTCTACTCTTGACTATTACGGGGGACCATAGTTAATGGGACCTATGGTTACATAAAAATGTATATATTTAACCATTTTGACTGTAACAGTATTGGGTCCTATTAACTATGGCCCCCCGTAATAAGCGATGACACAACCTTTAAACACAGCGGAAGGGGAACGATATGTATGGCTCTTCGTAACTTGTAATAAAGTTTATGCTTTGTGTGGGCGTAGGGTTCGTCGGAGATGGCTCGGGTTTCACCTTTCTTTTCCTCTCTGTTCTTGTTACTTTTGTTGTTTTGTTCCTTTTTTTCTCGTTTTTTGTTTGTTTGTCCCTTTTCGGGCATTCGTTCACATTGGGCGTTTGAGGCACACGAAATGCGAGAGGGGAGAACCCGATGACTGCTTCCGGTATACCTTGAACGGTACCAGGTGTCAGGTATATATTATAACGTACGATGGATTATTTAGGTGCTCGCTATTTGGGCAAAAGCCTCTTCTCTCGAACGGATGCTCTTGGTCGAAGCTGCTGCATGGACACGCGTTTTCGCGTGCAGCTGAAGAAACCCTGCCCGAGTTGCGTACCCGTTGTCTGTCAAGGATGGACGCGGACACACAAACCCAGCGCGCCGTTCCTCGCAATCCATGTCTTCCGAAAAACGTTTTCGGGTACGGTGATGGATGATGATGCCGAACCTCCTTCGGGCAGAAAAGCTAGCCGAATAGAGCGCGGGAGGTAAGCATGGACGCGTGCATGACAGTCGAGTGACGAAAGTCCTTCGACATGCGCAAGTGTGGGTACCGGGACCGGCCTCCGTCTTTTGGCCGCGAAAGAATGACAGTGATGATGATGATGATGATAATGATGATGAGGATGATGAGGCCCTCATATTTAGTTCATCCCGCTGACCAAAAAAAAACTGCTGACTGTAGCGCGTGGAGACCAAAAACAGGTCCAAAGCGTCCCGCTCGAAGAAACAAAACCGGTACAACTCTGGCCAGAAATGTTTGGACATCGTGTGCATTAACAGTTCATTCAAACGGCAATTAGAATTCGAGACAGACCTGTACTAAATCCTATCAGGCACACTATGTACCAGCACCGCAGCAGGTACGAAAGATAATGGTACTATTAATACAGCATTAACACTATGGGCTGAGATAATAACCCAAACCACGCCTTTTCTGGTTGCGACGTTCGTTGCGACAGGTGGTCGGTCCCCCCTCCCTCCCCCCCCCTCCGACCTATCCCTCTCTACCCCTACAAGCAATTCGTGTGCCGCAATACGTAAAGAGGCGGTACTACGACGGGGTGATTCAAAATACCAGTAGAAGTAAAGCGCGTTTTTTTTGTTTTGTTTTCGGTTGTTACAGGTGGTTCCGGCACGTGGGCGACCCGATCTGGTCGGTGCGAGATGACAGTGCCACCGCTCTCGGAGCCGTCTGCAGGGCGTATGGCGAGGAAGCGTGTGAAAAGTGAGACAATGTCTAAATAACGCCCCGTATAGTCGAGAAGCCATAGGGGGGGAGGGGGTGTACCCTTGGCCGTAGTCGTATGACCATATCATAGACCCTCGCATCCCTACGTACAGTGCCGGGACGGAGCACGTCGGGTTTTCACCGACCAGGCAGACATTGCGCCTTGGGGTGTTGGGCGGGTCGCATGCAGAGTGAGCTGCATTCCACTAAAACCGCTCGTGATGGGGACTTTCTTGCGTATGTATGGATGACAGCGTCGAATGAGTTTTTTTTTCGTTTTCTGGTGTGGCCACTTCCGGGGACATGTTTTTTTGCCAGGCTCCTATATATGTACATACATGTGACACCGCCACTCTATGGCTTCCCCGCTGTCGTTGTTGTTGTTGTTGTTGTTGTTGTTGATGTTGTTGTTGTTGATGATGTTGTTGTTGATGTTGTTGTTGTTGTGTCTCTCGCCATTTGATTGGATGGAGCAAGGGTGGTCGCGTGGGTGAAGGAGAACCTGCCCAAGGCGAAGCAGCAGATGGCGGAGAGCGCCCAGGAGCACAGGCTAAGGCAGAACGACGCTAAGGCGCACACCGGCAACCAGGTGTATTCGTGCGGCTCCCTGGCGCCCAAGCTGAAGAAGGGCGGCTGCTCTGACTGCGAGGTATATACCTGGTGCAGTATATAGGGGTCGGTCACCCTATTCATAGAGGGTCGGCTGAGTAGTGCCGTTTGCTCGCTTTCTTGCCTGTGCAATATTTCGGCGTTCGGCACAGATGGGATTGAGTAGCCAGTGTGGTATTAATAGTGTGCAGAGTATATAGTGCCAGTTGCCGTTATAGTGCCGGTATAGCTGGCTGGCGCATACATATCGGCGCTATAGAGGGACCGGCATTAGTGTATACCGTAGTGAGTTCATGAAGCCCCCATCAGACATGGTACCATTAGTATTAATAGTGAAATCTCTACTCTATTAACAGCCAATACGGCTACGACCTGTCCGTCGGATTGAGCTGTTCAACCGCTCTGTCCGTGAACATAATCACCGTTTTATTTTCATATCAGGTTCAAAACAATCCTTGTATTTCCGACCAGGGGTTGTACCATACCTGGTACGGCGGTTACTCAAAACTCTGTTTTTGGGTGAGGTGAGGTGAGGTGAGGTGAGGTGTGGAGCCCTTTCCTCCTGTGGGTGTCCTGAGACACACCTCTCTCTACCTAAAGATAGGCACCATATTTATAATCAATAAAAACGATCCTCATAATTTGGGACAGAGTGGTGTGACCTACGTACCTCCCCTGCTGTGCTGCACCGCAGTTTGCCTCTCATGTTGATGGACCCTGCCGCCCCACCTCGCTCACTAAGCTCACTAATGTGTGTGCCCGACGTGATTCTTCGCGGCAGGTAACGCGAGCCAGCGAGCCCTGGGAGTTCAGCGACGGGGCGGTGTACCTCGTGCGAGAGCTGTGCTCCGTCGACCCGGCTAAGGGGGCGGCGTTCTTCGAAGAGCTGGCGGACATCGCGAGGTTGACGCAGTTCGTGCAGGCCGACTGCCTCCGGGAGACCATCTGGAAGCAGGTGCAGAAAGTCCCAGACATCGTCGCTCGGTTTGTCTCACGGATTACCATACTGCCTGGTACTACTACTAGTAGTACTACTAGTACTATTAATAGTACTACTACTAATAAAACTACAGTACTATTACTATTAGTACTACTAATACTGCTACTGCTACTATTACGGGGGACCATAGTTAACAGGACCTATGGTATACATAAAAACCTTTATGTTTAACCATTTTTACTAAGAATATTTGGTCCTGTTAACTATGGCCCCCCGTAATACTTCTACTACTACTACTACTACTACTACTACTGCTGCTACTACTACTACTACTACTACTACTACTACTACTAAAACTAGTACTATTAATACTACTTACTACTACTACTACTACTATTAATACTACTGCTACTACTACTACTACTACTACTGCTACTACTGCTACTCGTATTGCTGTACTAAACGTAGTCGGCATGTTCTACTCTTTGATACCAGGTAGTACTCTGAATACGTTACCATCAAAAACAAATGAACTTTAATACGGTATATATGGGTGGAAACCGTCCCGTCAATTTCGAAGCGCACGTTTATAGGGAATTAGTGTGGGGCCATTTTTGCAGTCTAACATAATAATAGTACACGTGGTTAAACAACTTGGACGACGCACTGCCGTGACCGCGCCCCCCCCGCGCAGCATTGAATTCCCACCTCGAACATATCATCGATTCCTACTTGATGATGATGTTGATCTAGATCTTTCAGGGCAGATAGATTAATGATCTGTATTCTCTGTATTATCTGTATGATCCATGGCCTAGTTCGTGTTGCCAGGTGGGAGCCATGTAATCTGCGTGATCTAGGACATGCTTCCTGAGTTGGATCTGTACAGCGCCTCAGAACTGCAGGTTACCTATTAGAGGTCTACAGTAGATAGATAGATAGATAGATAGATAGATAGATACTGTAGATAGATCATGATCTCTCTGTCCGGGTTGTGAATGGTGTCAATCAAGAATTGTCGATTTTTGCCCGAATTCCTTCATTCTCGCATAGGATTGCTTGGTGCCTAGCATATAATACGCATTTGGGCATTTTTTCGCCGCCGCTTTTCTCTTTCTGAGGTACTGTAACTCTCTACTCTTGTACCCGTTCCCCCCTATACTATTATATACCTGATATATAGAGAGGTTGGGTTGCGTCGGTTGGCGACGACGCTGTAAAACACGCCTCTCACTGCGTAAGCTGGACAACCAGGGTTCAGTTTTTTGTTTTGTTTTGTTTTGGTGGTCACCACGCCTGGCGGTCGAGTTAGATCATTTTTGTGGGGAGAACATCAACTCCGCACAAGGGGGATGCTTGTATCACGTAGTGTGTGGATATATAGTAAGGTACCCACGAGGCAGTTTCCTAGTAAACTCATTGCTGTCTCTGGAAGTGACCACGCGAGAAAATAAATCAATACATCGACGCTGATATCCGTATGCGAGAAAATCCGCCTCTAAAGCGGTTCTTGGTAGGATGCATCTTGCCCTTCATGCGACTAGCCAACACCTCACGGCGTTTCGCGCTTGGTGCAAGCACTGTCTGCCTGGTCGGTGAACACCCGACGTGCTCCGTTCCGGCATTGTAGGGATGCGAGGGTCTATGATCACCCGACTACGGCCAGGCATGATGATGAGTACACCCCCACCACCACCACCACCACCACCACCACCTCACTCCTCATTGAGTATGCATTTTTTTATCAACTCCCTCAAGCTCAACTGCGATAGTATTGTGTGGTGGTGTGGTATGATCAGCTACCATGGATGGGCGGGTGTGCCTACGTGCATTATCTACTGTAGATACACTCTTGGGAAGTACCAGGTACCTGTTACGTCCTCAAATGAACTATGATGATGATGGTGGTCTCGTGTGAAGATGTTGACTCGTCATGGTGTCGTGTAACCCCCCCCCTCGTGCTCCGTCTCGAAAGGGATGCGTGGTCAAAGGTCGAATGACTAAGGTAAGCAACGAATAAGTCCCCCCCCCCCCTATGGTCTATGGTCATACGACTATGGCCATGCATGAGACCGGGTATATCTCTCCTATCGAGTACCCCCCCCCCCCTATGGTCATACGACGACGGCCATGCATGATAATGAGTACCCCCCCCCCCCCCGGACTGCCACCACCACCGCCACCTCACGGGGGGGGTGTCTGGGCATCTAGATGAACTCTTATAACTACGATGATGAACTCTCGTAATGGTGTCGATATCTCCAGTAGTAAAAGGTTACTACTGAAAGTATTCTCCGACACTAAAGCCCACGTAATATGTCCCCAATACGTGGGTGCAGTTCTGAGCGGGTTGATAAACCTCATTATGTCGTAGCTGCCATGGTGCCTTGTGTCATGGTGCGGTGTGATCATCTGCTGGCTATGGAGGGGGAGGGGGGCGGGTGCGCCTACTCTTTGTCTTCAAAATGTGATGGTCTCGTGTCGTCATGCCCACTCCTTTTTATCCAACTGCTGTGATGGATTCGTTTGATGACATGGTAGCATGTAGTGATGTCGGCTCTTGACCCACATCTATGACGGTCTCACGTGATGTTGTGTCGTGCAAAATGGTATGAGGGTCTCACGTGATGTTGTGTCGTGCAAAATGGTGCCGTGTGATCAGCTGCCGGCGATGGGCGAGGCGGTGGGAAAGAAGTTGTTCAAGCGGCACCTGGACGTCTTCCTGAAGCCCCTCTTCGACACGCTTGCCCGCATCACGACTAGCCAGCTCGCCAGCCACGCGGCGGCGTCTTGCGTCCGACAGCTGAGCGCTTTCATCGGCCCCTCCATCTTCAGGGGACGCCTCAGCGACTCCCAGCGCGAGGTGACCACACAACAACAAAACATCCTTCACCTGTAACTGCAGAGTACACCTCTGGAATTTGTTACCTCCGCGAAAATTATCTGTGCTATTAATATCAATACACAGTACCCATGGAAGATAAACATCATTGTTTCATACCATAAGAGGTCCGGAAAAGTCTGGTTGCAGCGCACTCGGTTGTCCTACAAGATGCACGTACGACGCATTTTTATTTTCTTCACGCCCTGGCATCCAGGTGTCGTTTGTTTTGTACGCATATACAGTATCGGAATTGAAAAAAGATACCTTCAGCTGCTGCTGTGAGATATCAGTCGTAACTCAACTGTGCAAGCTGCGTATGCATGTATGGTACTTCGATCGTACAGTTGGTATACTATGTGACCTCGTTTTTTGGTTCGGAGGTGGCTAACTCGAACACGCTGGCGTTGATTGAGATCTTTTTTTTATGTATATAGTGGGCCTACCCCACTTGGGAGGGTGTGCATGTTATGGAAGGTGTTCATGTTACGGCGAAACTATACATATATACGGCGTGCGCGAGAGTATGGTATCGTACTGACATGTATGACACCAGCACCCCAGTAGCGGCAGCAGCAGCAGTGGCATCTTGTTTCCCCCCCAATGTCCTCAGTGATAGCGCTGAATGAAAAGGCTGAGAATCGCGTGGTCGTTTTTTTTCCAACCACTTTGATTCAGAGCATAATCGTTGGCCGATCTTCGACGAAAAAATTGTTGAAAATATGGTTGACGCTTCGCCTCATCCCTACGAGCTAAAACCCGAATCTCGACCACCTGGGAAAGTTCTCGGAATGTGCCAGGATGTGGTGAGGGGCTTGTGTGGACTACCAACCATCTTGTCGAATCTGGGCCAAGTCGTATTCAGTACGTACTTGTCCTGTACCTTTTTTTTGTTCTCCCCTCCAGGGGTGCAGTTGATTTTGTCTGATTTATCGACACGCCGATTTCCCGGCGCCCGACCCCTCCTCCTTTTCCTCGTGTTTGTTATCTTTCGTTTTTTTTTCGTTTCCCTTCAAGATAATGGACTCGCAAGTGAGGACGGAAATGCCCGCCGTCCCCTGTGGCGGCCTGATGAACATGACCAAGGCGCCGTGGGCGACCATGTCTTGAGAGGATCATCGCACTACATATATGTCATATTTCGTGCCAGTATGCGGTAGTATCGTACGTACTCTCGAGGAAATACTTGGAACTACACACCCCCTCCCAGGGGGGGTTACAAGCTACAAGGAAGTACACGCCTCTCATCAGCGGGAGGTGCTAGCTCAAGAAGAGAAGTCCTTCTTCCATCAGGGAGAGTGCTAAGCTATGCCAAGGACTTGCGATTGAATTCGTACGATGGGGTGTTAAAGGGGTGCATCGCGTAGCGTTTACAAGGCGAGGGGTGTTGTGTTTCTGCGCCCCGTGGGTTGGCGTGTCACGAGTGCCACTTTTGGTTGTGGTGGAGGCGGTAGCAGAATTCCCACGAGCGGGGGTGGGACTGAATACAATACGCCATGCTGATTGACGATTGGAGGAGGCGTGTTTGCGTGCCGCGGTGTGCACACGGTAACCTTGCGGTGTTACACTGCTTGCTTGCTTGCTTGCTTGCTTGCTTGCTTGCTTGCTTGCTTGCTTGCTTGCTTGCTTGCTTGCTTGCTTGCTTGCTTGCTTGCTTGCTTGCTTGCTTGCTTGCTTGCTTGCTTGCTTGCTTGCTTGCTTGCTTGCTTGCTTGC
The DNA here is from genome assembly GCA_031213475.1 of Nereocystis luetkeana. NCBI lineage: Eukaryota > Phaeophyceae > Laminariales > Laminariaceae > Nereocystis > Nereocystis luetkeana. The sequence goes on along the minus strand of JARUPZ010000027.1, from coordinate 3,215,530 downwards.
TTGCTTGCTTGCTTGCTTGCTTGCTTGCTTGCTTGCTTGCTTGCTTGCTTGCTTGCTTGCTTGCTTGCTTGCTTGCTTGCTTGCTTGCTTGCTTGCTTGCTTGCTTGCTTGCTTGCTTGCTTGCTTGCTTGCTTGCTTGCTTGCTTGCTTGCTTGCTTGCTTGCTTGCTTGCTTGCTTGCTTGCTTGCTTGCTTGCTTGCTTGCTTGCTTGCTTGCTTGCTTGCTTGCTTGCTTGCTTGCTTGCTTGCTTGCTTGCTTGCTTGCTTGCTTGCTTGCTTGCTTGCTTGCTTGCTTGCTTGCTTGCTTGCTTGCTTGCTTGCTTGCTTGCTTGCTTGCTTGCTTGCTTGCTTGCTTGCTTGCTTGCTTGCTTGCTTGCTTGCTTGCTTGCTTGCTTGCTTGCTTGCTTGCTTGCTTGCTTGCTTGCTTGCTTGCTTGCTTGCTTGCTTGCTTGCTTGCTTGCTTGCTTGCTTGCTTGCTTGCTTGCTTGCTTGCTTGCTTGCTTGCTTGCTTGCTTGCTTGCTTGCTTGCTTGCTTGCTTGCTTGCTTGCTTGCTTGCTTGCTTGCTTGCTTGCTTGCTTGCTTGCTTGCTTGCTTGCTTGCTTGCTTGCTTGCTTGCTTGCTTGCTTGCTTGCTTGCTTGCTTGCTTGCTTGCTTGCTTGCTTGCTTGCTTGCTTGCTTGCTTGCTTGCTTGCTTGCTTGCTTGCTTGCTTGCTTGCTTGCTTGCTTGCTTGCTTGCTTGCTTGCTTGCTTGCTTGCTTGCTTGCTTGCTTGCTTGCTTGCTTGCTTGCTTGCTTGCTTGCTTGCTTGCTTGCTTGCTTGCTTGCTTGCTTGCTTGCTTGCTTGCTTGCTTGCTTGCTTGCTTGCTTGCTTGCTTGCTTGCTTGCTTGCTTGCTTGCTTGCGGCAAATACGCTTGCGGCAAATACGCTTGCGGTAATACACTTGTGGTACGTTTAAGGTACGCTTAAGGTAATCTTGCGGTGCGCTTAGGTATCTGCCATTTTTTTTGTTTCCTGAAGCCTGTGGGGGGGGGTCAGTAATAGGTGATTGTCGCAACTGTTCGTTGAGCGCTGTGGGGGGGGCTACGCTTGCCTATATACATTCGCACCGCATGCGGTCAAGGCAGCTCGCAATTTTTGTTCTCTGAGTTTTTTTGTTGGGGGGATTATCGATTGGTTGCCACAGTTTCTCCTGAATATTTTATCTGGTTGGTTATACCACTTACAGTAGTTCCTGCTCCTTTGACGCGTTGGACAAATCACGATCTAATCCATCCAGAGCATCCAGATCATCTACACCATCTACTGTGGATCTTCGCGTATTTTGCCGTTATGATATGCGCATCAGCCGCGTATCATACAGACCCCACACGGCAAAAACATGTGCGTGAGCAGCAAAGAGCCGTGCCATACACATCTTACGGATCCCTCCTACACGGCAAAAATGATCTAGGTCGTGCGCTAAAGTCTGTACCAGGTATACTATAGTCAGTTATCTACCGGTGTCTGCCCCGAGGTATCGACTGGTGGTAGATGATGAAATGTGGGTCTGGCCTATTTCCTTGACTGGCCGCCCTGGCTGCCCCTAGGGTAAAACTGGTATAGTACTGTCAATTCAGAGTCTAGTAGACCGCGGCTTGACCCCTTGACTGACTGTCCTCTACACTACAACTAGCACAGAAGGGTAGGAGGCCGCGGTTTGACCCCTCGATTGACCGCTCTGACAGCCCCTAGGCTAGAACGGTACATCAAGGCCAGGATAGAGGCTAGGAGTTCCCCTTGACTGACGGCTCTGACTGACCGTCCCTTACATTAAAACTAGTATAATCAGGCCAAGCTAGACGCTAGGAGTTCCCCTTGACTGACCGCTCTGACTGCCCGTAGACCAAAACTGATATATCAAGGCCAAGATAGAGGCTAGGAGGCCGTGGTTTGGCCTCTTGATTGTCTGCCCCTTACATTAAAACTATTAATAGTACAATCATGCCCGAAGAGACCTTGACGCGCCCTGAAAGACCTGCTTCTCACGTACCGCCGTCGAGGGGCAGTAGTAGGCATTCAACTGAGCCGAGAATTGAAGCCGCTGGGTGCCATCTCGAAGAAAAACGTGTGACGGGGTAGGGTACAGGAAAAGCGTTTCCGTTACCGCCGTGTTGGTTTCCATCCGCCATCCGCGCACAGAATGGAGAAAGGAGAGCGTGGGGTGGCGGCACGTACGTGTTGTTGCTTCTGCGATTTTGATCCGGTTGTGCTTCCGCTACCTTGGTTGCTGTTGCTGTGACGCCATATTTAGCTTCGGCGCTTTTTAAACGGTGAAAGTTTTGTTGTGAACCTTTTAGCTTTGACTTTTTTTTTTTCTTTTTTTTTTAGCTTTTTTGACGTTTTTTTCGTTTGTGTGTTGAGCCATGTAGTGTACCAGAAATATAACAGAGATAGACGTCGTGACATACCGTGTCAACCCCGTCAACATAAATAAGGAGGACTTGATGGAAAACATTTCCCTTGTAGGGAGCCAAGAGTGGTGGCCCTACTGTATATTATAGTTTTGTGGTCGAACACAAAAATGAGACAAGAAAGAGCAAACTATATCACAGCCGGAAACGCGTCAACACTATTCATGGTTTTGAGACTTTTGGATGAAGCGTCGTCAATTTTTATATTGGCATCATCCCAGAGTGTTGCACTTCATGTGCATCCATCAGTAGTGGCTTTGCTTAGCTTTGCTGCTGTGCACGTTGGAGTCGGGTCAGAACATCGTTCAGCAGCTCAGTACGTGCGGTGTTCTCCCGCGTTCGGGCGTTGTCCCCCATTTGCCCTACGAGGCAAACAAAACAAGGCAAAACTACCTCTACTATCGGTTGGGGGTTTCGTACACATACCCTTTTGTACCTACAATAGTGGTTTCCGATCCGTTTCTCGGTATTTTTTTTGCCATTATTGACATACGCTGCACATTTTGTCGGTTCGCAAAGCTACCACACACAAAAGTACGCGAGATGAACACGCCAGCGGGTTATTAATAATTCCTTTGTCTGAGCTGCAAAAAGAGCCGCTAAATGGGACACCTGTACCGTACCGCACGTAAAGCCTTGGTTATTTTTGCTTCAGGCAGTCGAATTGCAACGTTCGAGGCGCTGTTTGTTTGCTCCGCCAATCAGTGCCCTCGCGATATTCACGACGGCCTGCCGAGCGCAATTTTACCCCCGCAATCTTCGACTGTATTTCAAAACGATTGACTTGTATACTCGTACAGTAGTGTCACATCCGTCTGTGATCCTGTTGAAGAAGAAGCCCCCTGATTGTCACGCCTTCCCCCCAACTAGACAAAAAGGCTACTTGCAGGCTACTTGAGTGTTTACTACTGACTACACCCAGAGTAGTCTCACAGAGTACTCACAGACTACATAAAGAGTACTTAAAATAGTACTTAAAAGAGTACTCACAGAGTATGAATGCACGGCGCAGTTTGCCAGCATGAACTCACTGAGATCTCATTTTTCACACACCACTCGAGGTCCTCCCTGCTTGCACTCTCGTATCAAATGATACAAACACCGTCCATACCGTATTTTGTGTAATATATATACATATATACGTAACGTACGCACATATATACAACACATACAACACATACACATATTTGTATCCAAGTGTTCGAAGAAATGCATTGAAAATAACTTGAACAGTTTCACATACTGTACTTCGAAGTATACGGTAACCATCGGACGCTCACATACATGTTACTCTGCATTCCTTGACGTCGACAACTATTAATAACAAGACTTAATGGGCATCGTCGGTCTGTCAGATGCCCCCCTGCCCTTCCCCGTCTACCCCATCCTGCCAAGAACATCATGCGAAACGCCAGACAGAGACCAGACACAGCACAAGTCTCCACCATGAAACTACCGTACTGCACACACGCCTGGACTCTTTGAAAAGCTTGCAGGTTCCCACCCTCCCCCGGCAGCTTGGCATCACCTACCTGGTACCTGGAACTATAGAGTGGTATAGTTCAACAACAAATACATTGAAAACGAGTTGAACCGTTGCTCCTATCGGACAAGCACATACATGATGTACTACCCTGCGTCCATCCTTGGCGGCAACTATTAACAAGACTTGACGAAAGCTGTCGGTTTGTCGCATGCCCACCCCGCCTCCGTCTGGGCACCACATTTTGCCACTAACGTCATGCGAACCACTAGACGGACCCAACACAGAACAAGTCCACACCATGAAAATGCCGTATTAAATTGTACGTACGCACGCCTGGACTATCTAGAAAAACTTGCAGGTTCGCACGCACCCTATACAGTTTCTAGCGCTTCGGAATGTGCCGGAATCAGCAGCAAAAAAAGCGCTGAAAACAATCATGCACGCCCCCCAACAATTTTTCCACATCCTCCCTACTCGATACTTGACGCATATGCCCGTCCTCACCTCGTACGTATCGTTTCCCCTTTTGTTTGTGCCTACATTCTTCAACACTTCCACGCGACAGCCCGACCAAAACATCGGTCTGATACAGCATACATACATTCATACCTACATACATACCTGGCACATCCTGATTGCATAAAAAATGGAAAATGAAGCAATGGCAGAGCCGTGAGCTAAAGTGCGCATCCAGCCACCGCCATATCTTGCGTTTTTTTTGTCTGTATATGCCCATGCTATTGTGTCGCTCTGCACGCACAAACCTGCTATGAATACTTGGTGTTATACTATAACACGTAGTCGGCCCGGAGATACGTATCCCCTTGGTATTGCACTTTCGAAGAGCGCGAGTAGTGGTATTCGTACGTAGATAGAACGGTAGACGCGTCGATTCTCACCGTATCTCCACGGTCCCATCACCCATCTCACACAGCACACCTCGTCTTTCCCCGCTACCAGTCTATGGATGGCGTTGCGAGTACTCATACATAAAAACCTCGCCCGTGGCAATATACTCGTGGATCAATTGAGCCCCCCTCTCCACGTGGCAGCTCGACGAATCTGTGTTCGCGATAGCCCGAGCGGTCGCCGCTGCATGGCGTATATGTGGACCCATGTCCTCGTCCTGTTGGCATGGTGATGGCCTTCGGACAGAGGGAAGTGTCTTGTGAGTGGCCTTCAGTGGGGGTCTTCAATGGTCGCCTCGGCTTCGCTGCGTTCAAAGGAACCTGGTGAATCCGACAAAACAAACAAGACGAACGAGCGTACCCGGTGCACGTTGAAGAATGTGAAGAGGAAGGGACAGGAGAGAAACGGTTGAGCACTGCGATTCGATCGATCGGCCTTTTGAGGGCAGGTTGCAGGGTGGGCGCGTGGTTTTAGCCTGCGAGTCAGGAGTTTTGTTGTGCGTTGCCCCTGAGTCATCTGGTCGCTACACAAAAAAAAACAGACCATAATATTATTAGCAGTATTCCACAGTTCACTGTAGTCTTCTGCAACGGAGAGTTTAGACGTGTTGACCACAACCAAGGCCACGAGGCGTTATAACAGTGGATTTACGCCAGGTTGCGACGTAAGCCCCGCTCTTTCGCTCCCTCTCCAGGGTGTCGGGGTTCGGGATAGGGTTAGGGCTAAAGTTACTTATCTCTCTATCTCTCTCTCTCGATCACGCAACCGTAAGCAGGTACGAACGCATGCGTTTTTCGCGCTTCGCAACTGGTCATCATCATGACGTGCTTGCATGAAACAAAAAGCCCATCTGTATTACCGGTCTTGCAATGAAAATGTACCAAAAACAAATCGAGTTTGTTGAACTCGCCTCGCCATGGACTGTCCAAGAAGGCTCTCGGGGGTCAGGAAGTCGAGTTCAAGCTGCAGTTCTCCCGCACCGACACCGCTGCCACCGCCATCGCCGCCATCGCCGCCATCTCCACCATCGCCTTTGTTGCCGATCACGTCACGCCCGAAATTGTCTTGGGCGAGTTCGATCCCGATGTCGGCGTTGCCCGGCACCCGGTCCATCACCCCACCCAACACCCTGTTGTCGTTCATGGGAGCGTAGCCGCGGTCGTTTGTAGTAGACGGGCGGCCCGGCCGGCCCATCATCCCACCCAACACGCTGCTGTCGCTGATGGGAGCGTAGCCGGGGTCGTTAGTAGTAGACCGTCCACCACCGCCGCCTCCGCCGCCACCGCGGCCGGTGGTGTGGAGGTTGGTGTGGAGGGTGGTGTCGGGAGGTGGGCAACGCTCGGCGTGCTGTCCGCGTTTCCTGACGACCTTGAGGCGTTTTTGCCCGATGAAGTAACCGTTCATGTGGGTAATGGCGGCGTCTGCTTGCTCGGACTTGGTGTAACTCACGAACCCTGTATATAGCAGGTACCAGGGGGCATTCAGAATTTATAGCATCATGTAGTAGACGAGGTGTGCAATGTTGTTGTTGTTGTTGTTGTTGTTGTTGTTGTTATAATCGTCGCTTTTCAACGTCAAGTTTTAGCTCTCAAGTCCCAAGAGGAATAAACATGGTCAATACATCGGTTTCTGCTAGTATATCAATCGCGGCAGGTTTTGGTGTGTCGCGTTGTGGGGGAAATACTTCGACAAGCTCATTAAACCACGTCGGACATGTGTCGCTATCATATGATATGCAAAACAACCATCTCACCGAATCCCTTGCTCTCCCCTGTGTCTCGGTCGTAGTAAACCTTCGCGCTCAACACTTCCCCGAACGGGGCGAAGGCAGAAGCCAGGTCTTCGTCGGTAAGAGATCCCGGTAGGTAGTACACGAACAGGTTGGCCCCCATGGGACCGACGGACTGCTTCGCCCATCGTCTCCCCTTCTCCTCGGGCCCGATCGCACCGAAGTTACGGTTCGCGCCCTCGACTACGTAACCGACGTCTTCGTTCAACCCGCGGGCGTTAGCCTTAGTAGCAGCATCAGCCTTCGCGCGGAGTTGTCCCTGCACGCCGCCGCCGCCGCCCCCGGGTGACTCTGCGCATGCGACGATCCGCGGGTCGCACCGGGTGCTGCATGCTCCCACGGGAGACCCGCTCGGCGCGAATGCATGTTGGGGGGTACTACCGACAACTGCAGCGGCGGCGGTGGTGGTGGGGGCCGCAGCCTGCTGACCGGAAGATGGAGATGGTGGCACGTAGGGGTAGTAAACGTAGGTCCCCTGGGGAGGGTTGCCCCCGCCGCAGAAAAGATAAGGCATGTTCGTTACCAAGGGGGATGGTGATGGGGATGATGATGCGCAGGCCGACCCGGGCGATGCGCACGCTATCTGCGGTGGTGCGGCGACGACCGTAGGCCTGTTGGGAACGGTAAGACCGCGCAGGCTTACAGCGTTGCTGCTGCTGCTGTTACTGCTCCGTCCGCAGCTGTCGCTTCCCCCCCCGGCACCCTGGTGACGCGGGGGTAGCGAGTGGGCCCACTCCCCTGCGGAGGCACCGATAGAGCTGCCACCGGTGGCGGCGGCGGCACCGGTGGAAGCAGTATCGATGCCGTTGTTGTGCGGGCTAGCGCGGCGATCGTCGGCGATGGTGACCACCAGGGTGCGGAAGCCTCCAGGCATAACGTACTTGTCGTGCAAAGCTTCGATGGCGTCTGCTGCACTCTTCACCGTCTCGTATCTGACGAAGGCGCACCCTTTGCTGAAGCCGTTTCTGTCCCGGATGACGTAGATGTCGATCGGGGTACCGAACGGCGCGAACACGGCCTTGTAGTCCTCCTCGTACGCCGACTTCGGGGCCATTCCGACGAACAGCTTCTTGTTCTGATGGTCGGTGCGGTCTTGGTCGCTCTGGTCGGTCGGTCGTTGGTGGAGTGTGGGGCGGTTTGCCGGAGTTTAGTCTCGCTTAAGCTTATGCTTCAGTAAAGCGCAGAGAGAGAGGTCGATACAACCATTTTTTGCGGCATGGTGTGGCTATTCGTGTTCTCGTCTCGTGTTCATGATAAATGCGGAAACGACACTACTCAGCAGCACGTGTCTCGCACCTTGCTTTCGTGTATACCTGGAAATCGTCGAAAATGAGTGTTCTACACACACAGGTAGGAAGGGGCCTTCGTTGTTTTTGCGACTATTACAATGGGCTATATTAATCAGAACCCACGAGGGTCGCAAACACACATATATTTCTGTATATTTCTACACCATTTTTGGTCCTGATTATTGCAGTATGCTCCCCAGCAAAACTGAGTATACTCGGAGAAGTATTTGTTCTCAATTTTCGGCAAAAGTGTTCTTCACACACCCATCCCCCCTCCTTCCATCTTCATGGCAGCAGTCTTTTGGGCTCAATTAGGTGAGGCGCTGTGCATCGCTTGTCAAGAGCTCGTGGTGTTTTTGTCCGTCGTCATGTGTGTCATCCTCGTCATCCCTTGATGCCTGCTGTAATTGACATCGGTGATACCTCCGGATAATCATGGACCGCTTTACGGTAGTGTGTCGCCGCCATCAACGGAACTGTTTTTCTGCTCCTCCTACTGGTATCTCCGAGCCGAAAACAACTTGTGTCCACATCAATCGGTGCTAGGGTGGGGCGGCGTCATTGGAACGTTCTCTACTCTACATAACATGTACACGTGCCACGGCAGAGTTCAGTAAGCATCTTCTCAGGCATATACGGTACGTTTAACATTTGTGTATGTGGGACACAAAAATATCACCCATCCATCCATCCATCCACTCATCCACGTGTCTGATGCCTCGCTGCTTGTACGAAGTCGGTATCACACGACGAGCCATCGGGCGCCCCCCTCGGCGCGCGACTCGGAGAGCAGTGCCGCTAATATTAGCAAGCTATCCTCGTTGAGTCATGCGTCGTGTGGAGCACTTCCAACGCCGCCCATTCACATGTATGTGCCCCGCATGAATATTTAACAACGACATCTCCTCACTGACCGTAGTCGTGGTCCCTCCGTGGCGAGAGACAGGAAATGCGTCATCGGATATGTGGGTGTGGGAATTGTGCCGTTCCGCGGGTGTAGAAGGTGACGTCGCCATCCACCCCACGCTCCAGGGAGGGGCAGTTTCCTGCTGCTCGTACGAGAAAGGACCTGTCGTGGGACACGAAGCACATGACAACATGATACTATTATTGCGATATCCCGGAGATCCTCCCAATATCATAGCGGGAACGTTTTGTCTACTACGAATAACGCTAAACCATACCGACTTGTCCAGACCTCACATTTTCTACATGGCTACGTGCATGCCTTCCACACTACAGCATAACGAGTACATGCGGAGCATTCACAATCGGCTCGTGTCAATACGCTGAGAAGTGGCACATCTCAAGCACACAAAACACTTTTACGTTGGACGGGTGGTGTTGTTGTGCCTCTTCGAGACTTGTTTCTCTTCGCCGAGCTTTTTTTTGGATAGCGTTCATTCACGAGATTTTTTATCGCTCGTATTGTATGTCGAACGTACAGCGTTTAGCCGCGTGCTACGCTAAAGTACTGCTGTATTATTGTGCTCGAGATATTAATCGACCTGTCTGAGTGGCTCGTTTGCGAGTTCTGCTGTCTTCCCTTTGCAGTCCTCGAACGCATCATATTAGCATGAAAGCTGGCTTGTCTTTACTTTGCTTGTTGTTTCAAAGGATGTCAAAGGAATGCTGGAGATTTAAAATGGCGATGCTGCTACTACTACTACTACTACTACTACTACTACTACTACTACTACTATAATACTACTACTTTACTGCTACTACTACAGTAATAGTAACTGCTGTACTGAAGTATGGCCGCGTGAAACAAATTAGGGAACGCGCTGGCGTCGGCTTTGGAATGGCGCATACAAATTCGACGGTGGTACTACCTCGCGTTGTGCTGTCCATGATTTGGGCTGTAGTACTGTCTGGAGTGCTTGTTGCGGTCTCCGAATTGTTAGCCCGGCGAGCTGACCTGTACCCTGTACAACAACAATAATAGCGGTGTGGCGGTTATAGAAGCATCGCAATCCGTATGTGTGTAGGTGAGCGGTAAGCGGCCTATCAACTCTGGTTGCAATGGACGGCCAGAGCGGGGAGCGACCTGCTGGAAATACAGCAGCATTCAGACGATCAGACCGGTGTCGTCTGCGTGTGTACGTTTTTGCTTGCTCCTTTTGTTCCTACTATTGCGCGATGGATCAAACAACCTTCTTGCCGACGAGGCACCACCAGACAAAGCGAGAACTGCGGCAAACAACGACATCAACAACAACAATAACGCCTGCAACAACAGCGCAGATAGAGAGGTTGCCGTTCCCTGTCGGTGAGTGGGAGGTTAGCTTTCACCCGGCAGTGGTCTACGGGCTCGTGTCTTTCGATTGCAAAGTGTGTGATAGGATATTAATAATGTGCCTCCCCAACCTCCACGAAATTTCGCGTCCCGTTTCCTTTGGTATGATACGCAGCAATTCGGAAGACAGCGCGAAAAACAAAATCGCAGGGTGGAATCCCTCTCTCTGGTGCGATGTTTCTAAACGTGTAGTAGGTGGGCGGGACACGCGGGACACGCGCAGTTGGGTAGGTTCACCTGTCAAGAGTCGAGTCTTTACGGGCCCCTGGCTTGGTCGTTGTGTGGCCTATTCTCCCACAATTGCGCGGCGAAGCATGAACATGTGAACGAGAGTGTATGAGCATGCGCAACATGAGCAACATGAACCGAACGTGCGACCTGAGAAACGACGACGAGCAACACAAAGAAAGTGAAATAATAAAGAAAAAGAAAAAAATGCCGTTACTTTGAAACCGTCATCTTGCCGGATCCAGATGGCACCAAAAAAAAAAAAGGAACGAACGGGCAAATAAATGATGTTCAGATAGATAGATGTTGAGATAGATCTTCAGGTGAAAAATCGAGCTTTCGAAAAACAATAGAGTCGGTACAACACGGTTGATATACTTACTGCCTGTACGTGCAGGTATTATTCCCCTCGTTCTACATACACACAGCGGTGTACCTACTACTATTAATACTGCTTGTAGCCTACCGGTGTGTACCCATAAAAAAACAGAAAACTTGCGTGACGCCATCATTGGGGCTGTGAGCTGCCTGGATGTCGGAGTTTTTCAGTAGGCATGCCGCTGACTGCTGTGCAAGGAATCGGCACGGAGCTGAACAAGAGCCGCGACCGCAACACGCCATCATCATCTGACTCGAGATGGGGTCGGTGACGTACAGGTATTATTGTACAACAGTTAACTGTCAGGTAGTGGTAACTCTGTACACGACGATACGGTATAATACTCCGGTATAATATGCCAAGAAGGGGGATTAGGGGACCCACGACATAATCCTATGCAGCTGCACTACAGTACTACTCGAATACTACTCACGGTAGTATACAATACCTGGTACGAGCTACGTACTACAGCACCGCTGCTACGTATATATATGCCGCACGCAGCTGTTTGCTGTTGTTATTAATAACTGTTGACGGTCTTGAAACTAGCTGCTGTTGGCTTACCCACTACTTACTACTGGCTGTGTCCACTGAAACTCTTCGCCACGAGGCGACTAGACGATAGTCTGTTGTTGGCGGGTAAACGCATCGAGTCATCGAAGTACGTATTTCGTTGGTGTCGCCATCACACCACTGACATTTCTTACACGTACGTACGTGTACCGGGTGTACCGGGTGTACCAGGTGCATATCATCTAATAATACATTTTTCTCGTGTATTTCCAAACAGCATCCGGTTCTGAGAAACGCGCATTTATTCAAAGCACCGCCCCCCCCCCAAATCTTCGGTCAGCACTACTGCCCAAATTTTTGTAGCGGTGCGCACGCTGCTTCGCAAAAGAACGGGCGTCTACGGTGCATACACACAGACAGATAACACAGTTGTTAGATGAAGGTAGACAGCAGGCATATCATTCCCGGCACCGCTTTACGTAAATAGCCAGCTGGTCGGAGGATATCACATACACCTGGTAGTACGGATATTGCTTACGATATTTAAATGACTAAAGGATCAACGGCGGAAACTCATGATACAGCAGTAGTAGTACCAGGTATCATACAGCAGAAGATATAGAGATCGAAGATCCGAGTTCTGTGGTCAGACTAAGAGTACGAGATGCCATTGTGACAGTTTGCCCTTTAACCAAGCAGCCTAAAGGAAATACTTGTGCTGTAGTGAGGTTTCAGCTGCGACGAGAGACGAGACAACATACAAGAGCGCACAACAACAGCAACATCAGCACAACAGAAAGCTCGACCAAACAACCAACCTACCTACAGCAGTACGATCATACCAGCCAGGTATTTTATCTCCTATTCAGAATAGTGGGCAACCTTAAATTTTGCATGTACATTGTATGTATGTCAATCTTCAGTGTACATCTTCATACGTACGTGGTACGTGTCTCAGTCAGTGTCTCTTGAGTTTCCACCTCGATACATCTCTGCTGCTGCTGTCGCCATAGAGGCTAGGCTGGCCGAAAAACGCTTTTTTTGCACTCGGCGGGTTCTCTGCCATTTGGGGCTTTTGTGTTTCGACTCAAAGTTAGTTGCAGTATGTTTGTGAGCTTACAGCGCACATACATGCCGACGTCGGAACTTTTGGCTTATCATAAAATTTGGAAAATTCAGTAAAAATGGGATGTAGACGAGACGTATTATTTATGCAGCTTGCAAAGTTGAATATCAACTATATAATCAGTCGAACTCACAGCTGAAGTATTTCATAATTTTGTAGAATCCGAGGTGGTTCCGGAAAAACAAAAATGCAGAAAAAATAGAATAACCACGGAACGGCGGACGCAAAGTCGTTTTTCCAGGAGGGGTGCCCGGCTAGCCAACTGACCCTAAAACCCTACCAACAAGCTCAAGCACGCCTTTCTACGGGAGCGGGAGGGTTGGGGCTGCCGTCGACGGAAGCGAGGCGAATGTCTGCCTCAATCGGGAGCAGGGTGGGCATCCTGCCGGAGGTTCCAGCAGACCTCACGGGCCCGCTAGGAGACAAGGTCAAGAGGGGTCTCCCGGATTCGAGCATCATTGCTGAGCTCGGAGACAGCTTGCGAGAGATTAGGGACACGTGGGGCGTGACGAAGGAAGCGATGGAGGGTATCGTCCCCGAATCTTGGTTGGTATGGAGCATGGGTGCAGAGGGGGACCTGGTCCCAGGGCCCCTGAAGCCGACATGCTGGCTGCGCACGATGCCGCAACCACCAACTCCCGGAAGGCTCAACAGAGGTTGGGCAAGCTGGTGAATCAGGGTCGGCACACTGCACACATAGCCTCGCTGGAGGAGCTACCGGAGATTGCACGCCCACCTGGACCAGGCGACCCGCTGGGGGGGAGCGAGACCAAGGCCTTCGCCAAAGGTCGCTACAGGAGTCTACTAAGAGCAGGAGCCACTGCTTGCCTTCGGGCGAGGCCAACAGACTCGCTCCGTGTCATACCAGCAGCGGAGTTCGTGGGCATGGGAAGGCGCTTCATGGGCATCGAGGAGCACGTGGCGGTGAGGTGCCCCTGCTGCGACGCAGTCGACACAGACACACGCCACGCACGCATTTGTCCCAGAGCAGGGGCACAGGTAAAACAACATCAGATCAACCGTTGGTTCACGCGATATCCCGCACGCTGAAGCAGCTGGGAATCCCAAACCACGTAGAGAGCGTCGAACCGTTCACTGCAGACCGGAGCCTGCGGATGGACATCGTTGTCAGGAGAGGAGGTCTTCGGGACGCTCCTAACAGGGAATACAGGGAAAAGTCCATCGTGCTGGACGTCACCCATGCAGACCCGCAAGCGCAGGTCCACCTGCAAGGAGGCAGCGCTGATCATGATGGATCAGCTGCCTCTACCTCCGAGGCGCGCAAGAGCCAACACTACGCGCGTCCGGGACATGTGTCCTTCGACGAGCGGAGCCACAAACTAGTCACCTTAGCGGTGGAAAGCTTTGGGCGCCTCGGGGTAGAGGGCAGCAACTTCATCGACCAGCTGGCAGCTAGCGTCGTGGGGGGGAAGGATGGTGGGTCGATGGCAAGGAAGGGGGTGGTAAAGGAACGCCTGCTCCAAATCGTTTCGGTGACCACACAGGTCGCCATTTCGAGGAGGGTGTCGAGGTTCAAGCTCTAGCTTAGGGACCGCGAAAAAGGAAGAAGGAACACAGGGGGGGAGGGACGACCGACAGACCCACACCGATGGCGTGGGGATGGAGCTTGGATGCAGCTTAGGGTTTAAGAATAGAACGTAATGATAAGGAAACAGAGAATGGAGTAGACAAGCCGAAAGTTGGCACAGAAGGGAGGTAGACTTGGTGCATGGGTTTCCTTTTGTTTCCGAGGTTTTCTTCTTTCAGGAAAGTTATGAGTGATCAATGTTGAAGATCATGCTGCACATTGTCGGATGGCAAGGGAAATAACAATAGTTGAGGAAGTGCCTGACCAACTAAAAAGTTACTGTTGGCCAGCCCAGCTTGTATGTTATTCACCAACGGACAACTTGTGGCCAACCCTCACATCTCGACGAGAAATTCTTCGCCATTTCTACTGCACATACTGGTAACTACAACAACCCCTTCTTATAACAGGTGAATATATATATATATATATTGTGCCAGCCATCCGACAATGTGTAGAGTTGTTCCAAAAAAGACCAAGGAACAGAAAGTGAAGCACTCTCCAGATTAGATATACTTCCCCGTAAAATATGACTCCAATGGAAGTCTGAAAAACGAAGGCTTCCGCTCTTGCCACGCCCTGGACCCCTGTTCCTTGCACTCACGGCCCGTCCAAGAAATCCGTCATCCTTGCCCGTATATATATAACACTGTATCTATCATACAAACCTTTTCAGGTCAATACCATAACTATAGCCCACCCTGATCAGCCGTATATATGCATAACGAAACATTTTTGAGTTACCGAAACCGTTTCCACGAACTCTATATTACACTACAATCGAAGGTGCGGCTCCTTGAAGCCCACCCCCGCACTCCTCTACCCTTCGAGGTTACGCCTCCTCCTGTTGGAACACCATATAGGTAAAGGAAAGGAAGTATTCCCGCAAGGGGCCCAAAAACGAAAAAAATAGAAGTTAATATTTGCTCCCTCAATCGCCACCGCCCCAGCGATGTAGACGGGGGGGGGGGGGACGAGAATGCATTCTGAACGCTAAAGAACACAAGCTATGCCGTTGCATTCCCAGCTAAGAAGGGGAGGGGGCCGAAAATGCGTCGAGTACAGTCGTGTAGTGCCTGTGTATGAGCGACTACTGTGCATCACCTATCTCCTGTACTTACCCCCCCCGGCGATGAGCTTGGGGGGGATCGGCAGGACTATAAAAACTAAAAACGTGAGTTACTAACTGTCGGAGGGGGGGGGGGGGGGGTAATCATGCATCGTCGAAAAAAGGCACAACACAAAAACTGCAGCCCTGTGCCTTTATGTACCAGGTATATGAGCGGCCACATTACGCTAGCCACTCATGGTGATGAGCGGGAGTTGGGTCGTCGATCTTTCGGAATTGGACTAAAAATAAAATCGCGTGCATGACTGACAGTAAAAGGGCGACAACGCCGAAGTGAGGTTGGACACGAGGCAGTCAATAATCCGGTCACAAAACCCGGAGTGGTTGTCCTGCCGTCGACCCCGAGTGTTGAGATATTTCCTCTGGTTGAGAGCGACACATACTCGTGTCCCCTTTCCCTACAGACTGACTGGCCTATTGGTGACTACTGCTGCCTACTGCTGCCCATTGGTGACGCCCCGCATTGTCTCGTCGCTCGCGTGTGCCATGTGCTTGATTGAAAGAGCCCTGTTGTGTTTAGTCTCTCCAGTTTGGTCTTCGAAGAAGGCCTTAAACACGTAGAAGTCGATCCTTCCCTCACCCCGAACCCCTGTTCCCTGTAAGAATATGCCTTCCAAGTAACACGCCACCGTTTCCTGTATTCCAAATCCTGGGCCTCTGCATAACTTCCCGAGGGCAGTACCGTAAAAATATAGAGTAAACTATAACAATACCTTGCCGGGGTATATATGATGTGAAACCGGAAGTAGGTCCAGAAGGGAGTTAGACTTCGTGCGTAGGCTTTCTTTTTTGGGTTTCCTTGGTTTTCTTCTTTCTGGGAATGTTTATGAGTCAACACTGTTGAAACTCACAATGCAGCACATTTAGCTGGCGGATGGCAACCATAATAATAGTAGTGTGACAGGTATGTATGTATGTAGGCATGCATGTATGTATGTATATATGCTTGTATGTATGTATGCATGTATGTATGTTTGTACACACGGACCGAAGGAAGGATGGACCGCGTTTATCACCGTTTCTTTTTATCCTGTTGTATTCTGATGGATTACCAATAGTAGGAGGCGCCGACGTGCTAAAGCTTTAACCGTTCTTGCTGCGATCATAACAGGCTCAGACATATTCTTACGCGCAACAACTACGCGTATCTACGCTGGGGTGTGCTCGACAGGAGATACGTACTTGATCTCATGCATGGCCGTAGTCGTATGATCATAGGCCCTCGCATCCCTACCACGTCGGGGACGGAGCATGTCGGGTTTTCACCGACCAGGCAGACATTGCTTGCTCCAAGCGCGAAGCGCCGTGAGGTGTCTGGCGAGTCGCATGAAGGGTGAGCTGCATCCTGTACTAAGAACCGCTTCTGAGGCGGACTTGCATGTGGATGACAGCTTCAATGAGTTGATTTATTTTCCGGTGTAGGGATTTCCAGAGACAGCAATGAATGGGAGTGCTATGTATCTGCCTCTTGGGTGCCTTACCATAAACACTACCAGGTATCTGGTACGTGATACGATCATTCCCACGTGTGCGGAGAAAAGATTGTTCACCTCGCACAAACGATCTAACTCGACAAGACGCGTTCTACGATAATAGAGGTATAGCACATCTCCGCCGAAACGTTTTCTGAATGACGGGGCTTCTTATCCCAAAATCGTCGGAATAATATTGTTTCGAAGAATGATCTTCGTGTATGCGTGGGTCATGGAATTTGTCATCGGGGTGCGATTTGACGTTCGCTGAAGTCCTTTTTCGGGTGAGGTGTGGAGCTCCTTGAGTGAGGAGCCTCGGAAAATAAAGGGTGAACCTCCATCGTAGAACGCCTCACAACCAGCTGTGGCCGACCGCCAAAAAAAAGAAGAAGGGGGGGGCGGGGGGGGGGGGGGGGGTATACGCTTGTTCAAAAGCAGTATCACTTCGATACCTACTGTAACAATTAACCACCCCCTTCCGTTTATGCGAACTCGAACTCGTCCAACACACACCTCACGGCGCTTCGTTCCCGGTGCAAGCAATGTCTGCCAGGTCGACGACAGCCCAGCGGGCTCCGGCCCGGAATTCGTAGGGTTGCTAGGGTCTACCTGGTATGGTCGTACAACCACGGCCATGCATGGCAACGAGTACCCCCCCCCCCCCCCCCCGCGCTGCACTTCCTAACTTACTATTGTTCCTAGCCTATGCCGCCGTGCCGGACAAAGGAATAAAAACCTCGTACTTATGTGTGTGTTGACCAGTCAAGGTTTTAGTCGGGCAGGCAAAATGCCGATTGCTGACTGCTGACATTCGATAAGCTATGGGTAGGCTCGTACATGCGTGTCCGTATCGTAGCTTTCAGCAGCGACATCAAGAGACACCGCCCCCTGTGTTTATAGGTTGTGAGTACACTATATACTCCAAGCTGAAAAATACGCGTGCGTGCTGTTATTGCCCTTTATTGAGTGCAGTACTTCGAAGATTTTTGGTGTTTCGTCTTTCAACGTACTGCTTCGAAACGGAGTAGTACGCCGATGAGTTGCGTTTAGCTAAACAGATACCATCGCGGGTTAACGGAGCAAGTCGGAGCTGGATACCATCACGGATCAACACGACAACATTACACGTACTTTCTGTGTAGTATCGTGGTTGTTTGCCATCCAGCAATAATATGTGAGTTACGGCATGAGCTTCAGCTTTGATCACGCAGAAACGTTCCCAGAAGTGCAAAGCAAGTCATCATCCCTCTGTCCCGGAATATAACCGTAGTATGGGTACATTAATATTGGCACAGTCTGTATATTGATATTACATCCGAACGGTCGTTATGTTTTGGGACAGGCTGGTAATATATTATACACCTCCGATAACATTCGGCTCAACTCTCGGTCCCTCATACTCGTACATACCAGGTACTATTATTACTATTACTATTATTATTATTATTATTATTATTATTATTATTATTATTATTATTATTATTACTATTATTATTATTATTATTATTATTATTATTATTATTAGTTCCCTTGCCATCCGACAATCAATGTGGAGCATGATCTTCAACGTTGATCACTCATAACTTTTCCGAAATATTATTATTATTATTATTATCATTATTATTATTATTATTATTATTTCTCTTGCCATCCGATTATGATTATTATTATGATTATTTTGATTATTATGATTATTATTATTATTATTATTATTATTATTATTATTATTATTATTGATATTATTAACATTATTATTATTATTAGGCTTGCCATCCGACAATGTGCAGGATGAGCTTCAACGTTGATAAATCAAAACACTTTAGAACCGCAGTCCCGTTTTGGGGACAACCCACTCAAATTCTAAGTAATTTGTCCCCAAAGCGGGACTGACTGCGGTTCTAAAAGGGTTAAACAAGAAATCCCCGGATACAAAGGAAACCTACTGTATGCACAACGCCTACCTATCTTCTATAATATCTGCTTCCTTTCACATGCTTTATCTACGGCATTCTTATGTGTTGTCTTAGCTAGGCACTATTAATGATAAAAAACTCAACAAAAGGAAATCACGGACGAAACCTCTAAACATACCGGTACTTTTTTCGTTTACTTTGTGTATATACCTTCATCACAAAAAAATGCGGCACCTTTTTTTTCCGTTCACTTAGGTAACTTCATAATTATTAGGGAAGATTTGTTTTTCCACGTTCTTGAAGAATCCCGTTTTTTTCCGGACGATCTAAGTTAATTTGCCAATTTTTGCGGTTTTTTTTGTTGTTGTTGGTCAGCTTAGCGTATTTCATACAACATTGTTTTTCCATTCTCTTCGAAAAAACCGTTTTCCGGACAATCTAACTTGATTGATTATTATTTGATTTCGGCTCTTCGCTCTTTGCGCGCACGGTCCGGGCGGGCAATGTTCGGACTTAGCTGTATAGATCGTCTGGTTCGATTTTTTTGTACAAACAAAAAGGGCTACAAAAAAGAGCAAAAAAAGTTGTCACGGCACAGAATAGAGTGCAGGCACGCCACCATTCCATCGTCATCAACATAGCACGAAAAAACACGTTCTGCATGTATGTATCGTAACCGGCTTGTCGCCTCTCTTTAAAATTTTACTGTGTACATAGCTGAGTATACGGGGAGGGAGGGTGAGCGTGTTTCGTGCTTTGATTTGACATTTACTCTGTGAGCGCCGCGCATCTAAGGTCCGATCCAATACATTTTCAGAAATTATCCGGGTGGGCTTAAGCTTAAACTCCAGTCCCCCTCCCCCGGTTTCAACTGATTGTGTACACGTCGTTATGCAGCTGACTATTAATAGACACTTTGCCTGCACGCATGTTGCACGCATCCGATAGAAGGCGACGTTTGCTGTTCACACGAGAGCAAACACAACACATATTAATAGAGCATCGCAGATATAGCATACTATAGGGGGAAGCAGACATAGAAGGTAGATATACCTTGTGCGTAGGTTTCCTTTGTTTCCGGAGGTTTCTTCTTTCAGGAAAGTTAAGTTTTGAGTGATCAACGTTGAAGCTCATTCTGCACATTGTCGGATGGCAAGCATAATCATACTAATAGTCTATTATTATTGCGGGGTTCCTTCTGCGGGTGTATGTAGCACGTTTTGGCCTTCATATTTCTGGCTTTCGCTGTATCCACTATGCAGTACCGACGGCCTCAGTCAGAAACGGCGACGGATTCAATAACCATGTATGTATCCCCCTATACCCTGTGGTACATGTTTACGCGGCATGTTTGATTCTGAATAATATCCCTGTATCAGTACCGATATAACAAGTAAGTCTACAGCAGTATACATAGAGTAATAACAACACAAAACACATAGATAGGTTAACATTCTCGGCGTAATCCCGCCGTCCGTGTGATTCCTGCACGCAAAAAAAATGGCAGCAATGAAAAAGGGGTAGCATCAGCATCAGTGCATTTTGATAGTAATATCGATACAACACCGCACGACACATCAACACACACGATCTACTGCTTCTGGCCATGCTATATAACTACTTTTAACCATGATTATAGCTACTACTGTAAGATGAAATGATGTGGGGAATTGTGGGGATTGGGAAACGGCTTGCAGAGAAGCGTACGAGGAATACTGCTGACTTACGGAAGGATATTCGGTATATATTGGAATGATATCTACGTTATATTGTCGGAAGGAAGGCATAGTAATAATAATGCAATACATACTGCAGCTCGGCGAAACCAGGCGTACCAGGGTAGATGCTATTTCGGGCAGCGGATAGCGGAGATTAGGGCAGATTTCCTGTGCTCGTACTGTACCAGGGTAAGTAGGGAGTATAGGCAGTATACCCATACATAAGATCTATATGTTCTTGCCGAAAAGTTGTCGATGATGCGGCTTCTCAGTCCTCACCCTCCCGCTCCTCTTCTGCTCCTCTTCTGGACTTTAAACTCTAGAAAGCGAACCCCCCCCTGTCCATAGTCATGCGACTACGACCATGCATGATGTCGAGTACACCCCCCCCTCCCACACACACACCATAGACTGCGGCCATGCATGAGATCGAGTACATCTCTTATATCGAGTACACCCCCCCCCTTCCGTCCATCCATTCGACGCTATCATCAATGTATGCAAGTCCGCCTCACAAGCGGTTCTTAGTAGGATGCAGCTCACCGTTCATGCGACTCACCCAACACCTCACGGCGCTTCACGCTTGGTGCAAGCAAAGTCTTCCCGGTAGGTGAAGACCCGACGTGCTCCGTCCCGGCATTGTTGTAGGGGTGCTAGGGTCTATGGTCATACGACGACAGTATGGCTTTGCACGATAATGAGTACACCCCCCCCCCATGGCAATGAGTACCCCCCCCCCCCCCCCCCCCCCCCGCTCCCCGACAACCCTGCAGAGACGGCAGACATGCTGCACAGGAAGAAAATGGCGGATCTGCAGCATGACCTTCATTCAACTTCGATCCCTCGAAAACATCCTTCCCCATGAAAATAACAAAAATACCAAAAAAAAAAAAAAACAAGAAGAAAAAGCAACAACAAGAAAACAGCAAAGAAAGGGGAAGCGATACAAGGAAAGGAGTAGTAAGGGGAAAGTGGGCCAGAGTACTAGAAGAAGAAAGACGATTAATACTGCTGCTTGCTACGGGAAGACAGTAGAGGGCATGCTAAAAATTATGTTGTTCTTGCACTTTGGTGTTTGATTGTCGGAAATATCGTTTTCCGTTTTTTTCGCTCTTCGTGGTCTGGATTTTTTCGCTATTTCAACGTATTCTTTGGTTATTGATTGACACTTACGCCAGAGCACGTTGGTAGATGAAAACATGAAATTAAAAAATATGCACGTACCCGATACGATCTATCTGAGTCGGACCGAAACACGTACCAGGTACGATGTACATTATCATCGGAGGGTGAACGAAACGAAACGTGCTAAAGGAAACCTAGACTACGAGTATGCACCTACAGTATTACGGGGGCCATACCAGGTAGTAAATAGGACCTACGGTACAAACAAAAACCTATACATTCCCGTATTTTTACCAGCAATATTTAGTCCTACTTATTATGGTCCCCCGTAATAGTTTTACCTACTTACTACTACTGGTAATAGTGCTGTAACTCCCTTCTGTACGTGCAGCTTATATTAAGATTAACCCGTTTAGGACCGCACTCTCGTTTTGGGGGCAATTAACTTGAAAATAGAATCAGATTTATGTTCAAGCGCACCGCAGTGCTAAAAGGGTTCATTGAGGTCGATCAACAGTACGTACTGCATTGCGCTTGCTGTCCTCTTGCTGCACTCATTCTATTATCTCAATACACGCTAGCTATTATGGGGGGGCATAGTAAATAGGACCAAATATTGCTAGTAAAAATAGCGAAATATATAGTTTTTTGTGTGTACCGTAGGTCCTATTAAATATGGTCCCCCGTAGTAGTCTACAGTACATTGCTTGTACCATCAAATCATCATATTGACCCTTTTAGGCCTGCAGTCCCGTTTTGGGGGCAAACCACTTGAAATTAGAAGGGTTTTCCCCCCAATTGGGACTGCAGTACTCAGGGGGTTAGTAAGCGATAGCATAGTATTCATAGTGAAGGAGGGTCTGTTGCCATCAGCATCAGCCTTGGCAACCCAGCCAGGGTTCGCCATCTTACGCCGGCGGGGTGTCCCTTTTCAGACTCCAACCAACTGATGGGTCGCCGAGAGGCTAGGAGGGGAGAACGGGGGCGAGGGGGGGCGGGGTGTACTCGATCTCATGCATGGCCGTAGTCGTATGGCCATAGACCCTCGCATCCCTACACTGCCGGGACGGAGCACAGGAGGGCGGGGGGGGATCAGACCCACATCAGAATCTGGGGAGTGGGGGGTGGAGCCTGGGTGCGGCATAGGATTCGAGATTGGAGGCTATACGACGAGCGTTGTATCAAGAACTGGTACGTATTCATTTACTTGTATACACAACAAGTGCTAAGAGAAATTACGAGGAAGGGTATTAACACTGAGGGCAATGGACATGGTGATCGTTATGATGATGATGATGATGATGATGGCGATCGTTATGATGATGACAATCGTTATGATGATGATGATGATGATGATGATGATGATGGCGACGATGATGATGATGATGATGATGACGATCGTTATGATGATGATGATGATGGCGATCGTTATGATGATGATGATCGTTGTCGGTGATGATGATGATGATGATGATGATGATGATGATGATGATGATGATGATGATGATGATGATGACGATCGTTATGATGATGACGATCGTTATGATGATGACGATCGTTATGATGATGACGATCGTTATGATGATGACGATCGTTATGATGATGACGATCGTTATGAGGATGATGATGATGATGGTGATGATCGTTATGATGATTATGATGGTGATGATGATGATGATGATGATGATGGCGATGATGATGATGATGATGAGGAGGATGATGATGATGAAGAGGATGATGATGAAGAGGATGATGATGATGATGATGATGATGATGAATACCTGGGTATCAGGGAGAGGCTTTGAAATCAATCGTAGTAAACGTTTGAGCCGCACTATTGTTGGCTACTTGTAAGCACTATACTGTGTCTGGGGTAGGACAGGACACCAACTACTTCCAGTGTAATACTAAGCAAACCAGCACCACGAAAGCCAGGCTGAGACCTCAAAGGAAAACAAAATATTTGAAGCGATTGTACTGAAATTAGTGCAGAACGCACCCTTTTCCAAGTAATATTTCGATCAATCCAGCGTGGGTCAGTATTCAAGTAATTTGTTTTCTCATTTATTTACAGTAAGTATCAATAGGTGTCCGGTACAGACAGTACTGGAATGTAAATGTGCTGCCTGCTTCGTTGGTGTGACGGTGCTCACGTAGTGTGTATGTTTATTCTTGCATAACGCATACCAGGTACCTGGTACGAGGTATACGCACCACGTGCCACGCGAGCGAGCAACAATCTACGTCATACTTTACCACTACTACCACAACAGCATCAATAGTATTGTTGTTATGTTTGTCATCCGACAACAGCGATGTGCATCTCGTGTTTGTGTGTCAATCGCAAAAAAATGGCCGAGAAACAGAAAATAAATGAAGACACGCGTTAACCAACGACGTGGGATATACCCAACCGATTCGACGCGCAAGAAGATAAACCTCATCATGCTTGTAAATTTTAACTTACCCACCATTGATGCTTATTTGACTATAATAATAGAAGAACAGTATCTATCCCACGCGACGGTGAGTAAACAAAGAAAGAAATAAAAAGTTTGTAAACAAACGTGGATTACGTACGGCGTAGTCGTCGCATATTATTTCGTAGTTATCATGGTACCGTACGATGGTAGTATAAGAAGGTATCATTTTGGTACGTGAAATTTTTTATTTGTATTATTCAGTTAGGGGTTTCGGAACGTTAATAATCGGCCTTACGCACTTATTTGTAACTTTTACAAGAAGAATGGTTACGATGGGCTGTGTCGGCACCCGCACCAGCACCAGATAAACTTCGAAGAATACGAGTGGAAAGTTCCAGATAACATCGTAATTTGTACTGGTTGGTATATTTCGTACAATATTTTTTCCATCTATCTGTGTTATTTTGTCTACATCGGAGTTTCGAGGCAAACGGACGTTCGCTCCTGCACACTTACTTACCTATATTTCTTACCAGGTATGTGTTTATGTTTGTTTCTTATACTCTGTGACTTCGTAATACTGGTTGATCCCATGTACCACGTATGTGCAATTTGTAAATATTAAAAAACGTGAGCTGCGAGATCGAGAATTTCGTTGAAACTCGTGTTTGCTAGCTCTGTGTCATACTATTACGGGGGACCATAGTTAATAGGACTAAATATTGTTATTAAAAATGGTGAAATATATACCAGGTAGGTTTTTATGTATACCATGTGTGTGTTCTTCACATTAAACCGTTCTTTCTACCCGTCGACATCCAGCACAACCAGTGTCCGTGCCGATTCTCCAATCCTAGAAGAGATACAAATTCTGTGGTGACAAAGCTACGCCACAGAGATACTACGTAGGTCCAATTAACTATGGCCCCCCGTAATATGATCTTTCGAAGCGCCTTCTACGGGTTATGTATGACCTCTTGCAGGATCACTTGTTGTGCGTTACCAGTAGCCTAGGTACAAACTACGTACTACCAAAAGCAAATGTATACCTGAGTAGTGCATATATATATCGGGTATAGGGTACAGAAGGGGCAGGTTTTCAAAAACTGCCTCTCCAATACACCCGTAATGTCGCCTAAAGTAATACCAGGTACGTGCCTGGGGTACTAACAATAGATGTACCACAAGCTTGCTACGCGTTGTGTTGATGGAAACTAAATGTGACGGGTAGGGCAGACACAAGGCGATGGCTGGGTGGATGATGCTGGTCACTACTATTGCTGCAGCATAGCACACAATAGTTGATGGCGACGACGTTGTGAGAGGTATAGTCTAGGGAAAAGAGTTACAACCTTCAAACCATCACTACTATTACGGGGGTCCATAGTTAATAGGACCAAATATTATTAGTAAAAAAGGGTAAATATATAGGTTTTTATGTTTACCATAGGTCCTGTTAACTATAGTCCCCCGTAATACTATTAATAATAGCCCATAGCTCCGTGTCTACTATTAGTGCTACTATTCTTGTACTACTACTCTGCTACTACTATCACCACCACCTGTACTATTGATATTTCTACCACTACTGCTTCTACTCCTCCTATTATTGTTACTGCTACTCCTACTCCTGCTACTACTACGATTAATCAGACGGAAGCAGGTATTGCAAGGAGCTGTGGAGTTGGTATTTATAGGATTCAGCTACACTGTGGCAATAAGAAGCGTTCTGCGCCAGGCGTATCAACATATTTTCCGAGTCTCCGCAAGTTAGTTGATTACATGTAACAGTATAGGACCTGTACATCCCACCCAACAACCGACTTTTGATTTCCGCTCGTATTGTGAGCTAAGTCCGACACTGTGCACGATCAAATAGGCTTGGAAATAATCATTTGCAATCCACATCGGATATAAATGTATTGGGAACTTTGAGCATCACTATTCTATACCTGGTACTATATACTTTTTCCTTTGTTTTTTCTTTTTAATCACCACTTTTACTTTCCAGCCTAACTCGTAAAAAGAGGTGTTACCCTCAGCGACCTTCTGGACAAGCCGTGGTTACAGCGTTCCTCCCGGTACATGCCTTTATTTTTTGTCGCGCATAGGGTTCAGCATTCCCACTGCTCGTCGATTTTCATCGAATGTAGCTAACTCACGCTCTCGCGCTTTCCGCTAATCTTTTTTTTTTAATGCAAGAAAAATTCCCTACCAGCATGCACCCGCGGTGAGACTTTTGAACCCACGAAATTGATCTTGATAGGCACGCGGACCATCTACCAAGCCACCGGGGACGACGATACTATACTCTACCCTACCAAGTGAAACCCCCCCACATTGTACCCTGTAGCACGGCTCAAAGACTTCTTCTTCTCTATCTGCAATTTATTCATCTTGCTTGGTCTTTTCCTTCTTCGTGCTTCTCATTTTGGGAAGGAGCAGGAGGAGCTGTTTCTGAACTACCAGGTATCAACGATTCAAAAGCTTGTTCTGCATATTGAAATGTCGGATGTGAACCCAACAAACATGATGAAATAATAGTAAAACAATACCCTAAGTACTGAATCAAGCATAATAAGTGTTCGAGTTTGGTTTCACAAGAGCTTGAAGCGGGACATTCTTCCGCGAAGTAAGTGCCGATCCGTGCGGTTGTCACCCACGGAAGATGTTGCAGCAGGCATTCCTTCGCCACGCCACTGATGCTCCACTCCTTTCGCCCTTCGTTGTTCTCTGCTCCCTTCAAACCCGTGCGTGACGAGTGAAGTACTGCCCCCCTCCCCCCCCCTCCGCCCCACCCCCCTCCTGGCAGTTGTTATACAGAACGCCCATAGCCAATCGGCATTATGAAGTACGTACTGCATGCTGTACTGTACTGTGCTGTCAACTATCAATACGTGTTCCGGTAGGCGTGCACTGGTGTATCATAATGTATGAGCATGTGAGCATACGAGCATATGAGAGTGTGCTGAGGTCATAATGATTCACAACAACAGGCAATGAGTTGGCCAGAGGCAATCTGAGTCGACTGGAGAACAAAACACGGTAAGACATGTATGTA
Organism: Nereocystis luetkeana; assembly: GCA_031213475.1. NCBI lineage: Eukaryota > Phaeophyceae > Laminariales > Laminariaceae > Nereocystis > Nereocystis luetkeana. Next base: position 3,188,633 of record JARUPZ010000027.1, on the reverse strand, counting down.
TGTATGTACAGGACGTGAAAAAGGCCTGGAGGAGTCCTGCATCTCCCCCCCCCCCCCATTGACCAAATTACTAAGGCAAACAACAAAACGACTACGCCCTCCCCCCCCCTCCCTTCACGCCCCGCTCGCCCCTTGTGCTCCGTCTCGAAAGAGATACATGGTCAATGGCATAATAATTACTAAGGCAAGCAACAAATGAGTACGCCCCCCCCCCCCTCCCCCCTTCCCTTCCCTGCCCTGCCCCCGCACCTCACCTCGCCCCGCCCCCCCCCCGTCCCTCTCCCCCTCGACTTCGACGCTGTCATCCAGATGCAAGAAATTCTACCTCACAAGCGGTTCTTAGTAGGATGATGATGTAGCTCACCCTTCGTACGACTCACCGAACACCCTCTACGGCGCTTCACGCTTGGTGCAAGCAATGCCCGTCTGGTCGCTGAATATCCGACGTGCCCCGTCCCGGCCTTGTATGGACGCGAGGGTCTATGGTCATACGATTACGGTCGTGCATTAAATGAGTACACCCTTCCCTTCCCTCGCCCCCCTCCCCCGCCCCCTCCCCCCACCCTCCTCTTCACTCCCCCCCCTGCCCCCTCTTCACTCCCCCCCCCTGCCCCCTCTCGCCTCCCCCCTCCGTCCCGCCCTGCCCCATCCCCCTCTCCCCCCTGTTTCCCGCTCCCACCTCTCACCCCCCCCCCCTTCTCCCCTCCCCCTTCTGAGGACAAGTTGGTAATAATTCCACAACTATTCCGTTCGGTGCCTGACGTCATCCCAGCACCGTTTGGGCAAGTTCGGCCTCTTTTCCTTCTTATTTTGTCGACTCTCTCTCTACATATATATGCGATGTACACATAGAGCTATCTATAGAGGCATAGTACGTATGCGAATAGTTATCGATATATATACTGTAGATTACTTGAAGTATGTGAAGAGCTTCATGGCTTCGAAGGTTTGGTATTAATAGAGAGTTGCAAGCATGTTGCGGCCCCTCGGCCATCAGGATGGGCTACAGTACACGATGAGGAATGGATTAATAATTGATTTAGGATGCAATATTATACCGGTATACAATTCAAGGACAGGACGAGAGTCGAATGTAAGATGTTGTTTCTGAGCAGCATCACTATTGATACTATCAGTAGTATATATCAGACTACCACAGGTAGTATATATGTGCGAGTCACAGCAGGCAGTCGACATAGTAGTAGTAGTAGTAGTAGTAGTAGCAGTAGTAGTAGTCGGAGTAGTAGTAGTAGTAGTAGTAGTAGTAGTAGTAGTAGTAGTAGTAGTAGGAGTAGTAGTAGTAGTAGTAGTAGGAGTAGTAGTAGTAGTAGTAGTACTTCGTATAGGCTGAGTATTAGTATTAATAGTATGTTCTGATTGAAGATGGCGTAGGGTTGATGCGCGAAATGAGTGGTAAACCTCGATACAATACCGCACACAACACTTATCCTATACTGGTACAAGATATCCGACTGTATTATACATCCGACTACTCGTACGTTCCCTCGGGAACGCGGCTGGGTGCAGCGGTCAAGGGATGAAGGGGTGGTACACCCATTTATGTTCGAGTACGAGTAGTACGAGTATAGCCGTGGTACACACCATAATACGATGCCAGTCAAAATACATTTATTTTTGGGTATATCCATGGGTATTATCCTCAATACTACTTGGTATTGTCTATCTGCAGTTTTTTTTTTCTTAGTTTGATCCCTGCTTTTTCGTTGTTCTCTCTCTCGCTTGGTGCACTCTGTCGACTTTATCTACAGCAGTATCTATAGATGGAGTTGATGAGTGATCGAAATTTGACCTGATGGACGTTGCGGGAGAGCAAATAAAGATAATTTGGTGAAAGTAAAAAATGCAGCGTATCCGACTCTAGTTATTTCCAAGTAGTTTGACCCGGAAACGTGGGAGGGTGCAGTCCCTAATTTCTTGTTGTATAAGCTATATAATAACAGCCAGTATTATGTCCAAGTAGTCATCATACTATCGACACATGAGCCATCTTCGTGGTTTGTGACAGCTACTATTAATATCGCGCGCATACATTTCATCGTCATCAACTTCGTCACCACAAATTAAGAACACCAATACACAGTTTTTTTTGTCTTATTTAGTAGTTAGATCAGACCACTCCTCATTTTTAGGACTGTTGGGACTGTAGTTTTACAGTTTAGTTTCGAAGGCAAAAACCATAACAATTTTCAAGTATTAATAGTTTGTCCCCAAAACGGGACTGCCGGTCCTAAAAGGGCTAAGAACATACCAGGTATACAGTGTAACGAGGCTGTTTTTTGCAAAACAAGTAAGTCGTGCTTCCTCTGCCACTATTATTGGTGCATGGGTTTCCTTTTGTTTCCGAGGCTTTCTTCTTTCGGGAAAGTTATGAGTGATCAATGTTGAAGATCATGCTGCACTTTGTCAGATGGCAAGAGGAATAATAATAATAATTAATACTGTGCAGCATGATCTTCAACATTGATCACTCATAACTTTCCCGAAAAAAGAAAACCTCGGAAACAAAAAGAAACCCATGCACCAATTATACCTTCCTTCAGTGCCAACTTTCGGCTTGTCTACGCCATTCGCTGTCCTTGCTCCTTCCTGCTCATTACGTTCTATTCTTAGATAGTAAGCTGCATTTTGTATAGATGGGTACCGGTACATAACTGGCAAAATACTGTGACTGCTGGTATACATAAATAAAGTACGTAAAGCCCAAGGTAGCTGGGTAAAACTATGAACAAAAAACATAGCGCCTGGTATATCAGATGCTCTCACTGTAGCCGGTACACACCACTGCAGACAAAAGCCTGCACTGTAACTACTAATCTACTTGAAGTATAATATGCACTTGTTCAATATACTTCGTTCGGTATCTGCTGATGATGCTGTGATTAGTGCGTGCCACGGGCGATACGATGCATGTCATGTGTCCGGCATCACGGCAAAACTACTACTTACAACTGTGCTGTTTTATTGTTGTAGTCACAGACAAGCCCGACAAAAGTGGGTGCGTAAACTAATGCATCAATAAACGGTGATATAATATTTAGTGTTGGATCTTTCTTTTTAGATCTGGTAGATCCGAAGGCAAAAATGAAATAATAACCAAAACAAAAATAGACCCAAACAGTAACAGTTCCTATGACAGATCAGAGGGTGGAACATGGGGAAATATTATTATTACGCTAAATATTATTATTATTATTATTATTTTTCTTGCCATCACATCCGACAATGTGCAGCATGATCTTCAACATTGATCACTCATAACTTTCCCGAAAAAAGAAAACATCGGAAACAAAAAGAAACCCATGCACCAAGTCTACCTCCCTTCTGTCTCTCTGTGCCAACTTTCGGCTTGTCTACTCCATTCTCTGTCCTTGCTCCTTCCTTCTCATTACGTCCTATTCTTAAATCCTAAGCTGCATCCAAGCTCCATCCCCACGCCATCGGTGTGGGTCTAAATATATATATATATATATATATATATATATATATATATATATATATATATATATATATATATATATATATATATATATATATATATAGACCATATTATTGGTACTCGTGTGTGTGAATTGCTTATTATATAGAGATAAGAAAAATAAGGGAAGCACCCGACGTCAAAACTCAGAAAAAAGTGTCACGCAGCATGTATGTGTGTGCCACCAACAATCAATATATATTCTCGGTTTATATTGGAATGGCATCTACTACGCTATATATTGTCGGAAGGCAAGCAAGCATAATGACGATATAATAATAATAATTAATGATGATAATAATGATGATAATATACCAGGTAATAATAACAATAATAATGCAATGAGAGTGGCCGGATTGCCCAAACCAGCCCCCCCGCGGCACTGACTGAGAGCAGACCAGAGGGGGTCGGCAGGGCGAAATACGCAAGCACCATCTCCACAGCCCGGCCCAGAAAAAATGTAAATCAGGAAAAACGCCTATCAGCATCATGCATCCCGTGATGCCTGTTGTTGTGTGCACAGTCTGTGATATGTGACTGTCGTGTCGTGTGAAGCTATATCCACCGCCACCACACCACACCAAGAGCACCACAACAATAACATTATTATTAACAAAACACCAACAACAACAACGAAATGCTGCACATTGTCGGATGTATGGCAAAATAAAGGGAAAATATAAATATACCACCACCATCAGCAACAACAAGAACAACAGAAAAGAAGAAGGTCCAAGAGCTCTTCTTCTTCTTCTATATTATTGTCTATATATTGTTATCGAGACATAAATAAATGCTGCCCGACAAAAAAGAGGAATAAATAATGGAATAATTACAGTATTTTACGGGGACCATATTAAACAGGACCTACGTTATCCACAAAAACCTATATATTTCGCGACTTTTACTAACCATATTTGGTCCTATTTACTATGGCCCCCCGTAATAATACGGTATACCAGTATACGGTATACCGTCGTCGTGATATAGTACCACATCCTCTCCTGCAAGGATACCACCTTCGGAAGTGCAATAAGTACAGCATACCCAATAATACCATCCTCTAAAAACATGATATTACTCAATCAAGTATTAATAGTAAGTACAGGATACTAGTTGCCAAACGACGACTTACACTATATACACAACCCCGTTGGGACTCGAATACAGTCAGTGCATGGAAAAAACTTGTCCAAGTAATAATGACGACTTACAGTACTACAGCAGCAACACCGGTCTCCCGAACCACAGCCCGGGGAGCTGAGGTGGTATTATTACACCAAGTAAGACTTGGTATTATGGATGTAGTATATATATGGGGGCATATCCGAGGCGCAACGGAAGGATATAAAAAGGCATGTAGATCGCGCGACATCATATATATGCACCATGAGGATGATGGTGCTTGCTGTACTGCGGTGCTGTTGTTTCACGCTCTTTCCGGAGAGGCTTCTTGCTTGAGTATTGCCTCATGATAAAGTCGCACTCACTCGTTTTGCTTTTCTGCTGGTCGTTTTTTACGTTAATATCTTCTAAATTACTTGTACAGATTACTGCTGTAGTCAGTAGTTTAAGTCTCTATTATTACTAATAACATCGTCACCACTAAGAACTACATACAGTTCTCACCTGATTCATACGGGTATTCTGCATCCTAATATTCTATTATTCATAGTATGGATACTGCTGCTTAGCTGCTGTACCATACTTCTAAGTACAAGTTGAGTGAAAATATATAATATATATGCATGTTTTTTTGGTGCGACAGGAATGCCCACCTCCTTTGTCGGCGTGGAATAAGTAGTTAATATTAAATAATACTGGTCGTTGCTCGGCCCTCGAATCGTTTAATCAAAAATCCCACTAAAAAATGTAAAAAAAAAATAACAAAAAAAGACAGCGCAAATACGAGAATAATACTCGTAGAAGAGACCAAAAGGCCCACAGCGGTTGATGGCATTCACTCCAAAGTACCGCCGCCACTAAAATGCCAGAGGGATAGTTGGTTGAGCCGATCCACAATACTGAGTTGATGCAGAGAGTCCTCTTTCCAGCGTGGAGTATTTTCTTCTTTCTTTGCTGTCTGCCATACTTCGAAGTATATTATGCCCGCCCCCTCACCGCTACTACACCACAGACGCAGACATACCGCCTTTCTGTGGGGAAACCCGATCCATCCATTTGTGACAGGAAAAAGACTATGCTAGTCTTACCCGATCTCTATCACATTTTGGAGGCTGCCATCCTTTGGTCAACACCTATGTATGGTAACTGACACAACAAACAACAAACAATTTCATACGGAATTTCGAAAACGCGCCATGATAAGCGTAACAAAAAAATAAGTAGACCTTTTGCAGCGACAATGCACAGATAGATCCATTAAAAGAGCTTGTCGCGTTAAGACATCGCCCAAAGGCAGGATATACGCCACACGTTTGTCCAAACTGTAAAACTTGACTGTATTTCCGGACAGAGAGGAACCCCACCTGGTTCAACAACAACAACAACAACAACAACAACCACGAACGCGATTACGCTCTGACTTAATACAGAGGGCTACACGTTCGGAGGAAAAAGACACACCGAAAAGGCGTGACAAATATTTCCCTACAACTTTGAGTCATCATCATCATCATGATCATGATCAGCTCTCTCATCACCATGATCATCTCTCTCCCGCCATGTTATCTCTCTCTCTCCCTCGTTTTTTTGTGCCTTGCCTCTCTCTCTCCCGCTCCTCTCCCCTTCCTCTCTCAATCTCTCGATCTCAATCTCTTCTTCCTCCGTTCCCCGACTTCGTCCTCAAACACTTTCCTCCTCCTCCGCACCATTGGTATCATTGTTTTATCTCGGATGGCAACCAACCATCGATGACACACATGCCCACACAGCAAACTCGAAACACCGCGTACCTCGAATACGACTCATTTTTGTAGTCGTAACGCAAGGAACGTACATATCCAGACACCAGACACATGTCTATGCAGAACAATAGGAGTGTTGCACGTGCTAAAGCGGCTTTAACCCTTCCTTTTTCGCCCCATGCCCCGCCCCTCCCCCCCCCCCCCCCCTCGTCCAACATCCCATCCCCCACCCCCCACCCCCCCCCTCGCGCGCCCCCTTCCCTTCCACACTCCAAGTCTGTAAACTCCAAACGACAGCCAATCCCCTATCTGCACACACGCATTCGAGGAGCGACACATGTTGATGGCCACACGAAGGAAAAATACAAACTACAGATTAAATGAACTAAGAGAACGAAAACCGTTGTCCTTTCATTGAGGTAGGAAACCGCCACGAACGAGCGCTCACCTCTCGCTAGCCTCCTCTCTCTCTCTCTTTAGCCTCTCCCGCTAGCCACTGACTATCACAGCCTCCGACTGACTAGCCCGAGGTCTCGCTTTTCAACAAAGGGACTGAGAGGGGTTATGACATTCCCCCGCCCGCCCGCATCCCAAACACCATCAACATGCATGAAACCCCCACCCCCACCCGCTCCCCGCCCCCCGCCCCCCCCATCCCGGTACGCAATCTCACGCAATCGACTACGCACCCCATTGACTCAATTCATGGCAGGTGACAACTCACCCTTAGAGAACGCCATGACCCACGCAGAGCTCTGAGCCCCGCGGTTGTCTCTCCCCCTCCCCCCCTCCCCTCTCCACTCCCTCCCCCCCCTCCCCCCCCCCATCTCACCACAATCGACTTGATCAAACGATCTCGCCATCCTACGGTACAGGTCGCAAGCAAGGACCGCGCATGGGGGTCGCAGAACCCTTGAACCCGGCCATAAAGGACAAAGATGACATCTCTCACACACACCGAACACAGCGCCACGCGAGGACTGGCGACCTCACAATCCTACCTCCCCCCCCCCCCCCCCCCCCCCCCCCCTCCTCTACGTGAGACAGCAGTCAGCAGTGGTGGCGTGCAAGCCGATTTGCGCATTCCCCCCCCCCCTCTCCTCTACCTCACGCCGCTCTCCAAAAATTTTAACTCTCTGTCGCTCTCGCTCTCTCTCTCTCTCGCTCTCTCTCTCTCTCTCACTCTCTCTCTCTCTCGTTCCCCTTTCTTCCTGCCTATAACCCCTTACACACCGTTCCCGTTATTTAAAAAGCGTGTTCCCTACAGTCAGTCGCCGAGCGTCCGCACCGCACCTCACCTCACCAGAGAAACGACCGTGAGGGTGCATGCACCTTTTGTTGGCCCCCCATACACATATCACACCCACGTACATCGCTCGACTCGCCCAACGACGAGCCAAAGAGCAGGAAGCACTCCTCCATACCCCCCCCCACCCCCACCAGCACCCCCCGTCCCCAAATCACTTCTCTCTCCTCTCCTCCCCTCTCCGCCCTCGTTTTCCGCTCTCCCGGCCCCACCCCGTCCCCGTTTCCAACTTCGTAATCAGGCCGATTTGATAGAAGGGTGTCCCCACCACACACACCCACACTGCAAGCGAAAAAATACGACCGACGCCCCCTTCTCTCTTTCTCCCTCTCTCGATCACCCCCCAATCTGGCAAAACTATTAAAAAAAATCCGCCGCCTGGAACGAAAGAAAGAAAGAAAGAAAGCCGAGCGAGCGAGCAAAAGTCCAAGCCTTCTTTTTCTTCTTCTTCTTCTTCTTCTTCTTCTTCTTCTTCTTCTTCCAGCCCAGCCCCCGCCCCCCTGCGAGGGTATTTTCCGCGCGATAGGCATACTATATACTCCTCGAGACTCGAAAAGCCCTGCGAGCATATTTTCTGCACTATTTGGCCTTCTACTTGTCCTCCTCGAGGCCGAAAACTTCTTTTTTTCTTTCCGTGTTTTATCTTTCACCCGCAGACCTGCCCGCGCCTGTGTACACGTGGTGTTATGCACCGCCGGGAAACGAGGGCGCACTCCCGCAGAGTCCGGGAGCACGGGTCACCGCCGCGATGGCGGCGGCCGCCTTGTTAGCTGTTACCCCCCCACCCCCGAAACCGTGGGGCCGCGGCTGGAGAAGATCGACTCTGTCTGTCTGTCTTCTCCAGTCTATGTGAACCTGCGGGACAAAAGGTATTTTGTGTCAGGGAGTTGCAACCGGGGGAGGGGGTGGGTGGGTGGGTGGGTGGGCGGACGGTTCGGTCTTGTGGAAGAAACACTGGTGATAAACAGTGATGAGAGAGAGGGAGGGGGGGAGGGGGGGGGGGGGGGGGGGGGGGGGGTAGGAGCGGGGGAGGGACACGCACTATTATCTAGCGATCCTAGTGATGTGATTCTGAGCGATCACCCCGATGTGGGCTAAACATTCGAAGCAACCACGTTCATGCGGGGTACAAAGAGCTATTGAGCAATCACGCTCATCATGCACCACAACTGTAGGTGAAGCATCTTGCTGGCATATATACACCTTGTCTATACCTACTAAAATATACTCATTACGCAGGGAAAGCATGTACGATGGGAACCGACGCACAGGCGGGTATGGCAGGCATGGCCGGCATGACAAGCATGGGCGGTGGGAAGGAAGCAAGGAGGACTTAAGGAGGCAGACACGCCATTAAATATCATACTCGTACCAGGCACATACGAGCGCAGCGGGCCTTGCTCGAGCCGAGCGCGGTAACAAAACTTAACGGTCGGAAAAAAAGAAGTACCGGTAGAAGCGGTATAGTATACCTGGTAGATGCGTGGGAAAATGCCATCAACGTGTTTACCACCCCCGGAAGTACCAGGTATAGTGTGGATGCGTGGGAAATTGGCATGAACATGTTATCATTCCCGGTAGATACCCCGTGTAGAATACACTACAGCAGCAGCAGCAGTAGTACAGCAGTAGCGTGATACGAAAGCAGCAGCGTGATACGAAAGCAGCAGCAGCAGCAGCAGCAGTGCGACGCATGGAATTTGTGTGTCGAGACTATATACCGGTACGTGATATTATACTTTTGCTATTTTTGGTCCGCTGTGAGGGTCAGCGTGTCAAGCGTCAACGATGTCAAAAGAGATGGATGGATGACGGACAAGAGAATACAGCATGCTTTTGTATGCCTGTTTTAGTCCGCTTGGCGTTCGTTGCTTTCACATCGATAAATTCCTATTAAACCGCTCTTCTACTGCTGCTGCTGTAGGCACTCAACGTCATCAGCACATCATCACGCCCCGTGTCCGTCCTGATTTTTCATCCTATATACCAGTATTATATACGAACTGGAAAGATATTTTACGTATACCGTACGGGTACAACTTACCGGTATGTTGGTACAGGCTGCAAGACAGCAGCGAACACCATACACCCATGGGCACATGGGATCGAGGTTGCGTACGTAATTCAAATAATAAGATGACAACCAACGTACCGGGTACGAAAAACACTACGAAGTCAGGCCAACTTTGTTAATAGGAAAACAAGAACTCGACTGCTGTATACCATATCAGGTACCGAAGTAAACAAAAACAAAACGACTACCAGGTACCAGGTACCTGGTATCAAACATACAAAAATTAGATATAATAGAATGGTTGGTGGTACAATGACTCTGAAGCCTATAGAAAACAAAGCAACCTCGAGTACGAGTACTACAGCAGTAACTAACTGCTGTACCAGGTCAGAGGTACCAGGTCGCCACCGCTTGGAGCCAAGAGCCAGCATGCAGCTCCCTCAGCTCAGGCGTCAGGTATCTTTCTGCACCTCAACATATCATAGCTGCAGGCCAATCTACGCTTGCCTACCGTATACTGGCAACATTCAAGATGATAGCACACACCCCGGACGATTTTTCCAAGCATCATAATATCTCGACGATGGAGAGAGAGTGCGGACGCCGAGCGAGGTAGGTTGTCTACGCGGCGGAAACGTATCAACGGGATACTTTTTGCAAAGCCGCAGTCGTTGTGTGTGCCCTCGCTGTGTTCGAAAAAAAGGCTCGGAAATTCATCCCAGACGGTTGGTGTGGTATTATTGTGTTCCCTCACATTGTAACCGTGCTTTGTACATGTCGACAGTGGGAGAACCAGGTTATGCTACTCGTACGACAAACTGCTGCGGCTACCTGAAGGGTCGGGGTGCTTTGTGCTCCGGTTTGCCTGTTAGTTCTCTCGGTTCTTAGTTTTACTCTGTTTATTTGTTATATGTACAAAGTAATAGTGGTGCTGTTTCTTTGGCTCGTCGTCTCTGTCACATCCCCCTGAGCGAGGGCGCGACAGTTTATTATTATTATTATTATTATTATTATTATTATTATTATTATTATTATTATTATTATTATTATTATTATCATTATTAATAGTTTCACTTCTTTGTTTTCTCTGTTTTCTGTTTTTTATTTTATTTCTGTTGTTTCTTCTATTTTATAGAATGTGAATGTCTTGCCTGTCGTATCCAGTATAATGACATGTGTGTGTGTGTGTGTTCTTCACATTAAACCGTTCTTTCTACCCGTCGACATCCAGCACAACCAGTGTCCGTGCCGATTCTTCCATCCTAGAAGAGATACAAGTTCTGTGGTCACAAAGCTACGCCACAGAGATACTACGTTGCCACGTGTGCAGTGTGAACTGCAGTGGGCAATGCAAAGCCATGTCATCATACTAGATACGACAGGCACGACATACGCAATCTATGAAATAGTGAAACGAAAAGAAACAATCAAAGAGAAAACAAAAACAAGGTAGACAAGTCGAAAAAGAAGAAGAAAAATGAAAGCAAAATCTAAGAGAAACAATCTGTCGTGCCATGGCATTGCATTGTGTACTCTTGTTACTGCACACCAATTATGTAGTATCTCTGTGGTGTAGTTTTGTGAGCACAGAACTTGTTTCCCTCTAGGATTGAAGAATCGGCACGGACACTGGTTGTGCTGGGTGTCGACGGGTAGAAATAACGGTTTAATGTGAAGAACACACGCAACACATCCAGCACAACCAGCGTCCGTGCCGATTGTTCAATCCTAGGGAGATTCAAGCTCTGTGCTCACAAAACTACCACAGCGTAGTATTAATAGTGGTAGATTGTTATGCAGTAACCAGAGTAGAGCATGCAATGCCACACAACCTGTATCTCTCTATTATTAATAATAGGATTGAAGAATCGGCCCGGACACTGGTTCTGCTGGATGTCGACGGGTAGAAAGGACGGTTTTATGTCAAGGACACACACATGCAAGGCCATGCACGACGTCATCGTACTGGGTACGACAGGCACGACATACATATTCTATGACAGAGAGAGAAATCGAAAGAAGACAAATAGGAAGAAACACAACAACACAAAGGGTCGTGCCCCCCAGAAGGACGTGGCAGAAAATACAAAACAAGAAAAATAAGCCATGCTATACCATCAATATATAAAAAAATGAATGATGAGACGAAGAACCGGAGGAAAAAACAAACCAAACAACAATAAAACAAAACAAAAAAACACCCTCCAGGCAGCCGCAGTAGTTTGTGGTACGAGTAGCATTAGACGGGTTCCACCTACTATTCAACACCAGCATTCGGTCTGGTACCTCGCTACCCTGTCTGCTGTCTCGTTTCTGTTTTCGCCAAACCGTGGCCCACTCCCGAAGAGGGTGCGTACAAAAACAAGCAAAACAGGCTCGCTCGTCATCCACCGACGAAACAAGACGTGCTTCCTAGTAATAATAAGGACAACAAGGGAGAACAGCAAACTTATTAAATAAATTCACGTACGGAAGGACAAAAAGCGAAGCAACGCAAGAAGTGATTATAGCAGGGGTCCACAAAAAAAAAAATCCCCACTCCCTTCCACCATCCATCTGTGAGACCCAGCCAGGGGGGGGTTATACTAAAACCTAGAACATCAATATGAAAAAAACTCGTGTTTCGTAGTTTCGTCCGGAGCTCCCAACGCACTGGTTAGCTTTTCATTTTGCAGTTTGACACTGGCAAGCAGTGTGGGTCGTTTTTCTATTTTTGTCTACTAATAGCACCCTTGGGCCGAAATAAAATAAAAAATAAAAAATACGAGGGGTTGTAGCATCGCTGTCGTGCTCCTCTGGGGGAAGTGCTACAGACAAAACAAACAGAGGAAACAGAGGAAACACATAATCACTCTTAACCCCTTTAGTGTGCATGTGTTCTTCACATTAAACCGTTCTTTCTACCCGTCGACATCCAGCACAACCAGTGTCCGTGCCGATTCTTCAATCCTAGAGGTATACAAGTTCTGTGGTCACAAAGCTACGCCACAGAGTACAGCAGTCCCGCTATGGGGACAAAGTAGATGGAGTATGACTGGTTTGTTCCCAACACGGGACTGCAGTTCTAAAAGGTTAATAGATTAATAGACGAGTACAACAACAGTATACCAGTACGTACTCGTAATGAGTACCGCTGCTGTATCCACCACCAGCACCCCCATCGATTTGTACCAGGCCTCTGAATGATTGCTCTCTGGAAATTGTATGCCGCATCGAGATACCATCATAATGAACGCGGGGGGAATAACCTTGTTTGCTTGGGTGCTTGGGTGGGGCCTCCCGCCGTGGCCAAGAGGCCTCATTTCACTTTCAATTAGAGTGGAGGCGAGGATACCTCAGGGAACGTATCGGGTGGCGGCTGGTGAGCCATCAATACCACTCAATCAATGCTGCTGCGATGGCCAACCGCACCACCGCACAACACCCTGCCGACACAGCAGTAGTGGTCCCTCCAACGTGCCGATTTTGAGTATTAACAGCAGTGCCGATTGCCCGCCATAGTGTCTGTAAAATCGCTTGGCACAGATGGGAGTCACCAGTCAGTGTCGTACGCCGCAGTGTTCGGAGTGGTGCCGGTTGCCGCTTCGCATAGTCCCGGGTATTGTTGGCTGGCGCCTACCGGCACTATAATGGGACCCGCACTACTGCTGTGTATCGACCGATCTATTCGTTCGAGTCGCCCCGATAGCCGCGTCCACTGAAAGCACGCCCTGTCCATAATCAAACCACTTACTTCAAGTATTAACAGTAATATTAGACAAAGCTGAGCTGCACTCTGTACAGTACGTTCTCGACTCGAATTCATTGAATATGCTCTGTCCATTCTAATCGAGACGATCAATTAATCATGCTCAGAGCAGTCGATTCTCGATTCAATTGACACTATTAACTCTTCATACCCCGTCAACTCTACTGCTGTAGACTCAATCGAAAATATACAATAATCATGCTCCCTCTGTCATTAGTAGACTCGAACAACACGCAATGCGTGAAGGGCGGGCAGGTCGTTCTATTAAATAAGATGAAAAATGGGCAAACAAACAAACGGAGCAAGCTTTCGCAGACCGGCATGTACGTGTGTGCCCGCGAGGGCTCGCATACACATTTGTCATGGTCTAGTGGATAACCTCGAATACTACCAGTAATAGTAATAGTAACTGCGAAGAGCGTGCGTATGACGGCCGGAGTTCAAATCCAGGCGGGTCAGCAAAAAAAAACAAAAAAGCACGTGGTACTTTACTACGCGCCGTTTTCTTATTATCGCAGAAAGCGCAAAAACGTGGTGGGGTACCAGGTAGCAAAATTCGATTAAAACCGACAAGCACCCTTTGCGCAACAAAAAAGAAGGCAAGCAACGGGGGGGATAAGGAAAGACACCCCCTACCCACGTACCAGGTATGGGATATGAACCTCCACAACAAGTACCAGGTACTGCCATAGTCCATAACCTACTACAACAACTACTACTGCTATACGAGTACGAGTACGTGCCTCTACATATGATCACGGCTTGTCCAAAAGACCGGAGTATAAAGCAATGGTGAAAAAACCCAAAAAATAATCTGCAGCAGCGGAGATCAAATTTTAGTTCGGTGGATCCTCAGGCAACCATAACCGCACCAAAGGGGGACCCCGCCCTACACCGAGTGAGTGCGGTATAGTGAGGTATCGCACTAAAGTGGGATATATATGGATTGGGGCTACCCTGCATAGTGCGGGGACGGTATTGATCTGGCTCCTGAACCCGGAATGACGAAGTGCTCGGGGCCACCATGCCCCCTGGGTATAAATTGGAGACGCATCGGTTTGTTTCATGTATTATGTATTATCCACGTGTTCAATAGTGTACAAAATGCATTTACAGCAGTGCTTCCAAAACACGCATTCCGTCATCATGGCTATATTACAACTGAACTACTGCCGTACACTATTAATACACGTATGTCGTAGGAGGAACATGCACAACCATTTTGGCCTGTGACACAATCCACCACACGGGCACTACAGCTTGCCGGCTGAACTACTGTAAGCATGCGCTCACGAATCCCCGACTGTCTACCCGCCGCGCTGTTTTGGAAGCACAGGTCTTGATGAACGACACTCTGGCCTTCTGCAGATAGTGCGCGGCCTCGCCATTCCCACGCGACTCCGCCAAACTCTCGAGAGGACCAAAGTACGACGACACTTGTGCCTAATACAGTGGCTCAGCGATAGCCCCGACCCCCGTGCCCTCAGAATCGCCCCGCTCACTCTCGTTATCAGAAACACCGCAGCCCGCTACGCCCGAGTCGAGAACCTTCCCTGTCATCATGTCCTGCCCACCCATTCGCACCGCCTCTACAATCTCATCCTCGTCCTCTACTGTTGTTGTCCACACAGAAGTCGCGTCAATGGCGGCATGGTCGGCGGGTATTCCCGGGGAGGTATCCAGGTCCGTCAACGCGACGAGTCCGTGTCGTTGCCGCAGAATGCCTGCGCTTCTGCCTCATGCACACCCACACTCTAGGCGTTGAGTGCTTCTGCAAGCGCCGCCATCCCAGGTTGCTTGGGGCCGCATGGAACACCCTGCGCAGACTCTGCCGTGAGGTCAGCCCGTGCCACCACTGGCAGGGTTTCGGCTTCCACCCAGCACCTGTGCTGTAGCATTTGTGGCCGTCGGGGGCTTAGGCGTGCGGGCTGGAGTCAGGCACTGTTCCCCTGCCGCACATGGCATCCATCAAGCGTGTTGATACGCTGCTGTCCTCGGTACTGAGCTTTTCTTCTGTGCGTACGTAGTTAAGAGAAGGCGTGATGGTTCCGCCATAGTGCGGGGAACGCACTATCGTGGGACGGGAGACGAGACGAGTGACAAAACGATTTTGACCACAGTATGTAAACTGGGCCCCCGAAATAAAGTGTTACTCCACTGAAGTGTTTGTACCATACCAGGTATACCATGTGATACCATACCCGCATACCAGGTACGCTGTTATTGGGATACCTCATCATCATGCGTCATGCGTGATCCTCATTGGGCGGCCACTCACCCCTCACGACTCACGGCCGGCAGAAGGGCCAAAACAATGCATTCATGGACTACGCATATTGAATGGATCATCGAAAATCTGTGGGGAGTTTTGAAAACTGCTGGTGGGCCCTCCTTCCGCTGGCTATGTCTTGCGCACCATAAACGCTGTTAAATAAATGCTGGAACACAGACGCAGCTGTGCTGTCTGTTTTAGCTACTTCGTACCTGGTATCGCTGTCACAACGCCGTCATCAACTATGTATCAATAGGAGACCGCAGTTTGACTCCTTGACTGACCGCGCCTGCGCTAAAAATGTCATATTAAGTAAGCCCAAAACAGGTCTTGACGGCGTCTTGAGACGCCCAAAAAGACCGGTGTCCCACAGACCTGGTACTATTTAATAACTACTATACCAGGTAAATATTAATAACAGATCACCAGGTACATAAGAAAAACAGCAGAGTAGGCTGCAATACTGCCGCCATGGACACGGAGGTAAAAACGTAATAATCCCGGCGTCACCGGTAAGTCAACCAACAACGTACCAGGGATAATCTTGTACATCGACCGGTTTAAACTCGAACAAGGGCAGCAACTCCAGAAATTACAAAAAACAAATAAATACAAATTCACCCGCCGGCACGGCAAGCTTGTCTTGTGTTTGTTTCTGTTTTCTGTTTCCTTCACGTTCCAACCGCGTCATCTTTTCATCCTTGGAATTCAATCACATCACCAACTACTGCTGTGTCGGAGGTCAACCTTGCAAGCGCAAGAGTTGCAATAGGGAATGGGGAACGTCTTCGACTACAGGAGTAGTTCGAACGATGGTATGTGTGTTCTTCACAGAGTAGATATGTCGATTGGGCGTGAGTTGTTTTTCAGATGGATGGACTGGGTATTATACCTGGTAAAAAGCTATTTCATCGTTAACATGTACCGTACCAGGTGAAATTTACCGGTGCAAAACAACCATGCCTTCTACATGCCCATTCTTGCTCTACCTGCTGCACTTGTTTCCTATTTTTCACCAGTCAATAATTGAAGTCTTCTTGTTCTCACCGCTCTACCTCGTGTGAACGCGTTACCTACTGAGCGCATATAGACCATAAGAAGAGCCTCTAAATATATTATTTCCGCGCCTCGACACCCAGCACACCCCGTCAGTGTGCGTCCTAATTTTGCATCCATCTTGGTCGAGAGATCAAACAAGCTGTATGGTGACAGAGAACAAACACACTACCAGGTACCTGGTATGATACAGAGATATAGTCCAAATTCATGCTGATAGTCAATGCAATGCAAAACGTACTGGATACAAGAAGCAAAACACAGACCAAACCAGAACCAGGCATACACGTTGGAGGAAATGAGAAAAAAGAGAGAAAATGTGAAGAACTGCGAAAAAAAAAAGGAAAAAGAAAATACGTACGTACCTCTGTCTGTTAATCAGATACCAAGGTAAACAAGTAAAAACGGGGGACCGTCAAATAAAAACGAACAGGTTGACGCTGGTGGGTTTTCGCGTTCTTCCCCCAAAAAGTTACGTAGCTTGTTGTGTAAAAAATGTTCCGTAGCCTCGTGTCCCGTCTCCTCGATCGATATCTGTGCAATTCATGTTTTTCCGAGAATATAAGTGGGGTCAATAATTCTACCCGCTAGATCTTTTGCCGAGTGACTGCTGCTTTGACATCATTCGTGCTGTATATCATCCTGCCGCAGCCGGTTGTTGTGAATGAACGCTGAATATATTATGTGTGTATCACACTATTAATACCAGTACAGCAGTTATGCACTTGCTTTCTCTTTTCTCCCACCGTTCTTTTTTACTTCTCCCACCATTTTGAACAAGTCGTGCTACCCTCATCATGTATATTGAGAGAAGCAGCGCTGCCTGCCTGCCGCCTAGTTCTTCTTAGAAATTGCTGGTAAATCCAGTAAAACGTGGACTATCACTACGCACACACTCAAAAGTACGTATCATATATACTACCAGGTATATATGTATGCTGTACTGCTGCTGCCGACAACCAATCTAGCCCGCCACAGACAGTCCTGGGGGACGTACGAACCACGACACGATTTTGAACTACAGTAGTAGTAGCACAACAACCGCGATACCTTACACTCTAGACTACCAGGTACAGATTACCAAAGTAAGTGCAGTTGTCACCTCTCTTGCCCCGGACAAGGTCTGACAGAATTTCGCCCTCCAAATATTCGGTGTGTCATATTATAGTACACGTGCATTAACTGCTGCTGCTCCTGCTGCTAGCTGCTGCTCGACGTCGACACCTCTGTCTGGGAAGCTGAGAAGTATCGCCTACCACCCGCGGTATCTTCAACTATCCTTGGCCAGGACACTTTCGGAAACATGCGGTTCGAGAACGGGGATATTAATAGACAGACGTGTACTTCTCGAGACAAAACCAGAAGGTCTGACAAGAGCATCGACGCAGAGCCGCGATGGTCATCACTTAGGTACGGTACGTAGCAGTTTATGATATCACCACGTCACCACCATCTCGGAACCAAGCCAAGCATGTCTACAGTAGTCACACTACTGTCGTACGGTACAGTCACAATACTGTACTACAGTACAGTAGGTACAGTAGGTCAAAATTCAAAATACCACGACATGATGTAATGATCCCCGCTACTGCAATGAATGGATGTATCGTGCCATCGTGCCATGTGGCATGCGCGCACAGCTCCTCTGCCCTTCATCAGCCCCAAGCATATTATGCAGTAATGATACTGTGTTCCCCATCTTCACACCAACAGGGGCATCAACAGGGACAGCACTACATAATAGTGCCGCACTAATGGACAGCACATTATTACATAATAGTGCCGCACTAATGGACAGCACTATCTATTAATACATAAAAGTAAGTGCCGGAGTTGTTCTCTCTGAGGTGCCGGATAGCAACGCGCGAAGTGAAAAGATAAACCGACGTGTGGCACTACTACTACAGCAGTAATGCTGTCCTCTATTAATGTCCCTCCCTGTTCATGTCTCAAGAGGCATTCTCTAGATTGGTCAGTACTAAGTAAAGTACTGTAGTACGGATACTGCTCATATCTATAGCAGCTTCTTCCTGCTGTCGATCACATCATCAGCGATTCTCCAGTATGAATAAACTCACCCAGCAAAAAAAGCGATATTAATCGGGGAAAAAAAACATGGCAAAGAGCACAGGCCCGATGCAACAGGACAACAGGACAAACAGACACAAAAGCAGATCCAGGAATAATGTTTTGGAAAAGTGCGGTCGCAAGTCACAACTCAAAGCACGCCGAAAAAAGCCGCACGCAGAAAGAAGTGAAATGACACGTGACACGTGGCGCTGCTGTCGTAGCTAGCTGTATCTCGACCGCTGTAACAGTAACTGTTGCGTGATCTGATTACTGGCGGCGTACTGGCAACGACCGCGATGATACTCAGCACGCATCTAGCAGGCTAAAAGAAGCAAGCGCCTACAGCGGCAGCACTACGAACGTGGAAGGTGCACAACATCGCCAATTAAGTATACGCACCACAGAAAGATAGCTGGCTATGTCGACACTAAAAAATCTTAAAAACTACCGCCGTAACGCTGGTATCTGGTTGCGGTTCGTCAGGATAACATGAAACGACGTAATTTCGACGTCGAACGCATGTTGATGACGAATGTGACAAATCCGACATCTCGGGTAATCGACGAATTGCGACAACGGGACTATTAGTTTGTCAAACAGCAAATAACGGTGGCCACGACCAGCCAACCTCGAGCATGGTCTGGAGAAACAGTATGCGGAGGTGCGAGGGTGGCCTCTTCACGATGACGGGACAAAGCTCACATCAGCCCAAGATGAGCACGAATCGAACGAATCGGAATGATTGTCATCGACGACACGTTGCCTCTTTTGAAGCCACCACAACATATCGTATTTGGTCTACGATTGCGGGCAGGATGGCTTCGCGCTTTGCACTCTCTGATGCACTGCTGGTGAACTTGTTTCGTGCGGAAGCGTGAAACACAAGGACATACGAAAAACAGTACCTCGGATACATCTCCTCGATGTTCGTAAAATGCGGACTTTTCCTGTCAGTCTTAACCCTTTTAGAACCGCAGTCCCATATGTGGGACAAACCAGTCAAATTTCAAGTAGTTTTGTCCCCAAACGGGACTGCGGTTCTAAAGGGGTTAAGGCCCTGACAAGGTCATCAAAAACAGCGACGGCTCTTCCACAAAGCTAGCTACGTAAGCATGATCCTGCTTGCGAAGGACTGCTGACGACGTGGAGAGCATGCCTGGGATCCTGATAATACGAGCGTTGGTTCGGATTTTCGTATGTTTCAGTCAGCACTTCGCCATGTACCACACAACACGTGCCAGGCACATACATGGCTGTGTACCGGGATATCACGGTGCAATGTACGACACCAGGAAAGAACGAGAACGTGGATCAACCGGGCGCGTCTTTTATGCCCAAGCATATTACGCTGGTGGCCTCTTGAAGAGCAACCTGTCAACAGCGAGGCAACGGACACTCTGTACATTGATCTTGTGGAAGACAGGTTGGTTGCCACGTGAGGCTTTCGAGTTTGTTCTCCACGCCCACCACGCATCGCAGTCGGCGACAGCAGTCTTACACAGCCCTCGATAGTCCCTTGCTGAGTTGCCCAAGTTTCACGTCAAGCGTAGCTTCTAACCCCTCCGAATGTACACAACGACCGAAACACTGATAACTTTGGTGGTATCCACCGTCTACGAGCATCAGCGTGAGCGCCAGCGTGAGCGCCCAGTAATATTGGTTGGATCATGTTGCGTCCGTGCCGTGCGACTCCTCGAATTGTAATTTGGTCCCAAAATTGTATCATGCCCCAATCACGCAGTGAGCGCTGCTGAAGTCATCACTTTCGATCGTCAATTTTCACCTCCGAAGTCCGAAGAGGGTTGGACCGTAAACAAGGGAATCGATTGTTAACCCACCGAAAATGCCGCTTCGTGACATACATAGTCAAGCGTCACGTACGGCCGTAGCACGACAATAGGCGCGGGCACAGAAGTTAGCGCGACGCTTGAAGCAGTTCTAAAGCGAAGAACCAACAAGAGGAAACACACAATGGGCAAACACTGCACGGACCGAGTGGCAAGGTACCTGGTAGTGTAGAGGGGTGACCAAAAAGCGAGGAATAATCGCATCACTAACGGAAGTGTCAATGCAAGTACGGCAGTAGACAGTAGACAAGATCCAGCACAATTAGTCGGCGAAATCATGCCGTCATTATAGCCGACAAAGATCCATCAACATGTCTGCACTCTTTGTAAGTCGAAAGTACCAAGCGATGCATAATTTAAAAGCGGGATAGGTGCGCACCTGCCATCTTGATGCCCAATGTAGTCTGGGTGAGAATAGTAGTCTCCTCCTCCGCCATCCCCGTATCCGCCAACCCCACCCCCATCGTCGACGCGATCGTCTGGGTCATCGGTTGTCTGCCCGCGGCGCTTGTGCTGTACCTTAAGCCGCTTTGAGCCGATCTGAAAACCGTTCATTTGTGCGATGGCGGCCTCCGCGTGCGACGGCAGATTGTAGGACACGAAACCTGTTTACGGTTCCCACCCCCCAAAAAAAGCAACCCCAACCGACACAGCGCGCGCAGCCGAAACAAGCATAAGCAGTGGAGAGAGTCTTCGCGAGCAGTTGGCCGAGAGCACACTCTGTACGTTAAAACACATTAGAGACAAAAGCCGAATGAACTACGTAGATCGTATATGGTCCCCATAATGCATCATTGAAACGAACGATAGTCTATCGTCAAGCGCATCACGGAGTCTATTTCCGACCATGCAGGGCACCTTCGATGTCACAATGTTATCAAGAAAATGATATTGACATGGCTAACACTTACCGAAACCCTTACTCTCTCCCGAAGCCCGGTCGATGTACACCTT
Source organism: Nereocystis luetkeana (assembly GCA_031213475.1). Lineage (NCBI taxonomy): Eukaryota > Phaeophyceae > Laminariales > Laminariaceae > Nereocystis > Nereocystis luetkeana. The sequence continues at coordinate 3,167,003 of JARUPZ010000027.1, read as the reverse complement.
GGCGCTCAGCACGTGCCCGAACGGCGCGAAAGCGGTGGCCAAGTCGGCGTCCGAAAGATCTTGGGGCAGGTGGTAAATGAACAGGTTCGCCCCCGGTGGGCCTTCGGCAGGCCGCGAAGCGCCCCCGCCCCCGACAGGCTCGCTGTCATACATGCCACGCGATCTATGGCGGCTTTCCGACCCGGATGGGGAGCGCGGGTGCCCCCCTCCGCCGTAGCCTCCGCCTCCCCGCGCTGGGCTCGGCGGGCCCGAGTGATACTGCCCACTTGGCTGGGGTGGGTATCCTGGCGCACCGTAGGGATAGTAGACGTAGCTTCCTTGAGCCGGGGCACCGGGTGCTTGAGCGCCCGAGTAGGGCATCCCGTACCCCATGCCACCCATCATGTGGGGGGATATCGGTGGCGCAGGCATCGCGTACGCATATCCTGCATTCTGCCCCGCTCCCCCCCCCCCTCCTCCTCCTCCTCCCCCTCCTCCTCCTGGGTGACCCATCCAGCTGCTCGATTCTGCGTGGGGGCTACCGCCGTGACGGCCTGGTGAGCCGATTAGAGCGCCGAGGCGACCTGCCGCGGCCTGGGTTCCACGCTTGTTGTCCGCAAACTTGACTACAAGCGGACGCGGTCCACCTTGCATCGTGTACTGCTCGTGAAGAGCTTCGATGGCATCGAGAGCACTCTGGCGTGTCGTGTACTTCACAAACGCGCAGCCCTTGTTCGTGCCGTCCTGGTTGCGGATGACGTGAATCTCGCGAAGTGTGCCGTACGGCGCAAAAACGGCGCGAATCTCGTCCTCATTGGCTGACTTCGGCGCCATGCCGACGAACAGTTTGTTCTCCTGCTCTGCCTGGCCTTCCGCCGGCCGCACCTGCAGCGGGTTTTGCCCCTATAATATCCACAACGTTCCGGTTCCAGGGCGACAAACGAGAGAGCCACACACCCGATGCACGATGGCAGTTACAAAAAAAGTGGGTAAGACTCCCGTGAGGTGGACCAAAAACTTGAAACAAAGCGACAGCTCAGCTCGCGGACAAACATATTAATTTGCAGTCAGCGCAGAACGGGAGCACATATATACTGCTGTGAATCCGTAAATAGTAAATGCTGGAGTACTACTTACTGTAAATAGGACGGTGCGAGAACAACAGTTGCATTGCACGGCTATTCAACCTGCAGGCAGGGATGAAATATCGAAAGCTGGCGTGTCAGCGGAAAGACTACGGCGAATGAGAAGCGCCGACATCCGTTACTTTACTCGAGCCGAGTTTTGGTGATCAGTGAGAGACCCACATCCCACATGACCATCCAACAAAAGATTGCTTGGGAGCTTGCATGCACCAACACACAGCTAATAACATGGTACCAGGTACCAGGTATATGATACGAGGGCTCGTTGTAAGTACTGAAAGTCCAACCTCGAAGAACGGTGCTCGAAAAACACCCCGCCGATCCAAGCTAACAAGCCCGCTGCGAAGGTACATTTGACGTTTACCGCGCCCCGACAAGACTCTCGAAGGCGCGCGTCAGTGCTGTCCACTCTCAAGCAAAAATAGGTACCCAAGAATCGCCCCTACTGTAGTTACGAGCGAGGCTGTCGAGATATACCAAGCATATCTGGTTTATGATCCAAAGATCGTTGATTGTAACCTGATGGGTTTCGAGTGAAAGAATTGCTGAGTACCTGGTAAGTACTATTAATAATAGCGCTATCATGCCATCGCTGCGGGCCGCGAAGCAAATCTTCCTAAAAAACACTCAAATATGATAATATCTCACCCGGTCTAACCTCCGCTGGCCGTGTAGTGCTGCGATCGCAGCATCTGCCGACGCCCGTGCACAGTACGTCAGGAATGCGCACCCTGCGCGACACGCGAGAGGAACACATGGAGTACACCATCAATGATCAAAACTTCAGAGACGTGATGCGGCGCAATTGTAATGCCCGTCAAATTCCACACCTAGAGTAAAAGCTCGAATATCGTTCTCGCCGGAACCGAACGAAAAACAGGAGGTCAGGGGGGGTAGCCGTATGCCGCCGCGTGCCGCCGGAATCGAGGGGTTGCAACGACGTTGCAGCTCGAACAGCAACCACAGCATCAACTCCGACAGTCCCGCTGTCAACTTCCGACCTTAAACAACTACGTACTTCGACGGCGAACAAAGCCGTTTCGTCTCGACAGCTCGGCAAGAAAAAAAAAGCAGCATAGAGGGAACGAGAAGAAACTCAGCAACTCACAGCAAGAGCGGACTGAATATGTATTGAACGATTGTCGACTCAAAACACCACAATCACCACACGGAGTCGAGAAGAAATATAAGGTGGCTGACTGGTTGCCGCTTTGCCACTGACTGCTCAACAAAAACATCTTACGATTGACTACGATTGACGAAGAATCATCTCGAGATCATCAGGAGAAAAGATGATATTTTTCAGCGTCCACACGAACGAGCTGATGAGACACGGCAAAGCACGGCGCCCCTGACACGTTACGGAGAGGGTTCCGACGGGGATGTCGGATGTGGACACGCATTCTCACCGCGGTGAAGGCCGGAAATCTTGTCCCGGATGACTGCTAAATCGAAGATCTCCCCAAACTCCTCGAAAACCGGCCTCAAGTCCTCTTCCTCCATGTGCTTTGGTATTTGGCCAACAAAAAGCTTGATGGCGTCCGAGTCCTTGTGGTACGAGTAATTGGGTCGGCCGTTGCGGAAATACGCCAGTTTAGGACGAGCGGGCGCTCAACGGAAGCCTACCAGGTACCAGATGGACTAATGGACGCGTCTCTGAGCAGCAGCCGAGCAGACACGGGGGGGTGTAACGTTCCTTACCTTGTGAATTAAGCCCGCGGGACCAATGGGAGACTTGCCCTCGCCGGCTGACACCGACTCCAGGCTTATCCCCCCCAACCTGTCGGCGAGCTCGTCATCTCCACCTCGCTGAGCCATGCTCGTCGCTCTGTCCTCTCCTAGCAGCGAGGCCGTGGGAAAGGCCTGACTGGGCGGTGCCGACGAAGCTGGAGAATAGCTGAACGCGTCCGCTCAAGCGGTTCTTCTTACTCGATTTCGATTCGATCTCACACCCGGTCCACTCGAGCTTCCACGCCAACACCACGCCCTTTACCGGGAAATGAACAAGAGGCTAGCCCGCCCAACGAAGGAGTGTCCCTCGGGCGCGCAGCACCTCAAAGGGTATCTAGCGCGCGCCGGAGGAGAGCAGTTCAAGAACGCAAATTCAGCAGGGAGAGTCGTAATCGCCCTGGGGAGTTCGCCAGATCTGATTTAAGCGAAATCTGCCCCTTCACGACGACAGCTCAGCTCCAGTCTCGCAATTGACTACGAGCAAATGTACACGAGAGCCCAGAGAGCTTCCCGGCTAGGCCTGGTGCGGTGAATATCGCGCGGGTGGTGGCACTTCCTATGTTGAGAAAAACAGAGATGGGCCACCCATGGATGAAACTAAACCTAGCCGAATCAATGGTTGGAGCTTGTACTTAGAGGCCCTTACTTTTTATGTTTTTAAACGCGTTAAACCGGCGGATTTTGGTCCTCGAAATATTTTGCCTCGAAATATTTTGATTTGGAATTTTGTGCAAAAATGGAATTTGCGGTTTAAAAAATGAATCATCGCATCATCGAATTTCAGAGCATGCATGTGTCTCACCTCTCCTTTACACAGAGATCTAGAGAGATACGCCCGTCCGACGTATACGAACTCGTATGTACACAAACACGACAACAAGTCGGTACACGTTCGCGCCCGAACTGATGCAATGAATTATAGAAAGCGGTTCTGTTCGAGGTTGGTGGGTTGGCGGATCCGGAACGCAAGCTATCCAATCCGTCCACAGCGGCGGCAGCGGCAGCAGCAGCAGCAGCAGCAGCAGCAGCAGCAGCAGCAGCAGCAGCAGTTGGTTGCTTGTTTTTTAGACAAGAAACTTTTTTTGGAAAAAACGTAAAAATAAGCAAAACTGCGAGAAAGAGCTGCCAAAATATTTATTGTACCGCCTCATCCTGACTTCCCATTTACTTGATCTTGTTCACGCTACGACCAGTATGTATGGGTGTGTCATTCCACATGATGATGACCTTTGAACGAACGGGTAGCGTGGTGGCTTGAAAGCTTGCAAGAAGACTCGAGAACAGAACACAAAAAAAAATCTATTTGTTCGAGCATGCAGCAGCAGTTAGCAGCAGTTACCGCTGCTGCTGTACAGCGCTAGTTTTGAACCACGTAGATTTCCTCCTCGTCGTGTTGTTGAAATCTTCCTTGGTATCTCTAAGAACACTCTGTTGCTGCTGCTGGGCGGCCCTACCGCTCGCCCCAGACCATCTACGTACTACGAGTGACTGTATTCTGTACTTGCCATTTTTTCACCTGTAGGCGTCAGGTGTTGGCTCTTTGGCGGTTTCGACTGTGTGGCTCGACCTACCGCATAAACTAAAAAATACCGTCCCAAAATCTGCAACCCCCAAAATCCCGTCACAAACGGTAAATTACGGGACTTCGTATTTTTCCGCCGAAAGTGCCACACAGCAGCAGTGAGGGATATTCTTGCTCGCATTGCTTTGGTGCTAGCGTCGACTGCTGGTGATGCCGGCGCAACCTAAGCACATCCGTGCATTCGAGTTAAGGCTTGAGGCGAACTGGAGCAGTGAGGATGTGGTCAACATGCTCACACCAGATTTTGTGGAGATGGTTTTACTCCGAGGGTTCGCTGCACTTGAACCCACCATCAAGGTTAGTTTTAGCCCACACGAAGTGTGTTCTGCGCTGCAGATTCTGTGTATATACGTAAACTCCGGGTCCCGCGTTGGCTACTGCGCATGGTGAGCATGGTGAACTACTCTATGATCTGTGATCTGAGATGATGCCACCCTAGGCACCACCATGTGGTCGGTCTCTATGTACAGCACTGCCGTGAGTTGCGAAGCATCTTCGCTTCGTATACTCCATTTGGGGCACTCACTCATATGGTATTCAGGGCGTGCAGGTTCGTTCTACAGCATGAAAGTACTGCTGTACTGGTAGAGGGCTGTATTCCTTTCAGTATTCTTAGGCTGTACGTTTGGTGTGCCACGGAGTATTGATACTGCTCTTGTGTACAGTACGAGTATATCATGTGTACCCCTGGGGGTGGTAGTTCACACACATGACAGGTGTGCACGTCAGTTTTCCGGCTGTGCCGGCCATTAGCTCTCAGCTCTCAGGCCACAACGCCTCAACCCACAACCCCAACGATGCGGCATAATATGCTTCTTCCATAAAGATAAGATAATACCTGGTGTGTCCCATCAGGTATCAGCTATCGGTGGTCTGTCGACGAGCCCACTTTCGTGAGGTCTCGTCGTCTCAAGGTTTTCGTACCGTACGAGTGTCAGAATGTCAGGATCATCAATGAAACCCGTGGTACCTTCTTCTTTCGGACTATGATATGAAGTCATGTTGTTGTTGTTGTTGTTCTCACATTAACTCTCTGACGAAGGAGTCCGTGGTCACACAAAGGTGCTGGAGCCCTAGGAAGATATCATACGGTAGGTCAGAGGTCGCACATCTCCCACGAAGAACGTGGCATTGGCGTTTGGTCTCCAATACCGAATTTAGCTCCTTGCTGCCTGCTGCGCTTCCTCGTATACGTAGCCCTCCCCTGACGCCTGTTGCAAAGTACTCCTACAACAGCAGCACGATCGTACCACCCAGGGGTGCCGGTCGCCCCGGTGGTTCAAGTGGTTAACCTCGAATTCTACATGTGTTTGAGTCCTGGGTTCGAGCCCCAGGTGGGTCGGACTTTAACTTCATTTGCAAAAATAAAGAATAAAAAGGATTCAATTGTTGAGAGCGCCAGCAACGTGGGTAGGCACAATTCGATGCGAGTCGACGAGGGAAGAAAAGGCTGAAATCTTCTCGCGATAAAAATGAAGGCACGTACCGTAGCGGGAAGGGTGGAGAAGAGCCTGCTATGAGACCCCGGATCTGAGTTACGAGTTGGAAGGAGAGAGAGAAGAAGATGGGCGAAGATCATAAATGGAATGAGCAAAAATAAAAATAAAAATAAAAATCTCCTGTTTATTAGAATACAGAGTAGTTGACAACTTTAGCTTTTCCATGTGTGTCAAGTTTCAGTACATATTCATACGTGGTACGTGCCAGGTACTGTACCAATCAGTCAGTGTCTCTTGAGTTTTCACCTTGGTATCTATCTGCTGTCGTCGTAGACTATACCAACGAGTATTCGTGCACATGAAAGTAGCACATACTGCTGCTGTAGACTGCCACACCGCCACACCACTGGCATACGTATATCTACCCGGTACTGGTGGTGCAGCTATTTCAGAAGACATGACACTGATGTCATATTAATTACGACGCAGCTTGTATCTGGTGCGAGTACGAATTCAATATTAAGAGTGAGTGTAAGAGTCGGTACATTTGAAGTGCTGTGTGCTGTGAACCTGGTAAGTACTGAAACGTGATGATGGGTGTAGTGTGGTACCAGGCAGTTGTTGGCGCAACATATGTCCCGACACGTGTTGCGCACCCCCCGGAGCGCGTACCCCCCAAAGGGTCGCCATAGGGCGCACCCCGCGTAAAGGCCGCCGGCGTGGGAAAATGGAGCAAGACGATGTCAACCCAAGCCGGTGGTCTTCGCACACCAGAAAAACAACTGAACGAAACTGAGGAGCATTGTTCCCCTAAAATCAACTCAAGAGTGTGCCTATATAAGGCCGACTTTTATTGGATCGGAAAACGTAAAACAAAACAGGTGCCCCCTTCATCATAGACATCCGCTAGTAATACTAATACTAATACTAATACTAATACTAATACTAATACTATTACGGGGGATCATAGTTAATAGGACCAAAATATTGTTAGTAAAAATGTTAAACATATAGTTTTTTATGTATACCATAGGTCCTATTAACTATGGTCCCCCGTAATAATATAATAGTAATAGTAATAGTAATAGTAGTAGTAATGGTAATAGTAATAGTAATAGTAATAGTAGTGCCGTCGGTACGTAGTGATGGGCCATTCCTATACGCTGCACCACAGATAACAAAACGGGCTTTTCGCACACAGCACCAACCTCGGCCGCAAGTCCCCTCCTCACGGAGCACGTACAACGCTAAAACTTCCATGGATGTATGCTCCATTTCTCTGACAGTCCTCGCTGCCAAGTTTCGAGGGCCGTAGGTGGCATGTGTCTGGAAGTCTCGCTTGGGACGTGAGAGCATGACCCATTTCTGTATCAACTTTAGCTGGTCGGAAATGACCTCATGTTCTGTTTACCCTAAAGTTGGGATAAAAATGGACCAACCAGGATTCACCCATCAAGCGGAACCTCCACACAAAAACCACCTACGGCCCTCAAAATGGTCACCGACGACCCTCTGCTCGGTGTACAAATACACCCTCTAAGTGCTGTAGCGACCTGTGCTCTAGTGAGGCGAGCACTTGGTGGCAGCGGTCGCCGGTTTTGCTGTGTCGAAAAACACGTATTTTTTCAAGCCTCGGGTAGGCTTTGGAACACAAAAAAGAAGCCAAGAGGCTTGCGTGGGTTTTACCACCACACAGGAAAAAATAAAACTCGTTTAGTTTCTGTTTTCCGATCGCTAGAGTCGTCTTGATGCCCTCATGCATACTGCCTTTGTATCATGTACCAAGTATAGGAGACCAATGAAAATGAAAAAAAACGCCTTAAAAAGGTTTCGCCTACGGCGAAATGTGTCGCTCTGCCCCAATAGTTATGTTGTGTCTTGCGACAAGCCGCAACACGCCTCCAGCGCGTGTTACGCTACGCGCCATGTCGCCAAATTGTGTGCGCTAGCGCAATTCGTAGCGCTTTGAAGAGCACGGGGTGCGTACGTATGCGTATACCTGGTTGTACGTAACAGCACCTATGGTATGAATACGTGGTAAACTACAAGTCGTCAGGTAGTGCGGTGTAAGTACTGAATCATGACGGTGCGTATGGTACGTATATCTGGTACGTATGCGAGTAGCAATGGTGCACAGATGCTCCGAGTGACTGGGAGTGAAGTACAGCGTACAGCAGTACTCGCTTTTTCGAGAGAAAAAGCACTTCGTGTACTCAAGTATGTGGGCTTTATGGACTGCGAGGTGCAGTAATACTGAAGTATTTCGCGTTTCAATACTCTTGAATACTCGGAGTAAAAAAAAAAAAAAAAAAAAATACTCGGAGTACTCCAAGAAATTTAGATGTTTGGACTGCGTGGACTGCTTGTACTCTAGGTTATATGTACTGCTCATACTCCCAGTACTCCGAGTATTTGGGCCTTCAGTACTGCTCTTACTCAAAGTACTCCGAGTATTTAGGCCGCCAATAGTGTAATACTCTCAGTACTCGGAGTACGAAAAATGCCCGAAGCATCTGTGCAATGGTGTTATAAATAGTACGTATAAACCCTGCCCTTACTACACCTAATACCCAAACCGACTATGAAAAATACGCCACACTGCAATCTTCACAGCGTTTCCTTCCTACTGGGCTAACCCTCCTTCCACTGTATATTCATCTAGTACATTAGATAACTAATGTCCTTGCCTTTTCGAGCGGGACACCTCTGGTCCATTAGGCCACCCCGATACCGTGCGAGTATGATCCTATTTTCCCCCTCGACCGTCCGGGTGTCCCGGCAGAGCATTCTCGACACAGACTCTGCCCCTTCCCCCCCTGCTCTAATATATACCATGAACGCGGTTGATTTCCAGCGTCCCGCGCGCTAAATCTGGATTGCCGTTGCTCCACACCGTGCCAGGTGCGTGGCACTCCAGATCCTTCTTGAGTACAGAGCGTATTGCTGGGGATCGTCCCCCTGACTTTTCCTCTAGTACTCTCAGTGTCCGCCTCGCCTCCGTACAAGAGATTACCTGCCACCCCATACCGCACTAGCGCACTTTGCCTGCAATGCTCGTGCGCTCCTCTAACTCGGAATGCAAGTAGAAAAAATCGAATGGTCGGGACGAATCTCTACTACTCCCCAACCCTCACCACCCCACCGCTCGGCGTTGTCAAGTCCTTTTTTGTGTGCTCGTGAATCTCCTGCTATTTTCTGACCGGCTTTCGATGCTCGGATTAAAACTTGCGCTCTACCCGCCCTCCTTAGCCCTTTTAGAACCGAGGTCCCGTTTTGGGGACAAACCAGTCAAATTCCAAGCGGTTTGTCCCCAAAACGGGGCTGCGGTTCTAAAAGGGTTAGGTCTGCCCCGACTGTAGTCGAGTTGGGCTGTTGCAACAGGTCATGTCTCCCCTAGTCCGACAGAACTCGGAATGCGTCAGTCCATTCCCGTACGCCCAAACTTGTAAGGCTCGACAAAGCAAAAGATGTGAACAGAGCCAGCCCCTTCCACAAGAGACTTCCCGTTACTCCCATCCGTTCGACCGCCTCCCGGCCCACGGTCAGTATCTCCCACATTATAGGTTTCCTGACTGTGGAGCGCGCCTCCGACTTTGCGTGGGCTCGATCAATACCCTTCCCGACCGCGACTACCATGCAATGAGAAGTGGGCATATCCCATCCCGCGTACATTTTACGGAAATACTTGATTGCCACTAAATATCCCCTAACCGTCCCGCTCTGATCCTTTCTTGTGCACAAAACAACGCGACGCCATAACCCTCGCGAGTTCGGCAACGGCGCGATCTTCCCCGTCCGCCTCCAATAGCCACGGACCTAAGATACTGCGCGTTCGCTCCTTTGCCTGCGTCTCACATTTGCTTAGATACTCCTTCTTGGTGCTTTCGCTTACAGAACCAACGCGAGCATCTCGATCAATCTTGCCACCTCCGCGTCGTCGCTTCCTGTTCGTCCTTTTCTTCCCGGAATTTTTTCAAATACGGACGGTTTTAGTCCAACGTACAACCAGTCGAGCATGTCACAACTGTTAAGTTCTTCTGGCTGGCCCGTGTGACCATACCGAGGCTATCTATTAGTTTTATTTTGCCAAGAGTTGGATCTCGCCCGAGCCGCGGCCTCCTGTTCTGCTTTCATCTTTTTTTTTAAGCCTGAGCCTTTGTTCGCAGTTCGGCTCGTTTCTCAATGTATCTTTGTGGGCGATATAATTCATCAGTAGACTCCGCAAGCAGTTGTCCAGCCTCTCTTCAGGAAGGTCCCAGGTCAAGATCGTATCTAGCACAAGATTCCCTCAGGCTAACTCTTGTCGGAACCACCCCTGTGTTTGAATCAGTCGGTTAACGGCCCTGTGTATCGCTTTCTCCGGCCATCTGGAAATACCGTCCGCCAACCGATTCTCGACCCAGGGGATATGCTTAGCGACGTGGCACCAATCGCTTGCGATCTCCATACGCCCTAATAGTCTCATGAGAATACCTGTTCGTCTGCCGCGTGAGCCTCCGCACCGGTTCACCCACGATACGGCAGACACGCTGTCTCCCCCCATGATGATGATTCTCCCC